>OX352762.1:40633036-41958036 GCA_947095585.1 Nephrocerus scutellatus
CGTCCTTGGTCGTAACGTTTCTTATATTTTGCTTGTTCGGATAATGTTCGTTCTATAACATGTTTACGTAGTATTTTTGGTCTTTTGTAATTAGAATTTTCTTCGGTTAGAGTTTTGATTCGTGTTAAACCTTCTTCGAATCGAGGAGTATATCCGTAGAGCAATTCGGAAGGAGTCTTGCCGGTTGATTTGTTGTCACTAATGTTGAGATCGCGTGCAACTTGTTTTAATTTATCGTTCCAGTCTTTACCTTCCTTTTCCTTATTTAGGGTTCCCATAATTGTAGGAATCAAGGTTCGATTGAACCTATCAACCTATCCGTTTGCTTAAGCGTGTCTTAGTGAATTCAGATGATGTTGAATGCCATGTCGTTCACAAAACTGCTCGAAGGCCAAAGATGTGAAACATCTGCCTTTATCATTCTTTCTTATTCTTTTTGCTGCTCCCAATTCAACGACGAAGTTTTCCAATCGTACAAACTTGGTGAGATTGCAAATTAGCACGAGTATGTATTTGTTCCTCGCGAACTTGTAATGAGGGGTCCCAAATGGTCTCCTTTTCCAATGTTTATCACTGGCAGAAAAATTGTCTGTCTTCCTGGGTCGCCGTGATGGAAGATACGGTTCTAGTGGCTATTGTGGTTTCAACTACCACCTTCCACATTGATGTGATGGTTCTTTCGTCTTCAACCAAATTAAAATCTGCAAACGGGTCTGGTGTCATCTTTTTCTTGAACTTCAGTGACTTATCTGCTTTTATGTACACTATTTCAGGAAGATCTTTGTGCGTACGGCCCACAATCACATCGCACGATTGGACATCATCTATGACAAATCAAATCTTCACATTTTCTGTTTCAGCTTCATCGACTTTAAGCGTGGCTCTAATAAAACCTGGAGATACAACCTTAAAGTCTGGTGGACCGAAATCCTTTAGCTCCATGATACCCTGCTGAATGTTTAATCCATTTAACAATGCTACTGTGGCCTTTATCGTGCAATCCGAACTGCCCATATCTATGAAAGCATTAATTTCGTAATCGTTCACTTGTTATTTCTCAAGGTATTTCTGGATGCCATTTTGTAAAGCAGCTCTACTTGTTTGATGATTTCTTGATTATTGTTCGGACAGCTATGTGAGATGTGACCTTTTTGTTTTCAAACGAAGCACGTCCGTTCATTTCTGGGATCAGGACAATTTCTGGCTAAATGGCCACCTGCTATTGTAGCATACTAATTCACTTGCTACACGGGGACGAATGCCTGAGCCTTGATATTCGTTGCGTCTTGGCAGAACCACAGACTGATTAAACCCGTTATATTTGTATCGCTCCTGGCCAATTCGTGATGAATTCATTCTTTCATGTCTAAGAATATCGGGCATTAGATCATTCGTGTCAAGGTATCGACAGCCCATCAAGGAGTTCGCTGCATCCCGTGCCCACAGTCCAGTTAATATCATCTCCTTAGTTTCATCAAAACTAAGCTTCAGCTGTCGGCAAAGTTCATACATTTCATGAAAGTAACTGTTCGATGTTTCATTCTCGCGCTGTAAGCGACTTACCATCCTTTGCCATCTAATAGACGTGTTTTTCTTGATGTAAAACGTGCTCTCAAATGATAATTTAAACTGACTCTAACTTTGAGTCTCATCTAATCTCGCATTGAGCTAACGCCTTGCACTACCAACCAAATTCATCTTCACCACGACCAAAGCATATTCCTCAGACCACCGATGAAGACGGCACATACTTTCTATATTCTTGAGCCAACTTTGGGCCGATACCATGTCACCCTCGCCATCAATCTTCTCTATATTTTTAGTAAAATCTGGCATCATGTGACAAGCAACTACTGTATCCTCATGACTCCTTGTAGTGCATCTGGCATTTGGAAGAACACTCTGAGACAGCCCCTTAAGTTGTTATACCAAAATATCGATGAATTGGTCACGTCTTTTAATCTGCTGATTGCGGATTTGATTCTCACCGATCATATATTGCTTCATCCACTCCATTTGTCCAATACTTCCAGAACTTTCTGGAATTTTACAGCGCCATTGTTTTTCATTTTAAAATTTTTCTGTCCTGTCATTCTGGGAATTTCTTGTTGTTCTCTCCCCCTCTCACCTTCGCCTTCAGTCGCAACAGCTTCACCAACACCACCATCAGCCACATTAGCAAATCCCACTTCTAAGATATTAGCGCAAATAAAATATAGTTCCACAGTTTATTAAACAAAACGCTTATGTTATAAAAGCAACTCTTTATTAAATTCACTTATTCCAACTCAAATACTACGACTTCACTCTAAAACCTCCGAAACTGCACTGTCAAACTACAGGCAGCGTTCAATTCATCAGGCAGTGTGCGTTCTCTTCTTTTTAAATTCTCTATATTAACTTCGCGTGCACGTGGCTGGCTGGCTGGCTGGGTGGCTGGCTGGTCAGATTTTCTCATCAATTTTTAACCCACTTCCCATAGCCCGATTTTATTGAAATGTATATTTCCGGTGACAATACTTTCTATTAAAATTTGAGGCCCCTCGGACCTCGGGTTCGATACAAATTTTATGAAAAAAGTTTCCGATTTTCTTCAAATTTTATACGCATGTGTATCTCCGATGGACAAAACTTTTTGTAAAATTTTTGAAGCGATCGGGCCCCTGGGTCGGGGGGCTCCCATACAATTTTTTTTTAATTATCAATTTTTAACGCACTTCCTAAAGCCCGATTTCTGAAATTTTGTACACATGTGTATTTCCAGTGACAATACTTTCTTTTAAAATTTGGAAGTGATCGGGCCCCGGGTTCGTGGGGCTCCCATACAAATTTAAAATAAAAATTACCCGATTTTTTTCAAATTTTACACACATGTGTATACCCAATAAAAAATACTTTTTCTAAAATTTGGTAGTGATCGGGCCCGGGTTCTGCCGCAAGGCCCTAATACATTTTTTTAATTTCTTGTAGTGGCATCAGATACCGTCGTACTTTAATGACTGTGTGCGGTGTGTGCTGCGCAGTCGGCTGCGCTGCATGGTTTTTGTGGTGGAGAGGGGGAGAAATCTTAGCTCACGCCCAAATGAACTCAGCAAATGAAACGAGACATAAATGTTTTATGCTTAATTCAACTTACTTACTTATTTACTGAATTGTATTTTTATTGATGTCGTTTTTTTTGTCGATAACAACTTACAGATAGAACAACAAGTTTTCACAATATTCTGTCATTTGGCGTTTTTATAAATTAGTTCAGAGCAGTCAAAGAGTTCTCAAGATAAATGCTCGTGTTTCTTATTTGAGCTCAGAATAAAATGATTAGAGCATTTTCAATTTTAACATCTGATGTCAAATGTCTCTTTCGATGATTTTCTCTTACAATAAAAAAATAAATAAAAAAATGACCCAGGATCGAGGGGCTCCCATATCAATTTCTGCGATTAGAGAATTTAGATGAAAAATTTTAATTTTTATGGGATGTTTTTTTTAAATTCTCTATATTAACTTCACTTCCCGTGACACGGATGTCGGTCGTCGGTCCTCTGTCATGGAATCTTGCGATCAATTTTTAACCCACTTTCCAAAGCCCGATTTTATAGAAATTTTGCACACATGTGTACTTGTTAAAAATTAACCCGATTTTTTTTAAATTTTATATACGTGTGTATCTCCGATGGACAACACTTTTTGCAAAAATTTTGGTGGCCGGGTTGGCCCCATATTTATTAATTACTTTAAATGCACATACATATTAACACATTTCGTTATTGCTTTTAAAAATTATTAATTACTTAGTTTCCTCTAAATTGCAGACCAAATCTCGTCAAATAAAGCTTCAGACCAAGTCTCGTCGAATTCTACGCTTTTGCCTCTTTCGTATTTGGCCGAGCTACGATTTTCATCGACTACGTTCAGGGGTATATCATAGGAAAAGCCATATTTTGCATCTAGCTTTAGTCCTTCTCTTATTTGAATGATGCTTTTTAATTTTGGTGGGGGCAATCGGCAACGAAAGAAGACCAATAACAAAATCGGCCAGTTCCATAAAAGTCCTTTCACCAACAGCATCTCTGAAATTCAGTACTTGAATCCAAAACGTGATTGTGCTCAGTCTGCCGTCGACTTTCGATCATAGTAATTTTTTGCGTACTGTATCCAAATAATTTTAAATTTTTCTTTGACTGGCTTCAAAGAGTTTTCAATTGAAAAAATGATACTCTTTCTAAAACAGCTACATTTTTTGCAGACGCTGTCTTAACTGGAGATCAGTGATTTTAAAATACAATGAGTGCGGGTCAATAAGTCCGTGACTTTTTGAATTTCCCGCCTCTTAACTGAAAGGGCAACACTGCTGCTGTCAACAGACATCTTTCAGTTGTCTCCTGTCAAAATTTAAATAAGCTGCGTCATTTAGTTTGTGTTTGGCAACCATTGATAGCAGACTACCGCGTGATTTAAGGAGAAACTGGAAGAAAGTGAATTTCTTATTATTTGCTCATTAAGGATTATTTTTTGTGAAAAAATCCATCACTCATGGGAACTATGGAACGCTGCACTTTCAATTTCAATGTAAAAAAAGTGGTTTACTGAATTTCGTTGTGGCCATACAAGCACGGAAGATGCCGAACGTTCTGGACGCCCAGTTGTGGTCTCTACAACCGAAACAATTGAAAGAAATTCACAATATGGTGTTGGCCGGTCGGAGATTGAAAGTGCAAGAGATTGTGGGAGCCATAGGCATCTCAGATGGCTCAGTGGTTCAATTTTGAATGATAACTTGGGTATGAGAAAGCTTTCCGCAAGATGGGTGCCGCATATTCGAAAAAGATAGCCCAAGCTCTTTTACAATATCTTCTATGGCATTAAAAATTCGTCGGCTGTAGCGTCTAGCAATGGTACGAGTTTTAAAAAAGTTGTTATTATTTGCTCTCTTGAATAGCTGTAATATTTTATTACAATTCCTAAAAGTTTTGAGACACTTATGTCGATTGACTTGTCAATTATAAGGCTAAAGACACTATTTTGTAGGCCGTTTTTTAATTTGGCTTTGAAATGAGGTCTCCAAACCTCGCATATAATAGCAGTGCACTTAGTGCGCTTTAAATGCATACCTGAAGTTGTTGCACCAGATCTGTGATTTTGCTTTTCACATTCGATGAGATGGTCGACTGGGTTTATAGCTAAGTGGCAAGCAATATATAGAGCGAGTCGAGCCTCATTGTGCCTTGGCGCTGTTTCGGTATGGGTCTTTGCTTGAAACGTTAAAACTGATTTTGCCGGTATAACTGCTAATGCCTTGCAGAATTTAAATGTTGTTTTAGCACCGACAGTTTGGCCTTTATCGGGAATTTGCAATACTTGCAGCCCACTATGTCCGATGACTTTTCGTTGAGTAAAATCCATTTTTTAAGTCAGCGTCGTTTTTGAATATAACAAATTTTTCTTGACCACAAAAAAGGGATAAAAAATTTTTCAACATTTTTAATGCATCATATGTATAAAAACTAACAAAACTCGACAAAAAATTATTGCACTGAGCTCCATCTAATGGTACATACATTTTAATTTACATTTTCAAAGTGCTTAACTCTAGTTATTTTATCATACAAAATGCTTTTGTTAATTACTGCAGTTACAGCGAACACACATTTTCAGAGTAATTTTGCATTGCGCATAATCGGTTTAGCAGAAAACCGGTTTGGTCGTGTGAAAAATAGCTTACATTACTCGCAGAAAATTTTATATGTTAACTCAAATAATTAGCTCGATTTTCTTCAAAACAAAATGTATCTCTTATTAGAGAATTAACATGAAAAATTTTAATTTTTAAATTCTCTATATTAACTTCGCGTGCCCGTGGCTGGCTACCTGGCTGGTCGGATTTATATTTCCGGTGACAATACTTTCTATTAAAATTTCAGAGGCTGCGGGATCGGGGGCTCCCATCAAAACCTTCTCTATAGAAAGCCCAACTGTTCCGATCGTACACAGATACATGCTTAGATTGAGACCAAACGTATTTGTATTTAGTAATCAACTAAAGAGCAAAATCCATATAAAATATTTCTGTTTCCTACTACCACATCTTACGTTTCTCGCTCTTTGCGACTACTTATTTTTTGTACACTGTATTCACATCCCACAAACACACATGCGTTTGGTCTTGGTTTACAGCATTAGTATGCGTAGAGTTGGGCTTTCTATAGAGAAGGTTTTGGGTTGTTTTGTTGTTGCGTTGCAGCAGAGAGTATAGATACACAGATGTGTGAGTGCATTCTTAATTTGTGTTTTGTACAATATTTCGAGTATATAAAGAACAGGTTACGCACTCAACTGCTTTACAGCTTAAATCAACTCAAAAGAAATAATTTTAGTGGCACTTCGTACGTCGTACCAACCGTGCGCTGTGGCTGCTATGTTTTCACCACAAAATCGAATCTCCGATCAGAGAATTTACAAGAAAAATTTCAATTTTTATGGGTTGTTTTTTTATTTCTTTTATGCTCAATTTAAGGTATGTTAACACAACCACATTTACAAAAAGTTTTTTATGAAATTTTTAATGTGTATAATTATTGCAGGGTTATAGGCTATAGTTAACCCCCCTTAACAGTCCCCGGAAAAAATTTTAAATGTTAATATCAGTCACATTTACAAACCGATTTTTATCAAATGTTCAATGCAATGTTGAGCCCATAGTTTTCGGGGTCGCTGAGATGAGTAGTGATGGTAAGGCACCTTTAACACCGTCACCGTCCCTAAGTATTTGAAACTGAACACCATCTCCACGTTCATGTTATTTATGCTCAGTTCGATATTCTCTATAATCGTGTTTTTGGCAACTACCATAAATTTCGTTTTTGCAGCGTTAATTCGTAATCAGTCTAATAAACTAGAATATTAAGCTCATAAACTCACATTGGTGGCTTTACATCTAGATTACTTTATAACTCAACTTAACCATACATGTGAATACAGCAGTATACGGCAACTGTATATCACATATCACATGTACAGAATCGTATCATGTGTACTTGTGATCTAGATAATCAATGCCGGGCAAAAATTTGTGCGTTTTTTTTGGACTCGCCGGGAACCGAACCCGGTGTCCTCCGAGTGGGAGCCAATAGTTCTAACCACTGCACCATCGACATTGATATTCCTCGCGGCGCTTCGCCTTGCTCTTCTTGGGTGTGTTAAAAGTTGTTCTTAGGAATTTAGCCTATTTATATATAGCACAAAAGAGACTAGAGAGTACTTGGATATTTTCCTCTTCTACTAGTTTTAAAAGCTCGTTTGGAACTCCATCCGGGCCAGTGGCTTTCTCACTTTTTGCTTCGATGTACATTTGCTATCTCTTCTTTCAAAATAGGCGGTCCTTCAGATCCCTCGTACGGTTGTAGCACGCCTCGTTCATCCCACAATAGCTCTTCAATTTACTCTTCCCATCTTCCCATCGTTCTAACTTCTCTTTCGTGTTTACGATGATGTTGCCATTTTTATCTTTTAGTGTGGCGTATTGCTTCTTTCGTTCAATCCCAGAGATTTCCTTTACCTTTTTTGGGGGTTAAAGTAACATGGTAACTTTGTCTCTTACTTTGTTTCTTGTCTATCGATTTCCTTGTATTTAGTGGGATCTGCTTTGTTTAATCTTCTCTGTTTCATAAATGTCAAAATTTTGATTGTCATCTACTCTTTCTTTAGTTGTTGATTTCTATTCCGTAGGTGTTTCTTTGCTGTCTCTACTGTGATATCTTTGATCTCAATCCACTTGCTGTTTATGTTCTCTTCGTTTTTACCCTTTCGTTTATATCTCTCTTCAGTTGAGTTGGTACTTGTTCGGTTAGGTCTAATTTCAATTTTCTGGTCTTCGATCTCTTATGAATTTTCATCAGCTGTATCATGATTTTGGCTACAGCAGGGATATCAATCTCTGGGTTGGTTTTTGTAGATTTTACCGCATTTCGGAATCTCTTGCTGATGATAAAGTAGTATATTTTATTTGGTTTTTTACCGTTGTCGCTCTTGTGCGTCTGGAGGTAGTCCCCGTGTACAGCCTTCTTGGAGTGAGTTTGAACCATATGTTCATGACTATTCGTTCACTTGGCATAATACAACTTATTTTTGGGCTCTTTCATTCATTCATGATCGACTACTACTTCTCCAACTCTTCCCACCCCCCCCCCCCCCGCCCTTTGTCTTTAAGTCTTCCATTATTAGTGTTATGTCTTCTTGGTAGAACTCTGGTAGAACTCTTTGATAATCGATTCATCCCAGTCAGCTGTGGAATTCGTGAGCTTTTTCTTTCAAGAGTTATATTTTTATTAGAGAGAGACATCAATCCGATGTTGTTGTTTTGTTTTCATTAGGTTTGCCAATCTTCTTAATAAAATTCATTCGTTATTCCGATATATTGACATCTAGTTTAGTCTTCATTAATTGCTTAACCAAACTTATTAGTTCTATTTTTTTCTTTATTTATTTATTTCTTCAATGTTCAGAATTATTATATTATTTTTCCTATCAGTTCTTTCAAAATGTTTATCTTGGTTATTACTTCCTTAAGAGTTTAGTAGCTCTGTTTTTTTTAACTGCTCCTTCAAATTGTTCTTATCTTCCTCATTATTTTAGTTTATTTCTTTCTTTATATCATCCTTCACAGAACACATCTAGTTGACTTCTAATATCAATTTTTCTTTCAATTTTTAATTCTTGCTTAAATTTATTAAAAATTGTTATCATTCATTGTAAATTAAGGTTTTATTACAATTATCCGTACA
The DNA here is from genome assembly GCA_947095585.1 of Nephrocerus scutellatus. NCBI lineage: Eukaryota > Metazoa > Arthropoda > Insecta > Diptera > Pipunculidae > Nephrocerus > Nephrocerus scutellatus. The sequence continues at coordinate 40,641,817 of OX352762.1, forward strand.
AAAATGGTTTTCGCTTCTATTCGCCACTAGATGGGGTATAATTGCTTATTTCACCAACTAAGATTGATTAGTAGGTACTCATTTTAGGTTATTTCCCGTCAAAATCAATTGAGAACTTTGTTCTGTAATTTATAGAAAATCAATGAATATTTTACTAAAGCTTTTATAAGATGTAGTTTTTACGCATATCTTTCCCTTTTTACCACTTTTTACCACGCAAAAACTACCGCTGTAAAACACGTTCTCACAGTTTGACACTTTCCATTACGTTGTTTACAAGCCACTCCAAATATACATTATGCACTACGCAACATGCAAAGTGCTACAGTCACATTATCCAATATTCGATATGCAACACATAACTTGTAACATGCAAAAGGCGCAACATGCAACATGTCAGTATACTAATTTCCCAGAACTCTCGCTCATGCCATTTAACATGTAATATGCAATATTCACTAACCTCACAAAATATTATATTATATATATTTCAATATTAGGTATATTATTTGATTTCATGATGATATACAGAGTATTATCGCAAGGTGATGAAAAAAAGAATTATTTGAATCAGTCGAACGGAAACTCCATGCCTGCCCTCAGCCTGAATATAATGTAAAAATAATTCTTATTTACTTTCAAGACGAACTAAAAATAGCAAATCCAAAAGAAAAATTAAAAAGTGAACTTTTTTGGTCAAATTGTATGTGACATCATTGAAGTGCAGACCTCAAACTCTCGGTGGTAACAAGCTCAATACACAACTTTTTCTGAGGTTACTGTGGGAGTCAGAGCAAAAATTTGACATTTTGTCAATCAGTTTGTATGGCATAGGCAGCTAGCAGAAACAAGCTACGCCAACCCAAAGGACCCCAAACGGACAGTAACGAGTCCGAAGTAAGCTGCACTGACACAAACTTTCAGCAATCAGTGAGGAAAATAGTATTTTTATTCTACTTTTTCAAATTTTTTAAATAATTTATTTTGATTTGAGTAGTTTTGCAGAAGCTGAATTTATAGACTTTAGACTCAGTAGTTGTGCGTGCCTTTTTCGTTTGTTAGACCTAGTACTACATACGAACCCGTTACGTGTCACTGTTGAGTGGTCTGTTTTTTAGAAATTCTTCTTAGTTTTGTTGTAATTTTTAATATTTTAAATTTTTTATTTTATTTTAAATTAATTTTACATTTATTTTCACCATCTTGCCGGGTTCGGTATTAAATTGTGAAATGAATTCATATTTTTAAATTCATTTCACAAATATTCGCGGCATTAAAAGTAATTTCAACTCGATCGTAGCACATCTTGACGCGAATAAACCTGCGGTTCTAAGTTTATGTGAAACGTAGTCCTCTTATATGGGTACCCCAAATGATTTTCAATGTCAGGGGTATTCTCGTGTCGACTGTTTGGTTCCACATCGTGGGGTGATTCTTTTTATTCGAGATGACATCTGTTTTAATGTACCTAAATTTATTATTCCAAACTGCAACTCATGTTCAATACGATATGGATTGAAATTTAAATTTAAATTTTTCATGTAAATTCTCTAATAGAAGATACATATTATGTGTTTAAAATTTGAAGGAAATCGAGCTAATTTTTAAAAAATGTACATGGGCACCACTCGGGTCTCAGGGTCTGAAATTTTTACAAAAAGGGTTGTACATTGGAGATACACATGTGTTAATTTTTATTTTAAATTTGTATGAGGGCCCACAACCCCGGCGTCTGTACAGGGCCCCATGATCCCGGGGTACGGGGTCTCCAAAATTTTTACAAAAAGTGTTGTCCATCGGAGATACATACACATGTGTATAAAATATGAAGAAAATCGGGTTAATTTTTTAAAAAAATTTGTACGGGCCCATACCCCAGGGGGGGGGGGGTGTCCAACATTTTTAGAAAAAGTTCTATTCTTCGGAGATACACATGTGTTACGCTCTGGTAACTTGCACACTGAATTTTATGTTAACAATAATTAACAACACCTTTGTTTTTGACCTTTTATCGTTGTGTAGATTTCTTTTATTTTTTAATACTAATCTGTCTTTACAAAAACCGCAAATTACATCAAACAATTAAAATTTAACATAGATTACAAAACGCAAAATTATTCTATCAATCAAGATTATACTTTATAAAGAAAAATCTATATTCTACTGCTCTGGCTGCGAAAGACGACGACTGCTGCTGTTGATGTTCGTACAACGAGTATCCAACCACCATCAACTTGAATGTGAGGAAAACTTCTCACCACCAGTCCCACACGTTCCACAACCGCAATCTCACCAAGACCTTGTACCAGGTCATTGCTTTCCATAGCTCGTTCAGTAAGTATGCGCCGCCAAGAATTCCGATGACGGTTGCAACAATGTAAATTTTGTCCATGTCGACGAATTCTAATTCATTTCGTCGTTGTGGTCCCTTCTTTTAAGCATAAACAAATAGGGCAACGAGCGAAGATGAAATCTGATCAGTTCAGTACAAAGTGATTACGCAGCAAACTGAGCCGAACTTAACTGCCTGCAACAATGTTGTGCTTCGCATAGCGGCAACACGATCATCTAGCACAATTGACTCACCGCCTCATATTGTTGTGTTACAGAGTTGCAGCACACAGCGACGCAGCACAATCATACAAATATACGAGGATTTGATTCTTTTTTTTGTTGACGATTAATTATGATATTAATCTGATATATGGGACTGGTGGACTGCGGCGATTTGAGGTTCTTTCTTTTTCCATCCGATGATTCATGTGGTGTTGTATGGTAGCCAAATTTTCATGTTGCGAATCGCAACATCCTCCCCCCTCTCGACCGCGAGTGTTTCGATGGTGAACATGAAAGAATCGGAAAGACAAAAAAAAATACAAGTGCGTTGGATGTTGTTGGAACAAATTCTTTTTAAACAATAAGATTATATATATAGATCTACAACTAAATTAAAAATCTCTGAATAGTATAGGGTTAGTTTTCGATTGGTAATTTACTTATTTTCGCAATCGGCCGGACGTAGGTCCCCTTGGCCGTCTTGACTGAGACTACGCGTATGAGGCCATCCGCTCCAGGTTTTGTGTCAATGATCCGCCCCAACGGCCATAATGTGGGTGGAGACTGCTCATCTTTTATCAATACTAGCTCGCAAATCTTCCAAAAGTTCTGCATTATTTTTTGCATCAGTTGCCAACGAGTTAATGAGTTTTCTTTAAATTCCGTTAAATCTCTCTCTGGCATTGTATTAAGTGCTGACCCAATAAGAAAGTGTCCGGGTGACAAAACATTCAAATCATCACAATCCTCTGAGAGTGCACATAATGGTCGTGAATTAAGACACGCTTCGATTTGCGTCAAAATGGTGCATAACTCCTCGAATGTGAACGTATAGTTTCCCATTATTAGATGTAGATGGAATTTTATAGATTTCACTCCAGCCTCCCACAACCCACCAAAGTGCGGTGCTGCCGGCGGGTTAAAATGCCATGTGGTACCGTTTGCAATGAGTTGATCGTGAATTTCCGCGTTCCATTGCTTCGTTAACTGCTTCAACTCGGACGTCATTATGTTCGTGGCTCCCACGAAATTTGTTCAATCAGTTGCAATCACTAAACATGTTTGCACAAATACCTCTTCGTGCTACAAATCGTTTGAAAGCCGCTAGGAAAGCAGCAGCGCTGTAATCACTTACCAGTTCAATGTGAATGGCTTTGGTGCAAAAACAGATAAAAATGGAAATATATGCCTTTGTTACCTTGTTGCATCTTCCCTTCCATGCCTTGACCTGAATTGGCCCTGCGAAATCAACGCCGGTATTATGAAATGGCCGGGTCAGCTGTACCCTTTCGTTAGGCAATTGACCCATCTGTTGCTGTTCAAGGATTGGTTTGTTCCTGAAGCAGGCTATGCAGTCATGAATGCACCTTTTAACTCCATTTTTCATTCTTAAAATCCAAAATCTAGTCCGAAGATAAGCCATCATTTGTTGTTGCCCTCCGTGTATGGTTCGCATGTGGGCATCTTTAATTAGCAATGAAGTGAAAACCCCGGTTGCAGGTAATACGATTGGATGCTTTTGGTTATACGACAGATCAGCGTTCTCAAGTCGGCCCCCCACACGCAACAGACCCTTTTGATCCAAGAAGGGACCTAATCGTTTTAATGTGCTTTTCGGATCTAGTATTTTCTGATTGGTTAGCTGTTTCACTTCTTCCTCAAAATGTTCAAATTGAACGATTTTTATAAGTCGAAACATTGCTTCTTCAATTTCTTCAATTTTTAGCTTGCCAGCTAGATTTGGGAGTTTCTTCCGACAATTACTGGAAAATCGAATGCAATATGAGGTGACTCTAAATAGCCGTTGTAAGGATGAAAATCGATCCATTAACGAATTATCCTTGGTGCCTTGGATGTACATGCAGACCGAAAATAAAGTTTGTCTATCATTGTTTTCACTAAATTGATCGACACGAGATTTTTCTATGCTTTTTCCTAAAAGAGCCTTTTTTGTACCCATATCTGTGTCCTTGACTTCTTGTTCAGCATACTTTTGAATATCGAAGTTTTCAAGAAATGAGGGGCCGTTCCACCACTGCCGGCATTCAATTAGTTGATTTGGAAAGACTCCTATAGAAGCAATATCAGCTGAATTCTCCTTTGATGGAACATACCTCCAATTTTGTTTGTCACTGAGACGTTGAATTTCTGCTATTCGATTGGCGACGAATGTTTCACGCTTATGAGGTGCATGTCGTGTCCAAGCTAAAACAATTTGAGAGTCCGTCCATGTAAAGGTTTGAATTTGTTCCAGATGAATCGTCTTTTCCACGTGATTTATGAGTTTGGCTAGAAGTAGCGCACCACATAGTTCCAGCCGTGGCAGAGTTTCTCTTTTTACCGGTGCTACCTTGTTTTTGATATGACGAGACTTGTTGTTACCATTCCATAGGTCTGTGCGCGAAGATAAATTGCGGCGCCGTAAGCTTCTTCGGAGGCATCACAGAATCCATGTAGTTGCACATCCGTTTGTTTGGTTGTTTGTATCCATCTTGGAATTCGTAGCTTTTCCAGCTCCCGAAGCTCCATGTTAAACCTCTCCCATTTTGCCTTTATCTCTGAGTCAACTTCGTCATCCCAGTCAACTTGAAGTTTCCACAATTCTTGCATGAGGATTTTTGCTTTTATGATGCACGGTGAGATCCAACCCATCTGATCATAGATGCGAGCTATGTCTGACAAAATGGTCTCGGGCAGGGTGCCACTGGATACCCAACGTTTTGATGCAGTCTTTTTCGTTGAAAGATAGAGGCAACTCTACTTCACGGAACTCGGCTGGAATGGTTTTTAAAAATTTGTTAGAATTGCTAGCCCACTTGCGTAGAGGAAAACCGCCTAACGATATCATTTTCATGAGTTCTTCTCTGGCTTGATTAGCTTCCATGGTGGAGTCTGCTCCGTGTATTACGTCATCCACGTAAAAGTTGTTTTTGGCAATGGTTGCTGCCAGCGGAAAATCCTCCGCTGTGTCTGCTGCCAATTGTAGCAGTGTCCTGATCGCTAGAAAAGGAGCAGCTGCCGTTCCGAACGTCACCGTCTTCAAACGAAATGTTTTTACCGCTTGATCGTCTCTTCTCCTCCACAAAATTAGTTGGTACATAGCGTCTTGGTCAGCAATCCAAATTTGTCTATACATTTTGTTGATGTCAGCTACATACGCAACTTGATGCTTGCGAAAACGCAGTATATGATCAATTATGTCGTCTTGTTGCTTTGGTCCAGTCAGCAAGTGATCATTGAGGGATGATCCGTCCGATGTAGGACAGGATGCATCGAAAACAATTCGAAGTTTCGTTGTTGTACTAGATTCCTTCAACACAGCATGATGTGGTAAATAATAACATTGACGGTTACCGGTAAATTGGAAATTCGGTACTTCTTCGATCTGATCTAAATCAAAATACTCTTCCATACCTTGTTTGTATTTTTGCGCGAATTCTGAATTTGTTTTGAAGCGTCTTTCAAGCTGTAGAAAACGAGCTAGTGCTGAATTATAGGACATTCCTAGTTCTGGACGATGTCCTTCTTTAAATGGCAATGAAACCTTGTACCGTCCATCTAACATGCGTTCATGAGTTCCGCAAAAATGTGATTCACAATCTTCTTCCTCGCGAGTGTATACCATCTTTTGTGGGTCCTGTTCAATTTCCCAAAATCTCTGCAGGATTTCCCTCAACATTTTCTATCTTTGTATAGAATGAATTCGTGAAACAATTACTCTCAAAGACTGGGCCGATTAATACCCATCCGAACACTGTTTGTTGTGCAATTGGTGTCCCAACTTCTCCTTTGATTATGCCCTGGAGTACTATTTGTGGGTATACATCACTACCCAACAAGATATCGATTCTGTTTGGTTGATTAAATTGGGGGTCGGCTAGTGCGAGTCCGGAGATGTGCGGCCATAGTGCTCTATTCATTCTCTTACTTGGAAGCCATGCTGTCAAATTGGACAGTATTAAAGCCTGAGTCGGAATGCTGAGATCATTATTCGTCAATGGATGTAGATTAACAAGAGCGCTTGCTCTTGAACAACAATTATTCACGCCACCGATTCCTCCAATCTCAGTTACTTGTTTTATTTTCTTCAATTTTAATAACTGAGCCGCTGACTCAGTTATGTATGATGCTTCGGATCCGGGATCCATCAGCGCGCGCAATATTATTGACTGAACTGATTTGTCAATCGCTCTTACAAGCATTGTTCCCAAGAGCACGGCAGTTGACTTAGATTTCTGATATTTCTCCTTGTCCAATACTGCTGCCTGAGATGCTTCCATCACGTATGCGTTGCAATTTTGTGACGTTGAAGGTTGATAATCTCTCTGTCGGTGTATTTGTTGACCATTTCGACTAGGTGAGGGATGTGATGGTGGGGGACCCCTAATATGATTTGCTTGAAAATGCAGTAAGGTGTGGTGCCGTCGTTGGCACTCAGTGCACTTGTACTGACTTGAACAATTGTTTCTATCGTGTCCCCTTGCAAGACAATTGAAGCATAAATTGTGTTGACGCACGATTTCCTGACGTCTCTTTGGGTCAGCCGATAGAAATTTACTACATTTACGAATGGAGTGTGGTCCGTTGCAGAGGACGCATGAATTGTCACCTTCTCTTGTGTGTAATGAAATTCTCTTCACGTTGTTTTGGCTAGTCTTAGATATTTGACCAATGGCTTCTAACGTTCGATATATATTTGTCAGAAATTCAGTAAAGTCTGAGAAATCAGGAAGTGCTTTGGAAGATCCGAGGTGTTCCTCCCAAAGACCCTGAGTTTGCGACGGAAGTTTCTGAACAATCAAGTAAATAATTATGGCATCCCACTGATGCACCGGTACTTCCAAATTTTTTAATGATTGGACACATTCGTTGGTTTTCGTTTTCGTTATGGATTTTGGCTTGGTTGCAGAAGAGTCTCAGTTGACAATTTACTATCAAGCGTTTGTGCTCGTATCGCGTAGTGAGAATTGTCCAAGCTGATTCATAATTTTTTTCATTGATAACCAAATGTTGCAGAAGACGCGCGGCTTCGTCACTCACATTGGCCTTTAAATAGTGCAGTTTCTGTACCTTGGATAAAGACCCATTGTCATGAACAATGCTTCTGAATAAATTGCTAAATTCAGGCCAACTTTCATAATCGTCACCAAAGCATGGGATCTTAATAGCCGGAAGTTTAAACTCATTGGAAATGGTAGGAACAACTGCTTCCGTTGTTTGACTGAAGGGGTCAAGAGCTTCTTTCAAAGATGCGAAATACATATAGTACGCTTCCTTCAATTGCGCGAAAACTTCTTCTTCACAATATGAGGTCTTTATCTCACTTGTTTCGGTGGACGAAACAATGAGCATATGTTGCCGTTTGGCATTAGCAAAAGTATCCACCAGCTCCTCCAATCTTGCTTGAAGAGCATGCTTTGACTGAGGAGTGGTCTTTTTAGCGACGAAGTTGTCGAATTCACCCTTAATTTCCTTTAGGGAATTTCTGACCACTTCGCAGGCCGTAGGTATCTTTACTTTACTCATTATTTTTTCCTATTCTACCCACCCAGAGATTCCTAATATAGGCTTTACCTTACTTTAATATGACTCAATGTAGTCAAAACAAATATAAAACAAAGAAAAATTAAAGTTCCAACGCACCTGATTTTATTCTCCCTCGATGCTTTATCTTTTTTTTTTCTGCTGCCAGTATCTGCCGGTGGTCAGGATAGCTGTCTTTCTTCACGTTCTCAGGATCTGCCGTGTGGCCAGGATGGTTGCCTTGATTCACTTTTTCACTATGTAATCTTTACCGTGTTTCCCAGTGTTGGAAAAATAGCTGTTTTTCTTTCACTTTATTATTTGAAAATACATTAAGTCCCAGTGTTGGAAAAATAGCTGTATTTTTATTTACACTTTACAGTATCTGCCGTGTGGCCAGGATATCTGCCTTTTGTAATTTACACTTTACAGTATCTGCCGTGTGGCCAGGATAGCTGCCTTTTCAATTTATACTTCACAGTATCTGCCGTGCGGCCAGGATAGCTGCCTTTTTAATTTACACTTCACAGTATCTGCCGTGTGGCCAGGATAGCTGCCTTTTTAATTTGAGCTTAACAGTATCTGCCGTGCGGCCAGGATAGCTGCCTTTTTAATTTACACTTCACAGTATCTGCCGTGTGGCCAGGATAGCTGCCTTTTTAATTTGAACTTCACAGTATCTGCCGTGTGGCCAGGATAGCTGCCAATGTTGGACAAAAAACAATCAGTCTTGAACTTTATTTAAAAAACGGATATCCAGGATAAAAGGATATATTCGGCTCGAAGGACCAAATGTTACGCTCTGGTAACTTGCACACTGAATTTTATGTTAACAATAATTAACAACACCTTTGTTTTTGACCTTTTATCGTTGTGTAGATTTCTTTTATTTTTAAATTCTCTATATTAACTTCACTTGCCCGTGGGTCGTCGGTCGTCTGTCGTGGATTCTTGCGATCAATTTTTAACCCACTTTGTACAGCCCGATTTTATTGAAATTTGGCACACATGTGTATTTCCGGAGACAACACTTTCTATTAAATTTTGAGGCCCCTCGGGCTGCGGGGTCGGGGGGCTCCCAAACAAAAATTTTAAAAAATTTACCCGATTTTCTTCAAATTTTAAACACATGTGTATACCCAATAAACAATACTTTTTCGAAAATTTGGTAGTGATCGGGTCCCGGGTTCGGCCGCAAGGCCCTTATACATTTTTTAAATATCTATACTGGCATCAGATATTCGTCGCCCTTTATGGACTGTGTGCTGCGCAGTCGGCTGCGCTGCATGGTTTTGGTGGTGGTGGAGAGAGAGAGAGAAATCTTAGCGCACGCACAAATGAACCCAGCAAATGAAACGAGACATACATGTTTTATGCTAACTTCAACTTACATTTTTATTATATACTGAATTGTATTTTTATTGATGTCGTTTTTTTGTTGTCGATATCAACTTACAGATAGAACAACAAGTTTTCACAATATTCTGTCATTTGGCGTTTTCATAAATTAGTTCAGAGCAGTCAAAGAGTTCTCAAGATAAATGTTCGTGTTTCTTATTTGCTCAGAGTATGAGCGTGCTCTAAGTGCTCAGAATAAAATGATCTGAGCTTTTTCAATTTTAACATCTGATGTCAAATGTTTGTTTCGATGATTTTCTCCTACAATAAAAAAAAAATGGCCCAGGATCGAGGGGCTCCCATATCAATTTCTGCGATTAGAGAATTTAGATGAAAAATTTTAATTTTTGTGGGTTGTTTTTTTAATACTAATCTGTCTTTACAAAAACCGCAAATTACATCAAACAATTAAAATTTAACATAGATTACAAAACGCAAAATTATTCTATCAATCAAGATTATACTTTATAAAGAAAAATCTATATTCTACTGCTCTGGCTGCGAAAGACGACGACTGCTGCTGTTGATGTTCGTACAAAAAAAAAAAAAAAAAAAAAATTGTTTATCAGTATTTTTTAAATTATTTTTATAATTTGTAATATTTTCTTGGTCAAGGTTTTTTGTAGTTTTCCCTGACCATGATTCATTGATAAAAGTATTTGGACTCGCGTCGTTCTAAATTCGTGTTCGTTTTTCGTATTGCTTTTCCAAAGAATCAGGGAGAATTCTGAGAAAATAAATTGAAACCGGCTACAAACGTGAGGAATGTGATATATTGTAAATCACATTCTTTCGATTTTTATTTTATTTTGAATTTAATAAAGGGCTTAGCCCAACTTATTGCCGTGACGTAAGTCATTCAGGGAGTCATCCCTTGGCAATAAGTCTCTATATAAAAAAAAAAAAAAAAAAAAAAAAAACGAGTATCCAACCACCATCAACTTGAATGTGAGAAAAACTTCTCACCACCAGTCCCACACGTTCCACAACCGCAATCTCACCAAGACCTTGTACCAGGTCATTGCTTTCCATAGCTCGTTCAGTAAGTATGCGCCGCCAAGAATTCCGATGACGGTTGCAACAATGTAAATTTTGTCCATGTCGACGAATTCTAATTCATTTCGTCGTTGTGGTCCCTTCTTTTAAGCATAAACAAATAGGGCAACGAGCGAAGATGAAATCTGATCAGTTCTTTGTGCTATACGTAGTTACAAAGTGATTACGCAGCAAACTGAGCAGAACTTAACTGCCTGCAACAATGTTGTGCTTCGCATAGCGGCAACACGATCATCTAGCACAATTGACTCACCGCCTCATATTGTTGTGTTACAGCGTTGCAGCACACAGTGACGCAGCACAATTATACAAATATACGAGGATTTGATTCTTTTTTTTGTTGACGATTAATAATGATATTAATCTGATATATGGGACTGGTGGACTGCGGCGATTTGAGGTTGTTTCTTTTCCAAATTTTCATGTTGCGAATCGCAACAACATGTGTATAAAATTTTAAGAAAATCGGATTAATTTTTATTTTAAACTTGTATGAGGACCCACGGCCCCGACGTCTGTATAGGACCCCATGATCCCGGGGCCCTGGGTCTCCAAAATTTTTACAAAAAGTGTTGTCCATCGGTGATACACATATGTATAAAATTTTAAGAAAATCGGGTTAAATTTTATTTTAAATTTGTATGAGGCCCCACGACCCCGGCGTCTGTATAGGGCCCCATGATCCCGACCCCGAGACACACAAGAGAGACAATGGTAAGAAACCAAATAGACTACTATATCATCAGCAAGAGATTCCGAAATTTGGTAAAATCTACAAAAACCAACCCTGAGATTGATATCCCTGCTGTAGCCAAAATCATGATACAGCTGATGAAAATTCAGAAGAGATCGAAGACCAGAAAATTGAAATTAGACCTAACCGAACAAGTACCAACTCAACTGAAGAGAGATATAAACGAAGAGAACATAAACAGCAAGTGGATTGAGATCAAAGATATCACAGTAGAGACAGCAAAGAAACACCTACAGATTAGAAATCAACAACTAAAGAAAGAGTAGATGACAATCAAAATTTTGACATTTATGAAACAGAGAAGATTAAACAAAGCAGATCCCACTAAATACAAGGAAATCGATAGACTGATCAGAAACAAAGTAAGAGACAAAGTTACCATGACAGCTTTAACCCCCAAAAAAGGTAAAGGAAATCTCTGGGATTGAACGAAAGAAGCAATACGCCACACTAAAAGATAAAAATGGCAAGATCATCGTAAACACGAAAGAGAAGTTAGAACGATGGGAAGATGGGAAGAGTAAATTGAAGAGCTATTGTGGGATGAACGAGGTTTGCTACAACCGTATGAGGGATCTGAAGGACCGCCTATTTTGAAAGAAGAGATAGCAAAGGTACATCGAAGCCAAAAGTGAGAAAGCCACTGGCCCGGATGGAGTTCCAAACGAGCTTTTAAAATTAGTAGAAGAGGAAAATATCCAAGTACTCTCTAGTCTCTTTTGTGCTAAATTCCTAAGAACAACTTTTAACACACCTAAGAAGAGCAAAGCGACGCGCCGCGAGGAATATCAAGGTCGATGGTGCAGTGGTTAGAACTATTGGCTCCCACTCGGAGCACACCGGGTTCGGTTCCCGGCAAGTAAAAAAAAACGCACAAATTTTTGCCTGGCATTGATTATCTAGATTACAAGTACACATGATACAATTCTGTACATGTGATATGTGATATGCAGTTGCCGTATACTGCTGTATTCACATGTATGGTTAAGTTGAGTTATGAAGTAATCTAGATGTAAAGCCACCAATGTGAGTTTATGAGCTTAATATTCTAGTATATTAGACTGATTACGAATTAACACTGCAAAAACGAAATTTATGGTAGTTGCCAAAAACACGATTATAGAGAATATCGAACTGAGGATAAATAACAAGAACGTGGAGAGGGTGTTCAGTTTCAAATACTTAGGGACGGTGTTAAAGGTGCCTTACCATCACTACTCATCTCAGCGACCCCGAAAACTATGGGCTCAACACCAATATTGGTCATGTCATATTCCCTCCCCATTCCCAACCCCAACCCTAAAGGTGTCTTACTCTATAAATATATCTACTGTTTTTGTTTTTGTTTGAAGCTAATTATTTGAGTTAACATATAAAATTTTCTACGAGTAATGTACGCTATTTTTCACACGACCAAACCGGTTTTTCTGCTAAACCGATTATGCGCAATGCAAAATTACTCTGAGAATGTGTGTTCGCTGTAACTGCAGTAAATAACAAAAGTATTTTGTATGATAAAATAACTAGAGTGTGTAAAGGCTACTTTCGAAGTTAAGTTCTAGTGTATGAAACAGTCATTTTCGTCTATGGGCGTGTGAAAATGAATTTAAGCACTTTGAAAATGTAAATTAAAATGTATGTACCAATAGATGGAGCTCAGTGCAATCATTTTTTGTCGAGTTTTGCTAGTTTTTATAAATACGAGGCATTAAAAATGTTGAAAATTTTTTTTATCCCTTTTTTATGGTCAAGAAAAATTTGTTATATTCAAAAACGACGCTGGCCTAAAAATATGGATTTTACTCAACGAAAGGCATCAGCAGTTATACCGGCAAAGTTCAGTCCGAGGGTCCCAAATTTAAATAGATAGTGTTGTCATTGGAGATATGCATGTGTTCAAAATTTCAATGAAATAGGACTTTGGGAAGTGGGTTAAAAATTGATCGCAAGATTCCACGACAAACAAACGCACAACCAAACACACGGGCACGCGAAGTTAATATAGAGAATTTAAAAACAATACTCGTAAGAATAAATGGTTGAACGAAAATTGCAGGTCAGCAGTCGCGTGTAAAGAAGCAGCCCATTTGGACTACCTTTATTGCACTTCTGAAGAAAAACTTTTAAAGCTTCGAATAGCTAGAAACAGATCGAACGCTATATTGAAAAGGTCCAAAATAATATATGACCTTAAGATTCGAGATAGCATGCGAAAAATTTTGTATTCGGATTCAAACAGTCGAAGCTTTTGGTCGTTTGCTTCTTTTAACCAAGAAACTTTGCAGACAATACTTCGTCTATTCCTTCTTTATTTATTAATGGTATTCATTATAGAACTAATATTGAGAAAGCTAATCTCTTAGCTTCTCATTTTGCTGGTGCGTCTACCCTTCCTTTTACTAACCAAAGCCCTCCAATTTCCCTGAATCTAGGCCCAGGTATGTCCAAAATCTATTTTCGGCCACGAGTTGTTTCGAAGATTCTTAAAGAACTTCACCCCAATAAAGCGACTGGCCCCGACGGTATTCCGCCGTTGTCATCATACTTTGGCAAAACCGCTTAGCAAATTGTTTCATCTCTCAATGAAGTCAAGTGTTTTTCCATCAATTTGGAAAATAGCAAATATTCAACCCTTTCCGAAAAAAGTGATAAATCGGCACCTACGAACAACCGTCCTATTGCTTTGTTGTCGGTTCTATCGAAGGTAATGGAATCTATCGTTAATTTAAGACTAATGAACTATCTGGATTCGAATGTTCTTTTATTCGATTTTACAATCCCAATCCGATGTACAGCATGGATTTCGTAAAAATTGCTCTTCAGGTGAACTCATGACGTGCATGACTCATTGTTTGGAGCGAAGCATTGAAAACCTAGGTGAATCAAGCGTTGTTTCCTTAGATATTTCTAAAGCTTTTGATAGAGTATGCCATAATTGTCTTATAATTAAGATTCGTGCGCTGAACTTATACTCCACTCTCATTGCATGGATTGAGGATTATTTATGGAACCGTAAAATAAAAGTTGTATTAAATGATATATCTTCAGCTTCACATGGGATCAATGCTGGCGTGACTCAACGGTCATCCTTGTCGCCCACGCTCTTCTTGATATATATCAACGACCTGTTGTCTTCTACAACCTGTGATATCCATTCATTTGCTGATGATACAACACTATCGGCTTCTATTGAGTTTGCCAGTCAAAAACAATTAATGAATTTGACTATTCTGTCGAATATTCAAGTCACTCCCGATTGGGGCATTTCTAAAAGAGTAGAATTTAACCCAAAGAAATTTCAGTCTTGTCTTTTTTCTCAGAAGACAATTCAACATTACGTTCCACCTGTTATTAATGGTGCGCCCCTATTGCGAGATCAGATTCACTTAAATTGTTAGGTTTAAAATTATCAAGTGATCCTTTCCTGGAAGAAACATATTTATGAAATTTCAAAAAGAGCTAGCCAATGTTTGGGCTTCATAAGACGTTCTAACTTCTAATTCACTACCTCTAAAGTATTAAGATTATATAAATCTTATGTTAGACCAATTTTAGAATTTAATTCATATGTGTGGGGTGGGGTTATCTGCTTTCTACAAATTTTACTACAGTAGATGTGCTTTAGAAACCCGTTCTAGTTCCAGGTCCTTTTGTCAGCAACGTAAACACAACACTCGTTTAAGGTCAATGCAACATAGATTTGCCTTGAAACTTTTTTCATGTAGAACCCAACACTTTAAATCCTCCTTTTTTCCGAGAGATATGGAATCAATTGGTCGAGCCCGTGTTTCCCGAATCTTATAATCTGCAGGCATTCAAATAAGCCGTTAACAACTTCCTGAAGGATGACAGATGAAGTGCTCTTAAGCTGTTTATTAAATATAAAATATATATTTAAAAAAAATTGTTTATCAGTATTTATTTACAGCTTTTTGTAGTTTTCCCTGACCATGATCCATTCATGAAAGCATTTGGACTCGCGTCGTTTTAGTTTCATGTTCGTTTTTTCGTACTGCTTTTTCAATGAATCAGAGAGAATTCTGAGAAAATAAATTGAAACCGGCTACAAACGTGAGGAATGTGATATATTGTAAATCACATTCCTTCGATTTTTATTTTATTTTGAATTTTAATAAAGGGCTTAGCCCAACTTATTGCCACAATAGGTATATGCAACAATAGGTATGGAGCCAGTATTCAGGCAGTAGATTGGCACCTATAGCTTACACGAGAACACTAATGACAATGTACAACGAGTCATAGAGATAGCAGCAAGCAATAATTTGGTCGTTGCGAGTACAAGGTTTACGCGTAAGAATATCCACAAAGCCACCTGGGTACCTCCTGATGGAGCCACCCGCAACCAGATAGACCACGTGTTGGTAGACCGCCGCCACAACCCGAACATAATGACGAAAGAAAGCAGCCTGCGAGAAGAATCTCTCCCGTGAAATCGTACAGTACAGAAAGCGAGGACCGCACTAGGTGCGGGTATGACGCAATATACACCGCGTTGCACATACTGCAAAGACAAAGAAGGTAATCTGATCGCCGATCTCAAAAACATCTTAGAGCGATGGGAAGAGAACTTTCATGAGTTGCTAAATGTCCAGCTAACTGAGGAATTGGAGGCTCCACCAATGACCGAAGACAACACTATGCTGCCGCCACCGAGCATAGACGAAATTAGCAGAGCGATAAATCGGCTCAAAAATAATAACACCAGCTCAGCTGATTAAATCACGAGTTCTTTTTTTAATTATAGACTCATTGCAAAGTGAGAAGTCCCTGAATAACTTGCGTCACGGCAATAAGGTGGGTTATGCCCTTTATTAAAATTAAAATTTAAAATTCGAAGGAATGAGAATTACAACATATCACATTCCTCACGTATGAAGCCGATTTCAATTTATTTTCTCATTGAAATTCTCTCTGATTTAATTGAAAAAGCCATTCGAAAAAACGAACCCGAAACTAAAACGACGTGAATCCAAATACTTTTATCAATGAATCATGGTCAGGGAGAACTACAAAAAACCTTGACCAGAAAATATTACAAATTTTATAAATAAAACAAATAACACAAACAATAACATATTTTTTTTAAAATTAAATAATAAAATCTTCCAATGAACACTACGGTCGTCCTTCAGGAAGTTGTTGACGGCTATTTTGAAGGCCTGTAAATTAAAAGATTCAAGAAACACGGAGTCGACTAACTGATTCCACGTCGAATTCACTCTCGAATAAAAGGAGGATTTGAAGTATTCGGTTCTACATGAAAACGGTTTTAAGGCAAATCTATGTTAATTAGACCTGAAACGAGTGTTAACGTTGCTGATAAAAGGACCTGGGAATAGAGAAAGGGTTTTTGAAGAACATCTACCGTTGTAAAATTTGTAAACAGTTAAAGCTTCTACATTTCGTCTATGCTCCAAAGAATCAAGGGATAAATTAATGGTTACATCGTTTATCAAACGGTTAACTCTATTCTGAATTCCATCAAGATGAATCAAATGCGATCTAGGAGCCCCCCACCCCACACATATGAATTAAATTCTAAAATTGGTCGGAGATAAGATTTATATAATCTTAATACTTCAGAGGGGGTGAAGTAGAAGTTACAACGTCTTAGGAAGCCCAAACATTGGCTCGCTGTTTTTGAAATTCCATAAATATGTTCCTTACAGGAAAGTTCACTTGAAACTTTCAAACCTAACATCGTAAGTGAAACTGATCTCGCAATAGTGGCACCATTAATTAGTAGTGGTACGTAATGTTGAATTGCCTTTTGAGAAAAAAGACAAGCCTGGAATTTATTTGGGTTAAATGCCACCCTATTAGATCTGCCCCAATCAAGAAGGACTTGAATGTTCGACAGAATTGCCGAATTCATTAATTCACGCGAACCAATCAAGCGAGAATTGCATTCGTTTTGACTAAGAAACTCCATGGAAGCCGATAACGTCGGATCATCAGCAAATGAATGGTTATCACAGGTTGTACAAGATAACAGGTAATTGATATATATTAAGAAAAGTGTAGACTATAAGGATGACCCTTGTGGAACGCCAGCATTGATCACATGAAGAAAAACCATTCAATCCAACTTTTATTTTGCGGTTCCATAAATAATCCTCAATCTATGTAATGGGCGAGGTGTTTAAGCTGAGCGCACGAATCTTATTAATAAGACAAACATGCCATACTTTTTGAAAAGCAAATATCCAACAACGCATCGCTTGATTCGCCTAGATTTTCAATGCTTCGCTCCCAACAATGAGTCATGCACGTTATTAGTTCACCTGAAGATCGATTTTTTCGAAATCCATGCTGTACATCGGATTGGGATTGTAAAACCGGACCAAATCTCCTTCCTAAAATCAGTTTGCACGCAGGTCATATCGCGTTTTCATCCGGTTGCTGGCATACACTATGTTGCTCCTTACTGCAGCATGAACAGCGATCATCCTCTGCCTCAGATTACTAACGTAGTTCTCCTTTGTTGTCGGCTCTACTGGTAGTGATCCAAATTTGATGTCGCATGGTAGACGAAGTTCTCTGCCAAATACAATCATTGCTGGAGAGTTTTTAGTTTTGGTTGGCATTAACTTCTTTTCGCAGATGCTCTTCCAGCGTACTGTTGAACCTTTCGACCATTCCGTCTGACTGTGGATGTAACGGAGTAGTTCTAGTTTTCTTGATGTTGAGTACTTGACACAGCTCTTGGAAGACTAGCGATTCAAAATTCCGCCCTTGATCGGAATGTAATTCCAGTGGTACTCCAAATCTGCATATCTGCATTGTCCACGAAGTCCCTATCCACCATGCTAGCTTCATGGCTTGCGATGGGATATGATTCTGCCCATTTACTGAAGTAATCAATGCACACGAGTATATAGCGATTTCCATCTCTTGTTTCTGGGAATGGACCAGCTATGTCCATTGCCACCCGCTCAAATGGTGCTCCATGTTGTAGTGTTGCATTTTTCCTCTAGTTTTTGGTTGCGGTTTCTAAAGAACATCTACCGTTGTGAAATTTGTAGAAAACAGTTAAAGCTCCTACAGTTCGTCTATGCTCCAAAGAATCAAGGGATAAAGTAATGGTTACATCGTTTATCAAACGGTTAACTCTATTCTGAATTCCATCAAGATGAATTAAATGTGATCTAGGAGCCCCCCACCCCACACATATGAATTAAATTCTAAAATTGGTCGGAGATAAGATTTATATAATCTTAATACTTCAGAGGGGGTGAAGTAGAAGTTACAACGTCTTAGGAAGCCCAAACATTGGCTCGCTGTTTTTGAAATTCCATAAATATGTTCCTTACAGGAAAGTTCACTTGAAACTTTCAAACCTAACATCGTAAGTGAAACTGATCTCGCAATAGTGGCACCATTAATTAGTAGTGGTACGTAATGTTGAATTGCCTTTTGAGAAAAAAGACAAGCCTGGAATTTATTTGGGTTAAATGCCACCCTATTAGATCTGCCCCAATCAAGAAGGACTTGAATGTTCGACAGAATTGCCGAATTCATTAATTCACGCGAACCAATCAAGCGAGAATTGCATTCTTTTTGACTAAGAAACTCCATGGAAGCCGATAACGTCGTATCATCAGCAAATGAATGGATATCACAGGTTGTACAAGACAACAGGTAATTGATATATATTAAGAAAAGTGTAGACGATAAGGATGACCCTTGTGGAACGCCAGCATTGATCACATGAAGAAAAACCATTCAATCCAACTTTTATTTTGCGGTTCCATAAATAATCCTCAATCTATGTAATGGGCGAGGTGTTTAAGCTGAGCGCACGAATCTTATTAATAAGACAAACAGGCCATACTCTTTGAAAAGCAAATATCCAACAACGCATCGCTTGATTCGCCTAGATTTTCAATGCTTCGCTCCCAACAATGAGTCATGCACGTTATTAGTTCACCTGAAGATCGATTTTTTCGAAATCCATGCTGTACATCGGATTGGGATTGTAAAACCGGACCAAATCTCCTTCCTGAAATCAGTTTGCACGCAGGTCATATCGCGTTTTCATCCGGTTGCTGGCATACACTATGTTGCTCCTTACTGCAGCATGAACAGCGATCATCCTCTGCCTCAGATTACTAACGTAGTTCTCCTTTGTTGTCGGCTCTACTGGTGGTGATCCAAATTTGATGTCGCATGGTAGACGAAGTTCTCTGCCAAATACAATCATTGCTGGAGAGTTTTTAGTTTTGGTTGGCATTAACTTCTTTTCGCAGATGCTCTTCCAGCGTACTGTTGAACCTTTCGACCATTCCGTCTGACTGTGGATGTAACGGAGTGGTTCTAGTTTTCTTGATGTTTAGTACTTGACACAGCTCTTGAAAGACTAGCGATTCAAAATTCCGCCCTTGATCGGAATGTAATTCCAGTGGTACTCCAAATCTGCATATCTGCATTGTCCACGAAGTCCCTAGCCACCATGCTAGCTTCCTGGCTTGCGATGGGATATGATTATGCCCATTTACTGAAGTAATCAATGCACACGAGTATATAGCGATTTCCATCTCTTGTTTCTGGGAATGGACCAGCTATGTCCATTGCCACCCGCTCAAATGGTGCTCCATGTTGTAGTGTTGCATTTTTCCTCTAGTTTTTGGTTGCGGTTTCTAAAGAACATCTACCGTTGTAAAATTTGTAGAAAACAGTTAAAGCTCCTACAGTTCGTCTATGCTCCAAAGAATCTAGGGATAAAGTAATGGTTACATCGTTTATCAAACGGTTAACTCTATTCTGAATTCCATCAAGATGAATCAAATGCGATCTAGGAGCCCCCCACCCCACACATATGAATTAAATTCTAAAATTGGTCGGAGATAAGATTTATATAATCTTAATACTTCAGAGGGGGTGAAGTAGAAGTTACAACGTCTTAGGAAGCCCAAACATTGGCTCGCTCTTTTTGAAATTCCATAAATATGTTCCTTACAGGCAAGTTCACTTGAAACTTTCAAACCTAACATCGTAAGTGAAACTGATCTCGCAATTGTGGCACCATTAATTAGTAGTAATACGTAATGTTGAATTGCCTTTTGAGAAAAAAGACAAGCCTGGAATTTATTTGGGTTAAATGCCACCCTATTAGATCTGCCCCAATCAAGAAGGACTTGAATGTTCGACAGAATTGCCGAATTCATTAATTCACGCGAACCAATCAAGCGAGAATTGCATTCTTTTTTAATAAGAAACTCCATGGGAGCCGATAACGTCGTATCATCAGCAAATGAATGGATATCACAGGTTGTAGAAGACAACAGGTCATTGATATATATTAAGAAAAGTGTAGACGATAAGGATGACCCTTGTGGAACGCCAGCATTGATCACATGAAGAAAAACCATTCAATCCAACTTTTATTTTGCGGTTCCATAAATACTCCTCAATCTATGTTATGGGCGAGGTGTGTAAGCTGAGCGCACGAATCTTATTAATAAGACAAACATGCCATACTCTTTGAAAAGCAAATATCCAGCAACACATCGCTTGATTCGCCTAGATTTTCAATGCTTCGCTCCCAACAATGAGTCATGCACGTTATGAGTTCACCTGAAGATCGATTTTTCGAAATCCATGCTGTACATCGGATTGGGATTGTAAAACCGGACCAAATCTCCTTCCTGAAATTAGTTTGCACGCAGGTCATATCGCGTTTTCATCCGGTTGCTGGCATACACTATGTTGCTCCTTACTGCAGCATGAACAGCGATCATCCTCTGCCTCAGATCACTAACGTAGTTCTGCTTTGTTGTCAGCTCTACTGGTGGTGATCCAAATTTGATGTCGCATGGTAGACGAAGTTCTCTGCCAAATACAATCATTGCTGGAGAGTTTTTAGTCTTGGTTGGCATTAACTTCTTTTCGCAGATGCTCATCCAGCGTACTGTTGAACCTTTCGACCATTCCGTCTGACTGTGGATGTAACGGAGTAGTTCTAGTTTTCTTGATGTTGAGTACTTGACACAGCTCTTGAAAGACTAGCGATTCAAAATTCCGCCCTTGATCGGAATGTAATTCCAGTGGTACTCCAAATCTGCATATCCAATTGTCCACGAAGGCCCTATCCACCATGCTAGCTTCTTCCTGGCTTGCGATGGGATATGATTCTGTCCATTTACTGAAGTAATCAATGCACACGAGTATATAGCGATTTCCATCTCTTGTTTCTGGGAATGGACCAGCTATGTCCATTGCCACCCGCTCAAATGGTGCTCCATGTTGTAGTGTTGCATTTTTCCTCTAGTTTTTGGTTGCGGTTTCTAAAGAACATCTACCGTTGTAAAATTTGTAGAAAACAGTTAAAGCGCCTACAGTTCGTCTATGATCCAAAGAATCAAGGGATAAAGTAATGGTTACATCGTTTATCAAACGGTTAACTCTATTCTGAATTCCATCAAGATGAATTCTTTTTGACTAAGAAACTCCATGGGAGCCGATAACGTCGTATCATCAGCAAATTAATGGATTTTTATCAGCAACGTTAACACTCGTTTCAGGTCTAATTAACATAGATTTGCCTTAAAACCGTTTTCATGTAGAACCCAAAACTTAAAATCTCAAAATGCGCTCCTGATGTACTGCTATGTAATTCTTGCAGGACTTCTCTGACTCGGTTTGTTGGTAGCACAATCTGATTTTGTGCTTCGAACATCAGCCGATTCCCATTGCCTTACCAGCAGTCCATCTTCCAATTTCAATGACTGCCATTGAGCCCAGTAACTTTTTACTGTAGGACTTGCTGTTGCAATCTCGTGCCACTTCGGTCTTTCACCTTGCTCCATCCATTGAAATATTGGAGCAATCGAATCATCGCGCACTTGTTTCTCCCTTAGCTGATCTTTTGTCCAGCAATCTTCAACTTGTAGTCTTATTTGTGCAACTACTTCAGGTTCCCTGAACTGCATTAACCACTTGAGTACTGCATGGTCAATTCGAAGAAGAAATTCCTGCCGTATAGGTACTTGTGGAAGTGTTTGACGCTATGGACAACAGCTAGCAATTCCCTTCGCGTCACGCAGTAGTTCTTCTCGGGCTTAGAAAGCGAACGGCTGTAGTACTCTATTACACGCTCCTTTCCTTCTTGATTCTGCGATAGAACCGCTCCTATTCCCGCATTGCTCGCATCAGTGTCCAGGATGAAGAGTTCTCCTGCCTGCGGGTATGCCAAAATTGGAGAACTGCTCAGCTTTCCCTTCAGCAAGTCAACTGATTTTTGGTGCTCACTCGACCATTGGAACTTTAGGTGAGCTCCATGGGCTCTTGGACTTCTCTATGATTCCATCATGTTCTATATTCTTAATTAGCGTTTCTTCTTGTTGCTTAGCAAGTGCTAATCGTCTTGGCGTCTGTCGAATTGGAACAGCATCTCCTGTATCTATTCGATATCGCACTTTATTGGTTTTACCCATGTCGTGGTCGCTGACAGCAAAAGCGTCGGCAAATTGCTCAAGCGCCTTTTCTCTTGCTTTTTTTTTATTTTATAATGTACACACGCTAAAGGGGTTTGCACCCTTATAATGCTTAGCACAGCGTGGGTGTTAGGCACACGTGTCTTAAACGACTGCAGATCATATAAATGCGGAAACAAAGAATCAGGGAATTCATTCCACATAACTATCGTGCGGCTAAAGAAGGAATCTCTGAATTGGTTAGTACGTCCGAAGATAGGCTTAATGGTGGACCCATGAGCTCGAGTTGAGGCACGGGTATTACGGATGGGTTGGAGAATGGGCGGGATGCATCTGGATATTTCTTTTGAACACCGCTTGTGGAAAAAGCGATAAAACAGTGACAGGCAGGAAACATTCCTACGATGTTCTAGCGATTCGATTGTTTTCGCGATATGTACATCACCAATTAGTTTTAACGCGCGGTTCTGAACTCTGTCTAGTAGATGCAATGTGGTTTTGGGAGCACCTGCCCAGACAATGCAGTTGTATTCAAGTTTAGGGCGAATATACGCCTTGTAAATAGTAGCCAGATCTGAAGGAGTGAAGTACATCTTGCACCGTTTTAGGAAACTTAAGCATCTCGCAGCATTTTTGGCGATGGCAAATATGTGGTCATTCCAACGAAGCTTGTTGTTGACACACATACCGAGAATTGAGAGTTTTTAAGTTTCTTTGATACAGGATCCATTCATGGTTAAAGTTTGGGGGTTTAAATTACGCTTAGACGACAGAAGACAGCATTGGGTTTTAGAAGCGTTAAATTCAACTCTATTATGTAGGCCCCACCTTGTTATGCTGTCAAGGTCAGAATTTAACGTGTTGATTGAGTTGTGAGCTTTATTTGTGATCAATCTGTAAGATGATTGGGAATATATTCGAATTTGCAAAACGTAAAATTTCACACGAAATATTTATGAATCAAGAAACCTGAACGTCTTTTGTGACAAGAAAATACTTATTTCCTATTTTTTCCTCAGATGCTTAGCGATTAAGGCTGCGGCAACGTGGTTCAGTCTGCACTCGTTCGATAGTCAAAAAGGAAGAAGTAAAAGCTTACAATTCTCAAATGACGTTTTCTTAGACGTCACCTTCACATGGTAGTGCGTAACTTCTGACGTACATGATTGTCGAGGTGTTTATATTGGTGATTGAACAATCCAACATTGCCGGCGGCCCTAAAGGATTTTAATGCTTTAGTTGCTGATTGTTGTTGTTGTCTGGGATGGGCAGTAGGCACAGTTTGGTCACTGGTCGCTTGTACACAGCGTTCTGACATCTCACTGTTGCGACGCGAACTCGTCCGTCAGATCCCGGATGAGTATCGATGACCCTGCCGAGTAGCCATTTCGAAGGTGGCATGGTTTTTTCCTTGATGAGCACCAATTGGCCGATAACAATGTTTTCGTTGGTTCTCAACCACTTTGGGCGTTGTTGCAGGCGGGAGAGGTATTCTGTAGACCAAATTCTCCAGAAATGCTGGTACATCCTTTGAACTAGTTGGAAACGATTGAGACGGTTGGTCTTCACCTCGAGCAATGCTGGTTCGGGTGTCGTAATTGGTGCCTCCCCGATCAGGAAATGACCTGGGGTGAGAATCGTGCAGTCATCTGGGTCGTCCGACATGGGGCATAATGGGTCGAATTCAAGCACGATTCGATCTGGCACAGCAACGTCGTCAATTCCTCGAATGTGAGTAAGGTGTCGCCCATGACACGTCGTAAATGGTGTTTCACTGATTTCACTCCTGCTTCCCACAATCCGCCAAAATGTGGCGAAGCAGGAGGGATGAATCTCCAGGTGGTGCCGTCTTGTGCCAGTAGTGCAGCTATCTCGGGACTGACAGCCTTAGTGCTCTGTTGATGCAGGAATGCCAGTTGACGACTGGATCCAACGAAGTTGGTTGCACAATCGCTGTATAGGCTTTGAATTTTGCCTCTTCGCGCAGTGAACCTCTTGAACGATGCTATAAATGCATTGGTGGTGAGCTCGGACACCAACTCCAAATGCAGTGCTTTGGTGGATAGACAGACGAATAGGCAGATGTAACCTTTCGTCGATGCACCACCACGGCCCTTACGTAATTTGATCGATATCGGACCGGCATAGTCTACACCGCTGTGCAAAAACGGCCTCGATGGTGTAACACGATGCGATGGAAGATTCGCCATCATTTGCTGGCTCGTGATTGAGCGATGGCGAAAGCACACGACGCATTTATGGACGTGCGAGCGCACCAAGGTTTTGATGCTCAGGATCCAGTAGTGCTTTCGTAAATGAGCCAACATCAGCTGTGGACCGCCGTGTAGCGTTGTGCGATGTGCTTGTGAAATGATTAAATGGGTGAGTTGATCATCTTTGGGAAGAATTATCGGATGCTTCTCTGTGTATGGCACATTCGAGTTTTTAAGCCGCCCTCCAACACGTAGGATCCCGTCGACGTCGACGAAAGGGTTTAGAGACCGAAGTGGGCTTTTGTCGAGTAGGTGTTCCCCTGACTGACATCGTGATATCTCGTCAGCGAAATGGATTGATTGAACCAGCCTGACCCAGAACTCGATTGACCAATTGAGCTCCGGTACGGTTATGAAACCTTCTAATCGCGTTGCTGCGCTGATACGTCGACGGTGGATAGGGCGTCTGCATAAAGCCGTGACACGAAGTAATTTGCCGAGCGATGAACATCGAGCGAGTAAATGGTAAATGTCGTTGCGACACGTTACGGCTTCTACATGTGTTGCGATCATTGAATTTATTTTGCGTTCATCGATGTTCGTGTAAACCTCGCGAGTCTTCTGAAGTGGCCACTTACTTATGTCTTCCCGCAGCCAACCAGGACCCGTCCACCACAATGGATGGTTGTGTAATAATGATGGTTCAACGCCACGGGACGCACAGTCAGCGGGGTTCCGCTCAGTGTCGACATGGCTCCAATTGGTGGGCTGAAGATAGTCTAGGATTTGCGAAACCCGGTTTGCCACGAACGTCTTCCACCGGTTCGGAGAACTGCGTAGCCAACCAAGAACCACTTCCGAATCGGTCCATGCAAACATTTGAGACTGTGACACGTTAAGGGATGTGCCGATGGTGTGCATGAGTTTGGCTAGGAGTACGCTGGCACAAAGCTCCAATCGTGGCAAGCTGATGGTCTTCAGTGGGGCAACCTTTGTTTTGGATGCCAGAATATTGATGTTTACAGATCCATCTATCGACGTCGTACGAGTATACACCACAGCTGCGTAGGCCTTGGAGGAGGCGTCGCTGAAACCGTGAATTTGAATGTCGGCGTGGTCTTTCGAATGATTTATCCAGCGATCGATTCTGAGAGCCTCCAAAGATCTCAAACTACCTCGATAAGTAAGCCATCTTTGAGCGATTGAGTGTGGGACCGCTTCGTCCCACGATATGCCGAGTACCCACAACTCTTGGAACATGATTTTTGCAATGATTGTGGTCGGGGATACCCAGCCGAGCGGATCGAAGATCTTCGATGACTGTGACAATATTGATCGTTTGGTTGGTGCACGAATGTCAGATACTGAGCTGATGTTAAATCCAAAACAATCGGCCGAGGGAGACCAATGCAGTCCAAGAGTTTTCACTGATTGATCCCAATTTAGTTCAAGTCGTCCCTGATGCTCGCGGAATTCGGTCGGTATCTCATTGAGAAGATGTTGGCTGTTCGAGGACCACTTCCGCAGTTCAAAACCGCCACATCGGAGCAACGCCACTATTTGTCTCTGGACTTCGAGTAAATCCACAATGTCGTGTGAACCTGTCATCAAGTCGTCGACGTAGAAGTCTCTTGAGGCGACTTCGGCAGCGATTGGAAATCTCTTCTGTTCATCTCGTGCGAGCTGATGGATTGTACGAATTGCCAGATACGGAGCGCTGGCGGTGCCATAAGAGACGGTGCACAATCGAAAATCTCTTATTGGTTCTTCTGGGGAATTTCGCCATACGATTCTCTGATAGTTCCTATGCTCAGGTGCTATCAGGATCTGTCGGTACATCTGCTTGATATCTGCGACGAAAACGAATTTATGATTGCGAAAACGGGTTAGTATTTCGAAGATGCTGTGTTGAAGTTTGGGACCAATACGAAGCTTCTGATTTAGCGATACGCCGGTCGTTGTTTTATGTGACGCGTCGAAAACCACACGTAGTTTTCGTTGCATTACACCGTGATGAGGAAGATAACACATCTTCTCGGGCGATTTGCTGTCGTCGTTCAACACTTCCTCCATATGGCCCGATTCCAAATAGTCCTGCATGAACTTGTTGTACTCTGCACGGAGTTGGCAATTTTTAGTAAACCGACGTTCCATATGTTGCAGTCTGAGGATTGCGCCATCTCGTGATCTTCCAAGCGGTGATGAATTTTCGTTGAATGGCAGGAAGACTGTGTATCTTCCATCTTCATTGCGATAGTGTGTTGATTCGTAATGCTGTTCACATTTTGATTCATCGTGGGTTAGTTCTCGACGTGAACAAACGTCCTCGATCTCCCAGAATGACCTGAGTGTGCTATCGATTGTGTCATAATTCTCAATTTTCGTTGTCAAACTCAACAATTTATTGGTTGCCTTGCGTTCCACCTTGCCGAAGAGTATGTATCCCAGTTTGGTGTTCTGTGCGAAGGGTGAACCGCTGACACCAGTGATGCAACCGTCCTTTTGAAGCATTCCAATGACATCAGCTCCAAGCAAAATATCAATTCGGTTGGGACGATGGTAATGGGGATCGGCAAGTTCCAAATGTTCCAAGTGTGGCCATTGATGTGTGTCGATGGGTTGAGATGGCAGCGTGCCTGTGATCTTCTCGACTACAAGGGCTGTGATTGAGATCGAAAATGTTGCATCGGTTCGGGATTGTAATACGAATTCAACAAGTGAGCGCGACATGGGCGCCTCATTGGCACAGATACCACTGATTGCGACTGCTGCTGGTTTTCTCGATAATCCGATACGATTTGCGGTGCTCTCTGAAACGAAGCT
Organism: Nephrocerus scutellatus; assembly: GCA_947095585.1. Taxonomy (NCBI): domain Eukaryota; kingdom Metazoa; phylum Arthropoda; class Insecta; order Diptera; family Pipunculidae; genus Nephrocerus; species Nephrocerus scutellatus. The sequence goes on from OX352762.1 coordinate 40,669,596, forward strand.
GATCTGTGACCCCGAATCCAACAGAGCTCGAACGGTGAAGTTTTGGTTGGCGTGTGATACGATGACGATTGCTGTGGCGAGCAGCACATCTGCGAATGGCGATGCGACATGGTTGGCTGTGACCTGAGTATGTGATGATGATTCGACGGATGGTTTGCAGTCAGAATTCCAGATGTGCAGGAGCGTGTGGTGTCTTCTATTGCAAATCCGGCACAAACTGGATCTGCAGACCGAACTAGAGTGGCCTTTCCGCAAGCAGTTAAAGCATAGCCTCTTTTCGCGGACGAGGTTTGACTTCTCTTCGAATGTGAGATGTTTGAATTGTTCGCACTGGAAGACGTTGTGATTTCCAGCACAGACATGACAGGCGGAGTTGTGAGCGTCTGAAGTAACGACGAGTGAGCGAGCTGATTGTGTTTCCGGCTTGCGATGCGGTCGAGTCCGCGATGAGTGCGATGATGCCGGAGCTTCTAGATACGAGTGTGACGAGTTTGATTTGGTTCGAGTCATGGAAATCATCTCCAGCGATTGCCATCGGGCGTTCAGGAAATCAATTAAATCCTTGTATGATGGATATTTCGCTCGGGTTAGTGACATCTCCCATTGTCGGTGGGTTTCTGGGTCGAATTTGTCAGCAATTATGTTGATCAATATGATATCCCATGTGGTGATCGGCACTCCCAAAACCTTCAAGCAGCGAACGGTATCGGTCGATACGTCGAGAATTTTGCGCAATCCCACAGCTGATTCAAGTTGCAATGCTGGCATTGTGCGGAACTTGCGAAGATGGCTGTCGATGATGAAGCGATGGTGATCGTATCGATCTCGGAGAATGCGCCATGCCTCCTCGTAGTTATCGTTCGTGATGCTCACGGACTTGAGCAACAAGGCTGCGTCTCCAGTCAGATTCGCTTTTAGGTAGTGCAGTTTCTGCGAGTTGGCCAGCCTTTCGTTGTTGTGGATGAGGTCGACAAATAAATTTTCGAATTCGGTCCAACAGGTGTACTCACCGTTGAAGACTGGAACGTTGATTCGAGGCAAGTGTGCATCGATCGGCTGTTGGTGTGGTGATGGTTTGACCTCATCTTTGCGACTCTCAATAGCTAATATTTGTCTCCTCACTGTCTTCAGGTTGGAAATTGCTGCGAAGTAATATTCCTCCGCTTGTTCACGTTTTACGTATTCTCCCTCGATTTCCTCCGCACCGCACACAGCCTCGACCTGGTATTGCACCTCGCAGAACTCCCGATAGATTGATTCCGTGTGGTTGATCCGCGCCTGTATGGACTCTTCAGTCACCCCTGGGATTTCACTCGTTATCCCATTGCTGTTCTTTACTGCTCTCTGGAGGGTTCGCTGTAGCGATGCTTGCTTTGTACGAATCGTCGCCATGGCACTGTGTATTGCTATACCGTTGATGCGTGCGAATTAACTGGCTTTCACTTAGCTTTTCACACATAAGACTTGCACTTGGTCGATTACTATTATGTGTCACGAATTTGATTGTGTTGCGAAACGAAAGAATCCGGCTCGAAGGACCAAAATGTTGATTGAGTTGTGAGCTTTATTTGTGATCAATCTGTAAGATGATTGGGAATATATTCGAATTTGCAAAACGTAAAATTTCACACGAAATATTTATGAATCAAGAAACCTGAACGTCTTTTGTGACAAGAAAATACTTATTTCCTATTTTTTCCTCAGATGCTTAGCGATTAAGGCTGCGGCAACGTGGTTCAGTCTGCACTCGTTCGATAGTCAAAAAGGAAGAAGTAAAAGCTTACAATTCTCAAATGACGTTTTCTTAGACGTCACCTTCACATGGTAGTGCGTAACTTCTGACGTACATGATTGTCGAGGTGTTTATATTGGTGATTGAACAATCCAACAAACGTGCTTAACATACGTTGTTGTTCAAGTTCCACTTGTGCCGAAGAGGGGCGCGCAGAAAGCGAGAAGTCATATGAAAGGCTAAGAGTACTGTCGTCAGCAAAGGAATGGATTGGATTAGAGGTGGTGGATAGGAGATCATTAATGAAAATCAGAAAGAGTGTCGGAGATAAAACAGAGCCTTGAGGAACACCGGCGTTTATGCGGTGGACATTGGATTTGAATCCGTCCAATACGACCTGGATTGAACGGTCAGAAAGGTAGTTCATAGTCCAATCGAGCAGAATGTTGTTAATTCCATAAGCAGTCATTTTCGACAAAAGAGCTTGATGCCAGACTCTGTCAAATGCCTTGGAAATATCGAGTGCAACGACTTTACTTTCACCAAATTTGTGAATAGACTGGTTCCACTTTTCAGTGAGATAAGCCATCAGGTCACCTGTAGAGCGCTGCCTACGAAAACCGTACTCTTCTTTCTTTCTTTATGTCCTGTATCCCCTTATGGGTCCTAGGGCCTCTACTACGCCTACGCGCCATCGCGTGCGATTCCTGGCAATGAGCTTCAGCTCTCTCCAACTCTTCCCTTAATTGCCGTGCCTCCTTCTCAACTGTTCTGCGCCATGTATTTCTCGGACGACCCGTTCTTCTACCAACCTGAGATAACGGGTTCCATTGCATTGCGTAGTTTGCTATGGAACTGTCGCCTTTTCGGAGTGTATGACCAATCCACTCCCACTTCCGTCGTTGGATGGTTGTGCCTATTGGTTCCTGACCCGTTCTCTGGTAAAGATGTTCGTTAGAGATACGGTTAGGCCAGAAAACCCTTAAGATGTTCCGTAGGCACCTATTTACAAATGTTTGTAATCTTTTTGTGATAGTAGCGGTCACCTTCCAAGTGCTGCACCCATACAACAGCACAGATTCAACATTTGAGCGGAACAGTCGCAGCTTGGTGTTTAAGCTGATCGCATTGCTTCGCCATATCATGGACATCATTCCAAACACCGATTTTGCTTTGCCGATTCGGTTGGCAATGTCCTGTTCGGTTCCACCTTCGGTCGAGACAATACTCCCAAGATATTGGAAACTCTCTACTCTCTCTACCGGCTGTCCAGCAATGTTAACATGAGTAACTGAGTTAGTGCCGAGGTTGATGATTTTGGTTTTGGCAGTATTAATCTTCAAACCCGCAACATTTGCCTCCCTCTCCACATTTGTTGTCATTTGGTGCAGCTCCATAATTCTATGTGAGAGTAAACAAACGTCGTCAGCGTAATCCAGATGTTTGAGTTGAGATGTAAGAGTCCAACGAATTCCTCCGTTTCCAGTAGATAAAGCTGCGCGAAGTACATCGCTAATCACCAACAAAAAAAGTATCGGCGATAGAATGCAACCTTGTCGTACCCCACTTAGGATCTCGAATTCCTCTGACAGCTTTCCTCTATGCAGCACATGACATTTAGAGCCATCATAGGTTGCTTTAATAATAGCTATTAGTTTATCGGGTATACCTCTCCTGCGCAAGGCGAGCCAGATAAACTGTCTGTTGACACTGTCAAACGCCTTCTCAAAATCGATGAACAGCAGGTGCAGTGGTAACCGGAATTCAACGCACTGTTCAATAATGATCCGCAGGGTGTTTATGTGGTCTACATAGGAGGATCCAGTGCGGAAACCTGCTTGTTCGGCATCGAGTGTATCTTTCAGATGTTAACCGTACTGCTGGTCACTAAGGATTTCACGTGATTCAAGGTATTGTATAAGCTTACGATTGATCAGGGTTTCCATAACCTTGGAGAGTATGGATGTTAGCGCAATGGGTCGGTATGAGGAAAGAGATGACGTTTCGCCTTTTTTAGGAACAGGCTGGATAAAGGCTGTTTTCCAATTCCTTGGGACGACTCCAGAAGAATAAGAATAAGCTTGTCGCTGCTGGAAGATGTTACATAGCGAATGATTTATCTGCTTCCTTTATAGATCTAGTGTCGTATTCTTTACTTTTACAGGCTGACAGTTTGCAATACAGCTTACTCCCTGAGTCTAGCCAATGTCTGTTCCTTCTTTTATCACGTTCGGTGATGGGCTAACATTCATTATTCTCACTGGTATCTTAGGCTGGTATCACTAGTGGGCGCCGTGGCTCAGTGGTAATGCACATGGCTGCTGCGCAGGAGGTTCAGGTTCGAATCCCAGCAACGCCAAAAGTATTTTTCACGGTGTCCCACCTCTCGCGAATGGGTGACAAACGTTCCGAGAGTAATTAATATCAGTTCACGGAAAGCTTCTCAATTCGCCGTTCGGATCCGGCCTTAAATTGTAGGTCCCTTCCATTTGTGTCCAAAAATTAACATGTGCAGCACAAATGGTCGCGAGAAGTTAGGCCTTGGACCGCAATGGTCTGTCGCGCCAAATATTATTATTATCTTAGGCTGGAGTTTCACTAGAGTTCTTCTGCATAGCAATCCGTTGTAGTGTATATCCATAAGATACCACCCAAGCAAGTACAACAAAAAACATAAATTGTGACGACACCAATGCATTATGTAAAAAAAATATTCAAACAAAACCTCATGCACTCGGTGACACTCACAAAACCATAAATTACGTAATAGAATAAACAAAGCACACGTCTTCGGCTAATAACGACACAGTGGCATTATGAATCAAACACAAGTAGAGCATTTGCATCGTGGCCTACTCTAGCATTAATATTTCAAGTGTACCATTAATGAGCACACTATTTGTAAATGATAAAACTATTTCAAGAGCATCGATAACGATACACTGCATTATTAGATACATAGTTTCTATTAGTAAATAAGAAATTAACTTTGTTAGTTTTACTATAAAAGAAGATTTTATTTAATAAAGACAGAGTAATTCTCAACACGACACTGAAAGGTTTATTTATTTCTAATCAAGCACTGCACAGTGTGAATACGTTGCAGTCACTGCACAGATTCACTCACACACACTTTTTCTAAGAAAGGGTTGTTCTCCACTAAATCTACGTTGTTTTTCTCTACGCAATTTTTCAACACTTTTTTCAACACTCCGTTATTCCTTATATGACGATTCTTTCCAGCACTATTCCTTACATGGCGATCCTTTGCAGCACAATTCCTTCACCCTTCTTGTTGAAGTTGGTTGGCTCCACTATTCCTACTTTACTGTCCCCAAGATCACCGTTTACTTTGCCATAGATGATTTTCTCGCACATCGGTGGTATCTCCACTTTTTCTTCAGTAATGAGTTTTAGCCTACCACTCTGGTTGTCGTTTATTTGAAGGGGTAATTCCACATTACGCCATTTTAACACGTGGTTCTTTAGATCAAGAGACATCTTGTGCTCTGTCATGAAATCCAAGCCCAATATGCATTCATCTGTAATGCTGGCAACAATAAACCGAAAAGAAAACCGTATTCCTCCAAACATGACACTACAGGAGCACTCTCCTTAAATTGTTGCAACTTCACCGTTCCTCAAATTATAACGAAATACTTTTTCCACTTGACCTTTGCGCACCACCTCATTCATCTGTGATGCGCCTATCTGCCATAAATTTTCAGGCCTCTTGACACGATTCACTGGCTGTATGGTAGTTTGTACCGGTCTTGGTTCTTTGCAGTCGCGGATAAAATGTCCAGGTTTCTGGCATCTTAAACATTTTCCTGTCGTTCTGGAAGCGTCCAGTCTTTGATTTTCTAATCTTCTCATCAATGAGGGCTTATATTTGTGTGATGTCCTCAGTTTCTAACTTGCTCAATCTAACTAAATCAGTGGACAAACTAAGCCGATGTCAATACTTTATTCATCGACTATCTTCTGGCTGTTATCCTCAAATGAAGTTGTAATTGTTCATCTCGGATAGCATTGATGAACGCATTCACTGCCAGTCCGTCCAAGATACCAGCCGGAACCACACAGATTCTTCCGGGACTCATTTCGGCAGTTGGAATCATTTGAAATACGTCTGCTGCCTTGCCTCTCAATGAAAGAATGAGAGCGTTTAGCTGTTCTTCAGCAGCCCATCCATTATGTTGTACCGCAGCTCCAAACTGGACTTTGAAATTTTCAAATGCTGTCTCACCGTCGAACGCATGAGGCTTTAAAATTCCTTTCTGGACACTAGATGATTCTGGAATGGCAAAAAATGTTTTGTAAAGGGCTTTCCCTGACAATTTGGTACGACTGTCCAACCGGGTCTCAAACTCTTTAATTTTGCCGTCGAGACTATTCACCTTCCCTGTCACGTTCGTCTCGAAAGATTTCACTTCTTCAATTGTTGCTTGAATTTCACTCATCTCACCTCTTAACTTTTCTTGAATAATATCCAGCTTTTGATTTTGTTGATCAAATTTGGAGTTCAGTTCTTTGGTTTTCCGAGTAAATTCCTGCTTTTGTTGATCGAATTTAGAATTTAATTTTCCTGCTTCAGTTCTTGGCTCCGCTGCTGATTTTGTCGATTCAGCTTTTGGCTTTGCTGTTCCAACTTGTCGCTAATTTGAAAATTCAAATCTTTCTACTGCTGGTCCAACTTCTCGTTTAGTTTGGAACTCAATTCTAGATTCATCTGTTTATTCTCTTGAATCTGTTGCTGCGATTGTTAACTCCAGCTTGCTGTTTACTTGCTCATTTTGCTGCTTCATTTGAGAATTCAAATCTTTTCTTAACTCTTGATTCTGTTGCTGCAATTGTTCACTTTGCCGATCCATTTGAGAATTCGAATCTTTTCTTAACTCTTCACTTTGTTTACTATGCTGGTCAAATTTACAATTAATTTGCTGTATTTGGGCATTAAACATTGTTTTCATGTTTGGCACTTTTTTATTTTCCGAAGTAGGGAGTTTTTGCTTCACTAACTCCATTTCAAATGAAAACACTTCACAAGCTTGATGCTTTTCCCCTTTACCGACTTGTTGTAATCGGAGAAATAACTCTTGCTTATTTCCAGCGGTGCTTCACAAGTTCACAATTTTAAACTTTTAAATGCACCATAAAAACACTTATAATACTTGTACTTTACAATAATTCTCTAAGGTGTAGCTTTATCACTTTGCAAGAACTTTTACAACTTGACTGGTTAAATTCCAAATAACTAATGAATGCTCTGCAGCAAACGCCACCTTTTATACTCATTGAACAGTTCCCAGAAAATTCCGCAAGCACAAACCGGTTTGACTACGTTTTTGACAAGTACATAATGACTTAAATTTATAATCCGTTACATTTTAAATAATATCAATAAAACCTAACAGCCTAAAAGTATGTTATTAAAAAGAGCTTAATTCTAATTTAGTGCCTATTTTTAGTATGCATTATGTAGATTGCGATTTATCTTAGGATTCGAATTCCATCATCTGCGCTACTAACTACTTTACGTAACAATGTCTATGAAGCCGGGCAACAGATTTTTACCATTATAAGGTGTGGGGGTGTGGTCTATGTAGCCGATGTCATCCAGTTTGGCATCCCTAAACTCTGGGCGTCCTGGTCTACGCCATCCTTCCAGCGTAGGCTTGACCGGCCTCGCTGTCGTGTTCCATAAATCCTACCGCAAAGGACTTTCCGAGCAGGATCCTCTTCGCTCATGCGAGCTAGGTGTCCTGCCCACCGGAGCCTACCGAGCTTAATTTTCTTCACGATGTCGACATCGCGGTAACGCTCGTAGATCTCATCAATATAGAGTCTCCGGAATAGTCCTTCCTCACATACGGGGCCAACAATTCTCCGTAAGACTTTTCTCTCGAACGCGGCTAAGAGATCAGAATGCTTTTTGCTAAGCACCCAAGTCTCGGATCCATATGTAAGTACTGGCATGACCATTGTCTTATATATCAGCAGCTTGGATGTTATGGTTAGGTTCCTGGATTTGAAGAGTCTTGACAGGCTATAGTAGGCTTTGTTGGCTTTAAGCAACCGTGCGCGTATTTCTGGCTCCATGCTGTTATCGGCTGCTATTGTTGACCCGAGATAGTTAAAGGATTGCACTACTTCAAATTCGCGCTCCACTATCTGAAATGAGGGACCAATGTTGGATCTTCTACTCGCAGACGTGGCCACCATGTACTTTGTTTTGCTCTCATATATTTCGTGCCGCCTGCTCTATCTGGATGAAAGCTTCCTGTACAGCTCTTTGGTTTCTACCAACGATGTCAATATCGTCTGCGTACGCCAGTATCTGAATGGACTTATAGAGGATTGTTCCTCTCGCCGTTACGTCAGAGTCTCGGATCACTTTCTCCAACGCCAGGTTGAAGAGGACGCAGGCCAGTCCATCCCCTTGTCGGAGCCCGTTATAGATGTTGAATGGGCTTGATAGTGATCCGGATATTTTTACTTGGCTTATAACCAGGGAACGGATTTTGTTGACATTAAAAGTATAAAAAAGGCAAATTAAGTTGGCAAAATAGGCAAAATTAGACGGAAAAAAGGCATTTATTTAAAAAGTGTTTTTAAGCATTAAAATAGCACTGCAAGCATTAACATTTTGAAGTTTTCTGGCAACAATCGCCTGTGATTTTCACTCAGGAGAGCCTTGATCGAGCTGAAGGATCTCTCAACGTTGCAGAAACGAATGGAGCCCAATAAAAAGACGGCACGTCATTGACTTCAATATTTGATGGCAGTTTGGAGTTTGCAGCACAATTGACAATATTTTTTATTTCTTTAATGAAAAAATGGCGTTGAACAACTTTTTTACCACATCTTCAGCAACTGGCCGTTTCGCTTTCTGCAATTTATTCTCGATTTTATTCAAAATTTCATCAGTCGGCCTTCCTAAATATTTCATTAAAAATATTGCATTAAGAAACAATATTTCAAATTAAAACGCACACTTCAAATCACCTGTTTTCTTGCAAACTATTAAATATATGCTCTTTTGGGTAACTTAAAATACTAAATTGGCTTGTATATACGCCAGCTGGGCTTGAACCGTTACATTGGCAATCAATTCTTTTGCAAATGCAACATAGCTTGCATCATCTTCCACCTCATCCACCTTTGATGCGAATAAAATGCTGTACGTAGTATGATACTGCATTCAGCCATGCGCCCCAGCGAGTCAAAAGCTGTTTAAATTTAAAAAAAACAACCCATAAAAATTAAAATTTTTCATCTAAATTCTCTAATCGCAGAAATTGATATGGGAGCCCCTCGATCCTGGGCCATTTTTTTTATTGTAGGAGAAAATCATCGAAACAGACATTTGACATCAGATTTTAAAATTGAAAAAGCTCAGATCATTTTATTCTGAGCACTTAGAGCACGCTCATACTCTGAGCAAATAAGAAACACGAACATTTATCTTGAGAACTCTTTGACTGCTCTGAACTAATTTATGAAAACGCCAAATGACAGAATATTGTGAAAACTTGTTGTTCTATCTGTAAGTTGATATCGACAACAAAAAACGACATCAATAAAAATACAATTCAGTAAATAAGTAAGTAAGTTGAATTAAGCATAAAACATGTATGTCTCGTTTCATTTGCTGGGTTCATTTGTGAACGATACATAGTTTATCTTCCGCAGTCGGAATGCTGCGTTAGCAATTAAGCAGTAAAAAACAACCTATAAAAATTAAAAATTTTCATCTAAATTCTCTAATCGCAGAAATTGATATGGAAGCCCCTCGATCCTGGGCCATTTTTTTTTTATTGTAGGAGAAAATCATCGAAACAAACATTTGACATCAGATGTTAAAATTGAAAAAGCTCAGATCATTTTATTCTGAGCACTTAGAGCACGCTCATACTCTGAGCAAATAAGAAACACGAACATTTATCTTGAGAACTCTTTGACTGCTCTGAACTAATTTATGAAAACGCCAAATGACAGAATATTGTGAAAACTTGTTGTTCTATCTGTAAGTTGATATCGACAACAAAAAACGACATCAATAAAAATACAATTCAGTAAATAAGTAAGTAAGTTGAATTAAGCATAAAACATGTATGTCTCGTTTCATTTGCTGGGTTCATTTGTGAACGATACATAGTTTATCTTCCGCAGTCGGAATGCTGCGTTAGCAATTAAGCAGTAAAAAACAACCTATAAAAATTAAAAATTTTCATCTAAATTCTCTAATCGCAGAAATTGATATGGAAGCCCCTCGATCCTGGGCCATTTTTTTTTTATTGTAGGAGAAAATCATCGAAACAAACATTTGACATCAGATGTTAAAATTGAAAAAGCTCAGATCATTTTATTCTGAGCACTTAGAGCACGCTCATACTCTGAGCAAATAAGAAACACGAACATTTATCTTGAGAACTCTTTGACTGCTCTGAACTAATTTATGAAAACGCCAAATGACAGAATATTGTGAAAACTTGTTGTTCTATCTGTAAGTTGATATCGACAACAAAAAAACGACATCAATAAAAATACAATTCAGTATATAATAAAAATGTAAGTTGAAGTAAGCATAAAACATGTATGTCTCGTTTCATTTGCTGGGTTCATTTGTGCGTGCGCTAAGATTTCTCTCTCTCTCTCCACCACCACCAAAACCATGCAGCGCAGCCGACTGCGCAGCACACACCGCACACAGTCCATAAAGGGCGACGAATATCTGATGCCAGTATAGATATTTAAAAAATGTATAAGGGCCTTGCGGCCGAACCCGGGACCCGATCACTACCAAATTTTCGAAAAAGTATTGTTTATTGGGTATACACATGTGTTTAAAATTTGAAGAAAATCGGGTAAATTTTTTAAAATTTTTGTTTGGGAGCCCCCCGACCCCGCAGCCCGAGGGGCCTCAAAATTTAATAGAAAGTGTTGTCTCCGGAAATACACATGTGTGCCAAATTTCAATAAAATCGGGCTGTACGAAGTGGGTTAAAAATTGATCGAAAGAATCCACCACAAATTCACAAACCCACAAACACACGGGCAAGTGAAGTTAATATAGAGAATTTAAAAATATATATTTGAAATCAAATTCAAACTATATTTTTTAGTTTAAGCTTGCAGGCTCAGGTTCCTTCTCCTTACAAAAAGCAATTCGGGAGGCGCTTTTTTAAAAAAAAAATTTTATATTTGAAAATTAGGCATCAGCTTTTGGAAATCTACACAGCAATCGCAATTAATCGTCAAAAAGCGTTGCTATTGTCGTCGGATTCACCTTTTCCAAAACCTCAGAAGTCAACAAATAACCACGTCCATTGTCACGCAAAGGCCCTACAGTAACATTCGTTACGCAGCGGCCGGCTTTGTCCGTCGTTTCATCTATTGATACGAATATGTTGTCCGAAGCGTAGACTCGTCTGGAACTTTCTTTAATACATACTTTTCAAAAAATGTTTTAACCTGTGGACGATTTACCTTGTGTAAAGGTATGTCACACGCCAACAACATACGCGTCAGATCTGTGTAAAATTCATTTTTGTCGCTTCCACGAAGGAAAGAAGTAATCGTTTGTGTCCTTGCTGTGTTCTTCAGGGCTAATGCTTGCTGGTGCTAGTATCGGCTAATATGCTTTGGTCGCGTCTTTTTGCATAATCGGGAAATTAGTGAGAAAATGAAGTGTTTTAAATTGCAAGTGGCTTGTTGTTGCACGAAATTTTGTTTAAACAACAGACTACTAAGAGTGGTCGGTGAAAGAATTTGAAGTTTCACAGATGTCTAATGGGTTCGTTTTGTCAGACGAAAAGTTTGCAAATGCTACTGCGACAAATTACGGAAATTTCCCACCGACAGTTTGCTGCGCACTAGTGTGTGCACAACGAGTGCAAGTAACTTATTCTTGCTGAAATTGTATAGACACCAAAAAAGGCAGAAAAGGCAAAAAAAGGCAATGTCGATAAAATAAAGGCAGAAAAAAAGCAAAAAAAGGCAATGTCAACAAAATCCGTTCCCTGCTACATTGGTCATGGTCAACCTACATAGTCGTGTCAGTTTATTTGGGATGCCGAATTCTCTCATGGCTTTATAAAGTTCTACTCTGGTTATGCTATCATAGGCGGCTTTAAAGTCTATAAAAAGATGGTGTAGTGAGTTTTGAAACTCTAGACATTTTTCCATCACCTGCCTTAGGGTGTAAATCTGATCAGTTGTTGATTTGCCTGGGATGAAGCCACGCTGGTATGGACCAATGATGACTTTAGCGTATGGGGCTATCCTGTCCTGAAGGATAGAGGAGAAAATCTTATACGCGGTACTCAACAACGTTATACCACGATAATTGCTGCATTTTGCGATATCTCCCTTCTTATGTACAGGATGGCACAGGATGCCTCTTCGCCAGTCTTCTGGCATAACTTCTTCTTCCCATACTTGCACTATTATTTCATGAATTGCTTGGTGTAATGTGGGGCCTCCTATCTTTATCAGTTCCGCTGGGATCCCATCAGATCCCGGGGCCTTATTATTTTTGAGCCGATTTATCGCTCTGCTAACTTCGACTATGCTTAGTATGCAGCATAGTATGATCTTCGGTCATTGGTGGAGCCTCCAATTCCTCAGTTAGCTGGCCATTTAGCAACTCATGAAAGTGCTCTTCCCATCGCTCTAAGATGCCTTTAAGATCGGCGATCAGATTACCCTCTTTGCCCTTGCAGTATGTGCAACGCGGTGTATATTGCGTCATACCGCGGACCCTTTGGTAGAACTTCCGCGCCTGGTGCGGTCCTTGCTCTCTGTACTGTTCCAGTTCACGGACGAGATTCTTCTCCCAGGCTGCTTTCTTTCGCCGGTGAACTGTTTTTTCATATCTTCTGAGCTCTTTATATTCATATTCGCGTGCCCGCGTTCTATGAGATTTTTATAACTATTTCATAGTTCTGGGTAATAACATGGAAATTCGCTAAAAATGAAATGAAAGTGTGTTCTTAAATAATTGGAACGTAATTTATTATTATTAAGATTTCTCTGTTGACGTGAGGTTTGGTACTTTTGGAGTATTTTGACAAATGGAACTAAAAGATTTTTTCACTATTTAGTAGTCTTTCCATTTTTCTTTTATCAGCCAGAAAAGCCAACTTGTTTCGGACTACCGTCTGTCACCTTGGGCCTTTTGACTATATAAATATAGTCAGATTGCCGCAAAAAAAATGAGAAAATAGATTGGGGACTCCACCTTTTCATTATAAATGAAATTTCGTTGGCGGTCTATACGAATTTACAGCGACATAACTCTTTATCTCCATACTGTTTTGAAGAAGTATGGAGTTTCAAAGTTAATTATAAATGTTTTCGATATTGCTGATGAAAAATGCGAATTTAGAATTTCTGTGCTATTTTATTTATAGTACCCACCAAACAATTGCTTTACAAAAACTGGTCTAAAACGTCAAATACAACATCATCACTGCAAAGACAAATTGTACAAAGCAGCTAATTTTAGTTTAAATATTCATTGATACAGTAGTTAAACCGTATTAATACTCTGCAGTTAAACTTAGTTTTAATGTTTCGGAAGTCAGCCTATGTAATGTTATTCAGATCGGTATACTATTGACTCAAAGAGTCTAGACAGATTCCAGAGTTTAAGTTTGTTTGCAACTAAAGCCATATCTTATTTAAACAGTAAAATTTGTTTCGTTATATTTCCTATTTATTTTGATAAAAAATAAAAAAATATCTGATTTTCGTTTCAGATACAGCAACTGGAAACGCAAAAGGCATGCTAAAATTAAGGCAAACAACTCCAAAAGAAATACCGAACAAAACTCTAAAATTTACCAAAGTTTTACTTGTTACAATAACTAACGATTAGCTTATATAACCGAATCTAAAGATTAGATCATTAGCGATATTTTTACTACTAAATTTGTATTTATTACTAAGTCAATAACAATGGTAGGTCCAAGCTCCAAAATAAGTAAAATCCTTCTGTTACTACTGTTTCTATTAATTATTTTCTATATATTTATGGATATAGAATTGTATTTAAGAGTACAAAATTATCCAACCGAAAGAAATTTTCATTTAAACATAACGAATACTCCGCCGATTGCCACTAAAACCTTCGGTAACGATAATTTAATAAATTTTGCATCCCCTTCGGTTGCATTACCTCAGCAATCTTTATTGCCGATAACATCATTAGTGCCACACAATTCGCTTGTATTGAATAAATTAACTTCGGATATGACTGCCACTACGACCGATCTCGGAAACGATGTACGGTCCTATGAAGAACACACATGGCTATCGTGCGACATAAATCCACTTTGTTATGTAACCGTGAAAGCTATCCTTATTGACCACACCAACCACTATCTGTTTGCACCTCTTGCTACCATTTTTGATAATATTATTGGGTTTTCACGATCGTCTTTTATCACCGCAAATATGATATCAATTTTTCATGTGTCTGTCGCAAGCCTTGCTGGAAAATTGGTATCTTCGGATAGTTTGGGTTACAGGCGACTGGGTGTAGTACTTTTCCAATTTCGCACTTTTCTTGATGATCTTGATGGACACGTTGCACGTGTCAAAAAAAACATCAAAGGTGAGCGATCAGAAGTGGGTACTTCTGGCTATTACATTGATGGAGTTTGTGATGGTATGGGTTGCATAGCCCTACTTATGGGAATGTTTTTCTTTTTAAAAAACAATCCACCTCGCCGTGGTTATTCTCAAATACCATTAAGTGAGTTAAAAGTTTCAGAGCCGGTTGTAATGTACAAAGTTAAGTCGATAACAAAAAAAGTGGCGAAAAAAGTTATTAGCTTTACAGGACAATTGCTTTTAAGCTCCACGGCATGGAATCGATATATTGCTGTCTATCAAGACATGTTGGAGCGTAACGATGTTATGACAGAGCCATTTATTAAGCAGACCATTGTGTTTAAATCGAATTGGTTCTTCTGTGTGGCATGGACATGGCGTGTTGTTAATGTTCACTCTTTACTGCATTGCGTTCTGTTGAGTATTTTTTCCGACAAACTGTGGGATTTCTTAAAAATCATTCAATATAGCGGATACGTCATACTTTTGGTGGCAATTTGTGCAACGGAGATGCATATTTTAGAATCTCATAATTTTATATTCAATTCCATTGACAGCAACAATTCGCCATTGTAATCTTAAATGACCTTATTCTTTATTCAATATAATTTAATTGAGCTTCATTATTTCTGTTTATTAAAATGTATATTACATTAGTTTATTTTGCAGTATTAAATTATTATCTATTAATCAATTATTTGATTATACTTAATATGTTTTAATTTTAAATATATTCTTGCCAAGAAAAATTGTAAAAAACTCTTTTCGATAAAATCCAACGGCGCCAACCATAGTTCGCCCTATATTAAAGAAATTACTGTCAGATAATCCTCCCACTACCATCGATTTCGGAAACAATGGTTAGTCCTGTATCTAATACACTTCTTTATCGTTTGACATAAATCCAATTCTTATGATTATGGTACTGATACATTTAAGACCTCATGATTTACTATTTGTCTATTCCGGTTCAATGAGATTAAACTAAATCGATTAAATTTTTTTTTCTCATATTATTGCATTTCTATTTTTTCATAATGTACATACACTCAAGGGATTTGCTTAGCACAGCGTGGGCGTTACGAAATTAGGGAGAGGAAAAGATGAGATGTCTATACGCATGTGTCCTAAGTGACTGCAGATCGTACAAATGCGGAAACACAGAGCCGGACAATTCAAATAATTATTGTGTGGCTTAAGACGGAACCTCTGAATTGATTGGTACGTCCGAAGATAGGTCTAATGGTAGACCCGTGGGCTCGAGTTCAGGCAGGGGTATTGCGGATGGGTTGAGAAAAGGGTGGGTGCATCTGGAAATATCTTGAACACTGCTTGAGGAAAAAGCAATAAAACAGTGACAAGTAGGAAACATTCCTGCTATGTTCAAGCGATTCGACTGTTTTCGCGATATACGTCACCTATAAGTTTTATCGCGCGGTTCTGAGTTCTGTTCAGTAGATGCAATGTGGTCAGTCAATGTAGTTGTATTCAAGTTTATCTTGCCCCGTTTTAGGAAGCCTAAACTTTTTGCAGCATTCTTAGCTATGGTGAATATGTGGTCGATCCAACGAAGCGTGTTGTTGATGCATATACCGAGTATTGCGTGTTTTTCAGTTTCATTCATGGATAAATGCTGGGGATTTAAATTACGCTTAGACGACAGAAGACAGCATTTGGTTTTGAAGCCATAAATTCTTTAATATCTATTCTGTAGTCCCTACCTTGTTATGCTATCATGGTCAGAATTTAACGCACTTAACAAACGTTGTTTAGGCGGGTGATGGATCTTTTTATCGGATATGATAGCATAGCCAGTCATAAAGTCATGAGAGAATTCGGCATCCCAAATAAAATGATATGACTATGTAGGTTTGACCATGACCAATGTTACAAGCCAAGTAAAAGTATCCGGATCACAATTGAGCCCATTCAATATATATAACGGGCTTCGTCAAGGGGATGGACTAGCCTGCGTCCTCTTAAACCTGACGTTGGAGAAAGTGATCCGAGAATCCGAGAACAAAACAAAGTACATGGAGGCCACGTCTGCGACTTAAATATCCAACATTGTTCCCGCAATTAAAGTATTGGAGCGCGAATTTGAAGAAGTGCAGTCCTTTAACCATCTCGGGTCAACTGTAGCAGCCGATAACAGCATGGAACCAGAAATACGCGCACGGTTGCTTAAAGCCAACAAAGCCTACTATAGTCTGTCAAGACTCTTCAAATTCAGGAATTTAACTGTAACATCCAAGCTGCTGGTATATAAGACAATGGTCATACCAGTTCTTACATTTGGATCCGAGACTTGAGTGCTAAGGATTTCACGTGATTCAAGGTATTGCGTAAGCTTACGTTTGATCAGTGTTTCCATGACCTTAGAAAGTATGGATGTTAGCGCAATGGGTCGGTACTAGGAAAGAGATGAGGGTTCGCCCTTTTTAGGAACAGGCTGGATAAAGGCTGTTTTCTAATTCCCTAGGAAGACTCCGAAAGAAATAGAGGAATGGAAAAGGCTGCGCAGTGGCAATGCCTACGTTGAAGAACACCTCCTCAAAACTATAATTGGAATACCATTAGGCCCAGTAGATTTATGAAGGTTCAGAAGGTTGAGTACGAATGTAGATCAGTCCCATATAGGAAAATACAGGCGGCGACAACGCGCTATCTGGTAGTGTGTAGCTAGCTGTGAAATGTGAAGAAAACAGATTGGCTTTGTCAGTAGAGCTGACGGTTGGAATGTCATTGCGAATGAGCGTTGGAATTGATGACGAGGCAGTATTTTTAATTCGTTAAACTCTTGACCAAAAAGTCTTACTTCCTTTGGGACAATGAAGTATTTTTAGTCTCAGTTTCTGATCATAGTCAAATTTGACTCTAAGGTAGGAATTGCAATCATTTCTGATTAAATTGCGATCTCCTTCACTCTTCAAGGTAATTTTTTAGTTCTTGTTTTGTTTTAAATCGAGTATATAGTATGAAGTATATTTTTAAAAACATGGAAAATGGATACAACAATCTATATATAATTCTAAACGACTTTTGAACTTCTGATGGAATTACAAGTCGTAATTGGTAGCAGAAGCTGAACAATACGCTAAAGAAATTACTTGTATTTATAAAAACGCAAGGATTTTAAAACATCACTGCATAATCACACTGCCAACAGTCGATCATCGGTAAAAACTACTTTATTATTGTTGTTTTTACTTAGTTTCATATGTAAAAAAACAACCCATAAAAATAAAAATTTTCATGTAAATTCTCTAATAACCAAAATTATACTGAATTCCAATATAAATGCTGAAATACAAAAGCACATACGAAGCACTGCAACCCAACAAATACAGTCATTATAGTATGAAAAGATCTGATGCCGGGGAAAAAAACCCCGCGGTCCGATTGCACTCAAATAACTTAATAGAAAGTATTGTCACCGGAAATATACATGTGTGCAAAATTTTAATAAAATCCGGCTTTAGGAAGTGTGTTAAAAATTGATCACAAGATTCTGCCAGCCAGCCACGCCAACGCGAAGTTTATATAGAGAATTTAAAAAATCAACGAGACTAAATATTTTTTTTTATAATGTACACACGCTCAAGGGATTTGCACTCACAGCGTGGGCGTTAGGAAATTAGGGAGAGGAAAAGATGAGATGTATATTCACGTGTTGGGGATCTTCATTGCGATTGATCGGGAAACTACTGACTGCTCAAAACTTGGTTTGAGTCAGTAGCGCAACAATTAAGTTCTTGATGTAGTGCTTGCTATACCTCCTAGTGGTGGTCCCCGGGCAACTATGTATATAAATCCTTATATATGTAGGCTAAAATTGCAAGTGCGAACGGTCTAGCGTTTCTAGTCTAGGTAACGCGGTACCAAAAAATGCCCGCTACTGAAACCGACACAACGCCTCGGATAAGTAATGATCGAACAATGACGACTTTTGGCTATTGTACCCGGACTAAGATTGGTTTCTGGAATGTGAGGACGCTCCTTGACTCAGGGAGTGAAGGACCTCAAAATGACAGATTTCTTCAACTGGAACGTTTCTTCGATATAATTTGGACATACTGGGAGTGAAGTAAGATGGTTTGACGCGGAAGAGCACCAATCCCCAACATGTAACACTGTTCTACTCTACTCTGACAAACCCTCCGGCAGTCCCCGTGGAGTGGGCTTGCTGCTAACGCCAACAGCACGCGGATGCCTAATTTCCTGGCACCCACATGGGGAATACCATCAAGACCAACAGATTTCTAAATGTTGAGATCATTTAATACTCTAGCCACTTGACGAGTACGAAAGTAAATCGTACGGGTCACGGGTCATCTACTTATAATACAAAGACAGCTAAAGCAATCTCGTCAACTAATGGAAGGCAAGAAACGAATGAAAAGAAGAAGATTTTTTATTATTCATATTATGTTTGCAAAAAAATATGTCGTTGGTCTAGTAGACAAATGCGGGGTTATAGGAAGGTTAATTTACTCATTTTTAAATTACATGTCGAGAACAAAAGTGGAATATATTTTCCGATAAAAAAAATTGTAAAACTGTAATTCTACCTACTGTTTGCAACATCTTCGATAATATTAAATATTAGCTAAAATAGCAAGCGTTGCCTGATGCCGTGGGGCACAATACAAATTTTTTTTAAAAATTTTCCCGATTTTCTTTAAATTTTATACACATTTGTACCTACGACGGACAACGCTTTTTTTGCATATATGTATCTCTGATGGACAACACTTTTAATAGAAAGTGCTGTCTCCGGAAATACACATGTGTGCGAAGTTTCAATAAAATCGGGCTTTGGGAAGTGGGTTAAAAATTGATCGCGAGATTCCACGAAAAATCGACCGACTGACCTACGGTCGTGGCACGGTGAAGCGAAGTTATTATAAAGAATTTAAAAAGTAACCCGATTGTATTCAAAATTTGCACATTTTGTATTCCCAATTAGAGAATTTACACGAAAAATTTTTATGGGTTGTTTTATTAAATACTAGCTGTTACCGGGCGGTTTGCTACCCGCACACATGAACCCCCGTGCTGACGGGAGTACTATAGCCTATAACCTTCCTCACCTGCCAATAATTTACGTTGACATTTTTTTAAAAACACGTTTGTAAATGTCATGTTAAAATTTTATCTTTCTCCCTTTCCATCTATACCTATAACTTTCCCCTACCTGCCAATAATATATCTTTAAAATATCATAAAATTCAGTTTAAAAATGTTGCTGATATTAACATTTTACATTCCATGTGTGTAAAATAAAATAACTACTAATCAAACAAATGCGGTTTTCGTGACTCATGTGTATAAAATTTAAAGAAAACCTGGTTAATTTTTTTAAAACACCTGTATGCAATTTGTGAAATGGTGACCCCTTGACCCATGAGTCTGACCTCTTTAAAATATACCTATTTAGTGCCCATTATGGTATTAAAACCATACGCAAAGTTTGATCGCGATTGGTTCAAAAAAACATGCAATTTGTATAAACAATAAAAAAAATTCTTATGGAGACCCTTTGACTCAGGAGTCTGACCACTTTAAAAAATGTGTTCATTATGGTATAAAACCCCTATGCAAAGTTTGAACGCCATTGGTTCATAAAAACATGCGATTTGTAGAAACAATAAAAAAATTCGTATGGTGACCCCTAAGACCTAGGAGTCTGACCACTTTCAAAATATGCCTATTAAGTGTCTATTATGGTAGAAAACCCATATGCAAAGTTAGAACGCGATCGGTTGAAGGGTTTGGCAGTCCATACTGGACATACATACATACATACAAAGTTTCACTTTTATATATGTATATAGAATATAGATTGAAATATTAATAACATATGGGTTTTTTGATCTTCGTTTATAAAGATTGCTGGCAGATTTGAATAATTTCTGTTACCGTGAAAAGATCTGATGCCGGGGAAAAAAACCCCGCGGTCCGATTGCACTCAAATAACTTAATAGAAAGTATTGTCACCGGAAATATACATGTGTGCAAAATTTTAATAAAATCCGGCTTAAGGAAGTGTGTTAAAAATTGATCACAAGATTCTGCCAGCCAGCCACGCCAACGCGAAGTTAATATAGAGAATTTAAAAAATCAACGAGACTAAATATTTTTTTTTATAATGTACACACGCTCAAGGGATTTGCACTCACAGCGTGGGTGTTAGGAAATTAGGGAGAGGAAAAAATGAGATGTATATTCACGTGTTGGGGATCTTCATTGCGATTGATCGGGAAACTACTGACTGCTCAAAACTTGGTTTGAGTCAGTAGCGCAACAATTAAGTTCTTGATGTAGTGCTTGCTATACCTCCTAGTGGTGGTCCCCGGGCAACTATGTATATAAATCCTTATATATGTAGGCTAAAATTGCAAGTGCGAACGGTCTAGCGTTTCTAGTCTAGGTAACGCGGTACCAAAAAATGCCCGCTACTGAAACCGACACAACGCCTCGGATAAGTAATGATCGAACAATGACGACTTTTGGCTATTGTACCCGGACTAAGATTGGTTTCTGGAATGTGAGGACGCTCCTTGACTCAGGGAGTGAAGGACCTCAAAATGACAGATTTCTTCAACTGGAACGTTTCTTCGATATAATTTGGACATACTGGGAGTGAAGTAAGATGGTTCGACGCGGAAGAGCACCAATCCCCAACATGTAACACTGTTCTACTCTACTCTGACAAACCCTCCGGCAGTCCCCGTGGAGTGGGCTTGCTGCTAACGCCAACAGCACGCGGATGCCTAATTTCCTGGCACCCACATGGGGAATACCATCAAGACCAACAGATTTCTAAATGTTGAGATCATTTAATACTCTAGCCACTTGACGAGTACGAAAGTAAATCGTACGGGTCACGGGTCATCTACTTATAATACAAAGACAGCTAAAGCAATCTCGTCAACTAATGGAAGGCAAGAAACGAATGAAAAGAAGAAGATTTTTTATTATTCATATTATGTTTGCAAAAAAATATGTCGTTGGTCTAGTAGACAAATGCGGGGTTATAGGAAGGTTAATTTACTCATTTTTAAATTACATGTCGAGAACAAAAGTGGAATATATTTTCCGATAAAAAAAATTGTAAAACTGTAATTCTACCTACTGTTTGCAACATCTTCGATAATATTAAATATTAGCTGAAATAGCAAGCGTTGCCTGATGCCGTGGGGCACAATACAAATTTTTTTAAAAATTTTCCCGATTTTCTTTAAATTTTATACACATTTGTACCTAC
The DNA here is from genome assembly GCA_947095585.1 of Nephrocerus scutellatus. Classification (NCBI taxonomy): domain Eukaryota; kingdom Metazoa; phylum Arthropoda; class Insecta; order Diptera; family Pipunculidae; genus Nephrocerus; species Nephrocerus scutellatus. Next base: position 40,691,219 of record OX352762.1, read on the forward strand.
GACGGACAACGCTTTTTTTGCATATATGTATCTCTGATGGACAACACTTTTAATAGAAAGTGCTGTCTCCGGAAATACACATGTGTGCGAAGTTTCAATAAAATCGGGCTTTGGGAAGTGGGTTAAAAATTGATCGCGAGATTCCACGAAAAATCGACCGACTGACCTACGGTCGTGGCACGGTGAAGCGAAGTTATTATAAAGAATTTAAAAAGTAACCCGATTGTATTCAAAATTTGCACATTTTGTATTCCCAATTAGAGAATTTACACGAAAAATTTTTATGGGTTGTTTTATTAAATACTAGCTGTTACCGGGCGGTTTGCTACCCGCACACATGAACCCCCGTGCTGACGGGAGTACTATAGCCTATAACCTTCCTCACCTGCCAATAATTTACGTTGACATTTTTTTAAAAACACGTTTGTAAATGTCATGTTAAAATTTTATCTTTCTCCCTTTCCATCTATACCTATAACTTTCCCCTACCTGCCAATAATATATCTTTAAAATATCATAAAATTCAGTTTAAAAATGTTGCTGATATTAACATTTTACATTCCATGTGTGTAAAATAAAATAACTACTAATCAAACAAATGCGGTTTTCGTGACTCATGTGTATAAAATTTAAAGAAAATCTGGTTAATTTTTTTAAAACACCTGTATGCAATTTGTGAAATGGTGACCCCTTGACCCATGAGTCTGACCTCTTTAAAATATACCTATTTAGTGCCCATTATGGTATTAAAACCATACGCAAAGTTTGATCGCGATTGGTTCAAAAAAACATGCAATTTGTATAAACAATAAAAAAAATTCTTATGGAGACCCTTTGACTCGGGAGTCTGACCACTTTAAAAAATGTGTTCATTATGGTATAAAACCCCTATGCAAAGTTTGAACGCCATTGGTTCATAAAAACATGCGATTTGTAGAAACAATAAAAAAATTCGTATGGTGACCCCTAAGACCTAGGAGTCTGACCACTTTCAAAATATGCCTATTAAGTGTCTATTATGGTAGAAAACCCATATGCAAAGTTAGAACGCGATCGGTTGAAGGGTTTGGCAGTCCATACTGGACATACATACATACATACAAAGTTTCACTTTTATATATGTATATAGAATATAGATTGAAATATTAATAACATATGGGTTTTTTGATCTTCGTTTATGAAGATTGCTGGCAGATTTGAATAATTTCTGTTACAGGCGACTGCTCGTAGTGTGTAGCGAATACGTCATACTGTTGGTGGAAATTTTTGCAACGAAGTTTCAAATTTTAGAATCAAATTTTATTATATGCACAGTGGGGCAAACTCATAGTTACAGTCAGTTTAATAGAAAAAGCATACTTTAAAAAAAAGTATGTTTTAAAGTAACATACTAATTATTATTTGTTATTCATAGACGTTTTAAAGCCAATTACTAATTAAAGCTAACTATTTTCGTCGAACGCACCTCAATTGAAACAATTTCATCAAATACCTATATACAAATGTTGTCTAATTCACCACAGCTGCCACATATTTTCAAAATTAAATAACAAAAACTAACATTTACATTTAAATTGATTTTTACATATTTAAGGCAACAAGATCCAGGAAAGGAACGTGGACATCGATAGAAAAAAGATGCTGCGACAGTTGGTCGAGCAGCTTAGTGATATCACACGAAGAATTGCCGGAAAAAAGCAGCTCGGAAGTCGATTGAGGAAAGCATGATTACGGCTGGTTATGTTCGCAAAGATGCAGAGCTGCAGTGAAAAAAGCTATTAATCAACGGGAAACCTGGTTACTGTTCCATAAATCAATACATATGCTAGTCGAATCGATGATATTTTGAAGATACAATTTTAATGGACAGCCACATGTGTACCGATGATTCATCGGTAAAGCACTTCACCATTATAAGTTAGAGCTTTGAAGCTACTTCGGACGTATAACCTCCACCACCGCCGCTGCCTGTCACAACACGGCCAACTTGGTTTACTCTTGGTTTACTCAGAAATCTGAGTGGTTTGCCAAAAAAGTAGATATCAAAACACGAAGTGATGGCTGCGCGCTTGGCACAGATTCTCAAAAAAACTGCACACGTTGGATAAATAGAGTTCTTAGAGCTTGAGGTTAAACAATATAAATTGTTTAACAACAGCAATTGTTCACAGCAAAATTAAAGAATTTTTTGACATAAATGTAGAATAATTTCGTTTAATGTTGCAATATTTACTTATAATTAAAAATATTGGTTTTTTCTATTGCTATTTCTACAGGATCAAATCCTGTGTATTTAAATTGTATTTCGTTTTTCGGGACGCGTATTAAGAATTTCATCTTGCATTTAGGAAATATTTATCCCTTCGCAGTGATATGCAGCACTGCAACGCATACAATCATATTTTAAAACACATTCGATTTGGTTTTTTTTGTGCTGTGTGGATATTATTGAATCTTTTATATATAAAGGATTCCTTATAGGTGTTAATAAAATAGTCGAACATGGGTATGACGAGCAAGACTCTATGGTTGTTGGTATTTATTGTAGTTTCTAGTCTGTTAATTAGACGAAAATTATTTGAAGACCACCATGGGGAAATTAGCTACTTTTTAAAGCCCTTTTTTAACTTATTAACTTCCTCAGTTGATGAAGTGAACTTCACAAAATTAGCAATTCTGCGATTAGTTTTAAAACGTTATTAACTATTCCTCCGATAGTTGGTGGAGTTATTTCATCCTGAAAATAATATAACATTTAAATATAGTTATGTAGGTTCATATTTTAACTTGCTTATATCAGAATGATAAACATTCTTCCCAATGTAATGCAAATCTACAAGCACATACAAATAAGAAGGAACAAGATCGCCTCGATTGTTCTTACATTTTTCAATGTGAAGAATTTTTGTTAAAAACTAAGCGGTAGTTTTGTCAAATTTGAATATAATTCATCTCCATTATCAAAATTTAAAAATTTTACAGCAAAGTTTATAACTCTTAGTTGTTGTTATAAGAAAAAAATCATCAATTATTTCAAAATCGTTCTCGCGTAACAATTTAAATGCCATTTTTTACCGATTTTTATTTCTAGATAGGTATATAAAAAATTTGATTTTAATATTTTACACAGACCTAAGGTGGTTTGAAATTTTTAACTAGGATTTAAAATTTTAAGAATGAATTGCCCTAGTGATTTTTAATGATTTTACTCGTATTTTCGATCAGCTTCATCCCCAATTTTATGTTTAGCATTTGTTTATTTTTTAGTATAAAATTGAAATTTATACAATTAAACAATAAAAGTTTCAATTTAAAATTAAAAAATCTCTTCAGTGAACAAATAATAAAATTGTCCCTTTTTTGCGAAAAGAGATTTAGTGTTATTAATATTGTTCAAGAAACAAATACTTTCTGAAACTAATCATGTTTAATACAAACTCAATTTGTATTTTGGTGAGTGTTTTTATTAAATAATATATGTAATATGTGTAATAAGTGGCGAATGCTTGAAATTTAGTATGTAAATGTTGCACGGTTTTCAACTTTATCGTCTTCACAGTAAAACAGTTGTTTTTTTATTATTGTTATACTATGCTATGCTTTAAAAAAAACTTTATTTATAGAAGAAAAATATACCTTAAAATTAATAACATTGAATTTTGTTCCGAACTGACTCTGGCTGCTGTGGCTTTCAATATGAATTTTTCCAACACAAAGAGCAAGTTAAGAAAAAAGGACTAAAATAAAATGATTATCGAGGAAAAAATAAAAATGGCAATGCTGCCAAATATTACACCAAAGACCGAAACCAATGGTTAGTTTACATTTGCTTTGGTGTCAATAACTTTAAAGCGGCTGCGTTGGCAACATTCTCCCCCCTTCCCCCACCCCCACCGGTATCATGATCACCGAGCGTGAATACCTCAGATTGACAATGCCGCTGCGATCAGTTCTGATATCTAAGACGGCTATCTTGGTTGCTAGGCGGTGGTACTCACCTTTCGCAGTGCGTACTACCGCACTTCGTACTTGACCGTCCTTCGCGGTAATAACACTTACCACTATACCTTTGGGTCAAGTGTGACGGGGCAAATTTGAATCGACTATGACAACGATGTCTCCAGTTTCGATGCATTTGGTGATTTCAAACCATATTGATCCTCGGGTTAATGTAGGCAAAAACTCAGATACCCATCTTTTCCAAAATTTGTCTGTAAGAAACTGGGAGTGGCGCCATGATATTCTGGAATATCTTTCTACTACATCAAACTTCGCATAGGGCTTGGAGCCAAACGATGACCACAGCAACAAGTGATTCGGGGTAAGGGCTTCTTGCTCAGCTGTGTCTAATGATAAGTATGTGAGTGTACGACTGTTTACTATGCTTTCGAACTCAAGGATCAGACCAGTACTCTGAACAGTGATAAATATACTTCGCAGATTACGTTCAGAGGAGTCTGTATGTTTAGTTTTCTGACCAGTCATAAGGATACTTCGCAGATCAATTTCAGAAGTAGTCTGTGTCGGTCTATAGTCCAGAAAGAAGATACTGCGCAGATCAATTTCAGAAGTAGTCTGTTTCGGTCTATAGTCCAGAAAGAAGAGACTGCTTGCATGATTTCTACTTCCTTTTACTCAACTTGAAACGGTTCAGAAACCGTGAGAACCCAAAGCTTGCTTCGTTTTCACGAATTCTCCAGAATCCCGCTGTGTCCGCTATTGTTATACGGTATCTTTGCTTTGTTGTCTTGAGATCTTTTGCTCGTGTATTGTTGTTGTTGCGTGCGCATATGTTTTCCTTTTTGTTATTGTTCGCTGAGTTGCACTTGTTTTGCATTATTTGCGTGCCCATATCGTGGCCAGCCTCTTATTTTTGTTGTTGTTTGCCTATTTGCACTTGTTTTGTATTATTTGTGCGCTCATATGTTGATGAACCTCTTATTTTTGTTGTTGCTTGCCGATTTGCACTTGTTTTGTGTTATTTGTGTGCCCATATGTTAACGAGCCTGTAGTTTTTGTTGTTTCTTGCCGATTTGCACTTGTTTTGTGTTATTTGTATGCCCATATGTTGACGAGCCTGTAGTTGCCCGCCGATTTTTTTTATAATCTACACACGCTAAAGAGATTTGCACCCTTATAATGCTTAGAACTATTGTACTGCTAAAGAAGGAATCTCTGAATTGGTTAGTACGTCTGAAGATAAGCGGAAGCGGATAAGGTGGACCCGTGGGCTTGAGTTGAGGCACGTGTATTACGGATGGTTTGGAGAATGGGCGGGATTCTTCTGGATATTTCTTTTGAACTCCGTTGTGGAAAAGCGATAAAACAGTGACAAGCAGGAAACATTCCTACGATGTTCAAGCGATTCGATTGTTTTCGCGATATCTACGTCACCTATAAAATTTAACACGCGGTTTTGAACTCTGTCTAGCAGATGCAATGTGGTGCCAGATCTGAAGGATTGGGGTACATCTTGTACCGTTTTAGGAAACCTAAAGATCTCGCAGCATTTTTGGCGATGGCAAATATTTGGTCGTTCCAACGAAGCTTGTTGCTGACGCACATACCGAGAATTAAAAGTCTTTCAGTTTCTTTGATGCAAGATCCACTCGTGGATAAAGGTAGGGGGTTTAAATTACGCTTGGACGACACTTGCACTTGTTTTGTTTTATTTGTTTGCTCATATGTTGAGGTAATGACAATTTGTCAAATCTGCTGCTTTCCTCGCTCCTCTGGCGGTGCATTAGCTTCTTCGCCATGGCCATTATGTCGCTGTTCTTCGCTGTAGACGGAGGGTACCTGACGATTGCGTACTAGAAATGCCGACGGCATTTTAATTGAATATTGAATATGAAAGATTTCTACATACGGTAGTTTAATTGCTTTTATTTATAAACTGTTAACATATGGAAATAATAAAAATTTTGTGTTAGGCAAATTGTTCCTCACACGCACCATTCTCGAGAATCGCTTATAATACACAGCAGGTGTTTCCACATGAGCTTGTTGTATTCCGTTGTGCTGCTTTAGTTCGATATTACATCTACTGGCGCTTAATTTGTACTGAGGTCACTGCTGAGCTGGATGACTTAGTGTCAGCTACATTCTGCTTTGTAGAAACATAGTTCCAATTCGCGATTACGGTTGTTTCTTGGATCTCACCGACGCGGAACATAACAAATTGTTTTTACCGTCTTGGGTCGGACTGCAACCATAGCAAAACCGTTCTAGAGTCTGACCAATAATGAGTTGATTCAATTTTAAGGTCATGGGCTTTGACTAAGGCGTTTCCAAAGCGGGCTCCCATCACGGCAGCAATGAGTTCCATACGCGGTATCGGGCGCAACGGGGCTGCTTTAGTCTTTGATCCTGCTAGGGAGACCTCTATTCCGTTGGCGCACAAGAACCGGAAGTACGCTACTGCTGCTCGCATTTACAAATACGTGAAGTTCGATTTTGCTTATGTCGCTGTTTACGAAATTGAAGTAACATCTAGAAATCTGGAGGTCCTCTACGTTTTGTAGGGTCAAGAAATTTTACGAATTCTTCGGAAATGGTTTCATCCCAATCAATACTGGTGCGCCAGATATTTTGGAACCAAATTTTCATGTAAATTGTAAAGAATGAAAGTAATCCCAAAGGGTCAAAGATCGACATCAGCAGCCTAAGGGTCTATTCTTTTATTCAACCCGAGCGAGTATAGTTACCCGGAGTAAACCGAGCGAATGTTGCACGGCGTAAATATATTCGGTGTGTACACTGGGTAACTTTACTCGCTCTTACTCTGCCTTGCGCTGATTCACAACAAAAAACACGGAGTGCAGAGTAAAATTACCCCGGTTGAATAAAAAAACACCGAGTAAATATTTGACATACACTGCTCGCATGGGTTTAATAAAAAAACAGACCCTAAAAAGCTCTCTCTTTGTTGGTAATCTCTCACCACGTAGTATGTCTTTCCTGCCCTTCCTGCGGCATTTGGTGGATGATTTTGCCACAGAACGAGCACGCAGTGTGTGTGTGTGTGTGTGTATCCCCGATTAGAGAATTAACAAGAAATATTTTAATTTTTATGGGTTGTTTTTTTATTCTTACTCCGTCGAGGGGTGTTCTATTGGTCCCATGCCCCTCCCACATTTGCAATAATACCGTAAAAACGGATACCGTAGAAACGCCTTTCACACTGTTCTGGTATGTTACCACACTCACTACAAGTCCAATCACTTTTTGATATGTCGTCTGAGACATCTACGCACTCGAAATGAAACCACATCTTGTAATTGTCGCATTGCTCCATTCGCATGTTGTCTGGATGATTATGCGACAGCTTCCATTGTCGGATTTGTTTGCTGCAGAATTTCCCTTTTGATGCATCCGCGGTTATAACGGTGGTTCACTTGTTCTGGTTTCTACACAGCAAACAACTTGAGCAGCCACTATTTTTTTTAAAGAAATGTTGAACGGTTTCCAACTTTATCAGCTTTACAGAAAAACGGTTTTTTATTATTGTTTTACTATTATAGAAGAAAAATATACGTGAAAATTAATTACTTTGAACTTTGTTCCGAACTTACTTGGGTCTCCGTCTCTGGCTGATGTGGTTTTCAATATGAATTTTACCACCAAACCGCAAGTGACAGGAAGGCCGAAAATAAAACGATAAGGGAGAGACAAATAAAAAAGGCAATAGCTGTATTTTATTTGGAATCCGAATAAGGAATTCAAATGTCAAAACCAGCCAAACAGCAGGTTTTCCAATTCCAAAGAAGGAATTCGACAGTGCAATTGTTGTTGTAATTCCTTATTCCTCGACAAAAAAATACAGCAAATGTTGCCAAATATTAGACCAAATGTTAAGAGACCAATGTTAAGTTTACATTTGCTTTGGTGTCAATAACTTTAAAGCGGCTGCATTGGCCACAGTAAACATCCAAAAAAACGATAAAAGTAAAAAAATAAGGTGCGTGTCAGCTCCGACGCACGACTGGAGTTTACTCCTCAAGAACCAATTTTCATATAAAACACGCTTCACACGCGTCACAAATTACGTCATCGCAAGTCGAGCGCTAACGAATTGTTTGAAAACATATCAAATTCTGACTACTAGAAGGTGAAATATACCAGTTCCTATTTTCCATGCATTACACGCGCAACACACGACGCACGACACGCGTCACACGCGGAACATAATAAATTTTGTGTGAGATACAGCTGTTCACAAAATTTCAGTTCTCTAGGTCGTGTGAAAGGTCAAAAACTAACGACTTGACTTTTTGTTACTGCTTTTGTTAACGCGTAACAAGTTATCACTCGATTTCACTCCCCATAAAATTTTTGTATGTAATAATCATCATATTTGGCTCTACAACCGGGGTTCGGTCCTGGCCTCCCGCAAAAAGTCTCCCCGGCGGACCCGATTTCGAGCCGATGTCATCCAGCTTGGCATCCCTAAACTCTGGGCGTTCTGGTCTACGCCATCCTTCCAGCGTAGGTTTGGCCGGCCTCGCTGACGTGTTCCATAAATCCTACCGCAAAGGACTTTCCGAGCAGGATCCTCTTCGCTCATGCGAGCTAGGTGTCCTGCCCACCGGAGCCTACCGAGCTTAATTTTCTTCACTATGTCGACATCGCGTTAACGCTCGTAGACCTCATCATTATAAAGTGTCCGGAATCGTCCTTCCTCACATACGGGGCCAAGAATTCTCCGTAAGACTTTTCTCTCGAACGCGGCTAATAGGTCACAATGCTTTTGCTAAGCACACAAGTCTCGGATCCATATGCAAGTACTGGTATGACCATTGTCTTATATACCAGCAGCTTGGATGTTATGGTTAAATTCCTGGATTTGAAGAGTGCATATATGTTTATATACTTTATTGTTAATGTTTAAAAAAAATTGCAGTTACAATAATTATTTATAAATATAACGTAGTTAAAAACGAAACCATACAATTATTTGTTGTTTTTGGAAAAAGGTAATTATGCATTTAGCAATGTGAACAACTCGTAACTTTCATCAGCACATTTTTCTGAAACACTGTATCCGAAAATTGTGCATGTCTCGTATTCAGGTTAAACGAATAAAGCAAAATATTCTTTTGATATTATGTATTATAATGTCAAGAAACTGAACGCAACTTGAAATAAAATAGGAAATTAAATAAAAAAGATGGGAACTTAATATTTCAAAATAAATTTCATTTAGTTACAACAGATTTTAATTTTGATCTATATGTATATAAGAAAGTAAAGCTTGCTTCTCAGCTCGCCATATGGATAGTTGTAATTCAGCCTAAAGACTGAATTATCTTGAAAGGATTTTACCTAAAAAAAACATTTTTTTCTCCTAACCCCTATGAATAAAATAAAACTCAAAATTACACCATCGCAAGCTGAGCGCTTAACAATTGTTTTAAAACAAGTCCCATAAAAATTCTGACTTGTAGATGTGTGCGTGCGTGATACGCGTCACGTCATCGCAAGCCAAGTTTTAAAACAAGTACTTAAAAAAAAATACACGTGCCACACGCGACGTGCGACACGTAACACCCGTCACGTCATTGCAACCAAGTTTTAAAATAAGTATTTAAAAAAAAAAATTTACACGCGCCACACGCGACACGTGACACGCGTCAAGTCATCGCAAGCCAAGTTTTAAAACAAGTACTTAAAAAAAATACACGTGCCACACGCGACGTGCGACACGTAACACCCGTCACGTCATTGCAACCAAGTTTTATAACAAGTATTTAAAAACAAAAAAAATTTTACACGCGCCACACACGTGACACGCTTCAAGTCATCGCAAGTCAAGCTTAAAAACAAGTCCCTGTTTTTAAAAAAAAGAATTGACACGCGCCACACGTGACGCGCGACAGGCGTCACGTCATAGCAAGCCAAGTTTTAAAACAAGTATTTAAAAAAAAAATTTACACGCGCCACACGCGACACGTGACACGCGTCAAGTCATCGCAAGTCAAGTTTTAAAACAAGTACCTTTAAAAAAAAAAATTTTACACGCGCCACACGCGACGCGTAACATGTGTCACGTCATCGCAAGCCGAGTGTTAAAAAGAGTATTTAAAAAAAAAAATTGCACGCGCCACATGCGACGCGCGAAACATGACACGCGTAACGTCATCGCAAGCCAAGTTTTAAAACAAGTTTACGAAAAAAAATTTACACGCGCCACACGCGACGCACAACACGTGACACGCGCCAAGTCATCACAAGCCAAGTTTTAAAACAAGTAATTTAAAAAAACACACGCGACGCGCCACACGCGACGCGCCACACGCGACGCGCGAAACGCGACGCTCGCCACGTCATCGCAAGCCAAGCGCTTACCAATTGTTTTAAAACAAGTCCCATCAGATTCTGACTGGTAGAAGTCGCTATATACAATCGGACAAATGTACAAGCCGACAAACCCACAAACCGACACACGTACGCTAGAAAAAGTTTCTTGCCCTCTGATTATTAGCTTCGCCCTTCGGGCTCGCAATAATATACCCAAAATCTAAAATATTAAAGACCGTGAAGCAAAACAAGTATTTTTGTATTGGCCTTCGACATCGCGGTAACGCTCGTAGATCTCATCATTATAGTCCAGCATGTAGGATATCACGGTTAAATTCCTGAATTTGAAAAGTCTTAACAGATTAAATTAGGTTTAGATTAGGCTTTGTTGGCTTTTTTGGGCGCCGTAGCTTAGTGGAAATGCGCGTTGCTACTGAGCAGGAGGTTCGTGGTTCGTGGTTCGAATCGCAGTAAAAGTATTTTTCCCGGTGTCCCACCTTTCGCGAATGGGTGACAAACGTTCCGAGATTAATAATTTGTCACGGAAAGCTTCTCAATTGCCGTTGGGATCCGGCCTTAAATTGTAGGTCCCTTCCATTTTTGTGCAAAAATATACATGCACAACCCAAATGGTCGCGCGAAGATAGGCCTTAAACCGCAACGGTCTGTCGCGCCGAATCTTTTATATAAAAATTAATGTCTGTGTGTATATCCTTTATAGAATCGTAAACTATGCATTTGATCATGTGATGATCTGTATCAAAGTTGTTGTGCATGAGCCCGCGAAAGTTTATGAGTTGGTTCAGCCCCGCTAGGTGGTGCTGGTATCGTTTTTTTTTTTCGAAATTTCTTATTTATGGAACGATTTGGCTCAAATTCACACCATATAATATTTAAATAAAAAGAAAGTCGTTGACAAAATTTGGACCCGATAGGTGGCGCTGGTGTCGTTTTTTTCCCCGAAAATTCTTATTTATGAAACGATTTGGCTCAAATTCACACCATATAATATTTAAATAAAAAGAAAGTCGTTGACAAAATTTGGACCCGATAGGTGGCGCTGGTGTCGTTTTTTTCCCCGAAAATTCTTATTTATGAAACGATTTGGCTCAAATTCACACCATATAATATTTAAATAAAAAGAAAGTCGTTGACAAAATTTGGACCCGATAGGTGGCCCTGGTGTCGTTTTTTTTCCCGAAAATTCTTATTTATGGAACGATTTGGCTCAAATTCACACCATATAATATTTAAATAAAAAGAAAGTCGTTGACAAAATTTGGACCCGATAGGTGGCGCTGGGGTGGAAAACGAAGTTTTCCCTGTACATATATGATCTTCATATAAAGAATATTCAAACAAGTGTACATTTTTTGCCTGTATAAGTGTCGATTCTATAGTTTTCTGGATTGGTGAGTTGGTTAGTTATTGTGGCGTAAGTGGCCGGGAGGTCTGTGGGATGGGGCAGCCGGGAAACGCGGGTGTAAGTGGGCGTGGCGTCAGTGGGCGGGTAGCAAAGCGTCCGGGAACAGCTAGTATTATTATATTTATTTCTTTGACAAATTTGGCAATGCTTAAGAATGTCATCAGTCATCACATTGTTTTGCAATCCAAAAGTATTTTTGTTTAAAGTTTTTATCATACGGTTTATTCCGGCATGTCCGATGGTTTGAAGTATGTGATAGTTGAAAGACATAAGTATGAATTTCTTCTTACAAGAATCGGTTATTTCAAAATGGTTATCTATAAGGTGCCTTTCGTTCGCCTGCAAGTTTCTTTATTCATTTTTTCGTTCACAAAAAAAAACCCATAAAAATGAAAATTTTTCATGTAAATTCTCTAATAGGAGATACATATGTGTGCAAAGTTTGAATCGGGTTAATTTGAAAAAAGTTAATATAAGAGCCACTTCACTTCAAAATTTTTTCAAGAACTGTTGTCACCGGAGATACACATGTGTAAAAAAAATTTGGAGCCCCCGACATTGGTGCCCGATCGCTCCCAACTTTCAATAGTAAGTGTTGTCATCGGTGATATACATGTGTTTAAAATTTGAAGAAAATCGGGTTAATTTTTAAAAAACTTATATAGGAACCCCTCGAGCCTTAGGGCCAGATCACTCCAAAAAAATGTACAAATAGTTTTGTCCATCAGAGATAAACATGTCTTTAAAATTTGAAGAAATCGGGCTAATTTTTAAAAAATTTATATGGGCACACCTCAGGCCTCAGCGCCCGATCACTCCAAAACTTTTAAAAAAAAGAGCAGGGTAGGCTGTGTCGTCTACACGGCCGCGAGGGTTTTGAGCGTGACAACGGTTACAAACATTTACTGACAATGCACTGTTTATTTTATTAAATTTTATTTAATTTTTATGCATGTACATTTAACTTAAATTGAAGTGTTTATCTAGTTTTTCAGATCGGTACGTCCAAAGATAGGTCTAAAACTCTTTTCGTTAGTATTATAAAAAAAAATATGAAAGTGCTACGACTTGCACCGTAGCTCATCACATACATCATCATCACATCACATTATATATAAATTATTTATAAGCGAATTTTAATGTTCATAACCACTAACTGTGAAATGGCTGCATATTGCATATCACTGCTGTAACGAGGTTTTCCCAGCCGGGGTAAAACTCAGTGTGACCAGGGTTCCTTCTATACTAAGGTCGTTACAATAAAAAGAATTTGTTTGTTTAGGGAATGGAATTCAATCGTCTTTTATTTGTTCTTCTCTTCGCTTAATCTGTACAATTAAAATTATTACTTGCTTAAAGCTATATACTATTTTACTGTGTTAGTTTTAATTATGATTAAAGGAGAACGACATATCTCCAGGAGGGATGATAGTTGGTTCTCGCGTAGAGCGTGGATGTGAAGGCAGGGACTTCACTCTTGAGCCTCCAATCGTATGGATAATATCTAGCGTAAAGCGTGGATGTGAAGGCAAGGACTTCACTCTTGAGCCTCCAATCGTGAGGATAATGTCTAGCGTAAAGCGTGGATGTGAAGGCAAGGACTTCACTCTTGAGCCTCCAATCGTGTGGATAATATCTAGCGTAAAGCGTGGGTGTGAAGGCAAGAACTTCACTCTTGAGCCTCCAATCGTAAGGATAATGTCTTGCGTAAAGCGTGGATGTGAAGGCAAGGACTTCACTCTTGAGCATTCGGTCGTAAGGATAATGTCTAGCGTAAAGCGTGGATGTGAAGGCAAGGACTTCACTCTTGAGCCTTTGATCGTGTGGATAGTTACTGGCGTAGTGTGTAAAATGAAGGCAAGGACTTCACTCTTGAACCATTCACTTAGACTTGTTGCCGGGAGGAGGGATTACTAGGAAAAGAAGGAAGACTGTGTGAATTCTTGGCCTTTTATAGTCCTCCATCGAGTGTGAAAATCCCGTTGATGCAACGATGAGGAAATCCGCTAAATCGCCTGATGGTGTATTGTTGTTGTTGTTTCCTTTGATGTTATATGGTTGTTGTTGTTTGGTCTGGCCGGTCAGCACCGTTGCGCTTGATGGTTTGTTGGTTCGTGATCCCGTTGGTGCAACGATAGGGAAATCCGCTAAATCGCATGATCGGTGGGACTTGGTAGTGTTGTTGTTGCCTCTTTGTTGTTTGTTAGTTCAAGATCCCGTTGATGCAACGATAGGGAAATCCGCTAAATCGCATGATCGGTGGGACTTGGTAGTGTTGTTGTTGCCTCTTTGTTGTTTGTTAGTTCAAGATCCCGTTGATGCAACGATATGGAAATCCGCTAAATCGCATGATCGGTGGGACTTGGTAGTGTTGTTGTTGCCTCTTTGTTGTTTGTTAGTTCAAGATCCCGTTGATGCAGGGATTGGGAAATCCGCTACATCGCATGATCGGTGTAGTGTTGTTTTTTTTTTTTTGGCTCCTTTGTTGTTTGTTGATTTACCTTAAAATGCGTGCTGTCTTACATTGCATGTGTTTTTGTTGTTGCTTCCCCTCGGCCTAACAACGCTGCAGACTTCTGAATGTATGCCGTGTTGTTTGTTGTTGCTTTCTTTCGGCTGTCTAATAATGCTGCAGACTTCTGATTATTTGCTATCACGTTTTGCATGTTGTTTGTTGTTGCTTTCTTCGTGGGTCTGCGCCGTCTTGTACTACATGCTTGTTGTTGTTGTTCTCTTTGACTTGTCTGATGCTGAATGTACGATATCACATATTGCATGTTGTTTGTAGAGAACCGAAGTTCTTGTGTACAAAAAATGTTTTCGGTGGGTTTTTTTGCAACTCACTCACGAAGAGTGAGAAACATGTTGCTGGAGTCAAGAAAAAGACTATTGTGTCTGTTTCTTTGTGTAATCGCACTGGCGGCCACAATATTTGGTACAGGTTATATATATATAAAATAGTTTTAAATTTGTGTGGGAGAAATTCATCCCACGCTTTGACGAATTTGTTCCTCACACTCCCCCGTTGCTTCGGTAAACATGCACCTGCCCTTCCTGATAACTGGGACTTGGAAATGAATGGCCTCCTCGAAGTGGACGAAACGAGGGCGTCGCCAGTTTTCCGTCGCAGCGTGGCTCCTTTCTTCATTGATTCTCCTTGTGACTGATGTCACCATTGCCGGTGATGGGTGCTTTGGGGTTCCAGATGGCTGTAACGGCTGTGACGACTGTGATGGCTCTGTCGGTTGTAGTGACTGCGGTGATTTAGCTAGCTGTCGAATAAATCGACGGCTTTCATTAATAGCGGCTGCTTTATTCCTTGATGACATATTCTCTGGCTGCGGTTGGTTTCTGGTGGCAGAAGTTCTTCTCGATGATGATTGCTGTTCTGCTGTTGCAGACGACTTTTGGAAATGCTGACTCTTGGGGTGTCTGTGGAAACTTCTTGTGGAAGTTCTGACTGAAGTAGGCTCAAACGGATGTGGTAACACTTTGTTGCACTGTGCTGTTTTGGAAAGAGGTTACTTTCGTAAACTTTTGTGCTTGTGAATGTAGCAGATTCTGTGACGGTTGGCGACTGTAAATTTTTCAGGTGACTGCGACGTCTTCTGCTTGACGGTGCGGCTAATGACGACTGCGATTTTGACGACTGTGACGACTTTGACGACTTGACGGCTCTGGCGGCTGTAGCGACTGTGACGACTGTGATGGCTGCGACGACTTTGACGACTGTGATGGCTGCGAGACTTTGACGACTGTGACGACTGTGACGGCTCTGGCGGCTGTAGCGACTGTGACGACTGCGACTTTAGCGGCTGCTGCATCTTTGAAAATTGTGGTTGCTTTGGTTCTCGGAGTGTGTTGCAATTCCGAAGTTTAACCGGCCGCGTTGGCCTAGTTTGGAGTGTTATACACTCACCTCTGAAGCTTAAAGTGGCTGTGGACCTTGTAAGAAAGTCCATCCCCAGTTTGAGGTCATCAGCTGTGGTCGGTAGCACCAGCAGGCGCATTAAGTATGAGGACTTCCCAAAGCGAACGTTGGCGGTCAACTCTTCGCGGACTGTCGTCTGACTCCCGTTGGCCATTTGAATTGGGATGAGCACAGGGGTTGTGTTGTCCAAATTTCGGAGTCTCTCAGCCAAAAGTTCGTTCACGAAACTGCGGTATGCGCCGGTGTCGATGGTGGCCTGAACGGTTTCGCGACCGATGATGATGCGAGCGAGAAGTCGATTTTGGTCATGGATCAGGGATGTCTTCTTGTTGGACTGTAGCGAATGACGCTGCTCAACGTGTAAAATACGTGCACTCCTGTTGAAAGTGACCTTCCTGTCGGCACCATCGACAAGTCGTTCGGGAATTGTATAGTCCTTCTTCAGGCTGACTCACCATGCAATGCCTTTCCTGTGGACTTCTTCGAGATGTCGTCGTTATGCTGTCCTGGTTTTCCTGAATACTTTTAAAGTCCTCTGCCAGGCTAATGACGAATTTCGTCCTCCAGTTGTTCCTAGTACCTGGAGGGCAGGAAAAACTGTAGAAAGTCTGTCGTGAAGGCGTTTCAGGTCTCCCATTTTCGGTTGTTGTTGCGGAACCATAATAACGCACGGTCACGGAGTAGTTCCGGCATGGTTCTAGGCAGGAGGTCCCTGTTTAAACTGTAGGTATCCGCAAGTTCTTCTAGCCTTTCAACGAACAGAAGAGGCTCCTTACCACCATCGTACTTCACTGACCACTTCCTCACTTGGTCCATTATCTGAGCGTTCGACGTAACTGTCGTGTCCGTCCTGCTTCGCGTTAGAACCACTTCCGGTTGTGTCGGAGATGCTGCTCTGATGGTCGCCTTTGGGTCGTCGCGTACCGTAGCTTCAGACGGATTCAAAGTTATAAGGGGCAATGGTGATGGGCTGCGTCCATGCTTCTCCTCGAGTTCACTTAGGCGTATTTCGTCCTCCGACGTAACATCTCGTCCCGAAACGTAGCTGGAAAATCTTTTCCTTAGTTCTTCCACTGCGCCGTTGCTGTCGCTCCTGAACTCGCTCATGTAGTTCTTCAGCTCCTCCTTTGACAGCGTATAAATCCAGCTGGTCTTCACCATCTTGGTTCTGTAATTGTGTTATTTTTGTTATTGGTATCACTACTTTTCTTACCAAATTCCAGGGTCCCTGCTCGGGCGCCAATTGTAACGAGGTTTTCCCAGCCGGGGTAAAACTCAGTGTGACCAGGGTTCCTTCTATACTAAGGTCGTTACAATAAAAAGAATTTGTTTGTTTAGGGAATGGAATTCAATCGTCTTTTATTTGTTCTTCTTTTCGCTTAATCTGTACACTTAAAATTATTACTTGCTTAAAGCTATATACTATTTTACTGTGTTAGTTTTAATTATGATTAAAGGAGAACGACGTATCTCCAGGAGGGATGATAGTTGGTTCTCGCGTAGAGCGTGGATGTGAAGGCAGGGACTTCACTCTTGAGCCTCCAATCGTATGGATAATATCTAGCGTAAAGCGTGGATGTGAAGGCAAGGACTTCACTCTTTAGCCTCCAATCGTGAGGATAATGTCTAGCGTAAAGCGTGGATGTGAAGGCAAGGACTTCACTCTTGAGCCTCCAATCGTGTGGATAATATCTAGCGTAAAGCGTGGGTGTGAAGGCAAGGACTTCACTTTTGAGCCTTCAATCGTAAGGATAATGTCTAGCGTAAAGGCAAGGACTTCACTCTTGAGCCTTCGATCGTAAGGATAATGTCTAGCGTATAGCGTGGATGTGAAGGCAAGGATTTCACTCTTGAGCCTTTGATCGTGTGGATAGTTACTGGCGTAAAGTGTAAAATGAAGGCAAGGACTTCACTCTTGAACCATTCACTTAGACTTGTTGCCGGGAGGAGGGATTACTAGGAAAAGAAGGAAGACTGTGTGAATTCTTGGCCTTTTATAGTCCTCCATCGAGTGTGAAAATCCCGTTGATGCAACGATGAGGAAATCCGCTAAATCGCCTGATGGTGTATTGTTGTTGTTGTTTCCTTTGATGTTATATGGTTGTTGTTGTTTGGTCTGGCCGGTCAGCATCGTTGCGCTTGATGGTTTGTTAGTTCAAGATCCCGTTGATGCAACGATAGGGAAATCCGCTAAATCGCATGATCGGTGGGACTTGGTAGTGTTGTTGTTGCCTCTTTGTTGTTTGTTAGTTCAAGATCCCGTTGATGCAACGATATGGAAATCCGCTAAATCGCATGATCGGTGGGACTTGGTAGTATTGTTGTTGCCTCTTTGTTGTTTGTTAGTTCAAGATCCCGTTGATGCAACGATAGGGAAATCCGCTAAATCGCATGATCGGTGGGACTTGGTAGTGTTGTTGTTGCCTCTTTGTTGTTTGTTAGTTCAAGATCCCGTTGATGCAGGGATAGGTTTGTTGTTGCTTTCTTTCGGCTGTCTAATAATGCTGCAGACTTCTGATTATTTGCTATCACGTTTTGCATGTTGTTTGTTGTTGCTTTCTTCGTGGGTCTGCGCCGTCTTGTACTGCATGCTTGTTGCTGTTGTTCTCTTCGACTTGTCTGATGCTGAATGTACGCTATCACATATTGCATGTTGTTTGTTGTTGTTCCCTTATTTTCCATATTGGTCGGGTATTCTGTGTCTGTGGTGCCTTGTACTGCTTGCCTGTTGTTGTTGTTTCTCCTGTGCTTCTGCATGTATGTGGGTGCGTTTACTCATTAGTCACGAGCTGGGTATCCCTAGTGTGTGTGGTCTCGTGCTGTATGGATGTTGTCATTCTCTCACTCAGCTGCTTGATGATGGCGTGTATTGGTTGTGCGTGGTGAGTTTACGCACTGTGAGAGAAGAGCCAGAAAAGAAAAAATAGAGAACGTTGACTCAATGGTCGATGACAGATTCGTTGTTTAATGTTCAATGGTAGACAATCAGACATCCAACATACCATCGAACATCAAACCAGCAATCGAACACCACTCTAGTTACTGTATATGTACATGATTAGATAAGATAAGCCAAAAGAAAGGGAAATATCAGCAATAGCAACGTCGCTTGCAACTTGTAAATGGCCTTGCCTCTTTTTTGTAACATTTGTATTTGTTTTCTCTATCACAAAGCACTGTATCATTTTATGCAATGTTAATAGTACAAACAGAGCAGAGCACCGATTGAACACCACGAACTACTACTGCACATGTTTGCTTCATTCTATTCTATTGGCAAATATTATTATTATAACATTTAAATAGGATTAAATTAAGTTATAATTAAGCAACACGATTAAATAAAAAAATAAATTAAAGGACTTAAAAATTATTAATAATCAATATTGATTAAATTAAAAGGCGTAAGTCGCTTGAGAAATTTATTAGTTTCAGAAATTCCAGTTCCTAATAAGTAATAACCATATCCCAGAATTTTCATGGGAACAAGTTTTACAGCCCAAGTAACAATTTAGAGCAAACTATTCTCTGAATTTGCGAAAAGTAGTTGCCTAATAGCAAAATTTGCGAAATTCTGAGAGCTGTTATTTAGCAAAACAGTAGGTATTCCGAAGAAAGTGGAGGTCGAAAACCTTCTTATCAGCTTCTTAGGAGCAATAAATTTGCAACTAAGCAAATTAGTTTGCTAACGCTGTATTTTGCGTAATTGCTGAATCAGAGAAAAATTTGCTAAGCTTTTTCAAAAAATCAAAGAAAAGTTTGCTAAATTTTTTTCGAAAAATCAGAGAAAACCCTGCTTCAATTTTTTCGAAAAACCAGAGAAAATTTTGCTAATTTTTTTTTGAGAAATCGTTAAGACTATTTTTTAGCAAAACAGTAGGTATTCAGAAGAAAGTGGAGGTCGAAAACCTTCTTATCAGCTTCTTAGGAGCAATAAATTTACAACTAAGCAAATTAGTTTGCTAACGCTGTATTTTGCGTAATTGCTAAATCAGAGAAACATTTGCTAAGCTTTTTCAAAAAATCAAAGAAAAGTTTGCTAAATTTTTTTCGAAAAATCAGAGAAAACCCTGCTTCAATTTTTTCGAAAAACCAGAGAAAATTTTGCTAATTTTTTTTTGAGAAATCATTAAGACTATTTTTTAGCAAAACAGTAGGTATTCAGAAGAAAGTGGAGGTCGAAAACCTTCTGATCAGCTTCTTAGGAGCAATAAATTTGCAACTAAGCAAATTAGTTTGCTAACGCTGTATTTTGCGTAATTGCTGAATCAGAGAAAAATTTGCTAAGCTTTTTCAAAAAATCAAAGAAAAGTTTGCTAAATTTTTTTCGAAAAATCAGAGAAAACCCTGCTTCAATTTTTTCGAAAAACCAGAGAAAATTTTGCTAATTTTTTTTTGAGAAATCGTTAAGACTATTTTTTAGCAAAACAGTAGGTATTCAGAAGAAAGTGGAGGTCGAAAACCTTCTTATCAGCTTCTTAGGAGCAATAAATTTACAACTAAGCAAATTAGTTTGCTAACGCTGTATTTTGCGTAATTGCTAAATCAGAGAAACATTTGCTAAGCTTTTTCAAAAAATCAAAGAAAAGTTTGCTAAATTTTTTTTCGAAAAATCAGAGAAAACCCTGCTTCAATTTTTACGAAAAACCAGAGAAAATTTTGCTAATTTTTTTTTGAGAAATCATTAAGACTATTTTTTAGCAAAACAGTAGGTATTCAGAAGAAAGTGGAGGTCGGAAACCTTCTGATCAGCTTCTTAGGAGCAATAAATTTGCAACTAAGCAAATTAGTTTGCTAACGCTGTATTTTGCGTAATTGCTGAATCAGAGAAAAATTTGCTTAAATTTTTCAAAAATCATGAGTAACTATTTTTTTTTTAGCAAAACAGAAGAAATTCAGAAGATAGTGGAGATAGAAACCATTCTAATCAGTTTCTTAAATACAATAAATTAGCAATTAAGCAAACTAGTTTGCTAACACCGTATTTTGCTTAATCACTGTGTCAGAGAAGAATCAGAGAAAACTTTGCTTTCATATTTCGAAAATTCAGCGCAAAATTTGCTAAAATAATCAGAAAAAGGTTTGCTTACTTTTCGAAAAATCATCTCTTTTTTTTGCAAAACAGAAGAAATTCAGAACATATTGGAGATATAAACTTCTGATCAGCTTCGTAGAAGCAGCAAATTTGCAACTAAGCAAATTAGTTTGCTATCGCTATATTTTTCGTAATCGCTGAATCATGGAAAAGTCAGAGAAAATTTTGCTTACATTTTTCGAGAAATCAGAGAAAATTTTGCTAAAAAATTTCTAATAATCAGAGAAAATTTTGCTAAATTTTTCGAAAAATAAGAACAACAAAAAAAAATTTAAATTTTTAATTTACTTAATTTGTTGTTTGTTGTTGATTGATGTTTGTTATTATTGTTGGTTATATTTTATGTTTGAAATTTTTAAATTAGTCTGAACGTTTTTCTTAATTTCAGCTCTGAATCAGAGCAAAAGAGTTTGCTTAAAAAACGCTGAAAAATAGCAAAAATATTGGCAAAAAATGCTCTGATTTTGCAACTAGCTTTTGCTAAAATTCAGAGTGTTTGAAAATTTTAAATTAGTCCGCACATTTTGCTTAATTTCAGCTCTGAATCAGAGCAAAAGAGTTTGCTTAAAAAACGCTGAAAAATAGCAAAAATATTGGCAAAAAATGCTCTGATTTTGCAACTAGCTTTTGCTAAAATTCAGAATGTTTGAAAATTTTTATTTAGTCTGAACGTGTTGCCTAATTTCAGCTCTGAATCAGAGCAAAAGAGTTTGCTTAAAAAACGCTGAAAAATAGCAAAAATATTGGCAAAAAATGCTCTGATTTTGCAACTAGCTTTTGCTAAAATTCAGAGTGTTTGAAAATTTTTATTTAGTCTGAACGTGTTGCCTAATTTCAGCTCTGAATCAGAGCAAAAGAGTTTGCTTAAAAAACGCTGAAAAATAGCAAAAATATTGGCAAAAAATGCTCTGATTTTGCAACTAGCTTTTGCTAAAATTCAGAATGTTTGAAAATTTTTATTTAGTCTGAACGTGTTGCCTAATTTCAGCTCTGAATCAGAGCAAAAGAGTTTGCTTAAAAAACGCTGAAAAATAGCAAAAATATTGGCAAAAAATGCTCTGATTTTGCAACTAGCTTTTGCTAAAATTCAGAGTGTTTGAAAATTTTTATTTAGTCTGAACGTGTTGCCTAATTTCAGCTCTGAATCAGAGCAAAAGAGTTTGATTAAAAAACGCTGAAAATAGCAAAAATATTGGCAAAAAATGCTTCGATTTTGCAACTAGCTTTTGCTAAAATTCAGAATGTTTGAAAATTTTTATTTAGTCTGAACGTGTTGCCTAATTTCAGCTCTAAATCAGAGCAAAAGAGTTTGATTAAAAAACGCTGAAAATAGCAAAAATATTGGCAAAAATGCTCTGATTTTGCAACTACCTTTTGCTAAAATTCAGAGTGTTTGCAATTTTTTATTCAGTCTGAACGTGTTGCCTAATTTCAGCTCTGAATCAGAGCAAAATAGTTTGCATAAAAAACGCTGAAAAATAGCAAAAATATTGGCAAAAATGCTCTGATTTTGCAACTAGCTTTTGCTAAAATTCAGAATGTTTGAAAATTTTTATTTAGTCTGAACGTGTTGCCTAATTTCAGCTCTGAATCAGAGCAAAAGAGTTTGCTTAAAAAACGCTGAAAAATAGCAAAAATATTGGCAAAAAATGCTCTGATTTTGCAACTAGCTTTTGCTAAAATTCAGAATGTTTGAAAATTTTTATTTAGTCTGAACGTGTTGCCTAATTTCAGCTCTGAATCAGAGCAAAAGAGTTTGCTTAAAAAACGCTGAAAAATAGCAAAATTATTGGCAAAAAATGCTCCGATTTTGCAACTAGCTTTTGCTAAAATTCAGAGTGTTTGAAAATTTTTATTTAGTCTGAACGTGTTGCCTAATTTCAGCTCTGAATCAGAGCAAAATAGTTTGCTTAAAAAACGCTGAAAAATAGCAAAATTATTTGCAAAAAATGCTCCGATTTTGCAACTAGCTTTTGCTAAAATTCAGAGTGTTTGAAAATTTTAATTTAATCCGCACATTTTGCTTAATTTCAGCTCTGAATCAGAGCAAAATAGTTTGCTTAAAAACGCTGCATATAAATAGCAAAAATATTGGCAAAATTATCTCTGGTTTTGCAACTCGTTTTGCTAGATTTCAGAATGTTTGAACATTTCAAATAAGTCTGAACGTTTTGCTTAATTTCAGCTTTGATTCAGAGCAAAATAATTTGCTTAGAAACGCAATGTATTTAAGAAAACTATTTTGCTTTGAATCAGAGCTGAAATTAAGCAAAACCTTCAGAATAAATTAATATTTTTAAACATTCTGAATTTTAGCAAAAATTGAAGCAAAATCAGAACTTATATTTTGAATATAGGCAAAGTATTCAGACATAACTAAAATTTTGCTTAACACTTTCTGAATAACTTCTGATTTTGCCTGATATAAGAAAATCTTTCTTAATAGCAAACAAATTGCTACTTGGGAGTCTTAGTCCAGCATACCGAATTTAATACGAATCGCTTGAGAAATTGATTTGTTCCAGAAATTCCGGACCATAATGATCATATATCAGAATTACCATAGGAAGAAGTCTTATAGTCGCATCTTAGTCCTATATTCCGAATTTCATGCGAATCGCTTGAGAAATTGCTTTGCTCCAGAAACTCCAGACCATAATGATCATATTCCAGAATTTCCATAGGAAGAAGTTTTATAGTCGCATCATGGTCCTACATTCCGAATGTTATGCGAATCGCTTGAGAAATTGCTTTGTTCCAGAATTTCCAGACCATAATGATCATATTCCAGAATTTCCATAGGAAGAAGTCATACAGCCGCATCTTAGTCCTACATTCCGAATTTCATGCAAATCGCTTGAGAAACTGCTTTTATCCAGAAATTCCAGACCAGAATGATCATATATCAGAATTACCATAGGAAGAAGTCTTATAATCGCATCTTAGTCCTACATTCCGAATTTCATACGAATCGCTTGAGAAATTGCTTTGTTCCAGAAATTCCAGACCATAATGATCATATTCCAGAATTTACATAGGAAGAAGTCTTTTAGTCGCATCTTAGTCCTATATTCCGAATTTCATGCGAATCGCTTGAAAAATTGCTTTGTTCCAGAAATTCCAGACCATAATGATCATATTCCAGAATTTACATAGGAAAAAGTCTTATAGTAGCATCTTAGTCCTATATTCCGAATTTCATGCGAATCGCTTGAAATATTGCTTTGTTCCAGAAATTCCAGACCATAATGATCATATTCTAGAATTTCCATAGGAACAAGGGTTATAGCCGCATCTCATTTTGGCATACCGAATTTAATACGAATCGCTTGAGAAATTGCTTTGTTCCAGAAATTCCAGACCGTACTGATCATATTCCAGAATTTCCACAGGAAAAAGTCTTACAGTCGCATCTTAGTCCTGCATACCGAATTTTATACGTATCGCTTGAGAAATGGCTTGGTCCCCGAAATTCCAAACCTTATTAGCCGGATCCCAGAATTTCCATAGGAACAAGAGTTGTAGTCGCATCTTACTCCTACATACCGAATTTAATACGAATCGCTTGAGAAATTGCTTTGTTCCAGAAATTCCGGACCATAATGATCATATTCCTGAATTTCCATATGAAGAAGTCTTACAGTCGCATCTTAGTTCTTCATTCCGAATTTCATGCAAATCGCTTGAGAAATTGCTTTTATCCAGAAATTCCAGACCAGAATAATCATATATAAGGATTACCATAGGAAGAAGTCTTATAGTCGCATCTTAGTCCTACATTCCGAATTTCATGCGAATCGCTTGGGAAATGGCTTAGTTCTCAAAGTACTGATATTTAACAGTGGCTCAATTAAAAGTGTGACATTTAACAGTGTCTCACTTAACATTGATCACAACAGTGTATCACTTAACATTTAACTTTTTGAAAATGTACCCCATTAAACCTTGTAGTGAGACGTTGTCACGTCAAAAGTTTTGTCCATCGGAGATACACACGTGTGCAAAATTTGCAAAGAATTTAAAAAGAACAAATCGTAAAAAAAAAAAATAATTCAACGCGAGTTTGCAATTTGTTTCAGAGCAAGCAAACTACTACGCACAATACTCGTTTTAAACGTTTTAAATTAAAAATGTATTTTTATTAGCTAACTTGTTCAACATGATGTCCGATTCAGAGGATGAAGTTGTGATAATTTTATTTAATTTCATTAAAGTTTGTAAGAGATGGTTTGAACGAACCAAGCTCTCTCAATTGTCTGAAGTTTTATATTTATAACTAGCGACCCGCTCCGGCTTCGCACGGGTAGCACTAATTATCTATGTATAGCCAGATGACTTCTGGTGGATGGATGGGGGCGGTCATGTGACGAAGTTTTACCAGATATCTATAGGTACTGTGCCTTGCTAGGCCCAAGAATAAATAAACACATGTATTTAAGGCAAATGGGAAATTATATTTCTTTTATTAATTCATTTAAGGCCAGCGGATAGACAATGTTTTTTGTTTTTTTATTTGGAGTAAAAGCGTATAAATTCTTCGGTGTGCCAACTCTGGAGCAAGCCACATACAATTGGCCGTGTGAAAAACATGTATTTTCCAAATTTAAACCAGCAATAGTCAACGATTGGCCTTGTGCTTTGTTGATGGTTATAGCAAAGGCAAGACGCAAGCGAACTGGGGTCGCTTTAATTCGAATAGTAAATCGTTGGAAATCATCGATATGCATGGAATCAGAATGTCTTCTCCTTTGAATTTTCCACCGAGGATTGTTGCCTCGATTAAATTTGGTGACACTTTGTTTGATGGTCAATCTGGTTCAGTTGCACAGCTTTGGTGCGTTATGCGCTGGGGAAAGAATTAAGAGGCTGCGCAGCTTGTGCTTCACAAAAAAATGGCAGACAGTCGGTATACATGAAATTGCGAAATTAATAAAACAATTGAGTAATTTTTAAAATAGATTGAAGAGAAATGAAATTTGAAGAAAGAAGAAAGTCGCTTTGAAACATGCAGGCCAATTATTTATCATTAAATTTCTTTTGCATTGTTCTCTTATATCTGTAATTGAGCGAATAGTTATTTTGAACCGACATTTAATGCCTTGTATGATGTTTGATGGTTGACTCAATGGTCGATGATAGATTCGTTGTTTAATGTTCAATGGCAGACAATCAGACATCCAACTTACCATCGAACATCAAACCAGCAATCGAACACCACTCTAGTTACTGTATATGTACATGATAAGATAAGATAAGCCAAAAGAAAGGGAAATAGCAGCAATAGCAACGTCGCTTGCAACTTGTAAATGACCTTGCCTCTTTTTTGTAACATTTGTATTAGTTTTCTCTATCACAAAGCACTGTATTTATTATTTTTAAATTTTTTTTTATCATTTTATGCAATGTTAATAGAACAAACAGAGCAGAGCACCGATTGAACACCACGAAGTACTACTGCACATGTTTGCTGCATTCTATTATATTGGCAAATATTATTATTATAACATTTAAATAAGATTAAATTAAGTTATAATTAAGCAGTACGATTAAATAAAAAAATTTATTAAAGGACTTAAAAATTATTAAGAATCAATACTGATTAAATTAAAAGGCGTAAGTCGCTTGAGAAATTTATTAGTTTCAGAAATTCCAGTTCCTAATAAGT
The DNA here is from genome assembly GCA_947095585.1 of Nephrocerus scutellatus. NCBI lineage: Eukaryota > Metazoa > Arthropoda > Insecta > Diptera > Pipunculidae > Nephrocerus > Nephrocerus scutellatus. The sequence continues at coordinate 40,717,635 of OX352762.1, forward strand.
AATAACCATATCCCAGAATTTCCATGGGAACAAGTTTTACAGTCTTAGTCCAGCATACCGAATTTAATACGAATCGCTTGAGAAATTGCTTTTATCCAGAAATTCCAGACCAGAATGATCATGTTCCAGAATTTCCATAGGAATAAGTCTTACAGTCGCATCTTTGTCCTACATTCCGAATTTCATGCAAATCGCTTGAGAAATTGCTTTTATCCAGAAATTCCAGTCCAGAATGATCATATATCAGAATTACCATAGGAAGAATTCTTATAGTAGCATCTTAGTCCTATATTCCGAATTAAGTTCTCAAAGTACTGATATTTAACAGTGGCTCACTTAAAAGTGTGACATTTAACAGTGGGACATTTAACAGTGTCTCACTTAACATTGATCACAACATTGATCAAATAGAGTATCACTTAACATTTAACTTTTTGAAAATGTACCCCATTAAACCTTGTAGTGAGACGTTGTCACGTCAAAAGCTTTGACCATCGGAGATACACACGTGTGTAAAATTTGAAGAAAGTTGGGTTATTTTTTTAAAAAAAAATGTATGGGGCCCAACGACCCCGGGGCCTCCAAAAATTTTACAAAAAGTATTGTCCATCTGAGATACACATGTGTATAAAATTTGAAGAAAATCGGGTAAATTTTGTAAAATATTTGAGGACACCGAGGTCCGAGGGGCCTAAAATTTTAATAGAAAGTATTGTCACCGGAAATATATATGTGTGCAAAATTTCAATAAAGTTGGGCTTTGGGAAGTGGGTTAAAAATTGATCAGAAAATCTCACCAGCCAGCCAGCCACGGGCACGCAAAGTTAAAGATTTAAATTTTTCTTGTTAATTCTCTGATCAGATATTCGATTTTGTGGGGAATTCCCCATTTAGTATAAAAACATAACAGCCACAGCGCACGGTTGGTGCGACGTACACACAACGACGTACGAAGTACCACTAAAATTATCTCTTTTGAGTTGAGTTAAGCCGTAAAGCAGTCGAGTGCGAAACCAGTTCTTCATATAATGTATTTTGTAATATTGTACAAAACACAAATTCTCTATACTCTCTGCTCTCTGATGCAACGCAACAACAAAATCGTAAATTCGCAGCGCTGCCTACATTGCATCACTCATCAGCGCATACAGAACACAGTCATTATAGTATGAAATGATATGATGTCGCTATATGAGAAAAAAATGTATATGGGAGCCCCCCGATCCCGCTGCCCGATCTCTCTGAAATTTTTACAAAAAGGTAAAATATTTGTATGGGACCCCCAGAACCCGAGGTCCGAGGGGCATTAAACTAAAAATTTATCAGAAAATCAGAAATTCCGGACCATAATGATCATGTTCCAGAATTTCCATAGGAATAAGTCTTACAGTCGCATCTTTGTCCTACATTCCGAATTTCATGCAAATCGCTTGAGAAATTGCTTTTATCCAGAAATTCCAGTCCAGAATGATCATATATCAGAATTACCATAGGAAGAATTCTTATAGTAGCATCTTAGTCCTATATTCCGAATTAAGTTCTCAAAGTACTGATATTTAACAGTGGCTCACTTAAAAGTGTGACATTTAACAGTGGGACATTTAACAGTGTCTCACTTAACATTGATCACAACATTGATCAAATAGAGTATCACTTAACATTTAACTTTTTGAAAATGTACCCCATTAAACCTTGTAGTGAGACGTTGTCACGTCAAAAGTTTTGACCATCGGAGATACACACGTGTGTAAAATTTGAAGAAAGTTGGGTTATTTTTTAAAAAAAAAATTTATGGGGCCCAACGACCCCGGGGCCTCCAAAAATTTTACAAAAAGTATTGTCCATCTGAGATACACATGTGTATAAAATTTGAAGAAAATCGGGTAAATTTTGTAAAATATTTGAGGACACCGAGGTCCGAGGGGCCTAAAATTTTAATAGAAAGTATTGTCACCGGAAATATATATGTGTGCAAAATTTCAATAAAGTTGGGCTTTGGGAAGTGGGTTAAAAATTGATCAGAAAATCTCACCAGCCAGCCAGCCACGGGCACGCAAAGTTAAAGATTTAAATTTTTCTTGTTAATTATCTGATCAGATATTCGATTTTGTGGGGAATTCCCCATTTAGTATAAAAACATAACAGCCACAGCGCACGGTTGGTGCGACGTACACACAACGACGTACGAAGTACCACTAAAATTATCTCTTTTGAGTTGAGTTAAGCCGTAAAGCAGTCGAGTGCGAAACCAGTTCTTCATATACTCGTAATATTGTACAAAACACAAATTCTCTATACTCTCTGCTCTCTGATGCAACGCAACAACAAAATCGTAAATTCGCAGCGCTGCCTACATTGCATCACTCATCAGCGCATACAGAACACAGTCATTATAGTATGAAATGATATGATGTCGCTATATGAGAAAAAAATGTATATGGGAGCCCCCCGATCCCGCTGCCCGATCTCTCTGAAATTTTTACAAAAAGGTAAAATATTTGTATGGGACCCCCCGAACCCGAGGTCCGAGGGGCATTAAATTAAAAATTTATCAGAAAATCTGACCAGCCAGCCAACCAGCCACGTGCACGCGAAGTTAATATAGAGAATTTAAAAAGAACAAATCGTAAAAAAAAATAATGCAACGCGAGTTTGCAATTTGTTTCAGAGCAAGCAAACTACTACGCACACTACTCGTTTTAAACGTTTTAAATTAAAAATGTATTTTTATTAGCTAACTTGTTCAACATGATGTCCGATTCAGAGGATGAAGTTGTGATAATTTTATTTAATTTCATTAAAGTTTGTAAGAGATGGCTTGAACGAACCAAGCTCTCTCAATTGTCTAAAGTTTTATATTTATAACTAGCGACCCGCTCCGGCTTCGCACGGGTAGCACTTATTATCTATATATAGCCAGATGACTTCTGGTGGATGGATGGGGGCGGTCATGTGACGAAGTTTTACCAGATATCTATAGGTACTGTTCCTTACTAGGCCCAAGAATAAATAAACACATGTATTTAAGGCAAATGGGAAATTATATTTCTTTTATTAATTCATTTAAGGCCAGCGGATAGACAATGTTTTTTGTATATCAGAATTACCATAGGAAGAATTCTTATAGTAGCATCTTAGTCCTATATTCCGAATTTAGTTCTCAAAGTACTGATATTTAACAGTGGCTCACTTAAAAGTGTACCATTTAACAGTGGGACATTTAACAGTGTCTCACTTAACATTGATCACAACATTGATCAAAAAGAGTATCACTTAACATTTAACTTTTTGAAAATGTACCCCATTAAACCTTGTAGTGAGACGTTGTCACGTCAAAAGTTTTGACCATCGGAGATACACACGTGTGTAAAATTTGAAGAAAGTCGGGTTATTTTTTAAAAAAAAATTTATGGGGCCCAACGACCTCGGGGCCTCCAAAAATTTTACAAAAAGTATTGTCCATCTGAGATACACATGTGTATAAAATTTGAAGAAAATCGGGTAAATTTTGTAAAATATTTGAGGACACCGAGTTCCGAGGGGCCTAAAATTTTAATAGAAAGTATTGTCACCGGAAATATATATGTGTGCAAAATTTCAATAAAGTTGGGCTTTGGGAAGTGGGTTAAAAATTGATCAGAAAATTTCACCAGCCAGCCAGCCACGGGCACGCAAAGTTAAAGATTTAAATTTTTCTTGTTAATTCTCTGATCGGATATTCGATTTTGTGGGGAATTCCCCATTTGGTATAAAAACATAACAGCCACAGCGCACGGTTGGTGCGACGTACACACAACGACGTACGAAGTACCACTAAAATTATCTCTTTTGAGTTGAGTTAAGCTGTAAAGCAGTCGAGTGCGAAACCAGTTCTTAATATACTCGTAATATTGTACAAAACACAAATTCTCTATACTCTCTGCTCTCTGATGCAACGCAACAACAAAATCGTAAATTCGCAGCGCTGCCTACATTGCATCACTCATCAGCGCATACAGAGCACAGTCATTATAGTATGAAATGATATGATGTCGCTATATGAGAAAAAAATGTATATGGGAGCCCCCCGATCCCGCTGCCCGATCTCTCTGAAATTTTTACAAAAAGGTAAAATATTTGTATGGGACCCCCCGAACCCGAGGTCCGAGGGGCATTAAATTAAAAATTTATCAGAAAATCTGACCAGCCAGCCAACCAGCCACGTGCACGCGAAGTTAATATAGAGAATTTAAAAAGAACAAATCGTAAAAAAAAATAATTCAACGCGAGTTTGCAATTTGTTTCAGAGCAAGCAAACTACTACGCACACTACTCGTTTTAAACGTTTTAAATTAAAAATGTATTTTTATTAGCTAACTTGTTCAACATGATGTCCGATTCAGAGGATGAAGTTGTGATAATTTTATTTAATTTCATTAAAGTTTGTAAGAGATGGCTTGAACGAACCAAGCTCTCTCAATTGTCTAAAGTTTTATATTTATAACTAGCGACCCGCTCCGGCTTCGCACGGGTAGCACTTATTATCTATATATAGCCAGATGACTTCTGGTGGATGGATGGGGGCGGTCATGTGACGAAGTTTTACCAGATATCTATAGGTACAGTTCCTTACTAGGCCCAAGAATAAATAAACACATGTATTTAAGGCAAATGGGAAATTATATTTCTTTTATTAATTCATTTAAGGCCAGCGGATAGACAATGTTTTTTGTTTTTTTATTTGGAGTAAAAGCGTATAAATTCTTCGGTGTGCCAACTCTGGAGCAAGCCACATACAATTGGCCGTGTGAAAAACATGAATTTTCCAAATTTAAGCCAGCAATAGTCAACGATTGGCCTTGTGCTTTGTTGATGGTTATAGCAAAGGCAAGACGCAAGCGAACTGGGGTCGCTTTAATTCGCATAGTAAATCGTTGGAAATCATCGATATGCATGGAATCAGAATGTCTTCTCCTTTGAATTTTCCACCGAGGATTGTTGCCTCGATTAAATTTGGTGACACTTTGTTTGATGGTCAATCTGGTTCAGTTGCACAGCTTTGGTGCGTTATGCGCTGGGGAAAGAATTAAGAGGCTGCGCAGCTTGTGCTTCACAAAAAAATGGCAGACAGTCGGTATACATGAAATTGCGAAATTAATAAAACAATTGAGTAATTTTTAAAATAGATTGAAGAGAAATGAAATTTGAAGAAAGAAGAAAGTCGCTTTGAAACATGCAGGCCAATTATTTATCATTAAATTTCTTTTGCATTGTTCTCTTATATCTGTAATTGAGCGAATAGTTATTTTGAACCGACATTTAATGCCTTGTATGATGTTTGATGGTTGACTCAATGGTCGATGATAGATTCGTTGTTTAATGTTCAATGGCAGACAATCAGACATCCAACTTACCATCGAACATCAAACCAGCAATCGAACACCACTCTAGTTACTGTATATGTACATGATAAGATAAGATAAGCCAAAAGAAAGGGAAATAGCAGCAATAGCAACGTCGCTTGCAACTTGTAAATGGCCTTGCCTCTTTTTTGTAACATTTGTATTAGTTTTCTCTATCACAAAGCACTGTATTTATTATTTTTAAATTTTTTTTATCATTTTATGCAATGTTAATAGAACAAACAGAGCAGAGCACCGATTGAACACCACGAAGTACTACTGCACATGTTTGCTGCATTCTATTATATTGGCAAATATTATTATTATAACATTTAAAAAAGATTAAATTAAGTTATAATTAAGCAATACGATTCAATAAAAAAATTTATTAAAGGACTTAAAAATTATTAAGAATCAATACTGATTAAATTAAAAGGCGTAAGTCGCTTGAGAAATTTATTAGTTTCAGAAATTCCAGTTCCTAATAAGTAATAACCATATCCCAGAATTTCCATGGGAACAAGTTTTACAGTCTTAGTCCAGCATACCGATTTTAATACGAATCGCTTGAGAAATTGTTTTTATCCAGAAATTCCAGACCAGAATGATCATATATCAGAATTACCATAGGAAGAATTCTTATAGTAGCATCTTAGTCCTATATTCCGAATTTAGTTCTCAAAGTACTGATATTTAACAGTGGCTCACTTAAAAGTGTACCATTTAACAGTGGGACATTTAACAGTGTCTCACTTAACATTGATCACAACATTGATCAAATAGAGTATCACTTAACATTTAACTTTTTGAAAATGTACCCCATTAAACCTTGTAGTGAGACGTTGTCACGTCAAAAGTTTTGACCATCGGAGATACACACGTGTGTAAAATTTGAAGAAAGTCGGGTTATTTTTTAAAAAAAAAATTTATGGGGCCCAACGACCTCGGGGCCTCCAAAAATTTTACAAAAAGTATTGTCCATCTGAGATACACATGTGTATAAAATTTGAAGAAAATCGGGTAAATTTTGTAAAATATTTGAGGACACCGAGTTCCGAGGGGCCTAATGCAAAATTTCAATAAAGTTGGGCTTTGGGAAGTGGGTTAAAAATTGATCAGAAAATCTCACCAGCCAGCCAGCCACGGGCACGCAAAGTTAAAGATTTAAATTTTTCTTGTTAATTCTCTGATCGGATATTCGATTTTTTGGGGAATTCCCCATTTGGTATAAAAACATAACAGCCACAGCGCACGGTTGGTGCGACGTACACACAACGACGTACGAAGTACCACTAAAATGATCTCTTTTGAGTTGAGTTAAGCTGTAAAGCAGTCGAGTGCGAAACCAGTTCTTAATATACTCGTAATATTGTACAAAACACAAATTCTCTATACTCTCTGCTCTCTGATGCAACGCAACAACAAAATCGTAAATTCGCAGCGCTGCCTACATTGCATCACTCATCAGCGCATACAGAACACAGTCATTATAGTATGAAATGATATGATGTCGCTATATGAGAAAAAAATGTATATGGGAGCCCCCCGAACCCGAGGTCCGAGGGGCATTAAATTAAAAATTTATCAGAAAATCTGACCAGCCAGCCACGTGCACGCGAAGTTAATATAGAGAATTTAAAAAGAACAAATCGTAAAAAAAAATAATTCAATTTGTTTCAGAGCAAGCAAACTACTACGCACACTACTCGTTTTAAACGTTTTAAATTAAAAATGTATTTTTATTAGCTAACTTGTTCAACATGATGTCCGATTCAGAGGATGAAGTTGTGATAATTTTATTTAATTTCATTAAAGTTTGTAAGAGATGGCTTGAACGAACCAAGCTCTCTCAATTGTCTGAAGTTTTATATTTATAACTAGCGACCCGCTCCGGCTTCGCACGGGTAGCACTATCTATGTATAGCCAGATGACTTCTGGTGGATGGATGGGGGCGGTCATGTGACGAAGTTTTACCAAGGGGGCCGATTTCGGTCGCAAATGAGTCTAGACCAAAACCTTCTCTATAGATAATAACAACAATAGATAATAATACAACAATAGATAATAATAACATGTAATTGTAAAAGAAACCTTTTTTTGCTAAAAAATCAAATAAATTTGGTAACGTTTCGATTTAGAATTACTTCATAAAAGTAGTATAATTAGGTTTAAGGTAGTATAATAGTGCGGCTAATGAAATAGTAGTATAATACCTTGATTGCAATTTAGCAGCAGCACTGGTCATAAGCATATGATTAGTGTTTAACTACAATTTTGACAGATAAAGACTTTTCACGTAGTCACCAGCATGTGGCTAGACTACTGCAAGAGGCAAGAGTGCACCGATTCGGCAATTATGTACAAGATTTTACTACTTTCTGTCATTAAATTTACACTAACCCAAAGAAAGAAAAAACATAACACAACAATAAAATTGTATGCTATACACCTCGTACATATACGAAAATGACATTTCACCTTCAGGAGTCTAGACTCATTTGCGACCGAAATCGGCCTTCAGATCTATAGGTACAGTGCCTTACTAGGCCCAAGAATAAATAAACACATGTATTTAAGGCAAATGGGAAATTATATTTCTTTTATTAATTCATTTAAGGCCAGCGGATAGACAATGTTTTTTGTTTTTTTATTTGGAGTAAAAGCGTATAAATTCTTCGGTGTGCCAACTCTGGAGCAAGCCCCATACAATTGGCCGTATGAAAAACATGAATTTTCCAAATTTAAGCCAGCAATATTCAACGATTGGCCTTGTGCTTTGTTGATGGTTATAGCAAAGGCAAGACGCAAGCGAACTGAAGGCCGATTTCGGTCGCAAATGAGTCTAGACTCCTGAAGGTGAGATGTCATTTTCGTATATGTACGAGGTGTATAGCATACAATTTTATTGTTGTGTTATGTTTTTTCATTCTTTGGGTTAGTGTAAATTTAATGACAGAAAGTAGTATAATCTTGTTCATAATTGCCGAATCGGTTCACTCTTGCCTCATGTAGTAGTCTAGCCATATTGGCGACTACGTGAAAAGTCTTTATCTGTCAAAATTGTAGTTAAACACTAATCATATGCTTATGACCAGTGCTGCTGCTAAATTGCAATCAAGGTATTATACTACTATTTCATTAGCCGCACTATTATACTACCTTAAACCTAATTATACTACTTTTATGAAGTAATTCTAAATCGAAACGATACCAAATTTATTTGATTTTTTAGCAAAAAAAGGTTTCTTTTACATTACACATTACATGTTATTAAGTCTGTAAATTCCTCTCCGAACTATCAATAATTATTATGAAGGAATTTTTACATTTCCCAAAAATTATATTGACCAAGAATGTATGTCAAAAAATAAACAAAACACAAATAACAAAATTTGGTATTTTATTTCAATTGATGCCTTTGCTTCCAAATTGAAAGCCAAATACTATTATATAATATACTAAGAAACCGACGAGTTTTTTTCGATTGATTTTTGTAAAATCTTTATATGATTTTGTTTTCGGATATATAATACACAAAATAAACGTCGGTTTATTTGTTATATTTTGGTACTTTATTTAAGGCATTTGTATTTAGTTGTTGTAATGTAGTAAAATAATAAAAGTATAAGTACATCATCGTACTTGTGTAGACATAATGAAACACAGGAATATAAGCATGGAATAATTTATTTTGTGCAATTGCAAAATATTTATAAAATTTAAAAGGCTTTTTTGTTTTCTGTTGGAACTATTTTTACAAATATTTTTATCGTATAATCCAGTATACTTCCAAAAAGCCGATAATATACTCCGCTCTAAAAATGTAAGCCAGCAGCACTGCTCTTGATGTAAAAGCAAAATCAAATTATGCGCATGCGTCAAAACGTCGTACCACTACACATAACATCTACTTACACCACAAACTTGCGGTTGTTCAGGAGTCTAGACTCATTTGCGACCGAAATCGGCCCCCTGGAGTCGATTTAATTCGAATAGTAAATCGTTGGAAATCATCGATATGCGTGGAATCAGAATGTCTTCTCCTTTGAATTTTCCACCGAGGATTGTTGCCTCGATTAAATTTGGTGACACTTTTTTTGATGGTCAATCTGGTTCAGTTGCACAGCTTTGGTGCGTTATGCGCTGGGGTAAAAAATTAAGAGGCTGCGCAGCTTGTGCTTCACAAAAAATGGCAGACAGTCGGTATACACGAAATTGCGAAATTAATAAAACAAATGAGTAATTTTAAAATAGATTGAAGAGAAATGAAATTTGAAGAAAGAAGAAAGTCGCTTTGAAACATGCTGGCCAATTATTTATCATTAAATTTCTTTTGCATTGTTCTCTTATATCTGTAATTGAGCGAATAGTTATTTTGAACCGACATTTAATGCCTTGTATGATGTTTGATGGTTGACTCAATGGTCGATGATAGATTCGTTGTTTAATGTTCAATGGCAGACAATCAGACATCCAACTTACCATCGAACATCAAACCAGGAATCGAACACCACTCTAGTTACTGTATATGTACATGATAAGATAAGATAAGCCAAAAGAAAGGGAAATAGCAGCAATAGCAACATCGCTTGCAACTTGTAAATGGCTTTGCCTCTTTTTTGTAACATTTGTATATGTTTTCTCTATCACAAAGCACTGTATCATTTTATGCAATGTTAATAGAACAAACAGAGCAGAGCACCGATTGAACACCACGAACTACTACTGCACATGTTTGCTTCAGTCTATTCTATTGGCAAATATTATTATTATAACATTTAAATAAGATTAAATTAAGTCTATAATTAAGCAATACGATTAAATAAAAAAATTTATTAAAGGACTTAAAAATTATTAATAATCAATATTGATTAAATTAAAAGGTGTAAGTCGCTTGAGAAATTTATTAGTTTCAGAAATTCCAGTTCCTTATAAGTAATAACCATATCCCAGAATTTCCATGGGAACAAGTTTTACAGTCTTAGTCCAGCATACCGAATTTAATACGAATCGCTTGAGCAATTGCTTTGTTCCAGAAATTCCGGACCATAATGATCATGTTCCAGAATTTCCATAGGAAGAAGTCTTACAGTCGCATCTTTGTCCTACATTCCGAATTTCATGCAAATCGCTTGAGAAATTGCTTTTATCCAGAAATTCCAGACCAGAATGATCATATTCCAGAATTTACATAGGAAAAAGTCTTATAGTCGCATCTTAGTCCTATATTCCGAATTTCATGCGAATCGCTTAAAAAATTGCTTTGTTCCAGAAATTCCAGACCATAATGATCATATTCTAGAATTTACATAGGAAGAAGTCTTATAGTAGCATCTTAGTCCTATATTCCGAATTTCATCAGAATCGCTTGAAAAATTGCTTTGTTCCAGAAATTCCAGACCATAATGATCATATTCCAGAATTTACATAGGAAAAAGTCTTATAGTAGCATCTTAGTCCTATATTCCGAATTTCATGCGAATCGCTTGAAAAATTGCTTTGTTCCAGAAATTCCAGACCATAATGATCATATTCCAGAATTTCCATAGGAAGAAGTCTTACAGTCGCATCTTAGTCCTACATTCAGAATTTCATGCAAATCGCTTGAGAAATTGCCTTTATCCAGAAATTCCAGACCAGAATGATCATATATCAGAATTACCATAGGAAGAAGTCTTATAATCGCATCTTAGTCCTACATTCCGAATTTCATGCGAATCGCTTGAGAAATTGCTTTGTTCCAGAAATTCCAGACCATAATGATCATATTCCTGAATTTACATAGGAAGAAGTCTTAGAGTCGCATCTTAGTCCTATATTCCGAATTTCATGCGAATCGCTTAAAAAATTGCTTTGTTCCAGAAATTCCAGACCATAATGATCATATTCCAGAATTTACATAGGAAGAAGTCTTATAGTAGCATCTTAGTCCTATATTCCGAATTTCATCCGAATCGCTTGAAAAATTGCTTTGTTCCAGAAATTCCAGACCATAATGATCATATTCTAAAATTTCCATAGGAACAATGGTTATAGCCGCATCTCACTCTTGCATACCGAATTTAATACGAATCGCTTGAGAAATTGCTTTGTTCCAGAAATTCCAGACCATACTGATCATATTCCAGAATTTCCATAGGAAAAAGTCTTACAGTCGCATCTTAGTCCTGCATACCGAATTTCATACGTTTCGCTTGAGAAATGGCTTGGTCCCCGAAATTCCAGACCATATTGGCCAGATCCCAGAATTTCCATAGGAACAAGGGTTGTAGTCGCATCTTACTCCTACATTCCGAATGTTATGCGAATCGCTTGAGAAATTGCTTTGTTCCAGAAATTACAGACCATAATGATCATATTCTAGAATTTCCATAGGGACAAGGGTTATAGCCGCATCTCACTCTTGCATACCGAATTTAATACGAATCGCTTGAGAAATTGCTTTGTTCCAAAAATTCCAGACCATACTGATCATTTTCCAGAATTTCCATAGGAAAAAGTCTTACAGTCGCATCTTAGTCCTGCATACCGAATTTCATACGTATCGCTTGAGAAATTGCTTTGTTCCAGAAATTCCAGACCATAATGATCATATTCCAGAATTTACATAGGAATAAGTCTTACAGTCGCATCTTTGTCCTACATTCCGAATTTCATGCAAATCGCTTGAGAAATTGCTTTTATCCAGAAATTCCAGACCAGAATGATCATATATCAGAATTACCATAGGAAGAATTCTTATAGTAGCATCTTAGTCCTATATTCCGAATTTAGTTCTCAAAGTACTGATATTTAACAGTGGCTCACTTAAAAGTGTGACATTTAACAGTGGGACATTTAACAGTGTCTCACTTAACATTGATCACAACATTGATCAAATAGTGTATCACTTAACATTTAACATTTTGAACATGTACCCCATTAAACCTTGTAGTGAGACGTTGTCACGTCAAAAGTTTTGTCCATCGGAGTTACACACGTGTGTAAAATTTGAAGAAAGTCGGGTTATTTTTTTAAAAAAAAATTTATGGGGCCCAACGACCCCGGGGACTCCAAAATTTTTACAAAAAGTATTGTCCATCTGAGATACACATGTGTATAAAATTTGAAGAAAATCGGGTAAATTTTGTAAAATATTTGTATGGGAGCCCCCCGACACCGAGGTCCGAGGGGCCTAAAATTTTAATAGAAAGTATTGTCGCCGGAAATATATATGTGTGCAAAATTTCAATAAAGTTGGGCTTTGTGAAGTGGGTTAAAAATTGGTCAGAAAATCTCACCAGCCAGCCAGCCACGGGCACGCGAAGTTAAAGATTTAAATTTTTCTTGTTAATTCTCTGATCGGAGATTCGATTTTGTGGTGAATTCCCCATTTGGTATAAAAACATAACAGCCACAGCGCACGGTTCGTGCGACGTACACACAACGACGTACGAAGTACCACTAAAATTATCTCTTTTGAGTTGAGTTAAGCTGTAAAGCAGTCGAGTGCGAAACCAGTTCTTCATATACTCGTAATATTGTACAAAACACAAATTCTCTATACTCTCTGCTCTCTGATGCAACGCAACAACAAAACAACCCCAATCGTAAATTCGCAGCGCTGCCTACATTGCATCACTCATCAGCGCACACAGAACACAGTCATTATAGTATGAAATGATATGATGTCGCTATATGGGGAAAAAATTTATATGGGCGCCCCCCGATCCCGCTGCCCGATCTCTCTGAAATTTTTACAAAAAGGGAAAATATTTGTATGGGAGCCCCCCGAACACGAGGTCCGAGGGGCATTAAATTAAATATTTATCAGAAAATCTGACCAGCCAGCCAACCAGCCACGTGCACGCGAAGTTAATATAGAGAATTTTAAAAGAACAAATCGTAAAAAAAAAATTCAACGCGAGTTTGCAATTTGTTTCAGAGCAAACAAACTACTACGCACAATACTCGTTTTAAACGTTTTAAATTAAAAATGTATTTTTATTAGCTAACTTGTTCAACATGATGTCCGATTCAGAGGATGAAGTTGTGATAATTTTATTTAATTTCATTAACGTTTGTAAGAGATAGCTTGAACGAACCAAGCTCTCTCAATTGTCTGAAGTTTTATATTTATAACTAGCGACCCGCTCCGACTTCGCACGGGTAGCACTAATTATCTATGTATAGCCAGATGACTTCTAGTGGATGGATGGGGGCGGTCATGTGACGAAGTTTTACCAGTTTTACCGGTTTTAAATTAAAAATGTATTTTTATTAGCTAACTTGTTCAACATGATGTCCGATTCAGAGGATGAAGTTGTGATAATTTTATTTAATTTCATTAAAGTTTGTAAGAGATGGCTTGAACGAACCAAGCTCTCTCAATTGTCTGAAGTTTTATATTTATAACTAGCGACCCGCTCCGACTTCGCACGGGTAGCACTAATTATCTATGTATAGCCAGATGACTTCTGGTGGATGGATGGGGGCGGTCATGTGACGAAGTTTTACCAGATATCTATGGGTACTGTGCCTTGCTAGGCCCAAGAATAAATAAACACATGTATTTAAGGCAAATGGGAAATTATATTTCTTTTATTAATTCATTTAAGGCCAGCGGATAGACAATGTTTTTTGTTTTTTTATTTGGAGTAAAAGCGTATAAATTCTTCGGTGTGCCAACTCTGGAGCAAGCCACATACAATTGGCCATGTGAAAAACATGAATTTTCCAAATTTAAGCCAGCAATAGTCAACGATTGGCCTTGTGCTTTGTTGATGGTTATAGCAAAGGCAAGACGCAAGGGAACTGGAGTCGCTTTAATTCGAATAGTAAATCGTTGGAAATAATCGATATGCGTGGAATCAGAACGTCTTCGCCTTTGAATTTTCGACCGAGGATTGTTGCCTGGATTAAATTTGGTGACACTTTTTTTGATGGTCAATCTGGTTCAGTTGCACAGCTTTGGTGCGTTTAAGTTGCGAATAAGCATTTTGGGTGGTTCCAATGAATTAAAAAATTCAGTCGGATAATTGACGGCTTGTTCTTCGTCCATTACTGTGTCGGATCGATTTGTATTGGACTGTTTCGCCTGGTAGTTTCAATTGAATTTGTTCATTGAGCTTGTTGACATCATTATTTTTTGGTGCCAAAATTGCACGTTCGCACAGCCAGTCCGGATTTTTTGTAGTTGGTTGTTAGACTTGGGAATACCTTGTCGACAACAGCTTGAATATTCAGTTGGAGATATTTGACAGAAGTTCGGCGGGAACGAAATCTCATTCGTGGCACGATCAATTAGAATTTTGCCATTTCCGATGTCCAAAAGTTGTTTTGAGAATGCTTGCAGCAAATGCACACGCATGTTCGTCGATAGCGTGATTTTCTCTACTCCGTTCCAAAGATATGATGATTTCAAGCATGTGTTTAGTTCATCTTCGGGCATTGATCGCGAAATAACAGGCAAAGTTTGGCGGAAATCACCAGCAAGAAAAATAAGAGCGCCTCCCATCGGTTGGTTGTTTCCTCGAAAATCACGAACAGTCCGGTCAAACGCTTCGAGCGATTTCTCATGGGCCATTGTGCATTCGTCCAAAAGATAATTTTGTGCGTTTTAAGGATTGTGGCCATGCCGAAGTTTTTGCTGATGTTGGAAGTTGGTGTTTCTGTGTGGTTCAAATTCAATGGAAGATTGAGTACTGAGTGCGCAGTGCGTCCGCCGTCCAATAGCGTTGATGCTATTCCCGATGATGCCACTGCGAGTGCAATCCAATTCTGCATTCGAACGGACGCCAATATCAAAATGACGAGTAATGTTTTGCCTGTTCCTCCTGGTGCGTCGAGGAAAAAAAGTCCGCCTTTTCCCTTTGTTACACGTTGCATGACTTTGTCGTATGCATTTTTTTTTATCAGCAACCAACCATCTTGTTTGAGTTTCCACATATTCCTGTTGCCGTTTCTGTGGCTCTCGATGTAGACGCTCTGTTGCGCATTTGATGAAGCCGCGACTCGCGTTCTCCTTCCATTTCTGCGGCTCTATACAAAGATGATCGGTCCCGCTTTTGTCGAAGCCGCGTTTCTCGTTAAAAGCAATTAAGCGAACAAATGCATGCATTTTGCTATAACTTCAAGGTAAGTATCCTTAAATATTCTTAATCAATCAATTTATATTGAGAATAGTAAAAGAAATTTTAATTTGTTTAAGCCTAGGAAACTATACGTTACTTAAGTATGAAGCACTTCTTAAAGAATGATTTACTTCTGGAAGAGATCAGGGTATTTAAGCGAACAGCCCGTTACACCAGGTAGTTATCGAGCGATGATTAAAGGGTTTAATTTACCTGCTTGCATCATAGTCTACTGCATGCAATAACATTTTTCATCATATAAGTGCAATTCTAAGTTGTTATGCGTAGCTTAACACCTTTTTTAAATAACTTTAAAATTACAAAAATACTTTCGTTTAAAGATACCATTAATATACCGCTTACCGCTGGTAACGCTAGAAGCACATGTGAACTGCAAGAAAAGTTTGGTTGCAAGGCAACAAAAAGGTTTATCGTTTTTAATTGTGAATGTTAAAAAATCAAAGAAAAATAGAAAAAATTTAATTTTGTATTGATTTGTAGGGAAATTCCGAAAATATGACACAAAATTGCCAAAAAAACAAAAAAAAATTCTGTTGATCCGATCACTACGAAACTTCACAGGATCACATGGGCTAATCTGAAGATTGCCTGCAAATTTCTTTAAAATCGGTCCAGCTGTTTGGATTCCATAGATAAAACACATACACACATACAGACATCGATTTTTATATATATATATATGTTATGTCAGAGCCATCCTGTACGCCCCAATAAATACCAACAAACCCAGATAAACAAATCGCTATTTAAATGTAAACAATACAGAGTTTATCGTCCGCAGTCGGAATGCACAGAGGTTATCGTCCGCAGTCAAAATGTCGCGTGTTAAGTATTATAAACAATTCGCTATTTAAATGTAAACGATACATAGTTTATCTTCCGCAGTCGGAATGCTGCGTTAGCAATTAAGCAGTAAAAAACAACCTATAAAAATTAAAAATTTTCATCTAAATTCTCTAATCGCAGAAATTGATATGGAAGCCCCTCGATCCTGGGTCATTTTTTTTTATTGTAGGAGAAAATCATCGAAAGAGACATTTGACATCAGATGTCAAATTTGAAAATGCTCAGATCATTTTATTCTGAGCACTTAGAGCACGCTCATACTCTGAGCAAATAAGAAACACGAGCATTTTTCTTGAAAACTCTTTGACTGCTCTGAACTAATTTATGAAAAAGCCAAATGACAGAATATTGTGAAAACTTGTTGTTCTATCTGTAAGTTGATATCGACAACAAAAAACGACATCAATAAAAATACAATTCAGTAAATAAGTAAGTAAGTTGAATTAAGCATAAAACATGTATGTCTCGTTTCATTTGCTGGGTTCATTTGTGTGTGAGCTAAGATTTCTCTCTCTCTCCACCACCCAAAACCAAGCAGCGCAGCCGACTGCGCAGCACACACCGCACACAGTCATTAAAGTACGACGGTATCTGATGCCACTATATGATATTTAAAAAAATGTATAAGTATGTGGCCGAACCCGGAGCCCGATCACTTCCAAATTTTAAAAGAAAGTATTGTCACCGGAAATACACATGTGTACAAAATTTCAGAAAAATCGTGCTTTAGGAAGTGCGTTAAAAATTGATAATTTAAAAAAAATTGTATGGGAGCCCCGGGGCCCGATCGCTTCAAAAATTTTACAAAAAGTTTTGTCCATCGGAGATACACATGCGTATAAAATTTAAAGAAAATCGTGAACTTTTTTCATAAAATTTGTATGGGTGCCCCCCCGACCCAGGGGCCCGATCACTTCCAAATTTTTACAGAAAGTGTTGTCCAACAAAGATACACATTTGTATAAAATTTAAAAAAAAACGGGTAAATTTTGTAAAATATTTGTATGGGAGCCCCCCGACCCCGAGGTACGAGGGGCCTCAAATTTTAATAGAAAGTATTGTCCCCGGAATCACTCCATAAAATCTTATTGACACTTAAGAACGCAAATCTTAAAGTATCATTAAACAAATCTGAATTTCTACGTAAAGAAACAGAATTTTTAGGGCATGTAGTGACTCCAAATGGTGTAAAACCAAACCCAAAGAAAATAGAAACTATAAAGAATTTTCCTATCCCAAAAACAGTAAAAGAAATCCAAAGCTTTCTAGGTTTAACAGGGTACTACAGAAAATTTATAGATGACTATGCGAAAATAATTAAACCTTTAACTTTATGCCTAAAGAAAGATAGTAAAATAATTATAACCGATTCAATAAAATCGGGCTATGGGAAGTGGGTTAAAAATTGATCAGAAAATCTGACCAGCCAGCTAGCCACCCAGCCACCCAGCCAGCCAGCCACGTGCACGCGAAGTTAATATAGAGAATTTAAAAAGGGAACGCTTGATCTCAATTAATTCAGTCTTTAAGCAGTCACCACTTATAGCTGACGATTTCCCCCCTCCAGTGGTAAGGGATCCGAAGCTTTAGCTTTAATATTCCTAATAATAAAGATCCGTTTTGAAAAATTAAGAATATTGTTTTTTTTTAAATAAACGTGAATCCTTTATTAAAATTTATATATATATAAATAGAAGATTGTATTTTTGGGTTATTGCCTCAATTAAATATATTTATTTTTCTGCTTCTACGTCCATGTTCACAGAAAACTTTCAAATAAATAACGACAGTACCAAAACAAACCAATAAAAAACGAATTTTGTTTCTGAAAAACAACTATCCATCTATCGACAACGAAACAAGTTTTTTTGTTTTGACTTGTGCTATAAGCAAGTGTGCAGCAATCGATAACGACGCTGGTTTGAAACTTTTATGCCTGAAACACAAACACGCTTCAGCTTCGGCTTCGCCTGACGTTTACAAGTTCAGTCATACGATTTCAATGCTTCCTATCACAATGTCGCTTCGGCTTCAACGTTTCGTTTGGCAATCGTAAAGAAAAACGTAATGCTACGTTACGAAGCTACAAACGGAAGTGCTGAACATTTGCTTTGCCAGACAGTTCAAGGCAGAGAACTGTTGCAGAACTGTCATTTGAGAAATGCCATATAGAGAAAAGTCATTCAAAGCAAATGTAAAGCGGCTGCATCGTAACGCAGCGAAGACGAAGCTGAAGCGTGTTTGTGTTTCAGGCATTAGGTTTTATTCGGTGTGTGTTGGGCGCATGCGAAGCCATGTATTTTCGACAACCAGTCATTTTGCGCATCGAAACAAAAATAAGTGTTTTGTTTTGCCTGCTTTGTTGTGTGTTGGCTCATAAGAATTAGAGATGGGCTAAGTTGTGAATTTCCATTCGCAGTTATAACTGCTACATGTTTATTTTTAAGAGAATTAAATTTTAAACAATAATTTTAAAATAAAATAAGAATGAAAAATATTGAGCGGCGTATAAACAGGGCGAACTTCAGCCTCTGTAATGTTGGTTGCCCGCCTTCTCGTAGAAGGAGACGTCTTGATTGTTAAAGATGTCATCGAATCTAGCATCAGTGAATCCTCTTATGTGTATGTACCGGTGACTTGGCTCGATTTCCTCGATTCGCAGTCCTTGCATCTCAGGACTTGGATGTGTTTCCAATGCGTCGACGAATTTCTTCGCCATTCGGAACAAGTGGTCAGTTATTGGCAGCAGACCTGCTGCTTCGTATAGTTTTGTAGTCGACACAAACTTATAGCTGTTTGTCACCCTCCAGAGTCCTGTACAGATCCTTAGTACCTTCCTTTCAAATAGGGAGATCTTCTTCATCGTTGCTGGTGAGACGGTGAACCATATGGGGTAGCCATAGGTTATCACTGGCCTGATGAGTTGCTTGTAGATAAGCAGCCTGGTGTTGTTGGACAGACCGTTTCGTCTTTTAAGTAGCGGGTGCACCAAATGAAGAGCGTAGTTCGCTTTTTTCATTGTTTTGTCGATGTGATAGTTAAACTTGAGCCTCTCAGTAAAGTTGATTCCCAGGTACTTAGTCTCTGACTTGGTGTTTATTGTTGTGTTATCCGGAAGGGTGATTTTTAAGGCTCTGCACCGGCTTGCGAATTTTCTTATCCTTGTTTCGGTTGCTGGTACTCGGAAGCAGATGAGTTCCGTTTTATCTTTAGTCCCCACTTCAGGTAGTAGTCCCAAAGATTTCTGAGGTGTTCCTCCACTCCTCGGGCAGCTATCTCGGGAGAGCGGGAAACTGCATACGTTATGGAGACATCCGCGAAGAGCATAGTCCTTGTTCCGGCTGTATTTATGTGTTGATCCGCCGTGAAGATGCTATACAGGACTGGTCCAAGTCTGGAACCTTGAGGAACTCCGGCTTTGATCCTTTTCCTTGTCGATGGGCGGTCGTACACCTGTACAAAGAAGACCCTGTTAAAAAGAAAATTTTTAATTATTTTTACAATATAATTGGGGAAACCAAAACTAATAAGCTTGTACAGTAGCCCGTTTATCCAGACACTATCGAAAGCTTTTTCGATGTCTAGCAAACAGGCCACTGTACTACTTTTGACGTTCAGTCCTTTAATGACGTCACTGTAAAGCTTCAGCAGAGGGGGCAGCGTAGAGTGCTCTCTCGGAAACCGTACTGAAAGGAAGGAATAAGATTTCTTTCCGTACAAAACGTATTGATCTTTTTACGGATCAATGATTCCAATACTTTACTGATACAACTCAGTAGAGGTATTGGACGGTAACCAGTTACGCTGGAGCGGTCAGGTTTCTTGGGTACTGGTACTACCTTGGCCACCTTCCAGTTGTCTGGAAAGTAGCCATTATTTAGGCAATTGTTGAAAATGATGGTTAACATCAAAATTGCCATACCCGGTAACTTTTTAAGCAAAAAGTTAGAAATCCCATCTGTGCCTGATGATTTTTTTTAGTTTCCACTCATAATCAAATCATTGACAACAGCTGTTCCGGTAAACATATCGACGTCTACGGGTGCGTTGGCGGGATTTTCTTCACTGAACTGCACTATTTCCTGGAGAAGTGATGTCTTCCACAAGACTTTCAACCTCTTCCAAGAAATCTGGAAGATGCGTTGGTGGTCGGTCCGTAAAGCTCCTTTCAAAATGGCAGGAAAAGGCTTCCGCTTTTTCAGCAGCGCTGGAAACTGTTCGATCTTCAATGGTGATAATCTCTGGAATGGAAATACGCTTTCCAACCAGAGAGTTCAGCTTCCTAAAAGCATCAGGGCCTGGTTTGACTTCCTGAAGCCTTTTGGTCAGTTCATCTTCCTGAAATCTCCGCACAGCTTGACGACACATGTTAACTGTACAACGCAGTTGCGAAAGTACAGACAGGTATTCGTCGTTGACTGGGTGAAGTGTCCTATTATAGATTCTCTGAAGGCGTTTCCTAAGCCGTTGCTTGTGAGCATATATGGCCTGTATATGCTCAGGCAAGTGTTGGAAGCGATCCCTGCTAGTGCGAATTGTTTTCTGCCGATCAATGGCTGAATTCACTGTAATCTCAAAATTTCTGATAGCATCATCAATTTCTGTATTCTCTAGATTTCTGCAAGCCGCTGGAATAGGAAGTTCAGCTTCAACTTCTGATCTAAACCGGTTCCAGTTTATTTTCTTAAAGTTGATGTGAAGTTCAGGTGTTGGGGTGACTTGCACAATTCGCTGGTTCAGCCTCACTCGAAGCTCTATGGCCATATGATGCGAGTCGCTATCATGCGCCAAGCAGGAATAATTTCTTAATTCTGGGAGAATATTTAAGAAATTTGTGGTTGCCAGAAAGAAACCCAGAGTTGACGGTGTCCGAGGGTACGTCTTCCGGGGCTGTGAAACTATAGCCATCGTGTGCTGATGCGGATTTGAGTCCATCCAGTATGTAATGGCCCTTCCCTTGTGATTGCACACTTCGTCCTGCCATCGAGTATGTCTAGCATTAAAATCACCTCCAACAACACAGTATGTGTGTCTAGAGGAGGTGTTGCAGACAGTTTGCAAATCCCGTTTAATGTCTTCCCTCGTTGCGTTACAGTGATTGTACACCGATATAACCAGCAAGGTCTCCACTTCGTTGACTTTAATGCTGACAGCTGTTGCTTCCATGCTACGTAGACCACTGATTTGGACCTTTTCGCCTGCCATAGTGTTCCTGATAAGGACCGCCGTCCCAGAGCGTCCACTGCCTTTGTCGACCCTGTGGATATTGTATCCGTCTGGACTGAACGGATTTCTCCCAGTGAGATTTGTTTCCTGTAAAAGAAGAATGTCAGGTTTATTAGTTTTAATAAATAATGTTAGTGTGATACGCCTAGCTAACGAATAAATGGAATTCACATTATATGAGAATATACTTGTCCTGCTTATTGTGAACATAATTCACAAATAAGTCGACCCAAAACGGTTGTTTTGGACCTGTCATCAAGACTGCTATAATTAGCAGGCACGACCTTCTTTTTCTTCTTGCCTTCTGTAAAATTGTGAAGAGGTCAGCTCCAAATAGCCTTTCCGTATCGTCGAAGATGTTGGCTTTTCCGGTAGATGGTACAGGTTTAACGGCTGGCTTTTTATTGGTTTGCTGTTTGATGCTGCATGGCTGCTTGTTAGAGGCTTGCTGATCGTTGCTGGCTTGCTGGAAGTCCCTATAGCGGCTATACTAGCAAAACTTACTCCCTTTACTATGGCTTTTGAAGCCGACATCTGGGCGAATTTATGTTGTTCCTTCTTCTTTTGTGCGGTCTTAAGCTTTTCAGCCATCTTTTCCTTATATTTTGGACATCCTTTATAGTTTGCAGGATGTCAATTTTTCTGGCAGTTTGTACAGAAACCGTTGTCGTCTTTTATATTGTCTGCATTTCTTGGGCATTGGCCAGGCAAGTGCTTGTCTTTGCACTTGACGCATCTGTATTTCATGCCGCAATTACTTGCGACATGTCCAAATTTTTGAAAGTTTCTGCATTGGGTAATGCCCGCCGATTTTAGTTTTTCCCAATGCACCAACTGGTTCAAAAGGAGGGTTTTTGAGCAAACTGCCGCTTTATCGCAGTTCTTCTCTAGCTCGACAATGAAATGATTAAATTTCTTGTCAGTCCTTTCAGATTTGAAGGGTTTCACCACTAGTACATGGACACCCTCTGTCGTCAACGCTTCCTTGACATATTCAGCATCAAAGAAGTGGTGAATACCTTTTAGGACCAACATTTCTTTCCTGTCCTCCTTTGCGGTATAAGTGTTAAATTCAGTCTTTCCCGATTGTATGAAAGACCGAATTAGCTGATGGCCATCTCTGTTTATGGCCGTAACGACTGATTTGTTGCTGTTGATGTTGCGAATTCTGCAACTAATGTTGGCGCTCTTCGTGAACTTTGATAGTTCAGCGACGTTTAGTCTGAAGCAGACTATTGGCGGCATGGCAAAAGGTTTTGCTGTTGGTCCCGTAGTTTGGGATTTTTGGCTTGATGGAGCGACTGGTGGTGGTGCCTTCTTATTTGAGTCCTTTTGGGACTCTTTTGGTATAGCTGTTTTATCAACAGCAATTTTTTTATAAACAGCAGCCACTGCAGGAGAATATGATGTTGGTGGCGATGATGGTCTGGAATTTCCAGACAACCTCCTTTTTTTTGCCTTTGCGGGCATGGTTTCTGGAGAAGACCAAGCTTTGCGACTGTCTTCGTCGCTGGAGTTATCCTCTCCACCACTTCAGTGTCCGATTCATTGCATACGCTTATGCTCTCCTCTTCAGAGGTAGCTGATTCCTCGCAAAGCTGGTTGACTTCATCCAGCCTTTCGTACAATGACGAGAGGAAATCCCCACCATGGTTGGTGATTTGTTCCTTAATTAAGGATAAGACCTCGTTGACTTTTTCCTTCCTTTTCTGTTTTTTACCCATTCTTTAGGGCTGGAAAATGAAAAAAATTGATCTGAAATTAAATGACTATTAATTTTAAATATGTGCCTGAAATTAAAAAGTAATTAGTGAAGCTAAATATTTTCAAAAGTCGCAGGTAGCGAAATGCTCGCATTTTGGTGAGATGGTTTTTTTTCGTTGCCGGTAGCAGGTAGCTGAGCGATCTGGTGCGGGATCTTTAAAGATGTGCTCGTGTTGAGCGCTCGATGCTGACTGGTGAACTTAGCAAGTATCAAGTGTGCTCCTATTATATACCAACCAACCAAACATTCAAACCAACTGCGACTGCGATTGTGATATGCAACCTTGTGTGGTAGCAACTTAGCAAATAGCAAGTATAACCTGTGCTGCTAATAGCAACCAACCAAATTTTCAACACAGCTGCGACTGCGATATGCAACGTTAACGTTGTGAATTGGTTTGATGCCTGCCTGTTAGCGCATCATAAAAATTTTCGCAGCCAGACACAATAACACATGTTCCAAAAGAAAATCTGGTGAGACGTTCAGCAGATATCGTGCAAAACGATAGTCTCTAGATTTATAATTTTGTTATACCTCTTCTTCTTCACGTTTTTCGTATGAAACAAATTCATTTTGTGTTTGGTGTATGAAAACTGAAATTTTGACTCGTGATTCGTGCATAGCAATAGCAGTTTATTTAGAAGTTGTTGGCAGGTTGTGAATGTGAATTTTTATTAGCAGTGAATGATTAGCTGCTTGCGATTTTTTGCTCAACTCTAATAAGAATCAATGTACTGTTGGTTTAATAGTAAAAAACAACCCCCCATAAAAATTACAATTTTTCATATAACTTAAACCTTACTTAAATTTTTTACAAAAACTGTTGTCAGCGGAGATACACATGTGTAAAAAATTTGTATGGGAGCCCAACCCTTAAGGCCCGATCCCTTCCAACATTCAATAGTAAGTGTTGTCATCGGAGATACACTTGTGTATAAAATTTGAAGAAAATCGGGTTAATTTTTAAAAAATATGTATGGGCAACCGGCCACCCGGTAAAAAACTCGTGTTTTGTCTTTGTTTCAGTTTTTGGGTCATACACGTTATGGACACGGTTTTACGACCCATGAAACTGCAGATTTCTGTTTAATATAATTCTGTTTTAGAGTTGTTTGATTTTTATTAAAAACCCTTCGTTTCACATTTAATAATTTTGCAATATTTTCATCGGATTGAAAGGTCGCGAGAACTTTAGCTATTGGAAGTTTGCGATGCGGTCGAAGAGTATGTGAAGACGATCATAACAACTGAACGGAATTGGTTTTAATCTGAAGGAAGAGTGGTGCATTATTACTTGTGGGTCTTATGGAGTAATTTAGACTAACGCTTGATTTACATTTGTGGCGTGCTATATAAAATGAGCAGGACGGCTGTTAAATTGAAATTGTAGTTAGCCAGACGAGAGAAGTAGTATATTTTTAAATGTTACCATAATGCTATAGATAACATTTCCCATGTTACTATAAAATAACTACAACATTCGTTTAGTGTCAATCTCTTCTGGCTAACCACAACTAACTTTGTCTCGCATTCGCGTAATGGAGAATTAGTCTATAGCCGTGTGAGAAAAAATGAACGGGCCGACTATACCTAGTTAAATTGAAGTTTATGCACCATTATGGCTTAGTGTATGCTAATAAAAGTATGTTTAAATTCATGCGGAAGGAAGAAATACGACATCAGGCAACAACTGCGTATTCATAATGAGGGTGAATTATCAAGTACGATTTCATAAAGTACGACTCACATTGGAATGTAAGTGTAGGTAGTAGAGGAAACACTGACGGTCATAGAAGTTGCTGCAGCTGAGAACTTATGTTTCAATTAACATTGCAACATTGCAGAAGACAATAAAGATATCGAAGAAATTTACAAGACTGTACAGAGATTACCAGAAATGTTTAATGATTATGATCTCTGTTACAATTCTGAAGTACTTAAATTGCGTTAGCATTCTTTAACAATGTGGAGGCCATGTCTAGCTCTGAGTGCAATGTATGGAAAATGCACATTTATTTCTGTTTATCACTGCCTATATATTTCTTTTATTGATGTACTTGGGAATCATTTGAGTAATATCAATAGCACATTTACTCTAGTTTATCCTGAGTACGAATTTTGGTCGCAAATGGGCAAAACTCACATCTTAACCGCAAGTTCGTAGTATTAGTAGATGTTGTGTGTAGTAGCTTTGTTGACGCATGCGCATAATTTGATTTTGCTTTAATGTTTAGAATAAAAACATAAAGAATTTATAAAAATTGCAAAAAATAAAAATTAAAAGGAATTGTTTACTTACCATTTTGACGTTAAATTTTGTGGATTAATGAAAAAGAAATAAAGGTGCAAACGACAAAAAGTCACATATGCACTATAAACCGTATTGTTGGAGAATTATTGCCGAAAAACAATTCCTTAAACTAATTAAAAATATGATAAAAAAACCAAATACGGATGATCACAAACAAACCGAATACAGCACCACATAAACGCAATAACTATTTTCAATTGTATTGACAATTGTGACTGCAATTTTTATATTAAACTTTTTCATATCTCACCTAGTTTTGAGTACGCGAGCTGTCTTCTACGTGAGACAAAAGCGAACCGATTAAGATTTTGTACTAGAACCTTGTACTAGAATCTGTAGAAATTACACTAACCCAAAGAAAGAAATAACCTTACACAAAATTAAAATTGTATGCTATACACCTCGTAGGTATACGAATTAACATCTCACGTTCAGATTAGTTTTGCACATTTGCGACCAAATTTCGTACTCTGGTCTATTTATTTTCTTAGGGAAATCAATAACAAATTTTGTCACATTTATCCCTATACATTTTCCTTCTTGGGACATTTATTTCCGTGTATTTCGATCTATTTATTTTTCTAACCGATGTACTTGGAAAACTATTCCATCGTTTGAGTGAAGCTAAGAAACTTGCATTTTATGCGGTTTTTAGCCCACCGGCTGCACTAAACGGACAGTGCGCCAATATACATATATATACGACCGCGACCGATATGGCAGTAACGATTTATTCCATCCAACACTCCCCCTATCCTTCTCTACATTTTATTGGAAACCTATTGTTTTTTACTTATTATTATGAGTAGTATTAGCATCTTATTCTAAAATTTAAATAAAAATAAATAAAGAACTATGTAAGTTTAAAACGAAACCAATACTTGCATATTATTTATTTGTAACCAATTACCGCTGGAAAGAAGCCTGGGTGTGCGCCGAGCGTCAGCCGGACTGACAGCCTTACAAAGGAATTTTCGTTGACAGGGTGAATGTAGAGATTAAATCTAAGATACCTGTGGTAATGTAAGGAGTGCTTTTTCGATACTCTCCTTTCCTTAACCATGGAATTTGAAAGTGATCAGGCTCAAGGATCGAGAGGCTCCCATATAAATTTGATCAACATTAAACCGATTTATTCAAACTTTGTGCATCTTCGATGACAACACTCAAATTTGAAAGTGATTAGGCCTCAGGGTTGAGGCGCTCCAATATATATTTCTTCAAAAATAACCCGATTTTATTTAAACTTTGCACACATGTGTGTCTTCGGTGGCAACACTATCTATAAACAATTTTAAGTGATCGGGCCACAGAGTCGAGGGGTCCCATATAATTTTCTTCAAAATTAACCCGATTTTATTAAAGCGATAGGTAATTGGGTTGATTATATCCAACCGTATTCAGGTACGAGATCAGAACGGTGATGCCGTACTTCTAAAACTCCTTTAGGTCGGCAAAGAACGATTTGCTGAATTGGCGAAGTCGGAAGTCTTTCATGGCTGGATATATGTAGAGATAACGAATGAGAGTTTCTTTCACCTGCAAAGGGTATTATGCGGGATTCATTTTTTGGTAGTGTGGCTGCCCACTGGCCTGGGATTATGCCAACGATGAGAAAGATGAGAACACGTTTCCTGGTGGAGCTTAATAGAAACCCGACTTTTTCGTGTAGTCAATGTCAACGTGACGCTCTACTTCGCCAGTATAACTGCTTTCTCACTGCCGTCACTGTTCTTGTGATCCGGCACCAATACTAGGGTTAAGTCTATGGCTCATTAAAGCCAAATCAGCTTGATACTGCCTGATAAGTTCGAATTTTTGCTTGTCGAAATAATGGCTTTGATTGCAGACTGGCTTTCTATACACATATGCTAACCCTTTCAGCTATTGCGGTACTGTGAGATAGGGCTCTGCATGCCTCCATAATCACTACGATCTTCTCCTGAAAGAAGCTAGCAGAGTCAGGTAGCTTATGGGACCTTGAAGGATTAAGCTTTTCTAAGAATACTGCTGCACCTACTCCATCTCTCATCTTGAATCCATCGGTGTATAGAGTTAAGCCAACAAATCCTGAGTGTAGGATTGTGTTAAGAGCATCGGTGGGACAGGACCGTAGTGAAGCAGTTATACCAACAGTTTCTGATTGTTGTATTCTACTTAGCTTGTTAACATTGTACTTTTTAAATCCGGCTACCAGACTAGCGCTAAATAGGTGAGAATATGGCGTTCCACCACTGTGCCATTCTTAGCAGCAGTTCCCATTTGTTACCAATGGTTTTGTGGCTAGCATATAGAGCAATACATGCTTTCTTAGCCTACATTCGACTTTAGCATCTTTCGCGTGTGTAAGTCTCTGACCAGTGAGTTTGGGAAGAAAAAAAATATCGGTATTTTAGACTCGCGGCAAAAAGTATCATTTCAGTTTTGCCAGAGTTAACTCCCAGACTACAGCTGATCGCCCAGGAGCTTTCACTAGCCAAGAAGTCGACACACCTAAGGACTTCTGAAGCATAAGACGTTGTACGCCGTCAAGGCCAGGGAATTTTTTTTATAACTCGCGCACACGTAAAGTGGTTCGCACCCTTAGAATGCTCGGCTATATGCTTGGCACAGCGTGGGCGTTAAGGAAAGGCAGGAGAAAAGGGGATTTGACTATGAGCTTGTGCCTTGAATGCTTGTGGATCATAGAGATGTGGAAAGACAGACCTTGGCAGAGCATTCCACATACGTGTTGTACAGTTGAAGAACGAATCTCTGAACTTAACTGTACGTCCGAAGATGGGGTTAAGGGTAAACTGATGAGCGCCACGAGTATTGCGGTTGAATTCAAGGAGAGTTGGCATGCAACTGGCTATTTCTCTTGAGCATCGCTGGTGGAAGATACGATAAAACAGTGACACGCGGTGTTCAAGCGAATCTATTGATTTCGCAATGTTTTCGTCACCAATAAGTTTTATCGCACGGTTTTGTATTTTATCTAGCTGATGCAAGGTAGTTATAGGTGCACTAGACCAGATTTGACAATTATACTCAAGTTTAGGGCTATTTCTCTTGAGCATCGCTGGTGGAAGATACGATAAAACAGTGACACGCGGTGTTCAAGCGAATCTATTGATTTCGCAATGTTTTCGTCACCAATAAGTTTTATCGCACGGTTTTGTATTTTATCTAGCTGATGCAAGGTAGTTATAGGTGCACTAGACCAGATTTGACAATTATACTCAAGTTTAGGGCGAATAAAAGCCTTGTAGATAGTATCCAGATCAGAAGGAGTGAAATATTTCTTGCACCGGGCTAGAAAATCTATTGATTTCGCAAGGTTTTCGTCACCGATAAGTTTTATCGCACGGTTTTGTATCCTATATAGCCGATGCCAGGTAGTTATAGGTGCACTAGACCAGATATGACAATTATACTCAAGTTTAGGGCGAATAAAAGCCTTGTAGATAGTATCCAGATCAGAAGGAGTGAAATATTTCTTGCACCGGGCTAGAAAACCTAAACATTTCGCAGCATTTTTGGTGACGGTGAATATGTGGTCATTCAAACGAGGCTTGTCGTTAACGCACATACCGAGAATTGGAGTTTTTCAGTTTCCTTCGATGCAAGTGCCATTCATGGATAATGGCATTGGATTTAAGATTCGCTTGGATGACAAGAGACAGCATTGGTTTTTAGAAGCGTTAAATTCTACTCGATTGTTTACCCCCATTTTAATACGCTGTCCATGTCAGAATTTAACGTGCTTAACATACGTAGTTGGCGGTCAGCCATCAGCAGAATAGGGGAAATAACACAGAATGCTCTAGAATTGCAGGTGGCCGTAACTGTCTATGACTGGTGGAAGTGCGATCAAACAACCACGTGGTGGCCGCCGGTAATTTTCCTCCAATGCAGGAAAAGCGGAATGATCGGGCTAGTCCCTTTAAAGTAAGGTTGGCGAGAGGCCAATAACCTCGCCCGTAAAAAAATTATTATTACGAAACCCAAAATCAGCCTCGGATACGCTGGTGACCGAAGACGACAACGAAAACGGCTAAACGATTTAGGAATTCTCTCATGGAACGTACGCTTACTCTATAGAGCTCAAGCTGCACAGTAGCTGGTCGATACCCTATCTAAATATAAGGCTGACATAACAGCAATCCAAGAGATGCGGTGGACGGGGAATGGTGTCTTACAAAAAGCAGAATATAATATATATGACAGCTGTCATGGAAGACATCATATGCTCGGGGTCGGGTTTCTAGTCAGCAAAAGAATGAAAACCGCCGTTATCGGCTTTAAAGCAATAAATGAACGGCTATGAACCCTTCGCGTGCGGGGAAAATTTAAAAACATAAGCCTCATAAACGTTCACGCACCTACAGAGGATTCCCCAGAGAATGAAAAAGAATAATTATTTGAATACAGGCAGTACATCGGCACCCGTACCTTACGTAGAGAACACTAATGACAATGGACAACGAGTCTTAGATATGGCAGCAAGCAATAATTAGGTCGTTGCGGGTACAAGGTTTGCACGTAAAAATATCCACAAAACCACCTGGGTATCTCCTGATGGAGGCACTCGCAACCAGATAGACCACGTGTTGATAGACCGCCGCCACAACCCGAACCTGATGACGGTACGAACGTACCAAGGTGCCAACGTCGACTCGGACCACTATCTTGTTGGTATGGTGCTCCGAGCGCGGATTGCATCATCACGAAAGACTGCATCTGCGAATCAGATTTGAGTCAACACGGCTGCCCTTCGCAACGAAGAGACCAGAAACAACTAGGTTCAAGCAATAGGACCCGCCCTAAATGCAGGGAGAGTAAGTCCTGGGGCTGAGATGAGAAAGATGAGAAGAGATGAGTTGGCGTAGAAGAGAAATGGACACGCCTTAAAAATATTGTCATTAGTACTGCTGTCTGCTGACTCCATCTTAAGCAGTAGATGGAAAAAAAGATAAGGCAGGTGATGGAAAAATGTCTAGAGTTTCAAAACTCACTACACCATCTTTTTATAGACTTTAAAGCCGCATATGATAGCATAGCCAGAGTAGAACTTTATAAAGCCATGAGAGAATTCGTCATCCCAAATAAACTGACACGACTATGTAGACTGACCATGACCAATGTTATAAGCCAAGTAAAAATATCCGGGTCACTATCAAGCCCATTCAACATCTATAAGGGGCTGGTGTAGCCAGCGTCCTCTTAAACCTGGCGTTAGAGAAAGTGATCCGAGAGTCTGTCGTAATGGCGAGAGGAGTCCATTCAGATAGTGACTTATGCTGACGATATTGACATCTTTAGTAGTAGCCCAAGAGTTGTACTGGAAGCTTTCATCCAGATCGAGCAGGTGGCATGAAATCTGGGGCGGCACATAAATGAGAGCAAAACAAAGTACATGGTGGCTGTCTGCGAGTAGAAGATCTAACATTCCTCCCTCAATTAAAATAGTGGAGCGTGAATTTAAAGTAGTGCAATCCTTTAACTATCTCGGGTCAACTGTTGCATCCGATAACAGCATGGAACCAGAAATACGCGCTTCGTTGCTTAAAGCCAACAAAGACTCTTCGCTCCGGTGGGCAGGACACCTAGCTCGCATGAGCAAAGAGGGTCCTGCTCTAAATGTCCTTTACGGTAGGATTTATGGAACAGGACAGCGAGGCCGGCCAAGCCTGCGCTAGAAGGATGGCGTAGACCAGGCCACCCAGAGTTTAGGGATCCAAAACTGGATGACATCGGCTCAAAATCGGGACCGAGGGAGACATTTTTTGCGGGAGGCCAGGACCGGACCCTGGTTGTAGAGCCAAATATGATGATAATGTTGAAAACTGGCATTTCCGACGAAGCCTCGCTGTCTGACCATCAACACATCAGGTTCGACTTTCCTGGCAAACTGGCACATGCTTCTTCTAGTATGATTCAAAGTCACGCACTGAAATCTATATCGAGGACTTGTCCTCTCTAAAGTAGATGTGCTTGTCACATCTATTTAGTACACAGGCTGTGTTGCTCTCTTCATATCATGACAGCTGTGTCCCAAAAACCAGCTTGTGTAAACGAAAGGCCCCCTGGTCGGATGACCAGCTGGCTAAGCTTAGGAAGAAAGTTGGAAAACTCTTTAATTCTGCAAAGCGCACGAAAAGTTGGGACGAATATAGGTTCGCTCTTACAGAGTACCATTCTGAATGAAGACGATCCTAACGTGCAACATTTTCCTTCCAAGCTAAAAAATTGTCGAAATGCCAGTAGCTGCACGAATCCATAAGACATTAGTTAAGGATCAGATAAAGTGTGCACGTTTATTAAAAAAGGCCGATCGCACCTACACTTCGCACCGGGAGGATACAATCAGAACCCTACTCCAGGTTTACTTCTCAGGTTCGTCTACTCGTGCACCATACACGCACCCGAACGCATCCCGATAAAAGGCTCTGTATTACTAGTAGGGTAAATAGTTTATCCGGTAAAATCTTCAGTCCGGATAAGGTTAAATGGGCAGTAGGCTCTTTTAAACCTTTCAAATCTCACGACGGTGATGGGATCTTTCCAGCGCTTCTACAGAAGGCAATCGATCTTATCCTACCAGGTATAACTACTTTATTTAAAGCCAGCTACAACTGGTGGTACATTCCTACTATTTGGAGACAGGTAAATGTGATATTTATTCCCAAACCAAGCAATAGGCATAGTGAGCTGCGTAAATCGTACAAACCTATAACGCTAACATCATTTGTCCTCAAAACCATGGAGAGACTTAATAATGTTCATATTAGAGGCTGGTTAGAATTGTCTACCCTCTGCACTCAAGTCAGTTTGCGTACAGGAAAGGCAAAAGCACAGAAGCTGCCCTACACTATCTTGTAAAAAAGATAGAGATATCTTTTCGTTTCAAGGGCCCTGTGTGGCTTCCTCGACATTTGGGGCGCTTTCGATAACACTGGCTACGACTCTATTGCAAAGGCAATCAGTAGCAGAGGTACCGAAGATATTATTTCCTTCTCGGGAGGTGTGTCTGTGTTTGTGACTGCAGTTAAGGGATGTCCCCAAGGATGAGCGGTTTCTCCCTTTCTATGGTCACTAGTCATTGAAAATCTTCTAGTCGATCGTCACAGAACAGGATACATCGCTATTGGTAAGGTAGACGTACCACCTCAATTGTGAATAATAGTATGTGGCAGAATTTCTCAATTCCCTGATGACCAGGGATCCAACCGAGTTTCACTCTGTTGTGTATGGCAAGAGATTGCAGTGCATCGTTTTTGACTGAGTTAGACGACAGATGTTTAAGTGCTGCCTGGCTATCTGAAAAAATATATAATATAGCTCCCTTCATTCCTTTACTACGGTGAATTCTGGCGCACATCTCAACGGCATGGAGGTCCGCCTGGAAAGCCGTGCTACTTTTTCCCATTGGTATCGAGACTTTGGTGTTGGGTCCAAAGACACCAGCTCCAACTCCATCTTCGATCCATCTGTGAACAAGACCAGATTTCAAGCGTCCAGTGCAGGAACACCATTGCACCAGTTTGCCCGGTCCAATATTTCTACCTCAAATAACCTGCCGAAACAGTACTCCCTGACCATTGTGTCGGGAATTGTGCATATCATGACTCTTTCAGGAATTAAGTCAAGAATTTTCATATAGTCACCTGGTTACCCGTATTCTAGTTGCAGCTTAATGGCGCATCTAGCAGCCATCTTCCTTATTGAGATTTGCAAGAGTGAAAGCCCTTCAACAGCTTCTAATGCATTCGTAGGACAGGTGCGCTTAGTTGCCGTTGTCCGTTTAAGGACGCGTACGTGATAATAATTTTTACCATCGTTGTATACATCCAAGGTATCATTTTAGGATTTAGACCACAAGTTCTGCCGTAGAACCGTCTACTGGCCCACAAGGCCTAGTGGTGCGTTCGATGGCGGACTAGATATGAGCATTCCAGTTTAGCCGTTTATCTAGGATGACGCCGAGATATTTAACCTCACTGGAATAATCTATCGTGTTGCCTTTGATGATTATTGGTCCCAAATCGACCAGTTTTATTTTCGTGAAAGGCACTAGAACGGTTTTGCAAGGATTGATGGATTGTCCTTCACTGCTGCACCATTCTTAAACGTGTAAAAGCACCTTGCATGACACTAGTGATAGTCGAAGATTGTCAATGACTAGTGACCATAGAAATGGAGAACGCACTCCTCCTTGAGGACATCCCTTAACTGCAGTCACAGACACTCCTCCCGGGAAGGAAATAATATCTCGACTTTCAAGCATGGCCCTTATCTTATGATTGGTCGAATCGTCGGTACCTCTGCTACTGATTGCCTTGCAATAGAGTCGTAACCAGTGTTATCGAAAGCCACAGCCACAGAGCCACTCCCTTGGAACGAAAAGATCCCTCTATCTTCTTCACAATATAGTCAAGGGCACCTTCTATGCTTTTGCCTTTCATGTACGCAAACTGACTTTTGAGTGCAGTGTAGACAATTCTAACCGGCCTCTAATATGAACATCAATAAGTGATCATCAATAATAATGTGAGTCTTATAGGTCTATATGATTTAGGCAGCTCACTAGGCCTATTGTCTGGTTTGGGCCCCGATGGGGCCGCTGTATCTTATAATTATAACATTAGAGCTGGTATCCTAGTGTCAAATGATAGGATATGAGGTTCCGGACGAACGTGCTGCCAGGGTCTGCTTTTGCAATCGCCCAGGCACTCATTCTGAAAGAGCTGAGTCCCTTGATGGCAGATCTCACCAAGGTCGCGTTGGTACTACGGGGGTTGGCTGCCCAGAGATAAGGTTTAATCTTCTTGGAGGTTTGACTGAATCTGGGCCAACCTTTGGTTGAGGTCCAGTTTATTCTGGCTTTGGCCTACGTAGTGGCTGGTGGTTTACTACCCAAATGCGGGTAGAGCGCTAGCATGGTAACATCAGTGGAAGGCCTGATGTTACCAAATATCTTTGGTTCATCAGTATCCTTCCTGATGTTACCGGTGCGATGATGTGCTCTCTGTGGAGTTGCATATATCAACCGGTTGTCGAAAAACCAAAGATTGGCAGGGATTTAAGATAGGTCCTGCTCTGACCATTAAGTTAATACTGGCACACCAGTCTATGATGGACGTTGATTATCGTATAACGAATCATAGTCCGAAGAGGACCGTGGGGTAAACCATTCAATGTAGGTATCCACGTAAATCCAATGAGACTTCATGTCTGATTTGGGAATAAACATCACATTTACCTGTCTCCAGATATTTGGAATGTACCCCCAGTTGTAGCTGGCTCTGAATAAAGTAATCACACCCGGTAGGATAAGAAGATCTTATAGGGCGCCGTATCTTCCATATAGGCTGGGGTGTTTTTATTTAAAAATTTATTAAAAAAAAGCCTCACCCCGCAGTCTTGTTCTGAAAATCATAAAATAAATACGTAAGAAGTAATAAACACAAATTGTAGTTTTTAATTCACAATAAGTGTACTGGTGTGTAAAATTTTGTTTTAACTTGATATATGACGCTTTGTTCTGAAAAATGCAAACGTGTTGAGTCACCATCGTGAAAGTAGGTTTGTTGAACAGGGGTGCCGTGCGCCATTAATACCACAGATAAATTTCCCAGCAGGATCGCCTTGGAAGCCTTCAAAGCAAAATATAAATACACATTTTTTTGATAATATACGACGGATTCTTAATAACGTACAAGTTCATCATGAAATTGAAATATAAAAAATAACTGAAATACCTGTATGTTGTGTATCTATGACAAGTCAATACAGCAATCGACATTATGCGGTGAGTAAAGAAATGACTGCTTTCGGAAATCCCAAAGAATTCGACATAAGTTATAAGACATAAAGACATAAGATACGACATTACGTGAATGAAAATATTGA
This sequence comes from Nephrocerus scutellatus, assembly GCA_947095585.1. Taxonomy (NCBI): domain Eukaryota; kingdom Metazoa; phylum Arthropoda; class Insecta; order Diptera; family Pipunculidae; genus Nephrocerus; species Nephrocerus scutellatus. Next base: position 40,753,192 of record OX352762.1, read on the forward strand.
AATTAAAAAATATTTAAAACAATAACTTTTACAAAAAACCAAATAAATAAATTTAAAAATTTGATTTTCTTCACATAATATTCAGTATCTTTATGACTGGGGATGGCGTGTAAAAGGTTTAATCGGCATAACGGAACCCCGAAGAGTTTCTGCTTTAGTCCTGGCTGACAGAGTGGCATCTGAAAGAGGAGAACTGGTTGGCGATAGTGTGGGAGTAGCTGTTCGATTTATTGAAAAAACATCAAACGCCACTGGCATTAAGGTCAGTGTTCCATTTTCACTACGTATACTTAAAAAAAATAAAAATGTTCGCCCTAACCATACTCATATACATATACATATATTTTTATTTATTCATTTATTCCTTGTGAGGCGAATTTTTTAAAATTTTACAAAAGCAGTTTTACAACATAAAGTAGGTTTTATAATGTGTTGCAGACAGAAGACAGTTTCCAAAAAAAAAACTCAAAATTTAATTTTATAATAATAATAAAATAATAATAATTTATATTATCTTAATATATAAAAAAACAACCCATACAAATTTTATCGGATTACTTTTTAAAAAAAAATTATATGGGAGCACCTAGACAGTGCCAGGGCCTTATCCCTTCCAAATTTTTACAGAAAGTTTTGTTTGTGTATAAAATTTTAAGAAAATCGGGTGAATATTTTAAAAAATTTGTATGGGACACCGATCACTTCAAAATTATTATATTGGAGATACATATGTGTATAAAACTTGAGGAAAATCGGGTAGATTTTAAAAAACATGTAGGGGGCCCCACAACATTTCAATAAGATCGGACTTTGAAAAGTGGGTTAAAAAGTAATTGCAAGATTCCACGACAAACAGACCGGCCGACCGACAGACAGCCGTGCCACGGGAAAGCGAATTTAAAAATTGAAATTTTACTTGTAAATTCTCTGATCAGAGATTAGATTTTGTTGTGAATTCCCTATTTAGTGGTGAAAACATAGCAGCCACAGCGCACGGTTAGTACGACGTATACACAACGATGTACGAAGTACTCAAGTGCCACTAAAATTATTTCTTTTGAGTTGAGTTAACCTGTAAAGCAGTTGAGTGCGAAACCAGTTCTTCATATACTCGTAATATTGTACAAAACACAAATTATCTATACTCTCCCTATTCTCTGCTCTCTGCTGCAAGGCAACAACAAAAACCCCAATCGTAAATTTGAGCAGCGCTGCCTACACGCGTCACTCATCAGTGCACACAGAACACAGTCATTATAACCCGTTAGATATAACGTGTTTTTTTAAGAGGTTGCCGATTTTTTTTTTGAATAAAACACATATAAAATTATGAAATGACCAAAATTTTTTTTTATTTGGTAGATAATTTTTTGGCATTTAACATTTAAACACAATTTCTGGCATATGGCTACCACGACTATTTTTCACAAATGTCATTTTTTTTTTTTTTTTTTTTTTTTTTTCATAATGATTTGCCAAACAATACTGAGTAGAAATGCCACTTTGAGCTGTCAAAACAACTGTCATAAAATAAAACGACATCTATCGGAAAAACAAACCTCCCAAAAAAACACCCTTTAGTATGATCTGAAAAAAAAATGGAAAATTTGTATGGGAGCCCCCAGATCCCGCAGCCCGATCTTTCTGAAATTTTAATAGAAAGCACTGTCATGTGTGCAAAATTTCAATAAAGTCGGGCTTTGGGAAGTGGGTTAAAAATTGATTAGAAAATCTGACCAGCCAGCCAGCCCAGCCAGTCTGTATGTCTGTTTAAGCATAACTCGAAAACTGCTAATCCGATATAGCTGATACTTTATGATGTGATTGGGACGGTTGGGCTGGATGTACGGAATCTTGTGATCAATTTTTAACACACTTCCTAAAGTCCGATTTTATTCAAAATTTGCACACATGTTATTATATTTATATTTATATTTCCCATGACAATACTCTCTGTTAAAATTTGGCCACCTCGGGCCTCGGGGGGCTTCCATACAAATTTTATAAAAAAAGTACCCAAATTCCTTAAAATTTTAAACGCATGTGTATCTCCGATGGACAACACTTTTTGTAAAATTTTTGAAGCGATCGGGCCCGGGGTCGTGGGTACCCATACAAATTGCTTACAAAATTTACCCGAATTTCTTCAAATTTTATATGCATGTGTATCTCCGATGGACAACACTTTTGGTAAAAATTTGGAAGTGAAATGACATCGGGGTCGGGGGGCTCCCTAACAAAAATTTTTAAAAAATGTACCCGATTTTATTCAAACTGCACATTGTGTATTCCCGACTAGAGAATTTACACGAAAAATTTTCATTTTTATGGGTTGTTTTTTTTATACATAAACTTATTACCAAGGGACAACTCACTCTATTAAAATTAAAATAAACATAATAATAGTGCTGTTATTTTTGGTAAGAGAGGGTATCTCAAGGTGGGTCTTGAAGAATCTTGGTGGTCAGTTGGAGGGAGTGTTGTTTGGTGGGGGCATCCAGGCAACACTGGGTGTTTCAGGTAGTTATTTATAAAACATAGCCTAAATTCTGAGGCAAATACGTTATTCAGTTCTCACAGTCGCAATTTTTATTTTTATTTTTAATTGTATTTTTCATTTTATTTTTATTTTATTATTTTTTTATTTTACTTTATTTTTTATTCTTGCTAAAGTGAACGCTTATCAGCTGTTTCAAAAAAGAACACCCAGTTACTTTAAATTCTTACCTAGAGGAAAAGGTAAATTTTATAAATTAAAAAAATTTATCGAAAAAGAATAAATCGATATTAGTGTCGATTCTATAGTTTTCGGGGTCGCTGATGTGAAAAGTGATGGTAAAACATATTTATGGGAAAGGGGTGTTGGTGAGGGGGGATGCGTTGTGAAAAATTTTACAATGTAATGCCGGGCAGTATAGTGATGGTAAATCACCGCTATGGGAAGAGGGGCGGTGGAAGGGATGTGGGGTCGATATAAGGGTTAAATTTTACACCCGTGCAACGCCGGGTACCCAAATCTTCTATATATATAATAGAGAATTTATTTGTATATTTGTGCATAACTCTGGAACGACTTGACCAATTTCAACCACACTTGGTATACAATTAAGTACTATACGTTTTCAAAAAACCTGCTACCCCTCCTGCTACTGTTATACGCATGTGTATCTCCGATGGACAAAATTTTTTGTAGAGTTTTTGGAGTGTCCGGGCCCCGAGACCCGTGTGGTGTCCATGTAAATTTTTTAAAAATTAGCCCGATTTTTTTTAAATTTTAAACCTTTCTCTTATTAGAGAATTTACATGAAAAATTTTTATTTTTATGGGTTGTTTTTTTTTTTATTTATTTATTTCGATTTTTGTAGTAATACATTACGACTTATGTCTTCTATACAATGTAAAATATTTACAATAAGGGGCGGAATGTTGCTGGAGATTATTCAGCACAGTACAATGTCCAAGGATAGAGAGTTAACAATGCTAATGATAATGGAGTTTCCATTAAGAGCGCACCATTTTGTTTTTAAATAAAACAGTATTTGTTTGAGATATCAAAAATTCGATGCTATTTTATAGAAATTATCTTGCTACTCATGGTGACCGCAATGGGAATCTCTAGCTAATTTCCTGGCTAACATTTTAATTTGTTGCACCTCTTCGACATATTTTTGAAGTATGACCAAAACTATCACATGTAAAACATTTCAAATTTGCTGTACAGTAGTTATAATTATGAAACCGCCCTCAACAAAAACATTGCTTACAACGTTATAACATTGCATAGCCGAAAGCGACTTTTTCGTACGCTATAACCTACCCTCGATTGTAGGCATTATACAAACTAGTGTGTTAACATAGAAAATAGTTGTTATTTACTGCAGTCTCAGCGAACACACATTCCCACAGTAGTTTTGCAGTTTAGGGAAAAATTGTCGTGTAAAAATTGCGCACATTACTAGGCTTAACTCGTAAACGTCAGGCGAAGCCGAAGCTGAAACGTGTTTGTGTTTCAGGCATAACTCGCATGATAACGTCGTCCACTTTCCTAGCTTGTTATGTAATATACTATCCATATGTACTTTGATTCCTATTTCTACATTAACTTTGTTTTTTGACTAGATATAACATCTCTATGATGACTTCGACTAAGATCTTCACTAGATATACACAGCGGCACACAAGATTAGAGCAGATCACTTTGGGAGATAAAATGGATATTTCTCCAGTTATATGCCAGGAAAGAAAAAACAAATGATGGTGAATGTTAGAGTAGTTTGCGGTTAATATAAAATCAAGTTTTAAAAAATATTCAGAACAATATAACGGTGTATTAGAAACTTTCTTGCTAAATGAATCAGAATTGCATGCGTTTAAATCGGTTCGATCGATTATAAATGAATAAAAAAAATCCTGTTTTCGGTTTTTTTATGTAATACCAGCGTTGGCCGGTTGCCCCTACCACAATACCACCGTCATACTGAATACTAACCACCAAGAGCCACCAAGACGCACTCCAAGATACCCCAAATCCACATATATCACCTCTATGTATCTCGAATCAATATCATACAAACATTACCTATCTACCCACCACGTCAACCACCTCAACACCATCAACACATAAGCCCCTTATAAACATCCACTCCAACTGTCCCCACCACATCCCAAAGTTTCAGGGGTTAGTGTGGTAATGGGGTCGGTGGCTTGACTCGAAGACCGTGCATTTTTTTTTAAATACGCTATATTTACTTCGCGTGCCCGTGGCTGGCTGTTCAGATATTGTGATCAATTTTGAACCCATTTCCCAAAGCTCGATTTTATTGTATTGTATTGTACACATGTATATTTCCGGTGATAATACTTTCTATTAAAATTAGGGGCACCTCGGGCCTCGGGGTCGATTTTCTTCAAATTTTATACGAGATACACATCTCCGAAGGACAACACTCTGTAAAAATTTGGAGTGAACGGGCCCTGAGGCCCGAGGGGTGCCCATTTTCTTCAAATTTTACATACATGTGTATCTCCGATGGATAACACTTTTTGTAGAAATTTTGGAGGCCCCAGGGTCATGAGGCCCCATACAATTTTTTTAAAAAAATTAACCCGATTTTCTTAAAATGTGTATCCGACGGACAAAACTTTTTGTAAAATTTTTAAAGTGAACGGGCCCTAAGGCCCGTGCTCCGAGTGCTCATATAAATTTTTTAAAAGTTAGCCCGTTTTATTCAAATTTTAAACACATGTGTATCTCCGATGGACAAAACTTTTTGTAAAAATTTTGGAGTGAACGGTCGATGAGGACCGAGTGGTGATAAAAAATATAAAAATTATCCCGATTTTTTCAAATTTTAAACACATGTGTATCTCTGATGGACAGCACTTTTTGTAAAAATTTTTGAGTGAACTGTCGCTGCACATATATGTATCTTCTTTAGAGAATATACATGAACCATTTTAATTTTTATGAGTTGTTTTTTACTTTTCAAAATTACCTGCTTCTAATCTAGTGAACCGCATTGTAACTGAACTAATGTGATTATTTTAATGTTTTTAACCATTTCTCTATTTTTTGCGGTTTCACATGCTATTGAAAGAGTTACAATTGAATATGCCCGCAAACCAAAAACTAATCGATTTTAAAAGCTTCTGATGAAAAGTTCAATGATTGCGAAGTTTTGGTTTACTAAATCAGTCAACATTTAAATTCTCTACATTCACTTCGCGTTGGCATGGTTCTGTCTGTCGTTCGTTCGTTCATTCGTTCAGTGGCGGGATCTAAGATAAATTTTTAACAAAAACAAAAGCCCGCTGCTTTCCCCGATACGATTTAGAGGTTCTTATTAACCTCTCTTCCCAACTTTCTCAAACTCTGTCATGGATAAAGGCACATTACACGATCATTAATAATATCATTATTAGTAATGATTAACGAAACCAGAAAATTATTAAATTGTCTATATTTATTTCACGTCGTCATGTGTCGGTGGTGGAATCTTGTGATTAATTTTCAACCCACTTTCTAAAGACCTATTTTATTCAAACTTCGCACACATGTGTATCTCCAAACTCCTATGTGTGAGTTGTATTCCCGGAGGGGGGAGGGTGACCGATATTAGTGTCGATCCCACACTTTTCGGGGTCGCTGAGATGAATAGTGGTCTTTAGAATGGTACTCGGCGACCGGCTGGATTTGGGGTGAGGACATTGTCGCGCCTACTTCAAATTGGAAAAGGTGTAACGAAGTTCCCCTCGATACAAATCATATCTGTAAGTTTCCGCTTATCCGTCCGGTTGTGTCACTTAGCACATTGGGTTTTGCCTTTTTTTTGTTTAGGCCAAATGCCGCTGGCGTGTACAAATTGCCGGCAGCCATGTAAAACCATAGGCACACAACCGCCCATGCCGACAGCCACAGCAACGCAGTGGGCATATAATCGTACATGCCGGCAGCCATGTACACACAACATAACATGTGTACTTGCCGGCAGCCACCACAAAGTAGTGGACACACAACCGAACAAGTGTAAATTATTCCACGTCAAGTCCTTTTGAAGCCAAATTCCCACCGAGTTCTCAAAGAATATGTGTGAAGATCGGCAACTTTTGCTCAAAAAGTGGTGGTGGTGACAGACCACTGGTTCAAGTTCTTTATTGAACTAAACTAACACATTTTTGCGTGCTGAGAAATCAGCAACAGACTAGGCGACCGTCTTTAAATCTCGCAAACAATTCCGGGGTGTTCGATTTGAACACCAGGTATACATTTTTCCAGACCGGACGACCGTCTATAAACCACGTCAGTTCTCCATATACCTTTCTCCCACTGTCGTGTCTTGCCCTGGGGCCGTCAGTTTTCCATCTACCTCTCTTTCACTGTCGTGTCTTGACCAGGGGCCGTCAGTCTTCCATATACCTCTCTCACTGTTGTGTCTTGCCCAGGATCCGTCAGTAATCCATCGTCCTCTCTTTCACTGTCGTGTCTTGACCAGGGGCCGTCAGTATTCCATATACCTTTCTCCCACTGTCGTGTCTTGCCCAGGGGCCGTCAGTCATAGTCAGAACTTATAAATTCCATTTATCCGGCTGTTTTTCAAGACTATCACATTTTGAACCGGTTGCGAGAAAGGGCCATTCTTGCTGCTAAAAATGGAGATACCCACGAAACAACCAATCAAATATTTGCCATGTTAATAGGCGTAGTCACTGAATATAAGTGTATCCATACCATTGTAGATGCTAATGACGAAGTTAATTATCTAACTGAGTTCTTAAACTCACTTGATTTGTCTGGATTGCTCCCTTTTACTTACAGTGGGATCTCCAATTATTTTACTACGGAATATCGACCCACCAAAACTTTGCAACGGCACAAGACTGTGCGTAAAAAAAAGCTGGGCAATATATTTGAAGCGACTCTATCTTGACAGAAAAGTAACAGTGTGAAACAGCTATCCCACGGATAGCACTCATTTCAACGGATCTACCTTTTAAATTTAAGAGATTGCAATTTCCAGTAAAACTTGCGTTTTCGATGACGATCAATAAGTCGGACAGTTTATTAAGTATTGCGGAGTATAGATTTGAGACAACTTTATTTTGCGATAGGAAATTATTTATTTTTGCTCTTGAAGGTGAAACTATTGACTACAACCAAGTTTTGTTTAAAATAATATTATGTATTTATTTTTTTAATTTTATTTTATAATTTGAATACTATAGTTATAATTTAATATACTTATTTTGTTAAAAAGATAGATATCATTCTTTTTTCTACCCCTGCCTAATAGATTGAGATGAATAAATACCTGGGCAACGCCGGGTAATCAGCTAGTAGTAGTATGTACATATAATTATTTATTCGTACTCGTACTTTTTTTTGTTTGTTTATATGATAAACTTAATGCCAAGGGAGAACTCCCTGAATGACTTGCGCCCCGGCAATAAGCTGGGCTAACCCCTTTATTAAAATTCAAAAAATCGAAGAAATGTAATTTTCAATATATCACATTCCTCACGTTCAGACTTCATATATCATGGATTCTCTCTAGACTATAGTAAAAATCTCTTATTCTGCAACTCGACGTCTTTCTTGAAGGCCAACAACTCTACAGTGAAACGTGTCGGATTCGTCGGTAGTACCAGGCCTTACAAACGAAAAGGGCACGTACAACGATCGAGCCGAAAGGCTTGTCAAAATTCTGATTTGTGGATTTTCGTATGTTGGCCAAGTCCTCTCGACCCAACTTCCAATTTAGGTTTTTGTATAAATTTTTTTTTCTACAAGTGTAGATAAAATGAATGCAGTATCATATGCATGAAAAAATATATTTTGTGCAATTGCTTTTGCCAAAGAGTATAGAGGAGATCTCAAGAGGAACGAAGTAGATTAAAAATTGTTATACAAAAATGAATGGGCTTCGCAATTGAAATGGGTTGTACACTCAGTTGTGTGAGTGCATTCTTAACTTGTGTCTTGTATCATATTATATGAAGAACTGGTTACGCACTCACACTGCTTTACAGCTTAACTCAACTCAAAATAAAGAATTTTAGTAGTACATCGTACTACTCTCGTATTCTCTATATTACCTTCGCGTGCCCGGTTGTCGGTCGGTGGCGTGCTGGGAGGCTGGCCGGTGTAATCTTGCGATAAATTTTAAACCCACATCCTAAAGCCCGATTTTTTTTAAATTTTCTAATACTAAATACTAATTACAAAATCAATATTAAAATTTGGAAGTGATTGGGCTCCCATACCCAATTTACCCGTTCTTCAATTTTCTTCAAATTTTGTGAGCGATGTGCAGTATCAAATTTTTAGGGCTTTTCAACAATTTAATAATAATCCATGCTTTAAAGAATAATAATCTGTTTTATAGGTATTTATTCTTTTTAAAAAAAAATTTGTAACTTGACTTGATCCCTGTTTGTCCGTATTTTCGACTACTTTGAGGTACTTTTTCACCACCTTTCGCATGGCTTAGCTTAATTTCAGAGGCCAATCGTGTGTCGCGAGTCGCGTGTGATGCGTGGCAAATGGAAATACTTTGAAATTTGCCTGACCAAATAATAAAGGAATGTGTGGAATGTGTCAATGTATATAGAATGTTAGATAGAAACAATTTACTAAAAAAATAACAATAACAATTTAAGTAAAAGTTGAATTACGTAGCAGACCATTCGAAGAAACTAGGCAAAATGTTATTGCTTCGGAAATCTAAAACGACGAAATGGAGTCAACCCCAAAAATTCTAGCTTAATCGATATTTGAAATAGGCATTTCAATGTCGACTTCCAGCTGCATCTTCAATTCGAAGTTTGTAACAGTTTTATTCGGGTGACGCTCGCCGGTCAACCCAGGGTTCGTTCTCCTCTTGCTTTCGTTACAAATTATAATATAGTTCATTATAATAGTTTTCTTTATTCATTATAATATTCGGCTCTTACTTAATGATACTTATGATAATACTTAGATAACTCAGGTTTTGGGCGCATCAAATGCGGAGAAACCAGCGGGGTTTCGGTTACTTTCTAGGCTAATACTGGGTGCTGCGACGCCGGTATAGCCTGCGAAAGGGGACGAGGGGCGACTTCTGCCTTTTCGTTGCTACCATACAAATGGAGCACAGGAGCAGTGTTCGGGGGAACGGCGCTGTACAATATGACAAGGTATCGAGTGCTGCGACGAGCCTTAAAAATTACCCTTCCGGATAACACAACAATAAACACCAAGTCAGAGACTAAGTACCTGTGAATCAACTTTACTGAGAGGCTCAAGTTTAACTCTCACATCGATAAAACAATGAAAAAAGCGAACTACGCTCTTCATTTGGTGCACCCGCTACTAAGAAGACGAAACGGACTGTCCAACAACACCAAGCTGCTCATCTACAAGCAGCTCATCAGGCCAGTGATAACCTATGGCTATCCCATATGGTTCACCGTCTCACCAACAACGATGAAGAAGATCTCCCTATTTGAAAGGAAGGTACTAAGGATCTGTACAGGACTCTGGAGGGTGCCAAACAGCTATAAGTTTGTGTCGACTGCAAGACTTTACGAAGCAGCAGGTCTGCTGCCAATAACCGACCACTTGTTCCAAATGGCGAGGAAATTCGTCGACGGATTGGAAACTCATCCAAGTCCAGAGATGCAAGGACTGAGAAGCGAAGAAATCGAGCCAAGTCACCGGTACATACACATCAGAGGATTCACAGATGCTAGATTCGACGACATCTTTAATAATCAAGACGTCTCCTTCTACGAGAAGGCCAGCAATCAACATTACAGAGGCTGAAGATCGCCCTGTTTATACCCCGTCTTATATTTTTTTCATTTTTATTTTATTTTAAAATTTATTGTTTAAAATTAAATCCCTGTAAATATAAACATGTAGTAGATTAAGTAGTCAAAATTATTGTTTAGTAATAAGCAATACAAAAAAAAAGACAATGTAAATACGTCGGGCCCCTATTGTTGAGCCGACACTTGTAACGAGGTAAATGCCGGGGTACGCTCGCCGGCGTCCAGGGTCGTTTGCCTATTAACTAATAAGCCGTTGTTTTCGTTACAAAATTATTTCTGTATTGACTCCGTACAATTTGGTTGAATATTTATATTATAATTAATCAATTGCTTTCCTTTGATTTGATTTAATTTGTTTCGCCTGGTTTCGCTTTGGGGTTTCTTCTTGTTCTTCTACAGTCACGCCTGGTTTCTTGGCCGCTGACTCGGGTCTCGTAACGACGTGGAACGGGCAAGAAACTTTGGTTCGCACTTCAGGCGCCTTTAAGGGGAATTTGTCCCTACGGGACTTAGTCGGAAGGAGCAGGTCTTTCACCACTCGCTCCCCGCTAAATGGGAAAACTCGGCCCTACGAGAGATCGAAACTCAAGATGGAGTCCTATAAGGCCCGCCAGAGTCCTGAGTTCGAAGGATTTCTATCTAACAAGGGGAATCTCTCCCTATCGAGGTTTTCAGAGTCTCGAGATGGAGTCCTATAAGGCCCGCCAGAGTCTCGAGACAAAGAAAGGGGATTCTAAACTACTAATACTACTGGGGAATTTGGCTAACCTGATTCCAGCGCCGACCAACGTTAATTGTCCTGTGCCACGCCTTTAAAATTCCTCCGTCTCTAGCTTCGTGGGTAGTTCTCATGTAAATTATGTTGTTCGGGTGTCTCGCTTACGGTAAATGCTTTTGTGTCAATTTCCGGTAGTTGCCGATGCTGCTGATATCTCCTCGAGGCGTTTTAATTTTCCACTGTTCACTTACCGTTTTTGGTGTCCCACTGTTGAAGTGAACAGTCTCACTGATGCAGACCAAAGAGAACAATTCTTCATGTGCTAATCCTTTTATAATCTTTGCCTCTTGGTTGTCTTTGCCTCTTTGTAGGCTTGCAGCTTTGTAGTTCTCTCATCTCTCTCGTGTTGTTGGTGGTTTTCTCTTGTAACAGATCGCTTGGGTTTTTTCCATTTCGCATTTTTTCATCTCCGTTACTTCGTACATACTTGTTTGCATGCACGTGTTGAGTTGCTATGCTGTATTTATTTGCATGCATGCGTTGTGTTGCCATGCATGATTCGATTAGCACTTGTTGATTTTTTGTGATGTTTTCTTCTTGCGTCTGTGCCCTGCTGTACTTGTTTGAACGCGCGTGTTGTGTTGTTACGCTGGGCTTTTGCATTTGATCTCCGTGCGTGCACAGTGGGTGTAAGACGAAAATTGAAAGTTCAAATTTTTCGTCGTTACATACTTATTAATAATAGTTATAAGTTTAGTTTTAAGTCAAAATTGTATATTACTGAAATGTTTAATAAAAAATATCTTAATCTAAAAAAATCTCGAGTGCTGCGACGCCGCTACCCTGTTATATTGGAAATAGTATGGCAAAATACCGAGTGCTGTGACGCCGGTATTTTGCTATATTAGCACTAATACAGCAAGAATATCGAGTACTGCGACGCCGCTATTCTGTTATGTAAGTAATAACAATAAGTTGAGTGTGATAACTCAAGAACTTGATTGTTATTGTCAAAAATTGTTCGTACAGATAATAGGTCAGCGAGGAGCTTTCCTTTTAGGAGAATTCGTTGTGTATTATAACGTCTTCATCCTCTTGAGCAGATAATACCGCCTACCGCAGTATGTTCTACTCTGATTTTGTTGTGTTATCCTAGCCTATAAGTGTGTCTAATTATTTATATGGCCTAGGAATTATATTTTGCCACCCGTTTAGAAAAATAGTGGATTTTCATATATTGCTATATACAAGAATTCTTACTAATATTTTATAATTATCTTCTTATAAGTTTTGTTCATTGTTAAATTTATAGTATTTATCGGGTGGCAAACCTTTTCCCAGAAGAAAAAAATAATTTAATTGGTCCAACCGCCGGATTGAACCTCGCACCCACTAAATACCGGCGAGTACACTCGCATAGTGCCAATGTGATATATAGACAATATTGGTTGGTTCTGTAATATGTATCGAGTGACTGCGTGTTTTGTACGGTGAGTGATTTTTAGACGTATGGTTTGTAGCGAAGTAGATTTTACTTAACTTCGTTACATTCCCCTCCTACTTCGGGGTGGCGAAAATGCGTAAGATACACTTATAGGCTAAGGAAAATATTTTATTACAGGTTTAGATAAATTAATAACTAATGCAAGATTTTTATATTACAATACTTAAATATGTATAAATCAGGTATTTATGAAAGTCTATTATATATATCTAAAAAAAAAAGTCTCTCGTATGGTGTGGTCACTCTATTTTGTTCTTATTTCTTACTGTGTGGTCTAAGACCTTTATTGCCTAGGGCCAATCACCGGTACGGGTTACAAAAAGTAATTGTATAATAAAAAAAAATGGTGTGGGTTTTTTTTCCCCCTTTTTTTTTTGTTTAGTAATAAAATTAAGGATAATAATAATAAAAAAAATTTTGTTTTATATATTTTTCTTTTTATTAATAATTTTTTTGTTTTATTTCAGGAAAATTTTTTTTTTTGTTTTTTTTTGTTTTTTAACAAGGTAACAATAATAGTAATATAATAGTAATAAGTTTAAGTATAACAATAGTAATAAGTAAGAAAGAATAGATTTTTTTTGTTTGAACAAGGTAATGAGGTAACGATAATAGTAATATAATAAGTATAACAATAGTAACAAGTATAATAATAGTAGAAATAATATTAACGATAATAATCAAAATATGATGTCATCTAGTCATCTATATATTGTTAGGCTGGTGAATGTCGGCCTGGATGAGGGTTATGGTGTTTCCTGCGCATTTTAGTGTGATGGTGTGGTCCGGTGCTTGGTGCCCGAAGAGCCTTCAAATGGGTCCTGGTATGCGGAATTTTCTTCTGGTTGATGGGACCAAGATGTCCTTAAAGGCTTCGGGGTTGAACGGATTGCTTTTTTCAAGCGTGATAAACTTTATTAATGGCAATGTTTGGTTCGGTTTGGCATCGCTGGTTGCTGTGGTACTGGTAGGGGGGCTAGTTTGGGGAATTGAGGTATTGGTTGGTGTTTCAGGTTTCATGGGAGTGAGGGAAATATCGTTGGATGTTTGGTTTTGGGTGGTTGGTGGGATGGTTCGGTGTGCGGTCCTTGGACCTTTTGTGGTTCGAGCGGTGGTTTTCGGTGCCTTACCCCAATGAAGCGGGATGGCTGTATTGCTACTGGTGCTGGGTGCTAACTCTTACAGCCGATGGAGTTCGTGCACGGTTAACGGCCGGTTAGGGGTGGTAGTCGCTTCTTCCACTCCAGGCTTCGGATTTGTTGTTGTGATGTGGTGATTTTTGGTGGTAGTGCCACTACGGGGCGTGGTCTGGTGCGGCGGTGAGTCCCTGGGGTAGGGTTTTCGCCGAGGAGCTTGGTGACGTGCAGCTCCGTTGCCATTTCGATCGGTACTGGTGTTGCCGGTTGGGCAGTGGTGTTGAGTATACCTGCGGTTTGACTTTCGACAATGGGCGGTGTGTCTGATAATTGTTTTAAATCTTTGACGTGGGCAGTTATTGTTTTCTTGTTTTCTCCTTCTAGAACACATATGACTGGTGATAGTTTTTTGGAGATCCGGTAAGGCCCAATGAATCGTGGTGCTAGTTTATTTATTTATTTTATTTATTTTTTGCTGGTGTCCATGGGCGTCGACGGAGGACGTAGTAGCGTTTTTATGTACTAAACGCTTTTGCTAGGTTGTGCTAAACTAGGACCAGGATTTCATTTAACATGGCGATACGTTCAGGTGTGTCAGGTTCTTTATTTAATGGTATATCTGGGGTGGCTGGTAACCGTAGCTCACGTCCGAAATTTAGATAGGCGGCGGAGTATCCAGTTGTCTCGTTGTGACTGGTGTTAATGGCTAACATAAATACGGGTAGGTACTCGTCCCATCGACGGTGATCGGTTTTGACATATTGTGAGATCATTGTCTTGATTACACGGTTCATTCGTTCGGTCGGGTTAGCTCGCGGGGTATTGGGCGGTGTGAATCTCTGTTTAATCTGCAGTTGTGTTAATACAGTCTGGAACTGCTTGCTTCGGTACTGCGGACCATTATCGGTGATCAGTATTTTGGGACAGCCGTACCGGCTGAGTATACGTTCTTTAAAACCTTTAATGAGGGCGGGGGTGGTTGTGTCACGGAGAGCCAATAATTCTGTCCATTTAGAGAATTTATCGTAAAATACTAATATCATTGTGCTCCCTTTTGCCGATCGTGAGAGCGGGCCTATGAAATCGGAACATACGATTTCCCATGGATGGTTTGCGGTGGTTACATGTATCTCTCCAGCCGGTTTTCGGGTCGGAATCTTGTACTCAAGACAGGTGGGGCACCTTCGGACAAATCGCGGGGTATCGCGGTATAGTCCGGGCCAGTAATAAGTTTTCGCGATTCTGGTGATGGTTTTGGCTATCCCCATATGGTCTGCGGTCACATCTGCGTGATTTTCGTGCATGACCTGTTGGCGAAGTGTTTTGGGGACGCAAATTTTCCAAGCTGACGTGGTTTCGGTGTAACTGGTCGGAGTGAATATGTGTCGGTATAGGGTTTCTCTACGATCTGGTATTCTGGGTTTTCCTCGGGTTTCGTGATGACTGATTGCATCTTGGAATCGTACCATGGGCAGAATTCGGTTATTGGTAATAAGGATCTGATGGACTTTTCGGTTGGGTGTAGAGACAGTACATCGGCCACGGTGTTGGATGATCCCTTTCGGTAACGGATTTCGTAGTCGTGCTGTTGGAGTTCGATTGCCCAGCGTGCTAATCACCCCGAGGGGTTATCAATGTTATGCAGCCATCTTAGTGACTGATAGTCGGTGTGCACTACGAAGTGATACCCTTCTAGATATGAACGCATCTTTCGTATTCCCCATACCACTGCGAGACATTCTCACTGACTGAATTCTGGTCTTCTCCCCATAACCATTTCTGGTTTTTCTTCAATAATCTGGTGAGCGGTGCGGTTATGGTAGAGAAGTTCGGTACGAAGCGTCGATACCAGGATGCGATGCCGATGATTCGCCGAAGTTCTTTTATGTTTCGTGGTGCCAGTAGAGATTTTACAGCTTCGATTTTATTGGGGTCGGTGTGTATACCATTTCGTTTCACCATGTGACCGAGATAACGTATTTCTGCTTTTCCGAACTCACATTTGTCTGGGTTAATTTTCAATTTCGCCATTCTCAAACGTTTGAATACTTCTGCCAACGTTGCCATGTGTTCTGTAAAGGTGCGCCCGATTATTATAATGTTGTCTAAGTAGGCGAAAGCATGTGGCTCTAGCTCTGGGCTGATTATTTTATCGAGTAATCGTTGGAAAGTGGCGGGGGCGGAGTGGAGTCCAAACGGCATGACTTTCCATTGGAAAAGTCCTCTCCCAGGAACGGTAAATGCTGTACATGGTCGACTGGTTGGCTTCAGTGGTATCTGCCAATAGTCCTGTTTCAGATCGATTGTGGAAATATATTTGGCTCCTTTCAGTTTGTCCAATACGTGGTTGATTTGCGGTAGAGGGTAGGCATCTTTGACAGAGAGTTCATTCAATTGACGATAGTCCACGCATAGCCTCCACGTGCCTTGTTTTTTCTTAACTAGAACTATCGGAGAGCTATAGGGGATATTTGACGGTTCGATTTTATTCTCTGCCAACAGCTGGTCTATTTCTTCATTGATAATTGCTTGCATGGCTGGATTCCTTGGCATGTATCGTTGCTTAAATGGTCGCTGATGCTTGAGTCGGATTTCATGTTCGGTGATGCCGGTTGGTCCTTTAAGTTTTTCAAACGTGGGTATTTCGGCTGCTAAAAATTTCTTGAGTTGTTGTTCTTCGGACAGGAGACTTTGAATAACTGGTTTGCCAGGTTCGGTTCGAGCTGCTATTGTCTCGTTTCCGCGGTTGATGGTAAATCCAAACTTCGATAGGAAGTCGGTTCCTATTAGAAATTTGTCCATGAGTTCTGGTATATATACAAATTCATGTTTAAAGGTGCGCCCCTCCCATGTTAGTTTTGTCATGTACGCATGGCGGGCGGTAATGGTGGATTTGTCGGCCAAGGCGAAAGTCATGGCTATCGGTCGGACTGGCACACGGTTCGCTTTACAGATCTGCTGTATAGTTTTACCGATGCATGATCTTCCTGCCCCGGTGTCGATGACGGCATTGTATTGGTGATTATAGAATGTGATAGGTAGGGTGTATGAGGCGTGACTGAGGGTGGTCAGAGTGGGGGCGTCTAATGCCTCACAAGATTGGACGGCCCATCCTCAATTAAGGAGGTTAATTCGGACAAGGTGCTGAACTCTCTTCGCTTTATATAGTGCCGGTAGTCGGGCCGCAAGTTGTCGTAAACCCTATCGAGTTTTTCTTCTGCTGTCATTGTGGTATGCCATCGCATCAGGGCTTGAATTGATGTGAGAAATTCCTTGCCCTTTTCTCGATTGTTCTGCGTACGACTACGAATGCGATCGAGTTGTTGGGTGTAGAACCGTGGGGGCAAGAAGTGGCGTAGTTCCTCGCTAAATGTTTTCCAGGTACCTAGCAGCTCTTTGCTATTCCGATACCACACCAGCGCGTTCCCTTTCAGCAGTTTGGGTAGTGTACGTACAATGCGGTCGAGAGGTATTTGGTAGCATTCGGCCAACTCTTCGACGCGTTCCAAAAATTCCAGGGGATTATTTGTACCGCCGTCGTACCTCACATTCCATTTGCGTACTTTGTCCATTACATCCGCGTCCGACAATCGGTATGCGAATGGTTGCGCAGTACTAGTGTTTGCTAGTTGTGAAGTACTTGCATCTACTCCTGGGTAAATCATTGACGATGCCTCGTACATTCTGCTAGTCGGATTTGGTACACGCAAGTCCTCACTGGTTTCGCGTTTCTTTTGTAAAGTACTCGCGTCTACTTGTGGGTAGATAATTTCTGGTGTTTCGGTTCCTTTTCTGGTCGGGGTCAGCTCTTCGCCTGGTTTAAATTTTTTGACCTCGGTGCTCAACCTTTTGCGCAGCTCGTCGACAGTGCCGGTTGAGTCGATACCACGATGCTCCAACTCACTAACCAATTCCTCCTTGTGGAGAGTACACCGTAGAGGCGTTAAGTTCGGGCTCTAGCGTAGCCATTTATAAAGTAGATTTTCTCAATTTCTGATTTTGGACACTCCCCGGTTAGTGTCCAGACTTTGGTCAGTGGTGACGTATTCACTAATAAATCGCTACAAATCTATTTTTTTGCTGCCTGGTGGGTGTCTCGGTTAAGGGGTTGTTGGCTCTGGTATATGTATGTATATATGCTTAAATAAATTCCGGTCGGATGGCAATACGACTATTCTAGTCGTCTGGCGTTGATATATATATATGTTTAAATAACTTCTGGTCGGATGGCAAGGTGACTATTCTAGTCAAACGGTGTATATATACATATGCTTAAATAAATTCCGGTCGGACGGTGATACCACTTTTCTAGTCGTCCCTGCTCGGGCGCCAAATTTTATAACAGTTTTACTCGGGTGACGCTCGCCGGTCAACCCAGGGTTCGTTCTCCTCTTGCTTTCGTTACAAATTAAAAAGATTTTTTTGTTTTCGGTCTTCATTATAATAGTTTTCTTTATTCATTATAATATTCGGCTCTTACTTAATGATACTTATGATAATACTTAGAATACTCAGGTTTTGGGCGCATCAAATGCGGAGAAACCAGCTAATACTGGGTGCTGCGACGCGGGTATAGCCTTTGAAAGGGGACGAGGGGCGCCTTCTGCCTTTTCGTTGCTACCATACAAATGGAGCACAGGAGCAGTGTTCGGGGGAACGGCGCCGTACAATATGACAAGGTATCGAGTGCTGCGACGCCGCTGTTATATTGGAAATAGTATGGCAAAATACCGAGTGCTGTGACGCCGCTATTCTGCTATATTAGTAATAACAATAAGTTGAGTTTGATAACTCAAGAACTTGATTGTTATTGTCAAAAATTGTTCGTGCAGAACAGAGGTCAGCGAGGAGCTTTCCTTTTAGGAGAATTCGTTGTGTATTATATGGTCTTCATCCTCTCGAGCAGATATTAGCGCCTACCGCAGTATGTTCCACTCTGATTTTGTTGTGTTATCCTAGCCTATACGTGTGTCTAATTATTTATATGGCCTAGGAATTATATTTTGCCACCCGTTTACCGGCCGAGTACACTCGCATAGTGCCAATGTGATATATAGAAAATATTGGTCGGTTATGTAATATGTATCGAGTGACTGCGTGTTTTGTACGGTGAGTGATTTTTAGACGTATGGTTTGTAGCGGAGTAGATTTTACTCAACTTCGTTAGTTGGATGCCAGTAAAACACATAAAACCTGGATTAATGGGAGGCATTTGTAAAAATTTAGCTGAAAGGGCCAGGATATGGATGATAATTAAAGATATGCGGTTATTTTATATGAGATCTTGAATATATCTCTAAATTCTGCTTTAATCCAATGATTTGTCAACATTCCTATATTTACGTTTTTTTGGTAAAATCAATTTAGTTAAGTAACGTAAATGTGCTTAAAGATATAAATATAATAATAAATATATGTATAAACAATAAGTAATAACAAATAAATATTAAAAAATCGTCTTCTAAAAACATCCTAATTTTAATTTCTCTCATTTGTCCGCTTCAGGCGTAGACTGACCGCTACCAATATAGGGAATTGTTGCGGACAGATAAAAAAAATGATTTAAAACTTAATTTCAGCATGATGAATGAAAATTTGTGTACTAACCTTGAATGCTTCAAATTTAAACGTTAAACAATTTTTTTTATTTGGTTTTGGTAGAAATTATAGCAAATAACTTTATCGTTGTCGCGGACAAGTTGTCAAGTGTGTTGATTGATTCAATGAGTTGATCTGATGATGGACTCGGAACGTACAAGCATTTCTTTGATTTCACATATTTGTTCGCAATGTCAATTCGATTTCATAAATTTTCCGTTGTTAAATTGAATTTTGCACAAACGTGTAGTCTCGATTACAATATATCTAACCAATAAACTGTTCCGATGATGGACTTGGAATAAAGAAGCTTAACGAGTTTGTCTAACTCAAATATTGCAAATCTTCTTATTAAATAGAACTTTTATTTCTTGCAAACGTTTAGTCCCACGGCATGGCATTGTTATGGTACCAATTAACTGATGAACCCGTTATCCCTTCCTCTTAGACCGCTCAAACTCCCCGGAGCCCTCAAAGACCCCCAAAAGACTTACAAATACCTCAGTACCACACAAGACCACCAAAACCTCCAAAGACCCCCGACACCCGCCCAGAAGCATACCCCATTCGTCACCAGCACCTCTTAACTTTCAGCTTTTTCAGAAACCACTATTTATCAATCGAGTTAATCTCGAACAAACATTTTGTTAAATAACTATAAACAACTTGCAAAATTTATTTTCAATAGCAGTATATGACTGAAGGAATACTCTTGAGAGAAATGCTTACTGATCCTCTGCTATCACAGTACAGTGTGATAATTGTCGATGAAGCGCACGAACGTAACACCTTAACAGATGCTGCTCTTGGGCTTTTAAAGAAAATTGCTAAAAAACGTGAATCATTAAAAATAGTCATATCTTCTGCAACAATCGATGCGCAATTTTTCAAAGATTTTTTTAATATAGCAACGAAAAAAGCAAATAATCCTTCAAGCGTCATTTTGTCTGTAGAAGGACGCATGCATCCAGTAAAAATATTCTATAAGGACAAGCCATGTCCCGATTATGTGAAGGAAACAGTCACCACCGTTTGGAAAATTCATAATAAAGAACCGAACGGAGATATTTTAGCATTTTTGACAGGACAAGAAGAAGTTCTTCAAGCTCTCGATCTGTTAAAAGAATATATTAAAGAAGAAAATCGAGAAGACATTCAGCTACTGCCAATGTATGGCACATTACCAAATAATGATCAATTAAAAGTTTTTTTTACGCCACCAAAAGGCGTGCGCAAAGTGGTTCTTGCAACTAATATTGCTGAAACATCGATTACTATTCCAGGAATTGTTTATGGTGAGTTTATCGAGCTATTTAAAGTATTATCATATAATTGTTTCATTATTCTATTTGTGTCTCTAGTCATCGATTGTGGATTTGTTAAATTACAGTGGTTCAATCCAGAAAGTTCCACAAACAGTCTGGTTGTTGTTCCAATTAGCAAGTCTGCAGCCGAGCAAAGGGCTGGTCGTGCTGGGCGCTTGAGACCCGGAAAAGTATATCGATTGTTTACGCAAAATACCTTTGAAAATCTTCATGAACAAACGCTACCGGAAATGCGTAGAACAGATTTAAGCTCTACAGTTTTGCTTTTAAAAGCCCTTGGCGTCGATAATATATTACGTTTTGATTTTCCATCACCACCACCAGCGAAGAATCTTTTAGCAATTTTAGAAACATTGTATGCATTAAGTGAGTAAATAATTAATTTAAATATTAAAATATTCACATTTTATTTAATTTAAAGATGCTCTTGATGAAAAGGGAAACTTAACAAAACCGGTTGGTTATCTTATGGCTGAAATGCCATTCGGTGCAATGAGGGGAAAAATGTTATACATAGCAGGACAAATGGGTTGTGCTGAGGAAATTCTTTCAATTATCGCAATGCTTGAAGTTCAGTCTGTCTTCTCGAAACCAGCTTCTGGAGAGGCTCAACTAAAAGCTCGTATCGCAAGAAGAAATTTTGAAGTGGCGGAAGGTGATCTAATAACGCTTCTAAATGTGTACACGGCTTTCGTAGAAAATGGAAGAACTAAAGAATTTTGCGGCCGTAATTTTTTAATTTATCGGAACTTGAAGAGGGCCTATGAATTGCGATGTCAACTTGCTAACTTAGCTAGTAACAAATTAGGGATTCCAATGTTTTCTTGCAAGGACAATGTAGAAAATATTTGCAAATGCATAACAACTGGGTTTTTCCCAAATGCTGCGTACCTGCATTATTCTGGCAATTACAAAACTATTCGGGGAAATATCGAGGTAGCCGTACACCCATTATCATCTTTGTACAATTTACAACCACCGCAATTCGTTATTTATTGTGAACTTCTCCAAACTTCTAAATTATTTATGAAAGATATAACAGTAATTAAAGAAAATTGGCTAATCGATCTTGCACCACATTATTATCACAAAATAACTGTGCGTAATTAAAATTCTTTTTTTGCGAAACTTACGGCTTTGTATATGTCGAAGATAGAAAAAGTTTAAATTGCGAAATTATTATTAAAATTCCAAACTTTAACAAAAATGTTTGAAAAAGTACATACACGTGAATATTATGCCTGAAACACAAGCACGCTTCAGCTTCGGCTTCGCCTGACGTTTACGAGTTCATCCATACGAGATACGATTGCAATGCTTTCTATCACAATGTCGCTTCGGCTGCAACGTTTCGGTTCGCAATCGTAAAGAAAAACGTAATGCTACGTAACGAAGCTACAAACGGAAGCTCTAGTTCAAAAGTGCTGAACATTTGCCTGACATTTCAAGGCAGAGAACTGTGGCAGAACTCTCATTTGAGAAATGCCATACAGAGAAAAGTCATTCAAAGCAAATGTAAAGCGGCTGCATCGTAACGCAGCAAAGACGAAGCTGAATCGTGTTTATGTTTTAGACAAAACGCGCTTCAGATTCGGCTTCATTGCGTTACGAGCAACTGCTTTGAATTTGCTTTGAATGACATTTCTCATATAACTAATTTTCCCGCACAAAATAATTTTGTTTGTTGTTGTTTTTTTTTACAGCTGTTGAGCTGTCAGGCAATGCAAATGTTCAGCACTTTTGAACTAGAGCTTCCGTTTGTAGCTTCGTTACGTAGCATTACGATTTTCTTTACGATTGCCAAACGAAACGTTGAAGCCGAAACGACATTGTGATAGGAAGCATTAAAATCGTATGGCTGAACTCGTAAACGTCAGGCGAAGCCGAAGCTAAAGCGTGTTTGTGTTTCAGGCATTAAATTTTTCTATATTTGTACGCAACAATGCCGTGACTTTGTCTTTTTCAATCAGAGCATGCATTTGTGGACCTTGCATTGATTCATTTAAAACGCTTAATTTTTTAAAAATTTCAACTAAATAAGCAAGTATAAGAATAAAGTTATCGTTGCGAAAGGAAGATGCCTATTCTTTGTGATTTTCAGCAAGAAAGATCGCAATTTCGTCTTTAAGTTCGAACACTTTTTGAATACATTTTGAACGAGATAGCCAACGTACTTCACAATAGTACAAGAGTAATGTATATTCACCTCAAATCTTGCTTTCAAAGGACTGTTTTTGATATAGGTTACAACTTTTGTAACAATATGAAATATGTTATTTAATTCCTCACTCCATATAAGTTTAGGCGTCCATATAAGTTTAGGCGTCCATATAAGTTTAGGTGATTTATTTTTAACCAATGCTTGAAGACCTGCTTTGCGTCCTGACATTGCTTGTGCACCATCAGTACAGAGTCCAATGCAATTATCCCATTTTAAATCGTTCTCAACAAAAAAAATTGTCTATTATATTAAAAATTTCCAAATACGTGGCCTTGCCCAAAGTAGGTTTGCAAAATATATCTTCTTTTACATTATTTTCTGTAACATATCGAACATATGCAATTAAATGAGCGTCTTTAGCTACATCTGTAGCCTCATCTACTTGTATAGCGAATTTTGAAGTATGCAGTTGATAAACTAGCTGATCGCAAAGATCTTCAGATATATCAGCAATTCTTCTACCAACTGTATTATCAGCGAGCGGTATATTTCGCAACTGCTGTGCATATGATTCTCCAAACATTGTTTCAACCAAATCAAAAGTTTTTACATTTTGCAATTCTATAGGAAACTTGGTATGATGCAAACAGTGATTTTGATGGAACAGAAACTGTTTTTTTAAATGTTTGCTTTTTTTTTTATTAAACTCTTCTAGTCTTCTTTGAAAAAAATCTATGGATTTATCAATATATTCAAAATGCATAGTTTCAAGATGACGCCTTAATTAACTTGGTTTCATACTCTCAACAGAGAAAACTTTCGTACAAACCACATACATTGGTTTTTCCAATTCATTTACCAGAACACTCGTGAATCCTAATGATAAATATGATGAATCGTATTTTCTTGACTTGGGGGTGTTACATCCTTGTTCACTTGCGTATTTTTTATTCCCACTATCTTTACTGGTACTAGCATCGGTATCTTCATTATTACTTATTTTTCTTTTATAACCGATTAAAAACTTATCCATTCCTTTGATAGGAATAAATATAAATTCTTCAAAACTTTACAAAAATATTCTATCTATAGATCTCACCCAAGAATTCAGTTTTATGAAATAAAAATAGGTGTTCACATTACTTTAACTTAATAAAAGAAAATAAACGAAAAGAAAACTAAAAATTATCTCACAACACACAAATAGTTTTTGTTTTTCTTTAGTTGTCAAAATAATGGGCAAATCACAAAATCGCGCTTTGACAGAACGAGTAGAAACAATGGGAGCTTATGAGGTAACACCAAATGTAAACTCAAGCGTTTTGTCGGCTTTTTATCATAAATATCGTAAGCGCTACCTCAACGTCGAAATAGAGCTACTCTCTACTATACTTTGTCGCGCTTTTGACAGCTCACATATATTTTAAATTGACATGATTCTTAGACGTGTTCGATTTTAGCAACAAAGTAAGTCTTAGTGTCGTGTATGTTCTCCGGATTGTAATCATTTAATATGTACAAATTTTTAATTGCTAATTTTTTTGAGGTTATTACGCGACCTGAGGGTCGCGACCCACAGTTTGGAAACCGTTGGACTACGGTATCGATACACTTATATTCAGTGATTACGCCTATTAACATGGCAAGTATTTGATTGTTTGTTTCGTGGGTATCTTCATTTTTAGCAGCAAGAATGGCTGAAATGGGATAGTTTTGAGAAACAGCCGGATAAATGGAAATTATTAGTTGTGAAGCAGATTTCAAAATACGATGTCAATTTTATATTGCCATAACACACGGCTACTAATCTACCTTTTCCAATTTGAAGTAGGAGCGACAATGTCCTCACCCCCAAATCCAGCCGGTCACCGAATACGAATTCAAAACAACACTATTCATCTCAGCGACCCTGAAAACTATGGGATCGACGTTAATATCGGTGCCCTCCGGGGATACAACTCACTCCGGGGATACAACTCACCTATAGGAGTGTCCTACCAACACTATTAATCTCAGTGACCCCGAGAAATATAGAATAGACATTAATATCGCTCATTCTCCTCAGTTATCGATCCCATCCCCCTAGGGCTATCTTACCATCACCATTCACTTCAACGACCCCGAAAACTATAGAATCGACACTAATATCGGTCACCCCCCACAGGTAACGACGCCATCCTCCTAGAGCTGTCTTACCATCAACATTCACTTCAGCGACCCAGAAAATCATGAATTCGACACTAATTTCGGAAACCCCTCCTCCATAGGTATCGACCCCATCCCCCTAGAGCTGTCTTACCATAACCATTCAACTTAATCCCGAAAACTATAGAATCGACACTAATATCAGTCACCCCATCCCGAAAGTTATGGACCCCATCCTCCTAGAACTGTCTTACCATCACTACTCAACTCAACGACCCCAAAAACTATAGAATCAACACTAAAATTACCATCACCATTCAACATAGCAACCCAGAAAACCATGTAATCGGCACCAACCCCGAGGAGTTTACATTCATCACGGCGAAACCGAAAACTGTGGGTCCGCCAATAATATCGGCTGCCACCCCTCCCACAGCCAAAAAAACCTGTTACCCCCACCCACAGTATTTGATTCCAATATATGTATATGTATACAATTTTGGTTAAAATTTGTGAAGGCCATACAGAGTTAATTAGGCACAAACAAATAAATTCTCTATTTTATATATATAGATGTACATAGAGTGTGTATCTGAATGCGTGACAGGGGAGATTCCTGGGTTTATCGTACGGCCGTCAACCTATAAGTGTAATGATATTCTTTTAAAAAAGAAAATTAAATACTATTTATAAAAATCGCGTTATAACTTCGATATACTAAGTAAACAATCAAGGAGTTCATAACGAATAACTCCCGCAAGGTAATAGAGGATGAACAGGAAGCTGATGATAACAAAGATTCAGTCTGTGCAGGAACCAGGCAGTTCCTTGAAACCTCATTAGCCATATATCCCAAACCCAATACGAATGCAACGAATTTTAACCCGACTTTATTTAAAAAACCGAAGTTTCCGAATCGTCGCTGAATCAACAATACCCTAAAGCCGAGCTGCACAATATCCAGACGATCAGGATGACAGCCCAAATCGACACTAATATCGGGCACCAACCCCGAGGCGAAACCGAAAACTGTGGGTCCGCCAATAATATCGGCTGCCACCCCTCCCACAGCCAAAAAAACCTGTTACCCCCACCCACAGTATTTGATTCCAATATATGTATATGTATACCAATTTTGGTTAAAATTTGTGAAGGCCATACAGAGTTAATTAGGCACAAACAAATAAATTCTCTATTTTATATATATAGATGTACATAGAGTGTGTATCTGAATGCGTGACAGGGGAGATTCCTGGGTTTATCGTACGGCCATCAACCTATAAGTGTAATGATATTCTTTTAAAAAAGAAAATTAAATACTATTTATAAAAATCGCGTTATAACTTCGATATACTAAGTAAACAATCAAGGAGTTCATAACGAATAACTCCCGCAAGGTAATAGAGGATGAACAGGAAGCTGATGATAACAAAGATTCAGTCTGTGCAGGAACCAGGCAGTTCCTTGAAACCTCATTAGCCATATATCCCAAACCCAATACGAATGCAACGAATTTTAACCCGACTTTATTTAAAAAACCGAAGTTTCCGAATCGTCGCTGTATCAACAATACCCTAAAGCCGAGCTGCACACTATCCAGACGATCAGGATGACAGCCCAACCCACATATACATTTGTGCAAGGAGTTGGGTTCGTTTTAAATAACCGAGAGGGTTGAAACAACATCAATCCACCATAGCAGTCATGGTTCACAATGCCACACCCATATTACACCACCGAAGCACACCTACACGCTATAGCAACACTGCTAACTAAATTTCAGCCCTATCGGTCGCGCGAAAGGTGGTTACAAAGGACCTCAAAAAACGAGAAAATGACCACACTTCACCTCATCACACGCCCATATGCAAAACGCGACACACGTCACACGCGGAATAAAAAAATGCTATTTGGGACTCACAAAATTTCAGCTCTTTAGGTCGTGTGAAAGGCGGTATAAAAATACCTCAAAGAAGTCGAAAAGAAACATCCGCCCATCACACGCGCCACACGCGGAATATTAAAAATGCTATTTTGGAGTTAGACACTCACAAAATTTCAGCTCTTTAGGTCGTATGAAAGGTGGTTAAAAAGGGACCACAAAGTAGTCGAAAATACAGACAAACAGTGGTCAAGTCAAGTTAAATAAAAGTTTTTAAAAATAGGAGATAACGTAATTTTTATGGTAAATTAGGGTTTATTTGCGAAGTAAGTTAATGCTGCTGGGTTGAACCCGTGCTGTATTGGTTTTCTTTTTGTATCCGTATCCGATTTTGAAGTCTGACATGACATGAGCATGAACGAGGAACTGGCATTGCGAAGATCGGCAGTTGAATCAGCTGGAACGATTTTTTTTTATCGAGATATGCGGGGTGCTGTTGTCCTATATCGTAGGAAATTCTGGAGACTACATCCGAATATTATTTTGGTGTGCCTGGAAATATGTTCACTCCTTCGGCTGTTAAAAAAAACCGAGACTAAGCTAACAGCATTAGGTTTATGGAATGATGCCCTGTCCATATCTGCAAAAATCTCACAACCATACATAATGAATGGATGAATACGTGATTTCACTAAATGTAACTTTACTCTTACTGATAAATACGGAGTAATGTATCATTCCATGGCAGAGTTCTGATAATGTAGATGCCTAGGTTTTTAACGATCCGAACCCGACCTCTATTTTTTTATTAACCAGAATTTAGGCAGGAAATGAAAGCGTCTATACGGTTCTTGTGACAGTGACAGCCTTCGTTTTGCTAGCTTAAGTAGTAGCTTGTTTTCATAGGCAATGCCAATGCATTCTCTACTAAGCCAATAGGAGAAGAGAAGTACAACTGCACATCATCTGTATATAAGTGATATCTACAACTATTAATTGCGGCAGTGTGGTCGTTAATAAACAGGAGCCCTATTATGATTTTCGCAGCGAGTCGTAAACTATTTCATGATATTTTGGACTTAGGCACTCATAAAGTTTCAGCTCTCTAGGTCTTATGGAAGGTGGTAAAAAAGTCGAAAATACAGACAAAAAGGGGTCAAGTCAAGTTAAATAAAAGTTTTTAATAAACGCACCCATTTAATGGCTGACTGACTTGCCACACCACTGTCGATCGTTAACACAACAAAGAAATGTCAATTGTCAATCGCAAAAATGTTCTCCTTGTTTTTGATTGCGGAACTTTTCTAGATATTGAAATAGATGTCGGAAAGTTATCGTGTTTGGTAATTCCAAACTCACGATATCGTGTAAAAAACTTTCGCTGCTGAAATCATAATAGGGCCACTGGGAAAATTAGATATTAGACCGAGTACTGATCCTTGAGGCACGTCTTGTGAAAGCTGTCAAAAAGTAGAAATTTGGGAATTGTTATAGACCGCATGTAGTCGATTAGGCAAATAGCTTAAAACATTTTTATTGGTAGTTAGAGAAAATTAAAGTTATGGTTGAACTTGTTTATCAATAGAGCTTGGACAAGTCGAAAATAATAATTATACACATTTCATCATTGACAAACTGGTTTGAACGAGAAAGTCAAGTTGAACTCAATAAAGCGAGTAACATTGGTTCAGTGTAGTTAGAAACAGTTGAGCATCTAGCAAACACATCTATCAAAAAGCAGCAAAATGTTAATTTTAAAACGGTTTATTGTTCATTTAAGTCAGGAGCACGGTAAAAACTGTTCCAGCCTAACTTGTGAAACTCACTTAATAGGTTATTTAGGTTTATTTTAGAAAAATCACTAAACTGGAAAAATTGGCTAATAATGGTCGAGACATTGATATGAAGAGTGGCGAATAAAAGACCATGGTCCGAGCAGACAATTGCGTATCATTGGAGATCAAATTGAAACTAAGTATAACATTAAGTAGGGACGGAACACCATTGGGTTTTAAATGAGTATGTTCAAATTATTTAGTGATGTATGCATAGATATGTAGCGCATGCATTCGTACACTACATTGCATTGTTTTCTTCATGTGTGGCTATACTTGTGTGAATTATATAGTGATATTATGTAAGTTTTAACGTTATTAATACCTTCCTTCTTTAGATAAGAGATTTATTCTTTCTGACATTATGTAAGTTTTTATTTATTAACATGTTATAGAGGAGATTTCACTATGGGCTCTGCTATCGGTGGAGAGACGCAGACATGCTCTTGCTTGCTTGAGAAATGGCTAAGTTCGCAAAATTCCAGACCCTATTGGCCAGATCCCAGAATTTCTATAGGAACAAGTCTTATAGTCGCATCTTAGTCATATATACCGAATTTCCTACGAATCGCTTGAGAAATGGTTTAGTTCCAAAAACTCCAGACCCTATTGGCCAGATCACAGAATTTCCATAGGAACTATTCTTACAGTCGCATCTTAGTCCAAGATTCCTAATTTCATTCGAATCGCTTGAAAAATGGCTTAGTTCCCAAAATTGCAGCCCTATTATACAGATCACAGAATATCCATAGGAAATAGACTTATACTAGCATCTTAGATCCACATACCAAATTTAATACGAATCGCTTGAGAAATGGCTTAGTTCCCAAGATTCCACACCCTATTGGCCATATCCCAGGAACAATTCTTATAGTCGCAACCTAGTCTTCATAAGAATAGCTTGAGAAATGGCTTAGTTCGCAAAATTCCAGACCCTATTGGCCAGATCCCAGAATTTCCATAGGAACAAGACTGTAAAAAAATCCCTTAGCATCGAAGCCACGAGAGTAAAGGCAGGCATCATCAAAAGCTATCCCAAAGGACGCTCGAAACGCACAGCCATACCGGTGTTAATAAAAGGATTGTTTAAAAATCCTCAAGTACTTATGACTGCCCGTATAGCCTACCAAGCCGTAAAAATTAGCAATGTGGAACAGCAAATCATCTATCTTAATGTATAATAAGTAAGGGGTCCTACCTCATGACTAACATTACCGACTTAGAATAGAATCGGTGGAAATGCAACTTGATGACCTGATAGATCAACAGCAGCAGCTCCGCAATCAAGAGCAGACAAATGCCAACTCGGAGAGCATCCAGTTGCTCATTAGTTCAATTCAGATGAACCACCAGAACATCATTAACATCCGACCATTAGCCAATTGAATAAGGGACTGGATTTTTGTACATTACCACCTCTATCCGATGAGTCCTCATTATTCACTTTCACAAAATATCTGTCAATAATATGTTTATCAGTGTTCCAACAATTGATTGCCTCGCTATTCAACTGACTAATGAAAGCTTCGTGCAACAAACCTTTTAAGAACCTGCAACACAACCACGGTCGGCCGAGAGTACGACATGGTCTATCATATTCATGTCCTTTAAAAATAAAAGTCCAATTTGGTGTGCAACGACTTACCCCACTCCAAACAAAACTATGTCTGGTAAAGTTCCCAGGCTGCAAGATTTCCAGCAATCTGTTTGAAGTAATATTTCCAACCGAAGAAATCGAAAAAATAAACACGGGCATTTAGACTTTCTCAATAAAAGATACCTTATCACCACCTAAAATAAACATAAGCGAAAAGCAGCCCACTAACCCACGCTTTTCGCTGCTCCAAGCAGAACTTTCAAATAAACTTGTTCATATCAACTGGAAACCACAGGAGTATCAGCATTAGTATTTAGGAGGACTTATATGTACCATATTTCTCACCACATATAACAGCACTATTATTATTATTATTAGGTTAACTTGAATTTTAATAAAAGGTATAGCCCTTATTGCCGTTGCGCAAGTTATTCAGGGAGTTGTCCCTTGGTAACAAGTTTATGTAAAAAAAAATCCACGAGGTCGAGTCAAGCCTCCCACCACGTCAACCCCCTCAACACCATTATAACTACTATTAAGTAGTTTAAGCTTGATTTTTAATTGAAATTGAAATTTTGATTCATATCAATAAATCAGGGTGGTTTATTTTTATTTTATTGAATTTACTTTTTATTTAATTATGATGGTACTGAATTCTTTTGTATTGTAAGTACATATAAAAGTTTATGGTCTCAGATATACAATGAACATGTATAAAAGTAGAAAAAAAATGTTCGAAATATATGTTTTCCACAAATTTTCAATAAATAAATAAATTTGTATAAATAGCCAACATTTTTTGAAATCAAATAAAGCAGAATTAATCTCATTAAAAATACAAAGTGTATTTATTACCTTTAACAAGTGGTCCTTCGAGTAAAAAAAAGTAACCAGAATGAAAAAGTTATAGATAACTTCCAAGATGTCGTTATACAGTTGGAAGAGGTTACAGTTAATCACACCAAGCTAGGATTTAGGATTAGAGAAACGTACCCCGGAAACGCTTGCAAAGCAATACAGCAAGGCAAAGAGCGTTTGGACTCCAATCAAGGCTAATTACGCTGCCACGATTGATCTATGCGAATCAACCGCTGCCGACTTTTTACCGAAGTATGAGGCAGCAAAAGCCTTATATACAAAAATAAAGGAGTTTGTTTATATTGAAGAACTCTCCCGAACTTATAGTGGATGGACAGGAGACTGATAATAGCAAAGACCGAGTCTGTCCAGGAACCAGCCAGGCCCCCGAAACCTCATGCCGAAGACCATGGATCCCAAACCGATTTCATCTCAAATAACCAAAGTTCCAGAGTCTTCGCTGAATCAACAAGAAGTAGCACCAAACCCTGAATTCGAGCAGTACACTACTTATTAGGATACAAGCCTAACCCTCCTATACATATAGGTATGCAATGAGTTGGGTTTGTTTTAAATAACCCCGAGGGGGGAAACACCATCCATCCACCAATGCAGCCATGGAAGTTAGTTTACGAGAGTATAGTGGAGACATCACGACGTACCGTGAATTTAAGGAGCAGTTCAATTCACTGGTGCTAAGAAATAAAACCTCAACCATTGATCGTTTTGCTTTACTCAAATCCAAGCTCACTGGGAAAGCAATGAAAGCAATTCGTGATCTAGACCTGACTGAGGACAATTATCCAATAGCCTGGTCACTCTTAGATCGAACGTTTGACAACCCAAGGCACATAGAAAAAGTGGAATTAGAAGCTTTAATAGATCTACCACGACGGCTAAAGATCCAAGGGGATGCGGAATCAATCATAAACTACATGCACTACACTAAATGACGGGTCTCCAATTTGAAAAAAAAAGTTAAATGGAGAACATATTATGGCATATTTTATCCTTCGAGGCTTGGATCCAATCTGAAGTGGAAGGCTAGAAGATATGTTGGAATCTGAAACCAGACTTCCTACCTTAGAAGAAATAGAAGCTTTCTTTTTCAAAGAATACCAGCACCATCTAACTCAAGACGATAGCCGTAAATTCAGCAAACCCCTTAAAAAGGTATCGAAGAGAGATTCCAGTATTCCGCAAAGTACATGCCAGATAAGAAAGTGTTTCATCTGCACCGAGCAACATCAAGTAACAGATTGTCCAAAGTTTCTGAGCTCCCAAAATTGGGAGGTCTTATTACGTGATTATAAAATAATAATATTCGGCACGACTTACCGTTGCGATCCACGGCCTAGCTTCTTGTGGCCATTTGTATTTTTTCACACAAATTGAAGGGACATACAATTAAATATCGTATTCAAAAGGCGAATTAAGAAGTTTTCCGTGACAAGTTATTACTCTCGGACATTTTTTAAGGACAAAACCCTAGCCCAATTGGCTTATACTGCGACCTAACAGGATCTATTGTGTCGTAGGGTGTAACTAATGTAAGATTCCTTAATTTAGGATAGTATGTCCTTAGTGGCAGAGTTTCGTAGATCTACGGATGAACATATTGCCTTGTGGAAAATACATCTTCTTAACCAGACCAATGCTAGACAATGACAGAGAATGTGCCTGGATGTTTCTCCCTCCTCCAAGCAGAACCTACATTCCGTGTTTGAGCCCTGATTAATTTTACAAAGGTGACATCGCAAGCCACAGTGACCTGTGAGGAATCTCACTAGCTTTCTTATGCTATCCTTGTCTTGATCAAGGATTTCCTTATAGGAAAAGGGTATGATTAACTGTTTGGATTGCCTAAGCCCTGGGATATTATCCCAATGGGCCAGACGAAGTCTACCTTCCCATTTATTAATCATTGCAGTAAGGTTCCGGTCCTAAGAACGCAGATTCTGAACCAGCCCTTGCTAGTTCAATTGCATGTTCGTTGCCTGCAATTCCCAGGTGACCAGGGACCCAACCGGGTTTTACCCTATTAAGCCCTGCCAGGGATTGCATTGCATCGTAGCAGCATTTAACTGATTTCGAGTCCATTATGTTGGACTATATCCCTTTCAGTACTGCTTGACTATCTAAAAAGATATAAATCGTAGCGCCTCTAAAACCTTTACTAAGAATAATCCTAGCGCAGGCCTAAATGGCATGGAGTTCAGCTTGGAAAACAGTTGGACTCATATCCATTGATATCGAGACTTTGGTCCGAATATCCATGCTCCCGCTTCCGCTCCAGATTCCAACTTCGATCAGTCTGTGCTGGAACACCAGATTTCTCGGTCCAATATTTTAACCCCAAATAACCGGCCGAAACAGTACTCCCTGGCCATGGTGTCAGGGATAGTGCAAAACATGTCTCTTTCGGGAATTTAGTTTAGAATTTTTAGGTGTCCCACGTAGTCAGCTGGTTTGTACCCATATTCTAGTTGCAGCTTAATAGCGCATCTAGCGGCCGTCTTCCTAATGAAGATTGACAGGGGTGAAAGCCCTACAACAGCTTCTAAGGCAGTCGCAAGGCACGTGCGCATGACACCCGTTATTCATAGACAGGCAATTCTTTGAAACTTCTGCAGCTTAATTACCGTTGTCCGTTCAAGAACATTCGGTCACCATATGATGGCCGTGTACGTGATAATTGGTCTCACCATCATAGTATACATCCAATGTATCATTTTAGGATTAAGACCCCAAGTTATGCCATAGAGGCGTCTACTGGCCCACAGGGCCCTAGTGCCACGTTCAATGGCGTAGTTGATATGAGAATCCAGTTTAGTCGTTTCTCAAGGATGACTCCGAGATATTTAACCTCACTGGAATACTCTAATGTAGTGCATTTTATGATTATAGGTCCCAACTAGGACAGTCTTCGTTTCGTGAAAGCTACTAGAACGGTTTTGCAAGGATTAATGGAAAGCTTTTCTCTTTTGCACCATTCTAAGACGTGATGTGACGCACCTTGCGTGAAATTTATAATGGTCGCGCTTACCGCTTGTCTGTGATGAGTGACCAACGAAGGGGAGAGACACCTCCTTGCGGAGAGCCCTTAGCTGCAGTCACCGACACTCCCCCTAAGGAAGAAGTGATGACTCGACTTTTTAGCATTGCCCTTATCCAATGGTTAATCGAGCCCTCGATACCTCTGCTACTTATTGCTCTTGTAATTGAGTCGTAGTCGCAGTGTTATCGAAAGCATCCTCAAGGAAAGCACACAGAGCTATTTGGAACGAAAAGTTCCTTCTATCTTCTTAACTAGATAGTGAAATGCGCCCTCTGTGCAAATTGGATTGGGTGTAGAGGGCTAGACGTCTCTAGCCAGGCTCTGATATAAACATCAATAAGTCTCTCCATAATTTTGAGAACAACTGATGTTGGACTTATAGGATTTAGCCAGCTCACTAGGCCTATTGCCTAGTTTTGGGATATAGATTACGTTTATCTTTTAACATGTATACGGAATGTAACCCCAGTTTTAGCTGGCACTAAATAAAGCAATTAAACCCATCAGGATGAGTTCAATTGCCCTCTGTAAGAGCGCTGGAAAAATGCCATCACCACCGGGTCCTTTGAATGATTTGAAGGAGCCCACGACCCATTTAACCTTATATGAACTAATTATTTTTCCCGATAAAATATTTACCCTGCTGTCAATGCGTGCCCTGTGGTTAGGAGCATTAGGGTATGTGTTTGAAACATAGGTAGACGAACCGCGGAAGTGAACTTGAAGTTACGGTCTAATTATGTCCTCTCGGTCCGACGTGTAGTTACCATCTTCCTTTTTCAGTGAGCCTATACAATTTGTCTGATCTTTGATGAGTGTCTTGCGGACTTGTGCCGCTACTGGCATATCAGCAATTTTCTTGCAGCATTTCCTCCAAGTGGATCGTTTGGATCTTCTCAATTCAGAGTTAGACTCCGTAAGGGCGAACCTACATTCGTTCCAGCTCTTCATGCGTTTAGCAGTTTTGAAAAGTTTCCTAACTTTCTTCATAAGTTTGGCCAGCTGGTCGTTTCACCAGGGAACCCTACGTTTGCTCAGACTGGTTTTGGGTACACAGCTGCAATAGTAGGAGGTACGCAACCCATTATTAAACTTATATTCTGCCTCATCTAGGTCCCCTATGGACTCTATGGGAGTAGATAGCATATCTGTCTTGGCGAGGACAAGTCCCCGATAAAGATTCCAGTCCGTAGACTTAGGATTGTATCTAGAAGATGCATGTGCCAATCTCCCTGGAAGGTCAAACCTGATGTGTTGATGGTCAGACAAAGAGGCTTCATCGGACACATGCCAATTTTCGACGACGATGTATATTAATAAACTGGCAAGCGTGA
Organism: Nephrocerus scutellatus; assembly: GCA_947095585.1. Classification (NCBI taxonomy): domain Eukaryota; kingdom Metazoa; phylum Arthropoda; class Insecta; order Diptera; family Pipunculidae; genus Nephrocerus; species Nephrocerus scutellatus. The sequence goes on from OX352762.1 coordinate 40,788,651, forward strand.
GGCCAAGTACCTCTTCGCGAAGCACATTTATGAATGTGGATTTCGAGCCTTTACTTACAATTTCTACATCACTACTAATAAGATATTCTAAAAGACACTCACCCCTTCCGATGATGTCACTACTGCCCCAGAAAACGTGACGCGCATGTGCGTCACAACCAATGATATATTGCCGGTTGTCCTTCGATTTTTATTTTATTTTGAATTTAATAAAGGGCTTAGCCCAATTTATTGCCGTGACGCAAGTCATTCAGGGAGTCCTCACTTGGCAATGAGTCTCTTTATAAAAAAAAAAAAAAAAAAAAAAAAAAAAAAACAGTATGAGTTTCTGGACCTTAATGGGCGGAATATTGTCGTCATCACTGGGGAAGTATGCCGAGGCATAGACGATGTTATTCGATCCCCTCTCGGTCGGAATCTCAACTTATAGTGCCACCAGGTCCTTCGTCGTGAATTCTGGAATTGGAAGAAAGTTAATGTTCGTGCTGATCAAGCAGACCTCCCTAAGCGCTGGCTTTCCGTATTTGAAGATTAGCTTACTTGCCTTATTCCGTAGACCTTTGCTTTGTCCCCTAATAACCCAAGGTTCTTGGATGAGACCAATGGTTATGTTGTCATCAGCGAATCTTTTGTAAAGGGACGCACCCTTAGCGTGATGCAAATTCGATTGTAACACCCAAATTGTGCTCATAAATCCTCCTTTGAGGATCTAGTTTGCCGAAGTAATTGGGGTTTTTTGGGGCATTTGTCATTGCGGCAAGCAGTCGGGGTTTGACCAAGTGGTCTGTTATTAGCCCACTTTCTTCCGATAAGCGTGCCCAGCGGCACCACTCTTCGGAACGGATGAACCAGCCATGTTTCCGGTTGTACGAGATACTGTATTACAATCTTTACGACAGTAGACCAACGGTCTAACTAAAGCTTTGCCACTTCTGTTGTCAGAAGAGCTTGGACCAGCATGCGTAGTGGTTCGCTGTTCGAAGGAATTGGTCTAATGATCTTCTTCTTAGAAGAGGTACCGGAGCCGCTTTGATCAACATGCCCAACATGCAGCGCTGTTGGTCGAAGTGGCCGGTTGTGATTCCTGTGTGAAGGGTGTTACTCCGGAATCTTCGTTTTTAACATGCCCAGCGGCGTTGTGAGAGAAGAGGTAGCTTCCTCATTAGCTGAAGGGCCGCGGCTAGGCTGCTAAAACCTTGTCGGTGCTCTTAAGGATTAGCTTTACATGTCTAAAGCAGTAGCCAATTTTACCTTTGTATGTGTTAAGCCTACTCATGGAGGCGTCGTCAAACGGCAATACGAGGTCGAAGAGTGCACCTTCCTGCTTCCTTTGTATAACTTTCCATGAGTTAGCCTGTAGTCCAGCATTCTGCACAGCGAATGTAGCTAGAACTTATTTATTTATTTTTTTTATTTATAATTCGCGCACGCTTCAAGGGGTTCGCACCCTTATAATGCTCGGCTATATGCTTGGCACAGCGTGGGAAATAAAGAAGTGTCCGAGCTTAGTATTAAAAAAAAAACTTTATTCAAAAAACTCAACTCAAAAACTTAGAGCAATAATAGATGTGATTGACTTGACGGTCAACGGAAAAAAGCACTCCTTAAACAATCTATGGTAACTTATATATATCGTGTCATTATGATAAGTCAGCACTTTGTGCTTTTGCTTTTGCACAAGACAAAGAACTGCCTAAGACCACCCAGCTATTCCTTATCTTGGTCACATGGTTATTCAACACGTTTCGTGGAGATAACTATTTTCGTCCGACAGAAACGTGTCATATCGGTCTTTTGTGGATGCTTCGTTTGGGGATGCTGAAGTATACATAACTTCCCCCTCGTTTATTTTAAAATTCTCCTGAATTTTGTTATCTATTTTAACTTTAATTGGTTTTGGATTTTTTCTACAAAACAATATGATTACTATTGAAATGAATATAATAATGATTAAACTCAAATTTATTCCATATGACACGTTTTTGTGGTACTGCAACTCCTCTATTTTATGTATATTAATTTCATTTTTTAATATGATATCATCTAATGTTATTTTATCGCTGAAATTTTTAAAATTTTGATTTATTGGATAGTAAAACCGTTCTTGGAACGTTTGCTTGATATTTGAAAAATAATGATCTAGCATTTTTATTTCACAATTATTAAAATGAATTAATGCGTTTCCTGTTATATTTAAATTTCGTTCATCACAATTTTGATTTATTTTTAATTGATTTGCATTTTTTATTACAATAGTTTCGTCATCTAGCGAAAGAATTTCTGTATTATTATTTCGTACAAGTTTACAGTTATGTTGGTAAGAACAATGTTTACTTAAGTCTAATTCGTTTAAATATTTTAGATTTTGGTATTGATATGTTAAATTATTATATTTGAATACAATTTCGTTAGGATAATCTATTTCTTTCTGATATTTATTTGGTATGGGTATAATCATTCTTAGCTGTATTTTTTCAATTTCTTTAGGAATCTTAATAGCAAATATTAACACATTGTCTTCAAATTTAGTTATGCCTAATTTTATATACTTTATTTTATTTATATCTATATTATATATTTTTATCTCTTCATCTGTAAGTATGTTTGGATGTAACATTCCATACCTGGCGGACGCTAAATTGTCTTGTATGTGTTCAATTTTTTCTTTTATTAATTGTACTTTAAAAACTTGGTCATAAAATAAGTTCTGGTTTATGGTTTTACTGGTTACGTTTTTTAACTGTCCTAAGATTATTGTTCTGTCTTTCTGTATTATATCTTTTAGTTGCTTAAATGATTTGCTAAAGTTATCATTTATTGAAATTTGTTGATTTACATTAGTAATAGCATTGTGATTGTTTATATCTATATTTCTGAGATGATTTTCAATGTCTACTCTATCCTCATTGTCCATTGTTCCAAAAAGCCATTTTGATGTACTTCCTACAAAATTGACTAATCCTCTTTTCTTTCTGTTATCTCTAGGTATAATAGTATTTACTTTATTCCTCAGATGTTTAAGTTCTGTTTTAAGTAAATCCTTGTGTAGCACATCAAGGTTTTCTATATTTGTTGAAATATCATTTAATACGTCTACTATTTCCATTGGTTTAATCAAATGAATTATTATATCTGTCTTAGTTACTATGTCTGCTTCGTTTATTTGTATTTCTGTAAAACCACTCTGTTCTTTTACTTCTTCGATACTCAGTAGTCCGTTAGTTGATGTTGTTAGGAGTAGTATTAATGTTATCATGAAAAGCTGAAAATTTTGGTTGTCTTTTAATATTAGTCGTGTGAATGTTATCTAATTTACCTCTCTTAAATCTAGGTTGATGCTTATGCCTAACTGCCTTATAATTTCGTATAAACCCTGTAGATCTGGTTTCTTCATAATCTTCACGCTTAGCGTTTACTTTGTCTAAATTAACTTCCTTAACTATTCGTAAATGGTGTCTAATCTTATCAAAGTCTATATTATGACGTTGTACGTCCTTCGGCATGGTTCTGATGGTTGAGTGGAATCGTTCATTATAGTTATTTATAGCTATTTGTGTTAACCTCTTAATTGATGTGTTTCGTTTAGTTAATATGAGAATTCTACACTTCTCTAATATGGTGCTATGAAACCTTTCAATATCCGCGTTACCAGTATGGCTATTGGGTTTCGTGTAATGTATCTCTACACCTTTCTCTTGTAAAAATTCTTTTATTTGGATTGATCTAAATTCATTATCTGCAATAATTTTTGTTGGTTTTCCTATTTTAGTAAAGTGATTTTCCAATTCTTCTATTATTGTAACATGGTTTCTGTCTGGCAAATGATATGCAGAACCGAACTTTGAGAATTTATCTATTACTGTAAGAAAACTACACTTCATGATTACAAAAGTGTCTATGTGAATTATTTCATTCAAATCTGTTGCTGTTTCGGTATAATAGAATTTAGGTTTAATCGGTCGTCGGTCATATTTTGATTGTTGACAAATGTCGCATTGGTTGATAACAATTTGTATCAACTCTAATAGTTTTGGGAAATATATTTTAAATTTTATCTTGTTGTATGTTTCTTGTATACCTGAATGTAGACTTTCTCTTATATGGTACAAAGAGATTTGTTTGACTGCTTCGGTTTCCGTTTTAATATCCTGTGCTCTATATGAACATTTAATAAATTTAATTTGATTATCGTTTGAGAACATTTCTCGTAATTTTTCCTGCACTATATTATATTCATGATCTGGTAGTTCTGAATATATACCTGTAATTCCTTTCTTTAATAATCGCCTAAATATATCATCTAAATTGTTAAAATCGTAGTTTGCTATATGGATTATTCGTTTTCCATGGAGTATTTCTATTTCTTGGGTTTTGTTATTGGTTAAGATTATTTGTGTTTTATATTTGTTAACTATTTCCTCTTTAATGGGGATGTGATCTAACAATTCTTCTTCGGCGGAGTGAACTGTAGCCATTGTTATATCATCGCATTCTTCCATGTTGAATAACAATCCTAAATCTGAGTCCGAAGGATTTCTTGACTTCGTAGTGTCTGTCATATCTTGGTCTCGTTTTGAAACGTCTTCTTCGTTATGTTCTAGTCTACTTAGAAAATCCGCAACTCTATTTTCCTTTCCCTTTAAATATTCTATTTGGAATATATATTCTCCTAACTTTAAGAGCCACCTTTGGTGTCTCGGGGATATGTCTTTACCTTTGTATTTAGCATGTAGGTATTTTATTGGCTGGTGATCAGTGAATATTATAAACTTGTTACCGTAAAGATATGGTCGGAAGTAGTTTACCGCCCACATGATAGCCAGAAACTCTTTGTCTGTGGCTGCATAATTGCGCTCGTGATTGTTAAGAGTCCTTGATGCAAAACAAACTGGATGTCCTTCTTGTGAGAGAACCGCCCCGATGGCATAGTTTGATGCGTCTGTTGTCAAGTGAAATTGTTTGTCAAAATCGGGAAATCTTAGTATTGGATGACTGCTAATGAGAGTTTTTAGTTTTTCAAATGCTTCTATATAGGTTGGGTCATTCAGGTTAATTTTAGTGTTTTTCTTGAGATACTTTGTGATTGGTTGTGCTACTTTCGCGTAGTCTCGTATGAATTTTCTATAAAATCCTGTCAACCCTAAAAAGCTTTTTATTTGCTTCTGCGATTTAGGAACTTCTAATTTTTCAATTGTTTTTATCTTATTTGGGTTGGGTTTTAGTCCGTCTTTCGTAAGTATATGACCTAAAAATTCCGTCTCTTTTCTTAAAAAATTACATTTGTCTACCTGCATTTTTAAGCCTTTGGATTCTAGTACTTTAAAAATGTCTGAGATTGCTTTGATGTGTTCTTGAAGAGTGGTACTAAATATTAATATGTCGTCTAGGTATATAACACACGTCTTATTAATATAATCTCTAAAAATTTCATTCATTAGCCTTTGGAATGTCGCTGGGGCATTCTTGAGACCGAATGGCATTCTTATAAACTCATATAATCCATGTGGTGTAATAAAAGCTGTCTTTTTCCTATCCTCTTCTTTAATGTGAATTTGGTGATATCCTTTTGCCAAATCTATTGTTGTAAAGTAATGTGCTCGACCCAGCTTGTCTAATATAGAGTCTATGTTAGGCAGTGGGAACTTGTCATCGATAGTCACCTCATTAAGTTTCCGATAGTCGATAACTATACGGTACTTTTTGTCTCCGGAATTATCGTTTTTTTTTGGTATTACTATTAATGGACTACAATACTTGGAATGGCTTTTTCTTATGATGCCCTGTACTTCCATTTCTGCGATTTGTCTTCTGACTTCCTCCTCGTGCTTTGGTGGATACCTATATAGTTTTGAATTTATTTGTTGATCTGTAGTTGTCTTAATTTCGTGTTCTATTACCGAAGTGCTTGTAAGTCTGTCACCCTCTTTAAAAAATAATTTACTGAATCTTTTAATAATTTTATCTATGGCTGCGTATTCCTCTTTATTTAAATTGTCTAATTTTAAATGCATAATATTTTCGTTTACAGTTTCCAAAGTGTATATTTCATTAGTTGAGTATGGCTTATTTTGAAATCGAATTATTTGACCGTTGAGCTTTATTATCCCTTCCTCTAAATCTATTAATGTGTTTAGCTTATTAAGTAAATCCGTACCTATAATAAACTGATATTTTCTATTTGGTAACTGTTTAACTTTCCACTTAATAAGTGCTCCTACTGGTGCCTTGAGTTCATCTGGTGCAGGTGTTTGAGCTTCATATATGATGGAATCTTTTCCATTTATGGTGGAATAATATATAGGCTTAATTCTTACTATTTTAAAAGTATTTATTTTATCATCAATTATACTGAGAGACGAACCTGTGTCTATTAGAGCTAAGTATTTTTTTGTGTTTATGGTTATTTCTATTATGGGGAGTTCTTCCGAGGCTAGTTGATAAAAAACTCGGAAGTATTTCTTTCATAAGAATATTTGTCTGTTTCTAAAGTTTTGTTATTATGATTATAAGGTGACGTTCTTGATCTTTGCTCGGTCATATTCTGTTGTAGGCGATTTTGGCCCGAATATCTGCTGAGGTTTCCTGATCGGAGGTGTTGTCGGTGTAAGTTATTTACCTCTCCTCTGCTCTCAATGTTATCTACTTCCATTGCTTCGGTTCTAGAGAAGTTCTGTCGAATCTGTGCCGAATCGTGTCCTTGAATCCTTGGTTGGTATGTTCGTCTTTGTTCCGAATTGTAACGAGCTTGTCCTTGGTAGTTTTGTCTGTATTGTCTAGAATTTATTCCCTGATCTTGTCGATATTGTCCTGAATGTCTAGTTTCTTGACCCTGGTAATTTCTGTAATAGTGTGTTGGTCGGTTTGTTTCATGCCGTTGATTTTTTTCTAACTGATGTGGCAAATTATTTTTATATTCATGTTTAGAACTATAACTGTGTTTATTATTATTTTTACTCTCTTTATTTGCATGCCTATATTTCTTAAATTCCTCTCTTATACAGGAATCTTCAAATCTTCTATTTCTCATAATGGCAACTATCGTTCCTAAGTCCGTCTGTTCGTATATTTTGTCTAAGAGTACGCCCTGTGTCATTTCTTTTATTGTATTTACTAATATGCTATCTACATTGTTTAGGTCTATACCTTTATCATCTTTATAATAAACGCTTAATTCATCGGATTTATATTTTAAATTTTGAATCTCCATAGCTAAATCACTTACATTATTTGCACGTATGTTGGTTATTCTTCGATATATGTCTGATGGCTCTACATCAGGTTTGTACCGCAATTTGAGTACGCTTTTTATAGATGTCCAATTGTCTGGTTGTGGTAAGTTGATGATGGTATTCTTGGCTTCTCCTTGGATCTTCTCGTAGTATATTGTCCGCACCATACATTTTAGTAATTCTTCATCGGTGACTCCTGATAAGTAGTACTCCACGTTGCTAATAAATGAATTGATGGTCACTTCGCTATGTCCGGTGAAGGTGGACATATGTTTCACTTCTCTTAATACTTTTTCAGTATTCTCACGAGTTACCTCCCTACGCTTCAGTATCTGGTAAGCTGATGACATTTGTTCCAGTTGCTGATTCTTCCGAAGAATTTCCGCTGTTAGTTCCTCTGTCGTCGACATTTTCAATCCTTGTCTATTGTTGTTGTAGAATTCGGTTTTGTCTTTTTTCATAAAGTTAATTTCTTTTTTTTTTCACTGTCTCGTTGGATGTGTTTTGTTTCTTATTCTTCACACTACTTTATTATTCTAGCTGGATATATCCATAAGCTAGTTAGATGTAATGAGAAATTTTTTTATTAAATTTGATTTCACAGGTACTAAGTAAATTTTAAATATGTACTTTTAATTTCACTGCGTTATTTTAACAAATTATATTCGAATCACTGGATAACCCGTTTTAGAGTTATCCTACCGACTGCGCCAAATAAAGAAGTGTCCGAGCTTAGTATTAAAAAAAAAACTTTATTCAAAAAACTCAACTCAAAAACTTAGAGCAATAATAGATGTGATTGACTTGACGGTCAACGGAAAAAAGCACTCCTTAAACAATCTATGGTAACTTATATATATCGTGTCATTATGATAAGTCAGCACTTTGTGCTTTTGCTTTTGCACAAGACAAAGAACTGCCTAAGACCACCCAGCTATTCCTTATCTTGGTCACATGGTTATTCAACACGTTTCGTGGAGATAACTATTTTCGTCCGACAGAAACGTGTCATATCGGTCTTTTGTGGATGCTTCGTTTGGGGATGCTGAAGTATACATAACTTGGGCGTTAAGGAAGAGGAGGAGGAAAGAGGAGATGTCTATGAGCTTGTGTTTTAAATGCCTGTGGATCATGGTGATGTGGGAAGACAGAGCTTGGCAGAGCATTCCACATACGTGTTGTACGGCTGAAGAACGAATCCCTGAATTTAACGAGGGAGTATTGCGGCTGAGAGGAGAGGTGGCATGCAGCTGGCTATTTCTCTTGAGCACCGCTTGTAGAAGAAACGATAAAACAGTGACAAGCCAGAAACGTTCCAGCGGTGTTTAAGCGAATCTATTGATTTCGCTATATTTTCGTCACCGATAAGTTTTATCGCGCGGTTTTGTATTCTATCTAGCTGATGCAAAGAAGTCTTAGGCGCACCAGAGCAGATATGGCAAATGTACTCAAGTTTTGGGCGAATAAAAGCCTTGTATATGGTAGCCAGATCAGAGGGAGAGAAATATTTCTTGCACCGGGCTAGAAAACCTAAACATTTCACAGCATTTTTAGCGATGGTAAATATGTGGTCATTCCAACGAAGCTTGTCGTTAACGCACATACCGAGAATTGCGAGATTTTCAGTTTCCTCGATGCAAGTGCCATTCATGGATAATGGCATGGGGTTAAGGATTCGCTTTGACGACAGGAGACAACATTGGGTTTTGGAAGCGTTAAATTCTACTCGATTGATTGCTCCCGATTGTATTATGCTGTCAAGGTCAGAATTCAACGAGCTTAACGTACAAAGTTGTTTGTGTTCCACATCAGAAGTGGAGGGACGTTCCACAAACTTATATGAGAAGCTGGGAGTGCTGTCGTCAGCGAAAGAGTGAATTGGATTAGAAGTCACAGATAAGAGATCATTAATAAAAATGAGAAAGAGTGTCGGGGACAGAACAGAGCCCTGGGGAACGCCAGCATTTATGTGGTGTATTTCAGACTTGAAACCGTCCAAAACAACTTGAATTGAGCCGTCCAAAAGATAGCTTCTAATCCAATGAACCAGTTTATCATCAACACCATAAGCACGCATTTTAGACAAAGGAGCTTGATGCCAAACTCTGTCAAATGCCTTTGAAATATCGAGTGCAACAGCTTTGCTTTCTTCAAAATGATGCAAAGATCGGTTCCACTGTTCGGTAAGATATACCATCAAATCACCAGTAGAACGTTGCCCACGAAATCCATACTGCCGGTCACTAAGAATTTCGTTGGTTTCAAGATATTTCTTAAGCTGATAATTGATCAGCGTTTCCATGACCTTGGAAAGAATGGATGTAATTGCTATGGGTCGGTACGAAGAAGGAGATGACGGCTCACCTTTTTTGGGTATGGGCTGGACAAATGCTGTTTTCCAACTTCTCGGGAAGAGTCCAGAAGAATAGGATAGATGGAAAAGCTTACGCAATGGTAATGCCAGCTTGGAAGAACACCTCTTCAGAACTAATGGAGAAATACCATCTGGCCCAGCGGATTTGTGTGTGTTGAGATCATTTAAAACCCTACCAACTGCACGAGTACGAATAAATATCTGTCCCATAGAGTGTTCAATACTCTGAGGTGCAGGAGGCGACAATGCACAATCTGGAAGCGTAGAGCTAGCTGCGAAATGCGCAGCAAACAGATTGGGTTTGTCTATAGAGCTGACAACTGGAATGTCAATATAAATGACGGTTGGGATTGACGACGAGGCTGTATTTTTGATTCTTTTCACGAAGGACCAAAAATTTTTACTACCTTTGGGACATTGTAGTATGTTTTGCCTTAATTTTCGGTCGTAGGCGAATTTGACTTGCCGAAGATGGGCATTGCAATCATTTCTTGCTCGTTTAAATTTTTTTCGGTTTTCCTCGGTAGGGTTTGCTTTGTAAAACCGAATGCACACCTCTCTAATCCTAGAAGCCTATTTACAGCTCAAGTCATACCATCCATCTTCCTTTGATTTGATAGATTTATTCCTGAAAGGAATAAACTTTCTCATACCAATAAGAATGATGTTTGTGATTGCATCAGCGGCGGCATCCACGTTGCTATCACGAAAAAATAGCGACCAGTTAGTTCAAAGAAGTTGTTAAGGCCATCCTAATTAGCTTTCTCGTATTGCCATACAATTTTTTTTTGAGTTTTTTCTCTAACTACGTGGTTTATAAACGTGAAATTAGCTGATACTACACAATGGTCTGACGAGCCTAGAGGCGATAATACATTGACGGAGTATTTCTCAGGACGAGAGGTAAGGAACAAGTCAAGGGTGTTAGCGGAATGATATGCAATGTCAGGTATTCGGGTAGGCTCATTTACAAGCTGAGTAAGGTGGTTAAACTCAGCGAATAACTCAACACACCTTCCTTCGGGTGTTATCTGGTCAGAATGGCGAAGCCACCCAGAATTGTGTACATTGAAATCGCCCGCAATAACGATTTCATGTTTTTTTTATCAATTCTTAAGGTTGAATCAGACAGTGCATCAAACTCACTCTGAGTTGAAACACTGTCTAAGTTGGGGCTTCTGTAAAGGAAACAGTAGTAGATGTTGCGCTCTTGTACCTTAACTTTTATTCAAATGAAATTGAATTCCGGTTTGGAACTTTGGCTAAATTGAGGCAAAAGCTGAAACGCAACATCTCTCCGTACATAGATTGCGAGTCCGCGTCGAGAGAAAAATAATGGCACCAAGCTATACCCAGGCAGATTAAATTCCGATACATCAGAATTATCAAACACCTGAGTTTCACTCAATCCCAAAATTGCTGGCCTGTGGACATGAACATGGTTAAACACAGAAAACGAATTCGTTCTCAGCCCACGTATGTTGCTGAGATCCACTCTGAAAACACACATACTACAAAAAAACAAACACACAAAACACAACTTACCGCTTCTTTAAACCGTAATTGAGAAGAGTATGTCTCAAATTGGATTATTAACACAATTTGTCGCCAGTGTTATGCCTTCACGACAAAGTGAGTTAAATCACCAAAAGAAACAAACACTCACAATCCGTTATTCTTATAGCTAAATAGTTAGATCATTACCCTGCCGCATGTAAGCATAAAACAGTTGTAATTCACTAATTCTTTAGCTGAGGTGTTGGGGACGGGAAGCATGGACACCACACACTGCACTTTGCACTAACAAAATATGCACACGCGATCCGGCGAGCTTGGGCAATTTGCGTTTTTGTTGTTGTTGTTTTCTTTCGTTTGTTTTGTGCAATGACGATGCGCAGCACATCCGCGTACGATGACGTATCAGAGACAACTTTGTCAGAAGATAGCTTCAAACACTGTGGGAAGAACCCACGGACGATGCGATGTTTGGGGAACGATCCTTCTTCCACCAGCGTCATGTTCAATTCAAATGTTTTGGGGGAGCAGTTTTGACAAATTCGAGAGAACTCTCTCTACTAGAGCCAGTCCGTACATCATGTTTAAATCTCAAGCGAGTTCATTTTAATGAATCCACCCCTTTTTTCTGGAACTATAGCCCATCTAGTGACTTTCCAATGAAGAACAGCCGGATTTCTCCGAGATAAGGCTACAGACATCGACAAGTGTGGATGCGTCAGAACCAGAGTGTGCTGTTAGCCTGTAGTCCAGCATTCTGTGCAGCGATTGTATCTAGAACTTTGTCAGAAGATAGCTCCAAACGCTGTGGAAAGAACCCATGGACGATGCGATGTTTGGGGAATGATCCTTCTTACACCAGCGTCATGTTCAATTCAATTGTTTTGGGGGAGCAGTTTTGGCAAATTCGAGAGCACTCTTTCTACTCTAGCCAGTCCGTACAGCATGTCTAAACCTTAAGCGAGTTCATTTTAATGAATCCATCTCTTTTTTTCTGGAACTATAGTCCATCTAGTGCCTTTCCAATGAAGAACAACCGGATTTCTCCGAGATATTGTAGCCTTATCTCGGAGAAATCCGGTTGTTCATCGACAAGTGTGGATGCGTCAGAACCAGAGGTTGTAGATTCTACATCTTCTAATCAGACACACTCGCGAGTTACGGATGGGGCCTGCATGGCATCGCCGTCCGAACTTAGAGGAGACTTCTTTTCAACAATAGACCGAGGTATTGCAACCACAACAGCTTCTTGTGTTACAACGGGCTGCCCGACAGCGAGACCCAATGTTGATGCACTTTGAGATGCATCGGTATCATTAATATTTTTTAAAGAATCAATTTTGAAACCCACGAGTATCCGTGAAAAAAGGGCCACCCATGACTGAGCCCGGTTTGCCATAGGAAGACTGGTCGTCTAGGAAGGTCGCCAGGTATTCGGAGTTCGCTTACTAGCGACTAAGCTACTCTCGGATGTTTGTCAGACATTTGCGAGAGGTGGGACACAGTGAAAAATACTTTTGGTGTTACTAGGATTCGAACCATGAACCTCCTGTTCAGAAGCCATGCACTTATCCACTGAGCAACGACGCCCATGTGACCATATTGTATATTTTGCGTGGGGCATCGTTTCGACTATCGTCCTCCATGTAGATCAAAATGCAGTGAAATCTGTCAATGACCTCACATTACGGCGATGCATCATCAACCGAGTTCCATCCAGACTAAGATGCCAGCAGCAAGCAGCCCCTACCTGTGCCAAAATGAATCTGAAACGTCCTCCAATGTCCTGCTACATAGAGCTATTGCAACCCTCTTAATCAACAATGAAGACGTACCTTTTCGCTTCCTACTAGATGAGCAGCCAAGCGAATTACATCTCCGAAGATTTAGTACAAAAATTACGATTGCCCAGGTCAAAGTCATCAGAGTAGAGAGATTGGAACGGTCCGTTCTATTCCTAGCATAAAACTCAAGCTTTATCATCCGGACCTGTCATTCATAAATATAAAAGTCCTCGTAGTTAAACGTGTTACCTGTTCTCTTCACAGCATGCTGAGTCATATCGCCTGGAAGATCTTATATGATAAGCTACTTGCAGATCTACATTTCAATAAACCTGCATACATACACTATTATTAGGTGGACCGGTATAATCGACAGGGTTACGACCTGACATAGAAAATTCTTATAGCTAAATATATGATGCAGGTAGCGGTATTGCAGTAAAACCTCGGCCTTCACAACACTCTCGGAGTTTGAGTACACATTAATGGATTTCTGGGATATGCCAGCAACAAAGAGAACATTGATGAAAATGATAGTTCATATTGCGAGAAATTATTCATCGAAAAACACACACCAAAGACGGTCGGTATATCGTACTAATTCCTTGGAAAGCCAATGCTTTCAAGTGCGAGCTTAGAAACTCGTTTAGGTCAGCTGTAAAATTTTTCATCGGCCAAGAAAATCGATGGGAGAAGGACAAAACAAAACAAATTAAACGATTTTATGGTCTACTGTCTCGCATCTCAACGTATGTCACCAGTTCCTATTGAGCGACAGCGAGACGAAACAGGAAATGCGTACTACATACCATATATTAGCGTCATTCGCAAAAATGCTGTTACAACCAAGTTGAGAAATGTTTTTAATGTCGGCTCACCCTCAAGTAACGGAATCTGTCAAAATCAGCTTATCCCAATTACCAATGACCCAAACTACAGTCCCACATATTCGATATAATCCATCAGAATTGACAATATAAATTTATCTTTACCAGCGACATGCAACAGATGTTCCGCCAGTTCCGGATACCTGAGCGAGACGGTGAGAAATTTAGAATCATTTGGCACCCACGACCTTATTCAAGGCGCCGATTGCATGTCAATGTCAATGTCAAGAAAAAATCGCGAAGATAACCGCTACTTTAGAGGCCGGAAAACTTTCTCTGACACAATTAACCAATTTTATCGAGAAGTTCTCTTGCTTAAAACATATACTGCGAGTAATCACTCGTTGTCTCCGTTGGACTAGTGAAAAGAAAATACGTCAAACCGGCCCTCTAACAGCTGAAGAAATATCCATTGCAAAGGCAAAAATCGTCAGGATTCAACAGTGTCGGACCTTTAAAACCGAATTAACTAACTTCTAACTTGATTCAAACGGAATTCATCGCGCGCTTGAAAGGATTTCTCTTACCAATTTACTATAGAACTAGCGGCACTTGATTATGTGCCAGATACATTATGATCACCATCATAGTGGGCATTCCCTGACGGAGCATCTGATAAGAGAAGAATTGTGAATGCATTTGCAGAAGCTTTGAGGTTTCGAGTGAAGAAACACATTCAGAGCTATCCAGAATGTATTCGATGGCAGACTAAAACCATCCAGCCGATCGTGGGCGTTCTACCACCATAACGCATCAGTCTAGCACCCGAATTCAGTAAAATCGCACTCAATTTCTGTGGTCCATTTCATATTGAAGCCAGTGCATTAAGGTTTGAAGAAATTATAAAAGTTTGTTTGCCTAGTTACCAAAGCAGTTCATTTAGAAATTTTGCTCAGATTTGAGCACAGCTATGTTCCAAGTAGCGTTCGGTTACATTCCTAGAACACCCTCACATCACTTTATAATATCATAATATATTTTCGTATATTCATAATATAACAAGTGCGCAGTCCAACTACAAATATAAAAGTAACGCACATAATGCACATACATATAACAAGCTCGCAGTCCTACTGGACAATACAAGAGTGACGCATTCTAATCCTAATCTTTAATTCTGATCTAAGAGATCAACATGTTTACGTCTTTCTTAATTCAAGGACAGCCAGATGTCCAATTGCGCATGAAATAAACATGTTTTCGTCTTTCTTAATTCAAGGACAGCCAGATGTCCAATTGCGCATGAAATTAACATGTTTACGTCTTTTAAATTCAAAACAAGATCAAAGTCCAAAAGCTAACAAAGAAGTTGGACAGCACACAAATAGTATATAAGCATTATGGAAATCATACGAATTTGTTCAGTTCTATTCAACCTTCATCGACTTCAGTCGTATCCAGAGTTTTAAGAAGTGCAGTATTATTCATTGTATATTAGAGTTCTAAGTTCTCAGTTTAATTTAAGAAAGTTAATAAAGAGTTCTTTTAGAAATTAAAAGAAATACTTGTGTTTTATTTAGGTGTGGTGTTTTCATTTGAAAACACAAAATATATTTTTTTTAATAAAATAAGAATCGGAAACGAAACTGGCACAGTCGGTAGGATCCTGAAAGATAAAGATATCTTACTTTATTTAATTCAGGATCGTCCTTTAACTAATTAAAATAGTTTGCCGGTAAAGTGAAATTACAAAACGGTATTAGAGGACAACAACAATATATACATATATATACATTTAGAAATTGAAAAACATAGTGAACCAGATCTTTAAAAGACAATTTCACAAAATCTCATAGAGGGAATGTTTGACTAAAAACAATTAAATTAAACATTTTTAATGCTACCAGAAGAAATAAAACTTCAAAAGGGAGCAGACGCACCGCAAATAGAAGAACCACACATAGAACAGAATTCACAAAGTTGGATAGACGACGAAGCTACAATTGATTTTAAAGAGCATTTTAAATTACTTCAAGAAAAGTTAAGAAGACAACAGCTTCGAGAAAATAAAATTAAATAAAAGTGAAATAAAAGAAAAGAAGGAAGAACAACTTACGTGGCATGAAGAAAATCAGACCATACAACATACCAGCTGCATTAAAATTTGACAGAAAGGAAAGTGATACCTCAGCTATAGAATCAACACAATCAACAGATCCAGCAGTGATCCAACAACTAAAAAAGAACCAATTGAGAAAAATCTCGAGCAACCAACAAATTCAAAAAATAAGGTAACAATGGCAACTATAACTATTGATCCATTAAAATTAGTGAAGAACTTACCATACTTCAACGGTAAAACATGTAATTTAATTATATTTATAAAAAAGCCAAACTTTATAATGAGTACAGTCATTTTACACAATGAACCCGCAAAAGAATTTATAGTTAGTGAAATAAAATAATAAAAAAATCTAAAATCACAGATTATGCATTAGAAGTAATATTACGGGGTGGTGACCCAAATAATTGGCAAGAACTAAAGAATATATTAATAAGAAATTTCGGAGAGAAAGAATCCTTTTTAAAATTAAAAGAACAAGCAGATAGAGTTTATACTAAGAATATAACTCACCTTTATAATTCATATTCAGACATTCTTTGTAGATTAAATAATAAATATTATCTATCGGAAGACAAACCAATAGAATATAATTCTAGCAATAATGAAGCATCATTAGCATTACTAGCTTAATTCTGCGAAAAAATTCCACCAAATGCTAGTTCAATTATAATTAACCATAACATAAAACTTTAAGTGAAGCTTTTTATAAATTAGAAGTCTGTCATTGGACAAAGGAAGAAAATAATAATAATGATAGAAATTTTCGAAGTTTTAGAAATAACAATAATAATTTTAATGACAAAAATTACAAACAAAATAACAACTATAATACAAATCAAAGAAATAATAGGGATTATAAAAACGAACCAAGAAATTCAAATAACAATAGGAATTTCAATAACAAAGGCCACAACTTTTATAGAAATAATAATCAAAACTATAGGAACCAAAATGAACAAAATTATAGGCAACCAAACATAAGTGGGAATTTTTCTTATAATAATCGTAACCCATTTGCTTCACAAACTAAAAGAAATGATCCAGAACCAATGGAAATACCAAACACCTGCCTCAACAGACCATTACCCTGTATAGATGTTCATATTCTTAATAAAAAACTTAGATTTTTAATAGACACATGAGCAGCTACATCTATTTTAATAGAAAATATATTCCCAAGACATTTTGAAAGTAAATTAGACAAAGCAATTACAATTAAGGCAATATATAATGAAAAACAAGTAAATACTAAAATAATTTTACCATTACCAATCGAATTTAATAAAAAAGAATCAACCATGGAATTTTTAATATCTCCGATTACCAACAGTTCATTTGACGTAATTTTAGGAAATAATATCCTTATACCATTAGAAGCCGAAATATCATATTATACTCATACATTAAAAATTAATAAAACTAATATCCCATTGCTCACAAAACCCAAGGAATACCCTTAAGATAGTTACATTCAAGAATTATCAAATACACAAATAAATTTATGTGGTATTGATTTAGCTTTACAAGATTTAACTGACAAATTAACTAAACCTTATATGAACAGAGAAGAAAAGATAGCTCTGAATCAAATATTAAAAAATAATAAACAATTATTCTATAGAGAAGGAGACATTTTAACTAACGTAAAAGAAGTAACACATAAAATTGAAACTAAAAGTGATAAACCAATATATTCACGTCTATATAGATATCCAGAAGTACATATAAAAGAAGTCGATAAACAAATAATCGAAATGCTAGAACAAGGCATAATAAAAGAAAGCAACAGTCCATACAATGCTCCTATCTGGGTCGCTCCCAAAAAGATAGACAATTCAGGACTTAAGAAATGGCGAATTGTTATAGATTATAGAAAACTTAACGAGATAACCGTGGAAGAAAGGTTCCCAATCCAAACATTGAAGACATTTTAGTAAATTGGGAAGAGCCCAATATTTTACCACTCTTGATTTAGCGAAAGGCTTCCACCAGATATTGGTGAATCCTAAAGACAAGTACAAAACTGCTTTCTCAACAGAAAACGGTCATTACGAATTTAATCGGATGCCATTTGGACTAAAAAATGCCCCCGCTACTTTTCAGCGAATGATTAATCACGTCTTAGAAGAACTTGTAGGAAAAATATGTGTTGTCTATTTAGATGACATTCTCATATTCAGTACATCATTAGAGGAACATATTTGCTCAATTAATAAAGTATTTAAAAAACGTAAGCAGCATAACTTAAAAATACAAATAGATAAATGTAAATTTCTTAGCAAAGAAACAGAATATTTAGGGCACGTAATTACTACAAACGGAATAAAGCCAAACCCAGAAAAAATAAAAGCAATCGAAAAGATACCCATTCCTTGTACAACAAAACAATTAAAAACTTTTCTAGGTCTAACAGGTTATTACAGAAAGTTTATTAAAGATTATTCAAAGGTAGCAGTTCCTATGACCAAATTTCTTAAGAAAGGAACAAAGATAAACATTAAAGACCCAGAATATATAACAGCTTTTGAAGAACTTAAATTACTCATATCTAATCACCCCGTTCTTAAATATCCTGACTATACAAAGGAATTCGTGTTAACAACGGATGCATCAAATTATGCAATCGGATCAGTTCTTTCACAATCAAATCACCCATTATGCTATGCATGTCGCACACTCAATGAACATGAACGCAGATATAGCACTATTGAAAAAGAGTTATTAAGTATTGTTTGGTCAACAAAATATTTCAGACCATATCTTTACGGTCGCAAATTTAAAATACAAACTGACCATAGACCTTTAGTTTGGTTAAGTAACCTTAAAGAACCAAATTCAAAACTCCAAAGATGGAAAATTAGTTTAAATAAATATGATTTTGATATCGAATATTTAAAAGGAAAAGAAAATCGCGTAGCAGATTATCTTAGTAGACTCGAAGTAAACGCAGTCAATTGAAACGAAGATTCATCGTTAGCCACAAATCAGAGTTCCCAAGACATTTTGAAAGTAAATTAGACAAAGCAATTACAATTAAGGCAATATATAATGAAAAACAAGTAAATACTAAAATAATTTTACCATTACCAATCGAATTTAATAAAAAAGAATCAACCATGGAATTTTTAATATCTCTGATCATAGACCTTTAGTTTGGTTAAGTAACCTTAAAGAACCAAATTCAAAACTCCAAAGATGGAAAATTAGTTTAAATGAATATGATTTTGATATCGAATATTTAAAAGGAAAAGAAAATCGCGTAGCAGATTATCTTAGTAGACTCGAAGTAAACGCAGTCAATTGAAACGAAGATTCATCGTTAGCCACAAATCAGAGTGGAATAGAAGAAAGAAATGATCACATAGGAATTTCAGAATTACCTACAAATATTTTCAACATCAAATAGAAGTTATAGAGTCAGAAGGTGAATGTAAAAATATAAAAAATCTATATACAGGTATAAGAAGACTCACTATTAAATCAAAAGATGTAGGCGAATATTTTACTGAAGCATTAAGGGAATTTTTACCCGATCACGGAAAAGTGGCAGTATATTGTCCAAGTGATACTTTATTTTGCAAAATTCAGGAAAAATATGTTGAGCTTTACAGCAATCAAAGTAAACTAATATTACTAAGATGCATTACTCTTTTAAAAGGTTTAAGTAATGAACAATTTAATCACAGAGGAATACAAGAAACATATCTTGAAATTAAAAGTGAATATTATTCTCCAAAATTAAGAGAATTAATTAGAAGATACATTAACAATTGTACTGTATATCAAACAGCAAAACATGATAGAAGTCCAGAAAAAATAAAATTTGAAATAAGCAAAACTGCACTTAATCCAAACGAGCTTATACACATGGACATTTATATTCCAAGTAAAGATATCTACTTTTTAACAATTATAGACAAATTCACTAAACATTTGACAGCCTTTCCCCTAGCTAGTAGAAACACTCATAAAATTATCGAGCAACTTAAGCTTAGAAATTCTATATTAGGCAAACCCCAAGAAATAGTATGCGATAATGAATTTAATAGCCTACCATTTAAAGAATATTGCAATGAAGAAGGTATTAAAATAAAACTCAACCCCAAATCATAAGACAGGAAACTCAGATGTAGAAAGAGTGCATGGTACACTTATTGGCTTCAAGCAAAATGCTTGTTTTACATTAATAAAAATGTAAGAAAAAGTTACATGGAAAGAAGACAAAAGGAAAGAAAAGTAGATACAAATGAGAATATTATAAGGGAGTTCGATTTATGATTGATTTAGATTAAATTTTTTTAGAAAAAATGACAAGGAAAGAAGGCAAAACGAAAGAAATGCAGATACAAATTAGAAAATTATGAGGGAGTTCGATTTATGTGCATTCATAAAGAGAGAAGTAAGCAACTATATAACAGTACATTATAGCAATATTATAGCGCTATTAGAACATACTATTATTGTGCTATTTAAATACAAAGATAAATACAATATTTTGAATTGAGGGACCAATGTTGGATCGCAGACGTGGCCACCATGTACTTTGTTTTGCTCTCATTTATGTGCAGCCCCAGATTTCGTACCGCCTGCTCGATCTGGATGAAAGCTTCCTGTACAGCTCTTCGGTTTCTACCAACGATGTCAATATCGTCTGCGTAAGCCAGTATCTGAACGGACTTATAGAGGATTGTTCCTCTCGCCGTTACGTCAGAGTCTCGGATCACTTTCTCCAACGCCAGGTTGAAGAGGACGCAGGCCAGTCCATCCCCTTGTTGGAGCCCGTTATAGATGTTGAATGGGCTTGGTAGTGACCCGGATATTTTAACTGGGCTTATAACATTGGTCATGGTCAACCTACATACATAGTCTTGTCAGTCTATTTGGGATGCCGAATTCTCTCATGGCTATATAAAGTTCTACTCTGGCTATGCTATCATAGGCGGCTTTAAAGTCTATAAAAAGATGGTGTAGTGAGTTTTGAAACTCTAGACATTTTTCCATCACCTCTTTAGGTTATAAATTTGATCAGTTGTTGATTTGCCTGGGATGAAGTCACACTGGTATGGACCAATGATGACTTAAGCATATGGGGCTATCCTGTCTTGAAGGATAGAGGAGAAAATCTTATACGTGGTACTCAACAACGTTATACCACGATAATTGCTGCATTTTGTGATATCTCCCTTCTTATGTATGGGGCACAGGATGCCTCTTCGCCAGTATTCTGGCATAGCTTCTTTTTCCCATACTTGCACTATTATTTCATGAATTGCTTGGTGTAATGTGGGGCCTCCTATTTTTATCAGTACCGCTGGGATCCCATCAGATCGCGGGGCCTTATTATTTTTGAGCCGATTTATCGCTCTGCTAACTTCGTCTATGCTTGGTGGCGGCAGCATAGTTAATCTTCAGTCATTGGTGGAGCCTCCAATTCCTCAGTTAGCTGGCCATTTAGCAACTCATGAAAGTGCTCTTCCCATCGCTCTAGGATGCCTTTAAGATCGGCGATCAGATTACCCTCTTTGTCCTTGCAGTATGTGCAGCGCGGTGTATATTGCGTCATACCGTGGACTATTTGGTAGGACTTCCGCGCCTGGTGCGATCCTTGCTCTCTGTACTGTTCCGATTCACGGGCGAGATTCTTCTTCCAGGCTGCTTTCTTTTGCCGGTGAACTGTTTTTTCATGTCTTCTGAGCTCTTTATATTCATCTTAGCGTGCCCGCGTTCTATGAGATTGTTGCATTGCTCGGTACGCAACATTCTGACGTTCAGTCGCTAGCTTACATTCGGCATCGAACCAATCGTTTCGATCTCTATGACTACTGCCTATGATGGAGTCAGCAGTACAAATGACAGTTGTAGTGATCGCACTACATGTCGCCTCATCAAAAAAACTCAACTCAAAATCAACTCTCCTAAATACGATTCTTCTTTCCCACGGCGTCAAATGCGTCACAATACCGAAAGTACGCCAAGCACGCTACAGCGCTCACTTTTCATGTCAAACATAAATTATAATGTTCATGAGCTCGTCACCCGATATCCGCTACATTCAATAGTATTCAAATATACATTCAATAGCAATACACATAATTCATGCGATCGCTCTGCCTCCAATGCTGTGTGTATACAGCACTGCAGCTATAACAAATAGCAATGCACGTAAATCATGCGATCTCTCTGTGTTTAATGCTGTGTATATACGGCACTGCAGCTATAGCATTCCCAATTGTTCCATACCGAATACAATGCTGTACGGCGGCGGATACACACAAAATCCAAAGTCAAGTACATGTATGAATTGTAGGTATAGAGAGCAAAGGTGAATGGACATCGTCAACGGCAACAGCTGGGTGTATGAACTATATCCAGAGCCATTGACGAATGTAATGCTGATGCATTTATATTGTGTAATAATTTTCCGGTTTAATTGTTTAGCTTAATTTTATTGATATTGGATAATAATTTAATTGCTTACGCAGTTAATAGTGCATCGCACTATATCTGGAGCAATTAATTATTTGATTTATTGATATTGGGAAATATCGCTGATGAGTGCATTTCCGTGAACTGCGTTGACTTGGGGACAAAGATCGTTTGGATTTGAGCGTATAAAAAGGAGAGTGAAATCCAGTTGAAAAGTCAGAGTTAATCCAATACATTCTAGTAGAGGTCGCAGCCAAGCTGAATTCAGCGGGCCTCTCTAGAATCCATAATCAGAGTTAATCCAATACATTCTAGTAGAGGTCGCAGCCAAGCTGAAGACAGCGGGCCTCTATAGAATCCATAATCAGAGTTAATTCAATACGTTCTAGTAGAGTTCGCAGCCAAGCTGAAGACAGCGGACCTCCCTAGAACTAATAATAATGTATAAACATTCGAGTCAGAGTTAATCTAAATCTTAAACTACGAACATTCTAGTAGAGGTCGCAGCCACGCTAAAGACAGCGGGCCTCCCCAGGATTGTAAAAATATTTAGTTAATAAAAATATAAAAACTAACTAGTAGAGGTCGCAGCCAAGTCTAAGACAGCGGGCCATTCTGGTAATTTATAATCAAGAAATATAATAAAGTACATAAATTGAAAAACAATGCTAAATAAACGGTTTTTTTATTTAAAAGAAATTAAGTCTCCGCCCAAGTAGCTCTTCCCTTAGTTACACAAGGAAGCACGGCTATTATCATTTGGCGTAAAACATTTGGTGGCAGCGGTGGGATCTACAAAAGATCTCCTACCCCAGCCTTAGAGCGTAGGCATTTGGCCAACATTCGGGCAGTGAAAAAAGACCAGGCTGTAGCTGCAACTTTAGGGCGCGAAGCTTGCCTGGCAAAATCAACAGCAGCGGCAAGCAGCAGACAACAGCAGCAGAAATCGTCATTCAACATCCACAACCACAGCAGCAGCAAGCAACGGTAACACCCACAGCAGAGACAACAACAGCAAGGAGCAACATAAGCAACAGCAGCAGATCATCAAAATCCAGCAGCAAAAGTTCAGCGGCAACACCCACAGCTATAATCAACAAGCAGACAAAGGTAGAACCATTCTTCTTTTAAAACAAAAAAAAAACAATTATATATATATATATATATTACATTTTATAATAATAATATATTTTTTAAACATATATTTTATTTGGTTGTATATTTTTAAAATATTTTTGGTTTATACCTCGTTGAAAATTTTTAATATTTTTGGTGAATCTTGGGTACTTTGTTGCAAGCCTTTCCCCCCCCCCCTCTCTCTCTCTTTATTCCGATATTTTTTTTCCCCGCGAATTATTGCTTTATTTTGGTTGATCTCCGATATTTTTTTTCGCGAATTTTTGAAGTTTGTTCTGTGAATATTGTTTTCGTGTTTGGACTTTCGATTTCCAAAACAAGTAGACCAGTCACTAGGCTCCAACTTTAAGTTATTCGTTCTCGATTTAGAGGTTATTCCTGAAGGGGAGTCATCCGACATGGACATAAAAATAAGTATTTCCGATGTGTATAACATCATACCCCTCTTCGATGGGAAGCCAGCTGATTTGGCTAAATTTACGTCATGCTGTGATATTCTCTTCACCTGGGTAAAAGAGAGTGATGAACCCACATTTCTGGCCATTGTTAAGACAAGACTACAGGGTCCCGCATTCGAGTTGACACAATTCAACTCCCTTACGACTTGGGCAGCTCTCAAGGAGAAGCTCTAGTCCGAATACAAGGAGGTGAAAACGCGTTCCTCTGCGCATAACGAGCTGTTGACAACGAAACAAAGATACAAAGAATCGGTCAAGGAGTTTGGCGAAGGGGTTTGTACGGCCCTAAACAATCTAAACTCCGCCACTTTCAACACAACTCGCGATGAAACGGTTCGGGAATTCTTGGTGTAAGAAAACCGCCGACTAGCGATCCAGGTGTTCGAAGATGGTCTAAAAAATGACCAAATTAGGCTTATAGCCAAGGCATTCGGGGGAGCTGACCTAAAGAAGGTTGTAGCTCATGCTGAGGGAGTTGCTGCACGCATAGATCACGCCCCACAAACTTTTCAAAATAAATTTGCTCCTCACAGAAATCCGCAAACAACTATATATTTTCAGACTTGCTTAAGCCCGGTCACACGAGGGAATCGTGTTACCGGAATAATCAATTCCCAAACTTTCAGGGTAGGCCTCCCATTAAAATGGAAGTGCAATTTCTTACTTGTAATTACTGCAAGAGGAGGAACCACACCGAGGCAAACTGTAGATTACTGTAGTTTAAGGAACCAACGATACGACTAAAATTCAGTCCTTCGGACAAGAAATTTTTTGATAGATACGGGTGCCGACGTTAGCCTAGTAAAAGAAAATAGGTATAATGAAAATACAATACACGGTGACGACCTCTACACCATTACTACCATAGCCGGGGAATCGCTAAAACCCCTTGGTTTGGTGTATGGTACCCTAGAGTTCAAGTCACCCGAACATGCCCTTTTGTTAGATCACCCTTTTCATATACTTGATAATCAAATTAATTTCCCCTATGATGGAATTGTTGGGAATGACTTTTTATCAAAATTTAAATGCGAAGTAGATTTCAAAAACGACACACTAGAAATTCCATTCAAGCGAAGCCAAACGGAGGAAAACAAACCATTCCGTTCGGCATGTGAAAAAAAATTTAAAAACTTTGAGTCGCCATGCGAACTTCGATCTCATGATTCCAATTTCAACTATAAAAAATTCAATAAAAACTTAGTAGAGCATAAAACCAAGCAAAAAGACTTAGAGACAATAGATCCTAAGCAAAATAAAAAAGACTTAGAGACAATAGATCCTGTGGAGACCCATTGAATAACATCATATTAAGTTTTCTATTTGAAATAAACATAAGTTCTAAAAATATGACTGCTGGCAATGACTTACAGCAAACGCATAACACATTCGTGAGCGTATTACATATACGACTAATATCGTAAGTATTCTCCATCTCATATCCATTCGTATTATTAGTGTTCGTCACTGTTGTAGTCGACCACCGACCTGAACGATTGTGTGCTAAGGAGCTGACATATTTGGAGTATTACATATGGGAAAATAATAGCTAGTTAAATACAAACTAAATGTGGACGATTAAATTGATCCAAACATTTTGCAAAAAAATGCATGTAGAAGATTTTAAAATTTCCATTATTGTTTTCTAGTACCAAATAAAGGAAATAGAACGGGAAATATTGCAAAACAGTTCCTGCACAGAGAAACCTGAAAAATAATATAAAGGTCCCGCAAAAAAGTTAATGCGTGGGAGAGAGAAGAGAAATAAACGAAAAAAATAAGAAAAGAACATTTGTGTGTTGCGTAAGAAAGACAAAAGTAAATTGCAAAGCAGGTAATGCAAAGAATAATATTTTGTGATTTTCAGAACAAAACTAAATACAAGAAGAAGAAAGATGGGAGACACAGTTATAAAATTATTTTTATGCGAATCAATCGACAAATCTTTAATACGTCTGGAGTGGGAAAAATGGCTAAGGTCATTCAATTTATATTTAGAAGCCGAAGAGATTATTGAGGTAAAGAAAAAGAAGAACAAACTTCTTGACTTAGGTGGTCCTCAACTACAAGAAGTCATCTATAATATACCGGGAGCTATAGGCGAAGACGTGGCAGAGGCAGATACGTTCAAAATTTTAGTGGATAAATTAAATGAACATTTTTCTCCAAAACCTAACTCGACATTCGAGAGACATTTATTTAGGTCATTAAAACCAGATGATGGCGAAAGTTTCAACAAATTTTTAATACGCTAGAAATAGGAAATATAAACCTAAAAGACAAGGTAATTGATGCGTGGGCTCCAGGAGAGTTGAAAAAGCGTATGCTTGAAAAAGAATATTCTCTAGAAGATATTATTGAAATGTGTCAGGTACACGAGCAAATTAAGTCTTAAACGGAAGCAATGACCCCTTCAACCTCTTCATCATATAATGTCAACAGGGTTTTTCATGCAATTAATGACAAGAAAGAGTGTTTTAGGTGTGGGCGAGTTGGTCATTTAGGTCATTTTGCTTAGCAAAGAACTCAAAATGTAACAGATGTGGGGCGATAGGTCACTTTGCCAAGAAATGTCAAACAAAGACAAATAAACGAAAAGGGGGGTTCGGAGAAGACTCTAATTTCAAGCGACGTAGATTCGAACCATTCAAAATTCGGTTCGTAGAAGAACAAGTTGTCTACTGTTTTATTGATGGCATAAAATTAGAGATGGTCATTGATTCGGGATAACGATTTAATTTAATTGGGGAACAAGACTATGGAAAATTACAAAACTCTGCGATATTAGGAGATGTGAGAACCGAATCAGGCCATGTTTTTAGAGCATACGCAGGGGATCAAACTTTGGAAGTAAAGTACACATTTGAAGCCCCCATAAGTGTTGACCAGCATTTCGAGACCATATCAACGTTCTATGTTATCAGGAATGGGAGACAGTCACTTTTAGGGCGCGAAACAGCACTTAGGTTGGGAGTTTTAAAGTTAGGAATAGGAGCGAATCAAATCGTATTTGCCTAATAGCAGATGCCAGTGCAGTAGCATTAGGAGCTGTCTTGCTGCAATTTGAAAATCGAACTCCACTGGTTATCTCCTTCGCTAGTAAAAGTCTATCCGCAGTAGAAATGCGGTATTCTCAAACTGAGAAGGAGAGCCTCGCATTAGTTTGGGCTACCGAACGATTTTATTATTATCTTGCCGGGATCGAATTCGAGTTAGTTACCGATCACAAGCCACTGGAGGCAATTTTCAAACCAGCTTCAAAACCTCCGGCCAGAATTGAGAGATGGGTTCTTCGACTTCAATCTTTTAAGTTTAAAATTATTTACCAACCTGGCAAACAAAATATAGCGGATTCACTTTCACGGCTATGCAAAATAGAAGAAGTTTATTCTTTTGATGGTCTTTGCGAACAAAATGTATGCACTATAATTGAGAGAATGGTGCCACGCGCGCTTACGATAACTGAAATTATACTTAAAAACAAAAAGGATGAAGAGCTTATGGGAGCTATAGAGCATACGAAGAGAGATGACTGGGACCAAAGGAGCCAAAACAAATTCTTCTCATTTCGTATGGAGCTTTGCACTGTAGGCAACATTTTATTACGCGGAAACAGGATTGTGATACCCGTAGATCTGCGTTCTCGGGTCATCCAGGGGAGACAGTCATGAAACGCCGGCTGCGCGCTAAGGTCTGGTGGCCGGCTGTGGACAGAGATGTGGAAAGCTTTGTTAAAAAATGTCGTGAATGCTTGTTAGTCTCACAGCCTGTGAAACCGGTACCAATGAAACGTCATCTATTTCCAGATGGCCCCTGGCAATGCCTAGCAATGGACTTATAAGGCCCATTGCCTAATCACGACTTTGTATTCGTTATAATCGATTATTACTCAAGATACCAAGAGATTAAATTTTTGCGGAAAATACATCTAATGAAATCATAAAATTCTTGACGAGATATTTTGCAGATTAGGATATCCTTAATCGATAAAAGCGGATAATGGCCGCCAGTTTGTGAGTGGGGAATTTAGAACATATTGTGAACATAAGAATATAAAACTCATCACGTCACCTCCATATTGGCCGCAAGCGAACGGCGAAGTCGAGAATATGAACCGCTCAATTTTGAAACGGCTTCAAATCGCAAATGCAAGCGGCACAGACTACAAGCAGGCAATTCAACAGTTTACATTGATGTACAATGTAACTCCACATGGAACAACTGGTAGATCTCCGTCAGAGTTAGTGCTAAATAGAATGATCAGAGACAAGATCCCTTCTGTTCAGGATATCAGTGACGATATCGTTGATTCCGAAGCAAGAGACTTGGACATAGTAAATAAAGAGAAAGGGAAACGTAGAGCAGACATGACTCGAGGTACAAGAAAAAGTGATATAGATATCGGCGATAAAGTATTGTTGCGAAATGAAGTTCCACAAAATAAATTACCTACAGTTTTTGAGCCAACGGAGTTTGATGTTATCGAATGGCTGCCAAACGAAGTTGTTGTGCGCGTAAATAATGGAAAGGTATGCAGACGGAACATTAGCCACGTTAAGAAGATTCCAAATTATCCAAAGGCTGGTTTAGTTAAAGACGCAGATGAAAACAATCCTGAATCTCCTCCTTTAAAGGATAATACCTCCGTAACGACTGGTGACGATGTTGATAAATGCAGAAGCCCAAGAAACACAAAATTAAAGCTGAAGCTTAAAAATATTGGAGGGATGTGGAGACCCATTGAATAACAATATATTTTTATATTATGTATTATATTAAGTTTTCTATTTGATGAAATAAACATAAGTTCTAAAAATATGACTGCTGGCAATGACTTACAGCAAACGCATAACACATTCGTGAACGTATTACATATACGACTAATATCGTAAGTATTCTCCATCTCATATCCATTCGTATTATTAGTGTTCGTCACTGTTGTAGTCGACCACCGACCTGAACGATTGTGTGCTAAGAAGCTGACATATTTGGAGTATTACAGATCCTAAAATAAAAAAGATTTAGAGACAAAAGATCCTAAGAAAAGTAAAAAAGACTTAGAGACAATAGATCCTAAGCAAAGTAAAAGAGACTTAGAGACAATAGATCCTAAGCAAAACAAAAAAGACTTAGAGACAATAGATCCTAAGCAAAAACAAAAAGACTTAGAAAAAACTAAGCATTCTTTAAAATCAACAACAAACTTGGTAGACTGTAAATCTAAGAAAAATAAAAATAATAATTTGAGCCAAAAAAAGCAAATGGAATTACAGATTGAAGAAAAATTAATAAAAGGAAAGACTAAGTCAAAGGAAGTTAAGGAACAAGCGCAAAAATGTTTAATCCAACGAAGTGAGGTAATTGATGTTTCTAAAAGTAAGCCTTCTATATATAGCGGATCTGGGGAAGTAGCTCTTCCAAAACCAAAACGTATTTTTGATGGAGCAGAGCAGAACAGAACATCATGAAAACCAAACAAAAATTTGTTGACCAGATTAACATACCTGCACGAAGTACTCTATTTTCTAAAGTCGCTTGTAATTGTGCAAATGACGTCGTCATTCGGAAGGAACAGGTTTCACCTGGGGTCTTTTTGGCCCCTTCCATCGCACAGTCAAGTGACAACTTTGCGAAAGTTTTACTCCTAATACTAAAGTGCAGCTAAATGCACACGATCTAAGTTTAGAATGGGATAACTTAGACGAATTTCATTTTCTCTCAACAGATCCGGAAAACGATCCGGTATATAAACGTTTAAAAAAGCTGGAAAAACCCGTGGACATAAACCACTGTAATAAAGAAGAAAGATCTTCCGTAGTACAGATATGTCGTGAGTTTAACGATTTGTTTTATTTACCTGGAGATAAGCTCACTTGTACCAATGCAGCTACACACCAGATAATCACTGAAGTAGGTAAACCTCCTATATATGTTAGACCATATAGACTGCCAGAAACAAGTAGAGCTTAAATTAATAAACAGGTAGACGAAATGCTCGAAAATGATATTATCCGACCAAGTTACAGTCCTTGGAATTCACCTCTATAACTTGTTCCTAAAAAACCTGATGCTCAAAGTAACAAAAAATGGCGAGTAGTTGTAGACTACAGGCGTCTAAACGATGCAACTGTTGGGGATGCATTTCCGCTTCCCAATATAACAGACATTTTGGACCAACTAGGTAAATCAAAATATTTGAGCACGTTAGATCTTGCAAACGGCTTTCATCAAATTTTGGTTCAAGAAGAAGATCGGGAAAAGACAGCGTTCAGCACTCCCACTGGTCATTGGGAGTATAACCGAATGCCTATGGGTATGAAAAACGCCCCCGCCACTTTCCAAAGAACGATGAATTATGTTTTAATGGGTCTAATTGGAATAGAATGTTTTATTTTTGTTGACGACATTGTAGTTTATGGACCTACTTTGGACGAACATAGTCGAAAATTGCGAAATGTTCTAACAAGGCTACGGTTCAACAAACTAAAACTGCAGCCGGACAAATGCTATTTCATTAAACGAGAGCTTATGTACCTGGGACACATTATCAGTGATGAAGGAATCAAGCCAAACCCAGATAAAATAGAGGCAGTTAAAACTTATCCAAGGCCAAAGAAATCCAAAGATATTAAAGCCTTTTTGGGATGTGTAGGATATTACAGGAGATTTATTCCCCAGTTTGCCCTGATAGCTAAACCGTTAAATAACTTGTTGAAAAAGAATATAGATTTCAAATGGGACGCTTTATGTGAAGAAGCTTTTGTTATTTTAAAAGAAAAGTTAATCTCCTCACCAATATTAATTTACCCAGATTTCAAAGAAAAATTTCTTGTCACTACCGATGCAAGTGATTTTGCAATAGGAGCCGTCTTATCTCAAGGCAAAATAGGCCAAGACAAGCCTATATATTATGTCAGCCGTACCTTAAATGTTGCTGAAACAAAATATACCACTACCGAAAAGGAGTTATTAGCA
Source organism: Nephrocerus scutellatus (assembly GCA_947095585.1). NCBI lineage: Eukaryota > Metazoa > Arthropoda > Insecta > Diptera > Pipunculidae > Nephrocerus > Nephrocerus scutellatus. Next base: position 40,819,501 of record OX352762.1, read on the forward strand.
ATAATATTTGCAGTCAACCAGTTCCGCCCTTACGTCTACGGTAGAAAATTTACAATTCTCACGGATCACAGACACATGCTTCAATGGCTATTAAATCTTAAAGATCCTACATCAAGATTGGCGCGATGGCCTATTTCATTGGAGGAATATGAATATGAAATTATATACAAGCCAGGCAAATGTAATGCCAATGCCGATGCACTCAGTCGCATCCCTGGAGACACACAAAATGACACAATCAATGGAAAAGTTTTAGTCACTACTAGGAGCAAAGCTAAACAGCAAAACCTCGATGAAATAATCGTAGTAGGAAGTGAAGAAATTGGGCCTCCACCGACTGAATGTACTATAATTAAGACTTGTAAGCCCATAACGCTAGCTGAAAACAATTCTCCAATCCAGATCTTTTTTCTACCTCATGGAACACGACAAGAGGAAACTTTATTTAGGAATATTTCGGGGTATACTCGCCCCAATCCTAATGAATTAAAAATATTTCCTCGCGCAACAAAATCTTCAACATACGTTATCACCTTTTTGCCCCTGCATCTTACAGAAAAGGCAACTTTAGATAAACACATTTTACAGATCCGAAATTTTTGTCAAAAAGAAAAAGTTAAAAGTATCGATACATCCATTCCTCCCCAAGAACCATTTTTTGATTATTTAAAATCATCTAAAGGGTCCGCCAAATAACTTTTTTTTTTTAAAATGCTATAAAAAAAAACTACTGAATATTTTCTCAAATTTCTTTTTTTATTTGAAAGTACAATCCTTCCGGTTAACAATGGAAAAGACACAAAGTAATTCGTTCGAAAATGCGAATCCTGCCAAAGAAACAAGTTAAGGCAAAATCCACGAATACCGATGAAAGCCACGACGACTAGCACAAGTCCATTTGAGTGTGTAGCTTTGGACATTGTCGGGCCACTTCCAACTAGCTATGAGGATAACAAATATATACTTACCTTTCAGGACGATTTGACGAAGTTCATTGAAGCTATGCCTCGCTGAAGCTTCAACTGTGGCGCGTTGTTTCATAGAAAAAATTATATGTCGTTTTGGACCACCCGATGCGATATTAACTGATCAAGGTACTAACTTCTTAAGTAACCTTTTTAAGGAGGTTTGTAAGCTTTTAAAAATCAAAAAGATACAGACTACTCCAAACGAACGGAGCTTTAGAGCGTAGCCACAGAACGCTAGCCGAATATCTCAGGCACTATGTCGACAAAGACCAACTTTCTTTGTATATAACACGACACCTCATAGCAGTACAAAGTTTAGTCCTTTTGAACTTATCTATGGATTTCCTGCACGGATCCCCAATTCCATAAACCGAACTCCTCAAGTCTCTTACAATTATGATAACTATGCTACAGAGATAAAAGCCCGTTTACAACATGGTTATCAGATCGCCAAAGAAGTTTTACTGGACAAAAAAGAGAAGTCGAAAACATACTACGACAGGGGATCGAAAGATAAAAAATTTAATGTAGGAGATAAAGTTTTTATAAAAAACCACACACGAAAGAATAAGCTCTTGGGAAGGATCGCATGAGGAAACCAACATAATATCTGATGAGAATACAGAAGTTAAAGTGGGAAACATATTTAAAATACTCCATAATAACAACGTAAAAATGTTGTCAGAAGACTTCAAAATTTAGGCAGCACTCTTTTAAGGAATTCTTTCATTCCGATGATAAACTTAACTCTTTTAAAATCAAAAGTTAGCACAACCCCTATAGACATTACCCCAATTAAACTGCTTAAATACAACGAAAACAATAATCTGGCAGAACTTTCTTACCAAGTAGATTTGTTAAGGAAAGAGGAAGGAAAAGGTTTGCAAAATTTAGATAAGCACAATGTTCATCATTATACTGTAATATATAGTTTGGCTTTAGCGGCATGCATAATCCTGTTGTAATTTATAAATACAATACTAAATTGAAAGCCATTATAACAAAAATTAAACAGCAACCAACAGAGAATGAAAATAAACCAAAACCCAATGAGGAAATTATCGATGGAGTTTCTGTCGATCAATCGATTGTACTAGAACTAGAGAATAACAACATTAACACTAACCCGAGCCCAAGATTCACATTAACATCATAAATGAAAATACATATATACAATTAAAATAAAATAAAAAAATTTTTATTAATGTTTAAAATAATTTTTAAAATATAGAATAAGATCATTAAAATCAATTAAAATCAGGAAAGTATTAGTGTCTAAAGAATCATAAAATCAAAAGAAAAATTAGACTTTAACCTTTTAAATCCATACAAAAAAAAATATTTATATATGAATATGTCCACAAGAAAAAAAGAGAAGAACAATATATATAATTTTGACGTGACAACGTCTCACTACAAGGGGTGCATGTTCAAAAAGTCAAATGTTAAGTGAGACACTGTTAAATGTCCAAATGTTGTGATCAACAGAAGTGAAACACTGTTATGTCCGAATGTTGTGATCACTGTTAAATATCACACTTTTAAATGTTAGTACTTTGGGAACTTTTAATTTAATATTGGCCACAACGTCAAAGAATTCCACTCCAACCGCGCGTAAAGATTACACGCACATATTTTTTTAATAGCTCTTACTTCTCCTACTACTATCGACGCAACTGCATGCATATATGTTTGTGCAGTGATATGATGTATTTAATATGTACCCACCTCACAATAAATTGTTATGAACATTTAAATCAGCTTATAAATTATTTATTCTGTTGTATGTGATGTGATTGATGATCATGTATGTGGTTTCAATAACATACAATCAAGCTCATAGCTTGAGCAGAACGAAACAAACATATGCAGTAGTAGGCTGCGGTCAAGAATTCAGCCGCTGCGCAGTTTATGCTGCATTTTGGTCAAAAATTAACTTTTTAGCCAATGCATTAAATCGACTGCGCAGTTTACTTAAAATTGGATGCAAATATCAAAATGTAAATGTCAAATTGTCGCCCTACAAGCAGACTTTAAGTCGGTTCAAAATATAGCCGCAATTTCGTGCATACCGACTGCCTGCCATTTTTTTGTGCAGCACAAGCTGCTAACTCCTTAATTCTTTACCGCAGCCGTAGTGATAGTATAGTCTCTGTTCATTTTCTATCGGTCCTCTGCTCTGCTCGATACAGTACGTGCAGAAAAACAAAACTACCATAAGTTACAAAAAAGAGGCAGATAACAATGAAAACCTGCAAGCTTCCTTGCAACTATTTCCTTTTCTTTTCGCTTATCTTATCCTTAGTCATGTTTACAGTAACTATAGTAAAAACTCTTCGATCAATTACAGAAGAGAGAGAACCATGCAAAAGAAATTAAATGATGAATAATTGGCCTTCATGTATCAAGCGAAATTCTTCTCTCTTCAATTTCATTTCTCTTAAAATTTATTTTAAATTAACTAAATTTTTTATATATTGAATAACTCTTTGTTCTATTACAGAAGGGAGAGAACCATGCAAAAGCAAATTTAATCACGAAAAATTGGCCTGCATGTTTCAAAGCGACATTCTTAGCATACCATTTCAATGCATTGGTTAGTGCTGCTCACTTCTCTTCTCTTCAAATTTAATTTAAAACAACTCAAATTTTTTTATGAGTTGAAGCCAAAAGCTGATTACTCTGTTTGGGCAGTGATATGCAATATGCAGCCACTTCACAGTTAGTGGTTATGAACATTAAAATTAGCTTATAAATAATTTATATATAATGTGATGTGATGATGATGTATGTGATGAGCTACGGTGCAAGTTGTAGGACTTGTATTTAGTATAGAAAAAATTTTTAATATATACGTCCGTGTTTATGTCCCACAGACAACAAGATCTTTGTTTTCTTTTCTTTCGTCCCGGACAGACGTTGTCACGCTTAAAACCCACGGCCGTGTCCTCGACACAGCCTACCCTGCTATTTTTTGTAAATACGGTTAAATATGGCTTTTCAACAACTTTGTCTCGAAAATTCCAACCGTGGAATGTAGTGATCGCACTACATGTCGCCTCATCAAATCAACTCAACTCAAAATCAACTCTCCTAAATACGATTCTTCTTTCCCACGGCGTCAAATGTGTCACAATACCGAAAGTACGCCAAGCACGCTACAGCGCTCACTTTTCATGTCAAACATAAATTATAATGTTCATGAGCTCGTCACCCGATATCCGCTACATTCAATAGTATTCAAATATACATTCAATAGCAATACACATAATTCATGCGATCGCTCTGCCTTCAATGCTGTGTGTATACAGCACTGCAGCTATAACAAATAGCAATGCACGTAAATCATGCGATCGCTGTGTTTAATGCTGTGTATATACGGCACTGCAGCTATAGCATTCCCAATTGTTCCATACCGAATACAATGCTGTACGGCGGCGGATATACACAAAATCCAAAGTCAAGTACATGTATGAATTGTAGGTATAGAGAGCAAAGGTGAATAGACATCGTCAACGGCAACAGCTGGGTGTATGAACTATATCCAGGACCATTGACGAATGTAATGCAGATGCATTTATATTGCATTTATATTGTGTAATAATTTTCCGGTTTAATTGTTTAGCTTAATTTTATTGATATTGGATAATAATTTAATTGCTTACGCAGTTAATAGTGCATCGCACTATATCTGGAGCAATTAATTATTTGATTTATTGATATTGGGAAATATCGCTGATGAGTGCATTTCCGTGAACTGCATTGACTTGGGGACAAAGATCGTTTGGATTTGAGCGTATAAAAAGGGGAGTGAAATCCAGTTGAAAAGTCAGAGTTAATCCAATACATTCTAGTAGAGGACGCAGCCAAGCTGAAGACAGCAGGCCTCTCTAGAATCCATAATCAGAGTTAATCCAATACATTCTAGTAGAGGTCGCAGCCAAGCTGAAGACAGCGGGCCTCTCTAGAATCCATAATCAGAGTTAATCCAATACCTTCTAGTAGAGGTCTCAGCCAAGCTGAAGACAGCGGGCCTCCCTAGAACTAATAATAATATATAAACATTAGAGTCAGAGTTAATTTAAATCTTAAACTACGAACATTCTAGTAGAGGTCACAGCCACGCTAAAGACAGCGGGCCTCCCTAGGATTATAAAAATATTTAGGTAATAAAAATATAAAAACTAACTAGTAGAGGTCGCAGCCACGCCTAAGACAGCGGGCCTCTCTGGTAATTTATAATCAAGAAATATAATAAAGTACATAAATTGAAAAACAATACTAAATAAACGGTTTTTTTATTTAAAAGAAATTAACTTTCCGCACAAGTAGCTCTTCCCTTGGTTACACAAGGAAGCACGGCTATTATCATTCGGCGTAAAACACAGTATTCTTAAGGCGTGTCCATTTCTCTTCTACACCCGACATCTCAGCCCTGCATTTAGGCCGAGTCCTATCGCTTGACCGTAGTTGTTTCTGGTCTCTTCATTTAGAAGGGCAGCCGTGTTGACTCGAATCTGATTCGCGGATTCAGTCTTTCGTGATGATCCGCACTCGGAGCACCATACCAACAAGATAGTGGTCCGAGTCGACGTTGGCACCTCGGTACGTTCGTACCGTCATCAGGTTCGGGCTGTGACGGCGGTCTATCAACACGTAGTCTATCTGGTTGCGAGTTGCTCCATTTGGAGATACCCAGGTGGCTTTGTGGATATTTTTACACGCAAACCTTGTACTCGCAACGACCAAATTATTGCTTGCTGCCATCTCTATGACTTGATGTCCATTGTCATTAGTGTTCTCGTGTAAGCTATGGGTGCCAATGTACTGCCTGAATACTGGCTCCCTACCTATTTTAGCATTCATATCCACCAGAATGAAGCAAGCATGAAGTTCCCGTTCGACTGATTCAAAGAATTCTTCTTTTTCATTTGGGGAATCCTCTGTAGGTGCGTGAACGTTTATAAGGTGTATGTTTTTAAATTTGCCCCGCACGCGAAGGGTGCATAGCCGTTCAATTATTGCTTTAAAGCCGATAACGGTGGGTTTCATTCATTTACTGACTAGAAACCCAACCCCGAGCACATGATGTGTTTCATGACAGATGTAATATATGTCATATTCTGAATTTTTCCCTGTCCACCGCATCTCCTGGATTGCTGTTATGTCAGCCTTATATTTAGACAGGGTATCGGCCAGCTCGAGCTCTATACAGTGAGCGTACGTTCCATGAGAAGATTCTTATATAGTTTAGCCGTTTTCGATGCCGTGCGTCGTCGTCGTCGTCGCTCGCCAGGGCTTTGGGGTTCCATAATAATAATTTTTTACAGGTGGGTTTTTTTTTATTGGCCTCGCGCCAACCTTACTTTTTTTTACAGGTGGGGGGGTTTTTTTTTATTGGCCTCGCGCCAACCTTACTTTGAAGGGACTATCCCGATCATTCATTTAGCTTTTCCTGCATTGGAGGAAAATTACCGGTGGACACCACGTCGAGGTTTGATCGCACTTCCACCAATCAGAGATAGTAACGGCCACATGCAATTCTAGAGCATTCTGTATTATTCCCCCTATTCTGCTGATGGCTGACCGCCTCTCGTATTTATAAATGTAGATTATTAAATGTATCCTTGTATTTATACCTCGATATCGATGGCTAAAACAGTGACTATTGGCTAAGGCTATTTTCGAGTACAGTGGATTAATACATGGCTATATCCACAATTATAAAAAAAACAATTTTTTGCTTTTGAATTAAAATATTATTTATTTTTGATATTAATAAAATTCAATACATTTAATAATTATAATTCATACAAATCATATTCTCCTTATTTAAAATGTAACTTTAATAAGTTATTTAAATGGTGTTTTAATTTAGACTACTTTTAGCCCATTTGGTAAAAAATAAAATTTGTGGAAGTGATTCAAACACGTTATATCAAAAATAATGTGAAAATTATTATGTCCTTCACATTAATTTTTTTACAATCAAATAAACAAGTTTGATTATTGAAGCTTAAAATATTTAGAATTTCATATAATTCATTTTCAATGTTTTGGACTAAGTCGGTAACAGAAAATTTTTTATTATTATAAAAAACTGTTTTTCCTGCAACCGTGTTAAGAGTTAATCCTGAAAAAAATTGTATTTATGTAACGGACTTTGAATATTTTATTTCGTTAAACTTACCAATTGAGTATTATTAAATGACTGAGCATTTGACTTGATTGATTTGTCTGACGAATCGCAATTTTTTATTGAATCTATCCAACGTGACACCGACGAATTCATAGAAAGCGTATCAGCATATGGAGGATCAAAGCCCTATATGTAATACAAAATAAATGTGCTTAATTTATAATATATTTTTTAACGTTGTTTCGGCGCCACTCAATAAGTTTGGTTCTAGATTTGATTCTTAAACCAAACTGTGAATCCGGTATGAGTCGATTTATATCATCAATTGTCAATTGCTTGAAAACTTCTATATCAATTCCTAATTCTGTACCACATTAAATATGTTTTAGTTTTTTCACTTTAAATACTTTAAATTTATTAAAAACTTACCCGCAAAACTAGTTATTGACGAAAACAATTCCCCGCCTACTAACAAGACCTTGGATTCCATAAATCTCTTATAACTGAGTTTGTTAAACACTCATATTCAGCATCGGCATCCATTTTATCAAGTTCAGATATTCCACTTTGACCACTAAACAATTCATATATTTAATTATTTCCTACTTTTCATTGTCTCACAGTCCACGTATATAATATGAAGTTTTTTACACATACGAAATAAGTACAAGTTGTGCAATATTAAAATTTATACTTCACTTATAGCACAGAATGACCACTTTTCTTTTTGAACAATGAAAAAATATGTTATGTGTAAAATCTCGACGAAATTACCCGTAATTTGGATTTTACATAAAAATCCAGCAAAAAAATTGGCTAATTTAGCTACTTCTAATTTTTTGATTTAAGAGAGATTAATTGTGTGAACAAATCTTCGTATATGATTAATTTTTTTAGATTAAGATATTTTATTAAACATTTAAGTAATATACAATTTTGACTTAAAACTAAACTTATAACTATTATTAATAAGTGTTGGCTCAACAATAGGGGCCCGACGTATTTACGTTGTTTTAATTTATTTTGTATTGCTTATAATTAAATAATATTTTTGACTACTTAATCTACTACATGTTATATTTAAAGCAATTTAATTTTAAACAATACATTTTAAAATAAAATAAACATGAAAAAAATATAAGAGGGGGTATAAACAGGGCGATCTTCAGCCTCTGTAATGTTGCTTGCTAGCCTTCTCGTAGAATGCTGATTAAAGATGTCGTCGAATCTAGCATCTGTGAATCCTCTGATGTGTATGTACCGGTGACTTGGCTCGATTTCTTCGCTTCTCAGTCCTTGCATCTCTGGACTTGGATGAGTTTCCAATCCGTCGACGAATTTCCTCGCCATTTGGAACAAGTGGTCCGTTATTGGCAGCAGACCTGCCGCGTCATAAAGTCTTGCAGTAGACACAAACTTATAGCTGTTTTGCACCCTCCAGAGTCCTGTACAATTCCTAAGTACCTTCCTTTCAAAAAGGGAGATCTTCTTCATCGTAGTTGGTGAAACGGTGAACCATATTGGATAGCCATAGGTTATCACTGGCCTTATGAGCTGCTTGTAGATAAGCAGCCTAGTTGGTTGTGGTTGGACAGTCCGTTTCCTCTTCTTAGTAGCGGGTGTACCAAATGAAGAGCGTAGTTCGCTTTTTTCATTGTTTTATCGATGTGAGAGTTAAACTTGAGCCTCTCAGTAAAGTTGATTCCCAAGTACTTAGTCTCTGACTTGGTGTTTATTGTCGTGTTATCCGGAAGTGTGATTTTTAAGGCTCTGCACCGGCTTGTGATTTTCATCCGGTTTCGCTTGCTGGTACTCGGAAGCAGATGAGTTCCGTTTTGTTGGTGTTGATCTTCAGTCCCCACTTCAGGTAGTACTCCCAAAGATTTCGGAGGTGTTCCTCCACTCTTCGGGCAGCTATCTCAGGAGAGCGGGAAACGGCATACGTGATGGAGTCATCCGCGAAAAGCACGTTCCTTGTTCCGGCTGTATTGGTGGGTTGATCCGCCGTGAAGATGCTAAATAGGACTGGTCCAAGTCTGGAGCCTTGGGGAACTCCGGCTTTAATCCTTTTCCTTGCCGATGGGCTGCTATACACCTGTATAAAAAAGACATCAGAGGGTGCAGCGTAGAGTGCTTTTCTCGAAAGCCGAACTTAAAGGAAGGAATAAGATTTCTTTCCGAGCAATACGCATTGATCTTTTTACGGATCAAAGACTCCAATACTTTACTGATAGAACACAGTAAAGCTATGGGGCGGTAACCAGTTACACTGGAGCGGTCGGTTTTCTTCGGTACTGGTACTACTTTGGCTACCTTCCAGTTGTCTGGAAGTATCAATTGTTAAGGCAATTGTTGAATATGATGGATAACATCAAAATTGCCATACCTGGCAGCTTTTTAAGCAGAAAATTTGAAATCCTGTCAGTGCCCGATGATTTTTTAGAGTTTTCACTCCTAATTAAATCACTGACAACAGCTGTGCCGGTAAACATAACCACGTCTACGGGTGCGTTCGCGGGATTGTCTTCGCTGAACTGCACTTCAAAATTTCTTGGAGAAGTGGTGTCTTCCACAAGACTTTTGACTTGCTCTACGAATTCTGGAAGATGTGTTGGTGGTTGGTCTGTAAAGCTTCTTTCGAAATGTCAGGCAAAGGCTTCGGCTTTTTCAACAGGACTGGATGCTACTTGCTCTCCAAACGTGACACTTTCTGGAATAGAAGTACGTTTTCCGATCACAGAATTCAGCTTTTTAATTCGTCATTAACAGTGTTGAGAGTCCTGTTGTAGATCCTCTGAAGGCGTTTCCTTAGCCTTTGCTTGTGAGCATATATTGCCTGAATATTCTCAGGTAGATGTTGAAAGCGATCCCTGCTAGAGCGAACAGTTTTCTGCCGATCTATGGCTGTATTCACTGAAGTCTTAAAATTTCTGATAGCATCATCAATTTCACTATTCTCCAGATTTCTACATACCGCTGGAATTTGAAGTCCAGCTTCGACTTCTGATCCAAACCGGTTCCAGTTTATTTTCGTAAATTTGATGTGTAGTTCAGGTGTTGGGGTAACTTGCTGAATTCGCTGATTCAACCTCACTCGAAGCTCTATGGCCAAATGATCTGAATCACTATCATGTGCAAAACAGGAATAATTCGTTATTTCTGGCAGAATGTTGACGAAATTTGTCGTTGCCAAGAAGAAAACCAGCAAGGTCTCAACCTCGTTGACTTTGATACTGACAGCTGTTGCTTTCATGCTACGCAAACCACAGATTTCCACCTTTTCGCCTGCCATAGTGTCCCTGATAAGGACCGCCGTCCCAGAGCAATCACTGCTTTTGTCGACCCTGTGGATGTTGTATCCGTCTGGACTGAATGGGTTTCTCCCTGTGAGATTGGTTTCCTGTAAAAGAAGAATGTCAGGTTTATTAGTTTTAATAAATAATTTTCGTGTGATACGCCTAGCTAACGAATAAATAGATCTCACATTATATGAGAATATACTTATCCTGCTTATTGTGAACATAATTCACAAATAAGTCGACCCAAAACGGTTGTATAATTAGCAGGCACGACTTCTCTTGCTTTCTGCAAAACTGCGAAAAGGTCTGCTCCAAATAGCCTTTCCGTATCGTCGAAGATGTTAGGTTTTCCAGTAGATGGTGCCGGTTTTGGAGCTCGCTTACTTACTGGTTTTTAGCTTGATTGGATGGTTTGTGGTGGTTTGTTGATTGTTGCTGGCTTGCTAGCAGTCCCCATAGCAGCTATACTAGAAAAGCTAACTCCTTCAACAATAGCTTTTGCAGCTGATTTCTGGGCGAACTTATGCTGCTCCATCTTCTTTTGGGCGGTTTTTACTTTTCCGCCATTTTTTCTTTATATTTAGGACATCCTCGATAGTTTGCAGGATGTCCAGATTTTTGGCAATTTGTGCAGAAGACGTTGTCGTCTTTCTTATTGTCTACATTTCTCGGGCCAGGTAAGTGTTCGTTTTTGCACTTAACGCATCTGTATTTCATGCCGCAGTTACCTGCGACTTGTCCAAACTTTTGGCAGTTTCTGCACTGCGTAATGCCTGCCGATTTAAGTTTTTTCCAATGCACCAACTGGTTCATCAGGAGGGTTTTTGAGCAAACTGCGGCCTTATCGCAGTTCTTCTCAAGTTCGACAATGAAATTGTTAAATTTCCTGTCGGTCCTCTGAGATTTTAAGGGTTTGACCTCCAGTACAGGGATACCCTCTGCCGTTGGTCCTTGACATCATCAGTGTCAAAGGAGTGGTGAATACCTTTAAGGACCAACAATTCTTCCCTGTCCTCCTTAGCGGTATAGGCGTTGAATTCAGTCTTTCCCGACTGTAGGAAAGACCGAATTCTCTGGTGGCCGTCTTTGTTCATGGCCGTAACGACCGACTTACTGCTGTTGATGTTGCGAATTCTGCAACATATATTGGCACTCTTCGGTAACTTTGAGAGTTCAGCGACGTTTAGTCTAAAGCAGACTATTGGCGGCATGGCAAAAGTTTTCGTCTTCTTAGTAGCGGGTGCACCAAATGAAGAGCGTAGTTCGCTTTTTTCATTGTTTTATCGATTTGAGAGTTAAACTTGAGCCTCTCAGTAAAGTTGATTCCCAGGTACTTAGTCTCTGACTTGGTGTTTATTGTCGTGTTATCCGGAAGTGTGATTTTTAAGGCTCTGCACCGGCTTGTGATTTTCATCCGGTTTCGCTTGCTGGTACTCGGAAGCAGATGAGTACCGTTTTATCTTTAGTCCCCACTTCAGGTAGTAGTCCCAAAGATTTCTGAGGTGTTCCCTCGACTCCTCGGGCAGCTATCTCGGGAGAGCGGGAAACTGCATACGTTATGGAGACATCCGCGAAGAGCATAGTCCTTGTTCCGGCTGTATTTGTGTGTTGATCCGCCGTGAAGATGCTATACAGGACTGGTCCAAGTCTGGAACCTTGAGGAACTCCGGCTTTGATCCTTTTCCTTGTCGATGGGCGGTCGTACACCTGTACAAAGAATTCCCTGTTAAAAAGAAAATTTTTAATTATTTTTACAATATAATTGGGGAAACCAAAACTAAAAAGCTTGTACAGTAGCCCGTTTATCCAGACACTATCGAAAGCTTTTTCGATGTCTAGCAAACAGGCCACTGTACTACTTTTGACGTTCAGTCCTTTAGTGACGTCACTGTAAAGCTTCAGCAGAGGGGGCAGCGTAGAGTGCTTCTCTCGGAAACCGTACTGAAAGGAAGGAATAAGATTTCTTTCCGTACAAAACGTATTGATCTTTTTACGGATCAGAGACTCCAATACTTTACTGATACAACACAGTAAAGCTATGGGGCGGTCGGTTTTCTTCGGTACTGGTACTACTTTGGCTACCTTCCAGTTGTCTGAAAAGTATCCATTGTTAAGGCAATTGTTGAATATGATGGATAACATCAAAATTGCCATACCTCGCAGCTTTTTAAGCAGAAAATTTGAAATCCTGTCAGTGCCCGATGATTTTTTAGAGTTTCCACTCCTAATTAAATCACTGACAACAGCTGTGCCGGTAAACATAACCACGTCTACGGGTGCGTTCGCGGGATTGTCTTCGCTGAACTGCACTTCAAAATTTCTTGGAGAAGTGGTGTCTTCCACAAGACTTTCGACCTGCTCTACGAATTCTGGAAGATGTGTTGGTGGTCGGTCTGTAAAGCTTCTTTCGAAATGTCAGGCAAAGGCTTCGGCTTTTTCAACAGGACTGGATGCTACTTGCTCTCCAAACGTGATACTTTCTGGAATAGAAGTACGTTTTCCGATCACAGAATTCAGCTTTTTAAAAGCATCCGGGCCTGGTTTGATGTTCTGAAGTCGTTTGGTTAGTACATCTTCCTGGTAACTTCGCACAGCTTGACGAAGCATGATTACTGTACAACGCAGTTGCGAAAATACAGACTGATATTCGTCATTAACAGTGTTGAGAGTCCTTTTGTAGATCCTCTGAAGGCGTTTCCTTAGCCTTTGCTTGTGAGCATATATTGCCTGAATATTCTCAGGTATATGTTAAAAGCGAACCCTGCTAGAGCGAACAGTTTTCTGCCGATCTATGGCTGTATTCACTGAAGTCTTAAAATTTCTGATAGCATCATCAATTTCACTACTCTCCAGATTTCTACATGCCGCTGGAATTTGAAGTCCAGCTTCGACTTCTGATCCAAACCGGTTCCAGTTTATTTTCGTAAAGTTGATGTGAAGTTCAGGTGTTGGGGTGACTTGCACAATTCGCTGGTTCAGCCTCACTCGAAGCTCTATGGCCATATGATGCGAGTCGCTATCATGCGCCAAGCAGGAATAATTTCTGGGAGAATATTTAAGAAATTTGTGGTTGCCAGAAAGAAATCCAGAGTTGACGGTGTCCGAGGGTACGTCTTCCGGGGCTGTGAAACTATAGCCATCGTGTGCTGATGCGGATTTGAGTCCATCCAGTATGTAATGGCCCTTCCCTTGTGATTGCACACTTCGTCCTGCCATCGAGTATGTCTAGCATTAAAATCACCTCCAACAACACAGTATGTGTGTCTAGAGGAGGTGTTGCAGACAGTTTGCAAATCCCGTTGGATGTCTTCCCTCGTTGCGTTACAGTGATTGTACACCGATATCAACAGCAAGGTCTCCACTTCGTTGACTTTAATGCTGACAGCTGTTGCTTCCATGCTACGTAGATCACTGATTTGGACCTTTTCGCCTGCCATAGTGTTCCTGATAAGGACCGCCGTCCCAGAGCGTCCACTGCCTTTGTCGACCCTGTGGTTATTGTATCCGTCTGGACTGAACGGATTTCTCCCAGTGAGATTTGTTTCCTGTAAAAGAAGAATGTCAGGTTTATTAGTTTTAATAAATAATGTTAGTGTGATACGCCTAGCTAACGAATAAATGGAATTCACATTATATGAGAATATACTTATCCTGCTTATTGTGAACATAATTCACAAATAAGTCGACCCAAAACGGTTGTTTTGGACCTGTCATCAAGACTGCTATAATTAGCAAGCACGACCTTCTTTTTCTTCTTGCCTTCTGTAAAATTGTGAAGAGGTCAGCTTCAAATAGCCCTTCCGTATCGTCGAAGATGTTGGCTTTTCCGGTAGATGGTACTGGTTTTACGGCTGGCTTTTTATTGGTTTGCTGTTTGATGCTGCATGGCTGCTTGTTAGAGGCTTGCTGATCGTTGCTGGCTTTCTGGAAGTCCCCATAGCGGCTATACTAGCAGAACTTACTCCCTTTACTATGGCTTTTGAAGCCGACATCTGGGCGAATTTATGTTGTTCCTTCTTCTTTTGTGCGGTTTTAAGCTTTTCAGCCATCTTTTCCTTATATTTTGGACATCCTTTATAGTTTGCAGGATGTCCAAATTTTTGGCAGTTTCTGCATTGGGTAATGCCCGCCGATTTTAGTTTTTCCCAATGCACCAACTGGTTCAAAATGAGGGTTTTTGAGCAAACTGCCGCTTTATCGCAGTTCTTCTCCAGCTCGACAATGAAATGATTAAATTTCTTGTCAGTCCTTTCAGATTTGAAGGGTTTCACCACTAGTACATGGACACCCTCTGTCGTCAACGCTTCCTTGACATCTTCAGCATCAAAGGAGTGGTGAATAACTTTTAGGACCAACATTTCTTTCCTGTCCTCCTTTGCGGTATAAGTGTTAAATTCAGTCTTTCCCGATTGTAGGAAAGACCGAATTAGCTGATGGCCATCTCTGTTCATGGCCGTAACGACTGATTTGTTGCTGTTGATGTTGCGAATTCTGCAACTAATGTTGGCGCTCTTCGTGAACTTTGATAGTTCAGCGACGTTTAGTCTGAAGCAGACTATTGGCGGCATGGCAAAAGGTTTTGCTGTTGGTCCCGTAGTTTGGGATTTTTGGCTTGATGAAGCGACTGGTGGTGGTGCCTTCTTATTTGAGACCTTTTGGGACTCTTTTGGTATAGCTGTTTTATCAACAGCAATTTTTTTTATCAACAGCAGCCACTGCAGGAGAAGATGATGTTGGTGGCGATGATGGTCTGGAATTTCCAGACAACCTCCTTTTTTTTGCCTTTGCGGGCATGGTTTCTGGAGAAGACCAAGCTTTGCGACTATCTTCGTCGCTGGAGTTATCCTCTCCACCACTGCTGCATTCGGGCACTTCAGTGTCCGATTCATTGCATACGCTCATGCTCTCCTCTTCAGAGGTAGCTGATTCCTCGCAAAGCTGGTTGACTTCATCCAGCCTTTCGTACAATGACGAGAGAAAATCCCCACCATGGTTGGTGATTTGTTCCTTAATTAATGATAAGACCTCGTTGACTTTTTCCTTCCTTTTCTGTTTTTTACCCATTTAATAGGGCTGAAAAATTAAAAAACCTAATCTGAAATTAAATAACTATTAATTATAAATAATTGCCTGAAATTAAAAAGTAATTAGTGAAATATGTTAAAAAGTCACAGGTAGCGAAATGCTCGCTTTTTGGTGTGATGGTTTTTTTTCCGTAGCCGGTAGCAGGTAGCTGAGCGATCTGGTGCGGGATCTTAATAAGATGTGCTCGTGTTGAGCGCTCGATGCTGACTGTTCGTATATGATTGTTATGTTTGTAAAAAACAAATAATATTTTAGCTTAATGTTAAGCACATTAGTAAATATAACCAATTTTTTATTTATTCTTAAACAGCAATTCAAAAATAGTTCGATCAGCAATTTTGATTAGCTCAAGTTTAGTATTATTAGCAAAAGAATTTGGAAAAACTACATTTATTGTTTAACTAATGTTAATTGGGTAAAAAACCAATTGATTTTTTTCTGTGAAGTAAAAAGTATAACAATAATTTAAAATTAAAAGTCTGGAGCGCATGCAATTATCTATTGCATGATGCATGAAGAGTTGCACACGCCCCACGTTTTTCATTTGAAATCTTAATTTATACTTTTAAATTCGTTTTAAAAACGTGGTATAATAAAATTTTATTTATATAATTATTTTCTTCTTTTTAGTCTAGGGTAGTTTTTTTTTTATAAATTTAAACATATTACCAAGAGAAAACTCCCTGAATGACTTGCACCATGGCAATAGGTGGGTACCCTTATTAAAATTAACCCTTAATTAAAATCGAAGAAATGTGATTTACAATTGCTGCGTTGCCTTGGCAAAGCCGGCTTGGCTTTACAAATCAACCGGTTTTGGCTTTACCGCCTTACGTTGAGCACCAGTACTATAAAATGGCTTTAGTTTCCTTAATCCTGAACATTTTTACTTACTTCGGCTTCATGTTGCTTCATGTGCCTTACGGTGAGCGCTATAACTATAAAATGGCTTTAGTTTTAAATCCTAAATTTTTTTTGGATTTATTTTCGGCTTTATGCTTATGCGATTGTTGTTGTAAGCCAAGCTGGATTAGCCAAAGCAATGCAGCAAATTACTATTGCTGCTCACCGTAAGGCGGTGTTTTGTTTAACACACAGAACAAATAAAATTCTTCGAAAATTTAAAGCCAAAAGCTGTTATTTGTAAAGCTAAGCATAAGCATAAATCCAAAAAAATTTTAGAATTAAGAAACTAAAGCCATTTTATAGGTATGGTGCTCATCGTAAGGCGGTAAAACCAAAAGCTGTTGCTTTGAGAATTAAATTAAAGCCAAGCTGGCTTTGCCAAAGCAATGTAGCAAGTATATCACATTCCACACCTTTGTAGTCAGTTTCAATTTATTTTCTAAATTGAAAAAAAAAAAAACAATACGAAAACGATAACGAAATTATACCAAATACTTTAATCAATGGAATCAGGGACAAACTATAATTATAATAATAATTGGAAGAGTTGCTTGCATTTGTTATGCCTTTCATTAAAAAAACAAACCATATGCGTTTAATAACATATTATTATTAGTAATGATAAACGAAATAAGAAAATTCCTGTTCACATAATTTTAAATATAGTTATTCATTTATTCGATTCATACGATCATTATTAATATCATTATCACAAAGTAATGAAGTGCGATTCGCATAGTCAAGCCGACTAGACGTGTAGTGAGCCTTACTGAAATAAACAAATCAATAAAAATAGAAGAGAGAAGAAAAAATGATAACAAAATTACAAAAATAATCAAAAATCAAACAATCAATAATTTTGTTCAATGAGGCTGTTCCGAACAGTTCAGAGCAGAAAAATATCAGGTTTTCGTGTTCAATGAGAAAAATTTCTGTTCTACTTTGTGTTCAATGACTCTGCTCTGGACAGTTTTTCTGCACCTACTCTTTAGGTAGAACAGATTTGTGAGAAATGTCAAAATCAGCTGTAAATGCAAATTTCATGCTTTCTACTCGGCGTTGCTGGAACTTGTATCACTTGAAAAACTATTTCCACTTTGCGATCAATCACTTCTAATACCATTTGTTAGAAAAAATCGAGCTCCATTCTGTTTTAATTTATATTTCACGATTGCTCTTACACCTCAGTCAAAACTAAAATAAACTATCCGTAAATAGAAAATGAAGTCATTTTTAACATATGGCTGTAATTTTCTGTTCTAACTTGATCTGACATTATTTACACATTTGTGCTGTTCTGCCTTTTTTCTCATTGAACAAAATTAATAGTAACCGTTGTGCAGTGTTAGACGACGAAGAAACAGAAGTGAGCCAAAAATACCCAGACATCCCACCAGCAACAACAAAATTACTATACGAAATAAAACAAATAACATAAGAAAGCGTAAAAGTTCACAAAGCACACCGACACCTAAAATAAGCCGAGCAGCACACAGTGGAACAAACGTAACCTAACATTTGAAGCAAAAAAACAGTAGGACAAAACAAACCTCCTCCAATATATATATATATATATAAAGGGTGTTTTTTTGGGAGGTTTGTTTTTCCGATAGATGTCGTTTTATTTTATGACAGTTGTTTTGACAGCTCAAAGTGGCATTTCTACTCAGTATTGTTTGGCAAATAATTATGAAAAAAAAAAAAAAAAAAAAAAAAAAATGACATTTGTGAAAAATAGTCGTGGTAGCCATATGCCAGAAATTGTGTTTAAATGTTAAATGCCAAAAAATTATCTACCAAATAAAAAAAAATTTTGGTCATTTCATAATTTTATATGTGTTTTATTCAAAGAAAAAATCGGCAACCTCTTAAAAAAACACGTTATATCTAACGGGTGTATTTTTAAGAGGTTGCCGATTTTTTTTTTTGAATAAAACACATATAAAATTATGAAATGACCAAATTTTTTTTTTATTTGGTAGATAATTTTTTGGCATTTAACATTTAAACACAATTTCTGGCATATGGCTACCACGACTATTTTTCACAAATGTCATTTTTTTTTTTTTTTTTTTTTTTTTTTTTTTTCATAATGATTTGCCAAACAATACTGAGTAGAAATGCCACTTTGAGCTGTCAAAACAACTGTCATAAAATAAAACGACATCTATCGGAAAAACAAACCTACCAAAAAAACACCCGTTATAAGGAAAATATATATTGATTTAATTAATCAATTTAATTTTAAACGATGCAATAGACAAAGGACAATTTATTTTAAAAAATATAAATAAAAATAAAACTGCATAAATGTGCATAATAGCATGAGACAAAGACTGAATATTTTTTACATATACGGCCAAAGACAAAAAAAATTATATATTTTTAATAAAAGGGTTGAATGTTGAACACACACCAGAAGAAGTATTAGAAGAATTACAAAATAACCAGGAGGATCTCAAATTCGTCAAATCGTGCAGGTACGTAACCTCGCGTTCTAAACGCGAGAACAAAACATTACCCATTTTAGTTGTACAGCTATCCCTAGATAGCATAACATAAGAAATTTAAGGTATGTCCTGCAATATCACCGTTGCCAACGATTCGGGCATACTTCTTCGAAATGTAGTATGGAATTCCGGTGCGTAAATTGCCAGAATTCACATGGGCCGGGAGAGTGCCTAATCCAAAAAGATATAGGTGTCTAAATAATTAACATTTAAATTGTCATTATCAGCCTTAGTGAACGCACTTATATACTTGTACTAAAAAATAATTGTATGAACGCTGTTCAGACTTGAAACAGTGTACCAATTCTTTTCTTCTTGCTAGAAGAATGACGTTAGTTCCTTCTTCTTTTTCGGTATTAGTTGCATCTTTTCATATTGTTCCAAAAATAATATTTCTTAAGTTGTGCTTTTGGAAAAGAAATAAATATATTTAAAGTTAAAAATACAATCTAATTTGAAACACAACATTCATTTTATTTGGCATCAACATTTTGGTCTTATAAACCGCATTAATTGATACACAAATACATACTTGATGGAACTATTTTCCGAATCGAATATGATTCAACACTTTTCACGGAAACATCAAGAATCCGACACTAAAATACACTGCTATACAACCATATTGAATTTGCATCAATTTCAACCGCATTTTTCAGATTTTATTCGGTCCTACGATATTTGTATTAACCTCAAAATTGCTGAATCACAATCATAATAAACGTGATAAGAGCAACCAAAGTGTCTCTATACACCATACACCGCACAACGCTATTGGCGCACAAAAGTGAATTGCTGATCATCATACATCATACATCATACGTCATCAATCAAGTTTAACAAAATAAATTAAATAAATTATTGTGTACAGGCGAGTCAACACAAAAATTATATTTCATTTTGTATTTTCAATTAAATACTCATTGTTCGTTCAATCATAATGACTGACAATGACCAAAGTAAAATCGACTCCTGTAAAAGGTCGGTAAGCGCATATAAATGTTATGTATCCCGGTACAAAATATGTTAGGTGATGCAACTGAACTCACCAAAGGCGATTTAGAATCCATTTTGAATAGAGTAAAAACACTTTACGATAAATTTGATATTGCTCAATCAAATTTAGAGGACGTAGATCCCACCGCCATTGAAACTTCTGACAAAGATCGTTCTGATTTCGAGGCTAATTGTAGATCGGTTGAATCATTAGTTAGAAATATTTTAGAAACGCTCCAAACTCAGAAAATAGATGAAAAGCCAGTCGTACAAACGCTTCATCATCCGCTTTCGCTCCCGCTTCCAGATATTCCGCTTCCTAAATTTAACGGCAGTTTCACATCGTGGATTGAATTTAGAGAAAGCTACAAACAAAGAATTCATGAAGAGAATCGATTAAGTTCAGTATTAAAATTTACTTGCCTTCAAAATTGTCTACAGGGTGGAACCGCTTATCATTTTATACAGTCTATTCCAAACACAGAAGAGAATTATAAACAGGTTTGGGAATCTCTTTTTAATCACTACGAGAATGAACCTCGAATTAAATATGTACATATAAAAAATTTATACCATTTAAAGCCCGTTCGCAAAGAAAATTGCCCTACCGCTCTTCGAGAATTTATAAATAGCTTTTGGAAACAATATAACGCATTAAAAGCATTGAAAATTCCTATCGAAAGTTGGGATTTAATCTTAACTTTTCACATTTCCGAGCTGGTTGATCAAGCATCTCGACAGCAAATTGAAACCAAGAAACCAAAAGACAAAATTCCCTCCACAAAAGAAATTATGGATATCTTATCTGATAGGGCACGTATTCTTGAAGCGATATTACTTCATAACGACAATTATAAATCAAAACCAGTTCAATCTTTTAAGCCAAAAAAGGTACAATGATAGGAATAAATGGGTACAAACTAATAAATTATGTCATAATTGTATAGGTACACATCACATCAGTAAGTGCCAATCTACATCTAGATGCAATCATTGTAAAGGGAAACATCATACCCTTTTACATATAAATTATTCAAATGTTTCCAATAATAATCAGGAACATTCACAATTTAATTACAAAAACACGAAGTCTAGTATGACAAGTAATTCTAATTCGAATCAATCAAACCCATCGGTATCTAATCAAAATCATTCTAATAACAATGAACAAACGTCTCACATCGAATCAGGTAACAATAATAGTTATGTATCTACAAATTTATCACCTAATTACTCAGTTCAAATGCATTCATTCTTGATTCCTTCCAAACAAATCATTCCTGATAGTTCTGACTCTGATTCAAACACAATGAATATTTGTAATTTCGCAACACAAAAACAAATCTTATTATCCACTGTGATAATTTGGTTAGAAAGCCCCACTGGGGTCAAATATCAATGTCGTACGTTACTCGAAAGTGGTTCACAGTGCAATTTTATCACTGGAGAATTCGTTTAAACTGCAGGAATTATTAAAAGACCAATAAGTACTTCCATTTTAGGTATTAATCAAAAGTCCATGGAAATCAAACATAAAGTAAATCTAACTATTGAGTCAAGAATAAACAATTATCAAGTTAGATACTTAGAATTTCTTGTATTGAAAAACCCTTTGAGTAACTTACCATTACAAAAGGTAGATTTCGACATTTCAAAAATACCACCATCAATCGAACTAGCTGATCCAACTTTTTACATTCCACAAAAGGTAGATATATTGTTAGGAGCCGAAATATATTTCAGTATAATGAATAATGAGAAAATAAATTTAATTCAAGAACTTCCACCTTTCTTTAATTCTGTTTTTGGATACATAATTTGCGGTCCAATCAATAGAAACAACCAAATACAACAAGTATCAATGTTCTGTTGTGATGTAGATCAAATCCGTAAGGAAATTCAGGAGTTTGCTAAAATTGAAGATGTAAAAGCTAAAAATAATTTTTCTATTGAAGAAAATCTTGTGAGTTACACTATTTTGATAATATCAAACGTGATAGTAGTGGTAGATATAGTGTTGCTCTACCTAAAAAACAAAATATTAACCGCTAGTAACCGAGAAAATGCATTGAAACAATTCTTCTCTTTAGAGAAAAAATTAGATGGAAACCCACATCAAAAAGCCGAATATATACAATTTATGGAAGAGTACATAATGTTGAATCAAATGGAACTGGTCAAGGAACCTATTCCAGATTTATGTTATTTTTTACCGCACCATCCTGTTTTTAAAGAGAGTTCAACCACAACCAAAATGCGAGCTTTTTCAACGGGTCATCGAAATCAGCATCTGGTCTATCTCTTAATGACACACTTATGACAGGACCTACCATTCAAAATGATTTGTTATCCATTATCCTTCGTTTCCGTAAATTCCTTTATAGCAGTGACCGCTGATATTACAAAAATGTATCGTCAGATCAATATACATCCAAACGACAGATTTTTACAACTTATATTTTGGCGTAAGTCAACTAACGATCCTATTTCTATATATAAATTAAACACGGTCACATACGGCACCACGAGCGCACCATTTCTCGCTATAAGGACGCTAAAGCAATTAGCATCCGACGAATATTCCCAATACCCAAATGCATCTATAATTCTTTTAGAAGAAAATTATGTTGACGATCTAGTTTCTGGTGCAAACACCGCAAAAGAAGCGGCATCTATAAAAGAAGAATTAATTAAGTTATTAGCCACCGGAGGTTTGAACTAAGGAAATGGACCTCCAATAACAAAAATGTAGTTCCCTTAAATATAGAAAATAAAACCGATAATGTCGTTAACATTTTAGGTATAGTTTGGGATTCTAAAAATGATGTTATCAACATTTCTCTCACTAAATTTGGTACACAATCTATCATTAATAAACATACCGTATTATCTGAAATTTCTCAGTTGTATGACCCATTAGGTCTTTGCGCTCTTGTCATATTTTTAGCCAAACGCTTTATGCAGCAGTTATGGGCTGTCCCAAATTTATGTTGGGACGATGATATACCCGAACCACTCAAGCTGTATTGGATGGAGTTCTCGACTCAGGTGAATTTGTCGCAAACCATTCAGGTTCCCAGATGCATCATACAGTCAGATTCAGAAGTAATAGAACTTCATGGATTTGGTGATGCATCGGAGAAGGGCTACGGATACTGTATATATATCCGTACTATGGACAAAAATAAACAATACAGTTGCCACCTTCTTTGTGCAAAATCAAAGGTTGCACCGCTGAAAGGTCAAACGATACCAAGGTTAGAGTTATGTGCCTCTCTATTATTAGCACAATTGTACGAAAAGGTTGTAGCCGCACTAAAAATTAAATTCACGCAAACTATTCTGTGGACAGATTCAGAAATCACTCTGTACAGAATTAATTCTCCTCCCGCTAGATATGCAACCTTCTGGTTAGGTATCCCAAATCCAGGAAATTACACCTCCAAAAATATGGGCTCATGTCCCTTCCGAAAAAAATCCCGCTGATTTGGTATCCCGTGGATTAATGCCATCGCAATTGGCTGATTGTGATTTATGGTGGCATGGACCTCAATTTTTAACTAACCAGGATGAATGGCCTGAAATAAAAAAAATTGGTTCAAATTTTAAAGATCCAGAAGATAGTAAGATACCAATTGTGTTAAACGTTGTCATCTCAAACCGCTTCTTCGAATATGCAGAGGATTATGATGAACTCTTGCGTTTATCTGTAATTGCTCGTCGTTTTTTTAAATACATGACGAATAAAATTCGTAGCATTGAAAATGTATCGTCGAATGATACATTGACCACACAAGAAATTGAAGATGCGTTATTTGGATTAATTAAATCCACTCAATCCGAATATTACACCAAAGAAATCAAACAGTTAAATGACAAAAAGTTTGATTATAAAAAAAATCGTTTAAAAATATTGAATCCGTTTCTTGATGAAAAAGGCCTACTGCGAGTTGGTGGCAGATTAAAAAATTCTGAATTGCTGACATATGACCAAAAACATCCTTTGTTGTTACCTACTAATCATCCACTCACAAGTATGATTGTTAAAAAAGAACATCGACGTAACCTTCACGCAGGTCCCCAAAGTTTGTTAAGCTTCGTTAGGCAAAAATTTTGGATACCAGGAGGTTTAACCTTATGCAAACAAATCGTTCGTAATTGCCTCATTTGTTTTCGAAACAAACCGTCATCAATTACACAGCTGATGGGACAATTGCCATTAGAACGTATACATCCCAGTCGTCCTTTTAAAAACTCTGGAATTGACTATGCCGGTCCATTTAATGTTAACAATAAAATCCGCTCGAATGTTGTATGCAAGACATATCTTGTAATTTTC
Source organism: Nephrocerus scutellatus (assembly GCA_947095585.1). Taxonomy (NCBI): domain Eukaryota; kingdom Metazoa; phylum Arthropoda; class Insecta; order Diptera; family Pipunculidae; genus Nephrocerus; species Nephrocerus scutellatus. The sequence goes on from OX352762.1 coordinate 40,843,743, forward strand.
ATTTGCTTCTCATCTAAAGCTACACACATTGAAGTAGTTCAGGATCTCACAACGCAAGCGTTTCTTTCAGCACTTCGTCGATTTGTTTCTAGACGTGGTCGTTGTTCTAATACATATTCCGATAACGCCACAAATTTTTTTGGAGTAAAATCAGAATTAGTCAAACTTCAAGAATTATTTAATTCAGAAACTCACAAATTCGAAATGTTACGATATTGTCACGAGAAGGGCATTCGCTGGCATACCATTCCCCCTCGCTCAACACATTGCGGCTGTGGGAAGCGGCGGTTAAAAGTGCTAAACATCACTTAAAAAGGGTTTTAGGAGACAAAATCTGTTCCTATGAAGAACTTACCACACTTTCTACACAAATAGAATCCTGTCTAAATTCAAGACCCATCAGTGCTATGTCAAATAATCCTTCAGATCTATCCCCGTTAACTCCAGGTCATTTTTTAATAGGTCATCCAATAAATTTAATACCTGAACCTTCTTTGTCACATCTAGACTTCAATCGTTTATCTCGTTATCAACGGCTCCAATCCATGTTGCAACAGTTTTGGAGGCGTTGGTCAACTGAATATCTTTGTGAATTGCAACAACGACGGAAGTGGAGCGAACCAAATGAAAATGTCATGTTGGGATCGGTAGTCCTAATGAAAGAAGATAATATTCCACCAACCAAATGGATCATGCCACGCATCATTAACGCGCATCCGGATGATGAGGGTTTTGTGCAAGTGGTTTCAGTTAAAACAAAATCAGGTATACTCGGGCTATTTCGAAAATATGTGTTTTGCCTATTGAAATCGGAGATATCTCGTGATCAGTTGATCGATTAAATGTCAAATTTACTTCATGCATTTTATTTCATTTAATTATTTTGGATAATGTGAGCAATCGAACAATGAATGTTTATTGAAATTTTTATAGTAAAAAATGGGTGTTGCCAAGCTTACTTTTAAAAATTAAAAAACTTTATTATTTAAATGTATATGTATTATTATTTATTTTGAAATAATGATATTTCAAGGTGGCCGGAATGTCTAAATAATTAACATTAAAATTGTCATTATCAGCCTTAGTGAACGCACTTATATACTTGTACTAAAAAATAATTGTATGAACGCTGTTCAGACTTGAAACAGTGTACTGATTCTTTTCTTCTTGCTAGAAGAATGACGTTAGTTCCTTCTTCTTTTTCGGTATTAGTAGCATCTTTTCATATTGTTCCAATAATAATATTTCTTAAGTTGTGCTTTTGGAAAAGAAATAAATATATTTAAAGTTAAAAATACAATCTAATTTGAAACACAACATTCATTTTATTTGGCATCAACATTTTGGTCTTATAAACCGCATTAATTGATACACAAATACATACTTGATGGAACTATTTTCCGAATCGAATATGATTCAACACTTTTCACGGAAACATCAAGAATCCGATACTAAAATACGCTGCTAAACAACCATATTGAATTTGCATCAATTTCAACCGCATTTTTCAGATTTTATTCGGTCCTTCGAACCGCCGATATATATATTTATATTAACCTCAAAATTACTGAATCACAATCATAATAAACGTGATATGAGCAACCAAAGTGTCTCTATACACCATACACCGCACAACGCTATTGGCGCACAAAAGTGAATTGCTGATCATCATACATCATACATCATACGTCATCAATCAAGTTTAACAAAATAAATTAAATAAATTATTGTGTACAGGCGAGTCAACACAAAAATTATATTTCATTTTGTATTTTCAATTAAATACTCATTGTTCGTTCAATCATAATGACTGACAATGACCAAAGTAAAATCGACTCCTGTAAAAGGTCGGTAAGCGCATATAAATGTTATGTATCCCGGTACAAAATATGTTAGGTGATGCAACTGAACTCACCAAAGGCGATTTAGAATCCATTTTGAATAGAGTAAAAACACTTTACGATAAATTTGATATTGCTCAATCAAATTTAGAGGACGTAGATCCCACCGCCATTGAAACTTCTGACAAAGATCGTTCTGATTTCGAGGCTAATTGTAGATCGGTTGAATCATTAGTTAGAAATATTTTAGAAACGCTCCAAACTCAGAAAATAGATGAAAAGCCAGTCGTACAAACGCTTCATCATCCGCTTTCGCACCCGCTTCCAGATATTCCGCTTCCTAAATTTAACGGCAGTTTCACATCGTGGATTGAATTTAGAGAAAGCTTCAAACAAAGAATTCATGAAGAGAATCGATTAAGTTCAGTATTAAAATTTACTTGCCTTCAAAATTGTCTACAGGGTGGAACCGCTTATCATTTTATACAGTCTATTCCAAACACAGAAGAGAATTATAAACAGGTTTGGGAATCTCTTTTTAATCACTACGAGAATGAACCTCGAATTAAATATGTACATATAAAAAATTTATACCATTTAAAGCCCGTTCGCAAAGAAAATTGCCCTACCGCTCTTCGAGAATTTATAAATAGCTTTTGGAAACAATATAACGCATTAAAAGCATTGAAAATTCCTATCGAAAGTTGGGATTTAATCTTAACTTTTCACATTTCCGAGCTGGTTGATCAAGCATCTCGACAGCAAATTGAAACCAAGAAACCAAAAGACAAAATTCCCTCCACAAAAGAAATTATGGATATCTTATCTGATAGGGCACGTATTCTTGAAGCGATATTACTTCATAACGACAATTATAAATCAAAACCAGTTCAATCTTTTAAGCCAAAAAAGGTACAATGATTCATAGCCACTGAAAATATAAAACATATCAGTTGTAGGTATTGTAAGAAAGAACACTCCATATTTAAGTGTCAAACTTTTCTTGAAATGTCAATACTTGATAGGAATAAATGGGTACAAACTAATAAATTATGTCATAATTGTATAGGTACACATCACATCAGTAAGTGCCAATCTACATCTAGATGCAATCATTGTAAAGGGAAACATCATACCCTTTTACATATAAATTATTCAAATGTTTCCAATAATAATCAGGAACATTCACAATTTAATTACAAAAACACGAAGTCTAGTATGACAAGTAATTCTAATTCGAATCAATCAAACCCATCGGTATCTAATCAAAATCATTCTAATAACAATGAACAAACGTCTCACATCGAATCAGGTATCAATAATAGTTATGCATCTACAAATTTATCACATAATTACTCAGTTCAAATGCATTCTTTCTTGATTCCTTCCAAACAAATCATTCCTGATAGCTCTGACTCTGATTCAAACACAATGAATATTTGTAATTTCGCAACACAAAAACAAATCTTATTATCCACTGTGATAATTTGGGTAGAAAGCCCCACTGGGGTCAAATACCAATGTCGTACGTTACTCGACAGTGGTTCACAGTGCAATTTTATCACTGGAGAATTCGTTCAAACTGCAGGAATTATTAAAAGACCAATAAGTACTTCCATTTTAGGTATTAATCAAAAGTCCATGGAAATCAAACATAAAGTATATCTAACTATTGAGTCAAGAATAAACAATTATCAAGTAAACTTAGAATTTCTTGTATTGAAAAACCCTTTGAGTAACTTACCATTACAAAAGGTAGATTTCGACATTTCAAAAATACCACCATCAATCGAACTAGCTGATCCAACTTTTTAAATTCCACAAAAGGTAGATATATTGTTAGGAGCCGAAATATATTTCAGTATAATGAATAATGAGAAAATAAATTTAATTCAAGAACTTCCACCTTTCTTTAATTCTGTTTTTGGATACATAATTTGCGGTCCAATCAATAGAAACAACCAATTCAACAAGTATCAATGTTCTGTTGTGATGTAGATCAAATCCGTAAGGAAATTCAGGAGTTTGCTAAAATTGAAGATGTAAAAGCTAAAAATAATTTTTCCATTGAAGAAAATCTTGTGAGTTACACTATTTTGATAATATCAAACGTGATAGTAGTGGTAGATATAGTGTTGCTCTACCTAAAAAACAAAATATTAAATCTCTTGCTAATAACCGAGAAAATGCATTGAAACAATTCTTCTCTTTAGAGAAAAAATTAGATGGAAACCCACATCTAAAAGCCGAATATATACAATTTATGGAAGAGTACATAATGTTGAATCAAATGGAACTGGTCAAGGAACCTATTCCAGATTTATGTTATTTTTTACCGCACCATCCTGTTTTTAAAGAGAGTTCAACCACAACCAAAATGCGAGCTTTTTCAACGGGTCATCGAAATCAGCATCTGGTCTATCTCTTAATGACACACTTATGACAGGACCTACCATTCAAAATGATTTGTTATCCATTATCCTTCGTTTCCGTAAATTCCTTTATAGCAGTGACCGCTGATATTACAAAAATGTATCGTCAGATCAATATACATCCAAACGACAGATTTTTACAACTTATATTTTGGCGTAAGTCAACTAACGATCCTATTTCTATATATAAATTAAACACGGTCACATACGGCACCACGAGCGCACCATTTCTCGCTATAAGAACGCTAAAGCAATTAGCATCCGACGAATATTCCCAATACCCAAATGCATCTATAATTCTTTTAGAAGAAATGTATGTTGACGATCTAGTTTCTGGTGCAAACACCGCAAAAGACGCGGCATCTATAAAAGAAGAGTTAATCAAGTTATTAGCCACCGGAGGTTTGAACTAAGGAAATGGACCTCCAATAACAAAAATGTAGTTCCCTTAAATATAGAAAATAAAACCGATAATGTCGTTAACATTTTAGGTATAGTTTGGGATTCTAAAAATGATGTTATCAACATTTCTCTCACTAAATTTGGTACACAATCTATCATTAATAAACATACCGTATTATCTGAAATTGCTCAGTTGTATGACCCATTAGGTCTTTGCGCTGTTGTCATATTTTTAGCCAAACGCTTTATGCAGCAGTTATGGGCTGTTCCAAATTTATGTTGGGACGATGATATGCCCGAACCACTCAAGCTGTATTGGATGGAGTTCTCGACTCAGGTGAATTTGTCGCAAACCATTCAGGTTCCCAGATGCATCATACAGTCAGATTCAGAAGTAATAGAACTTCATGGATTTGGTGATGCATCGGAGAAGGGCTACGGATGCTGTATATATATCCGTACTATGGACAAAAATAAACAATACAGTTGCCACCTTCTTTGTGCAAAATCAAAGGTTGCACCGCTGAAAGGTCAAACGATACCAAGGTTAGAGTTATGTGCCTCTCTATTATTAGCACAATTGTACGAAAAGGTTGTAGCCGCACTAAAAATTAAATTCACGCAAACTATTCTGTGGACAGATTCAGAAATCACTCTGTACAGAATTAATTCTCCTCCCGCTAGATATGCAACCTTCTGGTTAGGTATCCCAAATCCAGGAAATTACACCTCCAAAAATATGGGCTCATGTCCCTTCCGAAAAAAATCCCGCTGATTTGGTATCCCGTGGATTAATGCCATCGCAATTGGCTGATTGTGATTTATGGTGGCATGGACCTCAATTTTTAACTAACCAGGATGAATGGCCTGAAATAAAAAAAATTGGTTCAAATTTTAAAGATCCAGAAGATAGTAAGATACCAATTGTGTTAAACGTTGTCATCTCAAACCGCTTCTTCGAATATGCAGAGGATTATGATGAACTCTTGCGTTTATCTGTAATTGCTCGTCGTTTTTTTAAATACATGACGAATAAAATTCGTAGCATTGAAAATGTATCGTCGAATGATACATTGACCACACAAGAAATTGAAGATGCGTTATTTGGATTAATTAAATCCACTCAATCCGAATATTACACCAAAGAAATCAAACAGTTAAATGACAAAAAGTTTGATTATAAAAAAAATCGTTTAAAAATATTGAATCCGTTTCTTGATGAAAAAGGCCTACTGCGAGTTGGTGGCAGATTAAAAAATTCTGAATTGCTGACATATGACCAAAAACATCCTTTGTTGTTACCTACTAATCATCCACTCACAAGTATGATTGTTAAAAAAGAACATCGACGTAACCTTCACGCAGGTCCCCAAAGTTTGTTAACCCTGGAAAGATAATCATATTTTTTATGACGTAAAAGATAATCATACGTCTCTGAGACGTATGGCACTTTGTTAGTGTAATAAATAAAACCCATGAACTTTTTATAAAATATTAATGTTTTATTTATTAATGTAGTTCATATTAAGATAAATGAAGAAATGATTCAGTAAAAAAAATTTTAATTTAATCAATAAAAACAAAAAACTTAAACTCCATTACAAATTAACAAAAAAAAAAAAACATATTTTTTAAAGGAACATTAAAATTGAATTTAAGTCTTAATAATTGCCTAATTAGCATTTTTTGGTTAAAAATAAGTGTACTAATAAGTCTTAGTAATTTTGAATCGGATGCCATTAAATTATATACAAGAATGACACACGTCATTTTTATGTACGCCGCAAACCGCCTTTTTGCATACCACACATGATATTTTTGACATTCTGCGAAGTTTTGATGGACAATACGAACAATATCTCTTCTTTTTTGTAGTAGGTTCTTCGTCATTTGCCTGAACACTATTTCCACTAGTATTAGGTAGCAAATCCGAAATATTTTGGCGGAGAGTCCTCTTCAAAGTTGGAGCATCTAGCCTTTTTTCCATATGAGGTGATGTGAGTTCTGTATATAGTTTTTTCATGAAATTTTTTCGGCTGAGAGGTTTTTCATTCCTTGACTGCATATTGTGACAGTAAATGACATATGCGTTAATGAAAGCCATGTTAAAAATGCCATAAAGTACTGCCATTGGCCACCTGTTGGTTTTCCTGGAGCATGACATATACGAGCACATTTGGTCGAATGTGTCGACGCCGCCCTTCGTCTGATTGTAGTACATAATCATTTCAGGTTTTCCATTTGTTTGGTTTATTGTACCTTTTTCATCGCAAGATGAAAGCAAATATACCATTTTAGATGGCTTTGGCTTATATGAAACCAGTGTCAAAGGACGTAGCAGAACATTGAACTGCCTACAGGACGAGAACGCGTATTTTTCATTACTTCTGGAATCTCTCGTTTGTTGGAACGTATGGTGCCCACCAGTGTAAGCTTAAAAGGTTCCTGCAGTAAGGATTTCGCCAAGGGTACAGAAGTAAACCAATTGTCGCAGGTGATGTTACGATTGGTGCCATGCATCGGCTTTGACAGTTCTTTGATAAAGTACTCACCTTGAGGAATGCCATTGGTATTGGTTGCCCGTCCGGTGTGTAATTGATCCAACACTGATTTATAAATATGTCCCAAACTTTTCTAATAGGTATAAATGGATCCGTATCTCTGAGTGATGGGCGTAGTGATTTATCATCCATGCGCATACATCTGACAAGAAAGTCGAATCTGTTCAGGACTCATTACTGCTATATAACGAGTTCCCGAAAAAGAGCTGTCAAAAAGTTCTTCCGTTGAAAGGTGATTATCTTTCATAGCAGCGGATAATGTAAGGATCCCAATAAACGCACGGATTTCAGCTTCATTGGTGTCTCTAAATGTAGCACTAAACTTCGTAGTTTCATTTCCATTTTCTTTGTCCTTATCTTCTTTTTCCATACGTTTGACAGATATTTCTATGTTTGTCCATTTCATTATTTCACTAACTATTACATCTGTTATAAATAAGTTAAAACACAGCAAGGGGTCGAAGATGTTCTTGGAAGATCTGGTTGGTCCTCTATTTGTTCGAACAATATTTATAACAGGGATCTTTCCGTGACTTTTAGCCTTGATAGTTGTCCAGCAGTGCTTGTTACGACCTCTTAGTTTGCGCTTATGTGGAATAATAATGCGGGCATCTGAAGATGAAGTTAAATTACTTCCTGAAGCTGATTGTTCTTCACCAGAACTGCCCGAATCATCCTCAGCATCGTCAATAAATTCGTCTTCAGTGTCACTCTGCACGTCGGCCTCTAAGAGGAAATCTTCACAATCACTTTCACATTCTGACAATATAACTTCTTCATTTTCCATCAACAAATTCTCAATTTCGCTATAATTCAACACTCCTCGGTTCGTCATGACGATAAAATAAAAATAAGCACCAAAAATTTATAAAACGTATCTGTAAATAATAATAAACAATTTTTTCAAATATCTCACAAAAGTTACATAAAAGATAATCATACGTCTCCCAGACGTATGGCATAGCTATAACTTGTCACCACAGGTACTTACCGTTACACCACGACCGTCAGTTGCAAGCTACGACCACCGACTGAGCATATTTAGGCAGCCAACCCGATCCGGGTTTTCAGTTAAAAGTATATTAAATTTTTTGGCGCGCCATACGTCTGGCAGACGTAGATTATCTTTCTAGGGTTAAGCTTCGTTAGGCAAAAATTTTGGATACCAGGAGGTTTAACCTTATGCAAACAAATCGTTCGTAATTGCCTCATTTGTTTTCGAAACAAACCGTCATCAATTACACAGCTGATGGGACAATTGCCATTAGAACGTATACATCCCAGTCGTCCTTTTAAAAACTCTGGAATTGACTATGCCGGTCCATTTAATGTTAACAATAAAATCCGCTCGAATGTTGTATGCAAGACATATCTTGTAATTTTCATTTGCTTCTCATCTAAAGCTACACACATTGAAGTAGTTCAGGATCTCACAACGCAAGCGTTTCTTTCAGCACTTCGTCGATTTGTTTCTAGACGTGGTCGTTGTTCTAATACATATTCCGATAACGCCACAAATTTTTTTGGAGTAAAATCAAAGAATTAGTCAAACTTCAAGAATTATTTAATTCAGAAACTCACAAATTCGAAATGTTACGATATTGTCACGAGGAGGGCATTCGCTGGCATACCATTCCACCTTGCTCACCACATTTCGGCTGTGGGAAGCGGCGGTTAAAAGTGCTAAACATCACTTAAAAAGGGCTTAAGGAGACAAAATCTGTTCCTATGAAGAACTTACAACACATTCTACACAAATAGAATCCTGTCTAAATTCAAGACCCATCAGTGCTATGTCAAATAATCCTTCAGATCTATCCCCGTTAACTCCAGGTCATTTTTTAATAGGTCATCCAATAAATTTAATACCTGAACCTTCTTTGTCACATCTAGACTTCAATCGTTTATCTCGTTATCAACGGCTCCAATCCATGTTGCAACAGTTTTGGAGGCGTTGGTCAACTGAATATCTTTGTGAATTGCAACAACGACGGAAGTGGAGCGAACCAAATGAAAATGTCATGTTGGGATCGGTAGTCCTAATGAAAGAAGATAATATTCCACCAACCAAATGGATCATGCCACGCATCATTAACGCGCATCCGGATGATGAGGGTTTTGTGCAAGTGGTTTCAGTTAAAACAAAATCAGGTATACTCGGGCTATTTCGAAAATATGTGTTTTGCCTATTGAAATCGGAGATATCTCGTGATCAGTTGATCGATTAAATGTCAAATTTACTTCATGCATTTTATTTCATTTAATTATTTTGGATAATGTGAGCAATCGAACAATGAATGTTTATTGAAATTTTTATAGTAAAAAATGGGTGTTGCCAAGCTTACTTTTAAAAATTAATTAATTGGCATCAACATTTTGGTCTTATAAACCGCATTAATTGATACACAAATACATACTTGATGGAACTATATTCCGAATCGAATATGATTCAACACTTTTCACGGAAACATCAAGAATCCGATACTAAAATACGCTGCTAAACAACCATATTGAATTTGCATCAATTTCAACCGCATTTTTCAGATTTTATTCGGTCCTTCGAACCGCCAATATATATATTTGTATTAACCTCAAAATTACTGAATCACAATCATAATAAACGTGATATGAGCAACCAAAGTGTCTCTATACACCATACACCGCACAACGCTATTGGCGCACAAAAGTGAATTGCTGATCATCATACATCATACATCATACGTCATCAATCAAGTTTAACAAAATAAATTAAATAAATTATTGTGTAAATTGAAACCAAGAAACCAAAAGACAAAATTCCCTCCACAAAAGAAATTATGGATATCTTATCTGATAGGGCACGTATTCTTGAAGCGATATTACTTCATAACGACAATTATAAATCAAAACCAGTTCAATCTTTTAAGCCAAAAAAGGTACAATGATTCATAGCCACTGAAAATATAAAACATATCAGTTGTAGGTATTGTAAGAAAGAACACTCCATATTTAAGTGTCAAACTTTTCTTGAAATGTCAATATTTGATAGGAATAAATGGGTACAAACTAATAAATTATGTCATAATTGTATAGGTACACATCACATCAGTAAGTGCCAATCTACATCTAGATGCAATCATTGTAAAGGGAAACATCATACCCTTTTACATATAAATTATTCAAATGTTTCCAATAATAATCAGGAACATTCACAATTTAATTACGAAGTCTAGTATGACAAGTAATTCTAATTCGAATCAATCAAACCCATCGGTATCTAATCAAAATCATTCTAATAACAATGAACAAACGTCTCACATCGAATCAGGTAACAATAATAGTTATGTATCTACAAATTTATCACCTAATTACTCAGTTCAAATGCATTCATTCTTGATTCCTTCCAAACAAATCATTCCTGATAGTTCTGACTCTGATTCAAACACAATGAATATTTGTAATTTCGCAACACAAAAACAAATCTTATTATCCACTGTGATAATTTGGGTAGAAAGCCCCACTTCGACAATTCAAAAATACCACCATCAATCGAACTAGCTGATCCAACTTTTTACATTCCACAAAAGGTAGATATATTGTTAGGAGCCGAAATATATTTCAGTATAATGAATAATGAGAAAATAAATTTAATTCAAGAACTTCCACCTTTCTTTAATTCTGTTTTTGGATACATAATTTGCGGTCCAATCAATAGAAACAACCAAATACAACAAGTATCAATGTTCTGTTGTGATGTAGATCAAATCCGTAAGGAAATTCAGGAGTTTGCTAAAATTGAAGATGTAAAAGCTAAAAATAATTTTTCTATTGAAGAAAATCTTGTGAGTTACACTATTTTGATAATATCAAACGTGATAGTAGTGGTAGATATAGTGTTGCTCTACCTAAAAAACAAAATATTAAATCTCTTGCTAATAACCGAGAAAATGCATTGAAACAATTCTTCTCTTTAGGGAAAAAATTAGATGGAAACCCACATCAAAAAGCCGAATATATACAATTTATGGAAGAGTACATAATGTTGAATCAAATGGAACTGGTCAAGGAACCTATTCCAGATTTATGTTATTTTTTACCGCACCATCCTGTTTTTAAAGAGAGTTCAACCACAACCAAAATGCGAGCTTTTTCAACGGGTCATCGAAATCAGCATCTGGTCTATCTCTTAATGACACACTTATGACAGGACCTACCATTCAAAATGATTTGTTATCCATTATCCTTCGTTTCCGTAAATTCCTTTATAGCAGTGACCGCTGATATTACAAAAATGTATCGTCAGATCAATATACATCCAAACGACAGATTTTTACAACTTATATTTTGGCGTAAGTCAACTAACGATCCTATTTCTATATATAAATTAAACACGGTCACATACGGCACCACGAGCGCACCATTTCTCGCTATAAGGACGCTAAAGCAATTAGCATCCGACGAATATTCCCAATACCCAAATGCATCTATAATTCTTTTAGAAGAAAATTATGTTGACGATCTAGTTTCTGGTGCAAACACCGCAAAAGAAGCGGCATCTATAAAAGAAGAATTAATTAAGTTATTAGCCACCGGAGGTTTGAACTAAGGAAATGGACCTCCAATAACAAAAATGTAGTTCCCTTAAATATAGAAAATAAAACCGATAATGTCGTTAACATTTTAGGTATAGTTTGGGATTCTAAAAATGATGTTATCAACATTTCTCTCACTAAATTTGGTACACAATCTATCATTAATAAACATACCGTATTATCTGAAATTTCTCAGTTGTATGACCCATTAGGTCTTTGCGCTCTTGTCATATTTTTAGTCAAACGCTTTATGCAGCAGTTATGGGCTGTTCCAAATTTATGTTGGGACGATGATATACCCGAACCACTCAAGCTGTATTGGATGGAGTTCTCGACTCAGGTGAATTTGTCGCAAACCATTCAGGTTCCCAGATGCATCATACAGTCAGATTCAGAAGTAATAGAACTTCATGGATTTGGTGATGCATCGGAGAAGGGCTACGGATACTGTATATATATCCGTACTATGGACAAAAATAAACAATACAGTTGCCACCTTCTTTGGGCAAAATCAAAGGTTGCACCGCTGAAAGGTCAAACGATACCAAGGTTAGAGTTATGTGCCTCTCTATTATTAGCACAATTGTATGAAAAGGTTGTAGCCGCACTAAAAATTCACGCAAACTATTCTGTGGACAGATTCAGAAATCACTCTGTACAGAATTAATTCTCCTCCCGCTAGATATGCAACCTTCTGGTTAGGTATCCCAAATCCAGGAAATTACACCTCCAAAAATATGGGCTCATGTCCCTTCCGAAAAAAATCCCGCTGATTTGGTATCCCGTGGATTAATGCCATCGCAATTGGCTGATTGTGATTTATGGTGGCATGGACCTCAATTTTTAACTAACCAGGATGAATGGCCTGAAATAAAAAAAATTGGTTCAAATTTTAAAGATCCAGAAGATAGTAAGATACCAATTGTGTTAAACGTTGTCATCTCAAACCGCTTCTTCGAATATGCAGAGGATTATGATGAACTCTTGCGTTTATCTGTAATTGCTCGTCGTTTTTTTAAATACATGACGAATAAAGTAGCATTGAAAATGTATCGTCGAATGATACATTGACCACACAAGAAATTGAAGATGCGTTATTTGGATTAATTAAATCCACTCAATCCGAATATTACACCAAAGAAATCAAACAGTTAAATGACAAAAAGTTTGATTATAAAAAAAATCGTTTAAAAATATTGAATCCGTTTCTTGATGAAAAAGGCCTACTGCGAGTTGGTGGCAGATTAAAAAATTCTGAATTGCTGACATATGACCAAAAACATCCTTTGTTGTTACCTACTAATCATCCACTCACAAGTATGATTGTTAAAAAAAGAACATCGACGTAACCTTCACGCAGGTCCCCAAAGTTTGTTAAGCTTCGTTAGGCAAAAATTTTGGATACCAGGAGGTTTAACCTTATGCAAACAAATCGTTCGTAATTGCCTCATTTGTTTTCGAAACAAACCGTCATCAATTACACAGCTGATGGGACAATTGCCATTAGAACGTATACATCCCAGTCGTCCTTTTAAAAACTCTGGAATTGACTATGCCGGTCCATTTAATGTTAACAATAAAATCCGCTCGAATGTTGTATGCAAGACATATCTTGTAATTTTCATTTGCTTCTCATCTAAAGCTACACACATTGAAGTAGTTCAGGATCTCACAACGCAAGCGTTTCTTTCAGCACTTCGTCGGTTTGTTTCTAGACGTGGTCGTTGTTCTAATATATATTCCGATAACGCCACAAATTTTTTTGGAGTAAAATCAGAATTAGTCAAACTTCAAGAATTATTTAATTCAGAAACTCACAAATTCGAAATGTTACGATATTGTCACGAGGAGGGCATTCGCTGGTATACCATTCCACCTTGCTCACCACATTTCGGCTGTGGGAAGCGGCGGTTAAAAGTGCTAAACATCACTTAAAAAGGGCTTAAGGAGACAAAATCTGTTCCTATGAAGAACTTACAACACATTCTACACAAATAGAATCCTGTCTAAATTCAAGACCCATCAGTGCTATGTCAAATAATCCTTCAGATCTATCCCCGTTAACTCCAGGTCATTTTTTAATAGGTCATCTAATAAATTTAATACCTGAACCTTCTTTGTCACATCTAGACTTCAATCGTTTATCTCGTTATCAACGGCTCCAATCCATGTTGCAACAGTTTTGGAGGCGTTGGTCAACTGAATATCTTTGTGAATTGCAACAACGACGGAAGTGGAGCGAACCAAATGAAAATGTCATGTTGGGATCGGTAGTCCTAATGAAAGAAGATAATATTCCACCAACCAAATGGATCATGCCACGCATCATTAACGCGCATCCGGATGATGAGGGTTTTGTGCAAGTGGTTTCAGTTAAAACAAAATCAGGTATACTCGGGCTATTTCGAAAATATGTGTTTTGCCTATTGAAATCGGAGATATCTCGTGATCAGTTGATCGATTAAATGTCAAATTTACTTCATGCATTTTATTTCATTTAATTATTTTGGATAATGTGAGCAATCGAACAATGAATGTTTATTGAAATTTTTATAGTAAAAAATGGGTGTTGCCAAGCTTACTTTTAAAAATTAAAAAACTTTATTATTTAAATGTATATGTATTATTATTTATTTTGAAATAATGATATTTCAAGGTGGCCGGAATTTCTAAATAATTAACATTAAAATTGTCATTATCAGCCATAGTGAACGCACTTATATACTTGTACTAAAAAATAATTGTATGAACGCTGTTCAGACTTGAAACAGTGTACTAATTCTTTTCTTCTTCTTGCTTTTCTTCTTTTTCGGTATTAGTAGCATCTTTTCATATTGTTCCAATAATAATATTTCTTAAGTTGTGCTTTTGGAAAAGAAATAAATATATTTAAAGTTAAAAATACAATCTAATTTGAAACACAACATTCATTTTATTTGGCATCAACATTTTGGTCTTATAAACCGCATTAATTGATACACAAATACATACTTGATGGAACTATTTTCCGAATCGAATATGATTCAACACTTTTCACGGAAACATCAAGAATCCGATACTAAAATACGCTGCTAAACAACCATATTGAATTTGCATCAATTTCAACCGCATTTTTCAGATTTTATTCGGTCCTTCGAACCGCCGATATATATATTTGTATTAACCTCAAAATTACTGAATCACAATCATAATAAACGTGATATGAGCAACCAAAATGTCTCTATACACCATACACCGCACAACGCTATTGGCGCACAAAAGTGAATTGCTGATCATCATACATCATACATCATACGTCATCAATCAAGTTTAACAAAATAAATTAAATAAATTATTGTGTACAGGTGAGTCAACACAAAAATTATATTTCATTTTGTATTTTCAATTAAAAACTCATTGTTCGTTCAATCATAATGACTGACACTGACTAAAGTAAAATCGACTCCTGTAAAAGGTCGGTAAGCGCATATAAAGGTTACGTATCCCGGTACAAAATATGTTAGGTGATGCAACTGAACTCACCAAAGGCGATTTAGAATCCATTTTGAATAGAGTAAAAACACTTTACGATAAATTTGATATTGCTCAATCAAATTTAGAGGACGTAGATCCCACCGCCATTGAAACTTCTGACAAAGATCGTTCTGATTTCGAGGCTAATTGTAGATCGGTTGAATCATTAGTTAGAAATATTTTGGAAACGCTCCAAACTCAGAAAATAGATGAAAAGCTAGTCGTACAAACGCTTCATCATCCGCTTTCGCACCCGCTTCCAGATATTCCGCTTCCTAAATTTAACGGCAGTTTCACATCGTGGATTGAATTTAGAGAAAGCTTCAAACAAAGAATTCATGAAGAGAATCGATTAAGTTCAGTATTAAAATTTACTTGCCTTCAAAATTGCCTACAGGGTGGAACCGCTTATCATTTTATACAGTCTATTCCAAACACAGAAGAGAATTATAAACAGGTTTAGGAATCTCTTTTTAATCACTACGAGAACGAACCTCGAATTAAGTATGTACATATAAAAAATTTATACCATTTAAAGCCCGTTCGCAAAGAAAATTGCCCTACCGCTCTTCGAGAATTTATATATAGCTTTTGGAAACAATATAACGCATTAAAAGCATTGAAAATTCCTATCGAAAGTTGGGATTTAATCTTAACTTTTCACATTTCTGAGCTGGTTGATCAAGCATCTCGACAGCAAATTGAAACCAAGAAACCAAAAGACAAAATTCCCTCCACAAAAGAAATTATGGATATCTTATCTGATAGGGCACGTATTCTTGAAGCGATATTACCTCATAACGACAATTATAAATCAAAACCAGTTCAATCTTTTAAACCAAAAAAGGTACAATCATTCATAGCCACTGAAAATATAAAACATATCAGTTGTAGGTATTGTAAGAAAGAACACTCCATATTTAAGTGTCAAACTTTTCTTGAAATGTCAATATTTGATAGGAATAAATGGGTACAAACTAATAAATTATGTCATAATTGTATAGGTACACATCACATCAGTAAGTGCCAATCTACATCTAGATGCAATCATTGTAAAGGGAAACATCATACCCTTTTACATATAAATTATTCAAATGTTTCCAATAATAATCAGGAACATTCACAATTTAATTACAAAAACACGAAGTCTAGTATGACAAGTAATTCTAATTCGAATCAATCAAACCCATCGGTATCTAATCAAAATCATTCTAATAACAATGA
Organism: Nephrocerus scutellatus; assembly: GCA_947095585.1. Lineage (NCBI taxonomy): Eukaryota > Metazoa > Arthropoda > Insecta > Diptera > Pipunculidae > Nephrocerus > Nephrocerus scutellatus. Next base: position 40,860,287 of record OX352762.1, read on the forward strand.
ACAAACGTCTCACATCGAATCAGGTATCAATAATAGTTATGCATCTACAAATTTATCACATAATTACTCAGTTCAAATGCATTCTTTCTTGATTCCTTCCAAACAAATCATTCCTGATAGTTCTGACTCTGATTCAAACACAATGAATATTTGTAATTTCGCAACACAAAAACAAATCTTATTATCCACTGTGATAATTTGGGTAGAAAGCCCCACTGGGGTCAAATACCAATGTCGTACGTTACTCGACAGTGGTTCACAGTGCAATTTTATCACTGGAGAATTCGTTCAAACTGCAGGAATTATTAAAAGACCAATAAGTACTTCCATTTTAGGTATTAATCAAAAGTCCATGGAAATCAAACATAAAGTATATCTAACTATTGAGTCAAGAATAAACAATTATCAAGTAAACTTAGAATTTCTTGTATTGAAAAACCCTTTGAGTAACTTACCATTACAAAAGGTAGATTTCGACATTTCAAAAATACCACCATCAATCGAACTAGCTGATCCAACTTTTTACATTCCACAAAAGGTAGATATATTGTTAGGAGCCGAAATATATTTCAGTATAATGAATAATGAGAAAATAAATTTAATTCAAGAACTTCCACCTTTCTTTAATTCTGTTTTTGGATACATAATTTGCGGTCCAATCAATAGAAACAACCAATTCAACAAGTATCAATGTTCTGTTGTGATGTAGATCAAATCCGTAAGGAAATTCAGGAGTTTGCTAAAATTGAAGATGTAAAAGCTAAAAATAATTTTTCCATTGAAGAAAATCTTGTGAGTTACACTATTTTGATAATATCAAACGTGATAGTAGTGGTAGATATAGTGTTGCTCTACCTAAAAAACAAAATATTAAATCTCTTGCTAATAACCGAGAAAATGCATTGAAACAATTCTTCTCTTTAGAGAAAAAATTAGATGGAAACCCACATCTAAAAGCCGAATATATACAATTTATGGAAGAGTACATAATGTTGAATCAAATGGAACTGGTCAAGGAACCTATTCCAGATTTATGTTATTTTTTACCGCACCATCCTGTTTTTAAAGAGAGTTCAACCACAACCAAAATGCGAGCTTTTTCAACGGGTCATCGAAATCAGCATCTGGTCTATCTCTTAATGACACACTTATGACAGGACCTACCATTCAAAATGATTTGTTATCCATTATCCTTCGTTTCCGTAAATTCCTTTATAGCAGTGACCGCTGATATTACAAAAATGTATCGTCAGATCAATATACATCCAAACGACAGATTTTTACAACTTATATTTTGGCGTAAGTCAACTAACGATCCTATTTCTATATATAAATTAAACACGGTCACATACGGCACCACGAGCGCACCATTTCTCGCTATAAGGACGCTAAAGCAATTAGCATCCGACGAATATTCCCAATACCCAAATGCATCTATAATTCTTTTAGAAGAAAATTATGTTGACGATCTAGTTTCTGGTGCAAACACCGCAAAAGAAGCGGCATCTATAAAAGAAGAATTAATTAAGTTATTAGCCACCGGAGGTTTGAACTAAGGAAATGGACCTCCAATAACAAAAATGTAGTTCCCTTAAATATAGAAAATAAAACCGATAATGTCGTTAACATTTTAGGTATAGTTTGGGATTCTAAAAATGATGTTATCAACATTTCTCTCACTAAATTTGGTACACAATCTATCATTAATAAACATACCGTATTATCTGAAATTTCTCAGTTGTATGACCCATTAGGTCTTTGCGCTCTTGTCATATTTTTAGTCAAACGCTTTATGCAGCAGTTATGGGCTGTTCCAAATTTATGTTGGGACGATGATATACCCGAACCACTCAAGCTGTATTGGATGGAGTTCTCGACTCAGGTGAATTTGTCGCAAACCATTCAGGTTCCCAGATGCATCATACAGTCAGATTCAGAAGTAATAGAACTTCATGGATTTGGTGATGCATCGGAGAAGGGCTACGGATACTGTATATATATCCGTACTATGGACAAAAATAAACAATACAGTTGCCACCTTCTTTGGGCAAAATCAAAGGTTGCACCGCTGAAAGGTCAAACGATACCAAGGTTAGAGTTATGTGCCTCTCTATTATTAGCACAATTGTATGAAAAGGTTGTAGCCGCACTAAAAATTCACGCAAACTATTCTGTGGACAGATTCAGAAATCACTCTGTACAGAATTAATTCTCCTCCCGCTAGATATGCAACCTTCTGGTTAGGTATCCCAAATCCAGGAAATTACACCTCCAAAAATATGGGCTCATGTCCCTTCCGAAAAAAATCCCGCTGATTTGGTATCCCGTGGATTAATGCCATCGCAATTGGCTGATTGTGATTTATGGTGGCATGGACCTCAATTTTTAACTAACCAGGATGAATGGCCTGAAATAAAAAAAATTGGTTCAAATTTTAAAGATCCAGAAGATAGTAAGATACCAATTGTGTTAAACGTTGTCATCTCAAACCGCTTCTTCGAATATGCAGAGGATTATGATGAACTCTTGCGTTTATCTGTAATTGCTCGTCGTAGCATTGAAAATGTATCGTCGAATGATACATTGACCACACAAGAAATTTAAGATGCGTTATTTGGATTAATTAAATCCACTCAATCCGAATATTACACCAAAGAAATCAAACAGTTAAATGACAAAAAGTTTGATTATAAAAAAAATCGTTTAAAAATATTGAATCCGTTTCTTGATGAAAAAGGCCTACTGCGAGTTGGTGGCAGATTAAAATATTCTGAATTGCTGACATATGACCAAAAGCATCCTTTGTTGTTACCTACTAATCATCCACTCACAAGTATGATTGTTATAAAAGAACATCGACGTAACCTTCACGCAGGTCCCCAAAGTTTGTTAAGCTTCTTTAGGCAAAAATTTTGGATACCAGGAGGTTTAACCTTATGCAAACAAATCGTTCGCAATTGCCTCATTTGTTTTCGAAACAAACCGTCATCAATTACACAGCTGATGGGACAGTTGCCATTAGAACGTATACATCCCAGTCGTCCTTTTAAAAACTCTGGAATTGACTATGCCGGTCCATTTAATGTTAACAATAAAATCCGCTCGAATGTTGTATGCAAGGCGTATCTTGTAATTTTCATTTGCTTCTCAGCTAAAGCTACACACATTGAAGTAGTTCAGGATCTCACAACGCAAGCGTTTCTTTCAGCACTTCGTCGATTTGTTTCTAGACGTGGTCGTTGTTCTAATATATATTCCGATAACGCCACAAATTTTATTGGAGCAAAATCAGAATTAGTCAAACTTCAAGAATTATTTAATTCATAAACTCACAAATTCGAAATGTTACGATATTGTCACGAGAAGGGCATTCGCTGGCATACCATTCCCCCTCGCTCACCACATTTCGGCTGTGGGAAGCGGCGGTTAAAAGTGCTAAACATCACTTAAAAAGGGTTTTAGGAGACAAAATCTGTTCCTATGAAGAACTTACCACACTTTCTACACAAATAGAAGCCAGTCTAAATTCAAGACCCATCAGTGCTATGTCAAATGATCCTTCAGATCTATCCCCGTTAACTCCAGGTCATTTTTTAATAGGTCATCCAATAAATTTAATACCTGAACCTTCTTTGTCACATCTAGACTTCAATCGTTTATCTCGTTATCAACGGGTCCAATCCATGTTGCAACAGTTTTGGAGGCGTTGGTCAACTGAATATCTTTGTGAATTGCAACAACGACGGAAGTGGAGCGAACCAAATGAAAATGTCATGTTGGGATCGGTAGTCCTAATGAAAGAAGATAATATTCCACCAACCAAATGGATCATGGGACGCAGCATTAACGCGCATCCGGATGATGAGGGTTTTGTGCGAGTGGTTTCAGTTAAAACAAAATCAGGTATATTTACTCGGGCTATTTTGAATATATGTGTTTTGCCTATTGAAATCGGAGATATCTCGTGATCAGTTGATCGATTAAATGTCAAATTTACTTCATGCATTTTATTTCATTTAATTTTTTTGGATTATGTGAGCAATCGAACAATGAATGTTTATTGAAATTTTTATAGTAAAAATGGGTGTTGTCAAGCTTACTTTTAAAAATTAAAAAACTTTATTATTTAAATGTATATGTATTATTATTTATTTTGAAATAATTCTATTTCAAGATGGCCGGAATGTCTAAATAATTAACATTAAAATTGTCATTATCAGCCTTAGTGAACGCACTTATATACTTGTACTAAAAAATAATTGTATGAACGCTGTTCAGACTTGAAACAGTGTACTAATTCTTTTCTTCTTGAATGACGTTAGTTCCTTCTTCTTTTTCGGTATTAGTACTAGTAGCATTTTTTCATATTGTTCCAATAATAATATTTCTTAAGTTGTGCTTTTGGAAAAGAAATAAATATATTTAAAGTTAAAAATACAATCTAATTTGAAACACAACATTCATTTTATTTGGCATCAACATTTTGGTCTTATAAACCGCATTAATTGATACACACATACATACTTGATGGAACTATTTTCCGAATCGAATATGATTCAACACTTTTCACGGAAACATCAAGAATCCGACTAATAAAAAGAGCACTCAGAATAGCTGCCCTGAGTGTCTATATTATTATTTTCGTTGCTAGACGTGGTGACGTTTTGCGCTTTGTGACAGATCACAAACCAGACATTCTTCTTCTATCCGAGACAAAGCTAAAATAAGCTAGAGTTCAGAGACTACGACTTTGTACGTACTGACAGAAAGGGTTCAATTAGAGGTGGTGGAACAGCAGTCCTCATTCGGAAGCCACTTAGTTGCGAAAAAGTTTACAAAGGCGATATTGCCTGTTTAAATGTCTAGAGATGACTATTGTTTTTCTACCACTTCGAAATAATAGTTACCTTCATATCATATCTGCATATGCTCCACCAGCAGATAACTTATTTAACGTGAAGTTCGAGAAATTATTCGAGACACTAGGATTAGATAGTTTAAATAACTATTTCATTCTAGCGGGAAATCTAAACGCGAAACATCAGGCTTGGTTGGATTCAACCTAACTAGTACCGAGCAATAACGAATTAATAAGACTGAAATCCCTTTTGAGAAATGTTAAAACTCTTTTGGAACAGAAATTCCGAAACAGCATCAATAACTACTGGAGGCAACGCCTAAAAATATAATAAAAGCAGATGTGAGGAACATGTTTCCTAACATAAATCGAACTTTTAAACCTCGTAGCTTTGTCGCTGTCTCGGAATTGAAAATTCCAATGAATTCAGAGTTTCTTATTTCCCAAGAGGGAAGAGCCGAACGACACCACATCAACATCAACATCGCACTTTGAAACGGTGCACCAAATAGAAACTCGCGCCAGTAGTTCTGATGAGATAGTGAGAGAAGAAGAACGAAGATTTCGCAATCTAAACACTTATTCTGAAACTTTTGTGAATTTTCTAATGACCTTAAATCCGATGAAATTACTGAACAAGAGACAAACATGTACTTTACGACGCTGACTGAACTGACAGTAATTTTTAAGAAATTAAACAATAAGCCATAGACAGGCTTAGACAGCATACCAAATATTGTGTTGAAATATCTTCCGGTTGAAATCATGCGGAAATATTCCGCTATTTTTAACAACTTACTTAATAATCACTACTTCACAAATTGTTGGAAAGCATCGAAGGTATTTCCAATACGAGGGGTGCCGTAAAAGTTTATAGAAAAAGTAATAAAAAATTATAACTTTTCATCAATAATTGTTTCATTGCTTTTCAAAATATTCGCCTTTAAGATCTATACACATACCATACACTCAAACCATTTATCGAAACACTTTTTCCAGTCCGAAGATGATAGCTCCAAAACATGGTTTTTGAACGCTTCAACCACTCCTTCAGGCGATAAAAATCGTTGTCCACGCATTTTATCTTTAATTGTTGGGAGCAGAAAGAAGTCATTGGGTGCCAAGTCGGGGCTGTAAGGTGGATGACCCATCAATTCGATGGTTTGAGTGCTTAAATACTCACTTGTTTGATGTGATGTGTTTGAGCGCGCATTATCGTGATGCAAAATTATTCGCAGTTTTGGGTTGTTTTCTCTCAACTTGTTGAAAACCGCGGCAAACAAATGGTCTTATACCGAGCTGAATTGACTTTTGATTTTCAAGATCCACAGTAGCCACATGACCGGTTTTTGTGAAGAAAGACGCTACCATTTGTTTCCCAACGCTCCGAGCTCGGACCACTTTTGTTGGTTTTTCTTCGAATTGGAAGACCCAAACAGTCGATTGCCCTTTTCTTTCCGGCTCATACGCAAATATCCATGACTCGTCACCTATTACGATCTAGTATACGTTTTTGGAAGTACCAACGAATTTTTCAAGCATTTAGCGGCACCTAAACCTGTTTTTGTGCATCTCTTAAAAAAATGTGGAATCCAACATGCACATAGATTCCGCACCTGTAAATGTTCATGTAAGATCGTATATTCGTTGGTGTTACTAATGCCTAGGCATGCCTCGATTTCCCGATAAGTCATATGACAATCCTCTTCAATCAGTTTTCTCACAACATCGATGTTTTCTGGCACAACATCTGTTTTTGGACGACCTTCACGAGCCTCGTCTTTGAGTGAACTTCGTTCGCGTTTAAATTCATTGTACCAATTATGAACACTAGTCAAGGATGGTGCTTCGACGCCAAAAGTCGAATGAAGTGATTCCAAGCACTGTTGTTGAGTTAGCCCCTTTCGAAAATCGTAAAAAATCATCACACAAAAATTTTCACGCGATAATCAATTTTTTCACTGAATTCAATTTTTCAATTTAATAAAAAACAATGTTGCGATGCGAACTGACAGATAACTGACATAGAGATTTGCATCGGAAAACACTAGTATTACCATTTTCTAAAAACATTTACGGCACTTTATGTAATAAAGAAAACGAAAGACCCTTCAGATCCGACAAACTGCAGGCCTATTAGTATTATGCCTAATATTGGGAAAGTTCTTGAAGTTGTTATTAGTAAGTCAATTTTGATCGCGTGCGAAAGAAATGAGATTATACCGCGAAACCAGTTTGGGTTTAAAAGAAACGGTTCACGCTGTAACCAAATTGATCTCAGATATCAACTTGCATCTGAATGATAAGAGGAATACGGCTGCATGTCCAGTGGACATCGAAAAAGCCTTCGAAACGGTTTGGAACGACGCACTTATTTATAAAATTATTAGATATGAGTTCCCATATCATTTAATCAAAATGATTATATCGATGGTATACGGAAAGAAATTTGTGGTAAGAAAATACGACACATAAAATATTCAATATCGCTTACGGTCTGCCATAGGGTACAGTAACGGCTGTTCAATATTTATATTGCTGAAGTACTTATGGATAAGGACGCTACCCTTGCTTATGCTGACGATATCATATTGTAGAAGGTTGCAGGGCAAATTCAATGAATTTCGGACATACTGCGAAACATAGAAGCTTAAGATCAGCTATTCAAAATGCGAAGTTATACTGTTTCGTCCCTCTTTAAGACGCGGAAATCACGATCTACGATGCAGTTGCAAATATCTGGTGGAAATAATTATCAAAACCCAACAAAGAATATCGTGCGCTTTTTGGGTGTTCATCTGGACAAATTCTTGTACTATAATGAACACGTAAATAAGGCGGTATAAAAGACAAGAGCGGCATTTATGTGTCTTAAAAAGCTCTTCTACTCACGCATTTAACAGAGTCTGGCATCAAGCTCTTTTGTCGAAAATGAATGTATATGGAATTGATAACGGCCTGCTTGATTGGACTAGTAACTACCTTTCTGATCGTTCCATTCAAGTCGTATTAGACGGTTTTAAATCCAATGTTCACCGCATAAGCGCCGGTGTTCTGTTTTTTCCCCGACACTCATTCGATTTTCATCAATGATCTCCTGTACGCGACTTCTAATGCAATTCATTCTTTCTTTCCAAAGTTTACCGCATAAGCATCGGTGTTTCCTAAGACTCTGTTTTTTCCCCGACACTCTTTCTCGTTTTCATCATTGATCTCCTGTTCGCTACTTCTAATCAAATTCATTCTTTCGCTGACGACAGCACTTCCTTTTTTTTCATATGATTTCACGCTCTCTGGAACTTAAACAACAACGTATGTTAAGCAAGTTTAATTCTACCCTTGATAGCATAAGAAGGTGGGGACTACATAATAGAGTTGAATTTAACGCATCCAAAACCCAATGCTATCTTCTGTCGTCAAAGCTTACTTTTAATCCATGAATGGATCTTGCAAACAAGAAACTGAAAAACTCGCAATGTGCGTCAACAACAAGCTTCGTTGGAACGGCCATGTTGACAGTGCTTTTACTGCCAATAGTTTTAGATCACGGTTCTTGTACCGTGACTAATTTGATGTAACTAGTGCAGTACTATTTACACCAATATTGGAGAAATCGCAACAAAATGAAATAAACAATTTGGTAGTTTAACGATAACTGACTATTCAGTAAATTTTATTCACCTTTTATAATAAACAAATTGCTTACATAATCATAAAATAATTATTAAAGTCTAATAAAGAAATTGCTTACATAGCTAAATTGTAATGTGCACGTAAATTCTATACATCAAATTCAATACAAGAAATTGCTTACTTAGGTAAATGACACGAAAGTGTGCGGAAAAGAAAACAAAAAAATGGATTATTTGATGTGCTGACTGTTGCTATTGCAGCTAAGGTGATTGTACAAAAAATAAAGGAGAATATGTGCAATGTGCAATGTGCAGAAATATTGTAATACGAAATATATTCAAGGTTATTACTATGCGGTTATTGACTTATAACTAATATGTGTTAACATCATGCCCCCATTGAACGTAATTCAATAATCTGGTTAGGTGATGATTCTACATTATGTCCTTGTGATCCTCTCGGTGCGGGAACAGGATACTCGGCTGCTCGCTGGTTGCAAATCCGCAGTTTCCATGCTAGTATGATACATGCTGCGAGGATCATAAACAGTCCGGCTGAACTTACAATAGTATGAGGCAAAACAAGTCGTTGGATGATATTTGGTAATTCTAGGTGGCTTGAATCCATTCGTGCTGATAATGTTTTTAATTTGCTCTCTTGGACAATCATTTGGATAGGATGGATCGTTTTTTTAAATACATGTCGAATAAAATTCGTAGCATTGAAAATGTATCGTCGAATGATACATTGACCACACAAGAAATTTAAGATGCGTTATTTGGATTAATTAAATCTACTCAATCCGAATATTACACCAAAGAAATCAAACAGTTAAATGACAAAAAGTTTCATTATAAAAAAATCGTTTAAAAATATTGAATCCGTTTCTTGATGAAAAAGGCCTACTGCGAGTTGGTGGCAGATTAAAAAATTCTGAATTGCTGACATATGACCAAAAGCATCCTTTGTTGTTACCTACTAATCATCCACTCACAAGTATGATTGTTAAAAAAGAACATCGACGTAACCTTCACGCAGGTCCCCAAAGTATGACCAACATATGACCAAAACCATCCTTTGTTGTTACCTACTAATCATCCACTCATAAGTATGATTGTTAAAAAAGAACATCGACGTAACCTTCACGCAGGTCCCCAAAGTTTGTTAAGCTTCGTTAGGCAAAAATTTTGGATACCAGGAGGTTTAACCTTATGCAAACAAATCGTTCGTAATTGCCTCATTTGTTTTCGAAACAAACCGTCATCAATTACACAGCTGATGGGACAATTGCCATTAGAACGTATACATCCCAGTCGTCCTTTTAAAAACACTGGAATTGACTATGCCGGTCCATTTAATGTTAACAATAAAATCCGCTCGAATGTTGTATGCAAGGCGTATCTTGTAATTTTCATTTGCTTCTCAGCTAAAGCTACACACATTGAAGTAGTTCAGGATCTCACAACGCAAGCGTTTCTTTCAGCACTTCGTCGATTTGTTTCTAGACGTGGTCGTTGTTCTAATATATATTCCGATAACGCCACAAATTTTATTGGAGCAAAATCAGAATTAGTCAAACTTCAAGAATTATTTAATTCATAAACTCACAAATTCGAAATGTTACGATATTGTCACGAGAAGGGCATTCGCTGGCATACCATTCCCCCTCGCTCACCACATTTCGGCTGTGGGAAGCGGCGGTTAAAAGTGCTAAACATCACTTAAAAAGGGTTTTAGGAGACAAAATCTGTTCCTATGAAGAACTTACAACACTTTCTACACAAATAGAAGCCTGTCTAAATTCAAGACCCATCAGTGCTATGTCAAATGATCCTTCAGATCTATCCCCGTTAACTCCAGGTAAATTTAATACCTGAACCTTCTTTGTCACATCTAGACTTCAATCGTTTATCTCGTTATCAACGGCTCCAATCCATGTTGCAACAGTTTTGGAGGCGTTGGTCAACTGAATATCTTTGTGAATTGCAACAACGACGGAAGTGGAGCGAACCAAATGAAAATGTCATGTTGGGATCGGTAGTCCTAATGAAAGAAGATAATATTCCACCAACCAAATGGATCATGGGACGCATCATTAACGCGCATCCGGATGATGAGGGTTTTGTGCGAGTGGTTTCAGTTAAAACAAAATCAGGTATATTTACTCGGGCTATTTCGAATATATGTGTTTTGCCTATTGAAATCGAAGATATCTCGTGATCAGTTGATCGATTAAATGTCAAATTTACTTCATGCATTTTATTTCATTTAATTTTTTTGGATTATGTGAGCAATCGAACAATGAATGTTTATTGAAATTTTTACTAAATTTTTATAGTAAAAATGGGTGTTGATAAGCTTACTTTTAAAAATTAAAAAACTGTATTATTTAAATGTGTATGTATTATTATTTATTTTGAAATAATGATATTTCAAGGTGGCCGGAATGTCTAAATAATTATCATTAAAATTGTCATTATCAGCCTTAGTGAACGCACTTATATACTTGTACTAAAAAATAATTATATGAACGCTGTTCAGACTTGAAACAGTGTACTAATTCTTTTCTTCTTGCTAGAAGAATGACGTTAGTTCCTTCTTCTTTTTCGGTATAAGTACTAGTAGCATCTTTTCATATTGTTCCAATAATAATATTTCTTAAGTTGTGCTTTTGGAAAAGAAATAAATATATTTAAAGTTAAAAATACAATCTAATTTGAAACACAACATTCATTTTATTTGGCATCAACATTTTGGTCTTATAAACCGCATTAATTGATACACAAATACATACTTGATGGAACTATTTTCCGAATCGAATATGATTCAACACTTTTCACGGAAACATCAAGAATCCGACACTAAAATACGCTGCTAAACAACCATATTGAATTTGCGTCAATTTCAACCGCATTTTTCTGAAAGGAAGAATATATTAAATTTACAAACCGCATCAGCTAGAAGCCCGCATACATTTACACACCGCTAATCACCAGTCCTTACCGCAACAATATATAAACCCGCAATTAACGCGTCAATAGGAAAGGCACAGTTGTTATGCGTGCGTGCTGCGTGGCAGAGCACTCAGAATAGCTGCCCTGAGTGTCCATTCTATTATTTCCGTTTCTAGACGTGGTGACGTTTTGCGCTTTGTGACAGATCACAAACCAGACATTCTTCTTCTATCCGAGACAAAGCTAAACGCTTAACATAAGCTAGAGTTCAGAGACTACGACTTTGTACGTACTGACAGAAAGGGTTTAATTAGAGGTGGTGGAACAGCAGTCCTCATTCGGAAGCCACTTAGTTGCGAAAAAGTTTACAAAGGCGATATTGCCTGTTTAAATGTCTAGAGATGACTATTGTTTTACTACCACTTCGAAATAATAGTTACCTTCATATCATATATCATAAATTAATCGAGACACTAGGATTAGATAGTTTAAATAACTATTTCATTCTAGCGGGAAATCTAAACGCGAAACATCAGGCTTGGTTGGATTCAACCTAACTAGTACCGAGCAATAACGAATTAATAAGACTGAAATCCCTTTTGAGAAATGTTAAAACTCTTTTGGAACAGAAATTCCGAAACAGCTTTTTCCAGTCCGAAGATGATAGCTCCAAAACATGGTTTTTGAACGCTTCAACCACTCCTTCAGGCGATAAAAATCGTTGTCCACGCATTTTATCTTTAATTGTTGGGAGCAGAAAGAAGTCATTGGGTGCCAAGTCGGGGCTGTAAGGTGGATGACCCATCAATTCGATGGTTTGAGTGCTTAAATACTCACTTGTTTGATGTGATGTGTTTGAGCGCGCATTATCGTGATGCAAAATTATTCGCAGTTTTGGGTTGTTTTCTCTCAACTTGTTGAAAACCGCGGCAAACAAATGGTCTTATACCGAGCTGAATTGACTTTTGATTTTCAAGATCCACAGTAGCCACATGACCGGTTTTTGTGAAGAAAGACGCTACCATTTGTTTCCCAACGCTCCGAGCTCGGACCACTTTTGTTGGTTTTTCTTCGAATTGGAAGACCCAAACAGTCGATTGCCCTTTTCTTTCCGGCTCATACGCAAATATCCATGACTCGTCACCTATTACGATCTAGTATACGTTTTTGGAAGTACCAACGAATTTTTCAAGCATTTAGCGGCACCTAAACCTGTTTTTGTGCATCTCTTAAATGCAATCCAACATGCACATAGATTCCGCACCTGTAAATGTTCATGTAAGATCGTATATTCGTTGGTGTTACTAATGCCTAGGCATGCCTCGATGTCCCGATAAGTCATATGACAATCCTCTTCAATCAGTTTTCTCACAACATCGATGTTTTCTGGCACAACAGCTGTTTTTGGACGACCTTCACGAGCCTCGTCTTTGAGTGAACTTCGTTCGCGTTTAAATTCATTGTACCAATTATAAACACTAGTCAAGGATGGTGCTTCGACGCCAAAAGTCGAATGAAGTGATTCCAAGCACTGTTGTTGAGTTAGCCCCTTTCGAAAATCGTAAAAAATCATCACACAAAAATTTTCACGCGATAATCAATTTTTTCACTGAATTCAATTTTTCAATTTAATAAAAAACAATGTTGCGATGCGAACTGACAGATAACTGACATAGAGATTTGCATCGGAAAACACTAGTATTACCATTTTCTAAAAACATTTACGGCACTTTATGTAATAAAGAAAACGAAAGACCCTTCAGATCCGACAAACTGCAGGCCTATTAGTATTATGCCTAATATTGGGAAAGTTCTTGAAGTTGTTATTAGTAAGTCAATTTTGATCGCGTGCGAAAGAAATGAGATTATACCGCGAAACCAGTTTGGGTTTAAAAGAAACGGTTCACGCTGTAACCAAATTGATCTCAGATATCAACTTGCATCTGAATGATAAGAGGAATACGGCTGCATGTCCAGTGGACATCGAAAAAGCCTTCGAAACGGTTTGGAACAACGCGCTTATTTATAAAATTATTAGATATGAGTTCCCATATCATTTAATCAAAATGATTATATCGATGGTATACGGAAAGAAATTTGTGGTAAGAAAATACGACACATAAAATATTCAATATCGCTTACGGTCTGCCATAGGGTACAGTAACGGCTGTTCAATATTTATATTGCTGAAGTACTTATGGATAAGGACGCTACCCTTGCTTATGCTACGATATCATATTGTAGAAGGTTGCAGGACAAATTCAATGAATTTCGGACATACTGCGAAACATAGAAGCTTAAGATCAGCTATTCAAAATGCGAAGTTATACTGTTTCGCCCCTCTTTAAGACGCGGAAATCACGATCTACGATGCAATTGGAAAAAGTTGCAAATATCTGGTGGAAATAATTATCAAAACCCAACAAAGAATATCGTGCGCTATTTGGGTGTTCATCTGGACAAATTCTAGTACTATAATGAACACGTAAATAAGGCAGTATAAAAGACAAGAGCGGCATTTATGTGTCTTAAAAAGCTCTTCTACTCACGCATTTAACAGAGTCTGGCATCAAGCTCTTTTGTCGAAAATGAATGTATATGGAATTGATAACGGCCTGCTTGATTGGACTAGTAACTACCTTTCTGATCGTTCAATTCAAGTCGTATTAGACGGTTTTAAATCCAATTTCACCGCATAAGCGCCGTTGTTCTGTTTTTTCCCCGACACTCATTCGATTTTCATCAATGATCTCATGTACGCGACTTCTAATGCAATTCATTCTTTCTTTCCAAAGTTTACGGCATAATCATCGGTGTTTCCTAACACTCTGTTTTTTCCCCGACACTCTTTCTCGTTTTCATCATTGATCTCCTGTTCGCTACTTCTAATCAAATTCATTCTTTCGCTGACGACAGCACTTTTCATATGATTTCACGCTCTCTGGAACATAAACAACAACAACGTATGTTAAGCAAGTTTAATTCTACCCTTGATAACATAAGAAGGTGGGGACTACATAATAGAGTTGAATTTAACGCATCCAAAACCCAATGCTATCTTCTGTCGTCAAAGCTTACTTTTAATCCATGAATGGATCTTGCAAAAAAGAAACTGAAAAACTCGCAATGTGCGTCAACAACAAGCTTCGTTGGAACGGCCATGTTGACAGTGCTTTTACTACCAATAGTTTAGATCACGGTTCTTGTACCGTGACTAATTTGATGTAACTAGTGCAGTACTATTTACACCAATATTGGAGAAATCGCAACAAAATGAAATAAACAATTTGGTAGTTTAACGATAACTGACTATTCTGACGATGCTAGTATGATACATGCTGCGAGGATCATAAACAGTCTGGCTGAACTTACAATAGTATGAGGCAAAACATGTCGTTGGATGATATTTGGTAATTCTAGGTGGCTTGAATCCATTCGTGCTGATAATGTTTTTAATTTGCTCTCTTGGACAATCATTTGGATATGATTTGTTATAGCCATTTGTTCTTTAATGGTAATGTTTGGTATGTCACTAAATCTTGTGATAGATAAGTGAATACTTTGATGATGAATTCCGTGAGCACGTAGGGTTGCTATGTCGTTCTTGGCGATGCAGCTAGGTTGTAATTTCAGTATTTCTGAACCTTCAATAGTTAGTAGTGATGCCTGATGGTCGCATACCACATTTAATGAAGTTTTTGTAGTCACGGCGTATATCCATTGATCGTTGTGTAAGTATTGCGTCCAAATTGTATTGTTTCGGATTATTTTTATTTGACATGATGATAGGTTCTCCATTTTATTAAGGATATGTATTTCGCATCTACTTGTCATCGCACCACGGTGGTAAATCGAGTGCATCTGAGTGCAGAGGTGTCTTGTTTTTTCCACGATGATGCAAGAGGCTAATTCTTGCTCTGTAAGCGGGTAGTACTGGTCATGATGACGGCTAACAGCTATGAACTTCGATGAGGGTTCTATTAAAACGAATGTGTTGTTTATAACTCTTGGTATCGGAGAAGTCGATACAGTTCGAAATCCGCGGAGCTTATTAGTGGGATTTTGAATTGAATGATCACATAATTGCTTGTTATTCGGCTTTCAGTCACCATTATTCTATGTAACTTAAGTATGTTGTCGATGTTGACCGGTAAGCGATAGGTGGGTGGTAAATGGTTTTTTATTTCGATGGCTCCTTGCTTCATTTGCTGTGGTGACATAAAGAAGTGGCTTACTCTTCCGTGATGAGTTTCTGACAAGGCGTTGGTTATTGCTGTTTGCGTTCGTTGAATGTTGGAATTGAATTTGTTCTCGAGTACATAGTGTTTTTTGTTGCGTATTGTCACAAAGATGTTGCAATAATCTAGTGCTATTTTCAATTGTCCTTAGTTCCTTCCAGTATGGTTTCAAATCATGGTATGTGACTAAATTCCATAAGTGAGTTATTAACGTGGAAGTCCCAATATTGTCAAAATATATTCCCGGCCCGGACGTGAATCTGATGGTTTCAATTTCACTTGCCGAACTTGCGGGTAACATCGTGAATGCACATGCAATAAACAATGAAACTAATGTAGATCCTTTCTTCCGTTTGCTTGGTCTGGGATCTTTAATAGCATGATCTTGTGTAGATGATGTTTTATCGGGAGTATCCTTTAGATGGCGGACCCTTTATAATAAACAAATTGCTTACATAATCATAAAATAATTATTAAAGTCTAATAAAGAAATTGCTTACATAGCTAAATTGTAATGTGCACGTAAATTCTATACATCAAATTCAATACAAGAAATTGCTTACGTAGGTAAATGACACGAAAGTGTGCGGAAAGAAAACAAAAAAATGGATTATTTGATGTGCTGACTGTTGCTATTGCAGCTAAGGTGATTGTACAAAAAATAAAGGAGAATATGTGCAATGTGCAATGTGCAGAAATATTGTAATACGAAATATATTCAAGGTTATTACTATGCGGTTATTGACTTATAACTAATATGTGTTAACATCATGCCCCCATTGAATGTAATTCAATAATCTGGTTAGGTGATGATTCTACATTATGTCCTTGTGATCCTCTCGGTGCGGGAACAGGATACTCGGCTGCTCGCTGGTTGCAAATCCGCAGTTTCCATGCTAGTATGATACATGCTGCGAGGATCATAAACAGTCCGGCTGAACTTACAATAGTATGAGCCAAAACATGTCGTTGGATGATATTTGGTAATTCTAGGTGGCTTGAATCCATTTTATTTATTTTATTTATTTATTTAACCATTCATTCTTTGTGCATTTAAGAGTCAATCTTTTTGTTATACACAAGTTATTTTACAATGTATCGTTTAACCATTTGAAAATTAATCATTACATTATACTTAAAGCTAAATTAAAAAACTAAAAAAAATTAAAAAAAAAAAAAGAAAATAAAAAATTAATAAAACCATGAAAGTGTGGAGAAATAAGAAATTACAAGAAAAATAAGATAACAATAAGAATTTAAGTTAAGATTAAATTATGAAAATAGGGAAAAAAAAAGAAATAAAAAGATAAAGAGAAGATTTAGGAGTTCAAAAGATAACGTCAGTGACCCTCGGCATAAAACTGAAAAACTTTTAACTTAAAGGTGTTCGTGTTTCTTGTTTGTCTAATATCAGGGGGTAGAAGATTCCAAAGTTTAGATGAATAAACGAAGAACTGACGAGAGGTGACCAGATATTTATGTCTCGGTGTTATTAATTGCTGCGTTCTCTGACTTCTGGCAAAGTTGAATTTTTCAAATAGATATTTAGGCTCTTTAGTGGTAATTATTTTATTTAATGTTGCAATAGTTTTATACTTAAATAAACTCATTAAAGAAGAACCAGCAATCTGCTTAGAAAACTCTGAAATATGCACGTGTCGGCTAACATTGAAGATATATCTTGCACAACTGTTATAAGCAACAGTGATACGTCTCATTGAGCCACTATCAATGCATGAAAAAATCTCACATCCATATAGCATAATAGGTAAAATGAATGATTTCACAAGCTTCAGTTTAACGTGCTGCGGAAGATATTTTGCAGTGGGACTTAGGCCGCGAAGAGCACCGTAAACTTTTGACACTATTTTATTAATGTGGACATTCCAGCTGAAGGTTTCACTAAAGTAAATTCCTAGATTTTTAAAATTTGATACAGTTTCCACTGGTAAGCCATTAAGATACAGCATTGGATAATTTTCTTTGGTTTTACTTCTATTAATTATTAGCGCCTTAGTTTTTCTCGGATTGAGGCTAAGCTTATTTTCTTCCGACCAAAGAAGTACTTGACTTAGTACATGATTAATTTTGCTAAAGGCAAGAGTTTTGTGACTATTAGGAAAGAGAGTATATAGCTGCACATCATCCGCGTATATGTGATACTTAGACGTTATGTGGCCTCCTATGTCGTTTATGAAACATGTGAATAATAGCGGACCAAGTATAGAACCTTGTGGTACACCCAACGGAACTTTTAGTTTAGATGAACATTCATTATTGTTAATAACATATTGCGACCGATTAAAGAGATATGATGATAGAAGGTTACATAAAGAATTTCCAAAAATAAATTTTTCTTTAAGTTTCTTGACTAATAAGCAATGATTGACAGAGTCGAAAGCCTTGGAAAAGTCAAGAAAAACAATTAGTCCTGACATGTCACTATCCAAACCAGCACGTATATCGTCACAAACCTTTAGGAGAGCTGTAGTGCAACTGTGTTTCTCCCGAAAACCAGACTGGTATTCAGTAAGTAGCTTTTTACTATTAAGAAAATTTTTTATTTGGTTGCTTACAATCGCTTCAAAGACTTTGCTTAAAAATGGTAGTATTGCTATAGGACGATATTCTGTTCCATTGGATGTTGACACTTTAGGTAAAGGTATAACTTTTGCGGTCTTCCAGCCTTCGGGAAAAGTTGAGGTTGTAATAATGGTATTGAATATATGTGTGATATGATGTAGTATGGCGGGAAGAAGGACTTTGACGAAATCAGGATGGATATTGTCGGAACCAACCACTTTTGATTTTATTTTTAATATTGATAGACCTACATATATTTCATCTAAGCCTGAAAGTGAAAGCGATCCTGTGAGGTTAGTTCTAATTTCCGATTCATTAAATGAACTTGTTGTTAATGAGGGAGGTTGAATAAACTTGGCATTCAATTCATTTAGGTTCACATCGATTGGCACAGACTGTTTACCTAGTCCAACTTGACGAACATTTTTCCAAAACTTGGAACTAGAATCGCAGGTCGAAAATTTATTCTGATAGAAAGTCT
The DNA here is from genome assembly GCA_947095585.1 of Nephrocerus scutellatus. Lineage (NCBI taxonomy): Eukaryota > Metazoa > Arthropoda > Insecta > Diptera > Pipunculidae > Nephrocerus > Nephrocerus scutellatus. The sequence goes on from OX352762.1 coordinate 40,879,034, forward strand.
GCTTGTTTCTACGAATAAGAGATGTCACAGCATTGCGTGTTAATTTAAATTCATTGTGAATTGCAGAACACCTGTATCTTCTCCATCTTGCATATAAAATATCACGCTGTTTGATGAGATCGATTACTTCTTGTGTAAACCAAGGTAAAGTTCTCCTTTTAGATTGACTTATCCTAACAGGCACATGTTTATTGAAAAGATACAGAATATTTTCATTAAAGATTTCTATTTGCTTGCTGACATCACTTGTTGTATAAATAGGTAACCAATTTAAATTTTGACAATCATAAAATAAGTGATCCAAGCAGATATTTTTATAAATATATTGGATCTTACATTGTTCTTCCATATTTGGCAGATATACATGTAAGTTTAAGAACAGCATATCGTGATGAGAGAAAGCAGGCGCTAACAGCTGGTCGTAGTGCGTTATTAAATTATGATCTGATATGAAAATAAGGTCCAGCAGTGAAGGAATTTTATTGGGCATGAAGTGAGTTGGGCGACTATAGTTCGCAAAACATAACTTGAACGACTCAACCATATCTAAAAAGGGTTTGTTCCTGTTATCCAATATGTTTATGTTTAAATCTCCACAAATTACAATGTCCGTATGCAATAGAACTAAGTCCTCAAGTAGATCCCGTATTAAAGTATAGTTTACCACATTAGGAGCCATATATATACAACCAACTAATAGCTTTTTATGACCAAAATTTACCTCTAGGAAAATGTACTCAATTAGATCTTCTGCAGAAGACATTTTGACAATATGAAACCTGTAGCGATTTTTTATATAGATGGCAACACCTCCACCTATTTTGTTTTGCCTATCTGCCCGAATAAGTCTAAAATTATGCAACCTGAACATATCTGTACATATTTCAGGTTTTAACCAAGTTTCCGAAAGACATAGAATATCCACCATGCTATCGTCAAAAATTTGCCGCAAATCATCAATTTTGTTTTTGATGCTTTGTGAATTTAGGTGACATAAGTTAATACCATCTTTATGTTTGCAGAGAATGTTAAGCAGTGTTCTTGAATCATCCAAGTAACTTCCACCCCTTGAGCGAGAATTACCATTCATTTCTGTAAAAAAAGTAATAAATTAAGAAACACACCTACGAAAATTATTACGTGCGAAACAAATGCCAAGAATAGTGACGTAAATCTTTTGAAATTAATATAATATGTTAGAGACTGATAGTAAAAGATAAGAGAAATAATAAAAGAAGAAAAGAGAAATAATGAGTAAACTGAGTGCATACTATTGTACGTTTGCTGCATAAAGTTAAACTTCTTCACTGTTATCATCAGCACTATTTAAATTTAAATTTCTCGCCGTAATGAATTCGTCCAAAATTCCATAATCGTCAACATTGATGGCATTCTCATTCTTCCTCACTCTAACCCAAACAGCTCCAGAGCGCGTGAATGTAGAGAAAAGTTGCTTGCGTCGCTTCATGTGAACCGCTTTTTGCAGAATTGAGCGATTTCTGCTTGTCAAGCTCTCATTCAAATAAATATTTTTATTGGAGTCAAAACCAACATCATGAAGAGAAAGCTGCTTTCCCTCACTTTTGCGATGCTCCGCAAGAGATTTTAAGACGCTGTTTCTTTCTTGAGCTGTTGCGAATTTGAGAATGATTGGGGGATCATTGGTATTATCACTTCGTTTAGAACGGAAAATAGCCTTCAATACGGGGGGTTTACAGTTGATAGTGTGGCACAAATGGTGGAAAATCGACTTCAAGTTTTCTTCTTGTAGTTGCGGAACTCCTTTGAGGATGGCATCAGCTGCTAGGTTGCTACGTTCCAAGGTATCACAACGCCTTTGTAAATCCGCTAAGCTATTTTTTATTGCTTCTGACTCAATACACTTAGACTCGACATTATCCACGCGTAAATGGAGGTCTTTGAGAGATTCTTCAATATTATGAAAACTGCTTGTCCAATTCTGCTCGAAGAGTGTAATTTGATTCAATAGGTCTGCACGCAGAGTGCTCATTTCGGCAGAAACCCGGTTCATAATAGCATCGGTGTGTTTAGTCAAGCGTTCTTCGAACTGACTGAGAGTGAGAGCGTTGGATTGACCTGAGACAGCAGATGCATTTTTGTACAAAACCTCGCTGGGTGTGAAAACCTTCGTTGTTTGACCAGCTACACCACTTTTTGATGACGGAGTGCTGATATGTTTTTGTGATGTAACGGTTGATACACTCGCTGATTTCTTAGAGCGGGTGTGTACTCCGCTCGTGTTTGTGTCAAGAGATGTGTTTGAAGACATATTCGCGAGAAAGAAACTGAACAGTAACAGCAAATTTAAAATATTAAACTTTAGCACAAGGAATTCAAGGTTCTTTTTTTTTTAACTTGTCTGAATTTATGAAAGTTATGATTTCAAAACCAAAGATTTTTAAATTTGTGACTTAAAACCCGTCGAAACGCACAACACAATCAACTTTAATATTAATTAAAACAGGACCGAACAATTACTTGGAGAGAAATTGAAAATACGTCCACTCACGCTGACATATTAATATGAACGAATTCGTGCTGATAATGTTTTTAATTTGCTCTCTTGGACAATCATTTGGATATGATTTGTTATAGCCATTTGTTCTTGAATGGTAATGTTTGGTATGTCACTAAATCTTGTGATAGATAAGTGAATACTTTGATGATGAATGCCGTGAGCACGTAGGGTTGCTATGTAGTTCTTGGCGATGCAGCTAGGTTGTAATTTCAGGATTTCTGAACCTTCAATAGTTAGTAGTGATGCCTGGTGGTCGCATACCACATTTAATGAAGTTTTTGTAGTCACGGCGTATATCCATTGATCGTTGTGTAAGTATTGCGTCCAAATTGTATTGTTTCGGATTATTTTTATTTGACGTGATGATAGGTTCTCCATTTTATTTAGGATATGTATTTCGTATCTACTTGTCATCGCACCACGGTGGTAAATCGAGTGCATCTGAGTGCAGAGGTGTCTTGTTTTTTCCACGATGATGCAAGAGGCTAATTCTTGCTCTGTAAGCGGGTAGTACTGGTCATGATGACGGCTAACAGCTATGAACTTCGATGAGGGTTCTATTAAAACGAATGTGTTGTTTATAACTCTTGGTATCGGAGAAGTCGATACAGTTCGAAATCCGCGGAGCTTATTAGTGGGATTTTGAATTGAATGATCACATAATAGCTTGTTATTCGGCTTTCAGTCACCATTATTCTATGTAACTTAAGTATGTTGTCGATGTTGACCGGTAAGCGATAGGTGGGTGGTAAATGGTTTTTTATTTCGATGGCTCCTTGCTTCATTTGCTGTGGTGACATAAGTAAGTGGCTTACTCTTCCGTGATGAGTTTCTGATAAGGCATTGGTTATTGCTGTTTGCGTTCGTTGAATGTTGGAATTGAATTTGTTCTCGAGTACATAGTGTTTTTTGTTGCGTATTGTCACAAAGATGTTGCAATACTCTAGTGCTATTTTCAATTGTCCTTAGTTCCTTCCAGTATGGTTTCAAATCATGGTATGTGACTAAATTCCATAAGTGAGTTATTAACGTGGAAGTCCCAATATTGTCAAAATATATTCCCGGCCCGGACGTGAATCTGATGGTTTCAATTTCACTTGCCGAACTTGCGGGTAACATCGTGAATGCACATGCAATAAACAATGAAACTAATGTAGATCCTTTCTTCCGTTTGCTTGGTCTGGGATCTTTAATAGCATGATCTTGTGTAGATGATGTTTTATCGGGAGTATCGATTTCGTCATTATAGCGTTTTAAATGATTTTTGTTTGCCATGTTCTCTTCCTCTGACGATTGTTGTTTCTATGGATAAATGCTAATTTCTCCGTATCCAACTATTAAGAAAATGCATACCTTTTTTGATTAGTTAGAGCTGGTTTTCCCTTTACTAACAAATGTTCCGCAAATTATGCATGACAGAATGTCACACGCAGCGCCAGTAAACAATTAAACACAAAATGAAAATATTTCGTATCAATTACTTTATTTAAACATTTAAAGAGATTATTGTGTTTTTGCAATCCAATGTCCAACAATTCTGACGATGGTTGTAAATTAAGACAGTTCAAGCTTAGTATTCATGTATTTTTTATATTTATATGATTTTATGTTTGTGAGAACTTCCTCACCCTGAGACGCACAAATTGAACTGTAACAAAAATTCTATAATACTGAAAACGGGAACGAATGAAATTTTGTGTATAGCATTAAACACTGCTGCGCTGCCTACTTGTTTCAGTTCATTTTTTTTTGTGTGTTGCTGCTGCTGCTACTACTGCGACGCCTAAGGCAGTAACTTCACTTTTTTTTATCTCTCCCTTCTTTCTACTGCACATCGGCTCTTATGCGATACGTGAACATTCCGCCGGCCATGAATCGGCTGATTCATATGACTGAACCGGCAATCTGCACAATTTGTGTATAGGTCTCTGGATAATTCTACTAGTGTTGGCCAATCGTATATCCACCACACGCACCTTGCCATCTGGCCCTGGATGTGTCTTAACAATTTTACCTAATGCCCAACAAGACAAAGGTAGCCCACTTTCTGCAATGAGAACGATGTCATCTATTTCAAGGTTATTGGATTTGCTGGTCCATTTGCTTCTTTTTTGCAAGGTAGTGAGATATTCGCGATGCCATCTTTTCCAAAAATGTTGCTGCATTTGTTTTACAAGCTTCCATCTCGCCATTGGGGAAATATGTTTATCGCCGCTTACATTTTCTTCTGCTATGTCTACAAATGTTCGCCCAATTAAAAAGTGTGCAGGTGTTATGCAATCGATTTCTTCAGATTGTGTGGTAGCTATTGGTCGTGAGTTAAGTATGGCTTCTATCTTTGTCATTAAAGTTGAAAATTCCTCCAAGGTGAGTATAGACTCGCCGACGACTCTTCCCAAGTGGATTTTTGCCTGTTTGACTGCTGCCTCCCATATACCACCCATATGTGGTGCTCCAGGTGGAATGAACTATCAATTAATGCTGTATTGCAGCAACGCTGATGCTATATCGGACGACTTGTCTCGGAGAAACTGAAGCAATTCCTTCAAATTATTGTTTGCACCAACGAAGTTTGTCCCGTTGTCGCTGAATATTGTATGGCAGTTTCCACGACGTGATATAAATCTGCTTAAAGCGCCGATAAAACTATCGCTTGTAAGGTTGCATACCATTTCAATGTGTACCGCTTTTGTGCTCAAACAGACGAAGATGCACGCATACACCTTCATCGGCACTTGTCCTCTTCGCCTCACTGGCTGAACCTTAAATGGTCCACAATAATCGACGCCTACGTCATAAAACGGATGAGTGTATTGTACTCTCGCGGCAGGTAAGTTGCCCATGAGTTGGTCTCATGTAGTTGGATTTTGTCTAATGCATTTTATGCAATTTTGTACTACCGATCTAGAAAGCACCTTGGCTTTTATTATCCAGAATTTCCGTCTAATAATACTGGTAAGCAAGCTTATACCTGGATGATTGTGTAGCAAGTGGGCATCTCTTACTATACACCTCACTGATTGGTGCTTCATTGGTAGGATGATTGGATGCTTGACGTTGAATGTTGCCAGTGACCGTTGGATACGTCCCCCTACGCGAAGCAAGCCCCTTTCATCGATGAATGGATTTAAACTCACAAGCCTGCCTTGCCTTGATAATGGGTTTTTGGTTCTCAGTGCTTCTATTTCGCTAGCGAATTCCCTTTGCTGAATGTGTTTTAATAAAATTTCTTCAGATGCTTGCCTTTCTTCTCTGTTAGCCTCTATGGTTTTATGTTTGGTTTTGAGGTTGTTTATAAAACGTTTCACAAGCGACAATACCTTGCACATCATTATGAAACTAGAGTATTTGCTCATAAAGTTGTCCAGGAATTCGTTTATTACAACCACAAATGCGTCCATCTTTGAGGGCCGTAATTCTTCGGTCGTTAGGTTCTGCTCATGCCTCTCGAGGCAATATCAGCTGGGTTATCCTTCGATGAAACATGAAACCAATGTTCTCTTTTGTAAATCCTTATGATCTCGCTTGTTCTGTTTGCGACGAACGTGGTCCACCGTCTAGGATGCGCAGACAACCAGTCTAAAACTATTTTTGAATCTGTGAATAAATAAATGTTAGTGATTTTACACTTTAACGATTCTTCCACCATCTTCATTAAGTTGGACAGCAGTAGAGCTCCCATCAATTCTAATCGTGGCAGACTTATTTGTTTCACTGGTGCTACACGCGATTTGGCTGTGATGATGGTTGCCCTTAAACCATTGTTCGTGTTAACTAGTGCGTACACAACTGCGGCATAAGCTTGTTCACTTGCGTCACTGAACCCTATTAAACTTAATTGATCGGTTGTTTGCAGCCACCTTGGGATTCGCACGCTCATAGATCCGAAGAGATCACCTTTAATTTGTAGCCAGGCTTCCAAAATTGTTGGAGGGAGTCTATCATCCCACCCCAAGTTCTGCATCCAAAGGCTTTGGAACAATATCTTCACTTTAATCACTATTGGGGATAACCATCCCAAAGGATCAAAGGTGCGGCTGGCATCTGATAATAAAGTGCGTTTAGTGTAAAATGCTCGTTCTGGTAAATTCGCGGTAAATTTAAATGTATCTTCGTAAGGATCCCATTGAAGACCTAATACCTTTGCACCGCTGGAGGGTTCTCCTATGTCTTTCATTGCTCCTTCGTCCGCGTCTTGATTCCGAACGAATGATCGTAGCTCGTCATTATTTGTGAGGAACTTGCGCATTCTGAACCTATGCTTGCTCAATGCGATCGTTACATGCTTCATAACTTCTATGTTTTTCGTCGCACTAGTAGCTCCAGTCATCATATCGTCCACATACATATCTTCCAATATAATCTGTGCTGCTTCGGGATGACTTGATTGCATTTGACAGCCAATTTCCTTTAAGCTACGTGTTGCTAAGTACGCTGCTGATGCCGTGCCATATGTGAGTGTTTTCAATCGGTAAACTGCTGGTTGTTCATGTTGGTTATTTCGCCACAAAATATTTTGGTACTCTTGATCTCGGTTTGACACCCACACCTGCCGGTACATCTTCTCTATATCTCCACACAGTACAAATTCGTGCTGGCGGAACTTTAGCAATATTTTGAGCAATGGTGGTTGCACAGTGGGACCGACCATTAGTATGTCATTTAATGATATCCCGGTAGATGACTTTACAGAGGCATCAAAAACCACTCTGAGCTTCGTGGTGGTGCTGTCTGCCTTCAATACTCCGTGATGAGGGATATAATATTAGATAGCAAGGTTGCAACTTTGTACCCTTTCCATATGCCCGAGCTTCTCATATTCCGCCATGAATGCCTTGTACATTGCTCCGAATTGTTCATCACGCTCGAATTTTCTTTCCATGGCCTTTAATCTATTGAGGGCGGCATTATAAGTTGTGCCAAGAATGCTAGGGGTTTGTTTGAATGGCAGCTTTACAATGAATTTGTTGTCGTCTGCTTTCTTGGTTGTGGTCTGAAAAAGCTCTTCACATTTTAATTCGTCTGGGGTTCGTCTATTACTTTTCGGAAGTTCTTCGATTTCCCAGAATCTGCGAAGGGAATTATCTATGTCTAAAAGAATATTAAAGTTAGTCAGATCGGTATTTTTCTGCTGGTTCTCGCCGCTTCCTCCGGCCACAATCCAACCGAACACAGTTTCAATTGCTGCCAAGCCACTTGGCAAGTGTAGTTTCTTCGATGCTAGTGATTTGAAGAAGATATCTACTCCCAAAAGCAAGTCGATTTGTCCGCTCTTGTTAAACATTGGATCAGCCAGCTGCAGCTCCTTCAGCATTTCGGCATCACGTTCTGATATTTTATATGATTTGGATATGACGGATACTTTCGGGATGATGAATACCTGTGCTGTTAGTGTTTCTTTACTATAAGTTGACTTAATGATCATGTATCGCGTGGATACTTAGCGTAAACGATGGAGACGTGTTCTCCACAAAATAAAAAGCGAACTGTGTTTTTGGCGAAATCAATCAACTTAAATTTTTTATGTTTTTTGTAAAGAATGACAAACAATTTTATTGGAACAATGTTAGATATATGGTGTGCGCCACAAGCAAAATTACAATCAAAAGAAAATTAGACACTTTAAGATTTACAATTTAAATAAGTACAAATAATTTTACTTCAAAAAAAATCAAAGATTATTCAAAAGATTATTCAACTGGTGAATTCCGTGCCGCTGCTAGTTGCCAGTAAACTCGTCAATCGACTGACTCGATCGCCACCAGTGATGAACGTTGCCAGTGTCGGTCACCACCAGTCCCACACATTCCAAATGTGTAACTTTGTTAGTACTTTGTACCATGTCAGCAATTTCCATATCTCGTTGATAAGGTACATGCTGCCGAATATGCCGATGACTGCCAATGCGATGTAGACTCTCGACATGCTGATTGTGCTTATGGTGCACATTAGTGGTGGTCGTCCGTTCTTGTGTGTAAACAATTAGGTTGCTTAGGCGACGACTCGCATGTTCAGACGAAATTTGACGACGCTCATTGTGTTGCTACAATGTGACAAGCCATTTGTGCGATGAAATATGACTGTGTACACTATTGTGTTGCAACACAGTAATGCTTTATCGTGATATGAGACTGGTGGTGGTTCATTGGCCTTGAGTCGTTGAGTTGATTGCATCGATGATGATGATTTTGTGTGCGGAGCACTATATGCTTAGACTATGTGCACTATGTGGCTGAGTCGATGATGATTTTTATGTGCGTAGCACTATGTGTGTAGACTATGTGCCATGTTGCGTTGCTACATCCTGCCGGGCCACAGGAAAAGACACGATGAAGGAAGAAGATCATCTGCTTATCGTCTGTTTTCAATTTCTGGGGTTGATTTTCTGCTTCAATTAAAGATGCGTGCTGCAAGGTGGGTTAGCTGGTCCTCATCTCCGTGACATATGGATGGGTACATGAAGGCAGAAACAAAAGGTGTGGTGAATAGTGTGTGGCAATATTTATTTATGTGTATGGGTTAGTTAAATGCAATTTATATTAAGCTATCATACATTAAATAATTGGTTAGTTGAGCTCGAAGAACTAGTATTATAATTGTGGGTGTGTGGGAGTTATTCATAAAGCATTGGTAGCAAGCAGAGTTTAGCTATAGGTCGCTTTAATGATGTGGTTGCGGTCTTAATTGTGACGACGCGAATTTTGTCGTCAGCTCCAGGATGTGTTGCGGTGATTCTGCCGAGTCGCCAAAGCGTAGGAGGCATTTGCTCATCAGGCAATAGTACCAATTGCCCTATTTTGAGTTCAGCATTTGGTGTAAGCCATTTCGGACGCTGCTGCAGTCGAACCAAGTATTCGGATCTCCATTTTCTCCAGAAGTCTTGCTGGATTTTCTGCATAAGTTGCCATCTGTCCAGGTGGTTTGATTTACTTTCCGTTAGATCCCTTTCGGGTACGATGTTGAGTGGTGCGCCAGTAAGGAAATGTCCTGGTGTTAATATCGAGAGATCCTCCGGATCTTCAGTTATTGGGCAAAGTGGCCGTGAATTGAGGCAAGCTTCAACTTGCGCTAATACCGTTGCATATTCTTCAAATGTCAGAGAGTAGTGACCAATTACTCGCTTCAAATGGTGTTTCATGGATTTCACACCGGCTTCCCATAATCCGCCGAAGTGAGGCGCAGCGGGAGGGTTGAAATGCCATGTTGTGCCGTTGGCTTGCATACGTTGTGCGATATCTTCAGTCCAGTGCTTAGATGTGTGCAATTTCTCTGTTTCCAAGATGTTTGCAGCCCCTCTAAAATTGGTTACACAATCGCTGTATATATTCGTGCAGATTCCACGGCGTGCGGTGAAGCGTTTGAATGCTGCTAGGAATGCAGATGTTGTGTAATCACTTACTAACTCGAGGTGTACAGCTTTTGTACAGAAGCAAACGAAGATTGCTATGTATGCTTTTGTGATTTTGTTGCACCGACCCTTCCAGGCCTTTAACTGAACAGGTCCTGCATAATCCACTCCTGAAGTCTGAAACGGTCTTGCCTGGTTAACTCGTAGCGCTGGCAGGTTTCCCATTTGCTGCTGCATTTCTGTTGCCTTATATCTGTAACATTTCAGACAATTGTAAATACATTTTTTTACAGCAGATTTGAGTTGTAAAATCCAATATTCCGATCGGAGTGTTGCCATCATTAATTGTTGTCCACCATGTAGCGTTGTGAGGTGCGTATTATGCACAATCAGTGACGTAAGAAAGTTTTGTGCAGGTAGAATTATTGGATGACGCTGTGCATAGGGTAAATCAGCATTCTCTAATCGACCGCCAACTCTCAGCATCCCTTTCTCATCAATGAATGGCGAAAGTCGTGTTAATTTGCTTCCCTTGGAGACAGTTCTACCTTTGGTCATCATTGCTATTTCGTCGGCGAAAAACTGTTGCTGTGCGCAACAAGGCAAGTTCGTAAAGAAACGAAGCCAATAAGCCGTGGCTCTAAGTAGACGAGGTAAAGATGAGAATCGAGTGAAGAGATCATTTGTTTCAAAAGCGGTGAAATGAACGCATAGATGAAAAACATTATTTATGGGGTACCCAGATGTGATGAATTCGTTTTTTGGTTTTCCAATCTCAGATGCCTTTGTTTCAAGATTTGTTTGTGTAACGTCGAATGGTGGCTGCGATTGTTCATCAAATGAGGGAAGAAATTCAGGTCCATGCCACCATTGATTATTAATGAGGAGTTCTCTTGGAAACAGTCCTCTGGAAGCAACATCGGCCGGATTGTCCTTAGACCGGACGTAGTTCCAACACGCAGGATCTATAAGTTCCTGGATTTCTGCCACTCTATTGGCAACGAACGTAGTTCGAATATATGGTGCTGTTTTAATCCACGTAAGTGTAATTTGTGAGTCACACCAAGCAAATATCTTTGGAGATTGTAGGTACATTGTTTTAATGGTTTGTATTAAGAGGTGTGCTAGCAACTGTGCACCACCAAGTTCCAACCGTGCCAGCGATTTAATTTTGAGCGGTGCAACTCTTGTTTTTGACACGAGTAGGTTGGTGACATTTGTATCTCTGGTGGTGACTCGTAAGTATAGTGCGGCCGCATAAGCCTTTTCCGATGCGTCGCAAAATCCGTGGATTTCGATTCGTGAATCCGTAGTCAAGTGTACCCAGCGTGGAATCACGATGTTATTTAGTGCGGTGAGCTCCGTTTTCAGGTTATGCCACGCAGTAACGATTGTTGGTGGGAGTACAGAATCCCATGTTTGCTTTTCCTTCCAGATATCTTGCATTAAAATTTTACCAACAATGATACACGGAGAGATCCAACCCATTGGATCGTACAGCCGCGCAATGTCTGAAAGGATTGTTCTCTTTGTCGTCTTCCTTGAGTCCTGTAGTGAGATCTTGAAGGTGAAGGTGTCCTTTGCTGGATGCCATTGGATGCCTAGCGTTTTGATCTCATTGCCTGCGTCGAATGAGAGTGGTACCTTCACTTCTCTATCAATCTCTGGAATAGATGCCAATAACTCTTCACAATTGCTCGCCCACTTGCGTAGTAGAAAGCCTCCTTGCTTCAACATTGTTGTCAGCTGCCGCTGCATTTCTATAGCTTCTGCTTCGGAGTCTGCTCCATGGATCACATCGTCTACGTAGAAATTGTTTCTAGCAATTTTTTCCGCAATCGGGTAATCTGTTCGTTCATCAGCCGCAAGTTGTAGAAGTGTGCGTACTGCTAAGTATGGCGCGGAGGCGGTACCGAAAGTGACCGTATTTAGACGATATGTCTTAATCTCTTCTCCTTCTCTATCTCTCCACAAAACTAATTGATATGCAGCATCCTCCGGCGAAACCCAGATTTGCCTATACATTTTGTTAATGTCAGCTACAAATGCGATTTTGTGTTTTCTGAATCGAGCGATGTGGTCGAAGATGTCATCCTGCAACCTTGGGCCAATGAAGAGATGGTCATTAAGTGATGTGCCATCAGACGACTTACAGGAAGCGTCAAACACAATTCTGAGTTTTGTCGTTGAACTGGATTCCTTCATCACTGCGTGGTGAGGAACGAAATAGTGAGGACTGGATAGTGACATGGGCTCGATCTCCGTCATATGCCCAAGCTCTTTGTATTCGCTGAATACTTTGTTGTACTCCTCATAGAACGACGAATTTATTCGGAATTTTCTCTCAAGTTGCATGAATCTGACGAGTGCTGATCTTTGAGATAAACCTAACGCAGGGTGTATACCTTCCTTAAATGGAAGTTGAACCATATATTTGCCGTCTAGTTGACGCTGATGGGTTCTGCAAAAGTGCGTCTCACATTTCTCTTCTTCTGGTGAGAGCAGTTTTCTTCGTGGAACTTCCTCAAGTTCCCAAAATTTAAGCAGCACGTTATCCAAGGGTTGACCTTCGGTGGTTATGTGAAGAGAAGTTACGTTTGATTGATGTTTGGGGGAGATGCCCCCAGAAAGAACCCATCCCAGCTCCGTCCTTTGAGACATAGGGGTTCCTGGTTATCCTTTCCTTAAGCCTTCAAGGAGAATGGAGGGATAAATGTCGCTGCCAAGCAAAATCGACATTTTAAATATATTAAATTATTTATTCCCCTAAATAAATAATTTTATTTCAATATATATATATATATATAGGGTGTTTTTTTGGGAGGTTTGTTTTTCCGATAGATGTCGTTTTATTTTATGACAGTTGTTTTGACAGCTCAAAGTGGCATTTCTACTCAGTATTGTTTGGCAAATCATTATGAAAAAAAAAAAAAAAAAAAAAAAAAAAAAATGACATTTGTGAAAAATAGTCGTGGTAGCCATATGCCAGAAATTGTGTTTAAATGTTAAATGCCAAAAAATTATCTACCAAATAAAAAAAAATTTTGGTCATTTCATAATTTTATATGTGTTTTATTCAAAAAAAAAATCGGCAACCTCTTAAAAAAACACCCGTTAGATATAACTAAAATTATAAATTAATTCAAAAATTTTAAAATAATTTTATTTACTTATTGAATACATTTATAATATTTTTATTAGTTATTTTTAAAAACTGGTATAAATATTTTATTTAAATGAAATTTATTTCTAATTTTTATAAAAATTAATTTATTGTTATATATATATATAATAAAAATTAAGTTACTACCCCAATAATATTAAAAATTTCTATTATAAATTATTAAATTATTCTATAATTTATTTATATAAATAACCCCTAATTATTTTTATAAATTAATTAAATATTTTAAATTAAATTTTTCTTGTACATATATATATATATATATTGTATTGTAATAAATTATTTATTCCCCTAAATAAATAATTTTATTTCAATATTTATATCAAATAAAATTAATTCAAAAATTAGAAATAAATTTATATCTAACGGGTGTTTTTTTAAGAGGTTGCCGATTTTTTTTTTGAATAAAACACATATAAAATTATGAAATGACCAAAATTTGTTTTTATTTGGTAGATAATTTTTTGGCATTTAACATTTAAACACAATTTCTGGCATATGGCTACCACGACTATTTTTCACAAATGTCATTTTTTTTTTTTTTTTTTTTTTTTTTTTTTTTTCATAATGATTTGCCAAACAATACTGAGTAGAAATGCCACTTTGAGCTGTCAAAACAACTGTCATAAAATAAAACGACATCTATCGGAAAAACAAACCTCCCAAAAAAACACCCTATATATATATTAATATTTTTATTTATATAAATAATAAATGTTTAATTAAATTATTATATAATTAATTTTATTTAAATATAATTTTGCTTGGTTTGTCAAATGTAGGATCAGCGAATTGAATGTTGTAGAGGTGGCTCCAATGAGCCCATGGAATGAAGTGCGTAGGTAATGCAGCTGTGAGTTTGGGTAAGATCAATGCATTGAGCCGTAAGCTGAAGGTTTTGTTCACATTTGAGAAAATCGTGAGCGAAACCTGGTGATTCGAAGTGGTTGTGTTGGTCTCTCCAACACCAAGGATCTTAACGCAGCTTCTTTCCCTTTTAAGTTTTAATAGTTGGACGGCAGCCTCAGTGATGAATGAGGCCTCTGTCCCTGGATCTAATAGCGCTCGCAGTGTCAACAGTTGGCCCGTGGTTGTCGGAATCTTGATGAGGGCTGTAGCCAGAAGAACAGGTGCACGATTGGTTTCGGCTACGAACGTGTTGTATGCTGAAGCAGTTCCGTAGGAGGATGTTATGCTATTTGAGGGTACTGATTGATGAATTTGGGTGGAGGAGGACGTTGGTTGAAACGGTGGAGTACCAGCTCCCATTGGAGCAGTTTCGTTAGCATGCATTGCGTTGACTGACTCATTCATGTGCAGTAACGAATGATGCTTTTGGTGGCAGACAGAACACGTAAAGGTGCTTGTGCAGTTTTGCGTGAAATGTGCGCTTGACAAGCAGTTGAAGCACAATTTCTTTTTCTTTACAACCTCTTGTCGCTTCCTCGCGTTTAATGCTTTAAATTTGAAGCAATGTCGAATGGAATGTGAGCCCTGACATAACGAACACCTTTGAATTGTGGAGTTGTGAACACGAATTGTGTTTATGGTGTGCCTTTTAGCCTTAGTTTGAGTGGAACTTGGTGAGGATTGTCCAATGACATCCAAGGTTCTTGATCTCATTAAGATGAAATCTTCCAACGTATTAAAAGTCGGATAGTCCACGTACGTTGAAATGTGGGACTCCCAGAGTCCCCGAGTGATCGACGAAAGTTTTTGCACCGTATGGAATATGAGAACGTCTTCCCATGATTCCACAGGTACTCCAAGACACTTGAGCGATTGCTTGGCTTCATTGGTAGTATCTAGCAGTAGTTTGAGATCATCGGATGATTCCTGCGTGAGCTTCGGTTGGTCGAAAAGAAGTTTAAATTGACTGTCTTTTAACAGTCGAACGTTCTGAAATCTCTTAACCAATAATGCCCACGCTGATTCAAAGTTCGTTTCGGTATTCCGAAGCATACGCGCTGCTTCACCCGTTAGATTGCTTTTTAAGTACTGGAGCTTGTGAGCGTCAGATATTGAGGCATTTTTATTGACCATTCCTTCGAACAGTCCCTTAAATTCTGGCCACATCTGTAGAGAGCCGTCGAAAGTTGGTAGCTTCATTGCCGGAAGCTTTAATTCAGCTGACGGTGATTTGGACGCAGCGACTGAATTGTTAAGGCAGCCTTGAATATCGGTTGCTGCTAACTGTTCCTTTAGCTCACTCACTTCCTTCAATTTGTGAAAAGTGAGTGCTTCCATGTATTCGGTTTTCGCATCCTCACTAGGGAACCCAACAATTTTCTGATGCAGAAGCCTTAAAAAAGATGTTTCTAAATTTGCCAGTCGTGCTTCAATCATGTGCACCGACTTTTTAGATGCAGCTAGGCCTACATATGCCTTATAGTCAGCCTCGAGTTCTTGCGAAGTCGTCTGAATGGCCTCGACCAAATTTACAATTTTGACCTTGCTCATGATGATAGAGAAATAAGTCAACCCACCAAACACACCACACAAGTTTATTACGATCACTAAGATCACCAATTTATTTAAATAAATAATAGTTAAATAAAATGCCACACACCTGATGTAAGCGTTGCTCCCTCGATGCAGCTTCTTCCAGTAAATGAGCTGATCGTGCCGCTGATTTGTTGATGCGTTTTGTATGTATTTAAACACTGATTAGTCGATTTCCGCACTGATTCTAATGGATCTTATTCGTAAATCCGGCTCGAAGGACCAAACTGTATCGCGTGGATACTTAGCGTAAACGATGGAGACGTGTTCTCCACAAAATAAAAAGCGAACTGTGTTTTTGGCGAAATCAATCAACTTAAATTTTTTATGTTTTTTGTAAAGAATGACAAACAATTTTATTGGAACAATGTTAGATATATGGTGTGCGCCACAAGCAAAATTACAATCAAAAGAAAATTAGACACTTTAAGATTTACAATTTAAATAAGTACAAATAATTTTACTTCAAAAAAATTCAAAGATTATTCAAAAGATTATTCAACTGGTGAATTCCGTGCCGCTGCTGGTTGCCAGTAAACTCGTCAATCGACTGACTCGATCGCCACCAGTGATGAACGTTGCCAGTGTCGGTCACCACCAGTCCCACACATTCCAAATGTGTAACTTTGTTAGTACTTTGTACCATGTCAGCAATTTCCATATCTCGTTGATAAGGTACATGCTGCCGAATATGCCGATGACTGCCAATGCGATGTAGACTCTCGACATGCTGATTGTGCTTATGGTGCACATTAGTGGTGGTCGTCCGTTCTTATGTGTAAACAATTAGGTCGCTTAGGCGACGACTCGCATGTTCAGACGAAATTTGACGACGCTCATTGTGTTGCTACAATGTGACAAGCCATTTGTGCGATGAAATATGACTGTGTACACTATTGTGTTGCAACACAGCAATGCTTCATCGTGATATGAGACTGGTGGTGGTTCATTGGCCTTGAGTCGATGAGTTGATTGCATCGATGATGATGATTTTGTGTGCGGAGCACTATATGCTTAGACTATGTGCACTATGTGGCTGAGTCGATGATGATTTTTATGTGCGTAGCACTATGTGTGTAGACTATGTGCCATGTTGCGTTGCAACAGATCATCTCTGTGGAACCCTTTGTTGTCACCATTCCCGTTTCACCTAGCCCCTTTACCAAATTTCTAGCGTTTTTGCGCTCTAGCCTTAAATCCCGCACACATGCTTCAGAAATGAATGATGCCTGGGATGCAGAATCCAGTAATGCACGATATGTTTGGTAGTGACCATTGACGTCTTTAATCATCACCAAGGCAGTTGGTAAGATATTGTGTGATGTTTCGGGATACGTGGTATAAGTTTTCAAGTCTGCTACATCTACGATGTCACTTGCAGCCTCATTTGTGGCTAGTTCAATTTTGTGGACTTGAGCGCTCGGTTGATTAGATTGCTTGGCTGCCCTCGATGTATCTGATGATTCATGTAGCGTGGTATGGTGTTTCCTTTGACAATGATAACACCTCGCTCTTGATCTGCACTCTTGAACCCGGTGTCCGCCATTTAAACAGTTGAAGCATCTATTGCTTGCTTGAATTGCTGTTGAGTTCATGCCTTGATAGGTGTCGCATTCATATATTCTATGCTCCTCTTGTTTGCAAATTGCGCATTTGCCAGTGACTCCAGTTGATGTAGCCACTGTATATGCTTGTGATACTGGTAATGCTCGATTTGGGATAATTTTCCTTGTGTAACCCTTTAATGACTCAGCCATATCTATGCGCTTTCCTAAGAATGTCAATAAGTCATCGAAAGTGGGAAATTCCTGCTCCGTTGTTTCCTGCGCCCAAAGAGATCTGGTTTCGTTGTCTAATTTATTAAGTGTGATATAAATTAACCAAGAATCTCTTTTTTCGGCGTCCGCACCTAACGCCTTTAGTCCTCTAACTGCTTCGTCGATTGTATCCGTCAATTTTCTGATGTTTACAGCATTTGGTTGTGTAATGTTTGGGTGCTCCATGAATGTCTTAATAAATCCGTTGACGGCATACCGTTTTCTGTCGTATCGTTTTATGAGCTTCTGTAGCGCCTCATTATAATTAGAATCAGTCACTGGAAGATGCCGGATTAGTGCTAATGGTTCTCCTTTTAACACACCCCTCAGGTACTGAAACCTCTGCGCCGCTGTTAAATTTTCTCGATCATGAATAGCGGAACTGTATAGGTCGAAGAATGATTGCCACTGCATGTAATCCCCTTCAAATACTGGAATATTTATTTTTGGCAAACGAACTTCAATGGCTTGGCGCTGTGTAGTATTCATGGTATTGTCTGCGAGTAATAACCTTGGTGTCTCAATGCTGCGTTCTCGTGCGATGACATTTAACCTTGCAAGAACTATGTAATAATTGTCCTCAAAGTCTGGCAGGTCTGATTCGACGTCGCAATCAAGATCAAACATATCCTTTTCAATGTTTTGAAACTCATTAAGCAATCGCTGTACTCTGTCCTGCTTAACATATATTTCGTCTATGCTAGCGTTCTCCAAATTGCCACGAACATACGTTAACAATTTAGTCATTGAACCCTTGGTTTTGGCTCGTTGCCTTTTCAAGCTCTCCATTTTATTACTTCACAAGAACTTTGATTGTGTTTCGTGAATAAGCCAAGGATAGTATTATTTTCACTTAAAGCTTATCTAGTGAATTTAGATTAACATTAACAAAGGACGTTTGGCTTATTGACTAACGGATCGATCATAAATTAATGTTAGCTCACGTCCAGATTGTAAATTGGTAGTTACTACTCACTATTGATTATATTGGCTTTCTCACTAATTGCATGTGATCGCCTGGTGCTCCGCGTGTTCTTGTTTAGCGTGGCATTTTTTCCAATGTAATCTCCGTTATAGCTGATTTTTGAAATACCGCAATTCCGAATGCTGATTGATGACTCCGTTGTTCAGAATTCACAATATTTGTCCACCCGGGGGTGCCAATGTTTCTATGGATAAATGCTAATTTCTCCGTATCCAACTACTAAGAAAATGCATACCTTTTTTGATTAGTTAGAGCTGGTTTTCCCTTTACTAACAAATGTTCCGCAAATTATGCATGGCAGAATGTCACACGCAGCGCCAGTAAACAATTAAACACAAAATGAAAATATTTCGTATCAATTACTTTATTTAAACATTTAAAGCGATTATTGTGTTTTTGCAATCCAATGTCCAACAATTCTGACGATGGTTGTAAATTAAGACAGTTCAAGCTTAGTATTCATGTATTTTTTATATTTATATGATTTTATGTTTGTGAGAACTTCCTCACCCTGAGACGCACACATTGAACTGTAACAAAAATTCTATAATACTGAAAACGGGAACGAATGAAATTTTGTGTATAGCAGTAGACACTGCTGCGCTGCCTACTTGTTTCAGTTCATTTTTTTTTGTGTGTTGCTGCTGCTGCTACTACTGCGACGCCTAAGTCAGTAACTTCACTTTTTTATCTCTCCCTTCTTCCTACTGCACATCGGCTCTTATGCGATACGTGAACAATTGTTGTATCGGAAGTGGTGCTAGTTTTTGAATAGCACGGCGAAAGACTCCAGTGGCAGTTTGAACATCCGCTACTCTAACAAGCCCATCGCTTCCTTGAACTGTGTTGATTATTCGTCTTAGTGGCCATTTGAGACTGGGTTGATCATCTTCTTTCAGTATAACCATCATTCCTGGCTCCACGTTCTCTCCTTCCATTTATATCGATGTTGTAGTTGATTTAAGTATTCATTTTACCAACGTCGCCAAAACTCGTTCTTCACATGGATGACGAGCTTCCATCGGGTAAGAAGTGATGATCGTTCAGGTGTTGCGAGAATATCGATGTTACTGGTGAGTGGTTCCCCAATGAGGAAATGACCCGGAGTCAGAGCGTTGAAGTCATTTGGAGATGCTGACATCGGTGTTATCGGTCGTGAATTTAAGATAGCTTCAACTTCAATTACAGCAGTTTCGAGTTCTTCATATGTTAACGACGCCGATGCCAATGTGTGTTGAAGAAGATGTTTTGCAGACTTCACTGCAGCTACAATTCGCTGAGCCCTTTTGAACGAGTTTCCATGATTGATAAATCCTAGAATTTCGCAATCTGTTGATCCCTGAGTTTCAGCTGTTGCTGATAATGCGATGATGTCTTCACGTATCTCTGGTTTCTTCGCAAATTTGGGGGGCCAGAGCGTTTCTGATCCATGCAAAAATCTTGGTCCATAAAGCCAAAGGGTGTGATTTTGGAGTTGATCTGGTGCTATTCCACGTGACAATACGTCAGCAGGGCCTACGTGTTGCCATTGCTGTGGAATCGTAAGTTCTTGTATTGTTGAAACACGATTGGCAATAAAGGTGAGAAGAGTGGCTGATGATGATGCGTTTATCCAATTGAGGACAATCTCTGAATCGGACCATAAGTATATCCTATCGCGTTGAATATCCAAATCTGTCTGCAGATGATGAGGAATGGTAGCTTGGTGCAATATGTTTGATTTTTTTGAAGGGGCTTCGCGCAGAGTAAACGAACTATAATAATATTGTCCTTGTCTATCGATCGGACGTATGTTGCTGCTCCGTAGGCCTTCTCCGATGCATCTGCGAACACGTGAAATTGCACATCCTTGGGAACCTTGTGAGAAAACAAGTGCCTTGGTATTTTGATGTTGTGAAGTGTTTTTAACCCTTCTCGAAATCGAGTCCACTTCGTTTGCATCTCTTGGGGAAGTGCTGCATCCCAATCAAATTTTAGTTCCCATAATTGTTGGTAAAAATAATTTTGCAGTCACCACGACTGGGACCATAAGACCAAGAGGATCGAAGAGGTGAGCAATGTCAGAGTATGCGATTCTTTTTGTTACCTTTTCCTTTCCGACCCACGAGGTTTTAATACAGAGATCGTCAGATTTTGGTAACCATGTCAGTCCAATGGTTTTGACATGTTCTTCGATGTTATTGTTGAAGTTTAGCTCTGTCTCACGATCACTGATTGGTATGGTTTGAATTAGTGACTGGTGATTTGCACACCATTTTCGAAGCTTAAACCCTGCACTTTGCAGCAATTTTTGTAATTCTGTTTGTGTTTCAAGAGCTTTACTCATGCTGTCGGATCCTGTCATCACATCGTCAACATACGTATTTCTCTGTATAGCTCTTGACTCTAACGGGAATTGGCCCTGATTATCTTCTGCCAATCGCTGAAGGCATTTTATAGCGAGATATGGAGCAGATGTTGTACCGTAGGTTACTGTGTTCAGTCTGAAATATTTAAGAGCATCGTTGGGACTGTTTCTCCACCATATTAGTTGATATATTGTATCTTGTGCATTTGTATCTGTCGATACATCTTCTCTATGTCTGCAGTAAACACGTATCTGGGCATGCCAAATCTTAGTAGAATCGAGAAAACGTCATCTTGGAGGGAAGGGCCTGTCGATAATATGTCATTTAGTGAAACGTTGAATATTGTTTTTGCAGATCCATCAAAAACTACCCTGAGCTTAGTTGTAGTACTGTCAGCCTTTGTTACACAGTGATGTGGCGAAAAGTAGTAAGGTCTTTTCAAGTAGTGAAAATTAACTTCTTCCATGTGGCCAAGTTGTTGGTATTCTTGCATGAACTCGACATATTGTATCTTAAGTTCCTTCGAATTAGCAAGTCTGCGTTCAAGCGACATAAATCGTTGGAAAGCTACATCTTTTGATTCGCCCAATACGAGTGGCTCGTCCTTAAATGGTAGCCTTACAATAAATTTTTCTTCGTGACTTCTTGAAAGTGTGTCGTTAAAATTGATCTCACATTGTTTTTCGGACGCTGTAAGGCGTCTTTCGTTGGGCTGTGGTTCCTCTAATTGCCAAAATTTCTCGATTTGGTGGTCAAGTGTTTCGTCTGCACTGCATATTCCACACACAGCATTCACATCCTGAGTGCCTTCTATTTTTCCGGAGACTGTCCATCTAAATACTGTATTCTGCAACGTGGGCATGGCTTGGCCCAATCTGATCTGTCCTACTGAGAGAAGTGAGTAATACAACTCAGCTCCAATCAGAACGTCGATTGGACCCGGTTTGTTAAATGTGGGATCCGCAAGTGGATGGTTGTCTGGAATCTTCCAGGATTGTATGTCAAAGAACTTGCTGGGTTGATTTGCAACTATTTTTGGGAGCACATGAGCTTCCATCCTTATAGAAAATGCATTGAGACGAGATCCGAGCTGTATGCTGACTCTCCTCTTTGCCTACTGGGTCTCTTGACCAATACCTTGAATACGCATTGTCTGATAGATTGTTGATACTCCAAGTTTCTTCATGGTTCCTTCGGCAATAAAATTTAACTGCGATCTAGAATCAAGTATGGCCTTGCATGTGATGCTCTTACCATGCTGATTTGTCAAGTTGATGATGGCGGTAGAGAGAAAAACGTAACCTTGATTTCTATGACTTCCTTGCGTTGCTAATGTAATTGATTGGTCCCTTGTCTGATCTGCTGATGTTGATGGGAAATTACTCGTGGTGAGTAAATTATTTGTTGATGGTTTCATAAACTGCTCCAAATGCAAAAGTGTATTGTGTCGCTTTGAGCATTTTCTACATCCTCCAGAAGTGCATTTGGATGAGGTGTGTCCATATTTAAGACAGTTTATGCAATATTTCGAGGTCTTCACTACACTTAGACGCTCTTTTGGACTTAACTGCAGAAAGTTTTGACATCTGAATAAATTATGTTCGCCTTTGCAAGCTATGCATTTAAGTTTTGATGACGGGGTGATTGTCAATACCCTTGACGTTCCTTGTTTTTTATGAGGTTCCTCTGAATAAACCTAAACCTTGGGCACTTTCGCTCCAAATGTTTCTAGGGATTGAAAGCGGGTTGCAAGAAAGGACAAGAAATCAGTCAATGAGGGTAATGATCTTGGTTGTTGCAATGATTGCTCCCATAGTGAGTGCGTGTTACGATCCAATCGTTTTATTAATGTATGTAATAAAAGTGGATCCCAATTTGATGTGTCCACGCCAAGATTTTGTAAATTTAAGAGACACTCACGTGTTGTGTCGTGCAGTGCCTTGATCATGAACGAATCTTCTTTGTGTATTGTTGGTTGTGCCATCAAGTTATTGAGCAACGCTGTTACCAGTAGACGTGTGTTTTCGTAACGATCTGTTATAACCTACCAGGCGGCGCTATAGTTGACGTCGGATGTTGTGAAATGACGAATTAATTTCTCGGCCTCTCCTGTGAGCTTAAATAGAATAGTTTTTGGCACTGCGGAATATGCTGATTATGAATAAGCTCCGTAAATAGGTCACGGAATTGTCACCATTTCAGGTAATCACCATCAAATTTTGGTAATGTCCATTTTGGTAAATTAAGCATGGATCCCGTTGATGTCGTGTTTAAATTTCCAATGCTTAATTCATTTATTTTGGTCGATAAGTTTACTATAGAGTCTTGAGTAGATTGTTCTAGATCCAGAAATTCTTTGAAGTTGTATCCTAATGTATTGGGATTTTCCTCGAGTTCTCCTATCTGTTGATGTAGTTCTTCCAATTGCAGCCAGTATTTTTGTATGCCCGACATCTTCAGCTCATAAAATGCCTTGGTGTGAGATACGTTCATATCACTTAGACTACTAATTTTACGTTGAAGAGTATCAGCAATGATGTTGTGTCTTCGCAATAGCCTTTGGAATTATGGTACTTCGTCAGCTGTCGGTGGAAGAGATCCTCGGGATTTTGGTATGGGTTTTGGATTGACGATAGAGGTGTCCTGATTGGAGATTCCTACTACCTTGATTTCCTTGACATTATCTGCTGTAGGTTCCGGATCTTCAGAAATACCTTCTTGGAGAAGGTTCTTTAGTTCGTGTTAGAGAAGTTCTACCCGTTGAAATGTGTTCTTTGCGATATATGGAGTGTCATGTTTGATCACGCCTTCTATTTGTTTGTGATTAGCTTGAAATTGTTGCCAAATGGTTTCAATCCGCTGAATCCTATCCGCTCGATATTGCCTGGTTTTCCTTGAACTGGAGTCCTTGGAACTATTGCTAGGGCCTTTTGTTTGCATACGATAAGGGACACTTCTGTGTCGTCCATTTCGGCCGTTGATATCGTCGGTTGGATCTGTGGTTCCTCTGAATAGCACGATGTGTGTTGTAAGAGATTCTCTTCTTTTATTAAGAATCCCTGCTCTTTGACCGGAGTGGTTGATTGTCCCTACCACTGTCTAAGCCCTGGTAACGCTTCTTGCGAAGAATCACTGCTCCTTGATCGGAGTGTTTGATTGTCACTACCAGTGTCTTAGCCCTGGTAACGCTTTTTTGTTCAGTGATTGCTAAATGCTCCTTACCACTGGTGGGGGGAAGCGAAATAACAATCACGTCGGTGTCAACAAATGTTGACAGTGCTTTTACTGCCAATAGTTTTAGATCACGGTTCTTGTACCGTGACTAATTTGATGTAACAAGTGCCGTACTAGGTACACCAATATTGGAGAAATCGCAACAAAATGAAATAAACAATTTGGTAGTTTAACGATAACTGAGTATTCAGTAAATTTTATTCACCTTTTATAATAAACAAATTGCTTACATAATCATAAAATAATTATTAAATTCTAATAAACAAATTGCTTACATAGCTAAATTGTAATGTGCACGTAAATTCTATACATCAAATTTAATACAAGAAATTGCTTACTTAGGTAAATAACAAGAAAGTGTGCGGAAAAGAAAACAAAAAAATGGATTATTTGATGTGCTGACTTTTGCTATTGCAGCTAAGGTGATTGTACAAAAAATAAAGGAGAATATGTGCAATGTGCAGAAATATTGTAATACGAAATATATTCAAGGTTATTACTATGCGGTTATTGACTTCTAACTAATATGTGTTAACAGGCCACATATTCGCTAAGAATGCTGCGAGATGTTTAGGTTTCGTAAAACGGTACAAGATGTACTTCACTCCCTCGATCTGGATACTATTTATAATATTAATCGACTTGAGAGACCGTTGCGTTTTAAGGCCTAGCTTTCTCGCGACCATTTGTGTTGTACATGTAATTTGCAAAAAATGAAAGGGAACTAGAATTTATTGCCATATCCGAACTGAGAAGCTTTCCGTGACAAGTTATTGCTCTCGCACGTTTGCCAGTTATTCGCTAGAATATTCGCTTTTTCCAGTCCGGAGATGATAGCTCCAAAACATGGTATTTGAACGCTTCAACCGCTTCTTCAGACAATAAAAATCGTTATCCACGCATCTTATCTTTGATTAAACAGGAATAAGTCATTGGGTGCCAACTGCCAAGTCGGGGCTGTAAGGCGGATGACTCTTCAATTCGATCGTTTGAGTGCTCAAATACTCGCTTGTTTGATGTGATGTGTGTGAGCTCGCATTATCCTGATGCAAAATTATTCGCCGTTTTGGGTTGTTTTCTCTTAATTTGTTGAAAACCTCGGGTAAACCAAGCTGAATTGACTGTCTTTTAATTTTTAAGAGCCACAGTAGCCATAAGACCGTTTTCTTGAAGAAACACGCTACCATTTGCTTCCCAAGGATCCGACTCGCACAACTTTTGTTTGTTTTTCTTCGAATTGGAAGACCCAAACAGTCTATTGCCCTTTTTTGTCCGGCTCATATGCAAATATCCATGACTCGTCACCTGTTACGATCTAGTATACGTTTTTGGAAGTATTTCCAACGAATTTTTCAAGCATTTAGCGGCACCAATCGACGCGAACCTTTTTTTGTGCGTCTCAAAAAAAAGTGGAATCCAACATGCACATAGCTTTCGCACCTTTAAATGTTTATGTAAGATCGTATATTCGCTGGTGTTACTAATGCCTAGGCATACCTCGATTTCCCGATAAGTCACATGACAATCCTCTTCAATCAGTTTTCTCACAGCATCGATGTTTTCTGGCACAACAGCTGTTTTTGAACGACCTTCACAAGGCTCGTCTTTGAGTGAACTTCGTTCGCGTTTACATTCATTGTACCAATTATAAACACTAGTCAAGGATGGTGCTTCGACGCCAAAAGTCGAATGAAGTGATTCCAAGCACTGTTGTTGAGTTAGCCCCTTTCGACAATAAAATGCAGCTAAAAGACAATGTTGCGATGCGAACTGACAGATAACTTTTGAGAAACATAACCTCCAAAAATGTTAAACTTTTTGACTGACATAGAGATTTGCATCGGAAAACACTAGTATTACCATTTTCTAAAAACATTTACGGCAATTTATGTAATAAAGAAAAAGAAAGACCCTTCAGATCCGACAAACTACAGGCCTATTAGTATCATGCCTAATATTGGGAAAGTTCTTAAAGTTGTTATTAGTAAGTCAATTTTGAACGCGTGCGAAAGAAACCACTCGACGGTGCACGCTGTAACCAAATTGATCTCAGATGTCAAGTTGCATCTGAATGATAAGAGGAATACGGCCGCATGTCCAGTGGACATCAAAAAAGCCTTCGAAACGGTTTGGACCGACGCGCTTATTTATAAAATTATTAGATATGAGTTCCCATATCATTTAATCAAAATGATTATATCATCAATGGTATACGGAAAGAAATTTGTGGTAAGAAAATACGACACATAAAATATTCAATATCGCTTACGGTCTGCCATCGGGTACTGTAACGGCTGTTCAATATTTATATTTATATTGCTGAAGTACTTATGGATAAGGATGCTACCCTTGATTATGATGACGATATCATATTGTATGCACACGGCTCAAAAATCGAAGAAATTCAAAGAAGGTGGCAGGGCAAACTCAATGAATTTCGGACATACTGCGAAACATAGAAGCTTAAGATCAGCTATTCACAATGCGAAGTTATACTGTTTCGCCCCTCTTTAAGACGCGGAAATCACGATCTACGATGCAATTGGAAAAAGTTGCAAATATCTGGTGGAAATAATTATCAAAACCCAACAAAGAATATCGTGCGCTATTTGGGTGTTCATCTGGGCCAATTCTTGTCATTTCATTTGTCATTTATGTGTCTTAAAAAGCTCTTCTAATCACGCATTTAACAGAGTCTGGCATCAAGCTCTTTTTTCGAAAATGAATGTATATGGAATTGATAACGGCCTGCTTGATTGGATTAGTAACTACCTTTCTGACCGTTCAATTCAAGTCGTATTAGACGGTTTTAAATCCAATGTTCACCGCATAAGCGCCGGTGTTCTGTTTTTTCCCCGACACTCATTCGATTTTCATCAATGATCTCCTGTACGCGACTACTAATGCAATTCATTCTTTCTTTCCAAAGTTTACCGCATAAGCGTCGGTGTTTCCTAAGACTCTGTTTTTTCCCCGACACTCTTTCTCGTTTTCATCATTGATCTCCTGTTCGCTACTTCTAAACAAATTCATTCTTTCGCTGACGACAGCACTTCCTTACTTTTCATATGATTTCACGCTCTCTGGAACTTAAACAACAACGTATGTTAAGCAAGTTTAATTCTACCCTTGATAGCATAAGAAGGTGGGGACTACATAATAGAGTTGAATTTAACGCATCCAAAACCCAATGCTATCTTCTGTCGTCAAAGCTTACTTTTAATCCATGAATGGATCTTGCAAAAAAGAAACTGAAAAACTCGCAATGTGCGTCAACAACAAGCTTCGTTGGAACGGCCATGTTGACAGTGCTTTTACTGCCAATAGTTTTAGATCACGGTTCTTGTACCGTGACTAATTTGATGTAACTAGTGCAGTACTAGGTACACTAATATTGGAGAAATCGCAACAAAATGAAATAAACAATTTGGTAGTTTAACGATAACTGAGTATTCAGTAAATTTTATTCACCTTTTATAATTAACAAATTGCTTACATAATCATAAAATAATTATTAAAGTCTAATAAACAAATTGCTTACATAGCTAAATTGTAATGTTCACGTAAATTCTATACAGCAAATTCAATACAAGAAATTGCATACTTAGGTAAATGACACGAAAGTGTGCGGAAAAGAAAACAAAAAAATGGATTATTTGATGTGCTGACTGTTGCTATTGCAGCTAAGGTGATTGTACAAAAAATAAAGGAGAATATGTGCAATGTGCAGAAATATTGTAATACGAAATATATTCAAGGTTTTTACTATGCGGTTATTGACTTATAACTAATATGTGTTAACATCCTGCCCCCATTGAATGTAATTCAATAATCTGGTTAGGTGATGATTCTACATTATGTCCTTGTGATCCTCTTGGTGCGGGAACAGGATACTCGGCTGCTCGCTGGTTGCAAATCCGCAGTTTCCATGCTACTATGATACATGCTGCGAGGATCATAAACAGTCCGGCTGAACTTACAATATTATGAGGCAAAACATGTCGTTGGATGATATTTGGTAATTCCAGGTGGCTTGAATCCATTCGTGCTGATAATGTTTTTAATTTGCTCTCTTGGACAATCATTTGGATAGGATTTGTTATAGCCATTTGTTCTTGAATGGTAATGTTTGGTATGTCAATAAATCTTGTGATAGATAACTGAATGCTTTGATGATGAATGCCGTGAGCACGTAGGGTTGTTATGTCGTTCTTGGCGATGCAGCTAGGTTGTAATTTCACGATTTCGGAACCTTCAATAGTTAGTAGTGATGCCTGGTGGTCGCATACCACATTTAATGAAGTTTTTGTAGTCACGGCGTATATCCATTGATTGTTGTGTAAGTATTGCGTCCAAATTGTATTGTTTCGGATTATTTTTATTTGACATGATGATAGGTTCTCCATTTTATTTAGGATATGTATTTCGCATCTACTTGTCATCGCACCACGGTGGTAAATCGAGTGCATCTGAGTGCAGAGGTGTCTTGTTTTTTCCACGATGATGCAAGAGGCTAAATCTTGCTCTGTAAGCGGGTAGTACTGGTCATGATGACGGCTAACAGCTATGAACTTCGATGAGGGTTCTATTATAACGAATGTGTTGTTTATAACTGTTGGTATCGGGAGAAGTCGATACAGTTCGAAATCCGCGGAGCTTATTAGTGGGATTTTGAATTGAATGATCACATAATTGCTTGTTATTCGGCTTTCAGTCACCATTATTTTATATAACTCAAGTATGTTGTCGGTGTTGACCGGTATGCGATAGGTGTGTGGTAAATGGTTTTTTATTTCGATGGCTCGTTGCTTCATTTGCTGTGGTGACATAAGTAAGTGGCTTACCCTTCCGTGATGAGTTTCTGACAAGGCGTTGGTTATTGCTGTTTGCGTTCGTTGAATGTTGGAATTGAATTTGTTTCTCGAGTACATAGTGTTTTTTGTTGCGTATTGTCACAAAGATGTTGCAATACTCTAGTGCTATTTTCAATTGTCCTTAGCTCCTTCCAGTATGGTTTCAAATCATAGTATGTGACTTAATTCCATAAGTGAGTTATTAACGTGGAAGCTCCAATATTGTCAAAATATATTCCCGGCCCGGACGTGAATCTGGTGGTTTCAATTTCACTTGCCGAACTTGCGGGTAACATCGTGAATGCACATGCAATAAACAATGAAACTAATGCAGATCCATAAGATAACCCATTCTTCCGTTTGCTTGGTCTGGGATCTTTAATAGCATGATCTTGTGTAGATGATGTTTTATCGGGAGTATCGATTTCGTCATTATAGCGTTTTAAATGATTTTTGTTTGCCATGTTCTCTTCCTCTGACGATTGTTGTATTGGAAGTGGTGCTAGTTTTTGAATAGCACGGCGAAAGACTCCAGTGGCAGTTTGAACATCCGCTACTCTAACAAGCCCATCGCTTCCTTGAACTGTGTTGATTAATCGTCCTAGTGGCCATTTGAGACTGGGTTGATCATCTTCTTTCAGTATAACCATCATTTCTGGCTCCACGTTCTGACATCTCTCCTTCCATTTATATCGATGTTGTAGTTGATTTAAGTATTCATTTTACCAACGTCGCCAAAACTCGTTCTTCACATGGGTGACGAGCTTCCATCGGGTAAGAAGTGATGATCGTTCAGGTGGCGAGAATATCGATGTTACTGGTGAGTGGTTCCCCAATGAGGAAATGACCCGGAGTCAGAGCGTTGAAGTCATTTGGAGATGCTGACATCGGTGTTTTCGGTCGTGAATTTAAGATAGCTTCAACTTCAATTGCAGCAGTTTCGAGTTCTTCATATGTTAACGACGCCGATGCCAATGTGTGTTGAAGAAGATGCTTTGCAGACTTCACTGCAGCTTCCCACAGCCCTCCGAAGGAAGTGTGGTGAACGTGGATGTATGAAGTTGAAGTCACATCCCTTGCTCGTACATATTGCGGTAATTCGTTCTTGTTCCTTGGTTGAATTTATGAAGTGTTTAAGTTCCATCAGTTGATTTTTGGCTCCCACAAAGTTTGTTGCATTGTCACAGTAAATTTTGATCCATAAAGCCAAAGGGTGTGATTTTGGAGTTGATCTGGTGCTATTCCACGTGACAAGACGTCAGCAGGGTTGTCCTTAGAGCCTACGTGTCGCCATTGCTGTGGAATCGTAAGTTCTTGTATTGTTGAAACACGATTGGCAATAAAGGTGGGAAGAGTGGCTGATGATGATGCGTTTATCCAATTGAGGACAATCTCTGAATCGGACCATAAGTGTATCCTATCGCGTTGAATATCCAAATCTGTCTGCAGATGATGAGGAATGGTAGCTTGGTGCGATATGTTTGATTTCTTTGAAGGGGCTACCCTCGACTTCGCGCAGAGTAAACGAACTATAATAATATTGTCCTTGTCTATCGATCGGACGTATGTTGCTGCTCCGTAGGCCTTCTCCGATGCATCTGCAAACACGTGAAAATGCACATCCTTGGGAACCTTGTGAGAAAACACGTGCCTTGGTATTTTGATGTTTTGAAGTGTTTTTAACCCTTCTCGAAATCGAGTCCACTTCGTTTGCATCTCTTGGGGAAGTGCTGCATCCCAATCAAATTTTAGTTCCCATAATTGTTGTAAAAATAATTTTGTAGTCACCACGACTAGGGCCATAACACCAAGAGGATCGAAGAGGTGAGCAATGTCAGAGTATGCGATTCTTTTTGTTACCTTTTCCTTTCCGACCCACGAGGTTTTAATACAGAGATCGTCAGATTTTGGTAACCATGTCAGTCCAATGGTTTTGACATGTTCTTCGATGTTATTGTTGAAGTTTAGCTCTGTCTCACGATCACTGATTGGTACGGTTTGAATTAGTGACTGGTGATTTGCACACCATTTTCGAAGCTTAAACCCTGCACTTTGCAGCAATTTTTGTAATTCTGTTTGTGTTTCAAGAGCTTTACTCATGCTGTCGGATCCTGTCATCACATCGTCAACATACGTATTTCTCTGTATAGCTCTTGACGCTAACGGGAATTGGCCCTGATTATCTTCTGCCAATCGCTGAAGGCATTTTATAGCGAGATATGGGGCAGATGTTGTACCGTAGGTTACTGTGTTCAGTCTGAAACATTTAAGAGCATCGTTGGGACTGTTTCTCCACCATATTAGTTGATATTTTGTATCTTCGTTGTGCATTTGTATCTGTCGATACATCTTCTCTATGTCTGCAGTAAACACGTATCTGGGCATGCGAAATCTTAGTAGAATCGAGAAAACGTCATCTTGGAGGGAAGGGCCTGTCGATAATATGTCATTTAGTGAAACGTTGAATGATGTTTTTGCTGATCCATCAAAAACTACCCTGAGCTTAGTTGTAGTACTGTCAGCCTTTGTTACACAGTGATGTGGCAAAAAGTAGTAAGGTCTTTTCAAGTAGTGAAAATTAACTTCTTCCATGTGGCCAAGTAGTTGGTATTCTTGCATGAACTCGACATATTGTATCTTAAGTTCCTTCGAATTAGCAATTCTGCGTTCAAGCGACATAAATCGTTGGAAAGCTACATCTTTTGATTCGCCCAATATGAGTGGCTCGTTCTTAAATGGTAGCCTTACAATAAATTTTCGTTCGTGACTTCATGAAAGTGTGTCGTTAAAATTGATCTCACATTGTTTTTCGGACGCTGTAAGGCGTCTTTCGTTGGGCTGTGGTTCCTCTAATTGCCAAAATTTCTCGATTTGGTGGTCAAGTGTTTCGTCTGCACTGCATATTCTACACACAGCATTCAAATCCTGAGTGCCTTCTATTTTTCCGGAGACTGTCCATCCAAATACTGTATTCTGCAACGTGGGCATGGCTTGGCCCAATCTGATCTGTCCTACTGAGAGAAGTGAGTAATAAAACTCAGCTCCAATCAGAACGTCGATTGGACCCGGTTTGTTAAATGTGGGATCCGCAAGTGGAAGGTTGTCTGGAATCTTCCAGGATTGTATGTCAAAGAACTTGCTGGGTTGATTTGCAACTATTTTTGGGAGCACATGAGCTTCTATCCTTATAGAAAATGCATTGAGACGAGATCCGAGCTGTATGCTGACTCTCCTCTTTGCCTACTGGGTCTCTTGACCAATACCTTGAATACGCATTGTCTGATAGATTGTTGATACTCCAAGTTTCTTCATGGTTCCTTCGGCAATAAAATTTAACTGCGATCCAGAATCAAGTATGGCCTTGCATGTGATGCTCTTACCATGCTGATTTGTCAAGTTGATGATGGCGGTAGAGAGAAAAACGTAACCTTGATTTCTATGACTTCCTTGCGTTGCTAATGTAATTGATTGGTCCCTTGTCTGATCTGCTGATGTTGATGGGAAATTACTCGTGGTGAGTAAACTATTTGTTAATGGTTTCATAAACTGCTCCAAATGCAAAAGTGTATTGTGTCGCTTTGAGCATTTTCTACATCCTCCAGAAGTGCATTTGGATGAGGTGTGTCCATATTTAAGACAGTTTATGCAATAATTCGAGGTCTTCACTACACTTAGACGCTCTTTTGGACTTAACTGCAGAAAGTTTTGACAACTGAATAAATTAAATTTGCAAGCTATGCATTTAAGTTTTGATGACGGGGTGATTGTCAATACCCTTGACGTTCCTTGTTTTTTATGAGGTTCCTCTGAATAAACCTAAACCTTGGGCACTTTCGCTCCTAATGTTTCTAGGGATTGAAAGCGGGTTGCAAGAAAGGACAAGAAATCAGTCAATGACGGCAATGATCTTGGTTGTTGCAATGATTGCTCCCATAGTGAGTGCGTGTTACGATCCAATCGTTTTATTAATGTATGTAATAAAAGTGGATCCCAATTTGATGTGTCCACGCCAAGATTTTGTAAATTTAAGAGACACTCACGTGTTGTGTCTTGCAGTGCCTTGATCATGAACGAATCTTCTTTGTGTATTGTTGGTTGTGCCATCAAGTTATTGAGCAACGCTGTTACCAGTAGACGTGTGTTTTCGTAACGATCTGTTATAACCTTCCAGGCGGCGCTATAGTTGACGTCGGATGTTGTGAAATGACAAATTAATCTCTCGGCCTCTCCTGTGAGTGTCGTCTTCAAATAGAATAGTTTTTGGCACTGCGGAATATGCTGATTATGAATAAGCTCCGTAAATAGGTCACGGAACTGTCGCCATTTCAGGTAATCACCATCAAATTTTGGTAATGTCAATTTTGGCAAATTAAGCATGAATCCCGTTGATGTCGTGTTTAAATTTCCAATGCTTAATTCATTTATTTTGGTCGATAAGTTTACTATAGAGTCTTGAGTAGATTGTTCTAGATCCAGAAATTCTTTGAAGTTGTATCCTAATGTATTGGGATTTTCCTCGAGTTCTCCTATCTGTTGATGTAGTTCTTCCAATTGCAGCCAGTATTTTTGTATGCCCGACATCTTCAGCTCATAAAATGCCTTGGTGTGAGATACGTTCATATCACTTAGACTACTAATTTTACGTTGAAGAGTATCAGCAATGATGTTGTGTCTTCGCAATAGCCTTTGGAATTATGGTACTTCGTCAGCTGTCGGTGGAAGAGATCCTCGGGATTTTGGTATGGGTTTTGGATTGACGATAGAGGTGTCCTGATTGGAGATTCCTACTACCTTGATTTCCTTGACATTATCTGCTGTAGGTTCCGGATCTTCAGAAATACCTTCTTGGAGAAGGTTCTTTAGTTCGTGTTAGAGAAGTTCTACCCGTTGAAATGTGTTCTTTGCGATATATGGAGTGTCATGTTTGATCACGCCTTCTATTTGTTTGTGATTAGCTTGAAATTGTTGCCAAATGGTTTCAATCCGCTGAATCCTATCCGCTCGATATTGCCTGGTTTTCCTTGAACTATTCCTTGGAACTATTGCTAGGGCCTTTTGTTTGCATACGATAAGGGACACTTCTGTGTCGTCCATTTCGGATGTTGATATCGTCGGTTGGAGCTGTGGTTCCTCTGAATAGCACGATGTGTGTTGTAAGAGATTCTCTTCTTTTATTAAGAATCCCTGCTCTTTGACCGGAGTGGTTGATTGTCCCTACCACTGTCTAAGCCCTGGTAACGCTTCTTGCGAAGAATCACTGCTCCTTGATCGGAGTGTTTGATTGTCACTACCAGTGTCTTAGCCCTGGTAACGCTTTTTTGTTCAGTGATTGCTAAATGCTCCTTACCACTGGTGGGGGGAAGCGAAATAACGATCACGTCGGTGTCAACAAATGTTGACAGTGCTTTTACTGCCAATAGTTTTAGATCACGGTTCTTGTACCGTGACTAATTTGATGTAACAAGTGCCGTACTAGGTACACCAATATTGAAGAAATCGCAACAAAATGAAATAAACAATTTGGTAGTTTAACGATAACTGAGTATTCAGTAAATTTTATTCACCTTTTATAATAAACAAATTGCTTACATAATCATAAAATAATTATTAAATTCTAATAAACAAATTGCTTACATAGCTAAATTGTAATGTGCACGTAAATTCTATACATCAAATTCAATACAAGAAATTGCTTACTTAGGTAAATAACAAGAAAGTGTGCGGAAAAGAAAAAAAAAAAATGGATTATTTGATGTGCTGACTTTTGCTATTGCAGCTAAGGTGATTGTACAAAAAATAAAGGAGAATATGTGCAATGTGCAGAAATATTGTAATACGAAATATATTCAAGGTTATTACTATGCGGTTATTGACTTCTAACTAATATGTGTTAACAGGCCACATATTCGCTAAGAATGCTGCGAGATGTTTAGGTTTCGTAAAACGGTACAAGATGTACTTCACTCCCTCGATCTGGATACTATTTATAATATTAATCGACTTGAGAGACCGTTGCGTTTTAAGGCCTAGCTTTCTCGCGACCATTTGTGTTGTACATGTAATTTGCAAAAAATGGAAGGGAACTAGAATTTATTGCCATATCCGAACTGAGAAGCTTTCCGTGACAAGTTATTGCTCTCGCACGTTTGCCAGTTATTCGCTAGAATATTCGCTTTTTCCAGTCCGGAGATGATAGCTCCAAAACATGGTATTTGAATGCTTCAACCGCTTCTTCAGACAATAAAAATCGTTATTCACGCATCTTATCTTTGATTAAACAGGAATAAGTCATTGGGTGCCAACTGCCAAGTCGGGGCTGTAAGGCGGATGACTCATCAATTCGATCGTTTGAGTGCTCAAATACTCGCTTGTTTGATGTGATGTGTGTGAGCTCGCATTATCCTGATGCAAAATTATTCGCCGTTTTGGGTTATTTTCTCTTAATTTGTTGAAAACCTCGGGTAAACCAAGCTGAATTGACTGTCTTTTAATTTTTAAGAGCCACAGTAGCCACAAGACCGTTTTCTTGAAGAAACACGCTACCATTTGCTTCCCAAGGATCCGACTCGCACAACTTTTGTTTGTTTTTCTTCGAATTGGAAGACCCAAACAGTCTATTGCCCTTTTTTGTCCGGCTCATATGCAAATATCCATGACTCGTCACCTGTTACGATCTAGTATACGTTTTTGGAAGTATTTCCAACGAATTTTTCAAGCATTTAGCGGCACCAATCGACGCGAACCTTTTTTTGTGCGTCTCAAAAAAAAAGTGGAATCCAACATGCACATAGCTTTCGCACCTTTAAATGTTTATGTAAGATCGTATATTCGCTGGTGTTACTAATGCCTAGGCATACCTCGATTTCCCGATAAGTCACATGACAATCCTCTTCAATCAGTTTTCTCACAGCATCGATGTTTTCTGGCACAACAGCTGTTTTTGAACGACCTTCACAAGGCTCGTCTTTGAGTGAACTTCGTTCACGTTTACATTCATTGTACCAATTATAAACACTAGTCAAGGATGGTGCTTCGACGCCAAAAGTCGAATGAAGTGATTCCAAGCACTGTTGTTGAGTTAGCCCCTTTCGACAATAAAATGCAGCTAAAAGACAATGTTGCGATGCGAACTGACAGATAACTTTTGAGAAACATAACCTCCAAAAATGTTGAACTTTTTGACTGACATAGAGATTTGCATCGGAAAACACTAGTATTACCATTTTCTAAAAACATTTACGGCAATTTATGTAATAAAGAAAAAGAAAGACCCTTCAGATCCGACAAACTACAGGCCTATTAGTATCATGCCTAATATTGGGAAAGTTCTTAAAGTTGTTATTAGTAAGTCAATTTTGAACGCGTGCGAAAGAAACCACTCGACGGTGCACGCTGTAACCAAATTGGTCTCAGATGTCAAGTTGCATCTGAATGATAAGAGGAATACGGCCGCATGTCCAGTGGACATCAAAAAATCCTTCGAAACGGTTTGGACCGACGCGCTTATTTATAAAATTATTAGATATGAGTTCCCATATCATTTAATCAAAATGATTATATCATCAATGGTATACGGAAAGAAATTTGTGGTAAGAAAATACGATACATAAAATATTCAATATCGCTTACGGTCTGCCATCGGGTACTGTAACGGCTGTTCAATATTTATATTTATATTGCTGAAGTACTTATGGATAAGGATGCTACCCTTGATTATGATGACGATATCATATTGTATGCACACGGCTCAAAAATCGAAGAAATTCAAAGAAGGTGGCAGGGCAAACTCAATGAATTTCGGACATACTGCGAAACATAGAAGCTTAAGATCAGCTATTCACAATGCGAAGTTATACTGTTTCGCCCCTCTTTAAGACGCGGAAATCACGATCTACGATGCAATTGGAAAAAGTTGCAAATATCTGGTGGAAATAATTATCAAAACCCAACAAAGAATATCGTGCGCTATTTGGGTGTTCATCTGGGCCAATTCTTGTCATTTCATTTGTCATTTATGTGTCTTAAAAAGCTCTTCTAATCACGCATTTAACAGAGTCTGGCATCAAGCTCTTTTTTCGAAAATGAATGTATATGGAATTGATAACGGCCTGCTTGATTGGATTAGTAACTACCTTTCTGACCGTTCAATTCAAGTCGTATTAGACGGTTTTAAATCCAATGTTCACCGCATAAGCGCCGGTGTTCTGTTTTTTCCCCGACACTCATTCGATTTTCATCAATGATCTCCTGTACGCGACTTCTAATGCAATTCATTCTTTCTTTCCAAAGTTTACCGCATAAGCGTCGGTGTTTCCTAAGACTCTGTTTTTTCCCCGACACTCTTTCTCGTTTTCATCATTGATCTCCTGTTCGCTACTTCTAATCAAATTCATTCTTTCGCTGACGACAGCACTTCCTTACTTTTCATATGATTTCACGCTCTCTGGAACTTAAACAACAACGTATGTTAAGCAAGTTTAATTCTACCCTTGATAGCATAAGAAGGTGGGGACTACATAATAGAGTTGAATTTAACGCATCCAAAACCCAATGCTATCTTCTGTCGTCAAAGCTTACTTTTAATCCATGAATGGATCTTGCAAAAAAAAACTCGCAATGTGCGTCAACAACAAGCTTCGTTGGAACGGCCATGTTGACAGTGCTTTTACTGCCAATAGTTTTAGATCACGGTTCTTGTACCGTGACTAATTTGATGTAACCAGTGCAGTACTAGGTACACTAATATTGGAGAAATCGCAACAAAATGAAATAAACAATTTGGTAGTTTAACGATAACTGAGTATTCAGTAAATTTTATTCACCTTTTATAATTAACAAATTGCTTACATAATCATAAAATAATTATTAAAGTCTAATAAACAAATTGCTTACATAGCTAAATTGTAATGTTCACGTAAATTCTATACAGCAAATTCAATACAAGAAATTGCATACTTAGGTAAATGACACGAAAGTGTGCGGAAAAGAAAACAAAAAAATGGATTATTTGATGTGCTGACTGTTGCTATTGCAGCTAAGGTGATTGTACAAAAAATAAAGGAGAATATGTGCAATGTGCAGAAATATTGTAATACGAAATATATTCAAGGTTTTTACTATGCGGTTATTGACTTATAACTAATATGTGTTAACATCCTGCCCCCATTGAATGTAATTCAATAATCTGGTTAGGTGATGATTCTACATTATGTCCTTGTGATCCTCTTGGTGCGGGAACAGGATACTCGGCTGCTCGCTGGTTGCAAATCCGCAGTTTCCATGCTACTATGATACATGCTGCGAGGATCATAAACAGTCCGGCTGAACTTACAATATTATGAGGCAAAACATGTCGTTGGATGATATTTGGTAATTCCAGGTGGCTTGAATCCATTCGTGCTGATAATGTTTTTAATTTGCTCTCTTGGACAATCATTTGGATAGGATTTGTTATAGCCATTTGTTCTTGAATGGTAATGTTTGGTATGTCAATAAATCTTGTGATAGATAAGTGAATGCTTTGATGATGAATGCCGTGAGCACGTAGGGTTGTTATGTCGTTCTTGGCGATGCAGCTAGGTTGTAATTTCACGAGTTCGAAACCTTCAATAGTTAGTAGTGATGCCTGGTGGTCGCATACCACATTTAATGAAGTTTTTGTAGTCACGGCGTATATCCATTGATTGTTGTGTAAGTATTGCGTCCAAATTGTATTGTTTCGGATTATTTTTATTTGACATGATGATAGGTTCTCCATTTTATTTAGGATATGTATTTCGCATCTACTTGTCATCGCACCACGGTGGTAAATCGAGTGCATCTGAGTGCAGAGGTGTCTTGTTTTTTCCACGATGATGCAAGAGGCTAAATCTTGCTCTGTAAGCGGGTAGTACTGGTCATGATGACGGCTAACAGCTATGAACTTCGATGAGGGTTCTATTATAACGAATGTGTTGTTTATAACTGTTGGTATCGGGAGAAGTCGATACAGTTCGAAATCCGCGGAGCTTATTAGTGGGATTTTGAATTGAATGATCACATAATTGCTTGTTATTCGGCTTTCAGTCACCATTATTTTATATAACTCAAGTATGTTGTCGGTGTTGACCGGTATGCGATAGGTGTGTGGTAAATGGTTTTTTATTTCGATGGCTCGTTGCTTCATTTGCTGTGGTGACATAAGTAAGTGGCTTACCCTTCCGTGATGAGTTTCTGACAAGGCGTTGGTTATTGCTGTTTGCGTTCGTTGAATGTTGGAATTGAATTTGTTTCTCGAGTACATAGTGTTTTTTGTTGCGTATTGTCACAAAGATGTTGCAATACTCTAGTGCTATTTTCAATTGTCCTTAGCTCCTTCCAGTATGGTTTCAAATCATAGTATGTGACTTAATTCCATAAGTGAGTTATTAACGTGGAAGCTCCAATATTGTCAAAATATATTCCCGGCCCGGACGTGAATCTGGTGGTTTCAATTTCACTTGCCGAACTTGCGGGTAACATCGTGAATGCACATGCAATAAACAATGAAACTAATGCAGATCCATAAGATAACCCATTCTTCCGTTTGCTTGGTCTGGGATCTTTAATAGCATGATCTTGTGTAGATGATGTTTTATCGGGAGTATCGATTTCGTCATTATAGCGTTTTAAATGATTTTTGTTTGCCATGTTCTCTTCCTCTGACGATTGTTGTATTGGAAGTGGTGCTAGTTTTTGAATAGCACGGCGAAAGACTCCAGTGGCAGTTTGAACATCCGCTACTCTAACAAGCCCATCGCTTCCTTGAACTGTGTTGATTAATCGTCCTAGTGGCCATTTGAGACTGGGTTGATCATCTTCTTTCAGTATAACCATCATTTCTGGCTCCACGTTCTGACATCTCTCCTTCCATTTATATCGATGTTGTAGTTGATTTAAGTATTCATTTTACCAACGTCGCCAAAACTCGTTCTTCACATGGGTGACGAGCTTCCATCGGGTAAGAAGTGATGATCGTTCAGGTGGCGAGAATATCGATGTTACTGGTGAGTGGTTCCCCAATGAGGAAATGACCCGGAGTCAGAGCGTTGAAGTCATTTGGAGATGCTGACATCGGTGTTTTCGGTCGTGAATTTAAGATAGCTTCAACTTCAATTGCAGCAGTTTCGAGTTCTTCATATGTTAACGACGCCGATGCCAATGTGTGTTGAAGAAGATGCTTTGCAGACTTCACTGCAGCTTCCCACAGCCCTCCGAAGGAAGTGTGGTGAACGTGGATGTATGAAGTTGAAGTCACATCCCTTGCTCGTACATATTGCGGTAATTCGTTCTTGTTCCTTGGTTGAATTTATGAAGTGTTTAAGTTCCATCAGTTGATTTTTGGCTCCCACAAAGTTTGTTGCATTGTCACAGTAAATTTTGATCCATAAAGCCAAAGGGTGTGATTTTGGAGTTGATCTGGTGCTATTCCACGTGACAAGACGTCAGCAGGGTTGTCCTTAGAGCCTACGTGTCGCCATTGCTGTGGAATCGTAAGTTCTTGTATTGTTGAAACACGATTGGCAATAAAGGTGGGAAGAGTGGCTGATGATGATGCGTTTATCCAATTGAGGACAATCTCTGAATCGGACCATAAGTGTATCCTATCGCGTTGAATATCCAAATCTGTCTGCAGATGATGAGGAATGGTAGCTTGGTGCGATATGTTTGATTTCTTTGAAGGGGCTACCCTCGACTTCGCGCAGAGTAAACGAACTATAATAATATTGTCCTTGTCTATCGATCGGACGTATGTTGCTGCTCCGTAGGCCTTCTCCGATGCATCTGCAAACACGTGAAAATGCACATCCTTGGGAACCTTGTGAGAAAACACGTGCCTTGGTATTTTGATGTTTTGAAGTGTTTTTAACCCTTCTCGAAATCGAGTCCACTTCGTTTGCATCTCTTGGGGAAGTGCTGCATCCCAATCAAATTTTAGTTCCCATAATTGTTGTAAAAATAATTTTGTAGTCACCACGACTAGGGCCATAACACCAAGAGGATCGAAGAGGTGAGCAATGTCAGAGTATGCGATTCTTTTTGTTACCTTTTCCTTTCCGACCCACGAGGTTTTAATACAGAGATCGTCAGATTTTGGTAACCATGTCAGTCCAATGGTTTTGACATGTTCTTCGATGTTATTGTTGAAGTTTAGCTCTGTCTCACGATCACTGATTGGTACGGTTTGAATTATTGACTGGTGATTTGCACACCATTTTCGAAGCTTAAACCCTGCACTTTGCAGCAATTTTTGTAATTCTGTTTGTGTTTCAAGAGCTTTACTCATGCTGTCGGATCCTGTCATCACATCGTCAACATACGTATTTCTCTGTATAGCTCTTGACGCTAACGGGAATTGGCCCTGATTATCTTCTGCCAATCGCTGAAGGCATTTTATAGCGAGATATGGGGCAGATGTTGTACCGTAGGTTACTGTGTTCAGTCTGAAACATTTAAGAGCATCGCTGGGACTGTTTCTCCACCATATTAGTTGATATTTTGTATCTTCGTTGTGCATTTGTATCTGTCGATACATCTTCTCTATGTCTGCAGTAAACACGTATCTGGGCATGCGAAATCTTAGTAGAATCGAGAAAACGTCATCTTGGAGGGAAGGGCCTGTCGATAATATGTCATTTAGTGAAACGTTGAATGATGTTTTTGCTGATCCATCAAAAACTACCCTGAGCTTAGTTGTAGTACTGTCAGCCTTTGTTACACAGTGATGTGGCAAAAAGTAGTAAGGTCTTTTCAAGTAGTGAAAATTAACTTCTTCCATGTGGCCAAGTAGTTGGTATTCTTGCATGAA
This sequence comes from Nephrocerus scutellatus, assembly GCA_947095585.1. Taxonomy (NCBI): domain Eukaryota; kingdom Metazoa; phylum Arthropoda; class Insecta; order Diptera; family Pipunculidae; genus Nephrocerus; species Nephrocerus scutellatus. The sequence goes on from OX352762.1 coordinate 40,920,670, forward strand.
CTCGACATATTGTATCTTAAGTTCCTTCGAATTAGCAAGTCTGCGTTCAAGCGACATAAATCGTTGGAAAGCTACATCTTTTGATTCGCCCAATATGAGTGGCTCGTTCTTAAATGGTAGCCTTACAATAAATTTTCGTTCGTGACTTCATGAAAGTGTGTCGTTAAAATTGATCTCACATTGTTTTTCGGACGCTGTAAGGCGTCTTTCGTTGGGCTGTGGTTCCTCTAATTGCCAAAATTTCTCGATTTGGTGGTCAAGTGTTTCGTCTGCACTGCATATTCTACACACAGCATTCAAATCCTGAGTGCCTTCTATTTTTCCGGAGACTGTCCATCCAAATACTGTATTCTGCAACGTGGGCATGGCTTGGCCCAATCTGATCTGTCCTACTGAGAGAAGTGAGTAATAAAACTCAGCTCCAATCAGAACGTCGATTGAACCCGGTTTGTTAAATGTGGGATCCGCAAGTGGAAGGTTGTCTGGAATCTTCCAGGATTGTATGTCAAAGAACTTGCTGGGTTGATTTGCAACTATTTTTGGGAGCACATGAGCTTCTATCCTTATAGAAAATGCATTGAGACGAGATCCGAGCTGTATGCTGACTCTCCTCTTTGCCTACTGGGTCTCTTGACCAATACCTTGAATACGCATTGTCTGATAGATTGTTGATACTCCAAGTTTCTTCATGGTTCCTTCGGCAATAAAATTTAACTGCGATCCAGAATCAAGTATGGCCTTGCATGTGATGCTCTTACCATGCTGATTTGTCAAGTTGATGATGGCGGTAGAGAGAAAAACGTAACCTTGATTTCTATGACTTCCTTGCGTTGCTAATGTAATTGATTGTCTGATCTGCTGATGTTGATGGGAAATTACTCGTGGTGAGTAAACTATTTGTTAATGGTTTCATAAACTGCTCCAAATGCAAAAGTGTATTGTGTCGCTTTGAGCATTTTCTACATCCTCCAGAAGTGCATTTGGATGAGGTGTGTCCATATTTAAGACAGTTTATGCAATAATTCGAGGTCTTCACTACACTTAGACGCTCTTTTGGACTTAACTGCAGAAAGTTTTGACAACTGAATAAATTAAATTTGCAAGCTATGCATTTAAGTTTTGATGACGGGGTGATTGTCAATACCCTTGACGTTCCTTGTTTTTTATGAGGTTCCTCTGAATAAACCTAAACCTTGGGCACTTTCGCTCCTAATGTTTCTAGGGATTGAAAGCGGGTTGCAAGAAAGGACAAGAAATCAGTCAATGACGGCAATGATCTTGGTTGTTGCAATGATTGCTCCCATAGTGAGTGCGTGTTACGATCCAATCGTTTTATTAATGTATGTAATAAAAGTGGATCCCAATTTGATGTGTCCACGCCAAGATTTTGTAAATTTAAGAGACACTCACGTGTTGTGTCGTGCAGTGCCTTGATCATGAACGAATCTTCTTTGTGTATTGTTGGTTGTGCCATCAAGTTATTGAGCAACGCTGTTACCAGTAGACGTGTGTTTTCGTAACGATCTGTTATAACCTTCCAGGCGGCGCTATAGTTGACGTCGGATGTTGTGAAATGACAAATTAATCTCTCGGCCTCTCCTGTGAGTGTTGTCTTCAAATAGAATAGTTTTTGGCACTGCGGAATATGCTGATTATGAATAAGCTCCGTAAATAGGTCACGGAACTGTCGCCATTTCAGGTAATCACCATCAAATTTTGGTAATGTCAATTTTGGCAAATTAAGCATGAATCCCGTTGATGTCGTGTTTAAATTTCCAATGCTTAATTCATTTATTTTGGTCGATAAGTTTACTATAGAGTCTTGAGTAGATTGTTCTAGATCCAGAAATTCTTTGAAGTTGTATCCTAATGTATTGGGATTTTCCTCGAGTTCTCCTATCTGTTGATGTAGTTCTTGCAGCCAGTATTTTTGTATGCCCGACATCTTCAGCTCATAAAATGTCTTGGTGTGAGATACGTTCATATCACTTAGACTACTAATTTGACGTTGAAGAGTATCAGCAATGATGTTGTGTCTTCGCAATAGCCTTTGGAATTCTGGTACTTCGTCAGCTGTCGGTGGAAGAGATCCTCGGGATTTTGATATGGGTTTTGGATTGACGATAGAGGTGTCTTGATTGGAGATTCCTACTACCTTGATTTCCTTGACATTATCTGCTGTAGGTTCCGGATCTTCAGAAATACCTTCTTGGAGAAGGTTCTTTAGTTCTACCCATTGAAATGTGTTCTTTGCGATATATGGAGTGTCATGTTTGATCACGCCTTCTATTTGTTTGTGATTAGCTTGAAATTGTTGCCAAATGGTTTCAATCCGCTGAATCCTATCCGCTCGATATTGCCTGGTTTTCCTTGAACTGGAGTCCTTGGAAATATTGGTTTTTAGGCTCCCAAGCTCATCTGCTAGGGCCTTTTGTTTGCATACGATAAGGGACACTTCTGTGTCGTCCATTTCGGCCGTTGATATCGTCGGTTGGATCTGTGGTTCCTCTGAATAGCACGATGTGTGTTGTAAGAGATTCTCTTCTTATATTAAGAATCCCTGCTCTTTGACCGGAGTGGTTCATTGTTTATGGATTTAAGGATAATGGATTAATTGATGTGCTGACTTTTGCTATTGCAGCTAAGGTGATTGTACAAAAAATAAAGGAGAATATGTGCAATGTGCAGAAATATTGTAATATGAAATATATTCAAGGTTATTACTATGCGGCTATTGACTTATAACTAATATGTGTTAACAGGCCACATATTCGCTAAGAATGCTGCGAGATGTTTAGGTTTCGTAAAACTGTACAAGATGTACTTCACTCCCTCGATCTGGATACTATTTATAATAATAATCGGCGTGAGAGACCGTTGCGTTTTAAGGCCTAGCTTTCTCGCGACCATTTGTGTTGTGCATGTAATTTGCAAAAAATGGAAGGGAACTAGAATTATTGCCATATCTGAACTGAGAAGCTTTCCGTGATAAGTTATTGCTCTCGCACGTTTGCCAGTTATTCGCTAGAATATGGATTCGAACCTCGAACCTGCCGCTCAGTAGTCCAACACACTAACACACTAGAGTCACGCCGCCCAATAATTTGTAATAGATGGCTATTAATCATCGAGGGTACGAGAGGTGCCGTAAAAGTTTTTAGTTAAAGTAATAAAAAATTAAAAATGGCTTTATTGCTTTAAGATCTATACACTTTTGCATACGCGTAAACCATTTATCGAAACACTTTTTCCAGTCCGGAGATGATAGCTCCAAAACATGGTATTTGAACGCTTCAACCGCTTCTTCAGACAATAAAAATCGTTATCCACGCATCTTATCTTTGATTAAACAGGAAGAAGTCATTGGGTGCCAACTGCCAAGTCGGGGCTGTAAGGCGGATGACTCATCAATTCGATCGTTTGAGTGCTCAAATACTCGCTTGTTTGATGTGATGTGTTCGCCGTTTTGGGTTATTTTCTCTTAATTTGTTGAAAACCTCGGGTAAACCAAGCTGAATTGACTGTCTTTTGATTTTTAAGAGCCACAGTAGCCACATGAACGGTTTTCTTGAATAAACACGCTACCATTTGCTTCCCAAGGATCCGACTCGCACAACTTTTGTTGGTTTTTCTTCGAAATGGAAGACCCAAACAGTCGATTGCCCTTTTTTGTCCGGCTCATATGCAATTATCCATGACTCGTCACCTGTTACGATCTAGTATACGTTTTTGGAAGTACCTCCAACGAATTTTTCAAGCATTTAGCGGCACCAATCGACGCGAACCTTTTTTTGTGCGTCTCTAAAACAAAAGTGGAATCCAACATGCACATAGCTTCCGCACCTTTAAATGTTTATGTAAGATCGTATATTCGCTGGTGTTACTAATGCCTAGGCATGCCTCGATTTCCCGATAAGTCACATGACAATCCTCTTCAATCAGTTTTCTCACAGCATCGATGTTTTCTGGCACAACAGCTGTTTTTGAACGACCTTCACAAGGCTCGTCTTTGAGTGAACTTCGTTCGCGTTTACATTCATTGTACCAATTATAAACACTAGTCAAGGATGGTGCTTCGACGCCAAAAGTCGAATGAAGTGATTCCAAGCACTGTTGTTGAGTTAGCCCCTTTCGAAAATCGTAAGAAATCATCACACAAAAATGTTCACGCGATAATTCAATTTTTTCACTGAATTACATTTTTCAATTAAATAAAAGCCGTATTTTATTTGCCGAGGAACAACAACAATTGCACTGTCGAATTCCTTCTTTGGAATTGTGAAAACCTGCTGTTTAGCTGGTTTTGGCTGGTTTTGATATTCGAATTCTGAACTCGCTCGGCAAATAAAATGCAGCAAAAAGACAATGTTGCGATGCGAACTGACAGATAACTTTTGCGAAACATAACCTCCAAAAATGTTGAACTTTTTGACTGACATAGAGATTTGCATCGGAAAACACTAGTATTACCATTTTCTAAAAACATTTACGGCACTTTATGTAATAAAGAAAAAGAAAGACCCTTCAGATCCGACAAACTACAGGCCTATTAGTATCATGCCTAATATTGGGAAAGTTCTTAAAGTTGTTATTAGTAAGGCAATTTTGACCGCGTGCGAAAGAAATGAGATTATACCGCGAAACCAGTTTGGGCTTAAAAGAAACCACTCGACGGTGCACGCTATAACCAAATTGATCTCAGATGTCAACTTGCATCTGAATGATAAGAGGAATACGTCCGCATGTCCAGTGGACATCGAAAAAACCTTCGACACGGTTTGGACCGACGCGCTAATTTATGAAATTATTAAATAGATATGAGTTCCCATATCATTTAATCAAAATGATTATATCATCGATGGTATACGGAAAGAAATTTGTGTTAAGAAAATACGACACATAAAATATTCAATATCGCTTACGGTCTGCCATCGGGTACAGTAACGGCTGTTCAATATTTATATTTATATTGCTGAAGTACTTATGGATAAGGATGCTACCCTTGCTTATGATGACGATATCATATTGTATGCACACGGCTCAAAAATCGAAGAAATTCAAAGAAGGTTGCAAGGCAAATTCAATGAATTTCGGACATACTGCGAAACATAGAAGCTTAAGATCAGCTATTCAAAATGCGAAGTTATACTGTTCCCCCCCCCTTTAAGACGCGGAAATCACGATCTACGATGCAATTGGAAAAAGTTGCTAATATCTGGTGGAAATAATTATCAAATCCCAACAAAGAATATCGTGCGCTATTTGGGTGTTCACCTGGACAAATTCTTGTAATATAATGAAAACGTAAATAAGGCTAACAATATTAATATAATATAAGGTAGAAAAAGCAAGAGCGGCATTTATGTGTCTTAAAAAGCTCTTCTACTCGCGCAACCTGAGAAGTGATGTGAAGATTGTTTGTTACCAGGCATTTGTACGACCAATTCTGACGTACGCGTGTCCAATATGGTGGAATATTACTCCGCGCCTTTGAGAGAAAATGCCTAAGAGCGTGTATGCATATGTAGAGAAGCGAACATTCCAATTTCAGAAATTATCTCTCTAATAAAAAACTCTTTGATGCTTCCGGAGTATCTAAAATTGACAATGTCATTCTCGATCTTATTAGGAACCACTTCGCTCGGTTAGCCTCTATAGAAAACGTTTTTATTTCGGGACCATTTTATCCTAATCCTGGGTACTTTAGAAATACATTAGAGAGTGGATATGTACCACCTGAGGCATTTCTGTATCTGGATGCATTGAGTTACTTGTTCGACTCATACAACGTACCTTTGATTTGCCATGTTGCTAGAAGGGCAACAGACAAAACCATCCGGCATACCTCATGCAATGGGGATGGAAATGACCTTTGGAGATTTCGTAGAAACGTGCGAGAAAGGGACCGGTTAAATGAGGAACGTCTGAATAAAGACAAATAGACTAGACTGGAGTGTGGCCAACACTTAACCCTGAATGAGGGATGGTGGTGACTGCTATACGGGCGTATGTGGTTTTATGGCGTTGTCTTGATGGCAGGTCTATGGAACTGGGTAAGTCAGCTATTCGAACATTCGAACGCTCCCGTAGGGACTTAGTTTTACATTTTTGACGTAAGGTATTTTAAGTTTAGTTTTAGGTAGTTTTGTATGTTTTATGTTTATAAGATGTGTTATGAGAATTTTTGACAAATTTTTATTCTCTAAATTGAAATTTGCTATAGAAAAAAATTTAATATTGTTAGATTTACGAAAAAAAAAAGGTATAGAATGTAGTGAAAACCAACGTAGGTTAATTAACTAGTTTAAGCTAATATAGACGTAAGTTATTTATTTATTACTAACAACAGTCTTAGAAACATAATGTTCTTTTGTTAAATAAATGGATTAAAAAAAATTACAAAGTAATAAGATTATATTAATCGCAACACAGTTTCCCACACATCACTGCGAACCTGCTAAATGACGAATGATCTGCGAATTTATGGCAGAAAGCAGAAAGGCTGTGCGAAGAGAGAAAACAGAAAGTCACCAAATGTTACGCTTGATTTACATTTGTGGCGTGCGAGAAAAAATGAGCACGACGGCTGTTGAATAGCAATTGTGGTTAGCCAGACGAGAGAAGTAGTATATTTTTTAATGTTGCCATAATGCAATTTTCCATGTTACTATAAAATTACTATAACATTCGTATTGTGTCAATCCTTTCTGGCTAACCACAACTTCAATTTTACTATTGTCGGCCCGCTCACTTTGTTTCGCAAGCCTCAAATGTAAATTTTGCATTACCATAAAAATATGCTTTCGTAATGCTTGATTTACATTTGAGCCGTTCGGGAAAAATTAGCAGAACGGCTGTTAAACACAAATTGTGGTTAGCCAGACGAGAGAAGTAGTATATTTTCAATGTTATCATAATGTTATAGATACTATAGATAGATACGCGTATTGTCAATCTCTTGTGGGTATCCACAACTCGAATTTAACTATAGTCGGTCCGCTCATTTTTCTCGCACGGCTATAGTCTAAATCCGCTTTAAGTCAAGTTAATTGGTGTCAAATAATAGGCAATATAAGTGTTATCATCCATCCCTTGTGTCGGATAAGTAATTTTTCATTGAAATTTGTGGGTTGGTTTCGAGAGAGTAGCGTTTGCCAAACTTTACATGAAATGATGGGACTTAGTAGGCACATCTGACCGCTCGATAATTTCTCTTCTTAAAAGAATTAATAAAATATTATATTTTATGCTTTATCGAATTCGAATGTCAAAACCAGCCAAAACCAGCAAAACAGCAGGTTTTCTTATTCCAAACAGGATATAGATAGTGCAATTGTTGTAATTTCTTATTCCGAATAATCCGAATAAGGAATTCCAATGTCAAAACCAGCCAAAACCAGCCAAACAGCAGGTTTTCAAATTCCAAAGAAGGAATTCGACAGTGCAATTGTTGTAATTCCCAATCGGATTCAAATCAAATACAGCTATTGTTCACAATGACAGTTGTTAAGTGTTCATAAACCTCTATTAGCCGTATTTTATTTGCCGAGGAACAACAACAATTCTTCTTCTTTATGTCCTGTATCCCCTTATGGGTCCTAGGGCCTCTACTACGCCTACGCGCCATCGCGTGCGGTTCCTGGCAATGAGCTTCAGCTCTCTCCAACTCTTCCACAATTGCCGTGCCTCCTCCTCAACTGTTCTGCGCCATGTATTTCTCGGACGACCCGTTCTTCTACCATCCTGAGATAACGGGTTCCATTGCATTGCGTAGTTTGCTATGGAACTGTCGCCTTTTCGGAGTGTATGACCAATCCACTGCCACTTCCGTCGTTGGATGGTTGTGCCTATTGGTTCCTGACCCGTTCTCTGGTAAAGATGTTCGTTAGAGATACGGTTAAGCCAGAAAACCCCTAAGATGTTCCGTAGGCACCTATTTACGAACGTTTGTGATAGTAGCGGTCACCTTCCAAGTGCTGCACCCATACAACAGCACAGATTCAACATTTGAGCGGAACAGTCGCAGCTTGGTGTTTAAGCTGATCGCATTGTTTCGCCATATCATGGACATCATTCCAAACACCGATTTTGCTTTGCCGATTCGGTTGGCAATGTCCTGTTCGATTCCACCTTCGGTCGAGACAATACTCCCAAGATATTGGAAACTCTCTACTCTCTCTACCGGCTGTCCAGCAATGTTAACATGAGTAACTGAGTTAGTGCCGAGGTTGATGATTTTGGTTTTGGCAGTATTAATCTTCAAACCCGCAACATTTGCCTCCCTCTCCACATTTATTGTCATTTGGTGCAGCTCCATAATTCTATGTTAGAGTAAACAAACGTCGTCAGCGTAATCCAGATGTTTGAGTTGAGATGTAAGAGTCCAACGAATTCCTCCGTTTCCAGTAGATAAAGCTGCGCGAAGTACATCGCTAATCACCAACAAAAAAAGTATCGGCGATAGAATGCAACCTTGTCGTACCCCACTTAGGATCTCGAATTCCTCTGACAGCTTTCCTCTATGCAACACATGACATTTAGAGCCATCATAGGTTGCTTTAATAATAGCTATTAGTTTATCGGGTATACCTCTCCTGCGCAAGGCGAGCCAGATAAACTGTCTGTTGACACTGTCAAACGCCTTCTCAAAATCGATGAACAGCAGGTGCAGTGGTGACCGGAATTCAACGCACTGTTCAATAATGATCCGCAGGGTGTTTATGTGGTCTACACAGGAGGATCCAGTGCTTGTTCGGCATCGAGTGTATCTTCCAGATGTTTCTTAATACGCAACTGCAGGGAGAACGCAAATGCCTCTCCAGTTTTCGTACTCCATAAGACTACCTTTTTTAGGGAGCTTGACAATCATTCCCTTCTTCCACTCTTCGGGGAAACTTTCTACCTCCCAAGCTCTCTCTACAAGAGGATATAAAAGCTCTGCTGATGTCGTTGGAGCTGCGCGCAGAAGCTCTGCGGGTATACCATCTAGTCCTACCGACTTGTTGTTCTTTAGTGCGTTAATCGCGGTAGCGATCTCGTCTTTACTGGGAGTTGAGGTGCGAATTCGGGAAATTGTTACTTCCGGCATTTCCGTTTGATTTAGGTGCATATCGTTAGCAAATACACGGTTAAGGACCGTAGAGAAATGCTCCTTCCATCGCTTGAGCTGATCCTCATCTGAAACGAGTACGGTACCATCTAGGCCTTTCACCGGATGTTGGCTAGAGCGGTGACCACCTGTCAGCTCTTTGGTGATTCTGTAAACGGTTCTGCTATCGCACCGGCTCGCTGCTTCCTCTGCTTCTGAGGCCGGGTTGTTAATATAGTTACGCTTGTCACGTCTTACACTACGCTGCACTTCTCTCATTTTTCTTCGATACATGGACTCTAGCTCGCTCCTCGCTGCTGCTGGGATATCTACAATACGAGCTTTAAGTAGTTTACGTTCTTCAATCCGCCTCCAGGTATCTTCGGTAAGCCACGTGCTGTGCCTTGCCTGGCTTCTACCAACAATACTTTCCACTCCAGATGTGAAAACATTTTTCACAGCCTTTCAATGTTCCTGGATGGTTGTCGGCAGTGAGCTGCTGATTGCTTCCACTCCTTGCGATAAATGATCCCTTAATTGTTGGCGTACTGAGGGGATCTTTAGCCCGTCGATGTTATACCTAGGCATTCGGATGATATTGCGGATTCTATGAAATAATGCAGTACGTAACTGGACAGTAGCTACCATAAGGTGATGATCACGTACCATACCCATGTCGGCTCCTCGTCTGTTTCGGACGTCTAACAGACAGCTCCTAAAACGTCTGCTGATCGCCACATGGTCGATTTGGTTGGATGATGATTGCCTGTCAGTTGACACCCAGCTGACCTTGTGGCAAGTCTTATGCTCAAACATGGTGCCTCCTATAACAAGATTGTTGGTGTTGCAGAAATCAACAAATCTTTCACTATTGTCATTTCGTTCGCCGAGGCCGTGCTTCCCAATCACATGCTTGAGTCCTTCATTGTCGTTGCCAACCTTGGCATTCAAATCCCCCATCACGATGACGATATCTCCGTTCGGCGTTGCGTTGAATACAGCGTTTAGTTGATTGTAGAAGTTGTCCTTTTCATCCTCAGTCGAGGGATTCGTTGGGGCGTAGCACTGTATGATCGTGACGCGACGTACTCTAGTCCGAAATCTGGCCGATATGATCCTATCACTATGCGGGTGCACTTCTCTCATTTTTCTTCGATACATGGACTCTAGCTCGCTCCTCGCTGCTGCTGGGATATCTACAATACGAGCTTTAAGTAGTTTACGTTCTTCAATCCGCCTCCAGGTATCTTCGGTAAGCCACGTGCTGTGCCTTGCCTGGCTTCTACCAACAATACTTTCCGCTCCAGATGTGAAAACATTTTTCACAGCCTTTCAATGTTCCTGGATGGTTGTCGGCAGTGAGCTGCTGATTGCTTCCACTCCTTGCGATAAATGATCCCTTAATTGTTGGCGTACTGAGGGGATCTTTAGCCGGTCGATGTTATACCTAGGCATTCGGATGATATTGCGGATTCTATGAAATAATGCAGTACGTAACTGGACAGTAGCTACCATAAGGTGATGATCACGTACCATACCCATGTCGGCTCCTCGTCTGTTTCGGACGTCTAACAGACAGCTTCTAAAACGTCTGCTGATCGCCACATGGTCGATTTGGTTGGATGATGATTGCCTGTCAGTTGACACCCAGCTGACCTTGTGGCAAGTCTTATGCTCAAACATGGTGCCTCCTATAACAAGATTGTTGGTGTTGCAGAAATCAACAAATCTTTCACTATTGTCATTTCGTTCGCCGAGGCCGTGCTTCCCAATCACATGCTTGAGTCCTTCATTGTCGTTGCCAACCTTGGCATTCAAATCCCCCATCACGATGACGATATCTCCGTTCGGCGTTGCGTTGAATACAGCGTTTAGTTGATTGTAGAAGTTGTCCTTTTCATCCTCAGTCGAGGGATTCGTTGGGGCGTAGCACTGTATGATCGTGACGCGACGTACTCTAGTCCGAAATCTGGCCGATATGATCCTATCACTATGCGGGTGCACTTCTCTCATTTTTCTTCGATACATGGACTCTAGCTCGCTCCTCGCTGCTGCTGGGATATCTACAATACGAGCTTTAAGTAGTTTACGTTCTTCAATCCGCCTCCAGGTATCTTCGGTAAGCCACGTGCTGTGCCTTGCCTGGCTTCTACCAACAATACTTTCCGCTCCAGATGTGAAAACATTTTTCACAGCCTTTCAATGTTCCTGGATGGTTGTCGGCAGTGAGCTGCTGATTGCTTCCACTCCTTGCGATAAATGATCCCTTAATTGTTGGCGTACTGAGGGGATCTTTAGCCGGTCGATGTTATACCTAGGCATTCGGATGATATTGCGGATTCTATGAAATAATGCAGTACGTAACTGGACAGTAGCTACCATAAGGTGATGATCACGTACCATACCCATGTCGGCTCCTCGTCTGTTTCGGACGTCTAACAGACAGCTCCTAAAACGTCTGCTGATCGCCACATGGTCGATTTGGTTGGATGATGATTGCCTGTCAGTTGACACCCAGCTGACCTTGTGGCAAGTCTTATGCTCAACCAACAAGATTGGCATTCAAATCCCCCATCACGATGACGATATCTCCGTTCGGCGTTGCGTTGAATACAGCGTTTAGTTGATTGTAGAAGTTGTCCTTTTCATCCTCAGTCGAGGGATTCGTTGGGGCGTAGCACTGTATGATCGTGACGCGACGTACTCTAGTCCGAATCCTGGCCGATATGATCCTATCACTATGCGGGTGCCAGGAAATTAGGCCTCTACGTGCTGTTGGCGTTAGCAGCAGACCCACACCAGATTCACGGGTACTGCCGGAGGATTTGCCAGAGTAGAGTAGCACAGTGTTACACGTTGGGGATTGGTACTCTCCCGCGTCGAACCATCTTACTTCACTCACTCCCAGTATGTCCAAATTATATCGAAGAAACTCACGTTCCAGTTGAAGAAATCTGGCATTATAAGGTCCTTCACTCCCAGAGTCAAGGAGCGTCATCACATTCCAGAAACCAATCTTAGTCCGGGTACAATAGCCAAAAGTCGTCATTATTCGATCATTACTTATCCGAGGCGTTGTGTCAGTTTCAGTAGCGGGTATTTTTCGGTACCGCAGGGTGCTATCCCACGTTACCTAGACTAGAAACGCTAGACCGTTCGCACTTGCAGTTTTAGCCTACATGTAACTATAAGGATTTATACACATAGTTGCCCGGGGACCACCACGAGGAGGTAGAGCAAGCACTACATCACGAACTTGATTGTTACGCTACTGGCCCAAACCAAGTTTTGAGCAGTCAGTAGTTTCCCGATCAATCGCAAATGCAGATCCCCAAACAATTGCACTGTCGAATTCCTTCTTTTGAATTGTGAAAACCTGCTGTTTGGCTGGTTTTGACATTCAAATTCCGAATTCGCTCGGCAAATAAAATGCAGCTATTGTAACATCGGCAACGTGCGTTTTTTCGTTCATAAACATTTTTCTACATTGTAGAAATGACTTTTGCAACTCACTCAATACTGCCTTTCTAGCTGTCACAGCCTCACAATTATTGATACAGTTATGGTCGATATCGATACGGCGTCAGAAGAAAATGAAATTAATTTTGTCAATATTAATATTAATAGTAATGAATACTTTGATTGCAATAGAGAAATCGGCAAGTACATTTTTAATACACAAATTATTTAATCTTGACATGTAGTTAGCTGTAGTAATAAAATATATTTAATATTTTACGGGTTCTGTTGCTAATACCTATATTATTCGAGATACCACAAGGGTGATATGGAATAGAGATTCAATCATGGCCCTCATTTATGCATTAAAAGACAATAAAATCTTTATTTGGAATTGGAACTTTAAAAGCGACGAGATTTGGGAAATGATACATTCGTTAATGATGAATTTGGGATACAAAATGTCTAAAACTCAATGCAGGGACAAGTTTAACAATCTGAAACGAATGTATCACAAAAAATGTGACAATGATTTTCGTACTGGAGCAGTGCCTCTAAATTTTGATTATTTTGAAGAATTTCAAGATATCTTTGTCATACAACTAACCCAATAGCCATATCTTCGAGTATTGAGCCAACTCAAATATCAATATCTAAGGCTGTACCTATTGAGCTCTCACCGAATGGTATATGGCCTCTATTTTTAGACAAAATTAATCAAATATTTTTATGATATTTATTGTTTTTTAATTGCAGAATCTGATGATGAACTTCTTCAAGTGCCTTCTAAGATGAAGAAAATGACGAAGCAACAAACTATCATATCTTTAAAAAAAAGAGATAGGAAAGATACCGCAAAACGAAGAAGTCCCAGGATAAGGTTCTTGAATTAAGTGTATCGCCTAACAGACAGACAGACCAATTAATTGATATTAATGAAAACAAACAATCAAATAAATAATAATTTTGTTTTTATTAAAACAATTCTGCACATATTTGGTTACACTTTACGGCCCCACTGGTTGTTTCTCGGCTCAGTAACTGACTTGCTTCTGCCCTTTTTGAAATTTGGACTGGCAATCCCTCTATTATATATTCTTCAAAGACATCTTCGTCAAGTTTTAAACAAATATTGTGCAATGCAAGCAGTAATTGTTGCTGCAGTCCAATCCGTCCTATGCATGTCCAATTTTCTTTGCCTTCGAAATCTACCAAATAGCAAAGCGAAGCTGCGTTCGATTAACTGCCTGCATGAAGAATGCTTTTTGTTAAAAAAAAGGTTTGCAGATGGGACATATTACATAATAATACACCAATCAAGCAAGGGATTCGCTTTATCCCGTAAAATGTATTCCCCATTGGGAAAATAAGTGTATGTAGTTGTAGTTTTTTGTGCTAACTCGAATTTTTAAAAAAATCGGATATCGGGCACTAAACTTGGCCATCCTGCATACACGTCAATATATCTCATCTCCGTATCACAAATAGCTTGCAATGTCATAGAAGTAAAACAGCTGCGACATCTTGCTTGTTGATGCTAAGAGGAACAAAGGTGCCATCTACTACCCCAATTAGTTCCTTAAACGCACTGCTAGATCGAAATATTGCTTTAACATCCTCCAAATCTGCGCCTGTTGGCCATTTTAAAAACTGACCAATTACGGCTTCTTCTCAATTCGCCATTCGGATTCGGCCTTAAATTGTGTCCAAAAATATACATGTACAGCACAAATGGTCGCGAGAAGCTAGGCCTTGGACCGCAACGGTCTGTCGCGCCGAATATTATTATTATTATTAGAAATAATAAAAAATAAGTTTATATATATGTACGAGTCTGGTGTTGCTAAAAGCTAAATTACAGCCAGAAGCTGATGTCAAACTCACTGTTTATCTACTATTTGTAGTAAACTATCGAACGCAGCAAGCTTCAACCGAAAATTTTGTTGAAACCGATTCCACTGATTACCAGTAATTCTTAGCGCTTTTTGTTTGTCGAATAATTGTACTTTGTTTGCAAGGTCTTTTTCTTCTTCGTCATCAGTCTTATCCACAGCAATTATTATTTGTTAAAAAGAATATTCCATAAATATTGAATTTTTCATATCACTACATACAGACTTCGATGTGGAATCAATTGGTCGACTCCGTATTTGCCGAATCTTATAATTTACAGGCCTTCAAAATAGCTTTCAACAACTTCCCGAAGGACGACCGTAGTGTTCATTAGAGGATACGATTATCTATATAATAAAAATCAATTGCTGTTCGTTAGTCTCGCTAAAACTCGAGAACGTCTGGACCAAATTGGATACTTCCTTCTGCTAGGTTGTTCGTAATTGCTATATATTTAAATAAAAAGAAAGTAGTTGACAAAATTTGGACCCGATAGGTGGCGCTGGGGTGGAAAATGTAGTTTGTCCTGTATATAATCTTCATATAAAGAATATTCGAACAAGTGTATATTTTTTGCCTGTATAAGTGTCGATTCTATAGTTTTCTGGATTGGTGAGTTGGTTAGTAATTGGGGTGTAAGTGGGCGTGGCGTCCGTGGGCGGGAGGTCAGTGGGCGGGGTCAGTGGGATGGGGCAGCCGGGAAACGCGGGTGTAAGTGGGCGTGGCGTCAGTGGGTGTGAGGTCAGTGGGTGTGAGTTCAGTGGGTGGTGGGCCAGTGTGTATAAGGTCAATAGGTGGGTGGTCAGTGGGCGGGAGGTCAGTGGTTGTGAGGTCAGTGGGTGTGAGTTCAGTGGGCGGTGGTTCAGTGTATATGAGGTCAATGGGTGGGTTGTCAGCGGGCGGGAGGTCAATGGGTGGGTGGTCAGTGGGCGGGAGGCTAGTGGGCGGGAGGTCAGTAAAAGTATTTGGACTCGCGTCGTTTTAGTTTCGTGTTCGTTTTTTCGTATTGCTTTTTTCAATGAATCAGAGATAATTCTGAGAAAATAAATTAAATTGAAACCGGCTACAAACGTGAGGAATGTGTTATATTGTAAATCACATTCCTTCAAATTTTTAATTTTTAGTTTTAATAAAGGGCAGAGCCCAACTTATTGCCGTGACGAAAGTCATTCAGGGACTTATCCCTTGGCAATGAGTCTTTACAAAAAAAAAAAAAAAAATACATTCCTTAACGACTTTTTATAATTAATTAATGTAGCAAGAGCTAAAATTTCGAAGTCCAGTTTTATTATATTCACTTTTTTACTTTTATTTTATAATATTTATCAAGTTTATGTAGATTGTAGAATAAACGAACACACTCCAGATCACACTGGCGTAATATCCTATATAAAAAAATTTGTTATACATCTTCCGCATGAATAACTGTTATAAGCAATTTATATACAACTCACTAATGGCTATCTGTATGCAAGAATGATATCTATCTATAAAGTAAAATTGCAGATTTTATTAACAAGATAAGTATTTTAAATAATAGCTATAGTATTCAAATTATAAAATAAAATAATAAAAAACATGATATTATATTAAAACAAAACTTGGTTGTATACAATGTTTTTACTCGTAGTTTCACCTTCCAAGAATAAATAAAGCAAGCAAAATAAAGTTGTCCGTGGGAAAAACATCTCAAAAGATCTCAAATCTACACTCCGCAGTACTTAATAAACTGTCCGACTTATTGATCTTCATCGAAAACGCAAGTCGAAATGAGTGCTATCCGTGGTATAAAAACTGTTTCACCTTCTCTCTTTTCTGTCAAGATAGTCGCTTCAATTATATTGCCGGGCATCTTTTTTACGCACAGTCTTGTGCCGTTGCAAAGTTTTGGCGAGTCGTTAGATAATTAACTTCCTCATCAGCATCGACTACGGTATCGATACAATTATATTCAGTGATTACGCCTATTAACATGGCAAGTATTTGATTGTTTGTTTCTTCATCATCATATTTGGCTCTACAACCGGGGTCCGGTCCTGGCCTCCCGCAAAAACTCGATATACTTATATTCAGTGATTACGCCTATTAACATGGCAAGTATTTGATTGTTTGTTTCTTCATCATCATATTTGGCTCTACAACCGGGGTCCGGTCGTGGCCTCCCGAAAAAAATCCAGTTTGGCATCTCTAAACTCTGGGAGTCCTGGTCTACGCCATCCTTCCAGCGAAGGCTTGGCCTCGCTGTCGTGTTCCATAAATTCTACCGCAAAGGACTTTCTGAGAAGGATCCTCTTCGCACATGCGAGCTAGGTGTCCTGCCCACCGGAGCCTACCGAGCTTAATTTTCTTCACGATGTCGACATCGCGGTAACGCTCGTAGACCTCATCATTATAAAGTGTCCGGAATCGTCCTTCCTCACATACGGGGCCAACAATTCTCCGTAAGACTTTTCTCTCGAACGCGGCTAAGAGGTCAGAATGCTTATTGCTAAGCACCCGAGTCTCGGATCCATATGTAAGTACTGGTATGACCATTGTCTTATATATCAGCAGCTTGGATACTATGGTTAAGTTCCTGGATTTGAAGAGTCTTGACAGACTATAGTAGGCTTTGTTGGCTTTAAGCAACCGTGCGCGTATTTTTGGTTCCATGCTGTTATAGGTTGCTATAGTTGACCCGAGATAGTTAAAGGATTGCACTACTTCAAATTGGCGCTCAACTTTTTGAATTGAGGGACCAATGTTGGATCTTCTACTCGCAGACGTGGCAGTACTCTGTTTTGCTCTCATTTAAGTGCAGCCCCAGATTTCGTGCCGCCTGCTCTATCTCGACGATAGCTTCCTGTACAGCTCTTCGGTTTCTACCAACGATGTCAAAATCGTCTGCGTAAGCCAGTATCTGAATGGACTTATAGAAGATTGTTCCTCTCGCCGTTACGTCAGAGTCTCGGATCACTTTCTCCAACGCCATCCCCTTGTCGGAGCCCGTTATAGATGTTGAATGGGCTTGATAGTGATCCGGATTTTTTTACTGGGCTAATAACATTGGTCATGGTCAACCTACATAGTCGTGTCAGTTTATTTGGGATGCCGCATTCTCTCATGGCTTTATAAATTTCTACTCTGGCTATGCTATCACAGGCGGCTTTAAAGTCTATAAAAAGATGGTGTAGTGAGTTTTGAAACTCTAGACATTTTTCCATCACCTGCCTTAGGGTTTAAATCTGATCAGTTGTTGATTTGCCTGGGATGAAGCCACACTGGTATGGACCAATGATGACTTTAGCGTATGGGGCTATCCTGTCTTGAAGGATAGAGGAGAAAATCTTATACGCGGTACTCAACAACGTAATACCACGATATTTGAGGCATTTTGTGATATCTCCATTCTTATGTATGGGGCACAGGATGCCTCTTCGCCAGTCTTCTGGCATTGCTTCTTCTTCCCATACTTGCACTATTATTTCATGAATTGCTTGGTGTAATGTGGGGCCTCCTATTTTTATCAGTTCCGCTGGGCTCCCATCAGATCCCGGGCCTTATTGTTTTTGAGCCGATTTATCGCTCTGCTAACTTCGTCTATGCTTGGTGGCGACAGCATAGTATGATCTTCGGTCATTGGTGGAGCCACCAATTCATCAGTTAGCATCTCATGAAAGTGCTCTTCCCATCGCTCTAAGATGCATTTAAGATCGGCGATCAGATTACCCTCTTTGTCCTTGCAATATGTGCAACGCGGTGTATATTGCGTCATACCGCGGACCCTTTGTTAGAAATTCCGTGCCTGGTGCGGTCCTTGCTCTCTGTACTGTTCCAGTTTACGGACGAGATTCTTCTCCCAGACTGCTTTCTTTCGCCGGTGAACTGTTTTTTCATATCTTCAGAGCTCTTTATATTCATCTTCGCGTGCCCGCGTTCTATGAGATTGTTGCATTGCTCGGTACGCAACATTCTTACGTTCAGTCGCTGGCTTACATTCGTCATCGAACCAGTCGTTTCGACTACTGCCCAGGATGGAGTCAGCAGTACTAATGACAGTATTCTTAAGGCATGTCCATTTCTCTTCAACGCCCGACATCTCAGCCCCAGGACTTACTCTCCCTGCATTTAGGGCGAGTCCTATCGCTTGACCGTAATTGTTTCTGGTCTCTTCATTGTGAAGGGCAGCCATGTTGACTCGAATCTGATTCGCGGATGCAGTCTTTCGGGATGATGCAATCCGCGCTCGGAGCACCATACGAACAAGATAGTGGTCCGAGTCGTCGTTGGCACCTCGGTACATTCGTACCGTCATCAGGTTCGGGTTGTGACGGCGGTCTATCAACACGTGGTCTATCTGGTTGCGAGTTGCTCCATCGGGAGATACCCAAGTGGCTTTGTGGATATTTTTACGCGCAAACCTTGTACTCGCAACGACCAAATTATTGCTTGCTGCCATCTCTATGACTCGTTGTCCATTGTCATTAGTGTTGTCTTGTAAGCTATGGGTGCCAATATACTGCCTGAATACTGGCTCCCTACCTATTTTAGTATTCATATCCACCAGAATGATGTTTACATCATCTGAGGGCAGGCATGGAGTTCCCGTTCGACTGAGTCAAAGAATTCTTCTTTTTCATCATCTTGGGAATCCTCTGTAGGTGTGTGAACGTTTATAAGGCTTATGCTTTTAAATTTGCCACGCACACGAAGGGTGCATAGCCGTTCATTTATTGCATTAAAGCCGATAACGGTGGGTTTCATTCGTTTGCTGACCATAAAGCCCACCCCGAGCACTGATGCCTTGCATGACAGATGTAATATATGTCATATTCTGATTTTTGTAAGACACCATTCCCTGGCCACCGCATCTCCTGGATTGCTGTTATGTCAGCCTTATATTTAGACAGGGTATCGGCCAGCTCGAGCTCTATACAGTGAGCGTACGTTCCATGAGAAAATTCTTAAATCGTTTAGCCGTTTTCGTTGCCGTGGTCGTCGTCGTTCATCAGTGTATCCGTGGCTGATTTTGGGTTCCGTAATAATAATATTTTACAGGCGAGGTTATTGGCCTCACGCCAACCTTACTTTGAAGGGTGTCTCCATTTTTAGCAGCAAGAATGGCCCCTTCTTGGTTCAAAATGTGATAGTTTTGAGAAACAGCCGGATAAATGGAAATTATTAGTTCTGCAGCAGATTTTAAAATTCGATGTCAGTTTTATATTGGCATAACGCACTAATCTACCTTTTCCAATTTGAAGTAGGAGCGACAATTTCGCCACCCCCAAATCCAGCCGGTCACCGAGTACCATTCAAAACACCACTATTCATATCAACGACCCCGGAAACTATGGGATCAACACTAATATCGGTCCCCTCCGAGGATATAACTCACCCATAGGAGTGTCATACCAACACTATTCATCTCAGTGACCCCGAGTACTATAGAATGGACATTAATATCGCTCATCCCCCTCAGTTATCGACCCCATCCCCCTAGAGCTATCTTACCATCACCATTAACTTCAACGACCCCGAAAACAATAGAATCGACACTAGTATCGGTCATCCCCAACATGTAACGACCCCATCCTCCTAGAGCTGTCTTACCATTACCATTCAACTTAACAACCCCGAAAACTATAGAATCGACACTAATATCAGTCACCCCATCCCCCCAAGTTATGGACCCCATTCCCCTAGAACTGTGTTACCATTACTACTCAACTCAACGACCCAAAAAACTATAGAATCAACACTCATCCCACTCAGTTATCGACCCCATCCCCTTAGAGCTATCTTACCATCACCATTCACTTCAGCGACCGCGAAAACTATAGAATTAACACTAATATCGATCACCACCCCCCCCCCCTCACAGGTATCGACCCCATCCCCCTAGAGCTGTCTTACCACCACCATTCAACTCAGCGACCCCGAAAACCATATAATCGACACTAATATTGGTTACCCTAGAGCTGTCTTAACATCACCATTCAACTAAACGACCCCAAACACTATAGAATCGGCACTAATATCGGTCACCCTACCTCCTCAGCTATCGACCCCATCCCCCTAGAGCTGTCTTACCATCACCATTCAACTCAGCGACCACGAAAACCATAGAATCGACACTAATATCGGTCACCCTAGAGCTGTCTTACCATCACCCTTCAACTCAACGGCTGTCTTACCTTCACCATTCAACTATCGTTGGGAACTGTCGAATAAAACTTATCGACTTATTCGATAGTTGCAAAATGTTCATTTATTCGATAACTATCAAAATCTTTCAATTACTATTTTTCAGAAAGCATTCGTTCAAAACAATCGAAGGAAAAAAAACATTCAAATGTTTCACCATGGATAGTCCGGTTTTTTTACTTTGAGCTTTGACTGAATGATTTGTTTTGTGCATGTGCACTCTGGCGATGGCTTCGTATGGTTGGGCCAACACAACCATTATATACATTTATATAATACATTTGTAAGGCGTAAGCTAGGCCCACACAGTTTCTCTTAAAACAGGCGTGGCCGAAAATGGAGCAGCTAACTGCAGAACAAGCCGAGTGTGGAAAGGCTATCGAACGCATGTTCACCAACTTCAAAAAGGACTCGGCTTCGCGGAAAAAAACGACGTATTTAGAAGACAGATTGCTGCAGCTGAACCAAGAGTGGAATGACTTCAGCACAAGAGATGAAAGTAACCAGGCTCTAAGAGAGTCCAGCCTCAAACACGACTACTTTGATCAGAAGTTCTTTGAGCAAGTAAAGAAGATGAACGACCAATTCAAGGAACGTTTGGAAACAATGATCGACGAAACACGTCAATCAACATCTACACTCCCCAAAATCAACACATCTTCTGCTGCAGCAACGTCACAGCAAAAGCAGATTCGAGCTGAATCTGCTGCAATAGCAGGTCTTCAACGACTCATTCAAAAGATCAATGTAGAGTTAGAGCAATCACAGTCAGTTGCCTATATCGACCAACGATCGAATGTAGTTAAATCTCAGTGGGAGAACATTTCTAAAATTCATCGAGAGATAGTATCAGAAGATGAGTATGGATCCTACTTTCAAGATTAGTTCTTTGAAATAGAGGATTCCTACAATGACATCCTCACCCAAGTAATGGAAAGAAGGACGTCAGGAAGTCCAAACAGAGCACAACCAGGTATCGAGACTACTGCTCGACTACCAAGGATTAATCTGCCAGACTTTAATGGAGATAATTTACAGTGCAGGCAGTTTGCAGAACTCTTCCAGCAACTAATACATCAACAAATCATAGGCCTTTCGCAAAAGATGTACTATGTACTTGAAGGCAAACGTGAAAGGAGATGCTGCACGTTTGATTCAACAGCTCCCGATAACCGGGGAAAGTTATGAAACCGCCTGGACAATTCTAAAAGACTGCTTTGAAAATAAGCGTCTAATCGTCTCAGCGTTCATACAAAAGTTCGTGGCTCTACCAGTCCTTAACGCAGTGTCCGCAGGTGAACTAAAAAAATGCATGATGGATTGAAGAAAGCATTGCTTGGTATTGGCAACCTTGGCATAGAAATATCCAGCTGGGACGCATTAGTATTACACCTAATGCTACAGAAGTTGGATCCAGAAAGCCACCGGTTATTTAAGCAGTCCTTGTCCAATCCCCGTGAAGTACCGAAAGTTTCAACATTTCTAGCGTTTTTGGAGAAATGCTTCCATATGTTAGAAGCCCTTGGTGAGAGAAGGGAAACCCCTTTCCAAAGATTAAACAACAAGTCAAATTGTTTAATCACGACAGAAAATGAAAGGACGTGCCACTTATGTAAAGACGCCTGTCACATGTTGGTGAAATGTAAGAGGTTCCTACGAATGTCTCCTCAAGAACGAAATTCTAAGGTACGAGACCTAAAGCTCTGCCTAAATTGCTTAAAGTCCGGTCACGCATACCGCACAGAAACGCAATACTCTGTTGCACTTTGGTGCTCAGAAAGAGAATTATAAGCCGAATCCCTCCAAATATTTTCAGCCTGCATCAACCAATGCTGCATTTTATGAAAGGGAAGAGACATCATGCGTTTTTCTAGCAACAGCAAGGATCAACATTTTAGATAGTCAGAGAAACACAGTAGAGGCAAAAGCAATACTTTATTCTGGCTCTCAGCTTTTATTTATCTCTGAAAATCTATACAGAAAATTGGGTCTTAAAGGGATGACCCAGCAACTCCAAATAGATGGAATAGGATCATCAAAATCCAAATCACATACAAGAACGACACTCGAAATACAGTCTAAAAATACAAGTTTAAGAGCAACAGTTGAGGTCTTCATACTGCCTAAAATAAAGTCTGAACAGCCAAGACAAGACGTCAAAATCATTGGGTGGAATGTTCCAGCAAACTTACAATGAGCTGACCCTCACTTCAACAAATCTAAAAAAATTGACATTTTGCTTGGCGCGGAATTATTCTCTGAACTTATGTGCGTTGGACAAGTGAAAATGGGGAAAATCTACCTACGCTTCAAAATACCACATTGGGATGGGTAGTCTTAGGTAAGCTAACGAAGAATGTCACCGCTAAAAACGCATTCTGTGGCATATCTACAAATGAACTACACGAACAGTTAGAGAGATTTTGGAAAATTGAAGAAGATGCGGCGACGCCGAAGAAAAAACTTAGCGCGGTAGAACAGAAATGTGAAGAACACTATCATAAAAATAGAGTAAGAGGAATAGACGGCCGATTTATTGTCGAACTGACATTTTCGCAATCCCCAAACGTTTTAGGGGAATCAAAGGAAACAGCGATGCGCCGTTTTTTCGCCATCGAAAGGAAATTAGAAAAAAATCCTCACTTAAAGACTTAATACAGGGCTTTTATGCATGAAAGGAAATCAAGCCAAAAGATATCCCCTCAAATCACTACTTCCTTCCTCACCATTGTGTGCAAAAACCAGAAAGTACCACAACCAAGCTTCGAGTTGTATTTGACGCTGCATGCAAGACATCAAATGGAGTCGCATTAAACGATTTTTTTTATGGTGGGACCAACAATTCAGAGTAAACTCTTTGGGTTGCTACTCCGATTTCGGTCTTACAAGTATGACTTTACCCCTGTCATAGCCAAAATGTATCGACAAATTCTCATGAGCGAAAAGGACAGAATGTTCCAGTTTATCATCTGAAGGGAGGAGGGATGTTGAAAATATACCAATTCTGCACTGTCACTTACGGCACATCTTCGGCCTCCTACTTAGCAACAAAAAGTTTGCAGCATTTGGCAGATTTGGAAGAACGACATTACCCAGAGGGTGCAAGAATCGCCAAATCCGATTTCTACGAGGATGATGTTAATACGGGCCATGATGACTTTGCAAAGGCTCTTGCTATGCGAAAGGAACTGGAAGCTTTGCTTAAATGAGGAGGATTGGAATTAAGAAAGTGGTGCTCAAATCATCCTCAGCTGTTACAGGGAATACCAGCGAGTCACATCGAAATCAAGGTCGACATTGGATGGAAGGAGGATGAGCACGTCAAAACCCTTGGCATGATATGGTATCCATTAAAGTACTATTTCGCGATAAAAACAAGTTTATCAGAAAACAAGCATACAACCAAACGATCTATCCTATCAGACACAGCACGTTTATATGATCCACTTGGGTTAAAAACCCAGAAATAACTACAGCAAAAATTATGCTACAAGAACTCTGGATGCTCAAATTAGACTGGGATGCTGCTGCTGACTGGAAACATGTACCTACAAGGTACAATCCAGCTGACAAGGTTTCCAGAGGCATGAGGCCTGACGAACTGCTAACATCGACTCAATGGTTCAAGGGGCCACAGTTTCTACGAGAGCTTGAATACAATTGGTCAACCATTATTCCAACATCTGATCAAAGGGAAGAAAAGGAGTTTAAAATAGTTTTGACCTGCTGTAAAAGGAAGGAATCATTGATTGATTCTATAGACCACAGAGGGTCATTCATAAGACTAATACAAATCATTGCATCTTTCTTTCTTTATGTCCTGTATCCCCTTGTGGGTCCTAGGGCCTCTACTACGCCTACGCGCCGTCGCGTGCAGTTCCTGGCAATAAGCTTCAGCTCTCTCCAACTCTTCCCCAATTGCCGTGCCTCCTATTCAACTGTTCTGCGCCATGTAATTCTCGGACGACCAGTTCTTCTACCATCCTGAGATAACGGGTTCCATTGCATTGCGTAGTTTGCTAAATAAAATGCTAGTGGAACAACTGAAACGACTCAAATGTATATGCAATACGATGACCGAGTGCAGCAAGTATTGTACCACCATCGTCGCTCAATTTCAACAGCAAATGAACTCAATGAAAGACGTTAATGATCTGTTAATAAATACTCATGGATGATTCCCCAGATGATTAAAAAGAAGAATTCTTTGAATCAGTCGGACGGGAACTCCATGCCTGCCCTCAGTATGATGTAAAAATCATTCTGGGGGGATATGAATGCTAAAATAGTTAGGGAGCCAGTATTCAGGCAGTACATTGGCAGCCATAGCTTACAAGACAACACTAATGACAATGGACAACGAGTCATAGAGATGGCAGCAAGCAATAATTTGGTCGTTGCGAGTACAAGGTTTGCGCGTAAAAATATCCACAAAGCCACCTAGTTATCTCCCGATGGAGCCACTCGCAACCAGATAGACCACGTGTTGATAGACCGCCGCCACAACCCGAACCTGATGACGGTACGAACGTACCGAGGTGCCAACGTCGACTCGGACCACTACCTTGTTGGTATGGTACTCCGAGCGCGGATTGCATCATAACGGAAGACTGCATCCGCGAATCAGATTCGAGTCAACACGGCTGCCCTTCACAATGAAGAGACCAGAAACAATTACGGTCAAGCGATAGGACTCGCCCTAAATGCAGGGAGAGTAAGTCCTGGGGCTGAGATGTCAGGCGTTGAAGAGAAATGGACACGCCTTAAGAATACTGTCATTAGTACTGCTGACTCCATTCTAGGCAGTAGTCGTAGAGATCGAAACGACTGGTTCGATGACGAATGTAAGCTAACGACTGAACGTAAGAATGCTGCGTACCGAGTAATGCAACAATCTCATAAAACGCGGGCACGCGAAGATGAATATAAAGAGCTCAGAGGATATGAAAAAACAGTTCACCGGCGAAAGAAAGCAGCCTGGGAGAAGAATCTCGTCCGTAAACTGGAACAGTACAGAGAGCAAGGACCGCACCAGGCGCGGAAGTTCTACCAAAGGGTCCGTGGTATGACGCAATATACACCGCGTTGCACATACTGCAAGGACAAAGAGGGTAATCTGATCGCCGATCTTAAAGGCATCTTAGAGCGATGGGAAGAGCACTTTCATGAGTTGCTAAATGGCCAGCTAACTGAGGAATTGGAGGCTCCCCCAATGACCGAAGATCATACTATGCTGCCGCCACCAAGCATAGTCGAAGTTAGCAGAGCGATAAATCGGCTCAAAAAAAATAAGGCCCCGGGATCTGATGGGATCCCAGCGGAACTGATAAAAATAGGATGCCCCACATTACAACAAGAAATTCATGAAATAATAGTGCAAGTATGGGAAGAAGAAGTTATGCCAGAAGACTGGCGAAAAGGCATCCTGTACCACATACATAAGAAGGGAGATATCACAAAATGCTGCAATTATCGTGGTATAACGTTGTTGAGTACCGCGTATAAGATTTTCTCCTCTATCCTTCAAGACAGGATAGCCCCATACGCTAAAGTCATCATTGGTCCATACCAGTGTGGCTTCATCACAGGCAAATCAACAACTGATCAGATTTACACCCTAAGGCAGGTGATGGAAAAATGTCTAGAGTTTCAAAACTCACCACACCATCTTTTTATAGACTCTAAAGCCTCCTATGATAGCATAGCCAGAGTAGAACTTTATAAAGCCATGAGAAAATTTGGCATCCCAAATAAACTGACACGACTATGTAGGTTGACCATGACCAATGTTTTAAGCCAAGTAAAAATATCCGGATCACTATCAAGCCCATTCAACATCTATAACGGGCTCCGACAAGGGGATGGACTGGATTGCGTCCTCTTCAACCTGGCGTTGGAGAAAGTGATCCGAGACTCTGACGTAATGGCGAGAGGAACAATCCTCTATAAGTCCATTCAGATACTGGCTTACGCAGACGATATTGACATCGTTGGTAGAAACCGAAGAGCTGTACATGAAGCTTTCATCCAGATAGAGCAGGCGGCACGAAATCTGGGGCTGGACATAAATGAGAGCAAAACAAAGTACATGGTGGCCATGTCTGCGAGTAGAAGATCCAACATTGGTCCCTTAATTCAGATAGTGGAGCGCGAATTTGAAGAAGTGCAATCCTTTAACTATCTCGGGTCAACTATAGCAGCCGATAACAGCATGGAACCAGAAATACGCGCACGATTGCTTAAATCCAACAACGCCTACTATAGCCTGTCAAGACTCTTCAAATCCAGGAACTTAACCATAACATCCAAGCTGCTGATATATAAGACAATGGTCATACCAGTACTTACATATGGATCCGAGACTTGGGTGCTTAGCTAAAAGCATTCTGACCTCTTAGCCGCGTTCGAGAGAAAAGTCTTACGAAGAATTGTTGGCCTCGTATGTGAGGAAGGACGATTCCGGAGACTCTATAATGAAGGGATCTACGAGCGTTACCGCGATGTCGACATCGTGAAGAAAATTAAGCTCGGTAGGCTCCGGTGGGCAGGACACCTAGCTTGCATGATCGAAGAGGATCCTGCTCGGAAAGTCCTTTGCGGTAGGATTTATGGAACACGACAGCGAGGCCGGTCAAGCCTACGCTGGAAGGATGGCGTAGACCAGGACGCCCAGAGTGTAGGGATGCCAAACTGGATGACATCGGCTCGAAATCGGGACCGGTGGAGAGACTTTTTGCGGGAGGCCAGGACCGGACCCCGGTTGTAGAGCCAAATATGATGATGAATAGAAAGAACAATCAAAGAATCCAGAACAAACGAACAATATTTGCTTCAACTAATAAAGTATCAAACATCGATATTGGACTCAACTGAAAACATTATGCGAAAGGATAGCGAATTTACCAACAAGCAGATCCATATCATCGACAACCTTTTGGATGAGATCAACAATAGAATCCTTGGCACCAACATAATTGTTGCTGAGCAAAATGTTCTCGAAAGATTCAATGCTCTGTCAATCTATACTTCGTGGATCATGTCCAGATATCAAAGAACTCAATCTATAATTCTCGATGTACTAACAGATCAATAATAAGGAAAAAGACAATAGAATACGTTATGATTTCAAAAAAGCAAACTTTTCAAATATAAATAATTACTTACTTAATATTAGTTGGGATTATATTATGGATAATGTTGACCTGAAAAATATGTTTAAAATTTTCACAAATGTTTTAAATGAAGCATTTAACTTATTTATTCCAAAGATAAAAAGTAAATCTAATTTTAAATTGCCATGGTATAATTTTAGACTAAGAAATCTGGAAAACATCAAGACCAAAGCTCAAGAAGTTGCTAAATTAACTAAATGTCAGGCTGATGTTCAGAATTTTAAAAGAATTTGAATTTTTAAACAAATTTCTTTATAAGCAATACATTTGGCAAGCAGAGTCCAGAATTAAGTCAAACAGTAAACTTTTTTGGTCTTATTTAAATTCTAAAAGAAAAAGCAAAATTTTTCCTAATAGCATGGGGTACTCGGGTGAAGTTGCCAACGACATTAAATCTATATGTGATCTTTTTGCCAGGTATTATCAGGAAAATTATGATTTGACATTTAACACAAATTGCCAGAATGAGTATAATAATACTGACGAGATAATAGATCTTTGTAATATAAAACTTTCTTTAGCTGAAGTTATAGAAGCACTCTTAGACATTGATGAAAAAAAGGCTGCTGGATTCGATTCTATACCACCTCTAGTATTAAAGAGATGTGTTAATTCGATTTCAGTCCCACTCTTGAAAATTTTTAATGAATCTTTAAGTAAGGGACACTTTCTAGATGTATGGAAAGTTTCATATTTAAATCCTATTTTCAAATCCGGTCGAAAACACCTTATTGAAAATTATAGACTCATTTGTAAATTGTCAGCGATTCCAAAGCTTTTTGAAAAACTAGTTAAGAATAGACTGTATTTTGTTACAAAGGAAATTATTTCACCATTTCAACATGGATTTATGACTGGTCGTTCTACAGTCACAAATTTAACATGCTTTACTTCATTCTGTTGCCATGCATTAGAAAACAGCTTACAAGTCGATGTGCTGTACACGGATTTTTCTAAGGCTTTTGATAGGGTGGATCATAATTTACTTTTAAAAAAGTTGAATAAGCTTGGTATCCATGGCAATATGCATAAATGGTTGTCCTCATATTTAACAAACAGATTACAAATGGTCCGAATTGGAGAAACTTGCTCGAACGTCATCTTGACAAAGTCAGGAGTTCCACAAGGAAGCCATATCGGTCCAATTCTATTTTTACTTTTTGTAAATGATATTACGGAAAATTTAAAAAATGCAAAGTGTCTCTTATATGCAGATGATTTAAAAATATTTAAAGAAGTAAAGAGAGTCAGCGATTGTTTTGTGTTTCAAAACGAAATAAATAAGCTAAGTCAATGGTGTTTTCAAAATAAATTATATTTAAACTTTAATAAATGCAAAGTTTTTACAGCTCACCACAGTATAACACCAGTATTATTCCAATATTCATATGAAACTCAAATTTTTAAGAGAGTTTCAATTGTTTATAATTTGGGCGTTTTATTTGATGAAAGATTGACATTTGGATCGCATATAGATTTTGTTGTTGCGAAGGCAAACTCAATGAACGGATTTTTGAAACGTAATTCTAAAGACTTTAGAGACCCTTACACATTAAAATATTTATTTCTAATGTTAGTGAGACCAATTCTAGAATATTGTTGTGTTGTTTGGTTTCCAATTTATAACACCCACATTAATAGGATCAAAAGAATTCAAAAGAATTTTACTAAATACGCTTTAAGGCATTTTAATTGGTCTTGTAATTTTCCATGCTATGACACCCGATGTTTGTTTATTGATATGGAAAAATTAGAAAAACGTAGAAGATCCTCTTGTATTATTTTTATAAGGGATGTTCTGACATATAATATTAACTGTCCTGAATTACTTGCTAAATTACCGATCAACATTCCTTCTAGACAACTAAGAAATAATTATTTATTTTATAATAATTTTCATAGAGCGAACTTTGGACAAAATGAGCCAATATCTAGATGTATAAAATTTTATAACTATATCTGCAATCATGTTGACGGCATTTTACTATCTAGAAATGAATTTAAAAACTTAATTAAAAATACAACTACCTTGTTGGTATGGTACTCCGAGCGCGGATTGCATCATAACGGAAGACTGCATCCGCGAATCAGATTCGAGTCAACACGGCTGCCCTTCACAATGAAGAGACCAGAAACAATTACGGTCAAGCGATAGGACTCGCCCTAAATGCAGGGAGAGTAAGTCCTGGGGCTGAGATGTCAGGCGTTGAAGAGAAATGGACACGCCTTAAGAATACTGTCATTAGTACTGCTGACTCCATTCTAGGCAGTAGTCGTAGAGATCGAAACGACTGGTTCGATGACGAATGTAAGCTAACGACTGAACGTAAGAATGCTGCGTACCGAGTAATGCAACAATCTCATAGAACGCGGGCACGCGAAGATGAATATAAAGAGCTCAGAGGATATGAAAAAACAGTTCACCGGCGAAAGAAAGCAGCCTGGGAGAAGAATCTCGTCCGTAAACTGGAACAGTACAGAGAGCAAGGACCGCACCAGGCGCGGAAGTTCTACCAAAGGGTCCGCGGTATGACGCAATATACACCGCGTTGCACATACTGCAAGGACAAAGAGGGTAATCTGATCGCCGATCTTAAAGGCATCTTAGAGCGATGGGAAGAGCACTTTCATGAGTTGCTAAATGGCCAGCTAACTGAGGAATTGGAGGCTCCCCCAATGACCGAAGATCATACTATGCTGCCGCCACCAAGCATAGTCGAAGTTAGCAGAGCGATAAATCGGCTCAAAAAAAATAAGGCCCCGGGATCTGATGGGATCCCAGCGGAACTGATAAAAATAGGATGCCCCACATTACAACAAGAAATTCATGAAATAATAGTGCAAGTATGGGAAGAAGAAGTTATGCCAGAAGACTGGCGAAGAGGCATCCTGTACCACATACATAAGAAGGGAGATATCACAAAATGCTGCAATTATCGTGGTATAACGTTGTTGAGTACCGCGTATAAGATTTTCTCCTCTATCCTTCAAGACAGGATAGCCCCATACGCTAAAGTCATCATTGGTCCATACCAGTGTGGCTTCATCACAGGCAAATCAACAACTGATCAGATTTACACCCTAAGGCAGGTGATGGAAAAATGTCTAGAGTTTCAAAACTCACCACACCATCTTTTTATAGACTCTAAAGCCTCCTATGATAGCATAGCCAGAGTAGAACTTTATAAAGCCATGAGAAAATTTGGCATCCCAAATAAACTGACACGACTATGTAGGTTGACCATGACCAATGTTTTAAGCCAAGTAAAAATATCCGGATCACTATCAAGCCCATTCAACATCTATAACGGGCTCCGACAAGGGGATGGACTGGATTGCGTCCTCTTCAACCTGGCGTTGGAGAAAGTGATCCGAGACTCTGACGTAATGGCGAGAGGAACAATCCTCTATAAGTCCATTCAGATACTGGCTTACGCAGACGATATTGACATCGTTGGTAGAAACCGAAGAGCTGTACATGAAGCTTTCATCCAGATAGAGCAGGCGGCACGAAATCTGGGGCTGGACATAAATGAGAGCAAAACAAAGTACATGGTGGCCATGTCTGCGAGTAGAAGATCCAACATTGGTCCCTTAATTCAGATAGTGGAGCGCGAATTTGAAGAAGTGCAATCCTTTAACTATCTCGGGTCAACTATAGCAGCCGATAACAGCATGGAACCAGAAATACGCGCACGATTGCTTAAATCCAACAACGCCTACTATAGCCTGTCAAGACTCTTCAAATCCAGGAACTTAACCATAACATCCAAGCTGCTGATATATAAGACAATGGTCATACCAGTACTTACATATGGATCCGAGACTTGGGTGCTTAGCTAAAAGCATTCTGACCTCTTAGCCGCGTTCGAGAGAAAAGTCTTACGAAGAATTGTTGGCCTCGTATGTGAGGAAGGACGATTCCGGAGACTCTATAATGAAGGGATCTACGAGCGTTACCGCGATGTCGACATCGTGAAGAAAATTAAGCTCGGTAGGCTCCGGTGGGCAGGACACCTAGCTTGCATGATCGAAGAGGATCCTGCTCGGAAAGTCCTTTGCGGTAGGATTTATGGAACACGACAGCGAGGCCGGTCAAGCCTACGCTGGAAGGATGGCGTAGACCAGGACGCCCAGAGTGTAGGGATGCCAAACTGGATGACATCGGCTCGAAATCGGGACCGGTGGAGAGACTTTTTGCGGGAGGCCAGGACCGGACCCCGGTTGTAGAGCCAAATATGATGATGAATAGAAAGAACAATCAAAGAATCCAGAACAAACGAACAATATTTGCTTCAACTAATAAAGTATCAAACATCGATATTGGACTCAACTGAAAACATTATGCGAAAGGATAGCGAATTTACCAACAAGCAGATCCATATCATCGACAACCTTTTGGATGAGATCAACAATAGAATCCTTGGCACCAACATAATTGTTGCTGAGCAAAATGTTCTCGAAAGATTCAATGCTCTGTCAATCTATACTTCGTGGATCATGTCCAGATATCAAAGAACTCAATCTATAATTCTCGATGTACTAACAGATCAATAATAAGGAAAAAGACAATAGAATACGTTATGATTTCAAAAAAGCAAACTTTTCAAATATAAATAATTACTTACTTAATATTAGTTGGGATTATATTATGGATAATGTTGACCTGAAAAATATGTTTAAAATTTTCACAAATGTTTTAAATGAAGCATTTAACTTATTTATTCCAAAGATAAAAAGTAAATCTAATTTTAAATTGCCATGGTATAATTTTAGACTAAGAAATCTGGAAAACATCAAGACCAAAGCTCAAGAAGTTGCTAAATTAACTAAATGTCAGGCTGATGTTCAGAATTTTAAAAGAATTTGAATTTTTAAACAAATTTCTTTATAAGCAATACATTTGGCAAGCAGAGTCCAGAATTAAGTCAAACAGTAAACTTTTTTGGTCTTATTTAAATTCTAAAAGAAAAAGCAAAATTTTTCCTAATAGCATGGGGTACTCGGGTGAAGTTGCCAACGACATTAAATCTATATGTGATCTTTTTGCCAGGTATTATCAGGAAAATTATGATTTGACATTTAACACAAATTGCCAGAATGAGTATAATAATACTGACGAGATAATAGATCTTTGTAATATAAAACTTTCTTTAGCTGAAGTTATAGAAGCACTCTTAGACATTGATGAAAAAAAGGCTGCTGGATTCGATTCTATACCACCTCTAGTATTAAAGAGATGTGTTAATTCGATTTCAGTCCCACTCTTGAAAATTTTTAATGAATCTTTAAGTAAGGGACACTTTCTAGATGTATGGAAAGTTTCATATTTAAATCCTATTTTCAAATCCGGTCGAAAACACCTTATTGAAAATTATAGACTCATTTGTAAATTGTCAGCGATTCCAAAGCTTTTTGAAAAACTAGTTAAGAATAGACTGTATTTTGTTACAAAGGAAATTATTTCACCATTTCAACATGGATTTATGACTGGTCGTTCTACAGTCACAAATTTAACATGCTTTACTTCATTCTGTTGCCATGCATTAGAAAACAGCTTACAAGTCGATGTGCTGTACACGGATTTTTCTAAGGCTTTTGATAGGGTGGATCATAATTTACTTTTAAAAAAGTTGAATAAGCTTGGTATCCATGGCAATATGCATAAATGGTTGTCCTCATATTTAACAAACAGATTACAAATGGTCCGAATTGGAGAAACTTGCTCGAACGTCATCTTGACAAAGTCAGGAGTTCCACAAGGAAGCCATATCGGTCCAATTCTATTTTTACTTTTTGTAAATGATATTACGGAAAATTTAAAAAATGCAAAGTGTCTCTTATATGCAGATGATTTAAAAATATTTAAAGAAGTAAAGAGAGTCAGCGATTGTTTTGTGTTTCAAAACGAAATAAATAAGCTAAGTCAATGGTGTTTTCAAAATAAATTATATTTAAACTTTAATAAATGCAAAGTTTTTACAGCTCACCACAGTATAACACCAGTATTATTCCAATATTCATATGAAACTCAAATTTTTAAGAGAGTTTCAATTGTTTATAATTTGGGCGTTTTATTTGATGAAAGATTGACATTTGGATCGCATATAGATTTTGTTGTTGCGAAGGCAAACTCAATGAACGGATTTTTGAAACGTAATTCTAAAGACTTTAGAGACCCTTACACATTAAAATATTTATTTCTAATGTTAGTGAGACCAATTCTAGAATATTGTTGTGTTGTTTGGTTTCCAATTTATAACACCCACATTAATAGGATCAAAAGAATTCAAAAGAATTTTACTAAATACGCTTTAAGGCATTTTAATTGGTCTTGTAATTTTCCATGCTATGACACCCGATGTTTGATTATTGATATGGAAAAATTAGAAAAACGTAGAAGATCCTCTTGTATTATTTTTATAAGGGATGTTCTGACATATAATATTAACTGTCCTGAATTACTTGCTAAATTACCGATCAACATTCCTTCTAGACAACTAAGAAATAATTATTTATTTTATAATAATTTTCATAGAGCGAACTTTGGACAAAATGAGCCAATATCTAGATGTATAAAATTTTATAACTATATCTGCAATCATGTTGACGGCATTTTACTATCTAGAAATGAATTTAAAAACTTAATTAAAAAATTTTTATGATATTAATTATTTTTATATATGTATGTTGTATATATTCATCATATTGTTATGTAATCAGCATTTGAATTTTTAAACAAATTTCTTTATAAGCAATACATTTGGCAAGCAGAGTCCAGAATTAAGTCAAACAGTAAACTTTTTTGGTCTTATTTAAATTCTAAAAGAAAAAGCAAAATTTTTCCTAATAGCATGGAGTACTCGGGTGAAGTTGCCAACGACATTAAATCTATATGTGATCTTTTTGCCAGGTATTATCAGGAAAATTATGATTTGACATTTAACACAAATTGCCAGAATGAGTATAATAATACTGACGAGATAATAGATCTTTGTAATATAAAACTTTCTTTAGCTGAAGTTATAGAAGCACTCTTAGACATTGATGAAAAAAGGCTGCTGGATTCGATTTTATACCACCTCTAGTATTAAAGAGATGTGTTAATTCGATTTCAGTCCCACTCTTGAAAATTTTTAATGAATCTTTAAGTAAGGGACACTTTCTAGATGTATGGAAAGTTTAATATTTAAATCCTATTTTCAAATCCGGTCGAAAACACCTTATTGAAAATTATAGACTCATTTGTAAATTGTCAGCGATTCCAAAGCTTTTTGAAAAACTAGTTAAGAATAGACTGTATTTTGTTACAAAGGAAATTATTTCCCCATTTCAACATGGATTTATGACTGGTCGTTCTACAGTCACAAATTTAACATGCTTTACTTCATTCTGTTGCCATGCATTAGAAAACAGCTTACAAGTCGATGTGCTGTACACGGATTTTTCTAAGGCTTTTGATATGGTGGATCATAATTTACTTTTAAAAAAGTTGAATAAGCTTGGTATCCATGGCAATATGCATAAATGGTTGTCCTCATATTTAACAAACAGATTACAAATGGTCCGAATTGGAGAAACTTGCTCGAACGTCATCTTGACAAAGTCAGGAGTTCCACAAGGAAGCCATATCGGTCCAATTCTATTTTTACTTTTTGTAAATGATATTACGGAAAATTTAAAAAATGCAAAGTGTCTCTTATATGCAGATGATTTAAAAATATTTAAAGAAGTAAAGAGAGTCAGCGATTGTTTTGTGTTTCAAAACGAAATAAATAAGCTAAGTCAATGGTGTTTTCAAAATAAATTATATTTAAACTTTAATAAATGCAAAGTTTTTACAGCTCACCACAGTATAACACCAGTATTATTCCAATATTCATATGAAACTCAAATTTTTAAGAGAGTTTCAATTGTTTATAATTTGGGCGTTTTATTTGATGAAAGATTGACATTTGGATCGCATATAGATTTTGTTGTTGCGAAGGCAAACTCAATGAACGGATTTTTGAAACGTAATTCTAAAGACTTTAGAGACCCTTACACATTAAAATATTTATTTCTAATGTTAGTGAGACCAATTCTAGAATATTGTTGTGTTGTTTGGTTTCCAATTTATAACACCCACATTAATAGGATCAAAAGAATTCAAAAGAATTTTACTAAATACGCTTTAAGGCATTTTAATTGGTCTTGTAATTTTCCATGCTATGACACCCGATGTTTGTTTATTGATATGGAAAAATTAGAAAAACGTAGAAGATCCTCTTGTATTATTTTTATAAGGGATGTTCTGACATATAATATTAACTGTCCTGAATTACTTGCTAAATTACCGATCAACATTCCTTCTAGACAACTAAGAAATAATTATTTATTTTATAATAATTTTCATAGAGCGAACTTTGGACAACATGAGCCAATATCTAGATGTATAAAATTTTATAACTATATCTGCAATCATGTTGACGGCATTTTACTATCTAGAAATGAATTTAAAAACTTAATTAAACAATTTTTATGATATTAATTATTTTTATATATGTATGTTGTATATATTCATCATATTGTTATGTAATCAGCAGAGTATAAGCTCCATTGATGAAAATAAATGAAATGAAATGAAATGAAAAAAGATTGTCGTAATGGAAAGATTAACCCTCTTTTAGTAAACACCAGACCAATTAAAGACGGAACTGAATAACATTACGGACAACCTCCTGATAACACTACGAATACCAGGAGACTCTAATCACCTAAACCTACTACAACTCTAAAGCTTATTGACAGCACAGTCCCGAGTAACAGAGAGCAGCGTAGTTTTTCTGTTCAAACTACCATTACTAAGCAAGGAACCATTTGATATCTTCAAAGTTGTGCCGGTACCAATCAAGCATAACAAAGGATTTGTGAGTATAGCATCCCACACTGAGTTTCTTACCGTAAATTTGCATAGAGATCAATATTACGATATCTCTGCAAATGAGTTAGCTGCATGCACCCCTACCTTCCAGGAGAAACACATATGCAGACAAAGACATGCCATTTATCACAAAGACGCTGACCCCAATCAATGCGAAATTCAACTATTCAACCGAGTTGACTTTATTGAGAAAAGCTGCTTACTTGACTCAAGAAAGGAAAATCGTTTCTGGATACCGCTATATGACTCTAACGCATGGATTTACGTATTGGATCAAAGCTACACTCTTAATGTGGTATGTGGCACAACAACCTTTCAAATAACAATAGCCGAAGGAGGAGTTTTAAGATTTCGGCAAAATTGTGTGATCAAGCATGACAACCTAACTATAAAGGCTCAACTATAATGCAATTTCGCCACCTTTCGTTAAAGTCAAAATCCAACGAAATGCTTTCCAAAGTTTCTAAAGTTTCTCATCCGACCATAATGTAATTTTGTCAATGACAATGAAATAACATATGACAACTGTCAAGTTTTCTTAAGAAAATGCGCTCGCCAGCGCACATCTAATCGATTGCCAAAGTAACGAATCTATTGCGAACTCTATTATGGGCGCAGCATACATTTTCTTTGTATTCGCTCAGTTCATCGTCGGGTTTTGACACTAGCGTAAAGAGACGAAATTGCATTATAGTTCCGGCTTAAGAGCTCATAACCAGTACAATAGCAGAATAAATCAATATTTCATTCCTTCCCTACATATGAACGAAACCATAATTAACACTCATATCCAGCAACAAGAAGAAATGATCAAGCCACACAAATTAATTACCCAAAATAATTCACACGCAATAACAAATTTGCAGTCGGCAATACATCAAATGAAGGACCAACAAGAACTTCCGAGGAAATTTGATGCCAGAGACATTCATTATTTTGCAGTTAGCTACGTAACGGTAGCCATAGTAGCGGCGATCGTGATAATGTTTGCCATACAACGACGTAGTAAGAAATCTACAACTAAACCTGAGCCAGCAAAAAGGGTCTAGTTTCAACTCGGTGGACAACAACCAGACAATTAATGTTGAATGCTTCAACGGGGGGAGTATGTTAAATATAACGATATGCGAATTAAGCAATTATGCATTACTTTGCATAATACCGCAAATCGCATTATCGGCTGTGGCAACAGAAACAAACTCATCGTAAATAATGACCCAATTCTGCATTTCTCTATGTACTTTATGTATTACACATATTTTATTGTCAATTTATCACTTTAGCATTATTAGCAATACTGATCTACAAATGCACTTTATTACAATATGTCAATTACACACTTTTTACTATAACCTACATACGCTTCTTTGTCAATTTAACACTTTAGTTTAAACCTAGTTATTTACAAATTAAACCCCTTTTGCATGTACTTTGATTTAAGTATAAAAGAAAGTAATTTTGTTAAATAAAAATGAGTTCCATTAAAATAGCATTTCAGCGTTGTTTAATTCCACAAGCGGGCAACAAAACAGTTGTTCGCTATACAAAACAGTTGTTCGCTATACAAAACAGTATCCATTTGTCATTTAATGTTCAACTTTGAACTATTTGATGGAACTGTTCGAATGGTTTTACGGGTGAACGAATGATTTTTTCATTCGTTTGACTTTGGACTATCGGTTACAAGTGAATGGTTTTACGTGTGAACGAATGATTTTTTAATTCGTTTGGACCAATTAATGGTTTTACGTGTGAACGAATGATTTTTTCATTCGTTTGGACTTTGGACTATTGGTTACAAATGAATGGTTTTAGGTTTGAACGAATCATTTTTTTATTCGTTTGGACCATCGGTTGCAGCAAATGAATGGTGATGATAATACCATTGATAAGAGGACTCCACTACACGATTACATGTGTTACTGAGAAAACTTTCTATGGACTTCAACTTAAATCAACTTTACTAGATGTCATTAATAGACGGCTTGGTCAATTAGAAGCGGACAAAATCTGTGCGACTTTCCTAGATCCATAATTTAAGAAGATTGCTTTTGGAAAGGAAGCAAATGCTACAAATGCGTCAAAGTGGTTGACGGAGGAAGTCACATATCTCTTAAATAATAAAAGAGTCAACACAACGGAAATGGAAAAAGATCAAATAATTTTTTGAACAGTAATTCCGGCTTGTGGATGAGGGATGAAGATTACAGTTCTGGAGTTTGGAAACACTGTTGTGTAGAAGGAACTCTTAGGTTCAAGTGTTCTACTACGGCTTTTGGGTTGCCTGTTCTCACGATGTTGGTTGTCCAAAAGGAATAAAAGTCAATGTTTATTTATATTTTTATTGTTATAACTATTTTATTAATATTTCTTCACTTATTTCTATTTATTATTATATTTCATAAATTGGTTTTGGTTTAGTCATTTAACTAATCTTTGACAAGACTTAGTATTTTATCAAGTTTTAGTATTTTCACAAGATTTAGTATTTTCTCAAGACTTACTGACAACTTCAAGACTCTGATGCGTCTCCGTGTTCTGACTGTGACTCTCAATAACGAAACCTCGGTATAGGAGCTTTTAAGCTTATTAAAGCTACTACCAAAGCTTTCTGTACCAGAGTTGTATTATTAAAGTTTAATACATTCAAGCTTTAATGCACGCGACCGTGACCTACATTTGAATCGTATTGCAGCGTGGTGTGCAATATGTGTGTCGGGGTGAATGGGTGAAAAGTATGATACAGCATAAAACGTCGTACGACACAGCGCATATGGCGTCACTACAACGCGTCGAGTTGCAAGATTGCAACAATGTTGTAGATCGTTAATTAAGGATTGGGAAATAGCGGATGTTAGTTCAACGATATGAATGACAGCATTGTTGCAATATTGCAATTGCATAAGATTGATTTATGATTACGACTGCAACATAGTTGCAGTGCTGCCACTACGTAATAGGGTAAATGAGTTGTGAAGTGGTCAATTTACAACAACACCCTGAAGGTGAGCGCAATAATAACTGCGAGCCCGAAGGGCGAAGCTGATATTATATTATTTATTTATGTATTACTATTAATACATTTATGTGGGCGCCGTGGCTTAGTGGAAAAGCGCATGGCTACTGAGCAGGACGTCGTGGTTCGAATCCCAGTAACACCAAAAGTATTTTTTACGGTGTTCCAACTCTCGCGAATGTGTGACAAACGTTCCGAGAGTAATAACTTGTCACGGAAAGCTTTACTATTCGCCGTTCGGATCCGGCCTTAAATTGTAGGCCCCTTCCATTTGTGTCCAAAAATATACATGTTCAACACAAAAGGTTGCGAGAAGCTAGGCCTTGGACCGCAATGGGCTGTCGAGCCGTGTATTATTATTATTATTATAATTATTATTATTATTAATAAAACTATCAAAAAAATGTAAAATAATATATAATTATCAGATAAGATAAAATGAAATTTTAAACTTAAAATTAATTTTAGCAAGATGAACGAACATTTGCGTATTAACCTTGAATTCTTCAAATTTAAGCATTAAAAAATTTATTTATTTGGTTTTGGAAAAAAATTATCCTCAAAAAAAGAAAGGTCGGACTGCAAACATCGATATGGAGGAAGAGAAAATTCAGAACACTAATATATAAGTGGGCGTTAAAATTTTTAGCTGTGATCACCGAAGTTATGAACGAATCCACACATATCCTTATTTAGAACATGTTGATACTTAGAATAGTAAATTTCATTACTTAGATTAATAAAACTTAAATGCACACATTGCACATTTTTTCTTATCAAATAAATGTATA
This sequence comes from Nephrocerus scutellatus, assembly GCA_947095585.1. Taxonomy (NCBI): domain Eukaryota; kingdom Metazoa; phylum Arthropoda; class Insecta; order Diptera; family Pipunculidae; genus Nephrocerus; species Nephrocerus scutellatus. The sequence goes on from OX352762.1 coordinate 40,961,195, forward strand.
AAATTCAAAATAGACACATGTACATGTAACAGTATATTTAGTTACCAAATTGTCTTTATAATTATTCACACGACCAGCGCAATGTGCTGACGTCTTATTTTGCAGTATTCTTGTTCCCACGATCAGTGCAATGTGCTGACTTATTCAGCAGCACAATTTCTTATCACACTTTTGTCATTTATTCCCACGTTCGGTGCACACCTCTGACGTGTGCATTCATATAATATTTTGTTACAAATCTTAGTCTAGCACTTTTTCATGTGAAACATCCGTTCGAGTTGTCTGGGCTATGCTAGCACTGCACTCAACGAATGCATGCTTATGATAAATTATCATAGTATATAAGCTATGAATAAAACGAAATAATTTATCATTCAATTAAAAGGTTCGTAAGAGTTTAATTTGAATCATCGTTCATTGTTCGCATTCTTTGCATTCACTGGGTAATATAAACAAACGTTGCAAGTCTAATTGGTGATACTGGTTTATGTACCATTATCATCAACTATTGTCAAGGTATAAGAACCTTGGTCAATTCTAGTAGACCCAACAACACATCTACATACAAACATTTGGTGACCCCGACGTGATTGCAACAACGTTTATCAATTACTCCGTGAAGCATACCCTGCAGCAGCACTATGGACCAGAAGGCGGAACTGCAACGAACCACTGGATCTGGAATCGAGCGAATCATTTCAAACTATAAGAAGGACCCCGTCACTAGGAAGACAGTCCTTTACTACAAAGAACGCCTTCAAATGCTTGAGGAGCTTTGGCAGGACTTTGATGCAACACATAGCGACATCAAGTCCTCCCATCCAGACCAATTGGATCATCTTTACTTTGCGAATAATTACTACGATGCCATAAAGGCTATTCGCGATCGATACAAAGACGAATTTCAGATGAACATATCGTCCCTTTAACTAGCCGCCGCTAGAGATGTTACAGCAGAAGCAACAAAAGGGACGTTGCCACAGCATAAATTACAAGATGACGTCTCTGCACCACAACAGACGTCAAACGAAGTCATACGCACGATCAGGCGGCAAGAGGCCTTGATGAAGGCACTGCAGCATGCTCTAGACAGCCTGCAGGAATCGCAAGCGACATCAAAGCAGTTATGGGAGCTGAAAAGAGAGACGATAACAAACTTTTGGGTACAAATTGAACGCCTTCAAGACAAAATTTGGGACATGACAGATGACCCACAAACGGCTGGCCACGACCTGCCAGGTTACATCAAAATGGAAGTTATCGTTCAAGATGCACTTGTAAAATGTGCAGAAGAACGCGACAACTGTGCTATACCACAACAATCACAGCCATCCACAACAACGAGCAACAGCACAGGATTGAACTTAACTCAAATTGTACTGCCTAAATTCGATGGAGACTATCTTAAATGGAAACAATTCCACAACTTATTTACTCAAATTGTGGACAAACAATCAATGGCAGAGTGCGAAAAGATGTGGTATCTGAAGACTAATCTGTCGGGAGAAGCAGAAAAACTTATCCGACATCTTGCTCTATCCAATGAAAATTATTCTTCCGCATGGACTATTCTGCAAGAACGCTATGACAATTTGAGGCTCCTAACTACAGCATTCCTAAATCGACTATTGCAGCAAGCTCCAATTTCGTCAGAATCAGCTTCAGGCATAAAGGCAATTCATGACACCACTCAGGAATGTCTACATGGGCTAAACAATCTCGGTGTAAACATCATGCACTGGGATCCACTGCTGGTCCATGTACTCATCAAAAAATTAGATCGCAACACGCACTCATTGTACGAACAGTCATTGAAGAGACCCAGAGCATTGCCCGTGCTATCAGACTTCCTAACATTTCTCGAAGTCCGCTTTCAGTCCTTGGATGCATTGGGAAACAAAGGTCGAATTATAGAAGACCATCAAAAGAAACCGGTTGCACGTGCATTGATGTCTATTGCAGCAGGAAGAGCTCGTTGTCCTCTATGCTCCAGTGACAACCACAAATTGTTTTATTGTCAGAAGTTCTCACAATTGACACCGAAAAGCCACTTGGACTTCGTCAAGAAGAAAAACCTCTGCATTAATTGCCTGAGACATGGCCACATAGCACCATCATGTGCTGTCCGTGGCTGCACGAAATGTTCAAAAAAGCACAACACCTTGTTACATTTTGAGAAAACACCAACATTGCCAACTCATACACCCAGTGGACAACGCCCCCTGGAAATCCATCCAGATAAACTCACAGGGCAGGGCAATACGATTGTGTCGGCAGCTGCATTGGCGCAAACCAAAAGATGTTACGTGTTCCTTAGCACGGTAGTAGTCAAACTTGAGGACAGCCAAGGCGGCGTTGTAGAATGCAGAGCATTGTTAGATTCCGGATCACAGCTCAATTTTGTAACAGAAAAATTGGCAAGAAGACTTAAGCTTCCAGAAGTGATTGAAACCATGGGCATCTTAGGAATCGGTGAAGGCACAAGGCATTCACACAAAAGAATGAATATGCTCCTGAAATCCAGAACGTCCGACTTTTCTATAAATCTTGAAGCATTCGTCCTACCAAAAATAACGCCTCCTCAGCCAACACGAAGGATCGAAACTTCGGAATGGGCCATTCCGAAAAACATTATACTTGCGGATCCACTTTTCGATCGTCCAGATCATGTTGACCTATTAATATGAGCTGAAGTTTACTTTCACTTACTCGACGTCGGACAAATAAGTCTGGGAAGGGACTTACCAACGCTACACAATACACACTTTGGCTGGATAGTCGCTGGGAAAGCTGGAGACGTAACCCAATCATGGGCAACTAGCGGGATTTGCACTGAAGACCAATTGAATCAAGATATGGAAAGATTTTGGAAAATAGAAGAAGTTCCACAATCAGAAGAAAAGAGTCGCACAGCTGAAGAGAAAAGGTGCGAAACCCATTTTACTGAAAACACCAAAAGGATTTGTTTGCAGACTCCCTTTCAAAGGAGATCCAAGCGAGCTAGGAGAGTCAAGAGGGATTGCGCAACAGCGTTACCTGGCCCTCGAGAGAAAATTAGCAAGACAAGAAGACCTCAAACAGCAATATCACCAGTTCATAAATGAATATAGAAATCTTGGACAAATGGAAAAAATCGATGCCAGCAAGATGGAGGGAGCACACTATTTTCTTCCTCATCACAGCGTACTAAAACCGAGCAGCACAACTACAAAATTACGAGTGGTTTTTGATGCATCATCAAAAACAACATCCAATATATCGCTCAACGATCTCTTATTAACTGATCCAACCATTCAAGATGACTTAATCTCAATCCTACTTCGCTTTCTCCTACCCAGATATGTTTTCAAGGCTGATATCGAAAAGATGTATCGGCAAATACTTATTCACGAGGTTGACAAACGCTTCTAGCTAGTTCTTTGGAGAGACACCCCTACATAAGACATACAGACCTATCAACTAGAAACAGTTACGTACGGGATTACATCCGCACCCTATCTAGCCACAAGATGTCTAAAACAGTTAGCAAATGACGAATCCAAGGGTTATCCGTTGGGTGCAGAAGTATTAAAAGGGGACTTCTACGTTGACGACGTAATGACAGGTTCAGATAGCCTGAGTACAGCATTGGAAATGCAGGACCAAACAGATAAGCTGCTTCGTAAAGCTGGCTTCACGCTGCGAAAGTGGTGTTCAAAACATGAGAGCTTATTAAAAAGATTTCCGTCAAGTGACATCGCACTTCAATTAGATCTGGACGTTGATGACTCTATTCATATCAAAACTCTTGGGCAAACATGGATACCTAAGTCAGATTCCTTCCTCGTGGACATTCAACCTAGCATTAACGAAAAAATTAACAAACGCACCGTACTGTCTGACATTGCTCACCTATTCCATTCATTGGGTTTTTTAAGTCCAATAATAGTAACAGCAAAAATGTTTCTTCAAAAACTCTGGAAGGATGCAGTTGATTGGGACGCTGCTCTTTCCAAGGAACTACAATTGGAGTGGAAGCATTTTCGCGAAGGGCTCAAGCATCTGAAGGACGTCAAGATTGATCGACATATATTTTCGCACAGAATCCCAGTCTGTCCAGATTCATGCATTTGCAGATGCGTCTGAAAGGGCATACGGCGCGGCTATTTACATTAGAGCTGTCAATAAGGACAACATCATCACAGTCCGACTACTATGTGCCAAGTCAAAGGTGGCTCCAATAAAAAAAAACTCACTACACCTCGGCTGGAGTTATGCGCAGCAACACTCGCAGCAGAATTGGTCCATCGCATCAAGAAGGACCTGGGATTCAAAGCGTGTTTTACCTATATGTGGACAGACTCGGAAATAGTATTGGCTTGGATTAATTCATCGTCGTCATCCTTCCAAACCTTCGTCGCTAATCGCGTAGCAAAGATCCAGGAGCTCTCATCAGCTCCACATTGGCGACACGTACGATCTAGAGACAACCCGGCCGACATACTTTCGCGTGGAATCCCGGCAGAGAAGTTGGCATCATGCAAACTGTGGTTTTATGGACCTCTATACTTACATGGAGTGGAATCCGCATGGCCCCCTCCATACACGACTAAAGGTGAATGCGACGTCGAGAAAAGAATCACAAAACATGTGTTAGCAGCTACAGCCGAGCCCTACGGTATAATGCACAATGTTGATCATCAAAACAACTTCCGAAGACTTCAACGCATTTACGCTTACGTACTCCGATTTATTAGTTACTCGAGGGCCACAAAGAACAAGGAACCAAAGGGAGATACGGGTATCTTGAACCCGATGGAAATGCATAAGTCATTAATATGTATTATAAGGATTATGCTGGGTGAGGAGTTCAAGAAGGATTTACGACATCTACAACAACTCGCAGAGACCCCAAAGGACAGCCCAATCGTAGGCTTATCTCCTTTCATTGATGATAGAGGCGCAATCCGAGTAGGAGGTCGTCTGGAAGCCTCATCACTACCTTACGAAACAAAACATCCGCTACTACTTCCTTATTCACACCCATTCACGAAGTTACTGATGACGTCACTTCACAGCGAGAATCTACACACAAGCTCTGCTGTCTATCACTAGACAGAAATTCTGGCCCATCAAAGGCAAAACATTAGCGCGATCAATCGTACAGAATTGCGTCAGGTGTGCAAGGGCAAAACCAAAATTGCTCACGCAAATAATGGGAAATCTTCCTGCGCATAGAGTCCAGCCAGCGCGTCCATTTGTTAATGCTGGGTTGCGGTCCATTCAGGACTCATTTTAAGGTGAGGGGAAAGCATCCTCAAAAAACATACATCGCAGTATTCTGCTGCTTCGCATCAAAGGCAGTTCATCTAGAACTTGTCACGGACCTCTCGACCATGGGGTTCATAGCGGCTATAAAACGATTCATTGGAAGGCGCGGTAATTGCCGTCACTTGTATTGTGACAACGCAACCAACTTTGTCGGTGCCAAGACATCCTGAACTGTTACCTCAAGCAGAAGCACCTCCGAAGAAGAAAATTCGAAACAATCCTCTCGATACGCTACCGACTATCTTACTCATCTCGTTCCTATTACCAATAGTCATGGGGTTTGAAGTAAAAATACTCCAATTCAACTCTACTCTCGGCATCCATTTCGAAAACTTAGGAAACGCACATATCATTTCGGATGAATGGAACTTAGTGGTTTACTACGACCTGAAGCCCTACCGAAACAACTTGAACCTAGTAAGAGAAGGCTGCATCAAGCTCAAAACACTATGCCGAGCCATGACAGATAAAGATTTCTGCAACAATTCTATACACTTCGTTCATCTCAATCAGGAATTGGAAGACAATGATGAACTACTGCGACAAGGATCCTCCCGATCAAAAAGGGGGGCTATCAATACTGTGGGAAATGTAGCCAATGCCATATTTGGAGTCTTAGACTCAGATTATGCCGAACGCATGTCACGCGTCATCATAGATATGCGAGCTGGAGAAGATTATCTCTTACGTCTTATGAAAATCAAACATCAATTATCAATTCTACGGCCAACCTGATCCGAAACAACCAAGGAAGAATCAAAAAACAATTTCAAAATCTCGACGTCGATTAGCTCAGCTAGTAATATCGCAGACTTTTCAAATTTTCCTCACTGTCACCAATCTTCAAAAAATGCAATCGTCTATCTTGGACCTAATGACAGAGCTACATCATGGAAGGCTAAGCACCGCAATTATTTCAGTGCATCAGCTGCGACAGGAATTGACAACTATTAAGGCCCATTTACCAGCCTCTCTTCATCTTCCAACGACATTTGAAAACGCCGCACAGCTCTACAAATTAATGATGGTAGAAGGAAGAATCGTCTCAAACACTATCATATTTAGACTAAAGCTACCATTGCTGTCATCTGAAGAATATGAACTTTATCGAGTCATTCCCGTACCCGTGCTTGTCAACACTTCATTCGTAGCAATAAAACCTTCCACCGACTACATAATGATCAGCCTCCATCGAGACCAATACTATCCACTAATGGAAAATGAGTTGCATTCATGCATTTAGATCATGGAAGGCGAGACAATGTGCGAGCCAAAACATCCAATTCATCAAAAGGGGTCAAACGTCAGCCAGTGTGAAGTCGACCTTTTGAACCAAATTCTCGACAACTCATCATGTCAGTTTATCAATTTCGCAAACAACCAGTACTGGGTCCAGATACGAAATTCAAATCAGTGGATATTTTCCCTACGGAACGAAATTCTGTTAAACGTCGTTTGCCAAAGAAACGTGTCTCAAGTAATTCTGCAACGGTCTGGCATTATAACCATTCCGGCGGACTGCACCGTTAAACACGATTTAGTTGCCATCCATGGGCACAACGTCTATTCCAGCTCAGTAAGGAAATGGTTCACGCCGGTGGGGAATCTGTCCAACTTCATGAACATCCGCAATCCAGAATACTTAGTTCACCACACGATAGAGTATTCAGGAAAGTCAGATGAAAATATCCAAGAGTTCATCACACAACAGCAACTTAATGAATTACTGCACCAAACACAAGCCCATGATGTCCATCAGTTTACGATTGGATACATCGCTGTCTTCTGCTGCCTGATGCTACAAAATCTGGACTAACATACAAAGTCGTCGAAAACAAGCAACGACCAACACACCACTGCCAGCTCCTAGGACTATCTCAAGAGATGGAGACAACTTTACCGTTCATATTTGAACAATAGTTCAAGGCGCGGAGAATGTTGATACTTAGAATAGTAAATTTCATTACTTAGATTAATAAAACTTAAATGCACACATTGCACATATTTTCTAATCAAATAAATGTATAAAATTCAAAATAGACACATGTACATGTAACAGTATGTTTAGTTACTAAATTGTCTTTATAATTATTCACACGACCAGCGCAATGTGCTGACGTCTTATTTTGCAGTGTTCTTGTTCCCACGATCAGTGCAATGTGCTGACTTATTCAGCAGCACAATTTCTTATCACACTTTTGTCATTTATTCCCACGTTCGGTGCACACCTCTGACGTGTGCATTCATATAATATTTTGTTACAAATCTTAGTCTAGAACTTTTTCATGTGAAACATCCGTTCGAGTTGTCTGGGCTATGCTAGCACTGCACTCAACGAATGCATGCTTATGATAAATAATCATAGTATATAAGCTATGAATAAAACGAAATAAATTATCATTCAATTAAAAGGTTCGTAAGAGTTTACTTTAAATCGTCGTTCATTGTTCGCATTCTTTGCATTCACTGGGTAATATAAACAAACGTTGCAAGTCTAATTGATGATACTGGTTTATGTACCATTATCATCAACTATTGTCAAGGTATAAGAACCTTGGTCAATGCTAGTAGACCCAACAACACATCTACATACAAACAGAACACATATTACCTTTAGATACAAATGCAACAAAAATATATGTTATCCCATATACGATAACATTTTTTTTAAAAATTTTTTATTTAATTTTTGCCATGCGTTCTTTTCAGCAACAACTCCATAATTTTACTCACCCAAGCAATTTATTTTATTGTAGCATCATTGTTATTTGAAATGAAGACGGCGCGTAATCGTGTGCTGTAGCAGACATTTCGTGAGCAGATGCGACCACTGTGGTTGTCGACAAGAGTAATGAGAACGACCATAACTACGAATAGAGAAAACAAGTAACGTCAAAAAATTTCATCGTACAAGTTTGCCCGCGACGGTTCGGGGAAAATATCATCCTTGTCATTACCCTTCTCTCTTGCACTTATAGAATTCAAGATTTCATTGTAAGACTTTTCACCGTGTAGATTTGGGTCATAGAACATAAAATATTTGTGTTGAATTATTGCCTCTTTTAATTAGCTCAAACCGTATGCGAACAATAACGATAGTTAAGCTGTCAAAGTAAAAGGGTTTTCGTGTTTTTCGTGGTTAATGCTATGATAATAGAACGCGAAACCAAACTCACATTTGACAAGAACAACATACTGAAAAATTAGTATGCTTGTGCTGCTTGTTGGTCCGAAGCGATGGATGTTGCTACCCTTACCAACTCATTATATAGCATTGGAATAGAGTGAATGGAACGCAAGGCTTGTAGTCATCAAAATCTTTCACAAAAAGTATTGGTTTTAGTTAAAATTACGTCTATCAATTAGGAACTAAAGCTGTATTGTTTTGGCAAAGACAGCTTGGCTTACAACAACAATCGCATAAGCATAAAGCCGAAAGTCAATCCAAAAAATTTTTAGGATTAAGAAACTAAAGCCATTTTATAGCTATTGTGCTCACCGTAAGGCGGTAAAACCAAAAGCTGTTGATTTGAGAATTAAAGTAAAACCAGCTGAGCTTTACCCAAGCAATACAGCTTAAGAGTCTTAAATTTAACTTTTTAATTTTTATCCTCTCGAATGACATGCAAGTTGAATGAAGCAAATGCACATTAATTTTTTTCACGATATATGATTGTGACTGTAAAAGATTTCATTATATGTTTAACGAAAAAAAAATATTTAAAAAGACAACTTGGATGAAAGAATGATATACAAGTGAATATGAAGATTCGAAATTATTAAAAAAATAGAAAACATCAGTGATTAAGTATTATTAAAATTTCTTTCGAAAGAGTAAATGAGTGGAATTATTAGAAAAAGCTGTACCATTCATTATTAAACAAGCAACTTTAGTTAGAGAAAAAATAAAAATTTTTGCTCGCAGGGCTCAAATGTAAATCAAGCGTTATAGTAGATTGAAATCGATTGAACAAAATATTTATTAAGAATGCTTCTTGTATGGCCCCTATAACGAATCACAATTGGTAAATTTCTTTTTTTTTCATTAACAGACCCGCACACTCGCTAGAGCTATTTGTGGCACTTATAATAGTAATGCAGCATTATTGAATTGCGAAGAAATTTACTCCGTGAGTCCAACATTTAAAAAGTAGAAATCAACGGTACGGACTTAATGTCTGAGTCCGAAGCTAGTAATGTATCGGACAGTGGTTCCGAAGATGGAAGTATGGGTTCAAATAAATCGCAGCACAGCGTCAGGTAAAAAACCTTAATTATTTGAGTCGCATCAAGGAAATACTTATTAAATTTTTAGGTCCAGATCAAGATCTAGATCTCCTTCCGTATCAGTATCTCGTTCTAGGTCGCAATCGCGAACACGATCTAGATCTCAATCAATTGGGTCTGGATCAGACTCTGATGTTGTTGCCTCAGCTAATAAGCGACGGAAAAAAAATCGCAGTCTATCAGGAGACGAAGATGAAGAAATTGAAGAAGAACAGGAACCAGAGGGCGAAGATCTCGATTCTGAAGAATATGATGAAGAAGAAGACGGCGATGATAGACCTAAGAAAAAGAAGAAAAAGGAGCGTTTTGGTGGATTTATTATTGATGAAGCCGAAGTTGACGATGAGGTAAGACAAAATTCCCAGAGCCTTAATTAAATTATGCTAAAAATTGTTTTTGTTTTTATTAATTTTGAAACTACATAGAAATAATTTTCTTTTATATACAAACTGCAAATTATTTACCATATTCAACACACTGTATTATTCAGTGTTTGGTGGTGATTTTATATTTCATTTAAGTCTCTCTGTTTTTTTCATTACAATTTAGAGGAAAGATTCTCAATTTTATGGTCTTATATTTTATATCCCTTTCATGATTATTACAGAGTAGAATGGCTGTTTTGTATTGATTAATTTTATTTAATTTAGCAATTCTTAATTCATTGGAGAACCATACGTTTGTATTTCTTACAGTTTTTCTTTAATATTTAGAAATTCATTTACGATTGATCGCAAAAAAAATTTTTGCCTTATTTTCACAGTTTGTAAAATAAAATGTTAGCATATCATCATCATCATCATCTTGTCCTGTAACCCCGGTTGGGGCAGCATAGGGCGTCAACAAAACGTCTCAATCCTTCACGGTCTGCAGCAAGGTATTTTAGCTGTGGCCACGTCCTTCTCTGGGATTCTGCTTCTGCTAAGACAGTTGATTTCCATGTTTTTCTTGGTCTTCCAACCCGCCGTGCACCCTGTGGATTCCATTCAAGGTTAGGTTAGGTTCGGTGGATGCTATTGCACACTTAGACCGAAGTACGGTCCATTGTGATACCACCGGATCAGAGCCTTTCCCCTTTTATAATAGAGCCCATTTTGTGCTCCTTGTGAATTTGAAGATGTCTCCCACTTTGCAGTTTTCGACATCCGATAAGCTGTTTAATGTACCATATCCCAGATATTTTTGTCTTCTGCTTGCAAGAGCCGGGCATGTACACAGAAAATGGCATACTGTTTCCTCCTTCTTCGTAGGGATATCAATGCTCTAGAGCGATTTAGGTCCAGCTTTGGCCAGACTTGTTTTGCTATAGTACATGTCTCTTTCGGAGCATTAACTTGACCGTTGATAAAGGTCTTCCTATGCCTGCCCTTTCCGGTAGCAGTTAGAGTTTTGTGCCATTTCTGGCTAATTCGTCTGCTTTGCAATTCCCAACGATATCAGAGTGAACGGGGACCCATACTAAGCATAAGTTAAGAAACTCACTCATCTCCTTGAGAGATGTGTGGCAGCTTATCGCTACCCCCGATGTCATCAAGACCGATTCCAGCGATTTGATTTCCGCCTGACTGTCTATGTAAATTATAATATCGGTTACCGATATTATATTATGTTTTAGCCAGGTCACCGCTTCCTCAATCGCTGTTACCTCAGCCTGATACACGCTGCAATGGTCCGGGAGTCGAAGGAAATGCTCACGCTAGGTTTGTCACAGTAGACTCCGGCACCGACCCTACCGTCGAGTTTGGAGCCATCCGTGAAAAATTTCATAGCAGAAGTTTCTTGTGGCGATCCATCCCTCCATTGATCCCTGGAGGGGTAGATGGCTCGGAAACCCTTTCTAAAGCATAACACTGGTTGTGTGTAATCTAAGTTCGGCAGTTTAACCTTTAGCAAGTTGTTTATCGTCGAGTGTCCCGTTTGAATAGGTTTCCACCGACGCGTTGCTGACAGTCGCGTGGCCGTAAAGGCTGCTCTCTGTCTGCCGTATATATCTAAAGGGTCAGGTGCAACATTAATTCTAGGGCGCGTGTTGGTGTGGTTTTCAGTACTCCACTAATGTGAAGACTGGCTGCCCTTTGCACCTTCTCCAAAATTTTTATATAGGTGGATTTTCCAAGAGCCGGCCACCAAACGCTAACACCGTACATGTGTATTGGTCTTACTACTGCAGTGTATAGCCAGTGTACCAGCTCTGGCTTTAATCCCCAGCTTTTACCGATGGCGCTTCTACACGCATATAGAGCTTTGGTAGCTTTGTTAACTCTCTCTAAAATGTTTGGTTTCCAGCTTAGTTTATTAATGATATCATTTATGCATAGCGTGTGAGTTTCTTGCTGAGTATTGAGTTCTGACTCATTCCTCAAGTCGGTCGAGCCTGAAAAGTGGGTTTGCAAGAGAAGCTCCAGAGCTTCCTTGCTCGAAGTCGTCCATGACCATCCGGTTTTATTAAGTAACTAGGATTGATTGGGTTGTTGGAGAGAATCTTTCTAAGGCGAGTGGTCTTCTATTTTTTTACAGAAGATTCTCCAGGATTTCCTCTTTGACTTCCTTAGTTCCCTTTTGTAGATTTTAAGGCATTCCTTATAGAAGTCCCAGACTTCGGTACTTTTAGTAATCTTTGCCTTGTTAAAGGCTAGTTTTCTGGTGCTCCCTTATTACAGAAGACCACCATACTGGTCTACGTTTACCTCTTGGGTAATCCGTGGGACACGCTGTTCCCATAGAACGATTACATGCGTTAGTGCCAGTGTTCACCATGCAGTCAAGTTCTTCTACTGTCGCTGGGGGCTTAGGGGGCATCCCGTACAAGTTCCAGTTCGTCTTCATTTTATTTCTGAAGGCCGAGATTCAAAGTGATATACATACCTGTGGTCAGAGAAGGAGTGCTCTTTCGCTACCCTCCATTCTTTTACCATATGGAAAATCTTATCAGAAACGAGAGTTACATCTAGCACTTCCTGTCTATTTTTAGTAATAAAGGTGGGCTCTTGGTCAATATTACAGACTAGGAGGTTAGTATTTAAGAGGTATTCAAAAAAAGACTCACCCCTATCATTAATGTCAGTGCTTCCTCAGACTGTGTGGTGTGCATTAGCATCGCACCCGAGAATCACACTGATTTTTTGTTTGTCTGCTTCCAGAATAAGTTCAGCCAGGTTATCCGGCTGTGTATTCTTCTCGCGATTGAGGTACGCAGAAACCAGCCAGATCGTGTTATTGCACAACCCAAAGCTGGCCGCGGTTATGTCCCTAAATTGTGGGAGTAGAAAAATGTTCAAATAAGTCTTTCCCATTAAACATGATCTGACCTTTCCAGTCTTACATGAATGTATGATTGTGTACCCCTTTAAGTTGAGTCCACAAATCCTATTATTATTGCTTATCCATGGCTCTTAGGTCTTCTGCCGATTCGGACAGTCTAAGGATAAGCGCCGCCGAAGCGGCCTTAGTATGATGTAAGTTAATTTGCAGGATTTTAATCATAAGAAAATAACCTTACCTTCTCCTTTTATAACCGCTATAGCGGTTTAATGTTCTGTCCCCGAGGACACGCCGGATGCATCCGTCTCGTTCCTCAAGGCCTCTATAACTGTAATGTATGCCAGTTCCCCCAGCGAATCTGACAAACATTCCTCCTCAATGGAGAGCATTGGATCCATTCTATTGACCAAGTCTTCGCTGGAACGACTGTCTTTTTGTCTCCTTAGTGAGCTGTCCCTTGGAGGTCTCAGCCCATCTTTCAAGTATCTTAGGGGCTGAACGACCTTCTCTATATTGTAGCTTGCCCAAGGAAGAGACTTGGCATTGCTAGTCCCAGTCGATGACTTAGGATCAGACAACCCTATTACTTTGGAGGGAGACCCACCTTTTAGATTCGAGTAGCTCCCCCCTGATGCTTTGCTGGTCCCTGGAGTTTAATCCTTAGGTTCCGACAACACTATTACTCTGAAGGGAGACCCACCTTTAAGGTTCGAGTAGCTCCCCCCTGAAGTCTTCGGTATTTGGTGAGCACCGGTCTCGTTTTTCGGCCTTTGTAGAGCGCCGATCTCGGGTTTTATAAAAATTTTATTATTTTGGTCCATATTTGATACCACGAGTGTCGGAGAAAGGGTGGTCCACCTGGGCAGAGATACGAATTATTATTTAAATGGGCCACCAGCCTAGTCGATCATCGGCTCAGTTCGCATGACACCTTGATCCAGCCCATTGCTGTCAATTAGCGTGAACCGCCCCGCACCTAGGTCACTTGATATTCACCCGTTACGATTCCACAACCGCCCCAAGGACCTGGAGGCGACAGCATTGCAGAGCATTCCATTCAAAGGACTGCTTTGCTATTTCGTCGTTTGGTTTCCTCAGTGTGTGACCAATCCATTGCCAATTGCGCTTTCTTGTATCTACGTCCAGCCGCTCTTGACTTGTCCTGCGCCACAATTCCTCGTTTGATACAATTTGTGGCCAGCGAATCTTTAGGATGTGTCGTAGACAGCGATTCACAAAAGCTTGCAATTTCCTCGAAATACTAGACGTAACTTCCCAGGTTTCGCAGGCATATAATAACACGGATTTGACATTGGATTCGAAGAATCTCAACTTGTGCGTATGGAGATTTGACTGGATTTCCAAATTGGGGTCAGAGTACTACCAAAGGCAGCACGAGCTTTATTAATTCTACTTTTAACGTCCAGATCCGTACCGCCATTTGCAGAAACAATACTGCCAAGGTAGTTAAACTGATCGACTTCTTCCACTGGCGTCTCCTTTATAATAATACGCAGCTTTTTGGAGCGGCCTGTGAGCATTATTTTTGTCTTTTTGCTGTTTATTCTAAGACCACTCGACGCTCCCTTAATTTTCAGTTTTTGGCACATCCCGTTCAGCCCACTGATGTTATTAGCAAGGAGGCATATGTCATCGGCATAGTCTAAATGACTGAGCCTTTCAAACGGTCTCCATTGAATGCCCTGTCGCTCCGCTGTACCAACACTGGCCGTCAGTACGTTGTCCATCGCCAGCAGGAAGAGGATTGGCGGTAGAACATCCCCCCTGTCTAACGCCCTGTTGCACTACGAAGGATTCGGATAGCTGCCCATTGTGTCAAACAAAACACCTAATAATGGCAACAATTTTTGAAGGAATTCCTCTACAATATACATTCTCGGCTAACTCGATCAAAGGCCTCAAAATCCACGAACATGAGGTAAAGCGGCGATTGAAATTCCTTCAACTGCTCAAGGAAGATACGCAGGGTGTTAATATGATCGACCACTGCGGAAGCCAGCATGATGCCTCTTGAGTGTAGACTCGATTCTATCCTTTATCCGCACGAGAATGATGGTTGCCATTCAGACAAAACGGTGAAACCCCGCCAATTTTTGCAATTCTTAAGGTCACCTTTCTTTGGCAGCTTAACAATTATACCATCCTTCCAGTCCTTGGGATAGCTTTCGTTTTCCCAAATACTTTGTATCAATGGATGTAGAATACTAGCCGTTGTTACGGGATCGGCTTTCAGGAATTCAGCTGGTATTCCATCAAGTCCAGCTGTTTTGTTGGTTTTGAGGAGATTTATTGAATTTTGGATTTACGATTTTGAAGTGAGTTCGCTGTCGATACCGCTATAGGACCTGCGCATCTCGTTAAGTTGGGGCACTTCAGCACTCTGCTCAACGGAATCCTTATTTAGCAGGGCACAAAAATGATCCTTCCATCTGCGTAGCTGGTCCTCAATTGTTACCAAAAGTGTGCCATCCACATCCATTACAGGATGATTGGTGTTGCTTTTTTCCCAATAACATCTTTGGATATTTGGTACAGTACACGGATATCTCCTCTTCTTGCAGCGTTTACCGCATTATCTGCGAGTCCATCTAACCTCACCCTCCTGTCACGTCTCACACAGCGATAGACCATCTTGTGTGCAATGCGATACTCGCTTCGTAATTCAGCCTCTCGTTGAACATCTGCTTCGGCATTTATTTGCATTTTCAATGATTTGCAAAGTTCGATTTTATCCCAGGTGTCTTGTGATATTCAAGAGTCTCCAGCTCTTGTCCGCTTGGGTACAGTTTCGGATCCAGCCTCCATAAAAATACTTTTTATTTCACCCCACATCTCATCAATTGTTGAGTGCTGAATTCCGTTTAATGACGAAGCTCTGTCGTTAGGGTGGTGACATAGTTACGACGAATGTTGGGGTCGTTTAAAGCATTCGTATTGAATTTTGAACTCCTTGCTGCATCCTGCGCTTGTCTTTGTACGGCAGCGGTGCGTAGTTTAAGACTCATCAGAACCAAATGGTGGTCACTTCCCACATCGGCATTTCTTATACTTCGAACATCACACATTGACTTCCTCCATCGCTGCTGAATCATCATATGTTCAATTTGGTTTTCAGTTTGACTATCCGGATGCACGTCTTATGCTTAAATACAGTCCCGCCCAGCACAAGACGATTCGCGTTACAAAAGTCGATAAGCAAATCGCCATTTTCGTTCCGTGACCCCAAGCCATTCTTTCCCATCACGTTGAGGTCTCCCATGACGATTATGATATCAGCTCTCGGAACACTCCTGTAAACCGAGTTAAGATGAGTGTAGAACGCGGTTTTGTCTTACTCGGTCGCTTCATTTGTGCGGGCGTAGCACTGAATGATTGTTATGTTACGGATTTTTGAACGAAACCTTGCTGTTATTAATCTCGCAGAAAAGGGCGCCCAGGACATAAGAATACGCCGCGCTTCTTCGTTCAACATAAAAAGGTTACCTCTTGGGGACTCATTTTCAGTTGTTGTCATAGTTCATGTATTTGCATATATCCTTCCACCATGGTGTTTTCCGAGATACGGTTAATAACATACATAAGCTCAGATTTGACAGGCACACCCGCCCTTTGTATGGTCAAACACAAAAATAATCGAGGCCGCACACTATGGGAAAACACCTTTTGTAGCAGCCCAATATGGGATTACAGGCGCTACTTGCTGCTGCCGTTGGCCTTTTAAGATAGGCTTTCCGCCACCAGATTTTCATGCTGTTGACCGCCACCTGTAGTTCTTCCGCCTTTTGGGGGCTTTTAACCATCCAAGGACAAGTTTGTGCCCTGACCAGCATCGCTGATTATTCGCTTCATTGCAAGCCAAGTTTTAAAACGAGTATTTTAAAAAAAAATTACACGCGACACGTGACACTCGTCAAGTCATCGCAAGTCGTTTTAAAACAAGTACCTTAAAAAAAAAATTACACGCGCCACACGCGACGCGCCACACGCGACGCGCAACATGTGACACGCGTCAAGTCATCGCAAGTCAAGTTTTAAAACAAGTACTTTAAAAAAAAAAATACACGCGCCACACGCGACGCTCGTCACGTCATCGCAAGCCAAGCGCTTACCAATTGTTTGAAAACAAGTCTGACTGGTAGAAGTCGCGATATACAATCGGACAAATATACAAGCCGACAAACCCACAAACCGACACACGTACGCTAGAAAAATTTTCTTGTCCTCTGATATTAGCTTCGCCCTTCGGGCTCGCAATTAACGCAAATACGTATTCTAATAATAATAATATTCGGCGCGACAGACCATTGCGGTCCAATGCCTAGCTTCTCGCGACCATTTGTATTGCGCATTTATATTTTTTTAACACAAATAGAAGGGACCTACAATTTAAGGCCGGCTCCGAACGGCGAATTAAGAAGCTTTCCGTGACAAGTTATTACTCTCGGAGCGTTTGTCACCCATTCGCGAGAGATGGCACACCGTGAAAAATACTTTTGGTGTTACTGGGATTCGAATCACGAACCTCCTGCCCAGTAGCCACGCGCATTTCCACTGAGCCGCGGCGCCCAAAAATAATATTAATTCATTAAAATTGCACAACTCTTCAATCCTCGAATTAAATTGATTAAAAAATACAGAAAGAAATACAGAAGAAGAAATCTTCTTATATGAGACTTAAACTGCCGAACACCAGAACTCAACATTTAAGATAGTAAAGCGAGCTTCTCAGCTCGCCATATGGATAATTGTAATTCAGCCTAAAGACTGAATTATCTTAAAAGGATTTTACTTTAAAAAAAAAAGCTGAGCGCTTAACAATTGTTTTAAAACAAGTATTTATAACATATGTCACGTCATCGCAAGCCAAGATTTCACGCGCCACACGCGACGCGCAACACGTGACACGCCTCACGTCATCGCGAGCCAAGTTTTAAAATAAGTAATTTAAAAAAAAAATTACACGCGCCACACGCGACACTCGTCACGTCATAGCAAGCCAAGTTTTAAAACTGGTATTTAAAAAAAAAAAAAAAAAAATACACGCCCCACTCGCGACGCGCGACGCGCGACATGTTTTACGTCATCGCAAGCCAAAATTTAAAACGAGTATTTAAAAAAAAAAAAAAAAAATTACACGCGCAACACGTGACACGCCTCACGTCATCGCAAGCCAAGATTTAAACAAGTATTTAAAAAAAAAATTACACGCGCCACATGTGACATGCCTCATGTCATCGCAAGCCAAGCGCTTACCAATTGTTTTAAAACAAGTCCCACCAAAATTCTGACTGGTAGAAGTCGCGATATACAACCGGACAAACTGACAAACCGACAAACCCACACACGTACGCTAGAACATTTTTTTTGTTCTCTGATTATTAGCTTCGCCCTTCGGGCTCGCAATAACAAGATTTTGTATTATTTCAAGTTTCTAATATTTTTTAGAATAAATGCACACTCCACCGGTATGTCGTGAACTAGAGTCCACCCTAGTTAGATTATAGTTATTAATGTCGACTAAGCCGTCATTCGTTATAGCCAATTTTGAGAAATGAACAAGCAGGATTTCGCCCAAACCGTTTTTGTACTGATCAAATTAACACCCTGCGTATAATCATTGAACAGTCAGTTGAGTATCGCTTTCCTCTGTATATGTTTTTGGTAGATTTTAAACGCGCTTTTGATAGCCTAGGCCGAAACATGATGTGGCAGATTTTGTCTAGCTACGGTGTTCCGGAAAAAATCATTAACATCATTAAAGAGCTGTACCGTGACTCAACATGCCGCGTCATTCATAACGGTCATCTTGGCTCACCTTTCAACATCTACTCGGGAGTCAAGCAAGTTTGCACCCTATCACCATTGCTTTTCACAATTGTTATCGACTGGGTGATGAAAATAGTAACCCATATTCTATTGGGTTTGCCATCGAATGTTTTTCACCGCCTAGAAGACCTAGACTATGCCGATGATATCTGTCTCCTATCACAATCGCTAGGTGACATGGAGCGAAAATTAAACTCACTAGAACTCCACGCTAACAAAGTGGTTTTAAAAATTAACGTCTCAAAAACAAAACTACTTCGCGTTAACGCTAGTGGAACATGTGATCTCTCGATTGACGGACATCAGATAGAGGAAGTCGATAAGTTTTGTTATTTAGGCAGCTGGATGTCAAGAAATGGTAGTGCTGACTCGGATGCGTGCTCTCGTGTAAACAAGGCGCGACTCTCCTATAGTATGCTAAATAATATCTGGAACTCCTCGCGAATCTCCCGGAATCTAAAGATAACGATCTTCAGATCTAACGTTCTCTCAGTACTCTTGTATGGCTGCGAAACGTGGAAAATCACAGAGTCAATTGAGACGCGCCTCCAAGTTTTCGTTAACAAGTGCTTAAAGAGGATACTGAGAATAAGATGGCCGGACGTTATCACCAATCAAGACTTGCGGAGAGTAACACAGCAGGAAGCAATCGCGATCACCATCGGACAACGAAAATGGAGCTGGATTGGCCACACTGAGAAAGCCAGCGGACGACATTACGAAACTAGCGCTCGACTGGAATCCACAAGAAAGCCGTCGAGTTGGCCGTCCTAGCAAGACATGGAAAAGGACAATAGAAAAGGAAGCAAGATCCCAGGGGACCGAGTGGCGTCTCTTGAAACCTAAGGCGTTAAATCGAGTTCGTTGGCGAGCGTTTGTAGAAGCCCTGTGCTCCCCTGCGGAGTAAAGGAAAAAAAGAAGCCGTCATTATCATATTAACTCAAATGTGTTTCACTCAAACAGATAAGTTCAATATTTTCCGTAACAATTAGGGATTCCAAATCACAAAAGATGTTAATAAGACCCTGGATGTTTAGATATATGCAATTAATATTATTTAATTGCTAGTTTTTTTTTTTTTTTTTTATAATTTGCGCACGCCAAAAAGGGGTTCGCACCCTTATTATGTTCGGCAATATGCTTGGCACAGCGTGGGCTTTAAGGAAAAGGAGAAGAAGAGAGGAGATGTCTATGAGCTTGTGTCTTGAATGTCTGTGGATCATAGTGATGTGGAAAGACAGAGCTTGGCAGAGCATTCCACATACGTGTTGTACGGCTGAAGAACGAATCCCTGAATTTAACTGTACGTCCGAAGATGGGCTTAAGGGTAAATTAATGTGCATTTAGAGCGCCACGAGTATTGCGGTTGAATACAAGGAGAGGTGGCATGCAACTGGCTATTTCTCTTGAGCACCGCTGGTGGAAGAAGCGATAAAACAGTGACAAGCAGGAGACGTTCCGGCGGTGCTCAAGCGAATCTATTGATTTCGTAATGTTTTCGTCACCGATAAGTTTTATCGCACGGTTTTGTATTCTATCTAGTTGATACAAGGTGGTTTTAGGCGCACCAGACCAGATATGACAATTGTATTCAAGTTTAGGGCGAATTGTAGATAGTAGCCAGGTCAGAGGGAGTGAAAAATTTCTTGCACCGGGTTAGAAAACCTAAACATTTCGCAGCATTTTTGGCGACGGTAAATATGTGGTCACTCCAACGAAGCTTGTCGTTAACGCACATGCCGAGAATTGCGAGTTTTTCAGTTTCTTCGATGCAAGTGCCATTCATAGATAATAGCATGGGATTTGGGATTCGCTTGGACGACAGGAGACAGCATTGGGTTTTGGAAGCGTTAAATTCAACTCGATTGTTTTCTCCCCATTTTATTATGCTGTCTAGGTCAGAGTTTAACGTGCTTAACATACGAAGTTGTTTGAGTTCCACATGAGATGTGGAGGGACGTTCCTCAAACTTATATGAGAAGCTGAGAGTGCTGTCGTCAGCGAAGGAGTGAATTGGATTAGAAGTCACAGATAAGAGATCATTAATAAAAATGAGAAAGAGTGTCGGGGACAGAACAGAGCCCTGGGGAACGCCAGCATTTATGTGGTGAATTTCAGACTTGAATCCGTCCAAAACAACTTGAATTGAGCGGTCCAAAAGATAGCTTCTAATCCAATGAAGCAGTTTATCATCGACACCAAAGGCACGCATTTTTAACAAAAGAGCTTGATGCCAAACTCTGTCAAATGCCTTAGAAATATCAAGTGCAACAGCTTTGCTTTCACCAAATTGATGCAAAGACCGGTTCCACTGTTCGGTGAGATATACCATCAAATAACCAGTGGAACGTTGCCCACGAAATCCGTACTGCCGGTCACTAAGGATTTCATTGGTTTCAAGATATTTCATGAGCTGAAAATTTATCAGCGTTTCCATGACCTTGGAAAGAATGGATTAAGTGCTATGGGTCGGTACGAAGAAGGAGACGACGGCACGCCTTTTTTGGGTATGGGCTGGACAAAGGCTGTTTTCCAACTTCTCGGGAAGAGTCCAGAAGAATAGGATAGATGGAAAAGCTTACGCAATGGTAATGCCAGCTTGAAAGAACACCTCTTCAGAACTAATGGGGAAATACCATCTGGCCCAGCGGATTTGTGAATGTTGAGATCGTTTAAAACTCTAGCAACTGCACGAGTACGAATGAAGATCTGTCCCATAGAGTGTTCAATACTCGGGGGTGCAGGCGGCATCAATGCACAATCTGGAAGCGTGGAGCTAGCTGCAAAATGTGCAGCAAACAGATTGGCTTTGTCTTTAGAGTTCACAACTGGAGTGTCATTATAAATGAGCGTTGGAATGGCCGACGAGGCTGTATTTTGTCCTTTGGGACATTGTAGTATTTTTTGCCTCAATTTTCGGTCGTAGGCGAATTTGACTCGCCGAAGATGAGCATTGCAATCATTTCTGGCTCGTTTAAATTTTTTTCGGTTTTCCTCTGAAGGGTTTGCTTTGTAAAACCGAAAGCATACCTCTCTAATCCTAGAAGCCTCTTTACAGCTCGACACGTACCATCCATCATCCTTTGGTTCGAAAGACTTATCCCTGAAGGGGATAAACTTTCTCATACCAATAGAATGATGTTTGTGATTGCATCCGCGGCGGCATCCACGTTGTTATCGCGAAACAATAGCGACCAGTTATAACTCCCAAAGAAGTTGTTAAGGCCGTCCCAATTGGCTTTCTCGTATTGCCATACTGTTTTTTTGGGCGTTTTTTCTCTAACTGCGTGGTTTGTTAACGAGAAATTAGCTGATACAACACAATGGTCAGACGACCCTAGAGGCGATAATACATTGACGGAGTAATTATCAGGACCAGAGGTAAGGAACAAGTCAAGGGTGTTTGCGGAATGATTTGCAATGTCGGGTATTCGTGTAGGCTCATTTACAAGCTGAGTAAGGTGATTTAAGTCTGCGAACAAACTCAACATCCATTCCTACGGGTGTTGTTTGGCCAGAATGGCGAAGCCACCCAGAATTATGTACGTTGAAATCGCCCGCAATAACGATTTCAGTGTTTTCATCATTTCTGACAATTCTTGCAAATGAGTCAGACAGTGCATCAATCTCGCGAAGAGTTGAAGCTCAGTCTAAGTTGGGGCTTCTATAAAGAAAGCAGTAGTGGATGTTGCGCCCCTGTACCATTACTCTCAGCCATATGAAATTAAATTCCGCATTGGAACATTGGCTTAATTGAGGCAAAAGTTTGGACGCAACATCACTACGGACATAAATTGCGAGCCCGCGTCTTGGGAAAAATAGTGGCACTAAGCAATACCCAGGCAGATTTAAATCTGAAGTATCAGAATTCATAAAAACCTGAGTTTCTCTCAGTGCCAGAATTGCTGAATGACTGTGGAAATTAACATAAGCAAAAACAGCGAAAAAATTCGTTCTCAGCCCACGTATGGAGATCCACTCGGAAACTACACATCACTACACAAAACAAACACACATAACACAACTTACCGCTTCTTTTAACCGAATTGAGAAGAGTATGTCTCAAATTGGATTATTAACACAAATTGTCGCCAGTGTTATGCCTTCACGACAAAATGAGTTAAATCACCAAAAGAAACAAACATTCACAATCCGTTATTCTTGAAGCTAAAGAACTAGATCATAAACAAACTGCCGCATGAAAAACATACGACAGTTGCGTTACACTAAATTCTTTAGCTGCGCTGTTGATGATGATGGGGCACACGGACACACACACTGCACTTTGCGCTTGATTGAAGGCCGAACGCGTGAACCGTTTGATTGCACATTTGAATTGCTTTTTTTTTGTGCATAAACACACAACACTTGAACTTTTTGGTTGTTTTATCACGCGAGTGCTGGAGTGCAGCACGACCGTGCCCAGCGGCATGGTTCTATTTTTTTCAGCCATGATTTTTTGTTGAAATGGTACAGTTGGGATCTTTTGTGTTGTGGTCAAAGATAATCTCATCTAGTTCCAATTTGTCTTTGGCTCTCCTACAATTTAGACAACATAATTTTGTTTCTGTACACTGATTTGCTATATGATTAATTTCACCACATTTATAGCAGAATGAATCCATAGTACAGTACTTCGCTTTGTGACTACAACCCCAGCATTTTAAACATTTTAAAACATTAAAATGTTCATACACTTTGCATCGGTCCCATTTGCGGATTTGTGTGTCATGGAATCTTGCGATCAATTTTTAACCCACTCCCTACAGCCTGATTTTATTGAAATTTGGCACACATGTATATCTCCCATGACAACACTTTCTATTAAAAGTGGGGCTCCCATACAAATATTTTACAAAATTTACCCGATTTTCTTTAAATTTTGTACACATGTGTGTCTTCGATGGAAAACACTTTTTGTAAAAATTTGGAGCGATCGGCCCCTTGGGGACCCCAATATACAATTTTTAAATATCGCTATATCGCATCAGATCACGGCAAAGTATGAGCTCTGTGCTTTGTGAGCAGCGCTGTTCGCTGCCTCTGCGGCATTTGGTTGATGATTTTGCCACAAAACGAGCACGCAGTGTGTGTGTGTGTGTGTATCCCCGATTAGAGAATTTACAAGAAAAATTTTAATTTTTATGGGTTGTTTTTTATTTGTTGCTTCATTACAGAACTTATGAATTCTAACTAAATAATTTTACAATTTCAGCATATGATGATTTTATATTTGTCTCATTACTGTTACTTTTCATTACGTCCGAATTAGATGTCATCAATTTCTCGATTGGAGGCTTAACAGTATTTTTTATATCAACGGTATTTTCAACAAAATTCTGTATGGTTTTTTCCACTGATGCTAGAATTGTTTGTTTGTTTTCTTGTAATTATTCTAGGATAGTCATATAACCCTTTTTTATGGATTGAGATTCATTAGAACATTCGGCACAAATATAACTAAACCCGATGCTTTTATTAATTAATGTAACATCATAATCCGACAATGTGAGGCACTTTCTATAAAACGTTTTGTTGAAACCACTACAGCTAAAATCCAGTTGATCACCATATCTATTACTTTTGTTACACTTTCCACAATTCATTCTTAAACATTAAAACTCTTTTATTTTAATAAAGAAATAATAAAAATTTTATTAGCCGCGATTTAAAAGTACGTCTGTTCAATAGGACGAGCTTTTTTTAAGCGTGGACTAGTTTGGTCCACTGACTAATTTTGCATTTAGTGCAGTTTTGAAATCAACTATTAATAGGGGATTCCAAAGATTTTAAATTCGTTCGCACATGAAAGCGCACTTATTTTTATACATAAACTGACATTTTTCAAAGTGGTGCACAGTATTCCCGTATCCCGTTTTTTTTTTACTGAATTGTACTGATAAAGCACCTGTATTGGGTGCCGGGTCATAGGAACATTCTGGGGAACTGCATGGCCGATGAACTCGCTAAAAATGGTACTACGCTGCCCCTTCTACCTGAAAACGGTTCCCTAGACATACCGATTGCTACATGCAAGCTCATGTTAAAGCAGGATGCTACTGACAAAACCAACCTAAGATGGACAAATGGTATACCTTGTGTAGCGAC
The DNA here is from genome assembly GCA_947095585.1 of Nephrocerus scutellatus. Lineage (NCBI taxonomy): Eukaryota > Metazoa > Arthropoda > Insecta > Diptera > Pipunculidae > Nephrocerus > Nephrocerus scutellatus. The sequence continues at coordinate 40,986,008 of OX352762.1, forward strand.
AAAACAGATCTGGCCAAATCTGGATCCGAAACGCTCCCAAGTGTTTGATTTCTCTAAGCAGAAGGCACATAAGCGCTACGCTCTTGTTTAAAAAATAAGTTGTTAATAAAAACAACCAATAAAAATTAAAATTTTTCGTGTAAATTCTCTAATTGACAATTTCCAAAGTTTGAGTAAAATCGGGTAACATTTTAAAAAAATTATTTGGGAGCCCCCTTCCATCGGAGATACACATGTGTATAATTTGAAGAAAATCGGGTACTTTTTTAATAAAAACTTTATGGGTGTCCCCCCGAACCCGGGGCCCGATCACTTCCAAAGTTTTACAAAAAGTGTTGTCCATCGGAGATACACATGCATATAAAATTTGAAGAAAATTGGGAAAATTTTGTAAAAAATTTGTATGGGAGCACCCCGAGGGGCCCCAAATTTTAATAGAAAGTATTGTCATGGGAAATATACATGTACAAAGTTTGAATAAAATTAATGTGTTAAAAATTGATCACAAGATTCTGCCCACCAGCCAGCCAGCCAGCGACGGGCACGCGAAGTTAATATAGAGAATTAAAAAAAAGAAAGGCAATCACTCAACGATGAGAATTGAAGCAGGCTGTATTTAGTGCCTTAAAATATTTGATAATATTTGAAAATTATTGTCGTCGAGTAACGTTATGAATTCCAAATCATCCAATACCTTTTTAACTGAGGCAAAAATTTTAAGAAATCTTAAAATCATTAACTCCATGCTTTTCCATCTAGTCTTGCCATCTGAAAAAACTTAGTTAAACTCCGTGTTTTTCTTTGACATGTTCTTGTAAAATTAGCACCAAATTTATTAACAGCGATTTCAGGAAATTCCAATTTTTAAAGTCTTGCAGTCGTGTAATTTTTGTCCTTTGTAGATACCAATTCAGAGTACATTTATATTCATGTCATCAGACTGTATGAAAATGTAGTCTATTTACATGAGCATTTCTTGGTATGTTTTCATGTGCTGTCCTTGTCAGTGTGCAATCAATTTATGAAAGGCCTGTATGTTTTTTTTTAAGCAGGTATAAGTATATGAAATAAAAAATATTAGTGGTGTCATTTCAAAAATGATAGCTTCGAAATGTAAGCAAAAATTTCCGGAAATCCCGGGAATTTAAATTTTGTGTCCCGGGAAACGTGAACTAGAAAATGGAAATTCACCGCCCAGGAATTCCCTCGTAGAAACTTCTTAAAAAAGTTGTGATTTTAAATCAAGTTTACCTCTGTACCTCATCCTTTCCACCTTAACACATTGATACGTACGTACGTACGGATATCCTCCTTTCTATTCCTATCCTTCTGTTTTGCAGTATTTCTAATTTTTTTTTTTCTTCTGGTTAAATAAATTTTAAATCATAAGCTTCGGCTTAAAACGACGTATAGAAAAATGGAAATAAAAGGCAGATTGGTTAGTACATATATAGATTTGTAGAAATTAAAGCACATACCTGTAGAAGCATATGTAGAGACACATCAGAACTTTTGTTTTGTAACAGAAACTGTGATTCTTCGACCATTCACTTTTATTTATTTATTAATTTATATTTTATATTTCTAGGTCGATGAAGATGATGAGTGGGAAGAAGGAGCCAATGAATTGGGAATTGTTGGTAATGAAATAGACGAATTAGGACCTACCGCGCGGGATATTGAAATTCGCCGTCGGGGAACAAACCTTTGGGAGTAAGAAGTTTCACTTTTGTAACTAAATTATTATTACAATGTTGTAAACATTTTATTCCAGTACACAGAAAGAAGATGAGTTGGAGGAGTACTTACGTAAAAAGTACGCTGATGAGTCTGTTGCTAAACGTCATTTCGGTGATGGCGGCGAAGAAATGTCCGATGAAATTACCCAACAAACGTTGTTACCCGGAATTAAGTAAGTTTTAAAGTAGTATCAGCTTATACAACCTTTTAACTATCTAAAGACTTTTTAAAGGGATCCTAACTTGTGGATGGTTAAGTGCCGAATTGGCGAAGAAAAGGCCACTGCTCTACTTTTGATGAGGAAATTTCTCACATATTTAAACACAGATGAACCGTTGCAAATAAAATCCGTTGTTGCACCTGAAGGCGTAAAGGGTTATATATACCTTGAATCTTATAAGCAAACACATGTTAAGACGGCCATAGAAAATGTTGGTAATTTACGTATGGGCAAATGGAAACAAGAAATGGTACCAATAAAAGAAATGACTGATGTATTGAAAGTGGTCAAGGAACAAGTTGGATTAAAAGTTAAGCAATGGGTTCGTCTAAAGAGAGGTCTGTACAAGGATGATATTGCTCAGGTCGATTATGTTGACTTGGCACAAAATCAAGCTCATTTGAAATTGTTGCCACGTATTGATTACACTCGTATGCGAGGAGCTTTAAGAACAACTCAAACTGTAAGCTAACCATAATTCCAGCGTTTAAAAATAAAAAAATAATTTCTTGAAAAACAGGAATCTGATGATGCGAAAAGAAGAAAAAAACGTAGGCCTCCAGCTAAACCGTTTGATCCGGAGGCAGTGCGGTAATTTAAACAAATTTTACTTCCGAAACGTATCCAAAAATTTTAAGATTCGATCGTGTAATTTAATTTTTAAGAAATTTTAAAAATGTGGAATTGCAACTGCAACATAATTAAATTTATCAATTTTAATCAATTGCTAATTACTTTACAGTGCAATTGGTGGCGAAGTTCACTCAGATGGTGATTTTTTGTTGTTTGAGGGAAACCGTTATTCACGTAAAGGTTTTCTATACAAGAATTTTACTATGTCGGCAATCTTGGCAGAAGGTGTTAAGCCAACACTTGCTGAGTTGGAACGTTTTGAAGAGCAGCCGGAAGGTGAGTTTTACATTTTCTTAACGCAGTCATTAAAGTTCTTAATTATTTATTTAAGATGTGAATTTGGAGATTGCTACTGCATCAAAGGATGATCCAACTTCGGCACACTCATTCTCAATGGGGGACAATGTTGAAGTTTGTGTCGGCGATCTGGAGAATCTACAAGCGAAAATTGTTGCTATTGACGGAGGCATGATCACTGTTATGCCCAAACATCAAGATCTAAAGGTAAAAGTTATAAAATTATATTTATGATGTTTTTCATTTAACGTCATTTGTTAAAAAAACAGGATCCATTAATTTTTAAAGCAAATGAGTTACGCAAGTATTTTAAAACGGGTGACCACGCCAGGGTTCTAGCTGGGCGCTACGAAGGTGAAACCGGTTTAATAATTCGTGTTGAACCTGCTAGAATTGTTCTTGTCTCTGATTTGACAAACCACGAACTTGAAGTGTTACCACGCGACTTGCAACTTTGTTCAGATGTTGCAACTGGTGTTGATTCGTTAGGACAGTTTCAGTGGGGTGACTTAGTTCAGTTGGAGTAAGTGGATTCCTAAAAAATATAAAATATAACTAATTACACACTTTTTCCAGTCCGCAAAACGTTGGAGTTATTGTTCGTTTGGAGCGCGAGAATTTTCATGTTCTTGGAATGCATGGGAAGGTAATTGAGTGCAAACCAACTGCATTACACAAGCGTAGGGAAAATCGAAACACTCTTGCACTGGATGCAGACCACAATGAAATTCGTCGAAAGGATATAGTTAAAGTCATGGAAGGTCCACATGCTGTAAGATCTTCGTAACTTTATTATTTATTTTTTTACGAAATAGTAGCTCATCTACAGGGACGATCAGGAGAAATTAAACATTTGTATCGTAGTTTAGCATTTTTACATTGTCGAATGTACACTGAAAACGGCGGTATATTTGTATGCAAAACACGTCACTTGCAATTAGCTGGTGGAAACAAATCGCAGGCCAACAGTTTGGGACCTTTAGGAGGGCTTGGTTTTATGTCACCACGAATTCAGTCTCCGATGCATCCGTCTGGTGGTCGGGGTGGTCGAGGAGGCGGTCGTGGAAGAGGCGGATTCCGTGTCACTAGAGACCGAGAAATTCTCGGAAAAACCATTAAAATTAGCGGGGGACCGTACAAGGGTGAAGAATTAACGGCACTGGCTTCTTTTTGTATTATTTTAATGTATAGTTTTGTTTGTTAAGGGGCGGTTGGGATTGTTAAGGATGCTACAGAAAGCACCGCTCGTGTGGAACTCCATGCTTCATGTCAAACAATATCGGTTGACCGAAACCATATTGCTATTGTTGGGGTGCCTGGAAAGGATGGGGGAAGTGTGTCGACATATGGGCGCACTCCTGCCCGTACTCCTGGATATGGCTCACAAACTCCTGTGTATGCTGGAGCTGGATCGAAAACGCCATTGCTTGGAAGTCAAACGCCTACATGGGACTCTGAAGGTCGTACTCCTTATAGCGGTGCTATGACACCTTCTCATGATGGAAGCATGACACCACGTCATGCTGTCTGGGATCCAAACGTAACTAATACTCCAGCTAGAAACAATGACTTCGATTATACCATGGAAGAAACCAGTCCAAGTCCTGGATACAATCCAAGTAAGAATATTCCAATAAATCTTTAACCACATACACATTTTGCTTTTATAAAAGGTACACCAGGTTACCAGATGAACACTCCCTTTGCTCCCCAAACTCCTGGAACATTATATGGATCGGACCGCAGTTACAGTCCATATAACCCAAGTCCGAGCCCAGCGCCGTCCCCATATCCTGTTGGTTATATGAGCACTCCGTCGCCGTCAAGTTACTCTCCCAATACACCAGGCGGCGCGCCGCAATCGCCCTATAATCCTCAAACACCCGGAGCCAGCTTAGACTCACACATGGGTGACTGGTGTACTTCTGATATTGAAGTCAAGATCCATACTCATGAAGATACTGACTTAGTTGGACAAACGGGCATTATACGAACAGTCTCTAATGGATTTTGCTCTGTATTTTTGCGTCAAGAAGATCGAAGTGTTACGATTGTGAGCGAACATTTGGTTCCCGTTCCACCAGAGGTCGATGAGGAATTTAAAGTTATATATGGTGATGATCGTGAGTCAACTGGTAAAGTCATCTCCGCATCGGATAAGGAGACTTTCATATGTCAACTGAATGGAGAAATTACTATGATTCCCATTGCATATTTGTGCAAAATGAAATCTATCGATTAAATAAACACCATAATTCATAAAATAAAAAAACAACCCATAAAAATTAAAATTTTTCTTGTAAATTCTCTAACCGGAGATACACACACACACACACACTGCGTGCTCGTCTTGTGGCAAAATAATCCACGAAATGACGCAGCGGCAGCGAACAGCGCTGCTCACAAAGCACAGAGCTCAGAATTTCCCGTGATCTGATGCGATATAGCGATATTTAAAAATTGTATATTGGGGTCCCCAAGGGGCCGATCGCTCCAAATTTTTACAAAAAGTATTTTCCATCGAAGACACACATGTGTACAAAATTTAAAGAAAATCGGGTAAATTTTGTAAAATATTTGTATGGGAGCCCCCCGAACCCGAGGTCCGAGGGGCCTCAAATTTTAATAGAAAGTATTGTCACCAGAAATATAACATGTGTGCAAAATTTCAATTAAATCGGGCCATGGGAAGTGGGCTAAAAATTGATCAGAAAATCTGACCAGCCAGCCACGTGCACGCGAAGTTAATATAGAGAATTTAAAAATGGAGGTTTGGCCACAACACGACTTTTTTTTACCGAATTACGGGGCCGGAATCTGCAGTAAAGTACATTAATTTTTTTTTTAATTTTTGTATGTTGCCCTTGAAGAGAGTTTGATATTGCAAATTTACGATGCAATATTTGTTAATTTTAAGAATTCCTGTTGAATTTATAGTTATTTGGAAGCTCGAATCTTTGCCTTTTATTACGATATTTTCAGGTCTAGGCGATGTGAATATCCATGAGTTTGTTTCTGCTAATTGGACTAATATTAGGTGATCTATAAAGGTTAATTTTGTCTGGCATATTATAGTCGATGCGCTAGTTAATGACATTGGTTTTGGAATTGTTGTCATTTTATATATTTTAAAATTTCTGGAAGAGATCAATGGAACATTTAGTATGAAGTGTATTTTGTTATTGCTTTAATAGTCGTGTGTTTCCATTAGGTTGAATAGTATGTCTATGTACTGTTCTTGTCAGGGGAATGTGTGTTTCCATTAGGTTGAATAGTATGTCTATGTACTGTTCTTGTCAGGGGAATGGTAATTGACTATCTTCAGGTAGGTATGATAAGATTTTTCGCATTTCTTTCATTAATTTAGGAGGATTTATAAGATATGGATGTAATTTACCATGTGATGCAGCGTAGATTTCATCCAATATGTAGATTGGTTTTAGAGAAATAGTAATATTCGGCTAAAGAGTTAAAGATATTGAAGAGTTCTGTTAGTTAAAGAAAGGCTTCTAGAATTGCGCTATTTTTGTCTGTAGAGTTTTGTATTTGTTTTACTTTGTTATTTATTTAATCGGATTTTTGCATTTGTTAAGTTTGAATGTGAAATGTTTAGGGTGTCTCGTTTTTTAGTAGAGTTTTGGGTTACGCTAGAAGGGAGATCGACTTGTCGTCCGAATACTAGCTCGAAAGGCGTAAAAGAATTAGAAGTATTTGGAGTAGTATTGTGTACAAATACTGCGTATTTGATCCAAGAATCCCAATCATCTTCAGATTTGTTAATAAAGCATCTGAGATATTCGACAAAATTTCTGTGACTTCTTTCACAAGATCCATTTGATTGTGGCTGGTACGCACGCGTTTGGAGTATAGTAATTTTTAAGAGTTCACACACGTTTTTAAATGTCTCTTAAAAAATTTTGACCTTGATCGGATAATACATATTTGGGGATACCGAAGCGAAAGATTATTTCCTTAACAAATGCTTCAGCAATTGTATTGGCTGCTTGATTTGGTATTTAGTTAAATCATCGATGAAAGTTAGAAGATATTTATTATGGTTTGATGTAGTAGGATATGGGCAAACGATATCAATTGAGATTTTCTCAAAGGGATGTTTGGCTGTTGAGGTTATAACCATAGGTTCCATGGTGTACTTGGTGATTTTGTTTTTCTGACACAGTTCACAATTTTTAATGTAGTTTTTGATATCCTGGAACATATTTGTCCATTTATGATACATTTTTATTCGTTTGAAAGTCCTATTGACGCCACAGTGCCCTCCGATTGGATTTAGATGAAATTCCTTCATATAGTGTTGATTTCTTTGCGTGTAAGTTCACGATCGGTAGATGAATTAGTTACAAATTTGCAATTTGAGGGGAATATGAAACCGTGTTTGGACACGAATTAGGGAAAGAAGTAGGACTAGTGGATGGCTATGAAGTTGGTTCAATATACGAATTAGTAGATGACGAATTAGTAGTAGAATTAGTACAAGAATTAGAAGACGATTTAGTAGATTTGGTACAAAAATTAGTAGGCGATTTAGTACAAGAATTAGTAGATGGTTTAGTGGATTTGGTACATGATATGGGAGATGATATTGTAGATGATGTAGTACAAGATATAGGAGACGATATAGTAGATGATGTAGTACAAGATATAGGAGACGATATAGTAGATGATGCGGTACAAGATATAGTATATGATGTAGTACAAGATATAGGAGACGATATAGTAGATGATGCGGTACAAGATATAGTAGATGATGTAGTACAAGATATAGGAGACGATATAGTAGATGATGTAGTACAAGATATAGGAGACGATATAGTAGATTATGCGGTACAAGATATAGTATATGATGTAGTACAAGATATAGGAGACGATATAGTAGATGATGCGGTACAAGATATAGTATATGATGTAGTACAAGATATAGGAGACGATATAGTAGATGATGCGGTACAAGATATAGTAGATGATGTAGTACAAGATATAGGAGACGATATAGTAGATGATGTAGTACAAGATATAGGAGACGATATAGTAGATGATGCGGTACAAGATATAGTATATGATGTAGTACAAGATATAGGAGACGATATAGTAGATGATGCGGTACAAGATATAGTAGATGATGTAGTACAAGATATAGGAGACGATATAGTTGATAATGCGGTACAAGATATAGTAGATGATGTAGTACAAGATATAGGAGACGATATAGTAGATGATGTAGTACAAGATATAGGAGACGATATAGTAGATGATGTAGTACAAGATATAGGAGACGATATAGTAGATGATGCGGTACAAGATATAGTAGATGATGTAGTACAAGATATAGGAGACGATAAAGTAGATGATGTGGTAGACGATTTTGTAATTGATCCAAGAGTCATTTTTGCAATTCTGCTGATGCAGTCTGCATTTGTGTTTTGTTCGCCCTTCTTATGTATGATTTCGTATTCGAATTCTTCAAGTTGTAGACGATACCTCATTAATCTTGAACGTATGTCTTTGCAATTGTGGATATAAATGAGAGGTTTGTGATCGGTATAAAGGACAAATTTTCTTTTATACAGGTAGGGTCGGAAATGCCGGACTGACCAAACAATGGAAAGCAATTCCTTATCTGTAGTAGAGTAGTTCCTCTCACTTTTATTTAAAGTGCGAGAGGCATAGGCGATAGGTAAATCATTTCCTATCGCACCTTGTGACAAAACACTTCCGATGGCGACGTCACTTGCATCTGTTGTTAGAATGAATTTGTTGTTTAAATCAGGATATTGAATAAGAGGAGGGTTTATGTTTTGACTTGAGTTCATGAAAGGCGACAGTACATAATGGAGTCCACGAGAAGGGTACGTCTTTTCTTGAGAGTGCCGTTAGTGGTTTTGAAATTTTTGCAAAATCTTGAATGAATCGACGATAATAACCTGCGAGACCCAAGAACATTTTAATTTCTTGTTTTTGTGTTGTTTGAATTCCTTAACACATTCTATTTTACTAGGATCTGGTTTGATTCCTGATTCTGTTATTACATGTACATGTAAGTGAGCTCGGTTCTTAAGAATTGACACTTTTCTGGCTGTAGTTTTAAATTATGGGATTTCAAACGTTCGAAAATTTCAACTAGTTTAGAATTATGTTCCTCTAGAGTTTTTCCATATATGTACCACGATGTCATCCATACCTTGTAATCCAGTCAACATGTTATTCATTAACCTTTGGAAGGTAGCTGGTGCACCTTTTAGTCCGTAAGGCATTCTAATGAATTCGTAGTGACCAAATGGAGAAGAAAAGGTTGTCTTCTCTCGATCTTCAGGCTTGCCTTGTATTTGATGGAATCCACTTACGAGGTCTAAGGTAGAAAAAAATTTTGAGCTACCCAGTTGATCCAGCATGTCAGTTATATTAGGTAGAGGATAAGCATCTCCAGTGGTTTTATCGTTGAGTTTGCGGAAATCTACTACGATCCTCCATTTCTTGTTGCCGTTTTTTCTGTTTTTTTTTGGGTACAACTATTGGTGGGAAATTCAACGGACTATTCGATAGTTGGATAATACTATCTTCCATCATCTCGTGAATTTGTTTGTTAACCTCCTGGCGTTGAGCTTCTGGTAATCTATATGGTTTTATATAGATGGGATTTGCGTATGGGGTATGGATGTGATGTCGAACGAATGCGTAAGCTTATCTCCTTTAAGGTAGAATAAGTCGCTATACAAAAGACATAGATTTAGTATTGAGTCCTTTTCCTTAGCGGTCATGTGGTTAGTTTAAATTAGATTTTTTATGGCTTGTATCCTGTCATAAGAAGAATGATATTGTTTGAGACGGCGGTCAGTCATCAGCAGAAATAGGGGGAATAACACAGAATGCTCTAGAATTGCATGTGGCCGTAACTAACTCTGACTGGTGGAAGTGCGATCAAACCTCCACGTGGTGGCCGCTGGTAATTTTCCTCCAATGCAGGAAAAGCTGAATGATCGGGCTAGTCCCTTCAAAGTAAGGTTGGCGCGAGGCCAATAACCTCGCCTGTAAAAAATTATTATTACGGAACCCAAAATCAGCCTCGGATACACTGATGAACGACCACGGCAACGAAAACGGCTAAACGATTTAAGAATTTTTTCATGGAACGTACGCTCACTGTATAGAGCTCGAGCTGCACAGCAGCTAGCCGATACCCTGTCCAAATATAATGCTGACTTAACAGCAATTCAGGAGATGCGGTGGACAGGGAATGGTGTCTTACAAAAATCAGAATATGACATATATTACAGCTGTCATGCAAGACATCATGTGCTCGGGGTGGGGTTTCTAGTCAGCAAAAGAATGAAACCCACCGTTATCGGTTTTAATGCAGTAAATGAACGGCTATGCACACTTCGCGTGCGGGGCAAATTTTAAAACATAAGCCTCATAAACGTTCACGCACCTACAGAGGATTCCCCAGATGATGAAAAAGAAGAATTCTTTAAATTAGTCGAACGGGAACTCCATGCCTGCCCTCAGTATGATGTAAAAATCATTCTGGGGGATATGAATGCTAAAATAGGTAGGGAGGCAGTATTCAGGCACTACATTGGCACCCATAGCTTACAAGAGAACACTAATGACAATGGACAACGAGTCATAGAGATGGCAGCAAGCAATCATTTGGTCGTTGCGAATACAAGGTTTGCGTGTAAAAATATCCACAAAGCCACCTGGGTATCTCCCGATGGAGCCACTCGCAACCAGATAGACCACGTGTTGATAGACCGCCGCCACAACCCGAACCTGATGACGGTACGAACGTACCGAGGTGCCAACGTCGACTCGGACCACTATCTTGTTGGTTTGGTGCTCCCAGCGCGGATTGCATCATCACGGAAGACTGCATCCGCGAATCAGATTCGAGTCAACACGGCTGCCCTTCGCAATGAAAAGACCAGAAACAACTACGGTCAAGCGATAGGACTCGCCCTAAATGCAGGGAGAGTAAGTCTTGGGGCTGAGATGTTTGGCGTAGAAGAGAAATGGACACGCCTTAAGAATACTGTCATTAGTACTGCTGACTCCATATTAGGCAGTAGTCGTAGAGATCGAAACGACTGGTACGATGACGAATGTAAGCTAGCGACTGAACGTAAGAATGTTGCGTAGCGAGCAATGCAACAATCTCAAAGGACGCGGGCACGCGAAGATGAATATAAAGAGCTCAGAAGATATGAAAAAACAGTTCACCGGCGAAAGAAAGCAGCCTGGGAGAAGAATCTCGTCCGTGAACTGGAGCAGTACAGAGAGCAAGGACCGCACCAGGCGCGGAAGTTCTACCAAAGGGTCCGCGGTATGACGCAATATACACCGCGTTGCACATACTGCAAGGACAAAGAGGGTAATCTGATCGCCAATCTTAAAGGCATCTTAGAGCTATGGGAAGAGCACTTTCATGAGTTGCTAAATGGCCAGCTAACTGAGGAATTGGAGGCTCCAATGACCAATGACCGAAGATCATACTATGCTGCCACCACCAAGCATAGACGAAGTTAGCAGAGCGATAAATCGGCTCAAAAGTAATAAGGCCCCGGGATCTGATGGGAGCCCAGCGGAACTGATAAAAATAGGAGGCCCCACATTACACCAAGCAATTCATGAAATAATAGTCCAAGCATGGGAAGAAGAAGTTATGCCAGAAGACTGGCGAAGAGGCATCCTGTGCCACATACATAAGAAGGGAGATATCACAAAATGCAGCAATTATCGTGGTATAACATTGTTGAGTACCGCGTATAAGATTTTCTCCTCTATCCTTCAAGACAGGATAGCCCATACGCTAAAGTCATCATTGGTCCATACCACTGTGGTTTCATCCCAGGCAAATCAACAACTGATCAGATTTACACCCTAAGGCAGGTGATGGAAAAATGTCTAGAGTTTCAAAACTCACCACACCATCTTTTTATAGACTTTAAAGCCGCCTCTGATAGCATAGCCAGAGTAGAACTTTGTAAAGCCATGAGAGAATCCGGCAATCCCAAACACGACTATGTAGGTTGACCATGACCAATGTTATAAGCCAAGTAAAAATATCCGGATCACTATCAAGCCCATTCAACATCTATAACGGGCTCCGACAAGGGGATGGACTGGCCTGCGTCCTCTTCAACCTGGCGTTGGAGAAAGTGATCCGAGACTCTGACTTAACGGCGAGAGGAACAATCCTCTATAAGTCCATTCAGATACTGGCTTACGCAGACGATATTGACATCGTTGGTAGAAACCAAAGAGCTGTACAGGAAGCTTTCATCCAGATAGAGCAGGCGGCACGAAATCTGGGGCTGCACATAAATGAGAGCAAAACAAATTACATGGTGGCCACGTCTGCGAGTAGAAGATCCAACATTGGTCCCTCAATTCAGATAGTGGAGCGCGAATTTGAAGTAGTGCAATCCTTTAACTATCTCGGGTCAACTATAGCAGCAGATAACAGCATGGAACCAGAAATACGCGCACGGTTGCTTAAAGCCAACAAAGCCTACTATAGCCTGTCAAGACTCTTCAAATCCAGGAACTTAACCATAACATTCAAGCTGCTGATATATAAGACAATGGTCATACCAGTACTTATATATGGATCCGAGACTTGGGTGCTTAGCAAAAAGCATTCTGACCTCTTAGCCGCGTTCGAGAGAAAAGTCTTACGGAGAATTGTTGGCCCCGTATGTGAGGAAGGACGATTCCGGAGACTCTATAATGATGAGATCTACGAGCGTTACCGCGATGTCGACATCGTGAAGAAAATTAAGCTCGGTAGGCTCCTGTTGGCAGGACACCTAGCTCGCATGAGCGAAGAGGATCCTGCTCGGAAAGTCCTTTACGGTAGGATTTATGGAACACGACAGCGAGGCCGGCCAAGCCTACGCTGGAAGGATGGCGTAGACCAGGACGCCCAGAGTTTAGGGATGCCAAACTTGATGACATCGGCTCGAAATCGGGACCGGTGGGGAGACTTTTTTCGGGAGGCCAGGACCGGACCCCGGTTGTAGAGCTAAATATGATGATGATGATAGTTTGAGACTTTATCGAAGAGTAGTTCGTCTGTATTAAACTCAACATCAGATTCAGAAGAGTTAATAACAGAAATATACATGATCGAACTTTTTGCGGGAGTAATGCTATTACCGATATATAGACCATTTGGTAATTGCTGAGCAAGACATATACTATCTGCATTCATTTCTTTTGGAACAGGAACTAAGATTTCTGTTCTAGCAGGAATAGTGACCAAATTTGAGGGAATTAAGTCGTACTCAATGACATATTTTTGTGTAAAAAGTGTTAGGATTTTAGTACCATAGCCTATTTGAGCATGGTGGTCGTTGAGGAAATTATTAGCAATTATATCATCTGTATTTATAGGAAAAATTTTATCTACTACGTGAAATGGATAAGAGACATGTTGAGGCAAGGTTATTTTAATAAAGACTACACTTTTTGTGTATATTACTGAATTTGTTATTCCTGATAAGGAGTGTATTATGTTAGAATTTATTGTTGTATTAGGCTTTAATTTATCCGATTTAATAAGACAAATTACACTACCATATACGAGAGATTTTATTATTAAGGTTAATATGGTAGATGTGGCTAGATGAAGTTAGTTTCGAGACCGGAGCCTGCCACTGGTGCCGGCCTCTGTGTGGTTTCCCGAGTTAACGTTTTGGTTTCGAGAAGATTCAGAGACAGAGTTAGCTTGTTTATTTTGGTTAGTAAATTCCCTGTTCCGAAATTCGTTGATGTGGTAACCATGGTTTTTACAATAATTACACGTAACATTAACTGTTTTCACTTCGCTTTTGAAAGAGGGTACTCGCACTTAATGTACGTAATACATAGCGCTACACTCAAGCTATGCTGTGTACTAAGATTACATATGTACCGCTTGTTTTACATCATCACTTCATCATCAGTGTTAGTTGGCAATCACAGCAGCGAACAGTTCATTTTTAGTTTAGTCATTATTTTAGTTACGAATAAAGAATTAGAAATTGAACAAGCTTGTGTTTAGTTTTATTCCCAAATAAAACACGATATTTAGTCTTTTTTTGTGTAACATTGTTCTATACTATGTCCCGATTTCGAACAATATGTACATGTAACTTTTGAAGATTTTGATTTTTGTGAATAAGAATGTGAGGAAGAACTTTTATTTTGAGGATAAGATGGATAGTAAGAATGAGAGGAAGAACTTTTTTCTTCCTGTACTGCTGCTTCGACAGCTTCTGTTAAGGTATCAAACCTTGATGCTTTAATAATCAAACTTAATTTCGGAAGGAGCCCCTTTTCGAAACTCCTTAACGCAGCTTTACTATTTATACTTGCATGCTGAATGAGCAATGCTGAATTAGCAATGCCTTCACTAGCTATACATGCGTCGTTGAGATTAGCTAATGTTCGTTCAACTCTATTAGCAAAGAGACGCACTGATTCTGTAGGTTTTTGTTTTATTTGTATTAAGTCCATTTGTAATTGGGTAAGAGATTTTGTTTCCAAAAATTGGTTTCGCAATTTGGCTTTTATCTATCTCTTCCCAAGTTCCGAATTCATTGTATTTGATAATGTTGTACGCGGGACCAGATAACTTAGTTTTTATTATTGTGAGTAGAACCGGTAATTCAGTAGGAGACGTTTCTTCTACTATAAGATCACAAGCGTTAACGAATTTGTGTAGTAATGAACGAGTCCCATCGAATTCTGGGATGAGTTTGAGTGCGAAAGATCTATCTAGTTTAGGTGCCATTATTGGAAGAGCTAAACTTACTAGACTAAAGATGAGTCACGAAGAGTACCAGAGTCGGGGTCAATGTCTACTGAATCTAAGCTTTCAGAAGACATATATTAAGGAGAAAATCTGTGAACTAGTTATTTAAGAATCATAAGATTATTGAAATTAGTCAATTTTATAATATTTTGGATTTTATGAGTAACAGTTTTCTTACGTGGTTGATATATAATATATTATATGGTAAAGATAATAAAAAATTTTAAGGTAAAAAAAAATTTTATACTCTAGTGAATTTTTTTATATATTTTTATTATACATTTTTATTATATATTTTTATTATATATTTTTATTAAATGGTTTAAATTTTTGATAAAAATTTCTTGGAATTAAGATGTAGGTGAATGTTCCTTGGTATGAGGAGAGAATGATGATCCTGTTTGATGAAGAATGATTTGCTGGTTGATGTATGGTGATGAAGATATGATGATTTGCTGGAACCCCTTTTCTTTTCTTTGCACTGCTTCAATATTGTGTTCACTGCTGCTTATTTCTTTTTATTGTTCACTATAAATTTTTGTTCAAATTTTGTTGTTTTACTTTTCACTTAAATTTATAACTGTACCTTTGGACCTATTCGCTTTTACAGGCAATACCCCACATCTGACACCAATTTTTATGTTATACTCGTGTCTTCAAAGATAAGAGGTTCTACAACTGTAATGGGTCTTACCTGTATTTAACGAATTGGTTTTGTCCAACGGAATAAAAAAAATTATGGTTTACTATTATTATGGTTTAAGACAAGATTTGATAATTATAAGATTTAGTAAACTTTACTATGAGTTTGCACAAGATTTAGTAGTTACAAGATTTATTGATATCTTAGTATGATTTAGCATAAGATTTAGTAAGTATAAAATTTAATAACTTGTTTTTGATTTATTAAATGTTAACTGTTTAATTTATAGACTCTCCACTGACTGCCGATACTCTGCCCCGGCTCCAATAACCAAACCTCGGTATTGGAGCTTTCACTAGTTAAGCTATTACCAGAGTTTCCTATATTAAAGCTCACAACATCAAAGCTCAACACATTCAAGCTTTATTACTGACCTATCTTAATGCGCGAAAGAGGAAATCAAATTAATGTACGCGGTTGTGACCTACATTTGAATAATATTGCAGCGCGGTTGCGCAATATGTAAGTTGGGAGTGAATGAATAGGAAAATATGGCATCAGCATGAAGCAGCGTACGACAGCGTATATGGCGCCAGTACAACAAGTCGCTGGTTCGTACTGAGGAGCATATGCTGTGTCAGCATTTGGTTTAATTGCTGTGTTTTTATAGGTTTCGTTAATTTGTTCAATCGTTTTGGGGGTTTATTGGTCTGGTATTGAGCAACAGCGGACATTGATGTTAGTAATAATGAATTCATTGTAGTAAGATTGCAATGTTGATTTAGTATTGGGAAGCAGCGGATGTTAGTTCAACGTATGTAATTTTTTTTTGCTTCAGGAAGTATATAAAACGAAAATGTGATTGATCGTCTTTTAAAAGCAAATATTAACGCAACTGCAAGGCAGACGAACTGGCTAGAAATGGCACAAAACTTCAGCTGCTACCCAAAAGGGCAGGCATAGGAAGACCTTTATCAACGGTTATGCTCCTCCTTCGGAAGGAGGTAGAGGCACTAACTAACGCGAGGTGGGCGCACACCCACACATGTACTATAGCGAAACAGGTTTGTCTTAAGCTGGACATGGATCGCTCTAGATCACTGACATCCATGCAAAGAAGGGATATGAAAATAACTATAGGTATTTTAACAGGGTACTGTCTCCTTGGTGTACATGCTAGGAGGATTGGCCGTGAGTTTAATGACGCCTAAGTGGAAGAAACAGTATCCCACTTCCTGTGTTCATGTCCGGCTCTTGCAAGCAGAAGACTGAAACACTTGGAATACCACACAATGAATATTTTATCGAATGTCGCGGACTGAATGGTGGGAGACATCCTAAAATTAATAAAGAGCACCAAATGGGCTTTGTAGTATAAGGGGAAAGGCACTAGATCCTGTAGTACCACAATGGACCGAAAACGGTGTAAGTGTGCAATAGCAGCCACCTAACCTAACTTATGGACACACGAGCTAGTGTATTCGGCTATGCGAGTGACTTCACACAACCGTGTATGTATATTAAGTTGTATTTCAGTCTAAAGGCTAAATTATCTTAAAAGCTTAATAGTATCCAACGCCAAAAGTAGGTCCTTAACTCATAAGCGATAGGGGTTTCAGTCATATGAAATTTCTGAAATAGACTGAAAAATCTATCAAGTCTGCAACTCATTAAACTCTACAAACCTTTAGGCTTAAAAAAATCGATCTGCCATTATTATAGGAAACTCAGGGGTACCAAATGAACTTAGTAGTTCCCCTACGATTGTCGATTCTAAAGTGTCAAGCTCCTCGTCAGACATTTACGATGAAGAGAAGACCAGTCATTTGAGGAGCAACCATAAAGTGTGAAAATAGTGTGTAAATAACAACGAGACTGTACAATTTACGAGTCGATAGAACGTTAGCAGCCACAAAACGGTACAAGTGATGCGTCGGTCGAACGATAGCGAAGCACTGTAAAAAATACTGTTCGGTCGGACGGTAGCAACAACGGAACTTGAGAAATCGCCAAACTGCAATGTTCACGTTAAAATGTTCTCGAAATGTAGCAACAACAAAACCATAGAAAACACGCGTCTATCGGACGGTAGCCACAACGGAACTAGAGAAATCGCCAAACTGCAATGTTCACGTTAAAATGTTCTCGAACTGTTGTGAGGAACAATATTCTTGTGACCGAATTTTGTTCACACAAAAAAAAACATGCCATATAGTTTTTCCCCAAATTCGGGTGCATCCTGTACCCACACAGTGCAGCCAACAAACGCATATAAAAGTAAATTAGCTAAAACAACATCACGCCACCGGACTGGCCAATCACATGGCGATCGCTCTCTTAGTTTTAGTAGTCTTCGGACAGGATCACCTCGGTAAGCGATAACATTTTCTTTTGGTAAGGTTGTCTGTGCCTTTCTCTGCCAACGTCTGCCTGTGCTTTTCTCTGCCGACGTCGCCGTGTCGACCATCGTACGACGTAATCTCGCCGAGCGATTACCCCTCGGGTGGCTATGCCAGTACTCCTCAGATTACCGCTGCCAACGTTTGTCTGGGTTTTTCTCTTCCGACGACGCCGTGTCAATCATCGTACGACGTAATCTCGACGAGCGATTACCCCTCGGGTGGCTACGCCAGTACTCCTCAGCTTACCGCTGCCAACGTTTGTCAGTGCTTTTCTCTGCCAACGTCTGCCTGTGCTTTTCTCTGCCGACGTCGTCGTGTCGACCATCGTACGACGTAATCTTGCCGAGCGATTAACCCTCGGGTGGCTACGCCAGTACTCCTCAGCTTACCGCTGCCAACGTTTGTCAGTGCTTTTCTCTGCCAACGTCTGCCTGTGCTTTTCTCTGCCGACGTCGTCATGTCGACCATCGTACGACGTAATCTTGCCGAGCGATTACCACTCGGGTAGCTACGCTAGTACTTCTCAGCTTACCGCTGCCAACGTTTGCCTGTGCTTTACTCTGCCGACGTCGCCGTGTCAATTATCGTACGACGTTATCTCGCCGAGCGATTACCCAACGGGTGGCTACGCCAGTACTCCTCAGCTTACCGCTGCCAACGATTGCCTGTGCTTTTCTCTGCCAACGTCGCCGTGTCGACCATCGAACGACGTAATCTTGCCGAGCGATTAACCCTCGGGTGGCTACGCCAGTACTCCTCAGCTTACCGCTGCCAACGTTTGTCAGTGCTTTTCTCTGCCAACGTCTGCCTGTGCTTTTCTCTGCCGACGTCGTCATGTCGACCATCGTACGACGTAATCTTGCCGAGCGATTACCACTCGGGTAGCTACGCTAGTACTTCTCAGCTTACCGCTGCCAACGTTTGCCTGTGCTTTACTCTGCCGACGTCGCCGTGTCAATTATCGTACGACGTTATCTCGCCGAGCGATTACCCAACGGGTGGCTACGCCAGTACTCCTCAGCTTACCGCTGCCAACGATTGCCTGTGCTTTTCTCTGCCAACGTCGCCATGTCGACCATCGAACGACGTAATCTTGCCAAGCGATTACCACTCGGGTGGCTACGCCAGTACTCCTCAGCTTACCGCTGCCAACGTTTGCCTGTGCTTTTCTCTGCCGACGACGCCGTGTCAATTATCGTACGACGTAATCTCGCCGATCGATTACCCATCGGGTGGCTACGCCAGTACTCCTCAGCTTCCCGCTGCCAACTTTTGCCTGTGCTTTTCTCTGTCAACGTCGCAGTGTCGACCATCGTACGACGTAATCTCGCCGAGCGATTACCCATCGGGTGGCGACGCCAGTACTCCTCAGCTTACCGCTGCCGTTTGTCTGTGCTTTTCTCTGCCGACGTCACCGTGTCAATCATCGTACGACGTAATCTCGCCGAGCGATTACCCCTCGGGTGGCAACGCCAGTACTCCTCAGCTTACCGCTGCCAACGTTTGCCTGTGCTTTTCTCTGCCGACGTCGCCGTGTCAATCATCGTACGACGTAATCTCGCCGAGCGATTACCCATCGGGTGGCTACGCCAGTACTCCTCAGCTTACCGCTGCCAACGTTTGCCTGTGCTTTTCTCTGCCAACGTCGCAGTGTCGACCACCGCACGAAGTAATCTCGCCGAGCGATTATCGCTCGGGTGGCTACGCCAGTACTCCTCAGCTTACCGCTGCCGTTTGTCTGTGCTTTTCTCTGCCGACGTCACCGTGTCGACCATCGTAAGACGTAATCTCGCAGAGCGATTACCCCTCGGGTGGCTACGCCAGTACTCCTCAGCTTACCGCTGCCAACGTTTGCCTGTGCTTTTCTCTGCCGACGTCGCCGTGTCAATCATCGTACGACGTAATCTCGCCGAGCGAATACCCCTCGGGTGGCTACGCCAGTACTCCTCAGCTTACAGCTGCCAACGTTTGCCTGTGTTCTTCTCTGCCAGCGTCGCCGTGACGCTCACGCATCGCTCAAGATTCTTGCTTGTCTCAGGCTCACGCCCACAAGTCGCAGGATTGACGCTCGTCTCTAACTTACGCTCACGCATTGCTCAGGATTCTTACTTGTCTCAGGCTCACGCCCACAAGTCGCAAGATTGACGCTCACTTACGCTCACGCATCGCTCAGGATTCTTACTTGTCTCAGGCTCCACAAGTCGCTCAGGATTGACGCTCGTCTCTAACTTACGCTTACGCATCGCTCAGGATTCTTACTTGTCTCAGGCTCACGCACACAGTCGCAGAATTGACGCTCGTCTCTAACTTACGCTCACGCATCACTCAGGATTCTTACTTGTTTCAGGCTCACGCCCACAAGTCGCAGAATTGACGCTCGTCTCTAACTTACGCTCACGCATCGCTCAGGATTCTTACTTGTCTCAGGCTCACGCCCACAAGTCGCAAAATTGATGCTCGTCTCTAACTTACGCTCACGCATCGCTCAGGATTCTTACTTGTCTCAAGCTCCCGCCCACAAATCGCTCAGAATTGACGCTCGTCTCTAACTTACGCTTACGCATCGCTCAGGATTCTTACTTGTCTCAGGCTCACGCCCACAAGTCGCAGGATTGACGCTCGTCTCTAACTTACGCTCACGCATCGCTCAGAATTCTTACTAGTCTCAGGCTCGCGCCCACAAGTCGCAGAATTGACGCTCGTCTCTAACATACGCTCACGCATCGCTCAGGATTCTTACTTGTCTCAGGCTCACGCCCACAAGTCGCAAGATTGACGCTCGTCTCTAACTTACGCTCACGCATCGCTCAGGATTCTTACTTGTCTCAGGCTCCACAAGTCGCTCAGGATTGACGCTCGTGTCTAACTTACGCTCACGCATCGCTCAGGGTTCTTACTTGTCTCAGGCTCACGCCCACAAGTCGCAGGATTGACGCTCGTCTCTAACTTACGCTTACGCATCGCTCAGGATTCTTACTTGTCTCAGGCTCACGCACACAGTCGCAGAATTGACGCTCGTCTCTAACTTACGCTCACGCATCGCTCAGGATTCTTACTTGTTTCAGACTCACGCCCACAAGTCGCAGAATTGACGCTCGTCTCTAACTTACGCTCACGCATCGCTCAGGATTCTTACTTGTCTCAGGCTCACGCCCACAAGTCGCAGAATTGACGCTCGTCTCTAACTTACGCTCACGCATCGCTCAGGATTCTTTCTTGTCTCAGGCTCACGCCCACAAGTCGCAAAATTGATGCTCGTCTCTAACTTACGCTCACGCATCGCTCAGGATTCTTACTTGTCTCAAGCTCCCGCCCACAAGTCGCTCAGGATTGACGCTCGTCTCTAACTTACGCTCACGCATCGCTCAGGGTTCTTACTTGTCTCAGGCTCACGCCCACAAGTCGCAGGATTGACGCTCGTCTCTAACTTACGCTTACGCATCGCTCAGGATTCTTACTTGTCTCAGGCTCACGCCCACAAGTCGCAGGATTGACGCTCGTCTCTTACTTACGCTCACGCATCGCTCAGGATTCTTACTAGTCTCAGGCTCGCGCCCACAAGTCGCAGAATTGACGCTCGTCTCTAACATACGCTCACGCATCGCTCAAGATTCTTACTTGTCTCAGGCTCACGCCCACAAGTCGCAAGATTGACGCTCGTCTCTAACTTACGCTCACGCATCGCTCAGGATTCTTACTTGTCTCAGGCTCCACAAGTCGCTCAGGATTGACGCTCGTGTCTAACTTACGCTCACGCATCGCTCAGGGTTCTTACTTGTCTCAGGCTCACGCCCAAAAGTCGCAGGATTGACGCTCGTCTCTAACTTACGCTTACGCATCGCTCAGGATTCTTACTTGTCTCAAGCTCCCGCCCACAAGTCGCTCAGGATTGACGCTCGTCTCTAACTTACGCTCACGCATCGCTCAGGGTTCTTACTTGTCTCAGGCTCACGCCCACAAGTCGCAGGCTTGACGCTCGTCTCTAACTTACGCTTACGCATCGCTCAGGATTCTTACTTGTCTCAGGCTCACGCCCACAAGTCGCAGGATTGACGCTCGTCTCTAACTTACGCTCACGCATCGCTCAGGATTCTTACTAGTCTCAGGCTCACGCCCACAAGTCGCAGAATTGACGCTCGTCTCTAACATACGCTCACGCATCGCTCAGGATTCTTAATTGTCTCAGGCTCACGCCCACAAGTCGCTCAGGATTGACGTTCGTCTCTAACTTATGCTCACGCATCGCTCAAGATTCTTGCTTGTCTCAGGCGCACGCCAGCACATTGCCCAGGATTTACCCTGTCTAAGGCTAGCGCATCACTCAGGACTTACGCTCGTCTAAGGCTAGCGCATCGCTCAGGACTTATGCTCGTCTAAGGCTAGCGCATCGCTCAGGATTTATGCTTGTCCCATGCTTACGCCTACGCATCGCTCAGGATTCTGCTTGTCTCAGGCTTACGCGTACGCATCGCTCAGGATCCTTGCATGTCTCAGGCCCACGCCCACAAGTCGCTTAGGATCGTCGCTCATCTCAGGCTAATGTTCACATCGCTCCGGACTTACGCTCGTTCCAGGCTAACAAATCGCTCAGGATTTATGCTCGTCCTAGGCTTAAATTATAAGTAACAAGAAAAAAGAAGAGAGAAGAGAAATAAAGAAAAATAATTCGAAGAGTCACCAAATATAAATTTTATTGTAACGACCCCTTTCTCTGAACCCTGGTCACGCTGAGTTTACCCCGGCTGGGAAAACTCCGTTACACTGTAGCAACAACAAAACCATAGAAAACACGCATCGATCGGACGGTAGCCAAGAGCTGTACAAAATACTGTTCGGTCGGACGGTAGCAACAACGGAACTTGAGAAATCACCAACTGCAAAGTTCACGTTTAAACGAAACCATAGAAAACTCGTGTCGATCGAACATTAGCCAAGACAATAGAACATGTATTAAAATATTAAAACGTAACAATAAAGTCAAAAAACATACAAAACGCGTCGAATTTAATCCTCACAGGAGGCACCAAAAATGTGAAGGAATAAATGGTCAAAAATATTAAACGCTTCATTTGCAGAAATAAAATAAATAATACAATAAAATTACAACCAAATGACTTAATATACCGAGTCCGACCGCTCACCAAGAAAGCCAAGAATACACTCTACCCTCTTCGATATACAGAAGGTTTGACATAAGAATATATTTAAAAGTGTTACCATTGAGCAAAATCAAGATAGAAGGATTGACAGATCTAAATTACAAAGTGCTGCCATTGAGCAAAAACTACAAATGTCTTCAATCTTGAACACTTGCTTCTATCATCAGTTACAATGTTCGTGTCGACACACTCCCAAACAACAACAAAACCAACAATAATTGCTCAAACAATTAAAAACCCGGTTCCATATGCCAATTTTTGTTATAGCAGCAATATAGCAGCTTTAAAACTTGGTGAAACAAAACTATCGTATGGTTTGTATGCGGCAGTTTGATGATCTAATTCTTTAGCAATTGAATAACGGATTGTGAGTGTTTGTTTCTTCTGGAGATTGGACTCATTTTGTCGCGAAGGTGTAACAGTTGTGACAATTTGTGTTGATAATCACTTGTGAGAAATTCATTTATCAGTGGTTAAAAGAAGCGGTATGTTGTGTTGTGTGTTTGTTTTTGTAGTTGTGTGTGATTTCAGGGTTGAACTCAGCAACATTCGTGGAATTTGATTTTATATGGCTGAAAGTGAAGGTACAAATAGAAACTGACACTACTACTTTATTAATAGAAACCCTAACTTAGTAATTTAATTCATAACGAGTTCAATTTCAAGAATTGACTCTTGACTCTTGTTCCTTACCTTTCACCATGATAAATACTCTTTCAATGTATTATCGCCTCTAGGCTCATCAAACCATTGTGTAGAAAAGGCTAATTTCTCGTAAACAAACCACGCAGTTAGATGGAAAACTCCCAAAAAACCATATGGCAATACGAGAAATTCAGTTGGGACGGGCTTAACAACACCATGCGAGTATTAACTGGTCGCTATCATTTCGCGATAGCGATAACAAACATCATCCTTATTGGTATGAGAGACTTTATTTCTTTCGAGATCTCAACACTCACAAATCCGCTGGACCAGATGGTATTTCTCCATTAGTTCTGAAGAGGTGTTCTTCCAAGCTGACATTACTATTACGTAAGATTTTCCATTTATCCTATTCTTCTAGACTCTTCCCGAGAAGTTGGAAAATAGCCTTTGTCCAGCCCATACCCAAAAAATGCGAGCCGTAGTCTCCTTCTTCGTACCGACCCATAGCACTTACATCCATTTTTTCCAAGGTCATGGAAGCGCTGATCAATTTTCAGATCATAAAATATATTGTAACTAACTACATCATTAGCGACCGACAGTATGGATTTCGTGCGCACCGTTCTACTGGTGATATGATGGCATATCTCAACGAACATTGAAAACTGTCTACTCATCCATTTGGTGAAAGCAAAACCGTTGCCCTTGATTTTTCCAAGGCATTTGACAGAGTTTGGTATCAAGCCCTTTTAAACAAAATACATTTCTATGGAGTCGATGAAAAACGTCTTTATTAGAATTTATCTTAAGTTTCTAGTCTGAAATTCTGGCGTTCTCCAGGTGTCCCAAACACTCTTTCTTATTTTTCTTATTTTTATTAATGATCTCTTGTCTGTTACTTTTATTCCAAATCACTCTTTCGCTGACGACAGTACTATTACCTTCTCATAAAGTTTGAGAAACGTCCTTCCCCTTCTCATGTGGAACTCGAACAACTGCGTGTTTAAAGCACGTTAAATTCTGACCTGTACCACATAATAAACCGGGGAGAAATAAGTCGAGCAGAATGTAACGCTCTCTAAACCTAATGGTGTTTCCTGTCATTTAAGAGAATTTTAAATCCAATGCCATTACCCATGATTGACACTACATCCAGAAAACAAAAAAACACGCAATTCTTGATATTTGCGTTAACGACGAGCTTCGTTGGAATGACCACATATACACCGTCTCCAAAAATGCTGCGAAATGTTTAGGTTTTCTAACCCGGTGTAAGAAAAGTTTTACTCCCCCTGATATGGCTACTACCAAACTTTTATTCGCACTTAACTTGAGTACAATTGTCTGTCACTTCTCGTCGGGTGCGCCCTAAACTACCTTGCATAAACTAAGCAGAATACGAAACCGTGCGATAAAACTTATCAGAGACGAAAACATTGCGAAATCAATAGATTCGCTTGAACACTGCAGGAACGTTTCCTGCTTGTCACTGTTTTATCGCTTTTT
Organism: Nephrocerus scutellatus; assembly: GCA_947095585.1. Taxonomy (NCBI): domain Eukaryota; kingdom Metazoa; phylum Arthropoda; class Insecta; order Diptera; family Pipunculidae; genus Nephrocerus; species Nephrocerus scutellatus. The sequence continues at coordinate 41,011,071 of OX352762.1, forward strand.
CCACCAGATGCTCAAGAGAAATAGCCAGTTGCATGCTAGTTACAAGCTTCTTGAATTTAACCGCAATACTCGTGGCACTCTAAATGCTCATCAGTTTCAAAGAACAAGCTCAAAGACATCTTCTCATTTCTCCTCCTTTTCTTTAACGCCCACTCCGAGCATTATAAGGGTAAGAAAGTTATAACAAAAAATTCAACAAAATGCAACTAACCATTTTAAGAAATGTAAGCTGTCGAAAGCAGAGTTCAAGCTATGAGGGAAACAAAAAACGCAAAACAAGGCGGGTAATCTAAACTAAAACGAATGTGTGTATATTGGCTCGTTTTTTAAATTCTCTATACAATACTTACAATTAATATTTGAGTGATCGTGCTGCGGGATCGGAGGGCTCCCATACAAATTGTTTTCCATATAGTGGCAACAGATCATATCATATTATTATGACTGTGTTCTGTGTGCGCTGATGAGCTGATGCGCTGTAAGCAGCGCTGCTTGCTTTGCGATTGTGTTGTTTTGTTGTTGGGTTGCAGTGCTTTGCATTTGTTTTTGATTTTCAGCATTTATAGTGGAATTCAGTATACTTTTCGTTATTGAAGAATTTACATGAAAACTTTTAATTTTTAAATTCTCTACATTAACTTCGATTGCCCGTGGCTGGCTGGCTGGCTGGCGGACTGGCACACCAAATCTTATGGTCAATTTTTAACCCACTTCCTGAAGCCCGATTTTATTGAAACTTTGAACACATGTGTATCTCCTATGAAAACATTTCCTATTAAAATTTAGAGTCCCTCGGGCCACGGGGTTGGGGGTTCCCATAAAAATATTTTACAAAATGTACCAATGTGCATCCGATGGACAACACTTTTGTAACAATTTGGAAGTGATCAGTCCCCGGGGTCTGTCACTTTTTGTAAATATTTGGTAGTGATCGGTCCGCGGGGTCGAGGGGCACCCCTACAAATTTTATAAAAAAAATACCCGATTTTCTTCAAATTTTATAACCATGTGTATATCCGATCCGACAACACTTTTTGTAAAATTTGAAAATTTGAAAATTTGCCCGGGGGTCCCATACAAGTTTTAATCTGACAGATCTGATCAGAGAAGAAAATTATCGAACTTATCGGATAACTCGGAATTCCGATTTGGCTAAAGTGCGTTTTACCGAAAATATAGTTACGGCTTTCGGACTCCCCCCATCTGAAAGCCCTTATTGAACAGACTTAAAAAACAGTAATCTTTTTTCTCGGAAATTCTCCCTCAAGGAGAGAGGGGTTTTAATTTTTTGAGCACTTTTTGGAAAAATTCATTTTCTAAGTGGTTTGATGGATGTTAGGGGGTTGATTGGTATCTTATAAAAGGCAATAAAAATACCGTCCTTCCTATAATAAATTTTGTCCAATCCAACCCCCCTCGATAGAGTTAGAGCCAAAAAATGACTTTCACATTAAAGTTCATCAGGGGGCGTGTTCAAAAGTGGGCGGGCCCAAATATTGGTATGAAATGAAAGGTGATAATTACTTCTACACGGATGTACTTTTTGTTATGGGCGTACGCCAGCTAAAACGGAAGTTTGATCAAGTTGTACCTGGTTCATGTGGTTTTTCATATATTTGAGTGAAATATCATATTATTGAGTTTTTCCCATACAAAAACATGTGTTATATAGAAAAGTGCATTATAGGTTTTACTTGGTTACGGCTTTCGGACACTGATAGCCCTTATTGAGCAGACCTCAAAAACCGCAATCTTGTTCGGAAGAGACGCCCCCTTTAGTTGAGAGGTGTTTCCAAATTTTTGAGTTATTTTAGGAAAAGTGAATTTTTCTAATTGGTTTGATGGATGCTAGGGCGTTAATTGGTATCAAATAAAAGGCAATAAAGATACCTTCCGTCCTATAGAAAATTGGGTCCAATCCAACCCCTTTCGTCAGAGTTAGAGAAAAAAATGACTTTCACATTAAAGTTCAGCAGGGGGTGTGTGCAAAAGAGGGCGGGCCTAAATATTGGTATCAAATGAAAGGTGAAAATTTGTTCTACATAACTGCATTATGGGCGTGACCCAACTTTTATTTAATAAAACTACAACAAGAGATGATATGATTCCCTCGCTTATTTTGTTTATATTCAGATATGAGTTTTTCCTTTTAAAAGGCGTTTTTGAACGTTATGGACACACTGTAAAGTAACGTGTGCTCAATTAATTTATATTTAGATAGGAGTTTTACACAGTCATACTATTTGCAAATGGTATGGCTGTGCAGAAGTAATTTTTACATTTCATTTTCTATCAATATTAAGGCCCACTCACTTTTAAATAAGCCTCCTGCTGAACTTTAATGTGAAAATAATTTTTTGTCTATAACTCTGTCGATGCGGGTTGATTAATCATCATCATATTTGGCTCTACAACCGGGGTTTGGTCCTGGCCTCCCGCAAAAAGTATCTCCACTGGTCCAGATTTCGAGCCGATGTCATTCAGTTTGGCATCCCTAAACTCATGGCGTCCTGATCTACGCCATCCTTCCAGCGTAGGCTTGGTTGGCCTCGCTGTCGTGTTCCATAAATCCTACCGCAAAGGACTTTCCGAGCAGGATCCTTTTCGTTCATGCGAGCTAGGTGTCCTGCCCACCCGAGCCTACCGAGCTTAATTTTCTTCACGATGTCGACATCACGGTAACGCTCGTAGATCTCATCATTATAGAATCTCCGGAATCGTCCTTCCTCACATACGGGGCCAACAATTCTCCGTAAGACTTTTCTCTCGAACGCGGCTAAGAGGTCAGAGTGCTTTCTGCTAAGCACCCAAGTCTCGGATCCATATGTGAGTACTGGTATGATCATTGTCTTATATACCAGCAGCTTGGATGTTATGGTTAAATTCCTGGATTTGAAGAGTCTTGACAGACTATAGTATGCTTCGATGGCTTTAAGCAACCGTGCGCGTATTTCTGGTTTCATGCTGTTATCGGCTGCTACAGTTGACCCGAGATAGTTAAAGAATTGCACTACTTCAAATTCGAGCTCCACTATTTGAATTGTGGGACAAATGTTGGTTCTTCTAATCGCAGACGTGGCCACCATGTACTTTGTTTTGCTTTCATTTATGTGCAGCCCCAGATTTCGTGCCGCCTGCTCTATCTGAATGAAAGCTTCCTGTACAGATCTTTGGTTTCTACCAACGATGTCAATATCGTCTGCGTAAGCCAATATCTGAATGGACTTATAAAGGATTGTTCCTCTCGCTGTTACGTCGGAGTCTCGGATCACTTTCTCCAATGCCAGGTTGAAGAGGACGCAGGCCAGTTCTTCCCCCTGTCGGAGCCCGTTATAAATGTTGAATGGGCTTGATAGTGATCCGGATTTTTTTACTGGCTTATAACATTGGTCATGGTCAACCTACATAGTCGTGTCAGTTTATTTGGGATGCCGAATTCTCTCATGGCTTTATAAAGTTCTACTCTGGCTATGCTATCATAGGCGGCTTTAAAGTCTATAACAAGATGGTGTAGTGAGTTTTAAAACTCTAGATATTTTTCCATAACCTGCCTTAGGGTGTAAATCTGATCAGTTGTTGATTTGCCTGGGATGAAGCCACACTGGTATGGACCAAGGATGACTTTAGCGTATGGGGCTATCCTGTCTTGAAGGATAGAGGAGAAAATCTTATACGCGGTACTCAACAATGTTATACCACGATAATTGCTGCATTTTGTGATATATCCCTTCTTATGTATGTGGCACAGGATGCCTCTTCGCCAGTCTTCTGGCATAACTTCTTCTTCCCATACTTGCACTATTATTTCATGAATTGCTTGGTGTAATGTAAGGCCTCCTATTTTTATCAGTTCCGCTGGGATCCCATCAGATCCCGGGGCCTTATTATTTTTGAGCCGATTTATCGCTCTGCTAACTTCGACTATGCTGGGTTGCGGCAGCATTGTATGAACTTCGGTCATTGGTGGAGCTTCCAATTCCTCAGTTAGCTGGCCATTTAGCAACTCATGAAAGTGCTCTTCCCATCGCTCTAAGATGCCTTTAAGATCGGCGATCAGATTACCCTCTTTGTCCTTGCAGTACGTGCAACGCGGTGTATATTGCGTCATACCGCGGACCCTTTGGTAGAACTTCCGCGCCTGGTGCGGACCTTGCTCTCTGTACTGTTCCAGTTCACGGACGAGATTCTTCTCGTGCGTGCCCGCGTTCTATGAGATTGTTGCATTGCTCGGTACGCAACATTCTTACGTTCAGTCGCTAGCTTACAATCGTCATCTAACCAGTCGTTTCGATCTCTACGACTACTGCCTAAGATGGAGTCAGCAGTACTAATGACAGTATTTTTAAGGCGTGTCCATTTCTCTTCTACGCCCGACATCTCAGCCCCAGGACTTACTCTCCATGCATTTAGGGCGAGTCCTATCGCTTGACCGTAGTTGTTTCTGGTGTCTTCATTGCGAAGGGCAGCCGTGTTGACTCGGATCTGATTCGCGGATGCAGTCTTCCGTGATGATTCAATCCGCGCTGGGAGCACCATACCAACAAGATAGTGGTCCGAGTCAACGTTGGCACCTCGGTACGTTCGTACCGTCATCAGGTTCGGGTTGTGGCGGCGGTCTATCAACACGTGGTCTATCTGGTTGCGAGTGGCTCCATCAGGAGATACCCAGGTGGCTTTGTGGATATTTTTACGCGCAAACCTTATACTCGCAACGACCAAATTATTGCTTGCTGCCATCTCTATGACTCGTTGTCCATTGTCATTAGTGCTCTCGTGTAAGCTATGGGTGCCAATGTACTGCCTGAATACTGGCTCCCTACCTATTTTAGCATTCATATCCCCCAGAATGATTTTTACATCATACTGAGGGCAGGCATGAAGTTCCCGTTCGACTGATTCAAAGAATTCTTCTTTTTCATCATCTGGGGAATCCTCTGTAGGTGCGTGAACGTTTATGAGGCTTATGTTTTTAAATTTGCCTTGCCTTGCATGACAGCTGTAATTAAATTTAATATGAAAGTCAATTTATGGCTCTAACTCTGTCGAGCGGGGTTGGATTGGACTAAATATTTTATAGGACGATTACCTTTCATTTGATACCAATTAACCCCCTAACATCCATCAAACCACAAAGAAAAATGCATTTTCAAAAATACGGCTCAAAACTCATTAAGGGGGAATTTCCGTGAAACTCCGCCCACATTCCCCCCGGGGGGTTGGGAATTCAAAATTCCTTAAAATTCGGTAAAACACATATTTGCCTCCGATTTCTTCAACATAAAAAACACAAGAAATAATTTATGTTGTGTAATGGTATTGTAAATAAACGATTAATTTAAGCACTAAGCTTGGCTCGAATTTACAAGAAATATGATATTTTTATTAGTATTGAGAGCGAACGAAATATCTAGCATTAAATGACTTTTTATAATTTATTTTATAAATGAACGCATGAACGGTGTCTATAAAATTAACTGTATTTTCCGTTGCAAACTTTTAAAAACTTTTAAAAGCCGTAGTCTCCTTCTTCGTACCGACCCATAGCACTTACATCCATTTTTTCCAAGGTCATGGAAGCGCTGATCAATTTTCAGATCATAAAATATATTGTAACTAACTACATCATTAGCGACCGACAGTATGGATTTCGTGCGCACCGTTCTACTGGTGATATGATGGCATATCTCAACGAACATTGAAAACTGTCTACTCATCCATTTGGTGAAAGCAAAACCGTTGCCCTTGATTTTTCCAAGGCATTTGACAGAGTTTGGTATCAAGCCCTTTTAAACAAAATACATTTCTATGGAGTCGATGAAAAACGTCTTTATTAGAATTTATCTTAATTTTCTAGTCTGAAATTCTGGCGTTCTCCAGGTGTCCCAAACACTTTCTTATTTTTCTTATTTTTATTAATGATCTCTTGTCTGTTACTTTTATTCCAAATCACTCTTTCGCTGACGACAGTACTATTACCTTCTCATAAAGTTTGAGAAACGTCCTTCCCCTTCTCATGTGGAACTCGAACAACTGCGTGTTTAAAGCACGTTAAATTCTGACCTGTACCACATAATAAACCGGGGAGAAATAAGTCGAGCAGAATGTAACGCTCTCTAAACCTAATGGTGTTTCCTGTCATTTAAGAGAATTTTAAATCCAATGCCATTACCCATGATTAACACTACATCCAGAAAGCAAAAAAACACGCAATTCTTGATATTTGCGTTAACGACGAGCTTCGTTGGAATGACCACATATACACCGTCTCCAAAAATGCTGCGAAATGTTTAGGTTTTCTAACCCGGTGTAAGAAAAGTTTTACTCCCCCTGATATGGCTACTACCAAACTTTTATTCGCACTTAACTTGAGTACAATTGTCTGTCACTTCTCGTCGGGTGCGCCCTAAACTACCTTGCATAAACTAAGCAGAATACGAAACCGTGCGATAAAACTTATCAGAGACGAAAACATTGCGAAATCAATAGATTCGCTTGAACACTGCAGGAACGTTTCCTGTTTGTCACTGTTTTATCGCTTTTTCCACCAGATGCTCAAGAGAAATAGCCAGTTGCATGCTAGTTACATGCTTCTTGAATTTAACCGCAATACTCGTGGCACTCTAAATGCTCATCAGTTTCAAAGAACAAGCTCAAAGACATCTTCTCATTTCTCCTCCTTTTCTTTAACGCCCACTCCGAGCATTATAAGGGTAAGAAAGTTATAACAAAAAATTCAACAAAATGCAACTAACCATTTTAAGAAATGTAAGCTGTCGAAAGCAGAGTTCAAGCTATGAGGGAAACAAAAAACGCAAAACAAGGCGGGTAATCTAAACTAAAACGAATGTGTGTATATTGGCTCGTTTTTTAAATTCTCTATACAATACTTACAATTAATATTTGAGTGATCGTGCTGCGGGATCGGAGGGCTCCCATACAAATTGTTTTCCATATAGTGGCAACAGATCATATCATATTATTATGACTGTGTTCTGTGTGCGCTGATGAGCTGATGCGCTGTAAGCAGCGCTGCTTGCTTTGCGATTGTGTTGTTTTGTTGTTGGGTTGCAGTGCTTTGCATTTGTTTTTGATTTTCAGCATTTATAGTGGAATTCAGTATACTTTTCGTTATTGAAGAATTTACATGAAAACTTTTAATTTTTAAATTCTCTACATTAACTTCGATTGCCCGTGGCTGGCTGGCTGGCTGGCGGACTGGCACACCAAATCTTATGGTCAATTTTTAACCCACTTCCTGAAGCCCGATTTTATTGAAACTTTGAACACATGTGTATCTCCTATGAAAACATTTCCTATTAAAATTTAGAGTCCCTCGGGCCACGGGGTTGGGGGTTCCTATTAAAATATTTTACAAAATGTACCAATGTGCATCCGATGGACAACACTTTTGTAACAATTTGGAAGTGATCAGTCCCCGGGGTCTGTCACTTTTTGTAAATATTTGGTAGTGATCGGTCCGCGGGGTCGAGGGGCACCCCTACAAATTTTATAAAAAAAATACCCGATTTTCTTCAAATTTTATACACATGTGTGTATCCGATCCGACAACACTTTTTGTAAAATTTGAAAATTTGAAAATTTGCCCTGGGGTCCCATACAAGTTTTAATCTGACAGATCTGATCAGAGAAGAAAATTATCGAACTTATCGGATAACTCGGAATTCCGATTTGGCTAAAGTGCGTTTTACCGAAAATATAGTTACGGCTTTCGGACTCCCCCCATCTGAAAGCCCTTATTGAACAGACTTAAAAAACAGTAATCTTTTTTCTCGGAAATTCTCCCTCAAGGAGAGAGGGGTTTTAATTTTTTGAGCACTTTTTGGAAAAATTCATTTTCTAAGTGGTTTGATGGATGTTAGGGGGTTGATTGGTATCTTATAAAAGGCAATAAAAATACCGTCCTTCCTATAATAAATTTTGTCCAATCCAACCCCCCTCGATAGAGTTAGAGCCAAAAAATGACTTTCACATTAAAGTTCATCAGGGGGCGTGTTCAAAAGTGGGCGGGCCCAAATATTGGTATGAAATGAAAGGTGATAATTACTTCTACACGGATGTACTTTTTGTTATGGGCGTACGCCAGCTAAAACGGAAGTTTGATCAAGTTGTACCTGGTTCATGTGGTTTTTCATATATTTGAGTGAAATATCATATTATTGAGTTTTTCCCATACAAAAACATGTGTTATATAGAAAAGTGCATTATAGGTTTTACTTGGTTACGGCTTTCGGACACTGATAGCCCTTATTGAGCAGACCTCAAAAACCGCAATCTTGTTCGGAAGAGACGCCCCCTTTAGTTGAGAGGTGTTTCCAAATTTTTGAGTTATTTTAGGAAAAGTGAATTTTTCTAATTGGTTTGATGGATGCTAGGGCGTTAATTGGTATCAAATAAAAGGCAATAAAGATACCTTCCGTCCTATAGAAAATTGGGTCCAATCCAACCCCTTTCGTCAGAGTTAGAGAAAAAAATGACTTTCACATTAAAGTTCAGCAGGGGGTGTGTGCAAAAGAGGGCGGGCCTAAATATTGGTATCAAATGAAAGGTGAAAATTTGTTCTACATAACTGCATTATGGGCGTGACCCAACTTTTATTTAATAAAACTACAACAAGAGATGATATGATTCCCTCGCTTATTTTGTTTATATTCAGATATGAGTTTTTCCTTTTAAAAGGCGTTTTTGAACGTTATGGACACACTGTAAAGTAACGTGTGCTCAATTAATTTATATTTAGATAGGAGTTTTACACAGTCATACTATTTGCAAATGGTATGGCTGTGCAGAAGTAATTTTTACATTTCATTTTCTATCAATATTAAGGCCCACTCACTTTTAAATAAGCCTCCTGCTGAACTTTAATGTGAAAATAATTTTTTGTCTATAACTCTGTCGATGCGGGTTGATTAATCATCATCATATTTGGCTCTACAACCGGGGTTTGGTCCTGGCCTCCCGCAAAAAGTATCTCCACTGGTCCAGATTTCGAGCCGATGTCATTCAGTTTGGCATCCCTAAACTCATGGCGTCCTGATCTACGCCATCCTTCCAGCGTAGGCTTGGTTGGCCTCGCTGTCGTGTTCCATAAATCCTACCGCAAAGGACTTTCCGAGCAGGATCCTTTTCGTTCATGCGAGCTAGGTGTCCTGCCCACCCGAGCCTACCGAGCTTAATTTTCTTCACGATGTCGACATCGCGGTAACGCTCGTAGATCTCATCATTATAGAATCTCCGGAATCGTCCTTCCTCACATACGGGGCCAACAATTCTCCGTAAGACTTTTCTCTCGAACGCGGCTAAGAGGTCAGAGTGCTTTCTGCTAAGCACCCAAGTCTCGGATCCATATGTGAGTACTGGTATGATCATTGTCTTATATACCAGCAGCTTGGATGTTATGGTTAAATTCCTGGATTTGAAGAGTCTTGACAGACTATAGTATGCTTCGATGGCTTTAAGCAACCGTGCGCGTATTTCTGGTTCCATGCTGTTATCGGCTGCTACAGTTGACCCGAGATAGTTAAAGAATTGCACTACTTCAAATTCGAGCTCCACTATTTGAATTGTGGGACAAATGTTGGTTCTTCTAATCGCAGACGTGGCCACCATGTACTTTGTTTTGCTTTCATTTATGTGCAGCCCCAGATTTCGTGCCGCCTGCTCTATCTGAATGAAAGCTTCCTGTACAGATCTTTGGTTTCTACCAACGATGTCAATATCGTCTGCGTAAGCCAATATCTGAATGGACTTATAAAGGATTGTTCCTCTCGCTGTTACGTCGGAGTCTCGGATCACTTTCTCCAATGCCAGGTTGAAGAGGACGCAGGCCAGTTCTTCCCCCTGTCGGAGCCCGTTATAAGTGTTGAATGGGCTTGATAGTGATCCGGATTTTTTTTCTGGCTTATAACATTGGTCATGGTCAACCTACATAGTCGTGTCAGTTTATTTGGGATGCCGAATTCTCTCATGGCTTTATAAAGTTCTACTCTGGCTATGCTATCATAGGCGGCTTTAAAGTCTATAACAAGATGGTGTAGTGAGTTTTAAAACTCTAGATATTTTTCCATAACCTGCCTTAGGGTGTAAATCTGATCAGTTGTTGATTTGCCTGGGATGAAGCCACACTGGTATGGACCAAGGATGACTTTAGCGTATGGGGCTATCCTGTCTTGAAGGATAGAGGAGAAAATCTTATACGCGGTACTCAACAATGTTATACCACGATAATTGCTGCATTTTGTGATATCTCCCTTCTTATGTATGTGGCACAGGATGCCTCTTCGCCAGTCTTCTGGCATAACTTCTTCTTCCCATACTTGCACTATTATTTCATGAATTGCTTGGTGTAACGTAAGGCCTCCTATTTTTATCAGTTCCGCTGGGATCCCATCAGATCCCGGGGCCTTATTATTTTTGAGCCGATTTATCGCTCTGCTAACTTCGACTATGCTGGGTTGCGGCAGCATTGTATGAACTTCGGTCATTGGTGGAGCTTCCAATTCCTCAGTTAGCTGGCCATTTAGCAACTCATGAAAGTGCTCTTCCCATCGCTCTAAGATGCCTTTAAGATCGGCGATCAGATTACCCTCTTTGTCCTTGCAGTACGTGCAACGCGGTGTATATTGCGTCATACCGCGGACCCTTTGGTAGAACTTCCGCGCCTGGTGCGGACCTTGCTCTCTGTACTGTTCCAGTTCACGGACGAGATTCTTCTCGTGCGTGCCCGCGTTCTATGAGATTGTTGCATTGCTCGGTACGCAACATTCTTACATTCAGTCGCTAGCTTACAATCATCATCTAACCAGTCGTTTCGATCTCTACGACTACTGCCTAAGATGGAGTCAGCAGTACTAATGACAGTATTTTTAAGGCGTGTCCATTTCTCTTCTACGCCCGACATCTCAGCCCCAGGACTTACTCTCCATGCATTTAGGGCGAGTCCTATTGCTTGACCGTAGTTGTTTCTGGTGTCTTCATTGCGAAGGGCAGCCGTGTTGACTCGGATCTGATTCGCGGATGCAGTCTTCCGTGATGATGCAATCCGCGCTGGGAGCACCATACCAACAAGATAGTGGTCCGAGTCAACGTTGGCACCTCGGTACGTTCGTACCGTCATCAGGTTCGGGTTGTGGCGGCGGTCTATCAACACGTGGTCTATCTGGTTGCGAGTGGCTCCATCAGGAGATACCCAGGTGGCTTTGTGGATATTTTTACGCGCAAACCTTATACTCGCAACGACCAAATTATTGCTTGCTGCCATCTCTATGACTCGTTGTCCATTGTCATTAGTGCTCTCGTGTAAGCTATGGGTGCCAATGTACTGCCTGAATACTGGCTCCCTACCTATTTTAGCATTCATATCCCCCAGAATGATTTTTACATCATACTGAGGGCAGGCATGAAGTTCCCGTTCGACTGATTCAAAGAATTCTTCTTTTTCATCATCTGGGGAATCCTCTGTAGGTGCGTGAACGTTTATGAGGCTTATGTTTTTAAATTTGCCTTGCCTTGCATGACAGCTGTAATTAAATTTAATATGAAAGTCAATTTATGGCTCTAACTCTGTCGAGCGGGGTTGGATTGGACTAAATATTTTATAGGACGATTACCTTTCATTTGATACCAATTAACCCCCTAACATCCATCAAACCACAAAGAAAAATGCATTTTCAAAAATACGGCTCAAAACTCATTAAGGGGGAATTTCCGTGAAACTCCGCCCACATTCCCCCCGGGGGGTTGGGAATTCAAAATTCCTTAAAATTCGGTAAAACACATATTTGCCTCCGATTTCTTCAACATAAAAAACACAAGAAATAATTTATGTTGTGTAATGGTATTGTAAATAAACGATTAATTTAAGCACTAAGCTTGGCTCGAATTTACAAGAAATATGATATTTTTATTAGTATTGAGAGCGAACGAAATATCTAGCATTAAATGACTTTTTATAATTTATTTTATAAATGAACGCATGAACGGTGTCTATAAAATTAACTGTATTTTCCGTTGCAAACTTTTAAAAACTGCGTATTTATAAAGCAGCGTAGTTTGTCTTATTACTGTGATTAATTATTGTAGTATAAAATGGATAGCCAAGCATTTTTTAATTACGTACAAGAGCAATTACAAATATTCGTATCTGAAAGACGGTGCTGTAAACAATTTTCTGCGCTTTTCCGATCTCCGGAACGCCTTATTTTTACAAAATGTGCTGTCGAGTTTGGTCTGCGAACGAAAATATTTATTCGTGATGGTATGAAGGTACTTAAAGCATATAAATTATCATGTCTTCATTATGTAGAACAACCAACGCATATCAGTTTGACTTGTCAATCTGCAAAGGACATTTTCCTATTTCTTAAAAATAGTGAATTTATCGGGACTCAACGAGAAACACAGATGTCTCCAGCTTTCTTTACCTCTCGTGTTGCAAAAGCGATTGTATCTCCACATAGGTTCTCTTTTGTAGAACCCTTGATGCAATGTATGGCACGGCCCAACAACGAGGGATATCATGCATTCCAAAAATCATGCAAATTACTTTCTTCAAAATCTAAAATTCTTGAGGGTATTCGTCGAAATCGAGTTCTAGTTATAAACGGTGATCAAGGATTGCCAAAATCAACTGCTGTTCCAATGTTTATAATAGAAAATTGTATACAGATGCGTACACACTGCAAAATTATATGCATCGGGTCTCATGAACTTGCTGCTATTCACAATAGTGAAATGCTGTCGCAAAATTTACGAGAAAAAGTAGGCACTACTGTTGCATTTCAAGTGCACTTACAGAGCAGAATAAGTAACAAATCAAACCTTATATACACTACTGCAAACTTTATGCTTCGCGTTCTCATGGGACAGAGTCCAGTCGACAGCCTCAGGCACATTTCACACATTATTATATCGGACGTTCACTTACACAATGCTTATACTGATATTTTGCTATATGAAATAAAGGAAGCGATGCAGTTTCATTCACACATTAAAATAATACTACTTTCAAATTCATCACAAAACAATAAATTTATATCGTATTTTGGCGATGGTGAAGAATTACAACTTCAATCAGATTTGAAAAGTGTGCGATTATACTCTTTGGAAGAATTAAAAAAAATTATATCTCATGACAAAGATTTAAATCTACCGTCGTTTGTTTATTCTTCTCATCCATCAATAATCAAAGATGTTAATTGTAATTACACTGATCACACTTTAGAGCAATATGATATGACGGGATCAAATATTAATTTTACACATTTTATGTATCTAGTTGAAGGAGAGGGCGTGTCAATCAATTATCAGCATTCTACATACAGATATACAGCTTTATTGATTGCGGCTAAATTTGGTCATATTAACCATTTGACTGAGTTACTTAAGCACCAACCTAACCCGTATTTGATGGATCACAAAAATGAAAATGCAATATCGTATGCTACAACTGGTGGACACGTAGATTTCGTTGCTAGCTTGACTAAATACTATCAAGTCTTTGAGGGCAACGATTCAGATAAGAATCATTTTGACCTTGATCTAATTGTAAATCTTATTCGAATATTAACGACAAAATGGGAATTCGGTAACATCTTGATTTTTTTACCAAACTATGAGTATTTGATAAGACTTAATTTTATGATTCTTAAGAATAAGTTAATTGGGAATTTACCACAGCAAATTTCTATGTACTTACTTAATGACAATATCCAAATGTATCAATTAGAATCAATATTAAAAGTATCACTTGACTCCATCAAACTTATATTGGCAACCGATATAGCTGAATCTTTAGAATGCTTACAAGATATTTCTTATGTAATTGATACAGCGCGAGTTCAGCGATATTTGTACAATGCAAACAGCAAATGCAACGAACATTGTTTAGAATGGGTGTCGTACGAAAGTTTAAATCGACGAAGTAGAGTTGCTGGCCGTCTTAGTAATAGTGGGCATTGTTTTCGTTTGATTTCAAGAGCTACGTTGGAAAAGTTGAAACCAGTGCATACACCGGAACTTTTAATCATGCCATTGGACCGGATTTGTTTAACTGTTAAGATGCTCTGCACATTTAAAATGGTGTCAGAATACCTAGATAAAATAATTGTACGACCACCGTTTGCTCATGTATTTGATGCTATTAAGATGTTGAAGAAAACCGAAATCTTTGATTCATATGAGGACATAACGTGGCTGGGATGTCGTTTAATTGATGTTCCTGTTGAAACTGATTTAGGAAAGTTATTGGTATACGCAATTCTATTGCAATGTTTGGATCCAATACTAACAATAATTAGTTTTCTTTGCTGTTCTGATCCGCTGGAACTTCCTAGCGAAAATAGCTCACCATACGCTGCTTCAATTCGCTTCAAAATAAAAGAGGAACGGCAGAAAATCTCGGAAGGCTATTTCTCCGACCACCTTATGTATTTGCGTCTGTATCAAGAGTGGCAAAATAATCGGCAAGAAGATAACCACGTCAAACCTCTTATTGATGAACAGAGTTATGTGTTAAATGGAATTTTGGAAAAAGTTTGTGATGTTCGGACGCATCTTGTCGGTTCGCTACGTTCGTCACAACTTATACACAATCAGGGTCAACTAAGCATGCATCACATAAATTTAAACTCAGATAATTGGGCTGTTATTAAAGCTGCACTTGTAGGTGGACTTTATCCGAAGCTAATCATTGTTGATTCTATAGGTTGCAAATTAAAATCTGCAGAAAAAAGGGAACTCGTACTGCATCCAAGTACAGTTTTAAGACCTCTAAAGCTTGAACTAATAAGATATTGTGCCCAGAGCTTCCCTAGTCAATGGATTGTTTATTCCAAAGAGACTACAAGCTTCAACTCAAATAGTATTTCATATTGCACTCTGGTTTCTCCATTGGCAGTTGTTTTATTCGCAGGCCAAAGCAAAATGAGTCCCATAAATTTAGACCAACAGCCCAATAATTATGAGATAACATATGGTAATTTTTCATTAAAAATATGTGATTTTTTTTTGGATGATTGGATTTGGTTTACATTAAATTTGTCAGATGCTCGAATTGTCTTCAAACTGCGACAAAATTTTTTCAGTGTCTATGAAGACTTTTTGCAGCACTGTAGTGACGTGGAAAAATTTCGAAAACCCTTTGGAAAGTATCATTATCGTTTGTTTGACACAATTCAAAAAATACTGTTGCAGGAAGATCTCGCTTGTGGATTTTCACATCCAGAGAATGTTGGTATTCGACCTAAAGCTACTCCAAACAAATTAGCGGCCGATTTTAATTTGAATGAAAAGCAACTTACCAACCATACTGAAGTGGCACGTTTGACTAACGACACACTGAAACCGGAAAAAGCTACATTCAACATATCATTAAATCGCTATGAAACGCAGTTTTTTCTTGTTCATGTTCCACATTTGAATGATGTTACAATCAAAAAATATTTGCACGAAGGGTCAGGAGATTCGGCTATAAATTTTTTATTACAATACGCATTACCGGATAAATTGACTTTTATTATTTTCTCCGATAAGAACCGAGAACAATTCAATGCAGTTGCAGTCTTAAAGCAGCAGAATGGTGGTATAAACCTCCAGGAATGTTTTCGCAATAAAATTCCCATATATGAACTAATGTAAGTCAATTTTGTATTCTTTTTTCCTATAAATAAATTTAAATTAAAAATTCTATTAGCGTGGTCAAGTATACTCACAAATGTCTGATAGTAATTAGAAATTATACAATAAAACAACTTCTTCTAATTTTTCGGGTAAACCATTTATTTATACGCTTGAAAGTTGGTTAAAAATGAAGGTGTGGCCACAACACAACTTTCTTTTACGGGCGGGACCGCAATATTCAGTAAATGTACATTAATTTTTTGTTTTTTAAAATTTCTTTTACACTAAACAGATTTTCGAGATATTTGCAAAAACACGAAAAACTGTCCAAGTAAACTACTACTTCCGGTTGGCTGATTTCCGCCAAAATCAATTGGGACTCCAAATTTATGTGAAAGACAGAAAGACAGATTTTTTTTTATTTTTCGCTTTTTCCAACTCAGGAGATACGGAAATGGGTAAATCTGCAAAAATCCCGAGTTCGAAAATTTTTCTGATTACTATGCTTCCTTTTACTATGTAAAAGAAAGTAAAAGGACTTTAAAAACCAAAATCTTACACGAGTCATACATGGGCGCTCAGAAATTGTATATGAGTCTGACCTGCTCCCAAAATTTAAGCTGTCTGGGACTAGTGAGTCACGCGCGCTGCAAACTTGATCGCTTGAAATGTCTTGAGACTAAGTGCACCTCCATGCGGTAAGCGGCGAGCGTCTGAGCGATGTGTGTAATACACGACTAATACACTTGGCTTATTAAAGAACATGAGGAAAAGAAACATACGTATTACATTTTGCTGTAAAAAATTAAGATTTTTTGTTTTATTTACTCTTTATTTACTTTATTTTTTATATTATTTTATTTACTTTTTTATTTATTTATTAATTGATCTGAAAACCAGTCTCGTTGGTTCTTTAAGATTCGAACTTTATCGCCTATTTTAAACTATTTTGTCTCGTTAGTTACGGTTCTGTCAATATATCTATTTTGATTGGCCCGTGATCGTGTAGCTCCGCTGATATAACTCGTATGGATTCAGCTTTTTAGTTGGGATAATAGATCACGTGCATCTGCTGAAGAGTTGTTGAGCGGATGATTTCAGGAAGTCATTTGGATTGGTATTTCTCAACATATATGGACCTGTGTCGTCAATCCAAGATTTTTCAAGATCCCCTTAATAGTTTGAACATTACGTTCTGCAAAACCGTTAGATTGAGAGCACTGCCGTGATGATATGCTGAACGGCGACGGCCACGGCAACGAAAACGGCTAAATGATTTAAGAATTTTCTCATGGAACGTACGCTCACTGTATAGAGCTGGAGCTGCAAAGCAGCTGGCCGATACCCTGCCTAAATATAAGGCTGACATAACTGCAATCCAGGAGAATGGTGTCTTACAAAAATCCGAATATGACATATATTACAGCTGTCATGCCAGACATCATGTGCTCGGTGTGGGGTTTCTAGTCAAAAAGAGGATGAAACCTACGCTTATCGGCTTTAAAGCAATAAATGAACGGCTATGCAACCTTCGCGTGCGGGGCAGAATTAAAAACATAATCCTCAGAGGATTCCCCAGATTATGAAAAAGAAGAATTCTTTGAATTCGAACGAGAATTCCATGCCTGCCCTTAGTATGATGGTAAAATCACTGTGGGGGATATGAATGCATTCATAGGTAGGGAGCCAGTATTCCGACAGTACATTGGCACCCATAGCCTACATGAGAACAATAATGACAATGGATTACGAGTCAAAGAGATGGCAGCAACCAATAATTTGATCGTTGCGAGTACAACGTTTGCGCGTAAAATATCGACAAAGCTACCTGGGTATCGCCTGATGGATCCACTCGCAACCAGAAAGACTATGTGTTGATAGACCGCCGCCGCAACCCGAACCTGATGACGGTACGAACCTACCGAAGTTAGCAGAGCGATAAATCGACTCAAAAATAATAAGGCCCCGGGATCAGTTGGGATCTCAGCTGAACTGATAAAAACATGAGGCCCCACATTACACCAAGCAATTCATATAGTAATAGTGGAAGTATTGGAGGAAGAAGCGATGCCAGAAGACTGGCGAAAATTGTCCCACACAATTTTTTCCACACTGTTCTTATACACATTTTATAAATTTGAATAAAAGGGAAACTTGTATACCCATTACAAATAGACACCATAGTATTTTTCCTCATTCAACATGTTGACCACTCTCCTTGAGTGAATTGCAAAACACTCACCAAAAGAATACTCTCGTCTTATGGTTCAGGAACTCCGGTTTTCTATTTTTTCCCCTTTGTTCTCTCTTCTCTCATAAACTCACCACGCATAACCAATACGCGTCATCATCCAACGGCTGAGTAAAACAATGACAACATACATACAGCACGAGACCACACAGACTAGGGATACCCAACTCACGACTAAAGAGTTAACGCATCCACAATACATTCGGAAGCAACAACAACACACATGCAGTACAAGTCACCACAGACATAGAATACCCGACTAATATGAAAGAAAACAGCAACAAACAACAGGCAATACATGGCAGCGTGCATTTTGCAGTTAGCAGCATTCTTAGACAATGAGAGAGATACAACAACAACAAGCAAACAACACAGACTCGGAAGATCCGATTGATGTCGATTTAAGAAAACAACAACAATAAGCATGCAGTACAAGACGGGGCAGACTTGGGAAGAAAACAACAACAAACAATATGCAATACATGGCCGCGTACATTTCACAGTTCGTAGCAGTATTAGACAAGCAGAGAGGTACAACACCAACAAACAAACAACACAGACTCGGAAAATACGATCGATGTCGATTCAAGAAAACAACAACAATAAGCATGCAGTGCAAGACAGGGCAGACTTAGGAAGAAAACAACAACAAACAATATGCATACTTGGCCGCGTACATTTCACAGTTCGCAGCATTACTAGACAAGTAGAGAGGTACAATAACAACAAGCAGGCAATGCAGATTCGGAAGATCCGATCGATGACAACAACAACGAGCATGTAATATAAGACGGAACCGAACCATAAATAAAGCAACAACAAGCAAGCACGTAATACATGATGACCAGGAAAACCAACAAACAACAGGGTCGACAGAGGCAACAACAACGCTACACCACTGTTCGATCGTATGATTCAACGGATTTCCCTATCGTTGCATCAACGGGATCTGGAAACAACAAACCATCAAGCGCAGCAATGCTAACCGGCCAACAACAAACAACAAAAACAATGCCAAAGCAAAGGAGGCAACAACAATACACCATCGACCGATCATACTATTTAACGGACTCCTATCGTAATACCAAGGAAACAACAACAACGATACACCATCGACCGATCATACGATATAACGGCCTCTTCTATCGCATCATAGCATTAACGGGACTCCCTCACTCGACGGAAGGGTATAAAAGGCCTGCAGTCCTAACAATCGGCCTTCTTTCCTAGTGATCCCTCCTCCCGGCAACAAGTGTACGATCGAAAGTGCAAGAGTGAAATCCTTGCCTTCACGTCCACGATTTACGCTAGTACCATTATTCTCACGATCAAAAGTGCAAGAGCGATATCCTTGCCTTCACGCCCACGCTTTACGCTAGTACCATTATCCTCACGATCGAAAGTGCAAGAGCGAAATCCTTGCCTTCACGCCCACGCTTTACGCTAGTACAACTATCCTCACGATCGAAAGTGCAAGAGCGAAATCCTTGCCTTCACGCCCACGCTTTACGCTAGTACCATTATCCTCACGATCGAAAGTGTAAGAGCGAAATCCTTGCCTTCCGGCCCACGCTTTACGCTAGTACAACTATCCTCACGATCGAGAGTGCAAGAGTGAAATCCTTGCCTTCACGCCCACGCTTTACGCTAGTACAACTATCCTCACGATCGAAAGTGCAAGAGCGAAATCCTTGCCTTCACGCCCACGCTTTACGCTAGTACCATTATCCTCACAATCGAAAGTACAAGAGCGAAATCCTTGCCTTCACATCCACGCTTTACGCTAGTACAACTATCCTCACGATCGAGAGTGCAAGAGTGAAATCCTTGCCTTCACATCCACGCTTTACGCTAGTACAACTATCCTCACGATCGAAAGTGCAAGAGCGAAATCCTTGCCTTCACATCCACGCTTTACGCTAGTACAACTATCCTCACGACCGAGAGTGCAAGAGTGAAATCCTTGCCTTCACGTCCATGCTTTACGCTAGTAAGACCACCTCACGACCGAGAGTGCAAGACTGAAATCCTTGCCTAACAAACACATTTAATATTATACATAGTTTTAAGCCAATAATAGTTTTAAGTATACGGATTAAGCGAAGAAAAAGGAAGAAATAATAAAAACGCTTGAATTCCATTCCCTAAACAAACAAATTCTTTAATTGTAACGTTTTACCCCGGCTGGGAAAAACCTCGTTACAATATCTGGATCACTATCAAGACAATTCAACATCTATAACGGACTCCGGGAAGGGGATGGACTGGACTGCGTCCTTTTCAACCTATAGAGGTCTTCAATCCTCTATAAGTCCATTCAGATACTGGCTTACGTAGACGATATTGAAATCGTTTGTAGAAACCCAAGAGCTGTACAGGAAGCTTTCATCCAGATCAAGCAGGCAGCACGAAATCTGGGGCTGCACATAAATGAGATCAAAACAAAGTACATCTTGGCCACGTCTGTGACTAGAAGATACAACATTGGTCCCTCAATTAAAATAGTGGTACACGAATTTGAAGAGATTAAGATATTTTTTTTATTAAACATTTCAGTAATATACAATTTTGACTTAAAACTAAACTTATAACTATTATTAATAAGTGTCGGCTCAACAATAGGGGCCCGACGTATTTACATTGTCTTTTTTTTTTGTATTGCTTATTACGAAACAATAATTTTGACTACTTAATCTACTACATGTTTATATTTACAGCAATTTAATTTTAAACAATAAATTTTAAAATAAAATAAAATTGAAAAAAAAAACAACCCATAAAAATTAAAATTTTTCATCTAAATTCTCTAATCGCAGAAATTGATATGGGAGCCCCTCGATCCTGGGCCATTTTTTTTTATTGTAGGAGAAAATCATCGAAACAAACATTTGACATTGAAAAAGCTCAGATCGTTTTATTCTGAGCACTTAGAGCACGCTCATACTCTGAGCAAATAAGAAACACGAACATTTATCTTGAGAACTCTTTGACTGCTCTGAACTAATTTATGAAAACGCCAAATGACAGAATATTGTGAAAACTTGTTGTTCTATCTGTAAGTTGATATCGACAACAAAAAAACGACATCAATAAAAATACAATTCAGTATATAATAAAAATGTAAGTTGAAGTAAGCATAAAACATGTATGTCTCGTTTCATTTGCTGGGTTCATTTGTGCGTGCGCTAAGATTTCTCTCTCTCTCTCTCTCTCCACCACCACCAAAACCATGCAGCGCAGCCGACTGCGCAGCACACACCGCACACAGTCCATAAAGGGCGACGAATATCTGATGCCAGTATAAATATTTAAAAAATGTATAAGGGCCTTGCGGCCGAACCCGGGACCCGATCACTACCAAATTTTCGAAAAAGTATTGTTTATTGGGTATACACATGTGTTTAAAATTTGAAGAAAATCGGGTAAATTTTTTAAAATTTTTGTTTGGGAGCCCCCCGACCCCGCAGCCCGAGGGGCCTCAAAATTTAATAGAAAGTGTTGTCTCCGGAAATACACATATGTGCAATTTCAATAAAATCGGGCCATGGGAAGTGGGTTAAAAATTGATCGCAAGAATCCACGACAGACGACCCACGGGCAAGTGAAGTTAATTTAGAGAATTTAAAAAATATAAGACGGGGTATAAACAGGGCGATCTACAGCCTCTGTAATGTTGATTGCTGGCCTTCTCGTAGAAGGAGACGTCTTGATTATTAAAGATGTCGTCGAATCTAGCATCTGTGAATCCTCTGATGTGTATGTACCGGTGACTTGGCTCGATTTCTTCGCTTCTCAGTCCTTGCATCTCAGGACTTGGATGAGTTTCCAATCCGTCGACGAATTTCCTCGCCATTTGGAAGAAGTGGTCGGTTATTGGCAGCAGACCTGCTGCTTCGTAAAGTCTTGCAGTCGACACAAACTTATAGCTGTTTGGCACCCTCCAGAGTCCTGTACAGATCCTTAGTACCTTCCTTTCAAATAGGGAGATCTTCTTCATCGTTGCTGGTGAGACGGTGAACCATATGGGATAGCCATAGGTTATCACTGGCCTGATGAGCTGCTTGTAGATGAGCAGCTTGGTGTTGTTGGACAGTCCGTTTCGTCTTCTTAGTAGCGGGTGCACCAAATGAAGAGCGTAGTTCGCTTTTTTTTATTGTTTTATCGATGTGATAGTTAAACTTGAGCCTCTCAGTAAAGTTGATTCCCAGGTACTTAGTCTCTGACTTGGTGTTTATTGTCGTGTTATCCGGAAGGGTAATTTTTAAGGCTCTGCACCGACTTGCGATTTTTTAAATTCTCTATATTGACTTCACTTGCCAGTGGCTGGCTGGCTGGCTGGCCAAATCTTGTGATCAATTTTTAACCCACTTCCTACAGCCCGATTTTATTGAAATTTTGCACACATGTATATCTCCCAAGACAGCAATTTCTAATAAAATTTGAGGCCCCTCGGGCTGCGGGGTCGGGGGGCTCCCATACAAATATTTTACAAAATTTACCCGATTTTCTTTAAATTTTGTACACATGTGTGTCTTCGATGGAAAACACTTTTTGTACAAATTTGGAGCGATTGGCCCCTTGGGGACCCCAATATACAATTTTTAAATATCGCTATATCGCATCAGATCACGGCAAAGTCAGAGCTCTGTGCTTTGTGAGCAGCGCTGTTCGCTGCCGCTGCATCATTAAGTGAATGATTTTGCCACAAAACGAGCACGCAGTGTGTGTGTGTGTGTGTATCCCCGATTAGAGAATTTACAAGAAAAATTTTAATTTTTATGGGTTATTTTTTCTTATCCTTGTTTTGGTTGCTGGTACTCGGAAGCAGATGAGTTCCGTTTTGTTGGCGTTGATCTTAAGTCCCCACTTCAGATAGTACTCCCAAAGAATTCGGAGGTGTTCCTCCAATCTTCGGGCAGCTATCTCAGGAGAGCGGGAAACGGCATACGTGATGGAGTCATCCGCGAAAAGCATGGTCCTTGTTCCAGCTGTATTGGTGGGTTGATCCGCGGTGAAGATGCTAAATAGGACTGGTCCAAGTCTGGAGCCTTGGGGAACTCCGGCCTTTTTTTTCCTTTCCTTTTCCTTGTCGATAGGCTGCCATACACCTGTACAAAAAAGACACTGTTAAAAAGAAATTTTTTAATTATTTTCACAATATAATTGGGGAAACCAAATCGAATAAGTTTGTACAGAAGCCCGTTTGTCCAGACGCTATCGAAAGCGTTTTCGATGTCTAACAAACAGGCTACTGTACTACTTTTGACATTCAGTCCTCGAGTGACGTCACTGTGAAGCTTCATCAGAGGGTCTAGCGTAGAGTGCTTTTCTCGAAAGCCGAACTGAAAGGCAGGAATTAGATTTCTTTCCGAGCAATACGCGTTGATCTTTTTACGGATCAAAGACTCCAATACTTTACTGATACAACACAGTAAAGCTATGGCGGCGGTAACCAGTTACACTGGAGCGGTCGGTATTCTTCGGTACGGGTACTACTTTGGCTACCTTCCAGTTGTCTGGAAAGTATCCATTGTTAAGGCAATTGTTGAATATGATGGTTAACATCAAAATTGCCATACCAGGTAGCTTTTTAAGCAGGAAATTTGAAATCCCGTCAGTGCCCGATGATTTTTTAGAGTTTTCACTCCTAATTAAATCACTGACAACAGCTGTGCCGGTAAACATAACCACGTCTACAGGTGCGTTCGCGGGATTGTCATCGCTGAATTGCACTTTAAAATTTCTTGAGGAAGTGGTGTCTTCCACAAGACTTTCAACTTGCTCTATGAATTCTGGAAGATGAGTTGGTGGTCGGTCTGTAAAGCTCCTTTCGAAATGAAAGGCAAAGGCTTCGGATTTTTCAACAGAACTGGATGCTACTTGCTCTCCAAACGTGATACTTTCTGGAATAGAAATACGTTTTCCGATCACAGAATTCAGCTTTTTAAAAGCATCCGGGCCTGGTTTGATGTTCTGAAGTCGTTTGGTCAGTTCATCTTCCTGGTAACTTCGCACAGCTTGACGAAGCATGATTACCGTACAACGCAGTTGCGAAAATACAGACTGATATTCGTCATTTACTGTGTGTAGAGTCCTGTTAAAGATCCTCTGAAGGCGTTTTATTAGCCTTTGCTTGTGAACATATATTGCCTGAATATTCTCAGCTAGATGTTGAAAGCGATCCCTGCTAGAGCGAACAGTTATCTGCCGATCTATGGCTGTGTTCACTGAAGTCTCGAAATTTTTGATAGCATCATCAATTTCGTTATTCTCCAGATTTCTACAAGCCGCTGGAATTTGAAGTCCAGCTTCGACTTCTGATCTAAACCGGTTCCAGTTTATTTTCGCAAAGTTGATGTGTAGTTCAGGTCTTGGGGCAACTTGTACAATTCGCTGATTCAACCTCACTCGAAGCTCTATGGCCAAATGATCCGAATCACTATCATGTGCAAAACAGGAATAATTCCTTAACACGAATTTGAAGTAGTACAATCCTTTAACCTTTTCGGGTCAACTGCAGCAGCCGATAACGGCATGGAACCAGAAATACGCGCACGGTTTCTTAAAGCCAATAAAGCCTACTATAGTCTGCCAAGACTCTTCAAATCCAAGAACTTAACCATTACATACAAGCTAACCATAACCAGTTGCAGTTACGTACGTTTGAGTACTACTGTCGAAGTAAATTTTTTTGATCAGAAAATACCAAGTTGACAAGATTGTTACGTTCGTGTAGACGCTTTAGCACTTCGCATTTGTTTATTTAAACTGCCTTTTGAGCCGTTGTTAAAGCTTCCACTTTTTGTATCTTGTAATGCTTTAATTAATTTTTCCGTATCCGTCGGATGCTTCTATCGGACACGTGCAGATTATTTGCAGGCACGAATTAAGCAAAATCCAGAACAAAGATTTCGCTTAATTCGTGACTTCACTTTCCGAACCATTTCTGGCCATGTTTCTGTTATTGGAATGTCGTAACGTTTGATGGTCCGATACACAAACATTTTATTCACATTCAAATGCTGAATCTGTTTTACTGTTGTGACTTTCCAGCCAAAAACAGTATAATCAAACTGTTACATTTACATTTACAATATTCCCTTCAAATACGACTTATATCGATATGCTTCCGTAGACTTGTAAACAACATAACAGGCTAACATTCAGATTCAGAAGTTAGTAACATCGCCGCATCTGTAGATCTGTCCCATAGAGTGTTTAATACTTAAAAGCGGGAGTAATGCACATTCTGGAAGCGTGGAAGTTAGTCGCAAAACTCGTAGCAATCAATCCTTAGAGCTGACAACTGGAATCTCCTTATAAATGTGCGTTGGAATCAGCGAAAATTCTTTTCACGAATGACCAATTTTTACTACCTTTCCAACATTGTAGTATTTTCGCTTCAATTTTTAGTCGAAGCCGAATTTGAAGCGCTGAAGATGTGCATTGCATTCATTTCTGGATCGTTTGAAATTTATTCGGGTTTCATCAGTATGGTTTACTTTGTAACACACATAGCATACCTATCTAATCCTAGAGGCCTATTACAAAATCATCCATCTCTATTCCTTTGCCTTGACAGACTTATTCCTGAATGGGGTAAAGTCTCATACCTATAAGAATAATGTTGGTTTGTCTTTTGTCAAAAAAGCGTGCTTATGGAGTCGATGAAAAACTGCTTCATTGGATTATTCGCCGACGACAGTACTCTCGCTTCTCATATACGAGGATAGTCCTAACAGTACCCGCCTTACAAAGAAAACGTAAAAAAATTGGGCAAAATATTTTTGTTCCTCTACATAGTCTCCTTTTAGTTCGATACACTTTTCCCAGCAATCTTCAATAGTTTCGATACCCTATGCCATCAACCGCAGACTCTTTCTCTGCATTGTTGGCCATTTTTTCAAATTCGAAAACAGAAAATAGTCCGAGGGGCCCAAATCTAGCGAATAGGGTGAAGAAAAAGCAATTCGAACTTTAACTCATGATTTTGGCCAACACAATGACGGATTTGTGAATTGATGCATTGACTTGATAAAACAAAACTTTTTTCTTCGTCAAATGGATCCGTTTTTCTTGATTTCATTTCATCTTTCAATGTGCAATAAGTTTGCATAATACACACCGATGATTGTTTTCCCATTCTGAAAAAATTCAATGAAAAATTATACCACGCGCATGCCAAAAAACTGACGCCATGACCTTGCCTGCATATGGAACTGTATTCACCTTCTTTTTGGAACAGATTCTCCCCTTTCAATACATTGTTTTGACTGTTCCTTAGTCTGATGGATCCATGTTTCACCCACGGTTATGGACGCAAAAACTCAGCTTTGTTGTTGTGAAACGTCGGAAAACATTCGATTGAGACATCCTGACGACGCCCATCTTTCGCCTAGCTTTTTCATGTCTAAATTATCAGTCAAAATGCGATGTACAGCCTGCCGTGTCTGCTAGCTCACGTACTCTCAGTCGACGGGCATCCAATACCATTTGGTGGATTTTTTCACCATTTCTGGTCACTCACCTCATTTGGTGGACCACTGCGATGTTCCTCTTGGCAACTCTCACGGCCTCTCTTAAAATCGGCCACCCAATATTTTATTGTTGTAAACGAAGGAGCAGACTCTCCCAGAGTAGAATCTAGCTTCGTTTTGATGTTGGTTGGATTAAGGCCTTTTTAATGAAAGTATTGTATCATATAACGATAACCAATTTTTTCCATGTTTAAAAATTCAGTGAGATCGTTCACTGTTGATGGCTGCCGTACAAATACTAAACAATGTAGCGTCGTCAAACGTCAAATTTAAGCTTTGCAAGGGTGGTAGTTTCTACCATAGTCATAGGAAACTGATCAACTCGGATTTCTCGGTATGTGGGTTAACGACAAGCTTCGTTGGAATGATGAATGATGAAAATGCTGCGAAATGTTTAGGTTTACTAGCACGATAGAAGAAGTATTTCACTCCCTCTGATCTGGGTACTATCTACACTGCTTTTATTATTCGCCCTTAATTGAGTATAATTGTCCTATGTGGTCTGGTGCGCCTAAAACTACCATGCATCAACTAGATAGAATACAAAATGGCGCGATAAACTTTATCGGCGACGTTGCGAAGTCAATAGATTCGCTTGAACACAGCAGGAGCGTTTTCTGCTTGTCACTGTTTTATCGTTTCTTCCACCAGCGGTGCTCAAGAGCAATAACCAGCTGAATGCCACCTCTCCTTGAATTCAACCGCAATACTCGTGGCGCTCTAAATGATCATCAGTTTACCCTCAAGCCCATCTGCGGACGTACAGTTATGTTTAAGGATTCGTTCTTCAGCCGTACAACACGTATGTGGAATGTTCTTTCAAGCTTTGTCTTTCCACATCGCTATGATCCACAAACTCATAGGCATCTCCTCCTTTTCCTTAACGCCCACGCTGTGCCAAGCATTATAAGGGTGCTTTACGCGTGCGCCAATTATAAAAAAATGGCTTTTTAGTATTGCCATACGGTTTTTTGACAGTTTTTCTTCTTAGTACGTGGTTTATTAACGAGAAATTAGCTGATACAAAACAATGGTCAGATATGTCTAGAGACTGATTGTAAGAATAAGTATTTATCAGGATGAGAGGTAAGAACCAAATCAAGGGTGTTTGCGGAATTAGTTGCAATGTCAAGTATTCTTTTAGGTTCATAACAAGCTCATTTAGGTTATTTATCTTAGCAAATATTTGAGTTATTTGCAAAAACTCGAAAAACTGTCCAAGTAAACGGTCAATTCCGGTTGACCGATTTCCGCCAAAATCAACTGGGACCTCCGAATTTATGTAAAAAGCGTAAATATGACTATGTTATTTTGACTATGTTAGAGAGAGTAAAAACAGATCTGCTAATGTGCAAACAACGAAACGACAGTTTCAAATTACTTTTTCCAATGTTAAATTTTCTTCGATACATAATTTCCTTTTTTTTCGCTTATTGGTGAATTATTTTACACGTTTACTGCTTCTAGACCGCTTTACAGTTAGCAACTTAAAATATATTTGTTTCCTTTTCTATTTTACATGCGATCACATAATTTTCATGCATGTCTAGGAAACAGGAAGTACAACATCAATTGGCAATAATAATCTCTGCACACACAAACTCGCGATAACGTTCCGTTTTTATGTTAGGTATGTATTATTATTTTTATTTTGTTATTTTTCCTACAAAAAGAGTGTGTCAACTGGAGAATTAATTGCGTGCTGCCTTAATTACCGAGCCTAATTCTCTACACGATGTCGATACTGCGGAAACGCTCGTAGATCTCGTCATTATAGAGTCTCCGTAATCGTCCTTCCTCAAATATGAGGCAAACAATTCTCCGTAAGACTTTCCTCTCGAACGTGGTAAACAAGTCAGAATGCTTTTTGCTAAGCAAAACCAAGTCTCGACTTCATATGTAAGTACTGGTAAGACCACTGTCACACCAGCACCTTGGATGTTATGGTTAAATTCCTGGATTTGAAGAATCTTCTCAAGTGTCTTCCATACTCTAACTGGATCGGAATTGACCAAAGATAGGTAAAGGATTGCGTTTCTTCAAATTCATGCTCAACTATCTTAATTGTTAAATGTGGGTTCATTATGTGCACACCCACATTTCGTGCCGCACGCTCGAACTGGATGTAAAGCTTTATGTACAGCTCTTGGGTTTCTACAACCGATGTCTGCGTAAGTCAGTATTTGCATGGACTTAAAGAGGATTGTTCTTCTCGCCGTTACATAAGAGTCTCGGATAATTTTCTTCAACGCCAGGTTGAAGAGAACACAGGCCAGTCTATCTCCTTGTCCTGTTATAGATGTCGAATGGGTTTGAAGTGATAGTATATTTTTACTTGGGCTTTAACATTGGTCAAGGTCAACTTTACATAATCCTTTATAAAGTTATCTTCTGTTTATGACATCAAAGGCGGCTTTAATTCTGGAAATAGATGGTGTAGTGAGTTTTGAAACAGATTGTTCCATCACCTGGGTGGGTGAAAATCTTAGCAGCTGTTGATTTTGGAAGAAACCAGGCTGGTATAGGTCAATAATTATCGGCGAGCTGCTGTGCAGCTCGAGCTCTATACAGTGAGCGTACGTTCCATGGATGGGAAATTTCTTAAATCACTGTGGTCATCGTCGTGAATCAGTGTTTCCGATGCTTCCGCACAGTTTTTAATGGCAAGTTTTTTGAGGCTCGCGCCACGGGTCGTGATACGGCACGTTCTATTCTTATGGATTTTACGGTCATTAATTGCGTGTCTGCGTCGAAGGAAAAATAATTGCACTAATTTATATCAACGCAAATTTAGTTCAGAAGTATCGGAATTCACATCTGCGTTTCACTTAGTGCTAGAATTGCTTGATTGTAAACAAAATCATGTACGTACGCAAAGAAAAGATTTGTTCTCAGTCCACGTATGTTGCTGTAATCTTCTCTGATCTCGCAGATCACAATAAACACACAAGATACAACTCACCACGTCTTTGAACAGATCCGTGGAAAGACTTGACACACTGGATTTTCTAAATAAATTGCCGTATGTGATGACTAAGAATAAAATGAGTTAGAAAGCCAGTGAAGAAAATCACCTAACTATCTAGCAATTCAATAGCAAAAATCAGCATTGAATCAAAAAACATACCATAGCTATGAATCATCACTTAGTTAGCGCTGCTGATAATGGGAAACACGGAACAACATACTGCACTTTGTCGATCGCAATTCCTGGGCTGCCTAAATGTTTTTGTTTTTTTTTGTTTGGTGTATTTTATTTGTTATAGAGGTGTGGATGCCACTTCTGATACGATCGCTAACATAATCCCGCTGTGGAAAACCGAACCAAATTGCAAGCTCTTTTGTCGTTCTTTTTGTTCACCGCATAAACGCCGGTGTTCTCCTATCCGCCACTTCAAATCCAATCCAATCTTTCGCCGACGAAATTAGTCAAAATAAAACGTTACGACTTTTCTGGTGTGTTTTTAGCCTAAACTTTGTAACAATTGGTGTCATAAGTGGGATTTTGCAGAACGAAAAACAATAAAGATTTAAATGGAAGGTACAGTGAATATTAACACCTACAGTTCCCAGGAGCTGAAAGAAGAACTTGGAAGGCAGACTCTAAGACCTTCAGGAAATAAGCAAGAATTATTTCTCCGATAGCAACAAGTATATAAAAAAAATCCCACTGTGGAAAACCGAACCAAATTTAGACGAGTCAGAAATGATAACATGCCTACTTTAGAGGAGTAAAATTCGACTATGACCAGAAACTGAGACAAAAATACTTCAATGTCTCAAAGGAAGTAAACATTTTTGGTCATTCGTGAAACGAATTAAAAATACTGCCTCGTCTTCAATTCCAACGCTTATTCACAATAACATTCCAACTGTCAGCTCTTTAGACAAGGCCAATCTGCTTGCTTCACATTTCGCAGATAGCTCCACGCCTGTCACCGCCTGTTCTTTCAAGAGTCGAAACCTCTATGTGAAAGATCTACTTAGTACTCGTCAAATAGCTAGAGTATTAAATGATCTCAACATTCATACATCTGCTGGGCCTGATGGCATTCCTGCTATAATTTTGAAGAGGTGTTCTTCAAAGTTGGCATTGCCACTGTGCAGGCTTTTCCATTTATCTTATTCTTTTAGACTCTTCCTTAGGAGTTGGGAAAACAACCAACATCAAGCTCTTTTGTCGAAAATGAATGCCTATGGAATTGATAAGACCCTGCTTGTTTTGCGGTGTTAAAAAGAAATATCCAGATGCATCCCGCCCATTCTCCAACCCATCCGTAATACCAGTGCCTCAACTCGAGCTCACGGGTCCACCATTAAGCCTATCTTCGGACGTACTAACCAATTCAGAGATTCCTTCTTTAGCCGAACGATAGTTATGTGGAATGCATTGCCACCATTTGGGTTATTTCTTCCATAGCAAATTTTTTTACTCGACCCAATTTTTATTTTATTATGTTAAAATGGTAACTTTTTTCAAAATATTTTAACTTGCACACTTTAATATTTCTATTCAAACGAAACAAACAAAAATCACTCAAAAAAAACTATAAAATTCAACTCTACAAATTTATTTAAATGTTTTGTCATCGAGATAAAAGATATTTAAGTATGGGTGAAAGTTATTTATATATATATATATATATATATATATATTAGCTGACCCGACAGACGTCCTGCCCCACTTTCAATAAATTTTTTTGTGATCGTTTTGTGAACTTGTGAAAAGATATTTGAAATAAAATAATAATAATTAAAAATAATTTTGTTTTGCGATTTTGAGTCACAGTATTGATCACATTATTGTGTTACATTTTTAAATTTTGGAAACTAAGTAATTTCTCTACCGATTTGTATGAAATTCGGTATGGTTCTTTGAAGGTCCTCTGGGGGTCTTTTGGGGGTCTTTTTAGGGTCTTTTGAGGTTTTTTAGAGGATCTTTTGAGGGTCTGTTAATGTCTTTAGAGGAGTCTTTTGAGGGTCTTTTGTGGGTCGTTTGGAGGTCCTTTAAGGGTTTTTAGGGGTCTTTTTTAGGGACTTGGGGGTATTTTGGAGGTCCTTTGGGGGTCTTTGGGGAGTCTTTTGAGGGTCTTTTTGTGGTATTTCTGGGAGTCTTTTGAGGGTCTTTTGTGGTTCTTTTGATGATCTTTTGGGGCGTCTTGAATTATTTTTGGGGATTTTGAGGGACTTTCGGAGGTTTTGTTGTGTTTCACTCCAATTGCGCGTTAAACACACGCACTGTTTTTTAATTTTTTTTGTTGACTTGCGCGTAAGCAAAGTTTGGATTTTCAAGGTTAATGCCCCGCGAAAACTGATTTATTTGTTGTAATTGCGAATGCAAACCGCAGCCTAAACTGCAAGTGCTTAAAGTCTACTGGCATGTCGGTCGGAATCATTGGGATGCGTTGACAGATAGCAAAAGAAACACCGTGCAAATGGATCAGCTGTCAAATTACATTTGCTCACGTAACCTAAACAATTGGAATCTATTGGAACAGAAATGAAATAATGACTTTTGTTGGACAGATCGCGAACAATTTTAATTTTATTTTAATTTAGGCTGGAATATGTTTTTCCAGAGTTTTCATTTCACCGAAAACATTCAATTGAGTTATTTCCTCAATAAATATCCCATTTATCGTTTTCCAAATTTTCCCGAATTGTATTTTGCTTAAAATATCTCCGGGAGCATAACGAACAAAACTATTTTTGCTGTTTGTCCGAATTTTTCGACTTTGTTTTGTAATTGTCTTTGTTTCCCAGGACTATATCGAACGAAAAAAAAAGAATTAACCTAATCCATCGTTCGAATCGTGAGTTATGGTTGCGAGTTTATACAACAATCCTATGGAAAACAGCACGTTCAGTTTTTTCCGAATTTTACAATTCTCCGGGCAACTGTTTTATTATTTTTTCCACCTAGCGGTATGAAAAATACTTCACGACCTATTCTCATACCTACCAAATATACATAAAAAATTTCATAACAATCGGTCGAGCCGTTTCGGAGCAGTTGGAGGACAAACACCGTGACACGAGATTTATATATATTACTATGTAGTGATATATAAATATATATATAGACTCATTGCCGATGGAGAAGTCCTTGAATGACTTGCGTCACGGCAGTAAGGTGGGATATGCCCTTTATAAAATTAAAATTCGAAGGAATCAGAATTACAACATATCACATTCCTCGCGTTTGTAGCCGGTTTCAATTTCTTTTCTCAGAATTCGCTCTAATTCATTGCAAAAGCAATACGAAAAAACGAATACGAAACTAAAACGACGCGAGTCCAAATACTTTTATCAATGAATCATTGTCAGGACAAACTACAAAAAACCTTGACCAAGAAAATTTTACAAATTTTATAAATAAAACAAATAATATTTTTTTTAAAAAAAAATTAAATAATAAAATCGTCTAATGATCACTACGGTCGTCCTTCAAGATTTATATTATATTATTCTTTTGCATAATTAGTTAATTTTTATATAAATGTTTACTAACTTTATAAATATTCCAATCTCATACAATCTAATTTTATTTTGTTTTTGCATGGGTCTTCAAACCCATATAACCGAATACAGCGGTAGTAATACCTACTCTTCTATACGGTGTGACTGTATGGTGGACTGCCTTAAATAAAAAAGTAAACCTTGACATAGTAAGCAAAGTCCAAAGATCAGCTAGTCTATGCATGAGCGGAGCACTTCTTACAACCCCTTCCGCCGTATTGGACATCCTGTTCGACCTTACACCACTCGACATTTACAGCAAGCAAGTAGCTGCTAGTTCGGATATTCCCAGTGGACTAGAAATGAAATCGGTCACTCCTCTATCCTGAATTTAGTCAGGATCTCACACAGCGTAGACTACACCATTCCGTAACTCCATTACAACAAAAACTTCCAGGTTACCTTCCTCTCCAGATCATTCTGAGACGAAGACGCCTGCCTGCAAGATGAACACAGAAGGGTCAAAAAATAATGACGGAGTCGGCGGAGGTGTTTTCTCATAAAAGCTAAATCTTAGCCTCTCTTTACGTCTTCCAAATAACTGTAGTGTTTTCCAGGCTGAAATTATGGCAATCAGTGAAGCCTTGTCTTGGCTGAAGAGGAACGTCATATCCGCTAAGGATATAAGTACATTCTCTGATAGCCAATCTACACTGAAATCCCTGGAATCAGTCTCCACAAGTTCAATTTTAGCACTTACCTGCCGTTCATCTCTCGTGGAGATGGCGGAGCACTTCAATATCCACCTGTGTTGGGTGCCGGGGCACAGAGAAATTCCGGCCCAAGCTGGATCCGAAACGCTCCAAGTGTGATCTCTCGAAAAAGATCGCACATCGGTGCTATTGTAGGTGTCATCACTGGACACTGTCTCAGGCAGGCATGCAGCAAGACCGGGAGTCTTCTCGAATGACTTCTGTAGAAGCTGCATGGATGAGTAGGAGGAGGAAACCATCGTCCATCTTCTCTGTACTTGTCCAGCCCTCTTCCAAAGGCGTAAAATCCACATGGGATCATTCTTAACCTTAACCACCTTAACCTAAGATAACCTAACCTAATCACATAATCAATTATTAATCTTGATGTTTTCCCAATTTTTGTATACTCCTTCACAATCTGTTTTAGTCCACAGTCTTGAATTAATTCTTTAATAGCTCTTTGATCTGTTTCATTTGTTTTCCAATCAACATTAATATCTCCACAGATACATATTTTACTTTAATTATCATTAATTTATTTCATATAACTATTCAGATTTTGAAAGAATTCTACATTCCTATTTAAATATCTTGGTACTCTGTAAAATACAACTAGGAACAACACTTTATTAAAGTATACTAGTTTAACTAGTATACTATACCCACCAGGGTATGAATTTTGGTCGCAAATGTATAAAAATCACCTGAACGTGAGATGTCAGTTCGTATACGAGATGTATGGCATACAATTTTAATGTGGTGTAATATTTTTTCTTTTTTGGGTTAGTGTAATTTAAATGACAGATTCTAGTACAAAATCTGAACCGGTGTATCATGTAGACGACAACTCGCGTACTCAAAACTAGGTGAGATGGGAGAAAGTCTCACCAAAGCAACACTGCTGTTGACATTAAAGCAAAATCAAATAATGCGCATGCGTCAAAAATCATACTACTACAAACAACATTTACTAATCTACGAACTTGCGGTAAAGATGTGAGTTTACATTTGCGACCAAAATTCGTACTCAGAAGTCTAAGTTTAGGACATATTTTTGAATCACTTCAACTTCAAATTGTTATTCCTATGTCAAATATAAGCGAATGATAACATTAAGCGACTTAGAGCTTGTTGTAGCAACTATTAATTTGTGTTAGTCCAAACGTTGGGTTGTAATGTTTGTGTAGCTGTTGGAACAGTCCAGGCCCAGAAATGCGGCTGCTTCGACAGGCTGTGTCCATAGGGATAGCGGTGTGAGTAACATCGGAAAGGACGGGCAGGTGAATATATGAGCTGTGTTATGTGGTGATGCAGTACAGTCCGATCATTGATCGATGATGCTGTCACGTAAGCGGTGTATGTAGCTATTCAGAAAAAAGCTCCATCGTGAGCTCAGTTGTGCCAGGGTTGATCTGGTTTGTCTGGGAGATTTTCCTCGCTTTGATGTATAGGTAAGGTGAGGGGGAACCTCCCAACACGATGTTATTTTGGCGTTCATCTAGTGCGGTTCTAACTGACGCTTGATGAATTGCATTTAGGGCTGCTTTATAGTATGCTGGATCTATAGGTGTATGTGCGATGAATTGGTTTTTGTCTTCGCGGAACCTACCAATATCAGATCGGATATGTCTGGCAGGTCACAGTTTGCGTGATCGGGCTTGTGGCATGCCAGTAGGAATTGTTTGGCGAGAAGCTCGTTGTGCTCTTTCCCTTTTGGCATTTGGGTTTCTTGATGGAGATGGTCCTCATGTTACATGTGGTGGCAACCAGTGATAATGCGAAGAGCGGCATTCTGAGAGATTTGAAGCTTTTGCAACTGTGTGGCAGAGGTCCAGATGGGTGCCGCATAGTTAAGGACCGATCTGCCAATCGCTTGATATGTGGTACGAAGGGTTTTTTTGCCCTTACCCCATGTACTGCCCGCTAGGGATTTGAGGACTTTATTTCTGGACATGACTTTTTATTTATTAATGTTTCCCGAATGAGTCGAAGCAGATTGTCAAATGTGACTCAAGATCTTTGGATGTTTGATTGTAGGGATTGTCCTGCCGTGTATCGAGATGTCGAGCTGTAGGTTGACTTCTTTGGTCAAGGTGGTGAAAATGTAGCGGAGGATTTTTCTGGAGACAGGATTAGATTTCGATTGGTAAAAAAGTCTTCTGGTATATCGAGGTATAGTATATTGATGCTTTGACAAATGGTGGGGATGTCTTTGCCTGAGCCAAGAATGGTGCAGTCGTCGGCGTACGGTATCAATTGACTCCGGGTGGTGGGAGGAGGGAGAGAGTCGGTGAGAGGACCCATCCTATATAGCGATTTGTTCTTCCGGAATTCGACGTAGGATTTCCTACCATTAAGGTAGTTGGCTATACCAAAGCATTATCAGGCCTAGGCTCACTTACGCAGCCCTGATATGGTATCCAAAAACAGAGCAGTGGAAAACACGCTCAAAACTCAGCAAAATTCAAAGACTAATATGTCTTAATGCAATAGGAGCCATCAAGACTTGCCCAACAGCAGCAATAGAAAAAATACTAGGACTCACTCCTCTTCACTTACACATCCAAAGCGAAGCGGGAGCAAGAGCCATCTCACTCAAGGTAACCAACCAACTCAAAGTCAATAGACCAGGACATACAACCATCATCACAAAAATCAATTTGGGAAGCGAATTCGTCCTCCAATCAGACTCAATGATAAAAACAACTAATTTCCAAACGAACTTCTCAGTAAAAGTACCGGACCGCAATCAAGTTGAAAATATCATAAATAACCTCCCCAATCATGCATCTATCTGGTACACAGATGGATCCAAAACGAACTAGGAAAATCCCCAACCGTTTTCCAGGCAGAAACAACAGCATTAGAAGCCTGCACACTAGAATATATAAAGAGAAATTATAGAAGAACCGAGATCTATATGATCTCTGACAGTCAGGCCGCTTTACTAGCGCTAAAAGGCCCGGTTTTTAATTCAAAAATAACGTGGAGCTGCTACTGCCACCTAAACGAACTGGCAAAAACCAATAAGGTCAACCTGATGTGGTCCCCAGGCCATTCAGGCATTTATGGGAACGAGACAGCAGACCTCTGCGCAAGAACAGGCGTGGAAGAGACCTTCACTGGCCCCGAGCCGAGTCAGCAAAAGCCACCTCAAAAATAAGATAAAAGAATGGGCAAACAACGCCATCGAGGCTGAATGGGAATCATCAACTACGATGAAACAAACCAAAAAGCTTCTCAAATACAACATCAAAAATATAAAAAAAGCAATCAAGCTAAACCGACAAACACTGAGATCCTTTGTCTGGTACATGACAGGACATGGTCCATTTAATGGCCACTTAACAAAAATGGGGAAATCTCAGACAGATCGCTGCCGCTACTATTTATATGTGATGCCCTCACCCGGAAAAGACTTCGATACCTCAAGGCTCATACAGTTTTATGGCAGAATGCCAGACCTATCGACCTGGCGGATATATTGGCACTTATAAAAGAACTAGGCCACCACATAATGTGGTAGACATCTGGGACGCACAATAGACCTTAAGGTCGCAGTGCACAAGGCTTCTCAGCCCACCAACAATAACATAACATAACATAACATAACATAACATAACATAAGGTAGTTGGTGAGCCAACGTTTCGTGGTGTTGGAAAGCTGTGACTCTAGGATGTCTTGTAGTAAGATACCTAGGTCAACGGTGTCGAATGCCTTGTGCAACAAGAAGAGTGTGGTCACAGGGACACTGTTGGTTAAGTCCCTGCGAGATGAATGTTGTGATCTCCGAAAGGGCTGTGGTTGTGCTGCGCTGCTTGTGGAAGCCGTGTTGGTGTCCAGCTAACTGGAGTTTGGAATGAAGCTGAGGAAGTTGTATAGCTTCTAGTATTTACGCAGTTGGAGACAGGAGAGAAACTGAACGGTACGAGGATCCCTGGTCTGCCTGTTTACCGGGCTTGAGTAGGGGAATAATTCAGCCCATTTTGCAATGGTCAGGGATGTCCAACGTTTTAATTGAAAGGTTGAAGATTTGAGTAAGGTAAGTTGAGCCTAGATGTTTGAGCATAATCGGTGCGATTCCATCTGGTCCAATGGCTTTGGAGGGTTTTGCACTGTGTATGACTAATTCGACTTCGGAGGGAAGTAGAATATGTGAGGTGTTGTCGTGGGCAAGGCTGTGCAATTTCCTGAGAGTGGTACGCTGCTTGCTCTTTTTACAGTGCAAACTGGAACATTGAAGAACACTTCCTGGGGCGGACTTGTGTGCTGTTGAAGGTGATGGCTGTTAGGTTTCTACGTCTGGTGGTGTTGGGGAGCTCCTTGTTGGTGGACCAAAGTTTCTTTGAACCCCCGTCACAAGATTGAAAGTACTCCAGCCATTTAGTTCGCCTGTGTTGGTTGACTAGGCGACCAATCTCGTGATTAAGTAGGTCAATTCTGGTTTTCGCGGGGTTGATGCTGCTCACGATCGTTAGCGAGCTTGACTGCTTCTGCTGGGAAGTTGAGCCTAAGTATAGGGATTCTGCCCGCTGAAATGAAACGGTTAGCTTTCACCTGAAATTGCTTTGGTGGGGGTGGTAACTGTCCCAATTGTCTGTCGACATTCCTGTTGAAACTTGGCCAGTCAACCTTGGCGTAATTGACAAATGTGCGTTTATTCGCAGACACAAAGTCATCGGCTTTATCCACGGTGAGGATGATCGGGATATGGTCGGAGTTTAACGCTCCTGTTCTATAGGATGTACAGGCTAATAAAGAGTCGCTCACTATGCTGATGTCTGGGGAGCTGGAACAGGTGCCACAGATCCTGGTGGGTGAGTTTTCATTGGTGGTACCAAAGTTTGACTCATCGTTTTGCTCAGCAATATACGTGCCGCGATGATCGTTCTCTAGATTAGAGTGCCAGCAATCATGGTGGGCGTTGAAATCCAACAATCAGCGATTACCATCTGTAGATGTTCTAAAGAAGAAAGGTAGCCAGATGTGCAGCATGTAGTTGGAGGAGTATAGATATAGTTATTTCGATTATGGTGTCGTTGGACTTGACTGCAATAGTTTGTGTTTCGAGATGTGGATCGGGTGTGATGGGTGCTGGTATTGACATGAGTCTGTAATTGACCGAGTTGTGCACTATGAACGTAAGACCTCCACCGCCTCCACTGTTTCACTGGGGTGAGCTTTTTTCTTGTATGGCAGCAATTAAGATCCCATATAGTTGGTGATTTCTGTTACTTTCCCTCGTAAGCCGTTGCAATTCATATGCATCACAGGGAAAGGTATGTGGTGTTCATGTGTGCTATGTTGGTAGTTTACAGTTGGGGTGAGTCCGTGGATGTTGGTGGTTTGTTGATGAGCAAGTTGACATTGTCTATAGGATTATGAATGGTTTTTGGGAAGGCTGCGGGTGGGTGTGAGGTTGTGGGGGTTTCTGTAGTGTTTGGTTTGAGCAGCATGGGGCCAAGAAGTTGGTGGTCCATTGATGACTGTTATTAAGTCCAGGGCATGTTCTAAGATGACACCAGTCTTAAGCAACTTAGTCGAACGTTCGGCTCGCTAACCATAATGGGGAATGTTTTGTAATTAGCAACGTATCAATCCCGTAGAGCGCGAGCACAAGAACAGAAATATAGAGAGACTTAAGTGTCGTATATGCGATCGCAGAAGTCGTATATGTTCCACCGCAATATAACACCGCGTCGTACATACTGCAAAGGCATAATTTGATTCCATCGCCGATCCCAAAGGCAATGTGAAGAGAACTACGTGAGAAATTTAGTGCCCTAGCAATGACACTACGCATACAAATATTAGCAGAGCGATAAACCATGCACTCATTTCATATTGGATGATATTACCCGGAAAAGACTACAAAAATTGACTTGATGCAGTTCAAGAAGACTAATTCGGGATCAATTCAAATTCAATAAACTCGATTTTTATTTAAGTTTTAATCTATACAATTGTTTTAATCTTAAAATATAAGTGTAATAAAGATGTTCTTAAATTTAGGTGTGCTGGCTCGTCGACTGGGACTTGCATATACATGACTTATGATTAAACTATAAATAAATGTTTATGTATGAAATTAAACTTATAACTATGACTTAATTAAAATCAGCTTCCTGAAGGCTGATTGTCCATGGAAGTTATGGTAGAAGTTATAGTTGTACTGCCGAGGCTATAAGCCTCGTCGGTTTGAACCTACGGCAGTACCGTAAAATGTTGGAGCTTGCTTGCTTGCTTGCTATGGCACTGACTAACGGGTTCTAATGAGTTCCAACTGATGTCACCAGTCAGATGTGGAGTTCTTGCAGATGTAAGTAGCCATTGTGGAGCTTTCTATGGAGACCAGTACAGGCTCAAAGGTCTTTTCTTTTAACAGCTGTAGTCTTCATCATCACCGGGGTCCGGTACTGGCCTCCCGCAAAAAGTCTATCCACCGGTCTCGTTTTCAAGCCGATCTTATCCAGTTTGGCATCCCTAAACTCTGGGCTTCCTGGTCTACGCCATCCTTCCGGCGTAGGTTTGGCCGGCCTCGCTGTCGTGTTCCATAAATCCTACCGCAAAGGGCTTTCTGACCACTGCCCACCGGAGCCTACCGAGCTTAATTTTCTTCACGATTTTGACATCGCGGTAACGCTCGTAGACCTTATCATTATAAAGTCTCCGAATCGTCCTTCCTCACATACGGGCCAACAATTCTCCGTAAGACTTTTCTCTAGAACGCGGCTAAGAGGTCAGAGTGCTTTCTGCTAAGCACCCAAGTCTCGGATACATATGTGAGTACTGGTATGATCATTTTCTTATATACCAGCAGCTTGGATGTTATGGTTAAATTCCTGGATTTGAAGAGTCTTGACAGACTATAGTATGCTTCGATGGCTTTAAGCAACCGTGCGCGTATTTCTGGTTCCATGCTGTTATCGGCTGCTACAGTTGACCCGAGATAGTTAAAGAATTGTACTACTTCAAATTCGAGCTCCACTATTTGAATTGTGGGACAAATGTTGGTTCTTCTACTCGCAGACGTGGCCACCATGTACTTTGTTTTGCTTTCTTTTATGTGCAGCCCCAGGTTTCGTGCCGCCTGCTCGATCCGGATGAAAGCTTCCTGTACAGCTCTTCGGTTTCTACAAACGATGTCAATATCGTCTCCCTTTAGCGTATGGGGCTATCCTGTCTTGAAGGATAGAGGAGAAAATCTTATACGCGGTACTCAACAACGTTATACCACGATAATTGCTGCAGGTTGTGATATCTCCTTTCTTATGTATGAGGCACAGGATGCCTCTTCGCCAGTCTTCCTCACTATTAGTTCATGAATTGCTTGGGGTGTATTGCGTGGCTCCTGTTTTATTTAGCTCCGCTGGGATACCATCAGATCCCGGGGCCTTATTATTTTTGAGCCGATTTATCGCTGCTAACTTCTCCTATGCTTGGTGGCGGCAGCATAGTGTGGTCTTCGGTCTTCATCAGTTAGCTGGCCATTAAGCAACTCATGAAAGTGCTCTTCCCATCGCTCTAAGATGCTTTTGAGATCGGCGATCAGATTACCCTCTTTGTCTTTGCAGTATGTGCAACGCTGTGTATATTGCGTCATACCGCGGACTCTTTGCTAGAAATTCCGCGCCTGGTGCGGTCCTCGCTCTCTATACTGTTCTAGTTCACGGACGAGATTCTTCTCCCAGGCTGCTTTCTTTCGCCGGTGAACTGTTTTTTCATATCTTCTGAGCTCTTTATATTGATCTTCGCGTGCCCGCGTTTTATGAGATTGTTGCATTGCTCGGTACGCAACATTCTTACGTTCAGTCGCTAGCTTACATTCGTCATCGGACCAGTCGTTCCGATCTCTACGACTACTGCCTAAGATGGAGTCAGCAGTATTAATGACAGTATTCATAAGACGTGTCCATTTTTCTTCTACGTCTGGTATCTCAGCCCCAGGACTTACTCTTCCTGCATTTAGGGCGAGTCCTATCGCTTGACCGTAGTTCTTTCTGGTCTCTTCGTTGCGAAGGGCAGCCGTGTTGACTCGAATCTAATTCGCGGATTCTGTCTTTCTTGATGATGCACGCGCTCGGAGCACCATACCAACCTCGGTACGTTCGTACCGTCATCATATTCGGGTTGTAGCGGCAGTCTTTCAACACGTGGTCTATCTGGTTGCTAGTGGCTCCATCAGGAGATACTCAGGTGGCTTTGTGGATATTTTTACACGCAAACCTTGTATTCGCAACGACCAAATGATTGCTTGCTGCCATCTCTATGACTCGTTGTCCATTGTCATTAGTGTTCTCTTGTAAGCTATGGGTGCCAATGTACTGCCTGAATACTGGCTCTCTACCTTTTTTAGCATTCATATACCCCAGAATGATTTTTACATCATACTGAGGACAGGCATGGAGTTCCCGTTCGACTGATTCAAAGAATTCTTCTTTTTTATCATCTGGGGAATCCTCTGTAGGTGCGTGAACGTTTATGAGGCTTATGTTTTTAAATTTGCCCCGCACGCGAAGTGTGCATAGCCGTTCATTTACTGCATTAAAACCGATAACGGTGGGTTTCATTCTTTTGCTGACTAGAAACCCCACCCCGAGCACATGATGTCTTGCATGACAGCTGTATTATATGTCATATTCTGATTTTTGTAAGACACCATTCCCCGTCCATCGCATATCCTGAATTGCTGTTATGTCAGCATTATATTTGGACGGGGTTTCGGCTAGCTGTTGTGCAGCTCGAGCTCTATACAGTGAGCGTACGTTCCATGAGAAAATTCTTAAATTGTTTAGCCGTTTTCGTTGCCGTGGTCGTCGTCGTTTATCAGTGTATCCGAGGCTGATTTTGGGTTCCGTGATATGGTTTATTACGGGCGAGGTTATTAGCCTCGCGCCAACCTTACTTTAAAGGGACTATCCCGATCATTTCGCTTTTCCTATACTGGAGAAAAATTACCAGCGGTCACCATTGGAAGTTTGATCGCACTTCCACCAGTCAGAGATAGTTGCGGCCACATGTATTTCTTAAGCATTCTTTGTTATTCGCCCTACTCTACTGATGGCTGACCGCAGTCTTCATGTATGTTGGAGATATTGTGAACCAAGTGGGGAAACCATAGCATATTACCGGGCGGATAATCTGCTTGTAAATGTTGTTTGGTTTAGACCTTGTCTTCGTCTCATTAGAGAATGAGATAGGTTGAAAGCATAATTTGCTCTCTGATGGGTCTTTGATGCACGTTCGTTAAACTTAAATAGATCGCTAAAAATTTATTCTTAGGTATCGGACTGTCCGTGATGAGTTGAACAAAACTGTTGTACTTACTGTATTTTACTTTTTTGGACTTGAATCGAGTTACAGCTGTCACTGAAAGTCAATCCTTTTTCATGGCAGTTTTAATTTTTTTGGCTGGAGTATTGTGCTGCAATCCTTCAAGCAACAATAGTTTCTTCCGCTGGTCTTTTAGAGTAAACGAATAATTTTCTATCTTTTCTGTGGTGAGAAAGTCCAAGATCTTCCGATATCCATCAGCACAAGAGGTCTTTATTGTTGATTTCGTCATGCTGCCGTTGATGATGTTGTAATTAAAGGAAAATTTGTTGATAGTGGATGTTCCCTTAATTTTGGAACATTAAGATTGAAGCAAACAATTGGTGGTTGCGAATGCTTCTTGTTATTAAAAGTGTTGCGGATTTTTTTTTCCATGATGATCTTCCCGCACGTTGCTCAGGTAGGGTACTTGCATTTCAACATTTGCAACAATGGCATCAAGAGCCTCGGAATCTTCCCCCAAGGCTATTTCTTCTTCTTCGTCCGCCTCTTGATCGATGCGTAACTTTTTTTGCTGTTTGTTTGCATATTTCTTCGTCTGCTTCCTTTTTCTATCACAATTTGTCAAACACATGTTCTCTTCCTCATACTCTGATGACGAAGTTAGCTCATTGGGCTTCTTGCCAGCTACCTGCTCAGCAACTTCCCCATCGTTAACTAATGAGGCAAGTGTCCTACGTAGCTCATTTGCTACCTTCACCACTTGTTCGAACGGCTGACGACATGATGTACTTAATCATGGATAGAATTGGGTTAATGTTTTCCATTTTATGGCTTTTTTGGTTTATTTCAGTTTTTTTTTTGTGATGAATTTTTTGACGGCAAAATTCGATTTGTGTGCTTGATGTTGTCTGTTGAAAGCTGATGCTTGATTGAGGACTAATTCTGGATCTTTAAATCGCAGCAAAATTGTTCTTTGTCATACCTTGTTTTTCTGTCTTGTAGATGTAGATCTCCCGTAGATGTTGTTTAATACCAATATTATTATTAATATTCAGTCAATTTCTGTGTTTCTGTTTGTTAGACATTGCTCAAAACTCAAAAACTATTAAGCGGAAATTTTCGCAACTTATTTGATTCGACGACGCAAATTTTTTCAATAATAAAGTGCAAAAAATTTTCTTTCACCTATTTCACTTAAAGGTGTGGTATGCCATCAGATTACCAGTAAAACGTTGTTCTCGACAACCGT
The DNA here is from genome assembly GCA_947095585.1 of Nephrocerus scutellatus. NCBI lineage: Eukaryota > Metazoa > Arthropoda > Insecta > Diptera > Pipunculidae > Nephrocerus > Nephrocerus scutellatus. Next base: position 41,055,235 of record OX352762.1, read on the forward strand.
ACATCCGGTTTTTAGGAAGATTTCGTAATTCAAGATTAATCATTCAATTAATAAGCGACATTGTAAAGAAGGGACGGCACGTAAAAACTTATAAAGCTTTAATGCATCCTATCCTATATAGGATATATATAGACTTTTTTAAATCCGCTGAGCGATATATTTTAGAGCTGATTTTAAATGTAATGTAACACAATTTAACAAAATATCTACTAATCTATCAAATAGATAATTTGCTTTTTTTGCAGCTTAAATTGCAAAAAGTTTATATCATTTGACCATGGTAATAGAATATTTTCATTACAACGAATTTTTTCACTTTACAGATCGATATGTCTAAAACATAAAATAAATTTGCCACCTTTTACTCAGAGGCGTTCTCCTTTCCAATTGGAAAAAACAGTGGGAAATATTATCTTAGAGTTATTTGCCCATCGAAACAATTGGCTGCACAATAACTGATAGTTCACAGACCAGCAAAAAAAAATTAAATAGTGGCTTCTTTCTCGAAAAATGAGAAATTTGTGTTACTTTTTGTATTATTTTCAAAAAGTTGTTTATTGAATTATTGTAATTTTGGTTTACATCAATCTTTTGTTTATTTTATATTTTGTTAGTATTTTATTTATTAAATATGTACAAATTGATATTCAGCCGTTTGCATTTCGTTATATAAAAAATATAAATGTAAAACTGCATTATTTCAAGTTATTAAAGTGCTTATTTTGCTTCAAAATGTATAGTTTATTTCTAATCCTTTTAATAACGAAAACTTGATTTTATTTGCATAATTCACAATTCAATTGTTTATGTTTTTATAATGTTGTTTTTTAAGAGGTAAAGAACATGAAATCATTTAAGTTATCTTCATTGCAAAATGAATAAAAAACTTAACGTAAGTTATTGGTTACCTATTTGGAACAATTTTTTTTTAGTTATTATTGAAATCTTAACTATCACAGTCATTAAATTTCTATTTAAAAACAAATGCCGTTCTTTTGGGCAAAAAAAATTAAAACTATATATAATAATTTTAACTCACATCAGCACATGTGTCAATTCATAAATGTTAGCAACTGACGCGAGATACAGGTTTTGTAGTATTAACATATAAAATCTTTCCTCTGGGCGCTTTGTTGCCAAAAAGTTCCTTCAAAATACTACTTAGATATTAAATCACAAACTATTCAACCAAAAGCTACCAAAAATGGCTTATTGTAAGTACACATTAATACTTTTTTAAATGTTTATCGTTATTAACAGTGTTTAATGGTTATTGGTGTTTAAATAAAAAAAACTTATGAAGATACATATTTTTTTTAAATAAATATCGTTTGAACATGAAGCTTTTTATCTTGATTTGATTCGTTATAGTGTTACCAAATTCACCAAACAAAGCTTGTATTTTATCTTACGTTTTTAACGGTATAAATTTATCTTACACACTGTATTTTGACGAATTTCTTAATTGTCCTATTAAATAAATCAGTAATACATCAAAACGTTGGTTTGCCTTTCCCTTTATTATTGCAGTTAAGGACGTTGAAGAAACAATACAAAAAAATATAAAACTTATAAGTCTTCGAAGTAACGAAAATTTATGAACGACGCAACTTCAAGAACGATGAAAATCGGAACGACGCAAACAATTTTTGTGTTATCATAATAAAATAAATTTGTATAGTCTATTGTTGTTTAAATTGTTGGATCACAGCAATGTCAGAGGTTTCTAATGAGAAATACATAAACATGCATTATGTCTATGGATTTTGTAATGGTAATGTTTTGGCAGCGCAATCTTTGCAGAATTTGATCGTAGATTTTCTACACGGCGTGTACGGTACGGTACATATGGAGAGTCGAGTGGAGCGGATACTTCTTAAATAACCGCAGATCCAACTTAGAATTTTACAACTGATTGCTGGAACGACATTTGGATTATGATTGTATGGACAGATGAGTCTTAATTATAAGAGATTGAATTACAAACTCCCATAGTTTTTACAGATGGGTACCTGGAAAACACACATACAAATAAGCAGCCATCCTTATTTGGGGCTTATCGCCCCTTTATTATTTCCACCAAGACTAGACATAAACATATTGCAGTTCCACAAAGAAAAATACTTTTTTAATTGTAACTCATTTCCCAAATCGATGTATTAAAAAGGAACGGTCCAATACCTTGGCCGCAATGAAGAAAATAGTATATTAAACCAAAATAACAACATTAAAACAAGGATAAAAGCAGCGGGAGAACAAATAAGGGCTTTGCCTTTTTTAATTAAAAAATGAGCTTGAAGTCAGTTCGATGGCGGACATTTTGATCAAATTCAACGGGAAAAAACTATTTAGATAAAATGTGGTTTTAATTAAGTTCTGCGCTTGAACCAAGATTAAAAGGCGAAAAAATGCATAATGGAAGATATTACTTCTTTGATAGAACTACAACGATGTCAACAAGCCAATAAAATGATTGTCGCAAGTCGCCCTCACAAAGATATGGAGCCTTTGTCCACGACTCCAATTTAAATCCAACATTTTCTAATATTTCAAAAAAGATTGTCGCCTCGGTCTCAAATGAACCTTGATTAACATTGTGTGGCCAATGTCCCATTAATGGTCGAATAGGCATATGTGATGTATCTAAACCAATAAAAAAGATTTTAAACCTACATAATTTAAAAAATTGCTATTACTTACTAAATTCAACATAGTGTGTATATGGTAAAACTAATGCAATTACCACACGACCATCAGGTGCTAACACATCGAATATGTCTTGCAATAACTCAAATGGGTCGATACATCTGTCGAGTACGTTGAGACATGCAATTAGTGGTATATTTTGGACATTCCTTATTTTATTCAAAACTGTAAAATTGCGGTTTTCTAAGCGAGAACGCATTGTCCAACTGGTTTCTGTTGCGTATAACCGCACTTTTGCTTCTTTATTCATATCTGCAACCGATTGAAATAGGCGAAATGATATTTCTCCATCGCCCGCTCCAATATCTAAAATATCGACCTAAAAATAATTTCAAGAATGCTTTAAATAATGTAGGTATTGAATTTTTAATCATCCAAATACTTACAGAATCGCAACCAGTGCGTAAAAATTTACTCAAGTCAAACCCACCAGCTCTAAGTAGACTCGAAAATTGGTTTTCCGAAAGTATATACATTGAGCCCCTTTTAAGAAATCCATTAATATCAGTTTGCGTCATAAAGAACTGCAAAATAGCTCTAGCAATAGTATGCCAAATCTGCAGCCAAATATTTGCCGATAGTAACTTGGCTGTATCTAGCCAGTGGATAGTCGTTTCGTCCGGTTCATATAGAGGCACGAATTTTGATTGAAACTCTTCGGGCAACTTGTGGACTAGCTCATACCACTACACAGCATGAATAAAAATATTAAGGAATACAAGTTATATAAAATCATCATCTAACATTTTTGTTTAAAGGTTTTTACTTGTTTTGTGTCATAATTATCCAGGTATTGGTCATTGTGTACTTTTTCAAAAATAGTCCTAGCTAAGGTTCCGCGAGGTCGATAATTCATTTTATTATTCTCTACAAATTGAGAAAATTGACGTTGTTAACAGAGTAGACACCTATTCTTTAGCTATTAATTGATCAATACTTCGCTGAGGTAGCTTGTTTGAAGGTTATATTTTATTTGTACGGTTCTGCTTTTTGAAATCTAGCCTCACTTCGTTAAATGAAAACCAACGATAAACACCATCTTCCTAGAAATTAAAAATTAATGTAAACAAATTACAGGCTGTGTACTGTGTTCTTTATTGATGTCGGAGTAATCTGAGAGATAATTCAACTGTAAGAATTCATATCTGTTTTTTTTATTCTCTGAGAAATCTTTTCTATAAAGCGTTTTTTTTTTATGATCCGATAATTCTCAGAATTTTTCTCTGAAAAAAACATTTCTTGACAGCTGTAGTTATTTGTTTGTTTAAGTTTAAACATAAGAAATGTCGACTATGGGCCATTCTGTTGAGAAATAAAACTTTTCTCGGCTAAAGTTCGTTATAGCTTTTTCTCAGCTAGGACTTCCGGACACCATTTTACTGAAAGCCCCCATTGAGCAGACCTCAAAAAAAGCAATCTTGTTTGGGGAGACGCCCCCTTTAGGAGAGAGGCTTCGAAAGTTTTGAGTTGGTTTTTGAAAAATAAATTTTTCTTAGTGGTTTGGTGGATGTTAGGGTGTATATTGGTTACATATAAAAGGTAATACAAATAAATACCATTGGATTGAACTCGATTTTTTATTAAATGAAAGGTATTTTTATTACCTTTTATTTGATACCAACTAACTCCCTAGCCCCCTAAATCCATCAAACCATTTAAAAAAATGCATTTACCAACTGAGCAATTGGTAAAAAATGAAAGGTAATATAGGTAAGTATCAATGAAAAAAATGGGACCAATCGAACCATCCTTGCAGTAGTATAGCCAAAAAACAAAAGTACAACATGGGCGTTCTTAAAAGTGGGCGTGTCCTAAGTATATGTACCAAATAAAAGGTGAAAATTAGGTCTACACAGCCATGGTATTTTTATGGGTGTGGTCCGATTTAAATAAAAGGTAAATCATAATATACTCATATGATTGAGTTTTTTTCATACAAAATTAACGATGGGATTCCATTGTCCAATTAGTTAATATTCAGAAATGAGTTTTTCCTTTTGAAAAATGTGCTCGAAAATTATGGACACTGTAAGATTTTGTTAGCGCTCAGAGGACAAGAAATCTTTTCTAGCGTACGTGTCGGGTTGTACGTTTGTCCGGTTGTATATCGCGATATCTACCAGTCAGAATTTGATGGGACTTGTCATGTCGCGTGTAATTTTTTTTTTAAATACTTGTTTTAAAACAATTGCTAAGCGCTCAGCTTGCGATGGTGTAATTTTGATTTTTTTTTTTATTTTATTTGGAGAAAAAAATGGTTTTTTTAAAGTAAAATCTTTTAAGATTATTCAGTCTTTAGGCTGAATTCCATATGGCGAGCTGAGAAGCTCGCTTTACTATCTTATTTAGATTGGATATGGATTAATTTGTACTTGGTTTATGTGCAGTTTCATATAATTTCATATCAGTTTTTCATTGAGTTTTTCCAATACTAAAACAGGTTATGTATTATACCAAACTCTATTATACGGTGTTCGAGATTGGGGCTTTCGGACACACCTCTCATGAAATCCACAACTGAGCAGAGTTCGGAAATCCCCATTTTGTTTTTTGGAAATACCCCCTTTAGGTAATGAATGATCCGTTTAATGGAGTTGGCTGTATAACAGCTGTTTTTGTATGGGAGAAGCATAATTCATGAAATGCCACATAAATGCAATATAAATTCGAATACGAATTCGAATGTCTAAACCAGCCAAAGAGCAGGTTTTCAAATTCCAAAGAAGGAATTCGACATTGCAATTAGCCGTATTTTATTTGCCGAGGAACAACAACAATTGCACTGTCGAATTCCTTCTTTGGAATTGTGAAAACTTGCTGTTTGGCTGGTTTTGACATTGGAATTCCGAACTCGCTCGGCAAATAATATGCAGCTAATGTTAGCTGTATTTTAATTGAATTCGAATTGGGAATTACAACAACAATTGCACTGTCGAATTCCTTCTTTGGAATTTGAAAACCTGCTGTTTGGCTGGTTTTGACATTCGGATTCGGATTCCAAATAAAATACAGCTACTCCGTTCCGTATAGCTTATTCGAATATAGGGATGCACGATATACATCGATGTATTAAAAACACTCGATGTATAGTACCGATGCATCGAATACAACCGATGTATTTTTAACGCTTCGATACATTCGATGTATCGATGTTTTTCATTTAATAAATCGGAGGGTAAACGTAATTTTACTTCTGTTTGATTGAAAAAAAGAATTTACGATTTAAGATTTTATTGATTTTTAAAATTCTAAAATGAAAAACTTTTCCTGGGAGAGAAAATTGCTGAATGTTTTTTGTTTAAAAAAGGAAGTAGACAGAGACAACTTTATGACGTTTCCTGCATCAGCCGTCAAATGTCAAAAATGCTGAATTTAGCTATCGCTCATCTTTTGATGATGTTGACAGCTTATTGATTCATTTTTAGCTCCGTTTGTGAAATGGTTGAACATACTCCCCGGGTTGAATCGTTATATGATTCAAAGATTGGAAGTCGACTCAACTTTTGTATTGGCCTCTTAAATTGTCCAGCTTTGGTCTTGATTTCTGCTACACGAACATGCCCGTCATCTCCTGAAAATAATTTTGTTACGCCTCCCATGAGCCATTGGGTGGGTGTAAGCCGTTTTCGTGTATCAGGACGATGTCATCTAATTGCAAACCTCTTTGCTGTACTTGACATTTTACTCGCGATTGAAGTGTATTTAAATATTCCAATTGCCAGCGTCTCCAAAAATTTTGGTATATATGCTTTACAATATCCCATCTTGCATGAGGTGACAATTTCGATTTATATTCGGTATTTGGCAATTGATGAATCGGTCGTCCAATAAGGAAGTGTGATGGTGTCAGGAAATCTGGTTCATCGCTATTAGTGAAACATAATGGCCTAGAGTTGAGTATACCTTCAATCTGAATGACTAATGTTGAGAATTCCTCTAATGTGAGTATTTCAGCTCCAACAGTGAGTTGCGTCTTTACTGCCTTCACTGCACTTTCCCAAAGGCCGCCTTGATGTGGACTCGCTGGCGGAATGAAGCGCCATTCTATGCCATCCTGTAGGAGTCTGGAAGCAATGTTTTGGGCATGTGTCTTCAAAAATTCGTAGACTTCCTTTAAATAATTCTGGGCGCCAACGAAATTGGTTGCATTATCACAGTATATGGTGTGAGATAAACCCCTTCTACTGATGAATCTTTTTAACGCACCCAAAAATGAATCGGTGCTTAAGCTCATGCAAACTTCGATGTGGATTGCGCGTGTGGCGAAGCATACTAAAATGCATAAATATGCCTTCGACGGAATTGATCCTCTTCGCCTTAAAGTATGTATTTTGAATGGCCCACAGAAGTCGATTCCAATTGCATCGAAGGGTACGGAGTAATTCACTCGGTCCTTTGGTAGTTGACCCATAAGTTGACCCATCATTTGTGGACGTTGTCTTAGACATTTCACGCACCGTTTAAACACTTTTTTTGCTACGTCTTTGCCGCGAATAATCCAGAAGTTTTGACGCACTAGACTATTCAGCAGATTGATACCAGGATGCTGCTTCTTTTGGTGCACGTCTTGAGTGATTGCGATGGCGATTGGATCAGTATGTGACAGCATTATGGGATGTTTGGAACTGTATTGTAGTGTTGATTTCTGGAGCCGTCCGCCAACACGCATAATTCCTTTCGCATCTATAAATGGGTCTAACTGCCTGAGCTTGCTATTGGATGGCAGTGATTTACGATCTTTGAGACATCTATATTCTTCAGGAAAATCTCGAACTTGATGATGGATTGCCCGATATTGAGTTGCACGCTCTATCTCTGTTGGTAGCAATACTCCGCATGTTCGCTTACATGAGCGTGTGTTGCTGATAAACCGTAGTATGTACGCAAGGACCTTTTGTATCTGGAAGTAGCTAGAGAATTGCTTGCTTACCTTGTCGATGATGTGGCATTCGGGTGTATCCACAAATTTTGTGACAGTGTCGTGTATTTGAGTCGGCATTGCGAATTTCTCTGAAGTTTCCAATAATTTTGGTTGACTTGGCCATTGCTCGTAGCCCTTCCGTAACCATGATGGACCCATCCACCACAATTCGTTGTTGGAAATTTCTCTTGCTGATAAGCCGCGAGAGGCATCGTCTGCCGGATTCTGCTTAGACGGAACGTGTCTCCATTGATCTCGCTTATGGAAAGTGATTATTTCTGAAGTGCGATTTGCGACGAAAGTTGGCCATCGCCTTGGTGGGCTGGATAGCCAGTCCAATACAATTTTGGAGTCGGTCCACATAGTAATTGATGAAATTGTGATTGTTAAGATCGATGTGACTTCGTTGACTAATCTGCTGAGAAGAACTGCAGCCATTAGCTGAATTACAACTATCCATATGGCGAGCTGAGAAGCTCGCTTTACTATCTTATTTAGATTGGATATGGATTAATTTGTACTTGGTTTATGTGCAGTTTCATATAATTTCATATCAGTTTTTCATTGAGTTTTTCCAATACTAAAACAGATTAAATGAGTGACGAAAGCTCCTTGGGTATTTTGTGATCGAGAATATACTACAGCCGCATATGCTGGCATCACAAAATCCACGTAATTCTAAAGATTTCGACGCAGTGATACAGCGTGGAATTTTTATCTTTTGAGTTTGGCTAATGCTGTCACGTAGATCAATCCATGCTGATCGCGTTATTTATGGTAATTGCTCATCCCAGTCAATCTTCTTTAACCACAAGGACTGGAACAGTATTTTAATTTTAATTGTTATTGGGGATAGGAGTACCAGCGGATCGAAAATCTTACTTGCTTCCGATAGAAGGCTTCGCTTTGTATGAATCTCCTTGTCTTCCAAATGCACTTGGAAAATAAATTGATCGCTATGGGCGTCCCAAGCTATACCCAGTATTGTTGCTGGATCTGGATGTTCGGACAATACTTTCAAGCTGGTACTATCGGTATCATTAAGCATATATCGCATTTGTGGGTTATTTGACGACATCTTTCTTAGGTTAAAGCCTCCACTACTTAAAATTTCTACTATGTTGGAGCGTAGTTCGAACAGTTCTGATAATTCTGATGCACCGGTAATTAGATCATCGACATATATATCCCGCTCCACTGCCCGTGCTGCTGCAGGATGCTTATCTCTATGTTCCAAGGCTAATTCCTTTAAACACCTAGTCGCCATGAATGATGCGGAGGCCATACCATAAGTTACCGTATTTAACATATAGGGGCGTATTTGGTTCTGTATTATTTGATGTACCGCGTCACCTTTGTCTACCCGAATCTGGCGATACATTTTCTCAATGTCACCTACAAGTACATATGGATGTTGTCGAAATCGCGTAAGTATCTGGAACAGGGATGATTGTACGTTAGGTCCCACCATGATTGTTGGTAAGTGGACCCCAAAGTTTGTTGTATGTCTTTAAATGGAAGTTTTGTAATGAACCTACCATCTGCTGCTCGTGCGGTAGTAGCCTTGAACCATGATTCACAAGGTTCTTCTTCCTTTGAAGTTTTGATAAAATTAGGTATTTCTTCAGTTGCCCAAAAACGTTGTAATGTGGCATCAATGTCTACTATGGCTGCTAATGATTGCGTTATTCCATCCGGATATGCCTCATGTTTACCTCCGATAATCCACCCTATTTTTGTTTTGTGTGCTTTTATATTAGAATTATCTATGTTTATGCTGTGATCTTCCAATAAATCGAAGACAATGTCAGCACCAAGCAAAATGTCGTTGTTTCCGGGTTTGCAGAAATTAGGTTCAGCCAAAGCGATATTTGCTAAATTGTGCATGCAATCAGGATTAAATTCGAAGGATGGCAACAATGATGTAATTTTTGGCATAATGAGTGCCTGTATGGATGCTATCTGTATGTCATTAAATCTTGAAGCTAGGCGCAATGTTGTAGATCCATGAGATCTTCCTCCATTTGCTTGACCGATTCCTGATATTAGGCTCCTGCAGTTTGTTCGAGGCAAGCTTAACTTCTGTACTAGTGTTTCGGTAACGAAAGAAGATTGAGAGGCCGTATCCAGTAATGCGCGGCATGAATGCGGTGTGCCAAGATTATCCCATACATTTACAACTGCCGTTGGCAGCACTGCCTGAAAAGTTGATTTTGATGAGATAGTGTTAACTTTATCGATAATCTGCTCGAAACTCCTCGTGTGAAGATTTAATGCTGCGACGTTGGAGCTGGTTACTTCTGCAGCTGCCGCATTCGTATTTTGATTCAAATGTAGAAGGGTATGATGTTTTTTTGAACAATGATGACATCTACCTCTGATTTTGCAGTCGTAAACTGAATGGCCTGAATTAAGGCAGTTGAAACATCGATTGTCATTGGCAATTAACTTTCTTCTTTCGAGAACTTCCAGATGTTTAAATTGATCACAATCAAGTAGTCTATGATTGGCTTTCTTACAGACTATACAGGCAGCACTTATTATGGTAGTGAGGCTTTGTTTCAATTTCATTGAAGCATTTGATCTTGATGGTCGAACGGAATGTGTCTTAATCGACTCAAGCGCGTCAGTTCTTTTTAGTAAAAACTCAAAAAACTGTGATATTGTCGGAAAATCATTGTCGGTGTTTTGCTGGGCCCATAGACTGCGAGTGTCATCGTCTAGTTTATTGAGTAGCAAATATAAGAGCCATGGATCTCTACTTTCAGCTTTGTCACCCAAAGCCTTGAACCCACGGATCGTTTCATCTGATGTATCAAGTAATTTTCGTATAATGTTAGCATTTGCACGTGGGGTTGATCGATAAATCTACTTATAAAAGCATTGATTGTATGGCGCTTCCGATCGTTACTTTGTATGAGTTTCTTCAAAGCTTCAATGTAATTGGAGTCGGTGATCTTGAAGTGTCTCACTAACGAAAGTGCATCTCCTCTAAGCAAGCCAATCAAGTATTGAAATTTTTGCACAGATGATATATTTTCTCTGCCATGAATGCTGGAATGGAACAGGTCAAAGAAGCTTTGCCATTCTGTATAATCGCCAGAAAACGTGGGAACTTGTAGTTTCGCAAGACGCACTTCTGGTCCTGAATTCATGGTGGTTGCATTCAGTGTAATTTCGTTGCCCGTATTGCTCATTTCAGCAATATCGCGTTTTTTGATACGATCGTTTAGTTTTGAAACAATGTTGTAATAGAATTCTTCGGATTCCTCCAATTTAGAATCCAACTTACTATCGAGCGCGAACATGCTGGCTTCTAATTCGACAATCTTATCCAAAATTTCTTTTGCGCGATTCAACTTTATGCGTAGCTCTTCAATTGATGTTGGTGTTTCTTCCTTAAGACCATCTGCAAATTTAGATAATCTAGTTAGCATTCCTCTAAATATTGACCACTGCTTTTTAATGCCCTCTAAAGCACTCATTTTCACGGATTGCTATTTATTCGTAAAATAAATCTGGATTTTTACAGCTCAAAAGATTATTCGTAAAATAAATTTTTTTGATCTGTAATCCGGCTCGAAGGACCAATGTTTGATTGAAAAAAAGAATTTACGATTTATGATTTTATTGATTTTATTGATTTTTAAAATACTAAAATGAAAAACTTTTCCTGGGAGAAAAAATTGCTGAAGGTTTTTTGCTTAAAAAAGGAAGTAGATAGAGACAACTTTATGACGTTTCCTGCATCAGCCGTCAAATGTCAAAAATGCTGAATTTAGCTATCGCTCATCTTTTGATGATGTTGACAGCTTATTGATTCATTTTTAGCTCCGTTTGTGAAATGGTTGAACAACTTCGTTATTAGGCAACACGCAATATCAGTCAGTTGTCACTAATTAAATCTGTCTATGTCAGGCTAAACTGACAACTGGCTAATACTTTTTATGTAAAGTTCAATTTTATTATGAGGCTATTGTTTACTCTGTTTTTGTCCAATAAAAATCTTACTGAAGCTTCTCTACGATATAAAACAAAAGGTTCTTTGTTTTTTCTCTTTGTTCGTTTTCTTTCTTCATTGTTCTGCTGTTCTGGATTTTTCTCATTTTCCTTAATAAATAATAAAAGTTTGGACCTAACGCAGTGCTGCCGTCTCAGTAAAGTGAAAAATCAGGAGATTTCCTGTTGGACAAACAAAAAACAACACGGAAATAATATTTATATATTTTTTATTGGATTTTTGTATGGATTTCCAAAAAAATGAACCTCCCCCTACCCCCTGCCAATCAGACACCCACAGAAATGTTTGGCGAAGTTTGTTTGGTTAAGCGCCCTTGCGGAGAGAGGGGCCTCCAAAGTTTTCATTTGTCTAAGTGGTTTGATGGATGTTAGGGGGTATATTGAAATCATATAAAAGGGAATAAAAATACCTTCCATCTTATACAAAATTTGGTTCAATCCAACACCCCTCGACAGAGTTAGAGCAAAAAATGACTTTCTCATGAAAATCAGCAGAGGCGTTTTTAAAAGTGGGTGAGTCTAAATATTGCTATCAAATGAAAGGTGGAAATTATTTCTACGCAGCCATGACATTTGCAATGACGTGGCCCAATTTTATCTATAAAATTTATAAATGGTGTCCCAACAAGAGCGCCGGATTCTCTTGTATTCAAATTAAAATTTTTGTATATAAATTTTAAAGAAAAAACACATTTATTTTTGAATTAAGCAAACATTCTCCATATTCTTAAATCGCGTGGTCTGTACGTAGCAAATGTCAAAAAAATCATCGTACAACTTGTATTAACAAAATGGTAGCAAATTTAAATCCGGCGCTCTTGTTAGGGGACCCTTTAAATCCGGCGCTCTTGGGACACCCTATATAATAAGATAAATATACGGTGCCAAGTGCAAATAAATACTTTTGAATATAATAATAAATAAAACGGAAAACTCTGATGCTATCTAAATGTAATAAAAAACGCCTTTTAAGAGGACAAGCTCATTTCTGAATATAAACCAAAAAAGCGAGGGAATCATATCATCTCTTTATGTGTGGAAAAACTCAATCATATGTAATACAATTTATATTGATCCACCTTCCCTTAAAATTGGACCACGCCCATAAAAATACCCAAAAAAGAATTCAAATTTTTGGAAATCTCTCCTAACCAAACAAGATTGTGGTTTCTGATGTCTGCTCAATGAGGGCTTTCAGTGACCGAAAGCCCTAACCGAGTATACCCTAAAATGCACGTTTTTATTAACACCTGTTTTTGTACGGAAAACCCCAATTATATGATTTGACTACACTCCCTCGACAAATGCTGTATTGCTTTGGCTAATCCAGCTTGGCTTACAACAACAATCGCATAAGCATAAAGCCGAAAATAAATCCAAAAAGTTTTTAGGATTTATAACTAAAGCCATTTTTTAGTTATAGCGCTCATCGTAAGGCGATGTTTTGTTTAACACATACACATTAAAATGCATCGAAAATTTAAAGCCAAAAGCTGTTGCTTTGTAAAGCCAAGCCGGCTTTGCCAAAGCAATACAGCAAAAGTTGAGTCAATAGCTTTACGCTAGTAGTTCCTTTGCATTTAGTGGAAATGAGAGATAGCCTTGCCACACTTCCTCACGCTTTACGGTAGTAATTCCTTTGCATTTAGTGGACAAGAAAGATAGCCTTGCCACACTTCCTGACGCTTTACGCTAGTAATTCCCTTGCATTTAGTGGACAAGAAAGCTAGCCTTGCCACACTTCCTGACGCTTTACGCTAGTAATTCCTTTGCATTTAGTAGACAAGAGAGATAGCCTTGCCATTTCTTCCACACGATTTACGCTAGCGCTTAATCGGATTTAGCGGCTCAAGGCCCAAGGCCTTTGACGCTAGAACTTATGAAACACGAACACGTAACTCTATTACAGCCGAGTGGGCGACAGCCTTACCGCTAACGCACAACGCTACACGCCTCGTCAGTTAAATACCCAACGCCACAACGCTACGACCCGCCAGCCTATACGCATCGCTAACAAGGATACAACAAGACTATACCCTAAGAATTACATTTGAAGAGTTTTAAAAAATGTGTATAGGCTTCCTTGGGCCTCAGGGCCCCTTTACTTCAAAAAATTTACATAAAGTGTTGTCCATCGGAGATACACATGTGTTAAAATATAAAGAAAACCGGTATCATTTAAAAAAAAAATGTTTGGACATCCTTCGCGCCTTAGGGCCCGTTCACTCCAAAAATTTTACAAACATTTTTGTCCATCGGAAATACACATGTGCTTAAAATTTGAAGAAATCGGGTTAATTTGTTTTTAAAAAATCACGACCTCGGGGCCTGGGGTCTTCAAAATTTGAACAAAAAGTGTTGCTCATCTGAGATACACATGTATATAAAATTTGAAGAAAATCGGGTTCATATTTAAAAAAAAATTTGTATGGGGCCTCACGACCCCGGGCCCGGTGTCTCAAACATTTTTACAAGAAGTGTTGTCCATCGGAGATACACATGTGTGTACAATTTGAAGAAAAACGGGTACTTTTTTTATAAAATATGTATGGGTGCCCCCGACCCCGGGGCCCGATCACTCCCAAATATTTACAAAAAGTGGTGTCCATCGAAGATACACATGGGTATAAAATATGAAGAAAATCGGGTACATTTTTATAAGATTTGTATGGGTGCCCCATACCCGGGGCCCGATCACAACCAAATATTTACAAAAAGTGTTGTCCATCGGAGATACACAAGTGTATAAAATTTGAAGAAAATCGGGTACTTCTTTTTATAAAATTTGACCCGATAGTTGACCCGAGATAGTTAAAGGATTGCCCTACTTCAAATTCGCGCTCCACTATTTGAATTGAGGGACCAATGTTGGATCTTCTACTCGCAGACGTGGCCACCATGTGCTTTGTTTTGCTCTCATTTATTTGCAGCCCCAGATTTCGTGCCGCATGCTCTATCTGGATGAAAGCTTCCTGTACAGCTCTTTGGTTTCTATCAACGATGTCAATATCGTCTGCGTAATCCAGTATCTGAATGGACTTATAGAGGATTGTTCCTCTCGCCGTTACGTCAGAGTCTCGGATCACTTTCTCCAACGCCAGGTTGAAGAGACCGCAGACCAGTCCATCCCCCTGTCGGAGCCCGTTATATATGTTGAATGGGCTTGATAGTGATCCGGATATTTTTACTTGGATTATAACATTGGTCATGGTCAACCTACATAGTCGTGTCAGTTTATTTGGGATGCCGAATTCTCTCATGGCCTTATAAAGTTCTACCCTGGCTATGCTATCATAGGCGGCTTTAAAGTCTATAAAAAGATGGTGTAGTGAGTTTTGAAACTCTAGACATTTTTCCATCACCTGCCTTAGGTGTATATCTGATCAGTTGTTGATTTGACTGGGATGAAGCCACACTGGTATGGACCAATGATGACTTTAGCGTATGGGGCTATCCTGTCTTGAAGGATAGAGGAGAAAATCTTATACGCGGTACTCAAAAACGTTATACCACGATAATTGCTGCATTTTGTGTTATCTCCCTTCTTATGTATGGGGCACAGGATGCCTCTTCGCCAGTCTTCTGGCATAACTTCTTCTTCCCATACTTGCACTATTATTTCATGAATTGCTTGGTGTAATGTGGGGCGTCATATTTTCATCAGTTCCGCTGGGATCCCATCAGATCCCGGGGCCTTATTATTTTTGAGCCGATTTATCGCTCGGCTAACTTCGTTTATGCTTGGTGGCGGCAGCATAGTATGATCTTCGGTCATTGGTGGAGCCTCCAATTCCTCAGTTAGCTTGCCATTTAGCAACTCATGAAAGTGCTCTTCCCATCGCTCAAAGATGCCTTTAAGATCGGCGATCAGATTACCCTCTTTGTCCTTGCAGTATGTGCAACGCGGTGTATATTGCGTCATACCGCGGACCGTTTGGTAGAACTTCCGCGCGTGCTGCGGTCCTTGCTCTATGTACTGTTCCAGTTCACGGACGAGATTCTTCTCCCAGGCTGCTTTCTTTCGTCGGTGAACTGTTTTTTCATATCTTCTGAACTCTTTATATTCATCTTCGCATGCCCGCGTTCTATGAGATTGTTGCATTGCTCGGTACTCAACATTCTTACGTTCAGTCGCTAGCTTACATTCGTCATCGAACCAGTCGTTTCAATCTCTACGACTACTGCCAAAGATGGAGTCAGCAGTACTAATGACAGTATTTTTAAGGCGTGTCCATTTCTCTTCTACGCCCGACATCTCAGCCCCAGGACTTACTCTCCTTGCATTTAGGGATAGTCCTATCGCTTGACCGTAGTAGTTTCTGGTCTCTTCATTGCGAAGGGCAGCCGTGTTGACTCGAATCTGATTCGCGGATGCAGTCTTCCGTGATGATGCAATCCGCGCTCGGAGCACCATACCAACAAGATAGTGGTCCGAGTCGACGTTGGCACCTCGGTACGTTCGTACCGTCATCAGGTTCGGGTTGTGACGGCGGTCTATCTGGTTGCGAGTGGCTCCATCGGGAGATACCCAGGTGGCTTTGTGGATATATTTACGCGCAAACCTTTGCTCGCAACGACCAAATTATTGCTTGCTGCCATCTCTATGACTCGTTGTCCATTGTCATAAGTGTTCTCGTGTAAGCTATGGGTGCCAATGTACTGCCTGAATACTGGCTCTCTACCTATTTTAGCATTCATATCCCCCAGAATGATTTTTACATCATAATGAGGGCAGGCATGGAGTTACCGTTCGACCATTCAAAGAATTATTCTTTTTCATCATCTGGGGAATCCTCAGTAGGTGCGTGACAGTTTATGAGGCTTATGTTTTTCAATTTGCCCCGCACGCGGAGGGTGCATAGCCGTTCATTTGCTTTATTAAAGCCGATAACGGTGGGTTTCATTCTTTTGCTGACCAGAAAGCCCAACCCGAGCACATGATGTCTTGCAGGACAGCTGTAATATATGTCATATTCTGATTTTTGTAAGACACCATTCCCTGTCCACCGCATCTCCTGAATTGCTGTTAAGTCAGCATTATATTTGGACAGGGTATCGGCTATCCGAGGCTGATTTTGGGTTCCGTAAAAATAATTTTTTACAGGTGAGGTTATTGGCCTCGCGCCAACCTTTCTTTGAAGGGACTAGCCCGATCATTCAGCTTTTCCTGCATTGGAGAAAAATTACCAGCGGCCACCACGTGGAGGTTTGATCGCACTTCCACCAGTCAGAGATAGTTACGGCCACCTACAATTCTAGAGCATTATGTGTTATTCCCCCTATTTCTGCTGATGGCTGACCTCAACAATATCACAACTAACTTTAATTTCTTAATCAATAGAACTACAATCTACAATTTTTCAAGAAAATGTTGATATTTTTGAACCAGATGTTAGTGACAATAACGATTCAACTCAGGACGCAAATATTCAGACCGAAAGTAATGCTAGTATTTATGACTATCAAGTCGTTTGTGTATTTTGTAAAAAAAAATCTCTATCGAAAATGCTTCCACTTCATGAAGCTGATACAAACCAATTTAAATCTAGTATACTACCAAATATTGAAGGTCAATTAATAGTCAAGTAGAGTATAATGAATTGTTAAATAAATTGGAAAATTTTCCTGGTCCAAAAATACATTATCATATTGAATGTCGAGTCAATTTTAATAATAAAATATCTACATAAAAAAGATTCAGTAAAAAAAACAAACCATAAAAATTAAAATTTTTTCGGGTAAATTCTCTGATCGGGGATACACAATGCGCAGTTTGAATAAAATCAGGTCATCCCGATCACTCCAAAATTTGAAGAAAAGGTACTTTTTTTTATAAAATTTGTATAGATGCCCCGATCACTTCCAAATTTTACAAAAAGTGTTGTCCATCGGAGATATACATGCGTTTAAAATTTGAAGAAAATCGGGTACTTTTTTTATAAAATTCTTATGGATGCCCCCCATCGCCTAGGCCCGATCCCTTTTCAAAATTTTTACAAAAAGTGTTGTCCATCGGAGATTCTCATGCGTATAAAATTTGAAGAAAATGGAGTAAATTTTGTAAAATATTTGTATGGAAGCTCCCCAAAACAGAAAGGTTTATGATGGGAAATACACATGTGTGCAAAGTTTGAATAAAATCGGGCTTTAGGAAGTGTGTTAAAAATTAATCACAAGATTCTACCCCATCAGCCAGCCATCCACGGGCACACGAAGTTAATATAGAGAATTTAAAAATGAGCATTATCATCGAGAATATCACCAAATAGTTTTTAATGAAATTCATCATCGAGGAAGACGTAATCAATAAAGGACGCTGTTGTTTATTGTTATTGTCATTTTCCAATAATAATATATTGTCATTCAATAAATCCAATAAAACACAGTTCACCACACAATACATAATGATTACACCCACCAAGAAGGGTAAAATAAAAGGCCAATAATGGTTGTGGTATCGAATCTTCTCCTTATAATAAATGCTGTGGTGTAATATTTTTAGCCGGTAATTATTTCTTTTCTATTTTCAGTATTAATTTTCTGAGAATCAATGCAGATATTTGTAAAATATTTTCCGTTTGTAAATTATTAGTTCGCTTTCATGAATGTCTGTCTGTGCGGGTGGAATTATGTAATTGTTTTTAAACTATCTTCCCATTGAGCTAGAGACTTGAAACATAGCTCAGAAATGAACATTGACAAATAACAAAAAAAGAAAACAAATCGCAAAAAAAAATTAATTCAACACGAGTTTGCCATTTGTTTCACGTCGGAGCAAACTATTACGCAAAATACTCGTTTTGAATGCTTTAAATTAAAAATGAATTTTAACATGTTTATTTTTATTACGAACAGTAAAAAATTTATAATCTTTCGAAAATATTTTCAAAATTGTAAATTTCAATTTCAACGGAATTTTCTTCAAAAAGTTGATCCAATGAATCAATAGCTGTATTTTATTTGCTGAGGAATAAGGAATTACAACAACAATTGCACTATATTTTTCCTTCTTTGGAATAAGAAAACCTGCTGTTGTGCTGGTTTTCAAAATCTAATTCCAGCACCATCCAGCAGCTTGGATGTTATGGTTAAATTCCTAGATTTGAAGAGACTTGACAGACCATAGTAGGCTTTGTTGGCTTTAAGCAACCGTGCGCGTATTTTTGGTTCCATGTCCATGCTATCAATGTTGCTACCAATGTTGGATCTTCTACTCGCAGACGTGGCCACCATGTACTTAATTTTGCTCTCATTTATGTGCAGCCCCAGATTTCGTGCCGACTGCTCGATCTGGATGAAAGCTTCCTGTACAGCTCTTCGGTTTCTACCAACGATGTCAATATCGTCTGCGTAAGCCAGTATCTGAATGGACTTATAGAGGATTGTTTCTCTCGCCACTACGTCAGAGTCTCCGATCACTTTCTCCAACGCCAGGTTGAAGAGGACGCAGGCCAGTCCATCCCCTTGTCGGAGCCCGTTATATATATTGAATGGGCTTGATAGTGATCCGGATATTTTTTCCTTGGCTTATAACATATGTCATGGTCACCCTACATAGTCGTGTCAGTTTATTTGGGATGCCGAATTCTCTCATGGCTTTATAAAGTTCTACCCTGGCTATGCTATCTTAGGCGGCTTTAAAGTCTTTAAAGAGATGGTTTAGTGAGTTTTGAAACTCTAGACATTTTTCGATCACCTGCCTTAGGGTGTATATCTGATCAGTTGTTGATTTGCCCATTGAGCTAGAGACTTGAAACATAGCTCAGAAATGAACATTGACAAATAACAAAAAAAGAAAACAAATCGCAAAAAAAAATTAATTCAACACGAGTTTGCCATTTGTTTCACGTCGGAGCAAACTATTACGCAAAATACTCGTTTTGAATGCTTTAAATTAAAAATGAATTTTAACATGTTTATTTTTATTACGAACAGTAAAAAATTTATAATCTTTCGAAAATATTTTCAAAATTGTAAATTTCAATTTCAACGGAATTTTCTTCAAAAAGTTGATCCAATGAATCAATAGCTGTATTTTATTTGCTGAGGAATAATGAATTACAACAACAATTGCACTATCTTATTCCTTCTTTGGAATAAGAAAACCTGCTGTTGTGCTGGTTTTCAAAATCTAATTCCAGCACCATCCAGCAGCTTGGATGTTATGGTTAAATTCCTAGATTTGAAGAGACTTGACAGACCATAGTAGGCTTTGTTGGCTTTAAGCAACCGTGCGCGTATTTTTGGTTCCATGTCCATGCTATCAATGTTGCTACCAATGTTGGATCTTCTACTCGCAGACGTGGCCACCATGTACTTAATTTTGCTCTCATTTATGTGCAGCCCCAGATTTCGTGCCGACTGCTCGATCTGGATGAAAGCTTCCTGTACAGCTCTTCGGTTTCTACCAACGATGTCAATATCGTCTGCGTAAGCCAGTATCTGAATGGACTTATAGAGGATTGTTTCTCTCGCCACTACGTCAGAGTCTCCGATCACTTTCTCCAACGCCAGGTTGAAGAGGACGCAGGCCAGTCCATCCCCTTGTCGGAGCCCGTTATATATATTGAATGGGCTTGATAGTGATCCGGATATTTTTTCCTTGGCTTATAACATATGTCATGGTCACCCTACATAGTCGTGTCAGTTTATTTGGGATGCCGAATTCTCTCATGGCTTTATAAAGTTCTACCCTGGCTATGCTATCTTAGGCGGCTTTAAAGTCTTTAAAGAGATGGTTTAGTGAGTTTTGAAACTCTAGACATTTTTCGATCACCTGCCTTAGGGTGTATATCTGATCAGTTGTTGATTTGCCTGGGATGAAGCCACACTGGTATGGTCCAATGATGACTTTAGCGTATGGGGCTATCCTGTCTTGAAGGATAGAGGAGAAAATCGTATACGAGGTACTCAACAACGTGCAGGTTGTGATATCCCCTTTCTTATGTATGGGGCACAGGATGCCTCTTCGCCAGTCTTCTGGCATCGCTTCTTCCTCTAATACTTGCACTATTATTTCATGAATTGCTTGGTGTATTGCGTGACACAATGCATAGCGGATCATAAATACGAGCGATAGCTTGAAGGACATTTCTCTAAGTGCCTCCAGATTGGCCAGATTCCAAAAATCCTCGAATGTATTCTAACGGTACCACTAACTCATCGCTAAACGCCAGCCAGCCAAAAACTTTTTGAACGGTTGAAAAGTCTCCGGATTCCAAAGCGTTTTGAACCTTGGCGCTATTTGAATGTCACTTCCTTATATTCATGATTTTTACAGACTTGTGGTAGATTCGAAATGCTTCATCATCTGTATCAACACTGGCCATGCATGTCTCTGGAAACTGATACTCTCTCGTTTTCAAATGCTCTTGAATGGTTCCTGATGAGATGAACGGACTACTTTAGTTACCAAAGGTCACTCTTGTCATACGAAATTTTTTAATAGTAACGTTATCCTTGATTTCGTCGACCGTTGAACCCAGATGAATCGGTGTAAATACCGGTCGTTCTTGTTGAGATTTACTTGCAAAAATGCCTTTTCGATATCGGCCACAATCCCGATACATCCAAGTCGAAAATTCAGCAATATCATCAGTATTTTAGGTAACAGGTTGGTTCCGGTAGAGAGTTGGTTGTTTAAATATGGAACGTCATCGCTGGAAGCGCAAGCATAAAATACTATACGAAGCTTCGTCGTCGTGCTTTTTTTATATACAAGCCGATGTGGAAGGTTAAATATTCTTTTGAAGTCGCTTGTAGATCAGGATCAACCCCGGTTCAGCAATATGATCTTTAACCAGTTGACGCATCGCTTCGTCATACTCCTTTAGCTTAACTGGATCTCTAGACAACTGACGTAGGAGAGACTTTAACCGACTTACCGCTTGACTTCTATCTGTTTCGATTACAAAGTCTGGATCTTTCCAAGGCAGATAAGATTAACGAGAACCCACCATGGTAATGCATTGTTGATCACTTCTTTAGTCAAGGAAATTTTCTCGTCCTCTTCGCCTCGTTAGTGATAAAACTAACTGGATCCATAACTGAAAGCACGTTTGAAACAAATGAAGTGGATGCATTGATTATTCTTTCGGCATTCGGGTCATCGGGATGGTCTTGAATTGTCCGATCAAAGAAGGTTTCTACAGCCCTCAATAGTTTGGTAATTTTAATTTGCTTACCGGTCACTACGTCCCAATAAAAATCTGCTCCAATCAAAACCTTTAAACCGTCCCCTATCCCAATTTTATCGACGTAATTTTAGTCAGATAATCCTAAATTAGCGAATGAAACATAATTCCCATCTGGTGCATTAATAAGTAAACACAAATTTTTAGCACTTCCAACGCTTCGATCTGGATATTCAGCTTATCATACTGGCTTTGTAAAGGAATTTTGACTTTTCGTAGCGTTTGCACGGGAGCTGTTTCTGACGTACCGAAAGGAATTACTGTCACATTTCCAATATCAACAAGTCCTAATTTATCCACAATGTCTTCACAAACATACGAATTTTGACTGCCACCATCAATTACAGGACGATGCAACACTGTTTTCTGCTGTCCTCGACAAATACACCGAGCTGTTTTTAAATACACATTCGGGTATGTACATGTATTGCACAAATTCAGATCTATATCACTTTTATCATTGTCCTATTTTCTTTCTTTTCTTTCAGTCACACTCGAAGAAAACAGAAAACATCTACCGCTTTTCAACAGCACATCTCTTTTTTAATTGACTGTCATATTCGCGTTACATTCACTAGTGCTGTGTGAAGAAGAATGACAAAATATAGAGCCACCATCTTGACTATTATTTAATGGAACCAAGCTGGCTACGCTAGTGGTAGGGGATTTTGTATTGCTTTGCACCGAAGTTAATTTACTTCTCTCTTGTGCCTCGATTTCCCTTTTCAAGAAACCCATAAGGTTTCCCATCTGTAAGCTGATTAACATTTTGGTGGTCTGTGGTTGTGGTGTGGTGGTATGTCGTCATCTTCATTCCTTGTGCTTTGATTTTGATGTTCGTCTTCAACAATTATCGAATCTTTTCCGCACGTACGATGGTAGTCAATGCGCAGTTCAGTAGGCAAGCATCGTAAGAGGATTGACTTGAGCATTACATCATAGTAGATGTGAGGGATCGTCTGCATGTTGTCACCGAATTGTACAGTTGCCGTAAACCGTGAACGTCTGCGCGTAACTGTATGAGACGGAGTGAGACTAATTGTTGAATATGTTCATCCACCAACATTTCGGCGTCACCAAACTGTTCTTTTAACTACGCAATAGTGACGAAAGTTATTGATTTTCATGCACGGCGACATTAAATTGATACCAGAATGGAATCCACTCTTTTACATTACAATAGAATTTCTTTAATGGCAACTTTTGCAACATCGTATTCGTTCTCTTTAGCTGACGCTGAGGTTGATTATGAAGGTATGATGACGAATTATTCGATTCTATTGAGAAAATTTTGGCGGTAAGCCATCAGCAGAATAGGGGGAATAACAATGAGTGCTCTAGAATTGCAGGTGGCCGTAAATATCTCTGACTGGTGGAAGTGCGATCAAACCTCCACGTGGTGGCCGACGCAGGAAAAGCGGAATGATCGAGCTAGTCCCTTCAAAGTATGGTTGGTGCGAGGCCAATAACCTCGCTCGTTAAAAACTATTATTACGGAACCCAAAATCAGCCTCGGATACACTGATGAACGACGACGACCACGGCAACGAAAACGGCTAAACGATATATAGAGCTCGAACTGCACAGCACCTAGCCGATATCCTGTCCAAATATAAGGCTGACATAATAGCAATTCAGGAGATGCGGTGGACGGGGAATGGTGTCTTTCAAATATCAGAATATGACATTTATTACAGACAGGTGGGGTTTCTAGTCAGCAAAATAATGAAACCCACCGTTATCGGTTTTAAAGCAATAAATGAACGGCTATGCACCCTTCGCGTGCGGAAAAAAAACAAGCCTTATAAGCGTTCACGCACCTATAGCGGATTCCTCAGATGATGAAAAAGTAGAATTCTTTACATCAGTCGAACGGGAACTCCATGGCTGCCTCAGTATGATGTAAAAATCATTCTGGGGGATAAGAATGCTAAAAAAGAGCCAGTATTCAGGCAGTACATTGGCACCCATAGCTTACACGAGAACACTAATGACAATTGACAACAAGTCATAGAGATGGCAGCAAGCAATAAGTTGGTCGTTGCGAGTACA
Source organism: Nephrocerus scutellatus (assembly GCA_947095585.1). Taxonomy (NCBI): domain Eukaryota; kingdom Metazoa; phylum Arthropoda; class Insecta; order Diptera; family Pipunculidae; genus Nephrocerus; species Nephrocerus scutellatus. The sequence goes on from OX352762.1 coordinate 41,079,127, forward strand.
AGGTTTGCGCGTAAAAATATCCACAAAGAAACCTGGGATCTCCTGATGGAGCCAATCGCAAAAAGACAGACCATGTGTTGATAGACCACCGCCACAACCCGAACCTGATAACAGTACGAACGTACCGAGGTGCCAACGTCGACTCGGACCACTATCTTGTTGGTATGGTGCTCCGAGCGCGGATTGCATCATCACGAAAGACTGCATCCGCGAATCAGATTCGAGTCAACATTGCTGTCCTTCGCAACGAAGAGACCAGAAACAACTACGGTCAAGCGATAGAACTCGCCCAAAATGCTGGGAGAGTAACTTCTGGGCTGAGATGTCAGGCGTAGAAGAGAAATGGACACGCCTTAAAAATACTGTCATTATTTCTGCTGACTCCATCTTAGGCAGAAGTCGTAGAGATCGGAACGACTGGCTCGATGACGAATGTAAGCGAGCGACAGAAAGTAAGAATGTTGCGTAAGCAAGCAAGCAATGCAATAATCTCATAGAACGCGGGCATGCGAAGATGATTATAAATAGCTCAGAATATATGAAAAAACAGTTCACCGGCGAAAGAAAGCAGCCTGGGAGAAGAATTTCGTCCGTGAACTAGAACAGTACAGAAGGCAAGGACCGCAACAGGCGCGGAAGTTCCACCAAGTAGTTCGCGGTATGACGCAATAAACATCGCGTTGCACATACTGCAAGGACAAAAAGGGTAATCTGAACACCGATCTTAAAGGCATCTAAGAGCGATGAGAAGAACAATTTCATGAGTTGTTAAATGGGCAGTTAACTAAGGAATTGGAGGCTCCACCAATGACCGAAGATCATACTATGCTGCCGCTACCAAGTATAGACGAAGTTAGTAGAGCGATAAATCGGCTCAAAAATAATAAGGCCCCGGGATCTGATGGGAGAAGCTATACCAGAAGACTGGCAAAGAGGCATCCTGTGCCCCATATATAATTAGGGAGATATTACAAAATGCAGCTATCATCGTGGAATATCGTTGTATCGTGGTATAACGCGTATAAAATTTTCTCCTCTATCCTTTGCGACAGGATAGCCCCATATGCTAAAGTCATCATTGATCCACAGCATTGCGGCTTCAACCCAGGCAAATCAACAACAGATCAGATTTACACCCTTAGGCAGGTGATGGAAAAATGTCTAGAGTTTCAAAACTCACTACACCATGAGAGAATTCGGCATCCCAAATAAACTAACACCAATACGTACCATGACCAATGTTATAAGCCAAGTAAAAATATCCGGATCACTATCAAGCCCATTCAACATATAAAACGGGCTCCGACAAGGGGATGGACTGACCTGCGTCCTCTTCAACCTGGCGTTGTAGAAAGTGATCTGAGACTCTGACGAAACGGTGAGAGTAACAATCCTCTATAAGTCCATTCAGATACTGGCTTACGCAAACGATATTGACATCGTTGGTAGAAACCGAACTAATTAGATTTAAATTGGTTTGTATCAGCTTCATGAAGTGGAAGCATTTTCGGTCGTAATTTTTTTATTTTTTTATTAAGAAATACACAAACGACTTGATAGTCGTAGTAGCATTACTTTCGGTCTGAATATTTGCGTCCTGAGTTGAATCGTTATTGTCACTAATATCTAGTTCAAAATTGTGTTAATTGTGATGTTTTTGAAGATTCTGTTGATAAAAATTGTAAATGATGTAAAAGATGGTTCTATGGTCAACTCAGGTAACATCGGCATGGCTGGAGAAAAGTTGTCTGTAGGTACACTGGTTAATTTTTCTTTTTCACTGTTTTTTTTTCAGAACTTAAAACGTTCAGAAGTAAAGTATTCGGAAGTCCTGTAAAAACTTTATGGCATCCCCGGTGATAACCTCTTTCTGTAAATTCATAAGGCAAAATAATGTTTTTATATTTGAGGTTTTTGTCTGGCTTTCAGAAAAGTTTGACCTTTTTTTTATGTCTCCTCAGAAAACAATATTATTTTACCATCACTTTTTTCACAAACTACACAAATAAATACGTCTGCCATGATAACACTTTATTAAAACTGGATCACATTTATTTCACAAACGGCACAAATGAATAATAATGAATATTGTACGTACCCGCGTACAATGGTTGATGGTTCCCCAAGGGACATATATAATATTTAGCTTTTATACTATAATGTAATTATAATTACAATTTATTATAATTTAAGGGTGTCTGACAGGGGGTTGCAACCGTACTAAGTGTCTGACAATGGACGTACAATGGTTGATGGTTCCCCAAGGGACATATGTAATATTCAGCTTTTATACTATAATGTAATTATAATTACAATTTATTATAATTTAAGGGTGTCTGACAGGGTGCTGCAACCGTACTAAGTGTCTGACAATGGACGGTCGCGATTTCTAATATTATTCCAAATAAAATATATAAAAACTTAGCTTTATACTTATCGGATTTGGAAGCAATTTTATACAACTTTGCTTCCTGCTACCTGCCAAAACTACCATGATCCAAACTTCATAGGCGAGGATCGTTCTTACCTGTATTGGGGACATATACAGAGAAACTTTCAGCTTTTATAAAATAACGATGGTCTGATCGTCGCGTGCTCTTGCTCTAATACGGGCACGCAATGTTAATAAAAATCTAAAAAAATACTTAACTAAAAACGTGACTACTGATTTGAATTTAATTATTTCAGTCTATCGAACGCGGCTGATGATTATGGATTGTTTTATTATTTCATTCTAAACATTCCGAATATTCCGAATTTGTTATAAAACGTTCTTTTATTTATTCTTTGTATTCTATTCCTTTTTTGGCTCTTATTTTATTTCTTAGGAATGTGTAGATGATCGTATTCTATTTATACTACCTACTAGAGCCCTGCGCGGATACGTTTTTTCGTATCCGCATCCGATCCGCATCCGCAAAAAAAAAATCCGCTTCCGCACTCGCAAAAAATCCCATCCGCATCCGCAAAATTGATTTTTTACAAATTTTGTTGTATTAACTTCGCTTTTACAAAATTTATTTTTTTTAAATCAAATAAATAAGATCATATAGTCTTCTAAGTATAACAAAAAAACACTTCGTAAAAGTTCCGTAGTTTTCTTTTAATATTGTTGCTCTGTATAGTTCTGAACAAATCTGTGAAATGTTATCAGAACTATACAAAACAACAATATTACAAGATACCTAAAGAGTTTTTATGACGGATTTTTTTGTTACACTAAGAAGACTACTCGATCTAACTTACTTGATTTAAAAAAATTATAAAATTTAAATTTTAAATTGGATAAATTTCAAAAAAGCTATCGCGAATGGTTTATTTTTATGAAAACGCAGCTATTATTTAACAAATTTGTAATTGAAAGTAAAAAAAAAACAATCTCGTTTGTCTTTTTTATCCTGAATTAACTATAAATTTCTCTCATATTTTTTCGTTAGTACAATATATGTTAAATTATTGCAACCTTAAAGAAAGCACAATTTGTAATTATAATGCATGCGGATACAATGGAATATCCGCAAAATGCGGATAAGATATCTAAATCCGCATCCGCACTCATCCGCCAAAAACTATTGCGGTTACATCCGCTTTAATCCGCGGATTGCGGATAATTGCGGATATACGCGGATATTACTATCCGATGCAGGGCTCTACTACCTACATCGATATGTAGAATAAACAGAATATTCTTTGGCCACGTGATTAATATTCTGTTCCTTTTATTCTTTCTGTAAAATAAATTAAAGAAAACACTCGACAACGAGCACCAATCGAGTCCTACATTAGACTACAAAATACAGATTCAGAATAATGGACGTCGTCTACAGTAATCTATAATCTAATGTAAATTTCGTACGGATGCTAATTTCCCAATAGTAAATAAAAATATTGTACAAAACTGCCTTGTTTAGAGTATTTTGATAAATTGTACTATATTATTTTTTTATTTTATGATTCGTGTATTAATAAAGAAAGAAGTAATCTAGGTTTTTAGTGTATTTCGACCGAAGTTTTAATCGTAAATCGGCATACGAGTAAATAGCAGACAAATTTGTAAACCCTTTTAACGTGTTTTTGAAATAAATTATTTCATTAAAAATTAATCTGTCTACACTTCTACAGTTTTAAAACAAAAACTTATTAATTTTGTTTTAATCACTTTTTAGCTGGAAAATTGTTCGGATCTGCTATTAATGATTATTAAAATTGTGAGTAAACTACTTTATTTTTGCATTTATTTGTAAATTCATTCGAGCTATTGGAAACTTTCTGGTTTTTGTCGAACCTCAGTTTTTTTGTTACTAACTACTCAATTATCTGACAAAGCCTTCAAGTAAAAAACATCTACTATGGAAAAAAATCGTTTGTGTTATTCTTCAATATTGTTTATTCCATATTAACGTTGATTTATTCGTTCAGCTTCTGTCTGTTATCATGATTCTTTCGGAATGGAACCAAATGTACACCGTCGTTATCAAATGTTGTAAAATGCAAATACGTTTTGTTTATCGCATGTTGCCGTCGGGATAAAATTATATTGAATATCGTGTAAAAATAAAACATTATGGTAGTTTAACAGAACATTCACCGCTGTGCCGCTTAGCGGTCTCACTCAACAGCTATTTACACTTTAATTGGTTAAAAATAACGTTCTATTTATTATTAATCGTCTCCTCGGATCGGATTTGTTTTGATATAGCTTCTACCTCATAAAAAGTAAAATATTTTATTTTATTTATTACTATATAATATGATGTAAAAATTCTTGTAACTACTTTTGTTATCCAGTTAACTTTATGATCTTTCTATTTCCTCTTTTGCAAAGGAAAGCTACTTTAGTGCGTCCATTTCACTTTTGTGTTGCACGATTTTTAAACGGAAAATTTATATTCCGTAAAATCATGAATAAAAACTTCATAAACTGGGTAATAAATAATAAATAAATAATAATAATGATATTACTTCTATTTTTACATTTTATTTTTTGGTTATAATCGTCAAGTTTTGTTTTTGAGGTAGGAGCTATTTTACAGTTTAACCGGAATATCATACCTACAAAATTTCTGGAGATAAAAAATTATTTTTATAATCATACTAGCTAAAATACTTGGCGTTTCCCGGCTGCCCCATCCCACCAAGTTACCACCCGCCTACTGAAGCCATGGCCAATGACCCCCAGGTCACTGAAATCTCTCCCTATGACTCACTTCATACGCCCATAGACGAAAGTGTCTGTTTCGTACGCTATAAACTAGCCTCGAAAGTAGCCCATAACAACACTAGTTATGTTATGATATAAACGTCTTTTGTTATTTACTACAATCTCAGCGAACACATTGCGCATGAGCAAGAATTCTCTTTTGTTTGTCGTTTGTGATTTCTGCTTCTCTCTCGATTTAACAGAAAAACCGGTTTGGACGCGTGAAAAATTAATTTCTTTGTTATTTACTGCAGTCACAGCGAACACACATTCTCACATTTCTGCTTCTCTCTCGATTTAGCAAAAAAAACCGGTTTGGACGCGTGAAAAATAGCGTACACGACTTGCAGAAAAGTGCTCATCGTGCTCGTTAGATTGCCAAGCTTCGACCTCGCACGATAAACTCCACTTTCCTTGCTCGTTCTGTAATATACTATTTTTTTGTCCTTTGTTATTTGCCTTTACCAATTAAGAATACATATAACATTTATATTCTAGTCATCAGACTTTGTTTGAAAATGTAGGCTATTTACATGAGCACTTCTTGGTATGTTTTCCTTGTTAGTACGCAATAAATTTATAAAAAACTTATGTATGGTGTTTTTTGAGCAAGCATATATTCGTAATACGTAATAATAAATAAAAAATATTAGTGGCGCTATTTCAAAAATTATATCTCCAAAATGTAAGCAAAAAATCTCGAAAATCCCGGGAATTTCAATTTTATTTCCCGGGAAACGGGAACTAGAAAATGGAAAAAATTCCCGGGAATTCCCGGGCGGGAACCGTCTAGTTACACTGTTGTACACATTGCTCTGTTGTTCACTTTTGTTAATTTATGCCTCGTTTTCTATAGTTATATTTTATATGTATGAATCTATATATGTATATAACTACAAATATAACTATATATATATAAATACACTAGCTGTTCCCGGGTGCTTTGCTACCCGCCCACTGACGCCACGCCCACTTACACCCGCGTTTCCCGGCTGCCCCATCCCACTGACCCCCGCCCATTGACCTCCCGCCCACTGACCTCCCGCCCACTGACCACCCACCCTTTGACCTCATACACACTGACAAACCGCCCACTGACCTCCCGCCCACTGACCACCCACCCATTGACTACATACACACTGACCCACCTCGGAAAAAAAAGACACAAAGACAGCGCCACCTATCGGGTCCAAATTTTGTCAACGACTTTCTTTTTGTTTAAATATTATATGGTGTGAATTTGAGCCGAATCGTTTCATAAATAAGAATTTTCGGGAAAAAAAAAGACACCAGCGCCACCTATCGGGTCCAACTCTTTCAACGTCAACGACTTTCTTTTTATTTAAATATAATATGGTGTGAATTTGAGCCAAATCGTTCCATAAATAAGAATTTTCAGAAAAAAAACGATACCAGCGCCACCTAGTGGGGCAAAATTCTCCTTTTAAACCTTTTCTGGGCTTTCACAAATAATTTAAGACCAAAATTAGTCAAATCGGTTCAGCCGTTCTTGAGTTTTAGCCAGTCTAACGAACAGCAATTGATTTTTATATATATAGATATATTACTACGGCCAAAGCTCCTATGGAAATTCTGAGATCTGGCCAGTAGGGTCTGCAATTTTTGGAACCAAGCCATTTTTCAAGGGATTTGCATGAAACTCGGAATGAAGGACTAATGTGCGACTATAAGATTTGTTCCTATGGAAATTCTGGATCTGGCCAGTAGGGTCTGGAATTTTTGGAACCAAGCCATTTCTGAAGGGATTCGTATGAAACTCGGAATGTAGGACTAATGTGCGACTATTAGATTTGTTCCTATGGAAATTCTGGGATCTAGCCAATAGGGTCTGGAATTTTTGGAACCAAACCATTTTTCAAGGGATTCGTATGAAACACGGAATGTAGGACTAATGTGCGACTATAAGATTTGTTTCTATGGAAATTGTGGGATCTGGCCAATAGGCTCTGAAATTTTGAAACCAAGCCATTTTTCAAGGGATTCGTAAGAAACTCGGAAGGTAGGACTAATATGCGACTTTAAGATTTGTTCCTATAAAAATCCTGCGATCTGACCAATAGTGTCTGGAATTTTTGGAACCAAGCCATTTCTCAAGAGATTCGTATGAAACTCGGAATGTATGACTAATATGCGACTATAAGATTTCTTCCTATGGAAATTCTGGGATCTGGCCATAGGGTCTGGAATTTTTGGAACCAAGCCATTTCCCAAGGGATTCGTATGAAACTCGGAATATAGGACTAATGTGCGACTATTAGATTTGTTTCAATGGAAATTATGGGATCTGACGATGGGGTCTGGAATTTTTGGAACCAAGCCATTTCTCAAAGGATTCGTATGAAACTCGGAATGTAGGACTAATGTGCGACTATAAGATTTGTTCCTATGGAAATTATGGAATCTGACCAATAGGGTATGGAGTTTTGGGAACCAAACCATTTCTCAAGCGATTCGTATGAAACTATAAGATTTGTTCCTATGGAAATTATGGAATCTGACCAATAGGGTATGGAGTTTTGGGAACCAAGCCATTTCTCACGGTATTCGTATGAAACTCGGAATGTAGGACTTATGTGCGACTATAAGATTTTTTCCTATAGAAATTCTGGGATCTGGCCAATAGGCTCTGAAATTTTGAAACCAAGCCATTTCTCAAGTTATTCCTATGAAACTCGGAATGTAGGACTAATATGCGACTATAAGATTTGGATCTGGAATTTTGTGAACCAAGCCATTTCTCAAGCGATTCGTATGAAACTCGGAATATAGAACTTAGATCCGACTATAAGACTTGATCCTATGGTAATTCTGGAATTTTTTGGAACAAAGCCATTTCTCATCGTCATCTCATCTCATCATTAGTCGTAATATCGGCAACAACGTCAAAAAAGTTTCACTTCAACCGCGCGTAAAAGTTACACGCACAACAGTTGCAACAGTTGTGCCAACTGGTGTCATCTGCGGCAATGCTCAGGGCTACACAGTGCCAACGATTATAACACCAATTTCGTTGGCACATTCTGCTCCTAAGGAGCTTCACAACAACCCTCCTCCCATTCCATCTCCACCTCCTCTGTGCAGTAACAATGCACTGCAAGAATGTATCCTACAAATACATCTGCCAGCAACCATCCCCCGATCCTCATCTTGAGGCAATAAGTATTTCAGTTAACACTGTGAAAACAAAATTGTTATGGGGGACTTCAATGTCCATCACCCCCTTTGGTTCTCCGCTCTCACTGAAGACAACCGTGGAAACTGCATTGTGGACATATTAGAAGAAGTTGACTTTGTCACCTTGAATGAAGATTATCCCACCAGGATCACCGCTACGATCATGGCAAGCATCACCAGCGCTTAGCTCCGATCACATCCCCATTGTGATCACAGTGGATAGACCAGACAACTCTGTCATATCCGCACAGCGAACCTTCATACAACAAAGCCAATTGGCAAGGTTTCGCTGATTTCGTCGATATAAAATTACACCAGTTGCCTTATCAACTGAACGCTATATCTGGTGAGAAGGCCTTCCGTGACATTGTAGTTCGTGCCGCCAATAAATTCATTCCCACCGGAAAACTCAAAAAAGTCATTCCATCCTTTCCGCCGGAAGCCCTCCGGCTTGCCGACCGTCGCGAATAACTTAGAGTTACGGATCCTGCTGCCCCTTGAGTTACTTTGCTAACCAAGGACATACGAAAAACTGGTTGCCGATAACCGGCGATCCAAGTGGCTGAGTCATCTTGAAAACTGCTCGCTTGGATCCAAAAAGCAATAAAAATGCGCACATTTTCACTACAATTCGTCGAACAACCGTCAGCTCACGAAAAACCCATTCGTCCTGTTTTACGCAAACTAAACGCGTTAAAATGCGACCAAAAACACCCTACCTTCACCGCCCTTGAGGTTCAAGATGCCATAAGGAAGGCTAAACCTTTCAAGGCATTTGGGCCTGACGGGATTTCCATCTTTTTGTTGAAGAAGCTACATAACTCCAGCCTGGATTATCTAGCAAAAATCTCCAACCTAACCATGGAAAACCTCACCATACCAAACGTATGGAAAATTGCCAGGATAGTTCCAGTTTTAAAACCTGGCAAACCCGCCCACGAAGGATCGTCTTATAATCAATTTCGCTGCTCTCTCCTATAGCTAAAATTTTAGAGGCACTCCTTCTCCCCAGTCTTCATCAACATTAGAGTCTCGCCTCCCACCAACACGACTTAGGGAAACATCGCAGCACTACTACTGCCTTAACGGAGCTGACGACCTACATTGCGACGGTCTTAACTACCGTCGCCCGCACTGGCGCACTGCTGTCGTGCCACTCGATTTGTCCAAGGCTTTCGACACGGTTGACCAATCTACTCTCCTACAGAACATACTGAATTCCACTCTCCCCGACTCCATCAAAAGGTTCCTGTCAGCTTACATCAATCGCAGGAGCGCATATGTGAAATTCAGAAATTCCTGCTCAAAGCATCGTAAACTTAAGATGGGAGTCCCACAAGGAGGGGTTCTCTCCCCCATTTTATTTAATCTCTATGTCTCGATGCTCCCTACTACCCCTACTGGCGTTTAAAATTATGTTTACAATAAAACTGTATGTATTTTAAAAAAGATCTTTCTTTATTTAAAATATATATTATTAAAAATTACAAGTGTGGCTTCTACGAATTATCAAAATGCTGAATGACGCAATGACTGCTAATACAATGAATGTTAACAATATAAAAGTTAATAATATAATCCCTTCGCTTCTGCTTAAAAGTTATCTTATATACTTTTGTGTGATCCAATTTCTGTATTAGCTTTTGGACTTGTCCTTGAATTTAGGAAGTAAGCATGTTGATTTTTTAGATCGAAATTTGAGATAAGAATGCGTTCATAATAGAACATGTTTCTGGTCTTGGATATTGAATGTTAAAGATATGCGCAATTGAACATTGTAACGAGGTTTTCCAGCCGGGGTAGACCTCAGTGTGACCAGGGTTCAAAAGGGGGGTCGTTACAATAAAAATTTGTTGTTTTGGGCCTTGGAAAATTAAATTTGTCCCTTTATTCTTTCAAAATTGCTTGTGTTTGTTTCAATTACAAAATAATATTAGATTTAAATTCATTAAGTAAAGGAAAAAATGTAAAAGCAAAAGTACAAAGTACTTTCACCCTTTGTTCCTAGATTTAGGGAAACGGGTTAATGGTAGTGGTAAGGTAGTACTCTTGAACCACTGTAGCTGAAAAGAAGGTTTATTGATTAATAGTTGATACAAGTACAAAGTACTTGTACCCTTTGTTCCTAGAATTAGAGAAAGAACGGGTTAATGGTAGTGGCAAGGTAGTACTCTTGAACCACTGTAGCTGAAAAGAAGGTTTATTGATTAATAGTTGATACAAGTACAAAGTACTTGTACCCTTTGTTCCTAGAATTAGGGAAAGAACGGGTTAATGGTAGTGGCAAGGTAGTACTCTTGAACCACTGTAGCTGAAAAGAAGGTTTATTGATTAATAAAATACTTACTTACAAAATACAAAGCGTGAAGTACTTAGTATTTTGAACTCTCGTGTGGGGTTTCGGAAATATTCTATAGCGTTTAGGGTGGAGGAAATAGCAAGGTAGTACTCTTGAACTATTAGTCGGGGACTTGGGTTTTACAGCGTTTAGCTCGGAAGTAATTGCAAGGTAGTGCTCTTGAACTATTAGTCTAGGACGTGGTTCTTGCAGGGTTTAGTTCAGCAGTAATATCAAGGTAGTACTATTGAACTATTAGTAGTAAACTCGGGAAGGAATAGGCCTTTTGGTTGAGCTGCGTGCTTCTTTTATACTGTTTCATGCGGCTTGGTTTTTCGTTTGTTCATCGTTTTTCATTGTGTTCGTTTGTTGTTGTGACAAGATTTTCATATATCCAGACGCATGTATGCATGTTTGAAATATACATTTTCTCAATATGATGTTCCCTCTGAGTAACAACATTTTTGTTTTCATGTATTATGTGTTTGTATTCGCAATATCCATATGTTCTCATTTTGGAATACGCATGTTGTTGTCTACTACATGCGTTGGCGGGCCCACTTGGTAATTTCTTGTTTATACCAAAGTGTTCTCTTGATTTACAAACCGGTTTTCGATTTATCAGCGGTGCTCAGGTCATTGACACCATCAGCCGTGTTTTGGTTTTTGTTATGCGTGGGAGTACGTCTGTGCCTAATGTCTGAGCGTGAGGGGGACAGACGTTCTCTCCGGCGAATTCGCTGTTGTCTGATAGTGATCATCTGTTTAAGTGCACTGATTGCCCACAAGCAGAGATCGGCGGCGCTAGATCTGTTGTTGCTAGCGTTATGTGTTTACATGTGTGGTTTGTCTAATTTTTTTTTTTTTTTTTTTTTTATTTAAACTTATTGCCAAGGGAATAGTCCCTGAATGACTTGCGCCACGGCAATAAGGTGGGCTAAGCCCTTTATTAAAATTAAGAATTAAATCGGAGAAATGTGATTTACAATATATCACATTTCTCACTATGCACTATGTTTTCCATACTCTCGCCTATAGTTCGCAAGAGAAGGAGAAAAAAAACAACCCATAAAAATTAAAATTTTTCATCTAAATTCTCTAATCGCAGAAATTGATATGGGAGCCCCTCGATCCTGGGCCATTTTTTTTTATTGTAGAAGAAAATCATCGAAACAAACATTTGACATCAGATGTTAAAATTGAAAAAGCTCAGATCATTTTATTCTGAGCACTTAGAGCACGCTCATACTCTGAGCAAATAAGAAACACGAACATTTATCTTGAGAACTCTTTGACTGCTCTGAACTAATTTATGAAAACGCCAAATGACAGAATATTGTGAAAACTTGTTGTTCTATCTGTAAGTTGATATCGACAACAAAAAACGACATCAATAAAAATACAATTCAGTATATAATAAAAATGTAAGTTGAAGTAAGCATAAAACATGTATGTCTCGTTTAATTTGCTGGGTTCATTTGTGCGTGCGCTAAGATTTCTCTCTCTCTCTCCACCACCACCAAAACCATGCAGCGCAGCCGACTGCGCAGCACACAGTCCATAAAGGGCGACGAATATCTGATGCCAGTACAGATATTTAAAAAATGTATAAGGGCCTTGCGGCCGAACCCGGGACCCGATCACTACCAAATTTTCGAAAAAGTATTGTTTATTGGGTATACACATGTGTGTAAAATTTGAAGAAAATCGGGTAATTTTTTTAAAAATTTTGTTTGGGAGCCCCCCGACCCCGCAGCCCGAGGGGCCTCAAAATTTAATAGAAAGTGTTGTCTCCGGAAATACACATGGGGCCATGGGAAGTGGGTTAAAAATTGATCGCAAGAATCCACGACAGACGACCGACGACCGACCGACGACCCACGGGCAAGTGAAGTTAATATAGAGAATTTAAAAAGAGGAGAAAACGAAATCTTGGTCATTTCGCCGTCAATTGAGTGACTTTTGAGTTACTTTGTAGATAGTGCTGCGTTGGTAACTATAAACGATTATTAAAAACTACATTTTGAGTTTTTATTTCTTTGAGTTTATGTCTATGATAAAAGGCTTGGAAATTATTTCCAGACATGTTTTGTGGGAAAAATTCTAATGTGAAGAATTTTGTTCCTCACAACATCTGGCGGACCTTGATCGTGTCCTTGAATTTAGGAAGAAACAAGATAACGCGTCTCTTTGCCAATGAAATGCGTAATATATGATATTCGTAATTATGAACGACTTTAGATTAAATATATGTTGAGTCATAATAAGGATGATGCAATGGTATTCGGTTATTTCTAAATTGGATCACACAATTTCATATTTTTATATTGTTACGAAATTCAGGCTTTCGAGTTCGTAATGGATTTTGCAATTAAAACACAACACAAGTTGATTAATTTTCAAATAACAACTTTAATGAACAATAATAAAATTAACACAAGTGCACTAATAGCATTCCTCGACATTGAAAGTGTCATTAATAACGTAAAGACGGAGGCTGTAATGAATGGCATGTCTCTTCTAGGTATTGACCACACAGTTTGGAAGCTAATTAATCATATGCTCTTAAGCAGTATTGTTAACGCTGAGCTGGGTGGCTCCACCATTAGAAGGCATGTAGCTAGAGGAACACCACAAGGAGGCGTTCTATCCCCTTTGCTCTGGAACATAGTAATCGATGGACTACTAAAAGAGCTGGAAAGAGAGGGCATGAGCGTAGTTGCCTATGCTGATGATGTAGCCATAGCTGTCACAGGTAGGTTTCTAGTAACCATCACAGAGGTTATGCAAAATGCCCTCTCCATAGTCAAAGCCAAAGGCTGCGGACTAGGAGTAAATCCGTCCAAGACAGAGCTGGTCCTCTTTACAAATAGATATAAAGTGCACAATCCTGGATAATAAACTAAGCTGGAAACCAATCATTTTAGAGAGAGTTAACAAAGCTACTAAAGCTCTATATGCGTGTAGAAGCGCCATCGAAAATAGCTGGGGATTAAAGCCAGAGTTGGTACACTGGCTATACACTGCAGTAGTAAGACCAATACTCATGTACGGTGTTAGCGTTTGGAGGCCGGCTCTTGGAAAATCCACCTGTGTTAAAATTCTGGAGAAGGTGCAAATGGCAGCCTGTCTGCACATTAATGGAGCACTAAAAACAACACCAACACGCGCCCTTGTATTAATGTTTTACCTGACTCCTTTAGATATATACGGCAGGCAGAGAGCAGCCTTTACGGCCGAGCGACTGTCAGCAACACATCAGTGCAAACCTATTCAAACGGGACACTCGACGATAAACAACTCGCTAAAGGTTGAACTGGAGAACTTAGATTACAAACAACCAGTGCTTTAGGAAGGGGAGTCTACTGTGACAAACCTAGCGTAAGCATTTCCGTTCGACTCCCGGACCATTGCAGAGTGTATCAGGCTGAGGTAACAGCGATTGAGGAAGCGGTGACCTGGCTGAAACATAATGTATTATCGGTAACTGATATTATAATTTACATAGACAGTCAGGCGGCAATCAAATCGCTGGAATCGGTCTTGATGACATCGGGAGTAGCGATAAGCTGCCACAAATCTCTCAAGGAGATGAGTGCGTTTTTTAACATATGCTTAGTATGGGTCCCCGGTCACTCTGATATCGTTGGGAATTGCAAAGCAGAAGAATTAGCCAGAAATGGCACAAAACTCTAACTGCTACCGGAAAGGGCAGGCATAGGAAGACCGTTATCAACGGTAAAGTTAATGCTTCGGAAAGAGGCGGAAAAATTAACAAACGCGAGATGGATGCATACTATAGCAAAACAAGTCTGGCCTAAGCTGGACTTAAATCGCTCTAAAGCATTGATATCCCTACGAAGAAGGGATACAAGAATGATTATAGGTATTTTAACGGGGCACTGTCTTCTTGGAGTGCATGCGAGAAAGATGGGCCTCGAGTTCAATGACTTCTGCAGAAGCTGCTATGGCGCCGATGAAGAGAAACAGGAAACATTTTCTGTGTACATGCCCGGCTCTTGCAAGCAGAAGACAAAAATATCTGGGATATGGTATATTAAACAGCCTATCGGATGTCGAAAACTGCATCCGATCCTAAACATCCTAAAATTTACAAGGAGCACGAATTGGGCTCTATAATAAAAGGGGAAAGGCTCTGATCCTGTGGTATCACAGTGGACCGCACTTCGGTCTAAGTGTGCATTATCAGCCACCGAACCTAACCTAACCTAACCTAACACAAGTTCACAATTTATAATGGTGATTACTTTTCACAGTACACAAAAACACTTATGATACTAGTACTTCACAATAATTCTCTTAGGAGATAGCAGTATTACTTTAGAAGAACTTTGTTGTGACCACACACAACTCCTTTAGACATGTGCAACGCACATTTCTTAATATCCTTCAATTCCCAAACATGTGCTACGCACATTTCCCATTTTTTTTCTATTTCTAATGTTACATCATCCACAATGTAACATTACCCATTTTTCCAATAACCCAAATCCATTATCCTAAATCCGACGACACACCGCGGCGTCTACAATTCCTTTTATTCTAAATCCGACGACCCACCGCGGCGTCTTCAATCTATTCTTTATTCCCAAATCCTAAATCGGACACCGACGACCCACCGCGGCGTGTACATTTTCAATGCAATGCGAGAATGCATTTTCATTTTCCCATTGCATTCTCGCATTCGCTTGTTCGTACAACGACTGCGAGAATTGTGATGCGGACACATGCAGGTCAACAGAACGGTTCAGCTTGACCTGCACTAAAAAATCAAGTAACGAAGGCATGGAGGAAGAAATGGAACGATGGATGAATCAGTCATTATCAAACATTCGATTTGGCAAGTTGCCTAACAAACAGCGCATTAAAAAACTGTATATACACTAGTTCAACTGTGTCTCATTTTTTCATACTACCACGACCCAACAACTTTTACAACTTCACTGGTTGAAATCCAATTAACTAATCTCCTTACTTCGGCTTAACGCCTCTATTTATACTCAACCATAAACATCCAGAAACTTCTAATATTGCAGACAGAAATATCCAGAAAATTGTAGCCTTATTCCCCTATTTACAACTAACGATACTTATATGTAATTAGTCATCTTCTAAAAATAGACTACATGTTCAATCGGGTTCTTTTACAAAAACCGGGCAAACCGCACAAACCGGTTTGACTACCAGTACACAATGATTCAAACTTGCAGGCGGTTATATTTCAAATTTCAAATAATCTAATACTGTTAGAGCCTAAAAGTATGCAACACTAAAAATGCTTATTTTTAGTATCCCAACTTTGCTGTGGTTTCTGTAATTTCCCTTGTCTTGTCTTGGAATTGTATATCCAAACGAAATTTTCATAGTTCGCGCGCAGGTGATTCTGTGTTTTTATTCCTTTTTTACCATATACGACGTTGTTCTTTGCTGATCTATGGTTATTGATCACCATTGGTCTTCGATCGGAATACTTTGCATCTTGCCCAACTATTGGCGCTACAACTTTGTATCGATGCATTTTCCCATCTAGCTGTTTGTTGCAGTTTTTTTTTTGCAGCGCATTTTTGACACGTTCGGCACCAATTTTCAACGTCTCTGCGGCAATTGGCCCAAAAGAATAATCTTCTTACTTTATTCAGTGTCCTCTTAGTTCCCAAATGTTCGCCTGATGTTACACTGTGTGCATCGTGAAGAACTTTGTTCAGTAAATTCGTTGGTAGCACTACCATTGACTTGTGATACCGACCATCGGCAGATTCCCATTGCCATCTTTGAATCTCAATGACTGCCATTGAGCCCAGTAACTTTTTACTGTCGGACTTGCTGTTGCAATTTAATGCCACTCCGGTCTTTCTCCTTGCTCCATCCATTGAAGTACTGTAGAAATTGAATCGCCCTGCTCTTGTTCTTCCCTAAGCTGCTCTTTTGTCAAATGATCTTTCATCTGCTGGGCCGTGATTCGTGAAACAACTGAACATTTTTGGTTTTCCGATCTTCTAGTGTGTTTGTACAAGGGGACACAACACTTCCTCAATGATCCACCATCGTGATTGCGGGTCATGCTGAGCGGAACTTCCACATTACGCCATCTAAGTACTTGCTTTCTCAAATCAAGTGACATCTGGTGCGCCATCATAAAGTCCAGACCCAATATGCACTTATCTTCCACATGGGCAACAATAAACCGATGTCGAAACCTTAGTCCTCCAAACTCGACTGTAAGGAAACGCTCACCCTTAACTGCTGCAGCTTCTCCTGTAGCTGTCCTCAACTTGTAGTGATGCACTCTATTTATTTTCTCTCCAGACACCATTTCAGGACTTACAATTGATCTGGAAGCTCTTGTGTCTAGAACAAAATCGCAAGGTCTTCTCTCCAATACGCCATTAACAACCAAACTGTTGCAATCCCTTCCAAGATTTGTGCTGCGTATTGTGACCCTGGGATTCCCTTGTCTTCTTCAGCCTTTGCCCTGCAAAGCTGGTACAAGAGGACCGCTCCTCCTTCAAATGTTGTGCATCTATTCGCCGTAATCTTTCCAGATTATTGACACCATTCACAGGCTGTCTCATCATGTTTCCAGCGCTCAGCTCTGTGCAATCCCGAATGAAATGTCCAGGTTTCTGACATCTAAAACACCTTAATGTAGAATCGAATCTGCTACTTCTCTCATTTTGAAAGCGACCAGTGGTTGATTCCTGCAATTTCTCATCAATGAGAGCTTTTATTTGTGTGACGTCCTCTGTTTCCAACTTGCGTAACCCAACAAAATTCAAAGACATACTGGCTTTAGCCGCTTCATACCACAAAGCCGACGCTAATACTTGATTCATTGTTTTTCCTCTCGATGTTGTCCTCAAATGAAGCTTCAACTGTTCATCTCGAATAGCATTGATGAACGCATCTACTGCCAATCCGTCCAAGATACCAGCCGGAGCCCCACAATAGGCTTGTCGTGCGAGCTTAGTTATTTCACGTTCTAATTCTTGAAGGCGTTCTCCTCGCTGTTGTTTCTTCATCTGGAGCTGTATTTTGCTTAGCTCCTGTGTGTGGGACTGTCCATAACGCAAGTCCAACTCTTTCAAGATTCTTCCAGAACTCATCTCAGCATTTGGAATCATTTGCAATATGTCTGCTGCCTTTCACCTCAACGCTAGGATCAGAGAATTTAGCTGTTCTTCTGCACCTCATCCATTGTGTTATACAGCAGCTGCAAACTGGACTTTTAAATTTTCAAAAGCTGTGTCGTCATCGAACGCAGGTGGCTTCAAAATTCCTTTCTGGTTACTAGAAGATTCTGGAATTACTCTAGTATTGCTTTGTTGAGTATTCTCTCTGACGAATTGGGTACGGTTTTCCATCCGGGTCTCAATTTCCCTAATTTTGTCTTCCAGACCACTCACTTTTCCTGTCATATTCGTTTCGAGAGATTTCACTTCCTCATCTCACTTCTTAACTTTTCTTGAATAACATCCATCTTTTGATTTTGCGGGTCGAATTTGGAATTTAATTCCTGCTTCAGTTCTTGGCTCTGCTGTTGATTTTGTCGATTCAGCTTTTGGCTTTGCTGTTCCAACTTATCACTAATTCGAAAGTTCAAATCTTTCTTCAGACCTTGACTTTGCTGTTCTAACTTCTCGTTTAATTTGGAACTCAATTCTAGATTCATCCGTTTATTCTCCTGACTCTGCTGCTGCGATTGTTCACTTTGCCGGTCAAGCTTGCTGTTCACTTGCTCATTTTGCTGCTTCATTTGTTGCATTAAAACTTGCAACATCGCCTCCATGTTTGGCACACCACTCTTTTCTTCCGAAGTGGACGATTTTCGCTCCACTAGCTCTGTCTCAATGGAAAACACTTCACCACCTTGCTGCTTTTCCCCCTTAACCACTTGTTGCAATCGGAGAAATAACTCTTGCTTATTTCCACTAGTACTTAGACCTCGCCGTCCAAGCTCTTCTTAAGGCTCCTGGGAATTATAGGATTTAATGTTCACTGCACTTTCCATTTTGTTATTTACTGTTTATCAGTTTGTAAAATTTCACTTAATTTGTTTACTGTCTTAAAGTTTGCAAAATCACCAATTAATTTATTGTTCCACGATTTGCAAAATCCCACTTCTGACACCAATTGTTACGAAATCCAGGCTTTCGAGTTCGTAATGGATTTTGCAATTAAAACACAAACAAGTTGATTAATTTACAAATAACAACTTTAATGAACAATAATAAAATTAACACAAGTTCACAATTTATAATGGTGATTACTTTTCACAGTACACAAAAACACTTATGATACTAGTACTTCACAATAATTCTCTTAGGAGACAGCAGTATTACTTTACAAGAACTTTTACAAGTTCACTGGTTAAAATCCAATTAACTTATCCCCCTTACTTCGGCTTAACGCCTCTATTTATACTCAATCATAAACATCCAGAAACTTCTAATATTGCAGACAGAAATATCCAGAAAATTGTAGCCTTATTCCCCTGTTTACAACTAACGATACCTATAAGTAATGAGTCATCTTCTTAAAATAGACTACATGTTCAATCGTGTTCTTTTACAAAAACCGGGAAAACCGCACAAACCGGTTTGACTACCAGTACACAATGATTCAAACTTGCAGGCGGTTACATTTCAAATTTCAAATAATCTAATACTGTTAGAGCAGAGTAAAAGTATGCAACACTAAAAATGCTTATTTTTAGTATGCAGTATTTACATACGCTACTAACTACTTTTCGTAACAATATGATGTAGGGTGACTGTAGGGTATTATTATCAACTTTAACAGTTAAACCGATCACATACGCTGATGATTACACTGTTGCTGCCTCCGGTTCAGATGTAAACGAGGTTACACATACTGACTACTGATGTCTAAGTCCAAAATAGCATTTTTTATATTCCACGTATGACGCGTGTCACGTTTCGCGTGTGAAACGTATAATGGTTTGAAAGTGCGATTAGCTCTGTCTGTCTTTTTTGTTGCTGTTGTAGCAACTCCAGGCCTGAAAGACCAAGAGGAAACCCTCCAAACATTAGACTCTCATATACATACAAACAAACCCATTCATTCACGCTAAGTACTTAAATAAGGTTAATGGCAAGCAAAGCGGATAGAAAATAAAAGATTCTTAAACTAATTAGACTAACTAAAGGAAGTGTTAGTATCAAGTTACTTTGGTAGGCCAAGAAAAGTGGCCGCGCCAACAGGGTGGGACCACAGGTCCGCAACTTCCAAATCCGTAGGGTGTAGGGGGCATAGGAAAATGTGGTTGGTAGTATGGGTGCCTTGGTTACAGTCGGGGCAGAGATCATTGGTGCCAGGGATAATGCGAGCTTGATAGCTCTGAAGTATATGGCACCAACCCGACCGAAGTTGTGCCAGGGTTGTCCGGGTTTCCCTGGGCTGCGACTTTTCGCTGCTACTTATAGGGGGGGATGTGTACCAATGACCCTATTAACCTTACTTGAAGAGATTGCTGCAGAGACTGTATTATAGTGTATACTATTTGAGGACAGTGGCGGGATTCCAGCTGGCCGGTATTGCTGGGTTTATACAGTCTCTGTACGTCCTGATGTCTTGACGTATGCACTTATGCAGTGTAAAGGCAACTCACTGACAGTGATGTCGTGAACTGGGTGTCTGGGGTTGTGGCAGGCTAGCAAGAATTGCTTTGACAACATTTCATTGTGTTACCTGACGGGGAGAATG
The DNA here is from genome assembly GCA_947095585.1 of Nephrocerus scutellatus. Taxonomy (NCBI): domain Eukaryota; kingdom Metazoa; phylum Arthropoda; class Insecta; order Diptera; family Pipunculidae; genus Nephrocerus; species Nephrocerus scutellatus. The sequence goes on from OX352762.1 coordinate 41,099,604, forward strand.
GACGTTTCGCCATGAAGATGATCAGGATTGGTAAGGGAGTGGCACCCAGTTGCGATGCGAAGGGCTGTGTTTTGTCTGGACTGGATATTATGCTATTGAGTGTCACTTTAAAATGACGTCCAGATGGGGGCGGCGTAGTTAAAGATTGAGCGGCCAATAGCTCGTCATAAGGACTTCTTTGTCCTTTCCCCATGCGGTTCCGGTAAGGGCTCTAAGAACCCTATTACGACTGTTCACTTTACTGCAAATATTTTTTGCGTGCCTTCAGAAGGTAAGGAGGTTGTCGAATATGAATCCTAAATTTTGGGGTTATTGACTGTAGGAATAGTTTCGTTGTTGATACGAATGTCAAGTGAAAGCTTGACTTATTTAGTCCAAGAGGTCAACAGCGTAGCAGATGATTTTTGGGAAGCGAGGAGGAGTTTCTTTTCTTGAAAAATTCAGATAGCTCTGTCAGGTAGGAATTTATCCTAAGTGTGACCTCGTTTACATCTGCACCGGAGGCAGCAACAGCAATCATCAGCGTAAGTGAGAGTAAGTAAGAGATTAAAAAAGATGGGGGAGGGGACCCCTCCTCGTGGGACTCCCATCTTAAGTTTCCGATGCTTTGAGCAGGAATTTCTGAATTCCACATATGCGCTCCTGCCATTTATGTAGGCTGACAGGAACCTTTTGATGGAGTCGGGGACAGTGGAATTCAGTATTTCCTGTAGGAGAGTAGGGAGGTCAACCGTGTCCAAAGCCTTGGACAAGTCGAGTGCCACGAAAGCTGTGCGCCAGTGCGGGCGACGGTGGTTAAGACCGTCCGCAATGTTGGACGTCAGCTCCGTTAAAGCGGTAGTAGTGCTGCGATTTTTCCTAAAGCCATGTTGGTGGGAAGCGAGACTCAAGTGTTGATGAAGACTAGGGAGGATGAGTATCTCTAAAGTTTTGGCAATAGGAGATAGTAGCGAAATTGGTCTGTAAGACGATCCTTCGTGGGCGGGTTTGCCAGGCTTTAAAACTGGAACTATCCTGGCAATTTTCCATACGTTTGGTATGGTGAGGTTTTCCATGGTTAGGTTAAAGATTTTTGCCACATAATCCAGGCTGGATAGGAAGCTTCTTCAACATAAACATGGAAGTCCCGTTCGGCCCAAGTGCCTTGGAAGGTTTAGCCTTCCTAATGGCTTCTTGCACCTCAAGGGCGGTGAAGATAGGGTGGTTTGGGTCGCATTTTAACGCTTTTAGTTTGCATAAAACGTGCAGTTCTCAAGATGACCCAGCCACTTGGATCGCCGGTGATCGGCAACCAGTTTTCGTATGTCATTGGTTAGCTGAGTAACTCGAGGGTCAGCAGGATCCTTATCTCTTAGGTCTTCTCACCTATTATGGCGTTCAGTGGATAGTGCAAATGGTGCAATTCTGTATCGACGAAATCAGCGAAACCTTGCCAATTGGCTTTGTTGTGGTTTATGTAGGTTTGCTTTTCGAATATGACAAAGCTGTCTGGTCTATCCACTGTGATCACCATGGGGATGTGGTCAGAGCTAAGCGATGGTGCTGCCCGCCATGATAGGGAACCTAATAGCGAGGTGCTGGCTATTGTAATATCAGGCGAGCTAGAGCACGTGGCGGTGATCCTGGTGGGAAAATCTTCATTTAGGGTCATTCATTTAGGTGGGAGGTTTTCACCCTGGAGAAGGTGCAGTAGGGATGGTTGATAACCATTTGCTGTGCTGTTTACGGGTGGTATGTATGTAAACATTGGTGAGTAATAACTCCAAGTCTCCAGTGCTTACTGAAATACTCATTTCCTCAAGATGAGGATCGGGGGAGGGTTGCAGACCGAGCAGTACCAGGTCCTGGGACCTGGGTTCGACTCGATCCCGGCTCTAATTAGTATTATGCAGAGTAGGCATGCCGGAAAGCCCACTCTGACAGCATGAAAAAATAGGAATGCTTGCAAAGTAAAATAAAGAAAATGTAAGAAGTGGATCCAGGTGATCCAATCTCGAACCTGTTGTTGTGTTGACGATCTTTGGCCCAATGCCTTGGTAGGTATTGGGGTCCTTTCGGTGCGTAGAACCAATCGTCGTGGAAAGGGTATGTCTTTGTAGTTGCGAACAGTGTGTGATTGCTGTGACGGTCGCCCAACTCTTGCTCTATGCTCGTGGCATAACACTTGCCACGGTTTGTTTGAGTGTAGTCATTGCTTTTCACCACGGTTTGTGCCGATTGTATCGGTGTGTGTCCTACTCGTCTGATGTGGTAATTGAGGGTCGATGTGTCCTACATTCGTGGGCTCAGATCGAATTTCTCTGCCACGTGCGTCCATTTAGCAGACCACAAACCTGCTATTTTGGCACTAACAGAAACCCAGGTTAATGCTGATTCCGACGTTTCGGATTTTAGTTGGCCTGGTAGGTGATAGTATTTTTTGCCCACCGCGGTCTCGCCATATATGTACGTAGTGATATAGTATACCAAACCCAAGCCCATTTCAATCATTGTTCCAACGCGGAATTTAACTTCATTTGGCTCAAAGTCAAAGAGCGTAAGCATATCATTAACTACTGCTTCATATACAGAAGCCCTAATTTAGACAGTGTCTCAACTTATAGTTAGTTAGATGCACTGTCCGACTCTAGCACTATAATTTTATCACTTGATCCATTGTCTGAAATCGTAATTGCGGGAGATTTCAATATACATAATTCTATATGGCTTCGCCATTCAGGCTTAACAACACCGCAAGGAAAGGATGTTGAGTTATTTGCTGAGTTTAACAATCTCACTCAGCTTGTGAATGAGCCCACTCGAATTCCAGACAAAGTCATAACGCTTAATACCCTTGACTTGTTTCTTACTTCTCTTCCTAACAAACACACCGTCTGTGTATTATCGCCTCTAGGCTCTTCCGACCATCGGTAGTGTCAGCTTATTTCTCGTCAAACCACACAGTTAAAGAGAAAACTCCAAAAAGAAAAGTATGGCTACACGAGAAAACCGAATGGAATGGCCTCAATAATTTCTTTAGAAGCATTAACTGGCCACTTAACGTCAATAGTGGTGTGGATGCCACTTCTGATACGATCACTAACACTATCCTCGAGGGTTCCATGACATTTTCTCGAAAATCATTTGCTCGAACGTTATTTTTTGGCAAAATTAATAACAGAAAAATTTAAAAAAAACTCGCGTTTCGCGAACAAAAATTACTCGCGATAGTTTTTAGAAGGTGAAAACATAGACTATTTAGTTTTCGAGCAAATGTCGTTTTATACATTTTCGAGCAAATGTTCTTCGAGTAAATGTTTTTCGAGAAAATGTTTTTCGAGCAAATGTTTTTCGAGTAAGTGTCTGGATACAATCATCGAGTATGTGACAGTTTATCCCTTCCAGGACAAAGTGTATCAAACCGAAGGAAAATGCTTGGTATGACTTACTAGGAACTGTGAGGTATGCTTTCGGTTATATAAAAAAAACCCCACTGTGGAAAACCGAACCAAATTTAGACGAGTCAGAAATGATTGCAATGCCTACCTTAAACGAACCAAAAACTGAGACAAAAAACACTTCAATGTCCCAAAGTAAGTAAACAATTTTGGTCATTCGTGAAACGAATTAAAAATACTCCCTCGTCTTCAATTCCAACGATCATGCTCAATTACATTCCAACTGTCAGCTCTATAGACAAGGCCAATCTGCTTACTTCATTTCGCAGTTAGCTCTACGCTACCAGATAGAGCGTTGTCGCCGCCTGTACTTGCAAGAGTTGAATCCGTCGTCCCAAGAAATTGGAAAACAGCCTTTATCCAGCCTGTCCCTAAAAACGGCGAAATGTCATCTCTTTTCTCGTACCGACCCATTGCGCTAACACCTATACTTTCCAAGGTCATGGAAACCCTGATCAATCGTAAGCTTATGCAATACCTTGAATTATGTCAAATCCTTAGTGACCAGCAGGATGGTTTTCGTAGGCAACGTTCTACAGGTAACCTGAAGGCTTATCTCACTGAAAAGTGGAACCAGTCAATACACAAATTTGGTGAGTAAAGTTGTTTCACTCGATATATCCAAGGCATTTGACAGAGTCTGGCATCAAGCTCTTTTGTCGAAAATGAATGCCTATGGAATTAACACACTGCTCGAGTGCACTAGTAACTACCTTTCTGACCGTTCAATTCAGGTCGTATTGGACGGATTCAAATCCAATGTTCACCGCATAAACGCCGGTGTTCTCCTATCCGCCACTTCAAAACCAATCCAATCTTTCGCCGACGACAGCACTCTTAGCTTTTCTAAGCTCGGTCAGGTTTGATACGGCAACTGGAATACTGTTTTGATTGTGTTGGATAAATATTTGCCCGTTTACAATTCGAACACTGGAAAGATGGGAGCTGCGCTTGAGTTTAGCCGCTTCACGTTGGATTAAATAGTTCCTCTTAGTAAGACTATCGTTTACAAAAAAAAGTTTGTCAGAGCTGAGTCCGATATCAGTTAGTTTCAAACAACGCTTTTTTTGTCTGCGAAAGTTCGATGCAGCACGCACATGAAACCTCTTTTGTCGGCATTGCAGCCAAACTTGACAACAATGCATGCATACGACTTGCGCCAGCAGCATTACGTGATTTAGCGCGAAAAATGCTTCGGAGTGGTGGAGTAATGCCAGTGTTGATTGAGCGACAGATATTAGAGAAAACATCATCTAGATTCTCATTCTCCATCTGCGGTATGCCGAATATGACAGCATCACTGCTCAGCTTTTCTCGTTCGATTTTGTCGATTCTCGATTCGAGTTGAATGAATTCTTCACGCATGCAGGATGTTGTGGCTGTTGTTTTTACACAGAGTTCATTGACTTAGGAGTTAAGCCTAGTTTCAAGCGCAGATAATTTTGCATTAAAAATGTCAGTGATTTGTTTTTTGAAATCATCACCCCATTTCTGCAGCTTAATCTCAATTTTATCCCAAAGTTGGTCAGCAATATTTATACTCACTGCGTCGGAACATACAACACTATCACTACTATCATCTGCTGTTTGGTAGACGTTGACGGCACTCTTTCTCTTTGTTGTTTGAAAACACATTTGCTTCCTCCAATGCTGAGTTTCGGCGAATCCACTCTGCGTTAATGTTGTTGGTGTACAGCTTTGCTTCGTGTGTTGGTTGGCATGTTGTTGAATAAGTATGCACAATGAAGTCAATTTTAGAAAAATAAAAAAATAAAAATCAGATTTTTGGCAGTAAAATGCACAATTTTCCGAAATGAAACAAGACTAAGTTGCACTCAACTTTAATGCAATTAGGAAAGAAAATAATTATAAATAATGGAAACAAGAAAAATTAAATCAAAACTGCGGAGACGACGTATGTCCAACTATCTAGTTTGCATCGCTCTCTTACTCGTGAGGATAACAAGGTGGGGACTACACAATAGAGTTGAATTTAACGCTTCTAAGACCCAATGCTGTCTTCTGTCTTCTCAGCATAATTTAAACCCCCAACCCTTATCCATGAATGGATCTTGCATTGAAGAAACTGGAAAACTCGCAATTATCTGTATGTGAGGAAACAACAAGCTTCGTTGGAACGACCACATATTTGCCATTCCTAAGAATGCTGCGAAATGTTTAGGTTTCCTGAATCGGTGCAAAATGTACTTCACTCCTTCAGATCTGGCTACTATTTAGAGGGCATATATTCGCCCTAAACTTGAATATAACTGTTTTGTCTGGGCAGGTGCCCCCAAGACCACATTTCATCTACTAGACAGAGTTCAGAGCCGCGCGATAAAACTTATTGGTGATGTAAATATTGCGAAAACAATCGAATCGCTTGAACATCGTAGGAATGTTTTCTGACTGTTACTGTTTTATCGCTTTTTCCACAAGCGGTGTTCAAAAGAAATATCCAGATGCATCCCGCCCATTCTCCAACCCGTCCGTAATACCCGTGCCTCAAGTCGAGCCTACGGATCTACCATTAGGTCTATCTTCGGACTTACTAACCAATTCAGAGATTCGTTCTTTAGCCGCGCTACAGTTATGTGGAATGAATTGCCCGATTCTATGTTTCCGCATTTATATGATCTGCAGTCATTTAAGACACGCGTGCTTAGACATCTCATTTTTTCCTCTCCCTAATTTCCTAACGCCCACGCTGTGCTAAGTACTATAAGGGAGAAAATCCCTTAACCTCACCTTCCCTACCACCAATGCACAACTTAGGTTGAATCAGTTGACCAATTGCACCACATCGGGAGCGATGTGGCCTTACATATAATAAAAACAAATCTATTATGTTGATCTCCAGGTCACGGAAAGATATTTCCAGAGTAGTTACCATAATTAGAGGCCATTGGGCAGGCAGGCATCCAAACTGGAACCCCGCATAATATCTTTTGCATGAGTTGCATGGATTTCAATGAGAAAGAAACTCTCATTCATTATCTCTGCAAATGTCTAGCCCTGGCGGGTTTCTGACTTCGCCAATTGATCAAACCTTTCTTTACCGACATTAACAAGCTTTCGGAGTACGGGATCACCGATCTGATCTCGTCCTTGAATTCTATATGAATATAATCAATCCAATAATCTATCGCGTCATTATATCTCCGAGGACCGTGGTTGCGAAACGGCGCACTCAAGCGCCTTTAGGACAGCGAGGATCACGACTCTACTTACCTACCTAAGAATGCGTCTATTCTCTGTTGTCAAGTCGCTTACCGCTTCTCAGTTCTACAGTTACGTGTGGCTCAGGAAGATTCCCATTTTTGTCTGGTGGCGATATAGAATACACTTCGGGCAGCAACTGATATATTATTATTATAATACTAGCTGTTCCCGGGCGCTTTGCTACCCGCCCACTGACGCCACGCCCACTTACACCCGCGTTTCCAGGCTGCCCCATCCCACTGACCCCCACCCACTGACCTCCCGCCCACTGTCCTCCCGCCCACTGACCTCATACACACTGACTCCACGCCCACTTACACCCGCGTTTCCCGGCTGCCCCATGCCGCTGACCCCCGCCCACTGACCTCCAGCCCACTGACCACCCACCCATTGACCTCATACACACTGACGCCACGCCCACTTACACCCGCGTTTCCCGGCTGCCCCATCCCGCTGACCCCCGCCCACTTACCTCCCGCCCATTGAAGCCACGCCCACTTACATCCCAATAACTAACCAACTCACCAATCCAGAAAACTATAGAATCGACGATTATTCGAATATTCTTATTTGAATATTTTTTATATGAAGATTATATACAGGGAAAACTACATTTTCCACCCCAGCGCCACCTATCAGGTCCAAATTTTGTAAACGACTTTCTTTTTATTTAAATATTATATGGTGTGAATTTGAGCCAAATCGTTCTATAAATAAGAATTTTCGGAAAAAAAACGACACCAGCGCCCCCTATCGGGTCCAAATTTTGTCAACGACTTTCTTTTTATTTAAATATTACGTCAATTTCTTGTTTTTCAAAATTTGGAATATGTAGTATTATTTTAGTAGGGGTGGTTATAATTTGCTCGGGTATTTTTAAAGCTATGATAATAGAATTATACCTGATTTAATGTTTTTCAATTTACTTAAGTTCCTTTCAGTCATAACGAGCTCTTCTGTAGGTAGTTAGTAGACTGGGATGAGTAATACCTACTTTAATTGAGGCTACTGTGTCAAGAATATTGTCCATTAACTTTCTAACATCTGAAGCCTAGTCAAAATTTCAGTCCGTTAAGACAGTTCAGTATTGTCTTCTGTACTAGTAGTGGTAGTAGTAGTAGGAGAGATTGGGTCTGCAAATTTTTTGGATGTTTTATACATATTTGATGTATGTACATTGTCTAATTTGTTAATTCTAAAGTTAGGTTCATTTTATGTCTTAAATGCTTATAATTTTGTATATAGCCGGCTTGTCTTGTCTCTGTATAGTCTTCTCCTGTTTTGTTCTTTTTAAATTCTCTATATTAACTTCACTTGCCCGTGGGTCGGTCGTCGGTCGTCTGTCGTGGATTCTTGCGATCAATAATTAACCCACTTCCCATGGCCCGATTTTATTGAAATTTTGCACACATGTGTATTTCCGGAGACAACACTTTCTATTTTCTTTCGGGGGGCTCCCATAAAAAAAATTTAAAAAAATTACCCGATTTTCTTCAAATTTTACACACATGTGTATACCCAATAAACAATACTTTTTCGAAAATTTGGTAGTGATCGGGTCCCGGGTTCGGCCGTAAGGCCCTTATACATTTTTTAAATATCTATACTGGCATCAGATATTCGTCGCCCTTTATGGACTGTGTGCGGTGTGTGCTGCGCAGTCGGCTGCGCAGTCGGCTGCGCTGCATGGTTTTGGTGGTAGAGAGAGAGAGAAATCTTAGCTCACGCACAAATGAACCCAGCAAATGAAACGAGACATAAATGTTTTATGCTTAATTCAACTTACATTTTTATTTACTGAATTTTATTTTTATTGATGTCGTTTTTTGTTGTCGATATCAACTTACAGATAGAACAACAAGTTTTCGCAATATTTCATAAATTAGATTCATAAATTAGTTCAGCGCAGTCAAAGAGTTCTTAAGATAAATGTTCGTGTTTCTTATTTGCTCAGAGTATGAGCGTGCTCTAAGTGCTCAGAATAAAATGATCTGAGCATTTTCAATTTTAACATCTGATGTCAAATGTCTGTTTCAATGATTTTCTCCTACAATAAAAAAAATGGCCTGGATCGAGGGGCTCCCATATCAATTTCTGCGATAGAGATGAAAAAATTTATGGGTTGATTTTTATCAATAATTTTTTTCTTTTTGTTCATGAGTTTTGTTATTAGAGTCTCTATGTTTGTATTGTATGAGTCTGTTATGGGGACATGTCAATTGTTGAATGAATCTTTTGTTGTATATTTAAAACGCTTTAAATATTTTTGTGTTAACTGACTCTTCTTGTTTCATGGTTAGTAGGATCTCTGCTATTGTACTGTGTTAGCACTCTATGTCGGCATTACCAGTATGCGCATTAGATTTAGTAAAGTGTACCTGCACATTCCGTTGTCTAACAAATTCCCATATTAAATAATAATGAATTCATTATCTGCAATTATTTTTGTGGGTGTCCCTTCTTTAGTTAAGTGTTCTGTTATGGCGTTTGCTTTGTGTATGTGATTCTTACTCTCTAGTCTATATAGATATCCATTTTTTGTAAGTTTATCTATCATAGTTAAGAATATATGTTTGTGGAAGTGATAAATGTCTATGTGGATTATTTTATTGGGTTTGCTGGGTGTTTCTGTAATTTTAAATTTTGTCTATTATGGGTTTCCGTTCGTATTTAGCTGTTTGGCATGTTTCACAATTGTTAAAGATTTGTGTAATCATTCGTGTAAGTTTGGGAATGTTTGTTCTTTTAATGTGTTTTAAGTTTAAATTATACCTGAATGTTGGCTCTCCTTAATGTGGTAGAGGGACACTTGTTTTCTGTCTTCCTCCTGTGACCGCATGTCTCTAACTCTCCGTGTTAGTTTCAAAAATTGCATAGCTATGTTACACGAAAAAAAGTTTATTATTTCCTTCTTATTATAGTCTGTATCTGTAACTTATTGTTTCTTTAATAAGATCTTTGAGCTGTTCTATTATAATGTTCATAGGGTCTGACGGTCTAACATACAAGATTTTTTTTCCGTACCTTCTTTGATGGGTTACGTCGTTCTTCTACATTTGAGCGATTAGTCTCATTGTGTGAGATTAGATTGACTTCTCTTTGTTCTCCATCGAGTCGACTTAGGAAGTCAGCCACTTAATTTTCTTTACTTGAAAATTCTTTGCCGTTGTATTTTTTGTTTAAATATTTCATAGGAAGATGATTGGTGGTGATCTTGAACTTATTCTCCTATAGGTATGGAAGAAGTTGGGATACACTCCATACAATCGCAATGAATTCTTTGTCAGTCACCGAATAATTACGTTCATGCTCGTTCAGCGTTCGTGATATATAGCAAACAGGTTGTTTGTCCTGTGTCAGGATGGCACCAATAGCGACGTCACTTGAAAAGGTTTGAAGAAATAATGCCTTAAACAGGCAAATGTTCAACACTTTTGAACTAGAGCTTGCGTTTGGAGTCTCGTTACGTAGCATTACGTTTTTTCTTTACGATTGCCAAACGAAACGTTGAAGCCGAAGCTATATTGTGTTATGAAGCATTGAAATCGGATGGCTGAACGTCAGGCGAAGACGAAGCTGAAGCGTGTTTGTGTTTCAGGCATAAGAGAATTTAAAAATTGGATGTGTTGGTAGATGAAGTTTAAGTGCTTGAAATGCATTTATATATTCTGGGTCGTTTGTATCGATTTTCGCTCCTTTTTTAAGATACCTCGTCATGGGGTAGGCTATTTTTGCCTTGAATAAACTTCCTATAATACCCTGAGGCTCCTAAGAAACTCCTAAACTTTTCTCTGTTTTTGGAAGAGGAAGATTCTTAATTTCAACAACTTTCAGACCTTCTTCTGTCAGAATGTGACCTATGAACTCAGTGTTTTTTCTGAGGAATGAACACTTTCTTATTTGAAGTTTAAGATTGTTACGCTTTAATATCCGAAGAACATCTGTTAAGTACTTGAGATGTTCCGTCAATGATGTCGAAAATATCAGAACATCGTCTAAATAGACAACAAAGGTTTTGTTGATATAATCCTGTAGGATGTGGTTCATTAGCCGTTGAAATGTGGCTGGTGATTTTTTAGTCCAAAAGGCATGCGAATGAATTTGTACAATCCTTGTGGAGTAACAAATGTTGTTTTTTCCATATCGTCTGGATGCATCAATATTTGACGATAGCCCTTAGCTAGATCGATGCTGGAAAAATATTGGGCTTTTCCCAGTTTGTCGAAAAGACTCTCGATATTTGGTAAAGAAAATTGATCGTCTCTGGTTAGCTCATTTCATGCCCTATAATAGAATAATATTCGGCGCGACAGACCATTGCGGTCCAAGGCCTAGCTTCTCGCCACCATTTGTGTTTCGCATTTATATTTTTGGACACAAATGGATGGGACCTACAATTTAAGGCCGGATCCGAACGGCGAATTGAGAAGCTTTCCGTGACAAGTTATTGCTCTCGAAACGTTTGTCACCCATTCGCAAGATGTCTTTGAATTGGCCTAGTAGAAAGGTTTGCTCTTCGCGATTAAGACTGCCGAAGTCAGGATTGCCTTTTTTTAAATAATTGCATGACAAATCATGGGTCCGATATCTACCTTTAAAATAGTCTGATTTTTAAATTTTCTATATTAACTTCGCGTGGCCGTGGCTGGCTGGCTGGTTGGTCAGATTTTGTGATAAATTTTTAACCCACTTCCCAAAGCCCGATTGTATTGAAATTTTGCACACATGTATATTTCCGGTGACAATACTCTATTAAAATTTGTAGTACCTCGGGGTCGGGGGGCTACATACAAATTTTTTACAAAACTTTATAAAAAATACTCGATTTTCTTCAAATTTTATATACACATACACATGGACAAAACTTCTTGTAAAAATTTGGAAGTGATAGGGCTCCGGGGTCGGGGGTGGAACCCATACAAATTTTATAAAACCCTATTTTCTTCAAATTTTATACGCATGTGTATCTCGATGGACAACACTTTTTGTAAAAATTTTGGAGTGATCGGGCCCCGGTGTCGAAAGGCCCCGTTGTCGAAAGGCCCCATACTAAAATTTTAAAAAACAAATACAAATTTTATAAAGAAAGTACCCGATTTTCTTCAAATTTTATACGCATGTGTATCTCCAATGGATATTACTTTTTGTAAAAAAATTTAGTGATCGGGCCCCGGGGGCGCACCTATACTAATTGCTTACAAAATTTACCCGATTTTCTTCAAGTTTTATACGCAAGTGTATCTTCAACGGACAACACTTTTTGTAAAAAATTTAAAGTGATCGAGCCTCGGGGTCTGGGGGGGGGGGTCTCCCTAACAAAAATTAGAGAATTTACACGAAAAATTTAAATTTTTATGGGTTGTTTATTTAAAGTTATAGTTCCCTTCTCAATGTCAATGGTTTTAATAATATTCTTAAGAACATCCATTCCTAAGAGTATTGTGTAGTTTTTATTTTCTAACCCTTGGGCATAGGCTTTAATAAAGGTATTATTATCGGAGGTTTCTGATTACGCTACTATTAATAGTTTTAATCTCTATCAATCATCGATATCAATTTTGGATATCAGTGGATAAGGTTATTAATTGTCCGAGGCTCAGTTCAGAAAAACCGGTGGTTCTACTGAATTGATATCATTTTGGATCACACCTTGATTTGTTTGAATAACATTGGTGTCCATCGGTTCTGGTCTGTTATGTCTGTTCTGTGTGGGGCGGTTCTGGAAGTTCCCTGAAGGTCTCTATTTCCAGTATTGTAATTTTGATACCTATAGTGATTCTGTCTTAAATTTCCCGAATGTATTTGTGTAGTCTTTGTGCAGTAAGATATATATATATATATTTATATATATATATATATATATTTATATATATATATATATATATTTATATATATATATATATATATATAAATATATATATATAATATAATATAATATAATATATATTGTCACTGTAATTTTGTCTTCTTTCACTGGTATTATACCTCGGATTTCTATATTGATTATTTTGGTTTGGTGTAGACTATTTGTTTCATTAATCTTTATATTTTAAGTATCATAGCCAATAGCCAAGAATATAGAATGTTTTTTGTTTCGTATACGAGTATATCATAAAGATGTCTTATTTCTCGAGCTAGATTCCCTATGGTTACTTCTAGAAACTTTTTTATTATAATATTGAAATACAGCAACTTTTCTTGTTCTTGATTGTCACAAAATACTACATTCGAACATATACACATACTGTTAGTCATAATACATAGCGACAAGCTGAGATGTACCGGGGTAACCTCGGGGAAATCGCACAGCGAAGTTACGTCGTACGACGGCAAGGACATCAATGAAGGCAGCGATAGATGTCGACAGCGACAAGTTGAGATGTACCAGCGTAACAGCCCGTGGGGAAATCGCACAGCGAAGTTATGTCGTACGACGGCGAGGATAATAACAAAGGCAGCGTAAGACGTCGACAGGGACAAGCTGAGATGTACCAGCGTAACAACCCGTGGGGAAATCGCACAGAGAAGTTACGTCGTATGACGGCGAGGATAATAACGAAGGCAGCGACAGACGTCGACAGCGACAAGCTGAGATGTACAAGCGTAACAACCCGTGGGGAAATCGCACAGCGAAGTTACGTCGCATGACGGCGAGGATAATAACGAAGGCAGCGACAGACGTCGACAGGGATAAGCTGAGATATACAAGCGTAACAACCCGTGGGGAAATCGCACAGCGAAGTTACGTCGCATGACGGCGAGGATAATAACGAAGGGAGCGACAGACGCCGACAGCGACAAGCTGAGATGTACCAGGGTAACAACCCTCGGGGAAATCGCACAGCGAAGTTACGTCGCATGACGGCGAGGATAATAACGAAGGCAGCGACAGTCGTCGACAGGGACAAGCTGAGATATACCAACGTAACAACCCGTGGAGAAATCGCACAGCGAAGTTACGTCATACGACGGCGAGGATAATAACGAAGGCAGAGAAAAACGTTGGCAGCAGTAAGCTGAGGGGCGTCGACAGCGATGAACAGAGTGACGTCAACAGAGAATGCACAGAGATAACGACAATATCACTTTCCAAGGCGTGATCCTGTCAGAAGACTAGAGAAAACTAAGAGAGCGTCTGCCTGCGTTTTCGCTCTTTTAGACTATTTTGCATGGAAAAATTCTAAGTGGCGTGCTGCGCTGTGATTGGGCAATCCGGTGGCGTAATGTTTTTGTGGTTATTTTGGCCGCACTGTGTTGGTAAAGGGTGCCTTCAACGTTTTAAAGAAAATAAAATAAAAACTAGAAACCTTCGGTGTTAATTTTTGTCGATTTTCGCTCCTTTTTTAAGATACCTCGTCATGGGGTAGGCTATTTTTGCCTTGAATAAACTTCCTATAATACCCTGAGGCTCCTAAGAAACTCCTAAACTTTTCTCTGTTTTTGGAAGAGGAAGATTCTTAATTTCAACAACTTTCAGACCTTCTTCTGTCAGAATGTGACCTATGAACTCAGTGTTTTTTCTGAGGAATGAACACTTTCTTATTTGAAGTTTAAGATTGTTACGCTTTAATATCCGAAGAACATCTGTTAAGTACTTGAGATGTTCCGTCAATGATGTCGAAAATATCAGAACATCGTCTAAATAGACAACAAAGGTTTTGTTGATATAATCCTGTAGGATGTGGTTCATTAGCCGTTGAAATGTGGCTGGTGATTTTTTAGTCCAAAAGGCATGCGAATGAATTTGTACAATCCTTGTGGAGTAACAAATGTTGTTTTTTCCATATCGTCTGGATGCATCAATATTTGACGATAGCCCTTAGCTAGATCGATGCTGGAAAAATATTGGGCTTTTCCCAGTTTGTCGAAAAGACTCTCGATATTTGGTAAAGAAAATTGATCGTCTCTGGTTAGCTCATTTCATGCCCTATAATAGAATAATATTCGGCGCGACAGACCATTGCGGTCCAAGGCCTAGCTTCTCGCCACCATTTGTGTTTCGCATTTATATTTTTGGACACAAATGGATGGGACCTACAATTTAAGGCCGGATCCGAACGGCGAATTGAGAAGCTTTCCGTGACAAGTTATTGCTCTCGAAACGTTTGTCACCCATTCGCAAGATGTCTTTGAATTGGCCTAGTAGAAAGGTTTGCTCTTCGCGATTAAGACTGCCGAAGTCAGGATTGCCTTTTTTTAAATAATTGCATGACAAATCATGGGTCCGATATCTACCTTTAAAATAGTCTGATTTTTAAATTTTCTATATTAACTTCGCGTGGCCGTGGCTGGCTGGCTGGTTGGTCAGATTTTGTGATAAATTTTTAACCCACTTCCCAAAGCCCGATTGTATTGAAATTTTGCACACATGTATATTTCCGGTGACAATACTCTATTAAAATTTGTAGTACCTCGGGGTCGGGGGGCTACATACAAATTTTTTACAAAACTTTATAAAAAATACTCGATTTTCTTCAAATTTTATATACACATACACATGGACAAAACTTCTTGTAAAAATTTGGAAGTGATAGGGCTCCGGGGTCGGGGGGGGGGGGGGGGGAACCCATACAAATTTTATAAAAAAAAGTACCCTATTTTCTTCAAATTTTATACGCATGTGTATCTCGATGGACAACACTTTTTGTAAAAATTTTGGAGTGATCGGGCCCCGGTGTCGAAAGGCCCCGTTGTCGAAAGGCCCCATACTAAAATTTTAAAAAACAAATACAAATTTTATAAAGAAAGTACCCGATTTTCTTCAAATTTTATACGCATGTGTATCTCCAATGGATATTACTTTTTGTAAAAAAATTTAGTGATCGGGCCCCGGGGGCGCACCTATACTAATTGCTTACAAAATTTACCCGATTTTCTTCAAGTTTTATACGCAAGTGTATCTTCAACGGACAACACTTTTTGTAAAAAATTTAAAGTGATCGAGCCTCGGGGTCTGGGGGGGGGGTCTCCCTAACAAAAATTAGAGAATTTACACGAAAAATTTAAATTTTTATGGGTTGTTTATTTAAAGTTATAGTTCCCTTCTCAATGTCAATGGTTTTAATAATATTCTTAAGAACATCCATTCCTAAGAGTATTGTGTAGTTTTTATTTTCTAACCCTTGGGCATAGGCTTTAATAAAGGTATTATTATCGGAGGTTTCTGATTACGCTACTATTAATAGTTTTAATCTCTATCAATCATCGATATCAATTTTGGATATCAGTGGATAAGGTTATTAATTGTCCGAGGCTCAGTTCAGAAAAACCGGTGGTTCTACTGAATTGATATCATTTTGGATCACACCTTGATTTGTTTGAATAACATTGGTGTCCATCGGTTCTGGTCTGTTATGTCTGTTCTGTGTGGGGCGGTTCTGGAAGTTCCCTGAAGGTCTCTATTTCCAGTATTGTAATTTTGATACCTATAGTGATTCTGTCTTAAATTTCCCGAATGTATTTGTGTAGTCTTTGTGCAGTAAGATATATATATATATATTTATATATATATATATATATATATTTATATATATATATATATATATATTTATATATATATTTATATATATATATATATATATATATATTTATATATATATATATATTTATATATATATATATATATATATAAACATATATATATAATATAATATAATATAATATATATTGTCACTGTAATTTTGTCTTCTTTCACTGGTATTATACCTCGGATTTCTATATTGATTATTTTGGTTTGGTGTAGACTATTTGTTTCATTAATCTTTATATTTTAAGTATCATAGCCAATAGCCAAGAATATAGAATGTTTTTTGTTTCGTATACGAGTATATCATAAAGATGTCTTATTTCTCGAGCTAGATTCCCTATGGTTACTTCTAGAAACTTTTTTATTATAATATTGAAATACAGCAACTTTTCTTGTTCTTGATTGTCACAAAATACTACATTCGAACATATACACATACTGTTAGTCATAATACATAGCGACAAGCTGAGATGTACCGGGGTAACCTCGGGGAAATCGCACAGCGAAGTTACGTCGTACGACGGCAAGGACATCAATGAAGGCAGCGATAGATGTCGACAGCGACAAGTTGAGATGTACCAGCGTAACAGCCCGTGGGGAAATCGCACAGCGAAGTTATGTCGTACGACGGCGAGGATAATAACAAAGGCAGCGTAAGACGTCGACAGGGACAAGCTGAGATGTACCAGCGTAACAACCCGTGGGGAAATCGCACAGAGAAGTTACGTCGTATGACGGCGAGGATAATAACGAAGGCAGCGACAGACGTCGACAGCGACAAGCTGAGATGTACAAGCGTAACAACCCGTGGGGAAATCGCACAGCGAAGTTACGTCGCATGACGGCGAGGATAATAACGAAGGCAGCGACAGACGTCGACAGGGATAAGCTGAGATATACAAGCGTAACAACCCGTGGGGAAATCGCACAGCGAAGTTACGTCGCATGACGGCGAGGATAATAACGAAGGGAGCGACAGACGCCGACAGCGACAAGCTGAGATGTACCAGGGTAACAACCCTCGGGGAAATCGCACAGCGAAGTTACGTCGCATGACGGCGAGGATAATAACGAAGGCAGCGACAGTCGTCGACAGGGACAAGCTGAGATATACCAACGTAACAACCCGTGGAGAAATCGCACAGCGAAGTTACGTCATACGACGGCGAGGATAATAACGAAGGCAGAGAAAAACGTTGGCAGCAGTAAGCTGAGGGGCGTCGACAGCGATGAACAGAGTGACGTCAACAGAGAATGCACAGAGATAACGACAATATCACTTTCCAAGGCGTGATCCTGTCAGAAGACTAGAGAAAACTAAGAGAGCGTCTGCCTGCGTTTTCGCTCTTTTAGACTATTTTGCATGGAAAAATTCTAAGTGGCGTGCTGCGCTGTGATTGGGCAATCCGGTGGCGTAATGTTTTTGTGGTTATTTTGGCCGCACTGTGTTGGTAAAGGGTGCCTTCAACGTTTTAAAGAAAATAAAATAAAAACTAGAAACCTTCGGTGTTAATTTTTGTCGATTTTCGCTCCTTTTTTAAGATACCTCGTCATGGGGTAGGCTATTTTTGCCTTGAATAAACTTCCTATAATACCCTGAGGCTCCTAAGAAACTCCTAAACTTTTCTCTGTTTTTGGAAGAGGAAGATTCTTAATTTCAACAACTTTCAGACCTTCTTCTGTCAGAATGTGACCTATGAACTCAGTGTTTTTTCTGAGGAATGAACACTTTCTTATTTGAAGTTTAAGATTGTTACGCTTTAATATCCGAAGAACATCTGTTAAGTACTTGAGATGTTCCGTCAATGATGTCGAAAATATCAGAACATCGTCTAAATAGACAACAAAGGTTTTGTTGATGTAATCCTGTAGGATGTGGTTCATTAGCCGTTGAAATGTGGCTGGTGATTTTTTAGTCCAAAAGGCATGCGAATGAATTTGTACAATCCTTGTGGAGTAACAAATGTTGTTTTTTCCATATCGTCTGGATGCATCAATATTTGACGATAGCCCTTAGCTAGATCGATGCTGGAAAAATATTGGGCTTTTCCCAGTTTGTCGAAAAGACTCTCGATATTTGGTAAAGAAAATTGATCGTCTCTGGTTAGCTCATTTCATGCCCTATAATAGAATAATATTCGGCGCGACAGACCATTGCGGTCCAAGGCCTAGCTTCTCGCCACCATTTGTGTTTCGCATTTATATTTTTGGACACAAATGGATGGGACCTACAATTTAAGGCCGGATCCGAACGGCGAATTGAGAAGCTTTCCGTGACAAGTTATTGCTCTCGAAACGTTTGTCACCCATTCGCAAGATGTCTTTGAATTGGCCTAGTAGAAAGGTTTGCTCTTCGCGATTAAGACTGCCGAAGTCAGGATTGCCTTTTTTTAAATAATTGCATGACAAATCATGGGTCCGATATCTACCTTTAAAATAGTCTGATTTTTAAATTTTCTATATTAACTTCGCGTGGCCGTGGCTGGCTGGCTGGTTGGTCAGATTTTGTGATAAATTTTTAACCCACTTCCCAAAGCCCGATTGTATTGAAATTTTGCACACATGTATATTTCCGGTGACAATACTCTATTAAAATTTGTAGTACCTCGGGGTCGGGGGGCTACATACAAATTTTTTACAAAACTTTATAAAAAATACTCGATTTTCTTCAAATTTTATATACACATACACATGGACAAAACTTCTTGTAAAAATTTGGAAGTGATAGGGCTCCGGGGTCGGGGGTGGAACCCATACAAATTTTATAAAAAAAAGTACCCTATTTTCTTCAAATTTTATACGCATGTGTATCTCGATGGACAACACTTTTTGTAAAAATTTTGGAGTGATCGGGCCCCGGTGTCGAAAAGCCCCGTTGTCGAAAGGCCCCATACTAAAATTTTAAAAAACAAATACAAATTTTATAAAGAAAGTACCCGATTTTCTTAAAATTTTATACGCATGTGTATCTTCAATGGATATTACTTTTTGTAAAAAAATTTAGTGATCGGGCCCCGGGGGCGCACCTATACTAATTGCTTACAAAATTTACCCGATTTTCTTCAAGTTTTATACGCAAGTGTATCTCCAACGGACAACACTTTTTGTAAAAAATTTAAAGTGATCGAGCCTCGGGGTCTGGGGGGGGGGTCTCCCTAACAAAAATTAGAGAATTTACACGAAAAATTTAAATTTTTATGGGTTGTTTATTTAAAGTTATAGTTCCCTTCTCAATGTCAATGGTTTTAATAATATTCTTAAGAACATCCATTCCTAAGAGTATTGTGTAGTTTTTATTTTCTAACCCTTGGACATAGGCTTTAATAAAGGTATTATTATCGGAGGTTTCTGATTACGCTACTATTAATAGTTTTAATCTCTATCAATCATCGATATCAATTTTGGATATCAGTGGATAAGGTTATTAATTGTCCGAGGCTCAGTTCAGAAAAACCGGTGGTTCTACTGAATTGATATCATTTTGGATCACACCTTGATTTGTTTGAATAACATTGGTGTCCATCGGTTCTGGTCTGTTATGTCTGTTCTGTGTGGGGCGGTTCTGGAAGTCTCTATTTCCAGTATTGTAATTTTGATATCTATAGTGATTCTGTCTTAAATTTCCCGAATGTATTTGTGTAGTCTTTGTGCAGTAAGATATATATATATATATTTATATATATATATATATATATATTTATATATATAACGGGTGTTTTTTTAAGAAGTTGCCGATTTTTTTTTGAATAAAACACATATAAAATTATGAAATGACCAAAATTTTTTTTTATTTGGTAGATAATTTTTTGGCATTTAACATTTAAACACAATTTCTGGCATATGGCTACCACGACTATTTTTCACAAATGTCATTCTGGAGGTCCAATTTTCCAGCACTTTTTCAAGCATTTGAGGGCGTATGTCAGCAATGACACGTTGAATATTGGTTTCCAAAGCGTCAATCGATTGAGGTTTATCCACATAAACCAATGACTTCACGTATCCCCACAAAAAGTAATCGAGTGGCGTCAAATCGCACGAACGCGGAGGCCAATTCACCGGACCATTTCTCGAAATAATGTTGTCGTTGAAAGTTTCTTTCAATAAGTCGATTGTTTCACGTGCTGTATGGCAAGTGGCACCATCTTGTTGAAACCACATTTCATCCATATCCATATCTTCAAGATTTGACAACAAAAACTCATTTAACATGGTTCTGTATCGATTTCCATTCACGGTAACGCGTCGTCCTTCCTCATTTTTAAAGAAATATGGACCGATGATCCCACCAGCCCATAGACCGCACCAAACAGTACATTTATCAGGATGCATTGGTAATTCTTGAACGGCGTGTGGATTATCTTTGCTCCAGATGCGACAATTTTGTTTGTTGACGTATCCATTTAACAAAAAATGCGCCTCATCACTGAAGAGAATTTTACGGTAAAAAAATGGATCTTCGTTCAATTGATTTAACGACCAATCACTGAATTCACGGCGCAAACGATGGTCGTGTGGCTTTAATTCTTGCACCAATTGAATTTTGTATGGCACCAAACCCAAATCTTTACGTAAAATTTTCCATAAAGTCGATGGACAAAGTCCAATTTGCTGAGCACGACGACGAATCGATAAATTGTCGTTTTCTTCGACACTGGCCTCAACGACAGCAATATTTTCTTCTGTACGAACTCTTCTCATTCTTGTCGGTGGCTTGGCATCCAAAAGAGTGAATGTAGACCGAAATTTGGTAATTACGTTCTTTATGGTGGTCTCTGACGGACGATTATGTGCACCATAAAATTCACGAAGTGCTCTATAAACATTTTTAATTGAACACTGATTTTGAAAATAAATTTCCACGATTTGAAAACGTTGTTCTGGAGTTAACCTATTCATAATGATTTGCCAAACAATACTGAGTAGAAATGCCACTTTGAGCTGTCAAAACAACTGTCATAAAATAAAACGACATCTATCCGAAAAACAAACCTCCTAAAAAAACACCCTTTATATATATATATAAATATATATATATAATATAATATAATATAATATATATTGTCACTGTAATTTTGTCTTCTTTCACTGGTTTTATACCTCGGATTTCTATATTGATTATTTTGGTTTGGTGTAGACTATTTGTTTCATTAATCTTTATATTTTAAGTATCATAGCCAATAGCCAAGAATATAGAATGTTTTTTGTTTCGTATACGAGTATATCATAAAGATGTCTTATTTCTCGAGCTAGATTCCCTATGGTTACTTCTAGAAACTTTTTTATTATAATATTGAAATACAGCAACTTTTCTTGTTCTTGATTGTCACAAAATACTACATTCGAACATATACACATACTATTAGTCATAATACATAGCGACAAGCTGAGATGTACCGGGGTAACCTCGGGGAAATCGCACAGCGAAGTTACGTCGTACGACGGCAAGGACATCAATGAAGGCAGCGATAGATGTCGACAGCGACAAGTTGAGATGTACCAGCGTAACAGCCCGTGGGGAAATCGCACAGCGAAGTTATGTCGTACGACGGCGAGGATAATAACAAAGGCAGCGTAAGACGTCGACAGGGACAAGCTGAGATGTACCAGCGTAACAACCCGTGGGGAAATCGCACAGAGAAGTTACGTCGTATGACGGCGAGGATAATAACGAAGGCAGCGACAGACGTCGACAGCGACAAGCTGAGATGTACAAGCGTAACAACCCGTGGGGAAATCGCACAGCGAAGTTACGTCGCATGACGGCGAGGATAATAACGAAGGCAGCGACAGACGTCGACAGGGATAAGCTGAGATATACAAGCGTAACAACCCGTGGAGAAATCGCACAGCGAAGTTACGTCGCATGACGGCGAGGATAATAACGAAGGGAGCGACAGACGCCGACAGCGACAAGCTGAGATGTACCAGGGTAACAACCCTCGGGGAAATCGCACAGCGAAGTTACGTCGCATGACGGCGAGGATAATAACGAAGGCAGCGACAGTCGTCGACAGGGACAAGCTGAGATATACCAACGTAACAACCCGTGGAGAAATCGCACAGCGAAGTTACGTCATACGACGGCGAGGATAATAACGAAGGCAGAGAAAAACGTTGGCAGCAGTAAGCTGAGGGGCGTCGACAGCGATGAACAGAGTGACGTCAACAGAGAATGCACAGAGATAACGACAATATCACTTTCCAAGGCGTGATCCTGTCAGAAGACTAGAGAAAACTAAGAGAGCGTCTGCCTGCGTTTTCGCTCTTTTAGACTATTTTGCATGGAAAAATTCTAAGTGGCGTGCTGCGCTGTGATTGGGCAATCCGGTGGCGTAATGTTTTTGTGGTTATTTTGGCCGCACTGTGTTGGTAAAGGGTGCCTTCAACGTTTTAAAGAAAATAAAATAAAAACTAGAAACCTTCGGTGTTAATTTTTGTTTATTTGTAATTGTGTGAAAATTCGTTCGCTCAAAATGCAAAATCATTATCGATTGTAAGTGGGCCAATTCACTGGGTTCACTACTTAAAAATGTAGACTCAGCGCCGAATGGGAATTACCTAAATAATATTGATTGCGAAATACTATATACTCTTGACCGGTATCGATTGGGCATGTTATGTGGTATGTCGTAATAGTAAAAAAATCAACCCATAAAAATTAAAATTTTTCTTGTAAATTCTCTAATCGGGGATACACACACACACACTGCGTGCTCGTTTTGTGGCAAAATCATTCACCAAATGACGCAGCGGCAGCGAACAGCGCTGCTCACAAAGCACAGAGCTCAGACTTTGCCGTGATCTGATGCGATATATCGATATTTAAAAATTGTATATTGGGAACCCCAAGGGGCCGATCGCTCCAAATTTTTACGAAAAGTCTTTGTGCAGTAAGATATATATATATATATTTATATATATATATATATATATATTTATATATATATATATATATATAAATATATATATATAATATAATATAATATAATATATATTGTCACTGTAATTTTGTCTTCTTTCACTGGTTTTATACCTCGGATTTCTATATTGATTATTTTGGTTTGGTGTAGACTATTTGTTTCATTAATCTTTATATTTTAAGTATCATAGCCAATAGCCAAGAATATAGAATGTTTTTTGTTTCGTATACGAGTATATCATAAAGATGTCTTATTTCTCGAGCTAGATTCCCTATGGTTACTTCTAGAAACTTTTTTATTATAATATTGAAATACAGCAACTTTTCTTGTTCTTGATTGTCACAAAATACTACATTCGAACATATACACATACTATTAGTCATAATACATAGCGACAAGCTGAGATGTACCGGGGTAACCTCGGGGAAATCGCACAGCGAAGTTACGTCGTACGACGGCAAGGACATCAATGAAGGCAGCGATAGATGTCGACAGCGACAAGTTGAGATGTACCAGCGTAACAGCCCGTGGGGAAATCGCACAGCGAAGTTATGTCGTACGACGGCGAGGATAATAACAAAGGCAGCGTAAGACGTCGACAGGGACAAGCTGAGATGTACCAGCGTAACAACCCGTGGGGAAATCGCACAGAGAAGTTACGTCGTATGACGGCGAGGATAATAACGAAGGCAGCGACAGACGTCGACAGCGACAAGCTGAGATGTACAAGCGTAACAACCCGTGGGGAAATCGCACAGCGAAGTTACGTCGCATGACGGCGAGGATAATAACGAAGGCAGCGACAGACGTCGACAGGGATAAGCTGAGATATACAAGCGTAACAACCCGTGGAGAAATCGCACAGCGAAGTTACGTCGCATGACGGCGAGGATAATAACGAAGGGAGCGACAGACGCCGACAGCGACAAGCTGAGATGTACCAGGGTAACAACCCTCGGGGAAATCGCACAGCGAAGTTACGTCGCATGACGGCGAGGATAATAACGAAGGCAGCGACAGTCGTCGACAGGGACAAGCTGAGATATACCAACGTAACAACCCGTGGAGAAATCGCACAGCGAAGTTACGTCATACGACGGCGAGGATAATAACGAAGGCAGAGAAAAACGTTGGCAGCAGTAAGCTGAGGGGCGTCGACAGCGATGAACAGAGTGACGTCAACAGAGAATGCACAGAGATAACGACAATATCACTTTCCAAGGCGTGATCCTGTCAGAAGACTAGAGAAAACTAAGAGAGCGTCTGCCTGCGTTTTCGCTCTTTTAGACTATTTTGCATGGAAAAATTCTAAGTGGCGTGCTGCGCTGTGATTGGGCAATCCGGTGGCGTAATGTTTTTGTGGTTATTTTGGCCGCACTGTGTTGGTAAAGGGTGCCTTCAACGTTTTAAAGAAAATAAAATAAAAACTAGAAACCTTCGGTGTTAATTTTTGTTTATTTGTAATTGTGTGAAAATTCGTTCGCTCAAAATGCAAAATCATTATCGATTGTAAGTGGGCCAATTCACTGGGTTCACTACTTAAAAATGTAGACTCAGCGCCGAATGGGAATTACCTAAATAATATTGATTGCGAAATACTATATACTCTTGACCGGTATCGATTGGGCATGTTATGTGGTATGTCGTAATAGTAAAAAAATCAACCCATAAAAATTAAAATTTTTCTTGTAAATTCTCTAATCGGGGATACACACACACACACTGCGTGCTCGTTTTGTGGCAAAATCATTCACCAAATGACGCAGCGGCAGCGAACAGCGCTGCTCACAAAGCACAGAGCTCAGACTTTGCCGTGATCTGATGCGATATATCGATATTTAAAAATTGTATATTGGGAACCCCAAGGGGCCGATCGCTCCAAATTTTTACGAAAAGTGTTTTCCATCGAAGACACACATGTGTACAAAATTTAAAGAAAATCGGGTAAATTTTGTAAAATATTTGTATGGGAGCCCCCCGACCCCGCGGCCTGAGGGGCTTCAAATTTTAATAGAAAGTGTTGTCTTGGGAGATATACATGTTGAAGTTAATATAGAGAATTTAAAAAGTCGATGTCTTCTTTGATTTCCTTTGATATTCATTTTTAAGAGCTCGGTAGTTGAATTCCAACCATCAACCCGCTAGTACGATAAAGTATTAGACGCATTAATTTTCTATTCGTTAAGTTAGCAAAAAAATAATAAATTTAATTAATAATTAAAAAAACAGCCCATTAAAATTAAATTTTTTATATAAATTGTCTAATAACCAAAAGTATACTGAATTCCACTATAAATGCTGAAATATAAAAACACATACGAAGCATTGCAACCCAAGAACCCCAATCGTAAAGCAAGGAGCGCTACCCGCAGCGCACAGCGCACAACGTACACAGAACACAGTCATTATAGTATGAAATGATCTGATGCCGGGGAAAAAATTTGTATGAAAGCCCTCCGTCCCCGCACCCCGATCACTCTCAAATTTTAATAGAAAGTATTGTCACCGGAAATATACATGCGTGCAAAATTTCAATAAAATCGGGCTTTGGGAAGTGGGTTAAGAATTGAACACAAGATCTGACCAGCCAGCCAGCCACGGGCACGCGAAGTTAATATAGAGAATTTAAAAATAAAAAAATTGCTGAAGTTTTATTTATTATTTGGTGCAGTCGGTAGGATCAGGTACAACTATCCTGATCTAAAACGGAAAAGTACAGTTCGCGGAAATTAAAAATAAGTCCTTAATCTTTAAACCGCAAAGTTCACGACACTGTTTAAAAAAATCATCAGTAAAATCAGTTTTTTTAAACGCAACATTTGCAAAATTTCTGTTGAAAGATGGCAGAGCCACATCCAAACCTCATCCTAGAGGTATCTAACCGAGATATTCTGAATAGCTTAATGTCTATAGTGGCAAAGATGTCGCATTCCAGCCATCGAAGCAACGTTTTACGGGAAATTCAATACCTACCTGATTACGATGGGGATAGTAATTCACTGATGCATTTCAACGTAATGGTGGAAAATCATCCACAAAATTCGGCAGGGAGCTACGAGCACCCTGGAATATTATTCAACAAATAAAGGTCAAAGGCATAGCAATGGACCTCCTGATCATCAATGGAGTCACCACATGGGAGCAGGCAGAACTATTTAAAAAACACTACCACCATTATTAACAGAGCAGATCTAACTAAGGAAATTTATAATATGAAAGTAAGTTGAATTTATGACTAATAGTATGTGTATATGTTCGAATGTAGTATTTTGTGACAATCAAGAACAAGAAAAGTTGCTGTAATAATAAATAAAACTTCAGCAATTTTTTTATTTTTAAATTTTCTATATTAACTTCGCGTGGCCGTGGCTGGCTGGCTGGTTGGTCAGATTTTGTGATCAATTTTTAACCCACTTCCTACAGCCCGATTTTATTGAAATTTTGCACACATGTATATCTCCCAAGACAACACTTTCTATTAAGCCCCTCAGGCAGCGGGGTCGAGGGGCTCCCATACAAATATTTTACAAAATTTACCCGATTTTCTTTAAATTTTGTACACATGTGTGTCTTCGATGGAAAACACTTTTCGTAAAAATTTGGAGCGATCGGCCCCTTGGGGTTCCCAATATACAATTTTTAAATATCGCTATATCGCATCAGATCACGGCAAAGTCTGAGCTCTGTGCTTTGTGAGCAGCGCTGTTCGCTGCCGCTGCGTCATTTGGTGAATGATTTTGCCACAAAACGAGCACGCAGTGTGTGTGTGTGTGTGTATCCCCGATTAGAGAATTTACAAGAAAAATTTTATGGGTTGATTTTTTTACTATTACGACATACCCATAACATGCCCAATCGATACCGGTCAAGAGTATATAGTATTTCGCAATCAATATTATTTAGGTAATTCCCATTCGGCGCTGAGTCTACATTTTTAAGTAGTGAACCCAGTGAATTGGCCCACTTACAATCGATAATGATTTTGCATTTTGAGCGAACGAATTTTCACACAATTACAAATAAACAAAAATTAACACCGAAGGTTTCTAGTTTTTATTTTATTTTCTTTAAAACGTTGAAGGCACCCTTTACCAACACAGTGCGGCCAAAATAACCACAAAAACATTACGCCACCGGATTGCCCAATCACAGCGCAGCACGCCACTTAGAATTTTTCCATGCAAAATAGTCTAAAAGAGCGAAAACGCAGGCAGACGCTCTCTTAGTTTTCTCTAGTCTTCTGACAGGATCACGCCTTGGAAAGTGATATTGTCGTTATCTCTGTGCATTCTCTGTTGACGTCACTCTGTTCATCGCTGTCGACGCCCCTCAGCTTACTGCTGCCAACGTTTTTCTCTGCCTTCGTTATTATCCTCGCCGTCGTATGACGTAACTTCGCTGTGCGATTTCTCCACGGGTTGTTACGTTGGTATATCTCAGCTTGTCCCTGTCGACGACTGTCGGTGCCTTCGTTATTATCCTCGCCGTCATGCGACGTAACTTCGCTGTGCGATTTCCCCGAGGGTTGTTACCCTGGTACATCTCAGCTTGTCGCTGTCGGCGTCTGTCGCTGCCTTCGTTATTATCCTCGCCGTCATACGACGTAACTTCGCTGTGCGATTTCTCCACGGGTTGTTACGTTGGTATATCTTAGCTTGTTTCTGTCGACGTCTGTCGCTGCCTTCGTTATTATTCTCGCCGTCGTACGACGTAACTTCGCTGTGCGATTTCTCCACGGGTTGTTACGTTGGTATATCTCAGCTTGTCGCTGTCGACGTCTGTCGCTGCCTTCGTTATTATTCTCGCCGTCGTACGACACAACTTCGCTGTGCGATTTCCCCACGGGTTGTTACTCTTGTACATCTCAGCTTGTCGCTGTCGACGTCTGTCGCTGCCTTCGTTATTATCCTCGCCGTCATATGACGTAACTTCGCTGTGCGATTTCCCCACGGGTTGTTACCCTGGTACATCTCAGGCTTGTCGCTGTCGGCGTCTGTCGCTGCCTTCGTTATTATCCTCGCCGTCATATGACGTAACTTCGCTGCGCGATTTCCCCACGGGTTGTTACGCTGGTACATCTCAGCTTGTCCCTGTCGACGTCTGTCGCTGCCTTTGTTATTATCCTCGCCGTCGTACGACGTAACTTCGCTGTGCGATTTCCCCACAGGCTGTTACGCTGGTACATCTCAACTTGTCGCTGTCGACGTCTGTCGCTGCCTTCGTTATTATCCTCGCCGTCATACGACGTAACTTCGCTGTGCGATTTCCCCACGGGTTGTTACGCTGGTACATCTCAGCTTGTCGCTGTCGGCGTATGTCGCTGCCTTCGTTAGTATCCTCGCTGTCATACGACGTAACTTCGCTGTGCGATTTCTCCACGGGTTGTTACGTTGGTATATCTCAGCTTGTCGCTGTCGACGTCTGTCGCTGCTTTCGTTATTATTCTCGCCGTCGTACGACGTAACTTCGCTGTGCGATTTTCCCACGGGTTGTTACGCTTGTACATCTCAGCTTGTCGCTGTCGACGTCTGTCGCTGCCTTCGTTATTATCCTCGCCGTCATACGACGTAACTTCGCTGTGCGATTTCTCCACGGGTTGTTACGTTGGTATATCTCAGCTTGTCGCTGTCGAAGTATGTCGCTGCCTTCGTTATTATCCTCGCCGTCGTACGACGTAACTTCGCTGTGCGATTTCCCCACGGGTTGTTACGCTTGTACATCTCAGCTTGTCGCTGTCGACGTCTGTCGCTGCCTTCGTTATTAACCTCGCCGTCATACGACGTAACTTCGCTGTGCGATTTCCCCACGGGTTGTTACGCTGGTACATCTCAGCTTGTCCCTGTCGACGTCTGTCGCTGCCTTTGTTATTATCCTCGCCGTCGTACGACGTAACTTCGCTGTGCGATTTCCCTACGGGCTGTTACGCTGGTACATCTCAACTTGTCGCTGTCGACAGCTGTCGCTGTCTTCATTATTGTCCTCGCCGTCGTACGACGTAACTTCGCTGTGCGATTTCCCCGAGGGTTGTTACCCTGGTACATCTCAGCTTGTCGCTGTCGGCGTCTGTCGCTGCCTTCGTTATTATCCTCGCCGTCATACGACGTAACTTCGCTGTGCGATTTCCCCACCGGTTGTTACGCTGGTACTTCTCAGCTTGTCGCTATCGACTTCTTTCACTGTCCTCGCTGTCATCGTTGGCCCTATGGTTCGTGTTTAGACCCAAGTTCATTTATTCATCAAAATTTGACTTAGTTTATTGTAAAAATTACTTAAATCTACATGTACAAATAACATACAAACAACATAAACTGCTTCGTTGCATATTCCACTAAGCAGAAAACAAATTGCAGCGATAACAAAAGTATTTTCCCAACATACTCCATTTACGAAAGGTAAAAATAAAGTATGTTCGCAACATACTCTCGTTACAACACGAGACAGAAATTCTTGCTTCATGATGCAGTCCGGTTCTAGCTTTGCTATTCCGGAGCCTTGAATGGTTAGATGAGTTGTATTTGGACCACATACTTTATTTAGAGTTGATACTTGTCGCAAGGCGTAAATCCACTCGTTTGGATTTTGAAGCTGAATCCAATGAGGCCCTTCACCCGACCCTTGTCTTTGGCAGCTGTGCCAATCGGGAATATGGTTAAAAAGTGAAATCTCGCGAGCACTAGCGATTGAGCCCTTATTATGTAAAGGACCTTGTTGCCTGCATAAATATTCTCCTTGATTAGTAGATGCACAACCTTTTACACTTTCTTCGGAGAGAGAGTAGTACTGATCTCGAAGTAGGTTTATTATAAGAAATGGAGATGTTGGTCGTATTTCGGTGAAGGTTTCATCTACAAGTACTGGGACTGGAATCACATGAAATAATTCGAATGGTTCGGCTGATATCAATGGTATCCTGATTTTAAAAATTGCGTGATTTGGTAGAATTCTTCCTTCAATGGTCATTAAATTGTATACGTTAGTTAGATCCAAGATTGCTGCCGGAAGTCTTAGGTCCGAAGGTAAGTGTTTCATTATGCGTCGTAGCTCCTGGCGTAGCTGAGATTGGAGCAACAACAATGAGCTAATTTTTCCATATTGACTGTGAGTAATAACGTCTAAGAGAGAGGCTTGGATACGGTGAAAATTTGTTGTGTTAGTCAAAGTTTGTATTGCAAGGGAGATAAATATCCTTGAAAATTTTCCTTGATGAACTTCCTTAGCTATATTGTCGATTCGTGTTTTCAATTCATCAATGCTGAAGGTTATTGTTTCAGAATGTTGGGATATCGCCTCTTGATTTCGATTCATAAGGTGTACCGTGGCTGCGAGGAATGATTTCTGAGTTTTCATGTAAGAAAGTAAGTGGTCCTCGTTTTCATACAGTACGTCGATTGTATTTGACATTCGCTCGGCATATTTGGAATCCAAAACACCAAACAATGCATTGGCTACTGCATTTCCCACTAGATTTAAGGCTCCCCGTTTTATTCGAGTTGGGATAGAGGTGTGCGACAATAGGTCATTGGTAGTTACCAGGTCCTTTATAAGATGCTGAATTTGAGTTGTTATACTTCTACACTGCTCCTTTGGTTCATTCTATTGCACAGACCTTCCAGGAAGAAACTGGCATTCTGGACGAGTCTTAGTTCCTTGGCATAAAGCTGCATATCATTATATGCTATCATATTACAATCACTGGATATCATGCTCGCTGCGCCGATATTTTCAAAATAAATACCTGGATAAGCTTTGAACGGCTCCAGATGAATTGGCAGTCCTTGACTAATTTGAATTGTGAGTAAGACTAGTAACATCGTTACTACACTGGACCCAATGAATGTTTGATACGTTTCCAAGGTATTTCTTCCGTAGGCGATGTCTTCGGTGTCGATTTGTTGTTATCTTGAATTAACGTTGGTTCAGTGTCGACTGGTAAGGGTACTAGTTTATGTATTGGTCTTTTGAGCAGACCACTGTTAGTCTTAACTTCTACCACTCGAACTAAATTGTCATTTCCTCCAATGCATTTCACAATTCTTCCTAGCTGCCACTGCATTGGCGGTAAGTTATCGTCTTTTATGACAACTAACATCCCAGGAGTAGCGTTATCTTGCTGGCTTCGCCATTTATTTCGATGCTGTAGCTCACATAGACATTCGTGTGACCAGCGCTGCCAAAATTGTGACTTTATGGCGGCGATTGTTCTCCATCGATAATTAAGGCTGGTGTTTAACTAGCATCGATTGTGGATGTTAAGGGTTCTCCAATCAGGAAATGTCACGGATTCAGCGCAGAGAGATCGTTGGGAATTGAAGACAGAGACGTTAGTGGACTTGAATTTAGAATTGCTTCTATCTCTATCATCAGTGTCTCGAGTTCTTCATAGGTAAGATTATCCGATAAGAGATTGCGTTTTAGAAAGTGCTTAGCTGATTTAACAGCGGCTTCCCATAAACCGCCGAAGTGTGGTGCTCGTGGTGGTATAAAATGGAATTGCATACTCCTCTCCGTGCAGAAAGATGCAATTTTTTCTTTGGATGCTGATGAATGTATGGATGGCTCTATATAGTCCAACTGATTTCTCGCTCAACCGAAATTTGTCGCGTTGTCGCAGTAAAGATTTTGACAATTACCTCTTCTTCCTGTGAACCGCTTAAGTGCACATATGAATGCTTTAGTAGTAAGATCGCTAACTACCTCAAAATTGCCTTCGTTGTGAAACAACAAATACTGCCACGTAGACCTTCCGTGGTTGTTTCCCTCTTATTTTAAAGTGTACCCAAACAGGTCCAAAAAATTCTATTCCCGTGTTTACGAAGGCTCGAGCAGGTTGTATCCGCGTCGCTGGTAGATCTCCCATCACTTGCGTCATTAATTTGGGTTTTGCTCTAGCACATCGAACACATTTTTGGACTACCGAACGAGCAAGTGTTTTTCCCCTAATGGGCCAATTCTTCTGACGCACGGCTGCTAACAATCCCTGTGGACCGACATGAAGATTGTTCTGGTGAATCTCTGTTACTATTAATTTTGTGAGATCGTGGTTATATGGGAGCAAGATTGGGTGCTTCGCATCATAGATCTTCCTTAAACACTTGATGTTGCACTTCTTTCATTATAACATTGTTGGCCTGGCTTAGTTCGACCGACGACGGATGGCCTGACAATCGTTTGTTCATATTACAAGTTTTGCAGCTGTATATAAATCTTTTTACATATGCAATAACTCGTTGTAATCGCGCAAACGAGTATTGATGATCAATTCCATTTGTAATAGTGATTCCGACTGTTGTTGCCAGTAAGATTGCGGACCTTTTGACCTCACAATCTGTGTTTCCTTTCTTATAAATCCCTGACAAGGTGGTTTTTGGACCATATAGATATAAGGGCACATAGAACCACGGGGTACAAGATTTTAACTTTTCTGTTGATATTCCTCTGGATACGATGTCAGCAGGGTTTTGCTTAGTTGGGACGTGACGCCATTGCTCAGATAGAGATTTGCTTCTGATAAACTTGATTCGATTTGCTATAAACAGTGATATTTGGATGCCTCCGAGTTTACCCAAGCTAACACAATTTCGGAATCGGTCCAAAAGTATGTATCCAGCTCTCCTAGTTTTAAGTCCTTTGTTACTCGTTGAGTGAGTTTTGTAGCTAACCTTGCGGCGCATAATTCTAATCGTGGTATTGTTGTTGTCGGCGTGATTTCTCCGTCTATTCCTCTTTTAATTTGTGCTACTCTAGATTTTGAACATAGGAAATGAACAGTTATTGTTCTATCGCTATAACTTGACCGAACATAGACGGCGCTTCCCGAGGCATCGATAAAGGATTTTGTTGAATCCCCCTTGCAATTTTGTTATTAAAAATGTGTCTAGGGATCTTTATTTCCCTTATGGCGGCCAGATCCTTCCGAAATATCTCCCAAGTTGTATGCAATTCCATTGGAAGTGCGGCATCCCAGTCGAAACCTTCCTTCCATAATTGCTGTATAAAAATCTTCGCTGTAATCGTTATAGGGTTGACAATGCACAATGGATCAAAAATGTGAGCTATTTCTTATAGTGTCGTTCGCTTGGGCGTCCGCTTATTAATTTGCAGGTTTGAATTAATTAACAGCTCGTCTCGTTGCGGGTTCCAAATAAGCCCCAATGTTGTTAGTGTAGGTGATTCCTTATCTCGAAAATCAGCTTGATTCACTTGATCCTGAGCTGTAATATGTTTAAGAAGATGCGGTGTATTGCTGCACCATTTACGTAGAGTAAATCCGGCTGATTTCAGAATCTTTACTAACTGCCCTTGCATTTCAAGGGCCTCTGATATACTATTAGCACCGGACATGACATCATCCATGTTAAAGTCGTTTGCCAGTATTTTTGGCTCCTAATGCGTTCTTGTGTGCGTTCTCAATGGCCAATTGTTGCAGGCAACGTGTTTCTAGATAACCGGTAACCGAAAACGTAGTAGTATAGAGAAAATATCGTCTTGAATGGTGGGACCGGCTAATAGAATATCATTTAACGAGAGATTTGTCGATGTTTTCATAGATGCATCAAACGCGACTCTAAGCTTTGTCGTGGAGCTATCTGGTTGTAGGGGCAATCCGCTCTTTACGTTCCAAATATAAAAAATGTTGTAAAGCGGCCTTGCGAGTCTTTCCTTTGTAAAAATTGAATCTTGATTCGCAGTACAAATTCAATATACAATAAAACTACGTATTTGTTATCTTGGCAATCGTTTTATTGAGTATTGACGTTATTCGCCTGAGCTGCGTAGATTGACTAAAACTAGTTGATAATTAATATTATATTAATGACGTTAATCGTGGCTGCATGCCAGAAAAGTGACACATGACAAGAGAAAATCTTAATGTAAGTAATAGATTTAAATGTAAGTACTAGATAGAAATATGAAATGATTTATATTAGGATTTAGTCATCTACAATTGAATAATGGTAGGTATAATTAACTTTAAAGATTAATTTACAGTATTTAATAGATTTTATGTTTTAGGATGATAAATCTAAATTAATGTATGTATGAATGTATGTATTTTATGTATGAATCTCCAACATACCGCCGCCCTTGAACCACCTGGTTCAATGATTAATGATAAATTATGGATTCATAGTTAAACTGCTTTGCTGTACGATGTCTGTGTATCTTGTTGATCATTGAAGCTATCCTCGTTGGATATTGGCAACACACGTATTTTATTGATGGGCCGCATTGTCTCTCCCGACTGCGTTTTAAGCGTGACGACTCTTGTCAGGCCATCGGATCCAGGATGCAATTTGATGACCCTACCCAGAGGCCATTGATTTACTGATGTGTTATAATCTTTTATGATGGAATGGATGGAAACCATCGATGTTTATAGGACATTGTTTATCCATCCACTTCGATCTGCTCTGCAATGTAGTAAGATACTCCATGTACCAACGTCGCCAAAAGTGTTGCGATAATTGCTGCACCATTTGCCATCTAGTTAAATAACCTGGTTTTAAATGCGTGATGTCGATTTCTGGGATCTTTGTGGATGAATGCCCTATTAAAAAGTGCGATGGTGTGAGTACAATCTCCGTGGAACTAATCGAGCATTAAGGCTTTGAGTTTAGTATGCTCTCAATTTCAGCGAGCAAGGTGACCATTTCCTCGTGGGTCGAGATCGTGTTGCCAATCACACGCCTCAAGTGATATTTCGCCGCCTTTACCCCAACCTCCCAGATACCCCCAAAGTACGGTGCTGCAGGAGGTATGAAGCGCCAAGGATATATATTGTCTGTGGAAATAATCAAAGATGAGTTTCGAATTTTTAATTAATTTATTAAACTCTTCGCTTAGCTTGCGATCAGCGCCGACAAAATTTGTGCCATTATCACTAAAGATTTCTTGGCCCACTCCTCTTCGGGCAATAAATCTTTTCATTGCACCCAAAAAGGCCTCAGTAGTCAAGTTCCAAATGGATAGCTTTGGTGCTTAGGCAAATGAAAAGACAAATGTAAGATTTGAAAGCCCTTTGCCCTCGCCCTTTCCGCATATGAATGGATATTGGTCCAGCATAATCGACGCCAACTTTTAGAAACGGACGAATAAATTCTACGCGACAGCTTGGCAGGTTTCCCATTAGTTGGGTTCTTACTTGCGCTTTAACTTTGGCTCAAACGACGCATTGACTGATAACCTGTCGCACTAAACTTCGGCCCCTTGCTATCCAATAATCTTGCCTTGAAATGGCTAACGTCAGTGATGGTCCGGCATGTTTATTGTCAATATTAATTGTATGTATTAACAGTCTGGTGAGCTCTGATTTGGGGTGCAAAATTGTGGGATGTCTGGTGGAAAATGACGCATCGGCATTCTCCAAACGACCGCCGACGCGAAGAACTTCAGATTTGTCTAGAAATGGATTCACTGACTTAATCATGCTGGTTTTTTTAATTTCTATGCCCATTCGTAGTTGCTCCATTTCGCCTCGATAGAATTTATGTTGCTTATGTTTGCATTGCAGTGGGCGCCGTGGCTCAGTGGATAGGAGCATGGACTGCTGAGCAGGGGGTTCATGGTTCGAATCCCAGTAACACCAAAGTATTTTTCGCGAAAGTTTGACAAACATCCGAGAGTAATAACTTGTCACTGAGAGCTTCTCAATTCGCCGTTCGGATCCGGCATTAAATTGTAGGTCCCTCCATTTGTGTTCAAAAATATGCATGCTCAACACAAATGGTTGCGAGAAGTCAGGCCTTGGAACGTATGGTCAGTCGCGCCGATATTATTAATATTATGTTTTCATAATTTGAATAGTGCCCGGAATAACTCTTCTCGAGTCAAACAGGTTGAACTATAGGTGTTCTTGCTTCGTAGTTTTGAGATGTATCTTAGCACGTACGCTAAGATAGACTTCAGCTTCGTTAAATTTGAATACTTCAATATCATTTGGTCTAACCAGTGAGTATTTTCCGTAGTGGTAATGAAGATAAATGCCTTGTTGTTTTCTTCTTCGACGAAACCGTAGTTGCTTTGCTGTAAAGGCCAGTGCTCCATTGATTGATGCAGCCAACCGGGACCACGCTACCATATTTGATGTTTGGCTAGTTCCTTTGGATGTAAGCTCTTAAAGCGGACCCGTCGAACACGACTCTCATTTTAGTTGTCGCTCTGGAGTGCTTCAATACCCCGTGATGTAGTAAATAATGGCCGATGTCGTTTATTAGGGATTGTGGAATTTCCTTCCTATGATTTAGGGTTTGGTAATCGCTCATGAAGTTGGATGGCACTGGGCAATGATCTGCCTAGTTTTCGGTTTACTTCTTGAATGGTAACCCTACAGTGAATCGGCCATCAATGTCTAATTTTACGTGGGCGTTAAAATGGCTCTCACACATGGATTCCTCTGGCGATAGACTTGGTTTTGGATTTGAGATGGATTCTAACTCCCAGAATCTGCATAAAGTTTTGTCTAAGTCGATGTTGTGGCGTGCCGTGAACATCGAGACCAGGCTATTTTCTGTTTTGTTGTGATTGTTGTTGTTGTATTTCTGGTAGACGGTTCGGACATACAGTAAATGTAGTTTTCGTATGCCCAGCTTGGGCACCTCCCATAAAGCTAGTTTGAGACCCGGAGTTTAATAGTGCTCGACACATGCAAATCTGCATTTGATGCATTTGAATCCAGTATTTTAATCAAAGCTGTTGGAAGAATCGTACATTTCAAAATATTTGGTGAGCAATGAACAGTCAGGATTCCTTCGTTTGTGTTGAACGGCTGGTTGAAAATGGAGTTCGGTTGCTGACTATCCTCGGCGTGAAGGAGGGTATGGTGCTTTCTAGAACAAAGTTGTCATCGAAGCTTCGATGGGCATTTCTCAATTAGATGTCTTCGACTCAAGCAGTTGAGCACTTGTATGTAGTGGTATCGGTAGTAACGTGACTTTTTTAACTTTGAATGGAGCTATTGGCTTTTTTAAGGACATGCTATGCTGGTGGTTTCTAAGGTGTCTATTCGCCTTGCTAGGAAGTCCATAAAGTTCGAAAATTGAGGATTTTCTAAATCAGTTGTATGCTCAGAAAGATGAGCCAGTGGTCTCGTGTTTCGGCGTTTTCCCCTAACGCCTTAAGCCCACGGATGACTTCATCAGAAGTATCCATTAGTCGCTTCACATTGTCGGTTGTAGCAGTATTAATTGATGGTTGCTCTATGAAAGTGCGTAAGAATGCATTAATACTATGGCGCTTGCGGTCGTAACGATCCTTTAATTTATTTAGAGCACCGATGTAATTGCCCTCCGTTATGTTAATATGACGCAAAAGAATCGCTGCTTCAGCGCGAAGGAATCCTATTAGTACTGAAATTTTTGTACCGGGCTTAAGCTGGTGGATGCATGAATAGTACTACAGAACAAGTGGTAAAAGGATTGCCATTCACGGTAGTCCCCTGAAAATGGGGGTATGTGAATTTTCGGCAATTTAATTTCATGATGCGTCCCGTTGTTTATCGCGTTAAAAGAAACATCGGGTGACCTGTTGCCCGCAGCAATAGATCTTGCTCGACTACGAGTATTGAGACCAGTAACTGCCGTGTAGTAGTTCTCTTCATAGACCAAGTCTGATTCCTCGTTTGGATCGATAGAAAAAATTTTACTTTCAATTAAAGTGAATTCAGCCATTAATTGCTCTACACGAGAAAGACGCGTTCTAAATTCCTCAATCGGAGTATCTTCGTTAGCGTTTCTAATGAAATTTATAATGTTCGTTAACCGTTATTTGTTGGAGGCGCGCTGTTTTTTAAGAGGGAATTGTTTTATACTGCGTTTATTTACAGTTGATAGAATTTAATTTAATTGAAATTGCTTACCTTAAAGTGGCTGCTCTACTCGGAGCTAACACGTGGTTTGATCCTATTTCGTTCCTGCTGTTGTCGAAACGTACTATTCGTTCCATCCAAACTTCCCAAAATAGCCACCCGTATTGCATGCGCGGATGTTCGCCAATTGGTAATGGCAACTTTCGATGGACTGCTGATTATATTCGCAGAGTAATTGGCGCTAATAATTCCACCGTAATTAGTGCGACTAATAGATGGACCCAATTTATGATTAGGTTGAATGATGATATACGATTGCACACGTGGACGATACAGATGGTTGATAAAATCAACTTACGATCGTATGCTGATATATGCATGTACCCGTAATTGCAAATAATGGTACAAGAGTGTAGTTTCCACGGTATTCTTTGATACTCACAATTATGAGTCACGGTGGACTGATATTGTCAATAGAAATTTCTTCCATTTGTCCCAATCGAAGGTATTCTTCCAT
The DNA here is from genome assembly GCA_947095585.1 of Nephrocerus scutellatus. Lineage (NCBI taxonomy): Eukaryota > Metazoa > Arthropoda > Insecta > Diptera > Pipunculidae > Nephrocerus > Nephrocerus scutellatus. Next base: position 41,138,032 of record OX352762.1, read on the forward strand.
GAAATTTTCATAAAGAATTCTTTGCTGCTCATCTTTATTTAATCTCTTTTCTAAGGAGAAAAATCGTCTTTTCGCGATCTGCTTTGAATCACCTAATTCCGATGGAATTAGGAATTAGACACGCAAATGGCAGCCTTACTACAAATTTTCCATTCCACTGTTCACGAGAAACGGTTCTTTCGAAGTGTTTGGTGCATCTTTTTGTCAGCGGGAGTTAAGGCCGATGTGTCTTCATCTACTTCTTCCATTCGCCAGAACTTCTCTACTATGCTATTGAGTAATTCATCTTCCGGGCATACTCCACATGTTGTGATTATAGGAGCAAATCCAGGAACTCTTCCCGATACTATCCACCCAAGATGGGCAAGTCGTCTGATAGTTTTATTTGTCCGACAGCAAGTAATTCATGGTAAAATTCGGCTCCTAACAATAAATCGATTGTGCCTGGTCGGTTAAAATCTGGATCTGCTTGGTGGATATTAGCTGTAATTTTCCATTTCGATATATTCAGATGATGGATAGGTTGTGGTGAAATTATGTCCCTTAGGACAAATGCTTCGATTCTAGTGGTATAGGAACCTCTGTTTGATTGTATCGTTATGTTGACTCGGTGTTTTGACTCTTGCTTTTTATGGCCTATGCCTTCGATGGTTAGTGAGTCCGATTTAGTGGTCAGCTTAAGTGCACGTACTATTCTTTGTGTAATAATGTTCACTTGTGAACCGGAATCTAATAGTACTCGGCAGTCTATTGTGTGGTTATTATTACCAGTAATCTTGACCTTGGGGCCGTCCCTAGAAGTACAAATGGACGTTTCGGTTGATTAAGTAGTGCACTAATAGCGAGATTTGGCTCATTCGTTGATGTACAATCTGTTGAGGGGTCTCCTCTCTTGGCTACAGTTGATTTCTTACCTGGACGACTATTGTCTTTATCAATATGTAATAGCGTGTGATGCCTACCATTGCATTTGAAACAACTACTGGAACTGCAATTCCTCACAAAATGCCCCGATCGTAGACAATTAATACATAAATCACTTTGTTTTTTAGGATGTTTAATCGCTTCGACGGTGTGAGCTCCATGAACCTTGGACATTTGTGTATGTGATGGTTGCCCTTGCAATTTAAGCAATTTGAATGCTGCCGATAAAGTTTTGAGTCCTAACTTGTGCGATAGATTTTCATCTAGCTTGTCCTTAGTGCCAAGCGCCTCAAGTGATTGGAAATGATTTTCCAGGAACTCGAGAAATTTCGTAAATGAAGGAAGTTTTCGTGGATGGATCAGCGATTGCTCATATAGCGTATGTGTATCCCTATCCAGCTTTTTTACAAAAATGTGCAGCAATATTGGATCCCAGCTGCTCGTATCTAAGCCTAAGCCTTGCAATCCTAACAGAGATTCTTGAATTGAGTCATGCAGACTACGAATTGATTTTGCATTCCCAAGTTGCGAATTCGGATGGGATAACAATTTTGCCAACCATGATGCCACCAATAGACGTGGATTATCATAGAGATCGGTCAGGATCTTCCATGCTGCCTTATAATTAGCTCCTGATACGGAAAGGTGTCGAATCAATTTTTCAGCCTCTCCCGTTACGCTAGATTTAAGGAACCATATTTTTTGTGCATCCGACATTTGTTGATTGTGAATCATCTCTGTATATAAATCGTAGAACTGCTGCCATTTTAAATAGTTACCATCGAACTTAGGTAACTCAACCTTTGGCAATTTCATTGTAGTATGATTAGAAACTGGTATTTCTTGAGATGTTTCAATACCTCCATAAAGTCCTTCCAGTGACGTGGTCACACGTTGTTGCATATTTTAATACTCTTCGATATCATATTAACTTACTTCGTTCTCCAACCTTTGGTATATGGGGTGCGATACACTTAGTTCAAACCAATTTATCCAACGAATCCTAAAACGTCAATTAACGAGTTTTGGTATGTTTGGTAGATTGATAACGACTTCATTTATTCATCAAAATTTGACTTAATTTATAGTAAAAATTACTTAAATCTACATACACAAATAACATACAAACAATATAAACTGCTTCGTTGCATATTCTGCTAAGCAAAAAACAAATCGCAGCGATAACAAAAGTATGTTCCCAACATGCTCCATTTACGAAAGGAAAAAGTATATGTGAACTTCGCTCAAGGTGCTAACGAAAGCCGAAATGCAATGCTGGCAAAATCGGCTATGTGGGAAATTCATTCTTCTCACGATAGGAGAAAATGCAATGTAAGCATAATTTGGCATTATGCTGCGCTTGTCGTCTGCCTGATATGAGCAACCTTGAACGAGAGTTCAACAATTCGTCTAAAGCTAGCTACACTCACGCTCGTTTAAGGTCCAGGTCAAGGTGTCGACCATAGCTCACGTCACCCAAGTTCACGTCAGGCTCTCAACGCTCACGTCAAGGTGTCGCTCACGGGTCACGCTAGACTCAGGCTCACGCATCGCTCAAGGTTCACGCTAGACTCAGGCTCACGCTCACGCATCGCCCAAAATTAACGCTCGTCTCAGGCTCACGCATAGCTCAGGGGTCATGCTAGACTCAGGCTCACGCTTACGCATCGCTCAAGGTTCACGCTAGACTCAGGCTCACGCATCGCCCAAGATTAACGCTCGTCCCAGGCTCACGCTCACGCATCGCTCACGGGTCACGCTAGACTCAGGCTCACCAATATTAATTTGAACCCCTGGTCACCGTGAGTTTACCCCGGCTGGGAAAACTCCGTTACACCAGTGATGAACTCAGTGTATTGGTTCACTTTGGTTTTTCAGCTTATTTACGTTTTCCAGGGCTAGGGGCTTTGGGCCAACGCCAAATAAAAGCGAATTGGAGGCTTATGCCGACTTAAAAATCCGGTTTTGCATTTAAATGCAACGCTCGACTGAACTTTAATTAAATTGCATAAATGATGTGATTTTAATAACTGAAAGATATAACAAATGAAATAATTTATAAGACAATAAAAAAAACCAACTTACGTTCGTCGGCCTCGCAATTCCTTTTCTCGAAAATCGTACAACAATTGAATTATTTTTCTTTTCGAATTCAAAAAGGAAGTTTGCGAAGTTTATCAACGTAATTTTAGTTTAAAAATAATAATAATGGAGAACTTGATTGAGCCATATTAATTCTCGGAAGTTTTTGGTCAGCAGCACCACATCACCTTCCACGACTTCGCGATAATCTTGATTGTTCTGTTTCACTTTGGCGATCATTGGCAGATATTCGCGTTCCCAACACCGTTGAAATTTTTGCACCAAGTGGGCTACTCGGTTTCGACTCAACCGCGATAAGTCGTTTCGTTCATTGACTGGACAAAGCGCTTGCGGCGCATCTCGACCGCCAAACAATGCCAAGTTCGGAGTTAACTGCTCTTCATCTTCCGGATTGATCGGAGTGTGATTCAACGGTCTCTTGTTGGTTATCAACTCAGCTTCGATCAGCGCGTTTCTCAGAACGGATTCACTCGGCACTTCGCTCGCCAAGCAGAATTTGATACACTTTTTTAAATTCTCTATATTAACTTCACTTGCCCGTGGGTCGGTCGTCGGTCGTCTGTCGTGGAATCTTGCGATCAATTTTTAACCCACTTCCCAAAGCCCGATTTTATTGAAATTGAAATGCACACATGTGTATTTCCGGAGACAACACTTTCTATTAAAATTTGAGGACCGTCAGGCCACGGGGTCGGGGGGCTCCCATACAAACATTTTACAAAATTTTATTCGATTTTCTTCAAATTTTATACACATGTGTATCTCTGATAGACAACACTTTTTATACAAATTTTCGAGACCCCGGGCCCCGGGTTCGTGGGGCCCCATAATTTTTTTTTATAAAAATTAACCCGATTTTCTTCAAATTTTTTATACGCGTGTATCTCAGATAGACAACACTTTTTGTAAAAATTTTGGAGACCCCGGGCCCCGGGTTCGTGGGACCCCATAAATTTTTTAAAAAAAAATTAGCCCGATTTTCTTCAAATTTTATACACATGTGTATCTCTGATGGACAACACTTTTTGTAAAAATTTTGGAGATCTCGGGCCCCAGGGTCATTAGGCCTAAAAATTTTTTTTTTAAAAAATTAACCCGATTTTTTTAAATTTTATATATGTGTGTATCTCCGATGGACAACACTTTTTGCAAAAATTTTGGTGGCCGGGGTCTTGGGGCCCCATATAAATTTTTCAAAAAAATTAACCCGATTTTCTTAAAATTTTTTACGCCTGTGTATCTCCGATGGATGGGCCCGAAGGGTGCCCACATAAATTTTTTTGAAATTAGCTCGATTTTCTTCAAATTTTAAACACATGGTGTATCACTGATGAACAAAACTTTTTGTAAATTTGTTGGAGTGATAGGACCCTGAGACCCGTGTGGTGTCCATGTAAATTTTTTAAAAATTAGCCTGAATTTCTTCAAATTTTATCACACACCCATCTCCTATTAGAGAATTTACATGAAAAAATTGAATTTTTATGGGTTGTTTTTTTATGTATCCGATTAGACGCTTCAAACCTCCTCCTGTCCATGGCGAATAAACTGGAATGAAGCGCCAGTTCAGTTGCATTTTTTTTTATAGTCGCTTTCGACAGGTTACGTTGCATTTCTCGGATTTATTTCTTCAATAGGCGATTGGCTCCAACAAAGTTTGTGCCGTTATAGGAAAACAGCGTTTTCAATGGTCCTCGTCGAGTAATCAAGCGACGGATTGCTAGTATCTGGTCCGATGACATATCGCTCACTAACTCTAAGTGAACTGCTAGGAAGGTGAGACAAGTAAATATCATACCCCAGCGTTTGACTTCACTTCGACGTTCACGAACTACGATGGATCCAAAACAATCAACACAAACGAAAGTGAACGGTTTTTGATCAAAGGCTGTCCGTGACAAGTGGAGATTTCCCATTGTTGGTCTGATCGGCTTGAATTTCCTATTCTTGAAATTGATTTCACGGCTAATCCTGAAGGCGTCGCGAGTCAATCTGAAAGCTTCCTCAACTGTTTCATGGCTGTTGAAATAATCGCCGACATACGTAAAGCGTTGAAGAGCATTTGGGGCTTAAGGATGCGACAGGCGAAATTTTTCGGCATGGTGATTCTTTACATATTGCGCTTGCGATAGCGATAAAGTTGGACCGAACATCATTGATTGTATCACGTACGTTTTTAGCTCCTTCAATTGATCTCCATCTCGCCATATAAATCTTAGACACTGCTGGTCTTGCGTGATCCGGATCTGTGGAAATATTTCTGCGACGTCTGCATTGACCCACACACGATTCTCTCGAGTTCGACTCAACGCGGCGTGCAACGCAATCAAATTTTCCGAACCTTTTAACTGACAGCTGTTAAGAGTCACATTTATTACTTCGGCTGCGACGTCGGCGACGCATCTCCTTTTGAGCGGGATTTTATTTTTATTGATGATGGTAAAAAGCGGACAAATCCATTTTCGTGGCCACTTTCCTTCCAAATCTTCCAGAGTTGCTACCCTTGCGTATTCTTTCTCAATCAACTGACTGACGTGTTCATTCATCCACTTCAATGACTCAAAACCTCTTGCCAGATTTCGTTCTTCGCTTACTAAACGCCATCTTCAAATTGTTTGGTAAGATTTCGTTGTCACTTTTCCACAGTAGGCCGATTTCAAATCGACCGTCCTTGAAGTTCAAAGTCGATTTCATGATTTTCTCGGCACGTTCGTCGCAGGACTTTCCTGCCTACGCCAAGTCCCTCAATTGCGAAGAAACGTTTCTCCATATCACTACCATTTTGACTAACAGCTTCCAACTTCAAATCAGGAATGCAATAAACATTTTGCAGAGCGAATTTTTCTCGACATGAAAATCCGGAAAGGGTGACGTTGCATCTTAAGGCTTGTTCAGAGCGATTGATTCCGTTCGTCTAGCGAATGTTCAATGTCCATCATACTAATCGTGGAACCGTCATCCAAAAATGCATAATCGTCGACAAAGGATCCATCAACTCCATGTATTCGTACGGCGACTACTCGCTGTCACCAAAAATTTGTCCTCGTTGTGAGTTTGATGACTAAGAACTACTGAATGCGAATTTGAATTTTTTGGACCAAAGTTACTGTTGAGCTGCGACTGGATTGGCTGCACCTCGCACCTTTTCTTTCGCGGACTCGATGCTCACGCGACGCTAGGCAATTGAAGCACACTTTCTGGGACGACTTTTCGCAAACGAAGCACTTCTTGGACTCAGCTTCGCATGTCGAATGCACATTGACGGACTTACTTTTTGGCTTTGATGTTTGATCTGGCTGGTTTGAGTAGATAGCATCCGTTAGATGCGGAAGTCTTTGCCACTGTTGCATCACAAATTCAGCAAATGATTCAACATTTTGGTTCTCGACGACACGTTTCATATCATCCAACTTTGCAAATAGAGATGGCATGTTTCCCAACTTCTCGGCAAGCATTGCGGTCAGGTAATTGTTATTCAGCTCCTTATGCATGTTGAGTGACTTTAACTGCGCGACTTAAGTTTCAGGGCGATCGCATATATTTCAAACTTTGGTTCCTTGAAGCCACTCAGCGTCGGAAACCTCAACAGATCGTTTGTAAGGCTCTTCAGGATAACGTCCTCTCGGCCGTAACGTTGCTTTAAATTGTCGATAATTCCCCACGGGCTCAAGCCAAATGTCAGCTGATCCAAAACCTTGCTTCGCCTACAAGAGCTTTCGTTAAACGACCAACATTGGAGACGTCATCGATCGAAGCCAACTTCGTCGTCCGTTCAAACACTGCCTGGAAAAAAGGCCATTCCTTGGAGTATCCGGAGAACGTTGGCAGATCTTCGAGTTGAGTTTGCTTCATTAATTTTGCCAACTGAATGAGGGCAGAACCAACCGCATCGTTTGAAGCTTCTAATTTATCCGCTCGCTCGAGTGTACGAAAGGCATCATCATCGTTCAACGCTTTTGTGTAATGCTTTGATGCCAAAGATTTTAGAGGTTTTCGGGTGTGTGTACCAAGTGATGACAAGCTCGAACGACTGTCCGAACTGTACTCATCAACTTTTTCATCGACGCAGTTTTTCCTTTTCAAAAAATTGGAGAATCGGTCGCTTAAAACGGATTTAATGTCTTCATTATCGTCGATATTTTGATTGCGACGATCAGGAACCAGACTTTTCATGAGCTTGCCTCAGCCTCTCATTCTCGGTCGCCTGTTCCATGAAGTCGGACTTCATTTTGTCCCGTTGGTTTCGCAAACAATCCTCACGTTCCTGCGCCTGTTCAAGCTCGTCCATGAGCTGCTCTGCCGACGGCACATCACCGTCTGAGGGCTTTTCTTGATGCGAAGTGATTTTCTTTATTTTCGGCTTTGCACCCAATCTGGATTCGTCAAGGTTTTTTGTTGGATATGGCGGACCACCGCATGGTACACACTTCCATGGCAAATCCTTAATGGTTTTATCAACGCCAACGCATTCGTAATGCAGCCATTTATTGCACGCATCGCATTGAACCAAATTTTGTTCGCGATAATCCTTGCAACAGGCTGAGCATTTACTTGGCATTGTTTTTACAAACTAACAATTATGTTTTCAAGCGTATTTTATGAATTAAAAAAAGAATTTATTCTTTTTTATTTATTTATAAAAAAACATTTTGAAAATTATTGTCTTAATAATAGACTTCAATGTAATACAAGTTATAAAACAAATGCTATTTAACAATACTGCACAACAATATTGGATTGAATATTAAAGAATACTGATCATCTCTTATTCTAAAGTGTTGTCTTATATACTATTCGTAGAGTGATCCAACTTGTGTTTTTGGTTGTGAAATAGTTTTGGACTTTGAACTTGTTTACGTCTTTGAAGGAGTAAATATGTTATTGTCTTTACTTTTGGCCTTGAATGAATATTAAAAAGTGTATTGAATATATACGTCGTAATTGACCATCTGGTGTTTTGATTATAGGATTGGCCTTGAATTGAAGATGTAAACATGTTGGCAGAATTCGCATTGCAAGATAAGATTGGCCTTGAATATTATAGTGGTAAACAAGATATGAATGTTCAGATTTAAGGGGTGCGTGCTTTGGATATATGATGATTAATATAAGTAATATAAGTTGGATCACGCAATTACAGTTATGAATAAATGATGAAATATGGAATATTTCATATGATGGAAGTGGTTTGTATGGTGCTATTTTCTATGTTAACACCCCCACCGCTAGCCTAAGGCTCCGACGAAGTAAGAGTTTTTCTTAATATTATATTTTTATATTTTAAAAAGTTATATACTAACAAAATGATAATTAGTATAGATATTATAGATATGTATGATGTATGATAATATATTTTTTCTTTATTATTTTTTTTATTTATTTTAGAAATATTTTTCGGCAATACAATTCCTGGGATTATTTCTTTGATTTTTTCCTCTGTAAAATTTTTCATTTTACAATATGCTTTTTCAAATTTTATAATATTTGTAGTACAATTGTTTCTTATTTTGTTTAAGTTTTTCTCTAACATATCTTTTACATTTTTATCATATATACTATTATTTTGATCTATTATAAAGGTGTTTTCGTTTAATGATATGGCTTTATTGTTTTTGTCTGGCATTGGATCTGTTATAATAGTGGAATATGAGGAGTTGGAATATTTGGGTATTAAGAGAATTATTATAATGAGTTCATGTTCAAATATTACAGCTATTTTTGTGTCTTTTAGGCCTTGCATATTTTTGGCTAGTTTTAGTTCCTGTTCTGTTAAAATATTTCTTGTAAGTATACCGAGTTTGCTTGTTAGAATAATTTGTTCTATGTCGTCTATGTGATGTCGGAAAAGATTGATGTCATAATTAATTTGATAAATATGTTGTATGTAATTTATTTCTTTTTTTTATCTTAGTAATGTCTTTTTTATTTAGTTCGTTAAAGTCATTTAAAAATTGTGTAATATTTTTTTGTTGGTTTTGAATATGATTAGTTATATTTTCTATTTGTTGAGTTATCTTAAAATTGAATGAAACTTGTTTATTATTTTCCGAAATTAATTCTTTGTTTTTTTATTTAAGTGCTTTTAGTTGAGATTTTATTTAGATTTCGTCTTGGGAATCCATTGTGCCTGCTATATATTTAAGTCCTGTACCTTTTTATGAAGTAAATTGTCATTTCAATTTTCATTATATGATTTTATTAATTAACAAAGGTGAATTAGATAGTAGAGTGGTGAGTTCTTTATGTGGTTTTTATTTAATTTATGAATCTTTCTTAATGTTTCTTTTATTATGTTTTTTCTTTGTTTGAATTGTAGGTGAGTCATTATTTTGATATTTCTTTTTCCGTTTTATGTGTGATTTATAAAATTTTAAATTATTTTGTTTGTCGATTATATGATTTTCATCTATTTTTTCTGTATCAAGTTTTCTGAATTTTGTATTATTTTTTCTACCACGAGTTTCTTTAATAAAGTTAGTTCCTGGTTGTATTTCTATATCTTCTCTTTCTTTATTTAATTTCTTTATGGTTGTTTGTTTTTTCTTCAATATTTTCTCTTTTATAGAATTATATTCGTTATTATGTATTTTTCCATTTTTGAAGTCAATTGGTTTTTTATCAGTAGTTGAATGTATGGTATTGTTATAATAATTTATAATTTTTAATATCTTTTCTTCAACAGTATTATTATTTGTGTTTGGATCATGCCTTAATAACCTAATGTGTTCGTTGATTGTGTTATGTAATCTTTGTAATCTTTCTACATCTGAATTGGATGTGTGGTTATAATTTGAAGTATAATGGATTTCTATGTTTTCGTTTTGTAAGAATTCTTTTAGTGGAAGGGCTTTAAATCCTAGCTCGTTGTCTACAATCAATTTATTTATTGGTCCAATAGCAGCGATTAATGTTAGAATACTTCTTTAAAATGCTGTCCATATTCTTGCTGTAATTTTTATTGCTTGAGAAAATTTGCTGAATTTATCTATGAACGTGACAAAGAGTTGTTTTTCAAGTGAATAGAAAACGTCTGCATGAATAATTTCGTTTGGTGCTGAAGGGGTTTCCGATAGTTGATATTTATTTTTAATTGGATTTCGATCATATTTTTCTAAATTAGATATTTCGCAATTGTTGATAAATTGGGTTATTCTAAAGTTGAACTTTGGATGATAAAATTTTAAGAATAGTTCTTTATATACTTCTATGATTCCTCTGTGATTATTTCTGAGATGTTCATTTTTAATGATTTCAAATAATTCTTCTTCATTTGTTATGTCCTTTAGGAATGTGTTAGTTTTAATTATTTTTAATTGTCCTTGTTCTGCAAAATATTTTTGATAAACATATTCTAGTGTTTTTATGAATTCTTCGTTATCTGCATAAAGACAGTTTAAGGATTTTGGATTGAAATGCGATTTTAAGAGTATTAATGCTGTTTCTTCATCTAGTGATTTGATATGAATAACTTTTCTATTTTTATTAAAAATTTTTATTTGCTTAATTCTTAATGAACCGGAAGTAATTTTAAAGATTGCTATTTGTGTTTTAAATATATTTAAAGGGGATTTACTAAGTGGAAATATGTTTGATCCATTTTCTTCATTTCTTTCTGTAAGATTTATTTCTATTCGGGAGAGTGCGTCTGCATTTTTGTTTTTGGTTCCTTTTTTATACGTGATTTCATAATCAAATTCGGATAATTTTAGTCTCCATCTTACTAGTTTTGAATTTGGGTCTTTTATTGAGAAAAGCGAAGTTAAAGGTTTATGATCGGTTTCTATTGTAAATTTACGTCCAAAAAGATATGGTCTGAAATATTTTGTTGACCAGACGATTGCTAATAGTTCCTTTTCAATGGTGCTGTAATTTAATTCATGTTCATTTAATGTTCTGCTAGCGTAACATATCGGATGATTATTTTGAGAAAGTATTGCTCCTAATGCATAATTACTAGCATCTGTTGTAAGGGTAAATTTGTTTGTAAAGTCAGGGTAACTTAGTATTGGATCGTTTATTAATAATTTTTTTAGTGTGTTAAAACTTTCTTGATATTTTATATTTGAAATGTCTATTTTAGTATTCTTTTTTAAGAATGATGTAATTGGTTTTGCTATTAATGAATAGTCTTTAATGAATTTCCTATAATAACCAGTGAGTCCTAAGAATTGTTTAATTTGTTTCGTAGTTTTTGGTATTGGAAATTTATTTATGCATTCAAGCTTTTTGAGATTTGGTTTTATTCCATTTTGTGTCACTATATGACCAAGAAATTCTGTTTCTTTCTTTAGAAACTCTGATTTATCTAATTGAATTTTTAGATTTGCTTTCCTTAAACAATTAAATATTAAATTGATTGAATGTATATGTTCTTGTATTGAAGTAGAGAAGATGATAATGTCGTCCAGATAGACTAAACAAATCTTATTGATATAATCCTTTAAGATATTGTTCATAAGTCTTTGAAATGTCGCTGGGGCTGTCTTCAGTCCAAATGGCATTCTTAAGAATTCATAATGTCCTCCTTCTACGCTAAAGGCTGTTTTATGAATATCTTTTTCCTCAATTTCTATTTGACGAAATCCCTTTGCTAAGTCAAGGGTTGTGAAATACTGGCATCTGCCCAGTTTATCTAGTATATCATCAATATTTGGTAGAGGGTACTTGTCGTCTATTGTAACTTCATTTAGTTTACGATAGTCTATGACAAGCCTCCACTTTTGTTTTCCACTGGCGTCGACTTTTTTCGGTACAATCCACACAGGGGATGAATAAGGCGAATGGCTCGGCCTTATGATGTTATTTTCGAGGAATTCTTGAATCTGGGTTTTGACTTCATCTTTATGTATGTAAGGATATCTGTATGACTTCGCGTTTATTGGTACATTATCAGTAGTACGTTTTTCATGTTTGATTGCATTTGTAAAAGAGAGATCTGAATTTTCTTGATAAAAATGTTTGAATATTGATTTATTATTTTCAATAATTTTTGCTTCTCTTCTGCGTTGAGATGTTGAGTTCGTATTTGTTCCGTTAATGATTTATTATTATATTCTTCTATTATAGAGAAATTTTTTATATTAACTTCTTCAATTTCATTTGGATTTATTTCAATTGGACTTTGGCATATCACATTCGTTTGAACTTCAATCTTATGATTTTCAACATTGTAAATTCCTTCGTCAAAAATTACTTCGTTTTTCAAGAACTTCTGCTTCTTGAGGTAAACTAGTCCTTTTTGTTGGTTCACCAATAATTGTAAGGTATGGTTGTTTAATCTTTCAAACAACATTTGTATAGTTTGTCCATTGATTTCTAATAGATTATGTTTGTAATCTATTTTAGCGTTAAATCGTTTTAGTATGTCGTTTCCAATAATACCGTCGTATTTATCATGGAACGCGCAGACCAAAAAGTCAATTTTTTGCTTTAGATCACCAAATTCTTTAAAAAGAGGAACTGATACTCTTTCAGTTACATTTATATTATGTTGTAGTGTTTTAATTTGAATTTTATTAATTGGTACTTTCCATTTAGGATTACAAAGACCTGGATTTATAATAGTTTGTTGTTTGTTTGTTGCTCCAGTATCGATAATAAATTTTAATGGATTTTTATTAGATTTAATTTTTACATATAGTAAATCTCCTCCGAGGCTCGTGAGTGAAAATTTTCGCTTGTTTCACATTTATTTATCTCCATTGGCTCAACAGTTTGTTGTTGTTTGGTATTTGGTAAATTATTTTGAATCTCACTTGTTAATTGATTATGATTTGGTTGTCTATAATTATTATAGGAGTCATATCGTAATTATTAAATTGTTTGTTCCTATTTTGATATTGATCAGGTCTATAATTATCATATTGTTTGTTTGTATATTGTTTCTGGTCTTTTCTATAATATTGTCCTTTTTTGTTTTGATATTTGTCATTTTTATAAGTATACTGTTCTTTTTTGGTTTGATTCGGTTCTTGTCTGTATCTATTAAAATGTTCGTCTCTATTTGGGTTCTGTTGGTATTTATTTTTGTATTCTTGTTTATTCGAGGAAAAATAATTATTATTATAATTATTATAACGTGTTTGTCTATTATTATTACGATTATAGAATTGTTCTGGAGTTGATTGGTACGTGTAGCCTGTTTGACTGAGTTTATCTATTGCTGATTCTAAGTTTTCTGGATTTCGACAAATTAGAATTGTTTTCATTGGTTCAGGAATTTTATTTTTAAATATGTCTAGTGCAGTGCGTATATTGTTTAATGCACAATCGTTCGCTGTTTTACCTGGTCCAATTTCTAATAGTTTTTATTGTTTAGTTTTCGTAATTTATCTTTGATTTCATTGAATAAACCTAAAACATTATTTTTAAAGGTAACACCTCTCGATTCGTCAAAAAGTTGTTCTACGCTACGTCTTTCGGCAAAATTATTTTGTAAAACGTCTTTAATTTCACCCCAAGCAATGGCTTGTGTGTTGATTTCTATAATCTCTCTAGCTTTTCTGATTAATTTGCTTTTTATAATATCAGAGAATAAATATTGAGAAAGGTCATCGTAAGTTGCTAGTAAGGAATATATTCTGTCTAGATTTGTGAATGTTAATAAATTGTCTGTGTTTCCGTCATAGTAAGGAAGGGAATTTAAATATTTAATGGGATCTAGGACCACTTCATTTTGTTGAATTGTTGTTGTCGTGTTTGGTCACGTAGTCATACATTAATTATGCTCCGGATGCAGAATCGTTTGTTTATTTTGGTCGCCCGAATCGTAGCTGGACCACACTTCCATTTAAATCCAAAAACAATTTTATAGCCTACACGCGTTCTGCTGCTGTGGGCATTTGAGCCCATGTACGCATGATTGTTTGTTTATTATATATTTCCAAACCTGAAGAATTGTCTCGGTGGTAACAGATTTGGGTCGAATAAGGATTCATCACTGAAACAGAGGCTCTTTTTGAGAGCTTTCAGAAATCGTATTATTCGGAGGGTAACAAAAAATTGGAATATCGTGTATTAATCTAAAAGGAGACTTTGTTGAAAAATAAATTGAATTTTGCCCAAAAAGTTTTTTTTTACCTAGGCCGATTACTATTCAGCCCGTTCTCGTATCACTGTGTCAAAAAATTTTATATTATTTTCTTCAAAATGTTTTAAAATAGAAACTATCTCAATAATCCGGATAATTACTAGTGAAAATATTCGATATCCGGATGGTTAATAACATGATAACATCGGATATTTGGAAACTCTAAGCAGAACGGTGGGCTTAGTGGTTAAGTGCATGGATTTCTGAGCAGGGGGTTCGTAGTTCGAATCCCAGAAAACACCAAAAGTTTTTTTCACGGTCCCACCTCTCTCGAATTTCTGACAAACATCCGAGAGTAATAACTTGTCACGAAAAGCTTCTCAATTCGCCGTTCGGATACGGAATTAAATTCGTTGCTAAATAGATAGCTAGAATTTTATTAAAAACTGTTATTTAACTTGACAACACCCTTGTATCTTGTATCTATTTTTTAAATTCTCTATATTAATTTCGCCTGCCCGTGGCTGGCTAGCTGGTTGGAGGACTGGCACACCAAATCTTGTGATACATTTTTAACCCATTCCTAATGCCCGATTTTGTTGAAACTGTGTACACATGTGTATCTCACATGACAAAACTTTCTATCAAAATTTGGGGTCCCTCGGGATCGGGGGGCGCCCACACAAATATTTTACAAAATGTACCCGATTTTCTTCAAATTTTATACGCATGTGTATCTCCGATGGACTACACTTTTTGTCACAATTTGGTAGTGATCGGGCCCCGGGGTCAGGGGGCACCCATAGAAATTTTATAAAAAAACGACCAGATTTTGTTCAAATTTTATACGCCTGTTTATCTCCGATGGGAAACACTTTTTGTAAAATTTTTGAGTGATCTTGCCCCGGGGTAGGGGGACACCCACACAAATTTTATAAAAAAAAGTTCCCGATTTTCTTCAGCTTTTATACACATGTGTATTTCCGATGGACAACACTTTTTGTAAATTTGGAAGTGATTGGGCCCCGGGGTCGTTGACACCCATACAAATTTTATAAAAAAAATACCGGATTTTCTTCAAATTTTATACACATGTGTATCTCCGATGGACAACACTTTTTGTGAGAATTTATAACTGATCGGGCCCCGGGGCCGGCGGCACCCATACAAATTTTAAAAAAGAAGCACATGTGTATACCCGATGGACAACACTTTTTTTTTTTTTTAAATTTGGAAGTGATCGGACCCCGGGGTCGTGGACACCCATACAAATTTTATATAAAAAAAAATACCCGATTTTCTTCAAATTTTATACGCATGTGTATCTCCAATGGACATCTTTTTGTAAAAAATTTAAAGTGATCGGGCCTTGGGGTCCGGGGGCGCCCATACAAATTTTGTAAAAAAAAAATATCCGATTTTCTTTAAATGATTTTCTACAAATTTTATACGCATGTGCATCTCTAATGGGAAACACCTTCTGTAAAAATTTGAAAGTGTTCAAAATTTGAAGAAAATCGGGCTAATAATAATCAAACAGAGATACACATGCGTATAAAATTTGAAGAAAATCGGGTACATTTTTTACAATTTTTTTTTTAAAACTTGTATGGGTGCCCCCGACCACGGAGCCAGATCACTTCCAAATTTTTACAATGCGTATACAATTTGAATAAAATCGGGTAAATTTTGTAAAAAATCCAAAAAAATTTACATAAAGCTTTGTCCATTAGTGAAGCAGATGTGTTTAAAACTTGAAGAAAATCGTGCTAATTTTTAAAAAATGTATGTGGGCAACCTCGGAATTCGGGCCTCATGTCAGTTTTCTCCATCAGAGATACACATGTGTTTAAAATTTGTAGAAAATCGGGCAACCCTCGGGCATCAGGACCCGTTCACTCGAAAATTTTTACAAATACACAGATTTACAGATCGCAGATACAAATGTGTATAAAATTTGACGAAAATTTTTAAAAATTTTGTAAGGGTGCCCGTCGACCCCGGGGCCCGATCACTTCCAAATTTTTACAAGAAGTGTTGTCCATCGGTGATACACATGCGTGTAAAATTTGAAAAAACGTGTACTTTTTTTTATAAATTTTGTATGGGTGCTCCCCGACCCCGAGCCCGATCTCTTCCAAATTTATACAAAAAGTGTTGTCCATCGGAGATACACACGCGTGTAAGATTTGAAGAAAATCAAGTACTTTTTTTTTATAAATTTTTTATCTGACCATCCAGCCAGCCAGCCAGCCCTCCAGCCCTCCAGCCACAGGCACGCCAATTAAATTTAGAGAATTTACATGATGCTCAAATTAAACTTATGCACTACTTAAAGACTGGATTGTAATTGAAATAAGCGTAGTCTTAGTGAGCTCAAAATTAAAAAAATAATTTAATTAATTTAATTTATTCCTACTAGAAGTCCCTAGAACCAACCATACAATGCCCACAAAACACCAACAACTCCAACCCCAATCTCGCCCAATGTGTCGAATTGCTTTTCCGCTAGAATTGTTATTAGAACTATACTTTGCTTAGTACGGCCTCAAAAACAACCATCCGGACGGCGACAAGGGGAAATTTAACGTAACGTATTTGCAACAATTGCTACTCAAAATTCTACAATTCTACAATTGATTTGGTTTGAAAACTCACACGTTAATGTATTATCGCCTATAGGCTTATCCGACCATTTTGTAGTAGCAGCTAATTTCTCGTTAATAAACCACACAGTTAGAGAAAAAACTCCCCAAAAAACAAGAAATCAATACGAGAAAGCAAGTTGGGACATCCTTAACAACTTCTTTGGGAGTATTATTATTTCGCGATACCAACGTGGATGCCACCGCTAATGGGATCACAAACATCATCCTTATTGTTATAAAGTCTCTCTATCCCTTTCAGGAATAAGTCTGTCAAAACCAAAGAAGATGTATGGTATGACTGAAGCTGTTCTAGGATTAGAGAGGTATCCTTTCGGTTTTACAAAGTAAACCCTACTCAGAAAAACCGAATAAATTTCAAACGAGGCATAAATGGTTGCAATGCCCATCTTCGGCCTACGACCAAAAGCAAGAAATGGTCATTCGTGAAAATAATCAAAAATACAGCCTTGTCATCGATACCTAATGACACGATTTATAATGACACTAGTTACCCGGCGTAGCCCAGGTATTTTATCATCCCAATCTTCTAATAGGCAGGGGTAGAAAAACGATTGATATCTATCTATAAGGTAAAATTGCAGTTTTTCCTAACAAAATTTATTTAAAAAAAAATATATTTTATTTAAATAAAATTAAATAAACATACATAAAATTAATTTAAAACAAAACTTGGTTGTATACAATGTTCTTAGTTTCACCTTCAAGAGCAAGAATAAATAAATTCTTAGGTCAACCCAACCCAGAGCAAGCAAAATAAAGTTGTCCGTGCGAAAACATGGCGATCTCAAATCTATACTCCGCAGTACTTAATAAACTGTCAGACTTATTAATCGTCATCGAAAACGCAAGTTTTACTGGAAATTGCAATCTCTTACATTTAAAACATCTCTACTAATCTACCTTTTCCAATTTAAAGTAGGGGCGACAATGTCCTCACCCCCAAATTCGTCGCCAAATAGTCGCCTAATAGTCACCACTATTCATCTAAGCGACCCCAAAACTAGAGGATCGACACAAATATCGGTCACCCTCCCCCCCCCCCCCCTCACCCATAGGAGTGTCCTACCAACACTATTAATCTCAGTGGCCCCGACAATTATTGAATGGACTCTAATATCGGTCTCCCCCTCAGGTATCGACTCTATCCCCCTAGAGCTGTCTTACCATCACCATTCAAATCAGCGACCCCGAAAACCATAGAATCGACACTAATATCGGTCACCCCCTCAGGTATCGACTCTATCCCCCTAGAGCTGTCTTACCATCACCGTTCAACTCAGCGACCCCGAAAACCATAGAATCGACACTAATATCGGTCACCCCCCTCCATTATCGACCCCATCCCCCTAGAACTCTGTCTAAAATCGATCGCCCACCCCTCTGCGGCGATACATAACTCACCCATAGGAGTGCACTTCCAGCACTATTCGTCTCGGCGGTACCGAAAACGGTGGGTTCCACACTACTATCGGCTGCCACGCCTCCATAAAGTCGATGAAATACGGCTTTATTGCATTATAAGCTATCTTTTGAGCCGCTCAATTCAAGTTGTCTTTGACGGTTTTAACTCTGAAATACATCACATAAATGCTGGCTTTCACCAGGGCTCTGTTTTTTCACCGAGACTATTTCTTTTTTTAAATTCTCTATATTAACTTCGCGTAGCCGGCTGGCGGACTGGCTGGCTGGTCAGATCTTGTGATCAATGTTTAACCCACTTTCCAAAGCCCGATTTTATTGAAATTTTGCACACATGTATATTTCCGGTGACAATATTTTCTATTACAATTTGAGAGTGATCGGGCCGCGGGGTCGGGGGCTCCCATACAAAATTTTTCCCCCGGCATCAGATCATTTCATACTACGAGTATAAATACTGTGTTCTGTGTGCGTTGTGCGTTGTGCGCTGTGGGTAGCGCTGCTTGCTTTACGATTGGGGTTATAGTGCTTCGTATATGTTTTTATATTTCAGCATTTATAGTGGAATTCAGTATACTTTTAGTTATTAGAGAATTTACACGAACATTTTTAATTTTTATGGGTTGTTTTTTTATTAATGATTTATTGTCCATTACTTCTAATCCAATTTATTCTTTCGCTGACGGCAATACTCTCAGCTTCTAGTCTGAGGAACGTCCATCCACTTCTCATGTGAAACTAAAACAAATACATATGATAAGCACGTTTTATTCTGACCTGGACAGCATAATAAAATGGGGTGATAACAATCCAGTAAAATTTAACTCTTCCTAAACTCAATGCTGTCTCCTGTCGTCTAAGCGAATCTTAAATCCAATGCCATTATCCATGAATATCACTTGCACCGAGAAAACTGAAAATTCTCAATTCTTGGTATGTGCGTTTACGACAAACTTCGTTGGAATGGCCCCACCGTCGCCAAAAATGCTGATAAATGTTTAGGTTTTCTAACGCGGTGCAAGTAATATTTTTTATTCCCTCTTATCTCGCTACTATCTACAAGGCGTTTATTCGGCCTAAACTTGAGCAAAATTATGATAACTGGTCTAGTGCGCCTAGTACTACCTTGGGGAACACCGACGCTTATGCGGTGAACTTTGGAAAGAAAGAATGAATTGCATTAGAAGTCGCGTACAGGAGATCATTGATGAAAATCGGATGAGTGTCGGGGAAAAAACAGAACACCGGCGCTTATGCGGTTAACATTGAATTTAAAACCGTCTAATACGACTTGAATCGAACGGTCAGAAAGGTAGTTACTAGTCCAATCAAGCAGGGCGTTATCAATTCCATAGACATTCATTTTGGACAAAAGAGCTTGATGCCAGACTCTGTCAAATGCGTTGAAAATATCGAGTGCAACAACTTCGCTTTCACCAAATTTGTGAATAGACTGGTTTCACTTTTCAGTAAGATAAGCCATCAGGTCACCTGTAGAACGTTGCCTACGAAAACCGTACTGCTGGTCGCAAAGGATTTCACTGATTCAAGGTATTGCATAAGCTTACGATTGATCAGCGTTTCCATGACCTTAGAAAGTATAGATGTTAGCGCAATGGATCGGTACAGCTAAGATCAGAGATTCGTTCTTTAGCCGTACGACACGTATGTAGAATGCTCTGCCAAGATGTGTTTCCATATCGCTATGATCCACAGGCATTCAAAGCACAAGGCCAAGCATTTAGTCGAGCATTATAAGGGTAATAATCCCTTTTTACGCGTGCGCAAATTATATATATATATAAAAGTGCCATTCATTAATAATGGCTGTACATTTAGGATCCGCTTAGACGACAGCATTGGGGTTTGGAAGCGTTAAATTCTACTGGATGGTTTTTCCCCCATTTTAATATGCTGCCCAGATCTGAATTTAACGTACTTAACGTACGTATTTGTTTAAGCTCCACTTGAAAAGAGAAGGGACTTTCCTCAAACTGAAAAATATGAAAAGCTTAACGTTGTCCCCCAATTGCCGTCGTATGTCGTGCCGCACATTAGCACACGCGCTATTACTAAAATATAAAATATAAAATAATAATCCACGACACAAATACCGTGTTGTGTGTTTGCGCAAAAAATAAAATCATCTATGGCACTTACATGCATTATAGTGCATCCTATTACTAGCGGTTTGCGTGTTCATCGGTTGTTAATGCTAACTCCGATGTCTCCGATGACAACACTTTCTACTATAATTTGGAAGATATCGGGCCTCAGGGCCGAAGGGCTCCCATATACATGTTTGAAAAATCAACCCGATTTTACTCACATTTTGTACACATCCGATGACAACACTTTTTGTAAAAATTCGGAAGAGAACGGACCTCAAAACCAAGTGGCCCCAAATAATTTTATTGAAAATTAACCACATTTTATTCAAATTTTGTACACATGTGTGTCTCTTATGATAACACTTTTTGCAAAACTTTGGATGCGATCAGGTCTTAGGGCCGAGGGGCTTACACTGAAATTGTTATTATTCGTTAACGACATGTGCGTTAACGGCAAGCTTCGTTGGAATGACCACATATTTACGACTCCAAAAATGCCGAGAAATGTAAAGCTTTTCTAGCTCGGTGCAAGAAATATTTAACTCCCTCTGATCTGGCTACTATCTAAAAGGATTTTATTCGCCCTAAACTTGAGTGCAATTGTCATATCTGGTGCGCCTAAAACTGCCTGGCATCAGCTAGATAGAATACAAAAACGTGCTATAAAACTTATCGGTGACGAAAACATTGCGAAGCGAATAGATTCAATTGAAATAGCCAGTTGCATGCCACTTCTCCTTGAATTCAACCGCCACACTCGCGGCGCTTTAAATGCTTATCAAGCCCATCTTCGAACGTACAGTTAGACATTCGTTCTTCCGTAGCCGTACAACACGTGTGTGGAATGCTTTACCAACATAAGTTTTTCCACTTCGCTGTCGTGCTGTCATCAGCGAAAAAGAGGATTGTATTAGAAGTAATGGACAAGAGTTCATTCATAAAAACAACCCTTTAAAATTTAAAATTTTTATGTAAATTCTGTGCAAAGTTTGAAGAAAATCAAGTTAGTTTTAAAAAAATGTATATGGGAGTCTCACGGCCCTGGGGCCCGATCACTACCAAATTTTTACAGAAAGTGTTGTTATCAAAAATACAGATTTTGCAAAGTTTAAATAAAATTTGGTTAGTTTAAAAAAAATATAAAGGAGCACTTCGACCCTTGGGTCCAATCACTACCAAATTTTTACAAAATGTGTGTCACCGGATATACACAAGTGTACAAAATTTGAAGAAAATCGGGTTAATTTTTGAAAAATTCATATGGAAGCTCCTCGGCCTTGGGGCCCGATCACTTCCAAATTTTTACAAAAAGTGTTTTCATCGGAGATACACATGTGTGCAAAGTTTGAATAAAATCGGGCATTAGGAAAGTAGGTTTAAAATTGATCACAAAATTCCATCAGCCAGCCACCGACATTCGGGCACGCAAAATTAATAAATAATTAATAAAGAATTTAAAAATTAGAAAGAATTTCGAAGACAAAACAGAGCACTGGTGAACGCCAGTATTTATGTTTGAATTTCAAACCGTCGAAAACAACTTGAATTGAGGGGTCCAAAAGTAGGCTTATAATCCAATTAAACAGTTTTTCATCGACTTCGTAAGCGCGCATTTTCATGCCAAACTCCGTCAAATGCCTTGGAAATATCTAGTGCGACCACTTTGCTCTTACCAAATTGATAAAAAACCGGTTTCACTATTTGGTGAGATATGCTGTCAAATCACCTGTTGAATGTGGCTCACGAAATCTGTAATACCGGTCGCTAAGGATTCCGTTAGTTTCAAGATATTTTATGAGCTGATGATTGATCAGCGTTTATATGACCTTGGAAAGAATGTATCTAACTGCTATGGTTTGGTAAGAAGAAGGAGACGACGGCTTGCCTTTTTTTTGGCTACAGGCTGGACAAAGGCTGTTTTCCAACTTCTCGGCAAGAGTCCAGAAGAATAGGACGGATAGAAAAGCTTACACAAATGTAAAACCAGCTTGTAAGAACACCTCTTCAGAGCTAATTGGGAGATACCATCTGGCCCAGCGGATTTGTGAGTGTTGAGATCGCTAAAACTCTAGAAAGTGTACAATTACGAAGGTAAATCTGTCCACAAGACTGCTCACTACTCGGAGGCACAGCGCAAAATCTGGCAGCAGGAATGTCATTATAAATGAGCGTTGTAATTGACGACGAAGCTATATTTTCAATTCTTTTAACGAATGTCTGCCAAGCTTACTAGCTTTTAGTACTTTTAAGTATTTTTTCTTGTCGTAGGCGAATTTGACGAAGGTGGACATTGAAATTATTTTTGGCTCGTTTGAAATTTATTCGGGTTTCCTTTGTAAAAGCGAAAGCATACTTCTTTAATCCTAGAAGCCTCTTTACAGCTCGAATCATACCACCCATCTTCTTTATTCCCGTACGGGATAAAGTCTCTCATATTAATAAGAATGATGTTATTGAGTGGTTAGTACTTAGAAGTGCGACCAGCGTTTCATTAAAAATACGATAAAACCCCATGGTTTGACTTTCAGCGTTTTTTTGCAAGATAACGCAATACATCAGTAAATTATATGGCATTAGCTCTATTGATGGCTCTATATCTTGATTGAGGAAAGAACATGATGTAGTGGGTGGATTTGAGTTCACAGCCGATCACTTACAAACTAGAATATTTTGCTTATAAACCCATATAATCTTATCTAACGGGTGTTTTTTTAAGAGGTTGCCGATTTTTTTTTTTGAATAAAACACATATAAAATTACGAAATGACCAAAATTTTTTTTTATTTGGTAGATAATTTTTTGGCATTTAACATTTAAACACAATTTCTGGCATATGGCTACCACGACTATTTTTCACAAATGTCATTCTGGAGGTCCAATTTTCCAGCACTTTTTCAAGCATTTGAGGGCGTATGTCAGCAATGACACGTTGAATATTGGTTTCCAAAGCGTCAATCGATTGAGGTTTATCCACATAAACCAATGACTTCACGTATCCCCACAAAAAGTAATCGAGTGGCGTCAAATTGCACGAACGCGGAGGCCAATTCACCGGACCATTTCTCGAAATAATGTTGTCGTTGAAAGTTTCTTTCAATAAGTCGATTGTTTCACGTGCTGTATGGCAAGTGGCACCATCTTGTTGAAACCACATTTCATCCATATCCATATCTTCAAGATTTGACAACAAAAACTCATTTAACATGGTTCTGTATCGATTTCCATTCACGGTAACGCGTCGTCCTTCCTCATTTTTAAAGAAATATGGACCGATGATCCCACCAGCCCATAGACCGCACCAAACAGTACATTTATCAGGATGCATTGGTAATTCTTGAACGGCGTGTGGATTATCTTTGCTCCAAATGCGACAATTTTGTTTGTTGACGTATCCATTTAACAAAAAATGCGCCTCATCACTGAAGAGAATTTTACGGTAAAAAAATGGATCTTCGTTCAATTGATTTAACGACCAATCACTGAATTCACGGCGCAAACGATGGTCGTGTGGCTTTAATTCTTGCACCAATTGAATTTTGTGTGGCACCAAACCCAAATCTTTACGTAAAATTTTCCATAAAGTCGATGGACAAAGTCCAATTTGCTGAGCACGACGACGAATCGATAAATTGTCGTTTTCTTCGACACTGGCCTCAACGACAGCAATATTTTCTTCTGTACGAACTCTTCTCATTCTTGTCGGTGGCTTGGCATCCAAAAGAGTGAATGTAGACCGAAATTTGGTAATTACGTTCTTTATGGTGGTCTCTGACGGACGATTATGTGCACCATAAAATTCACGAAGTGCTCTATAAACATTTTTAATTGAACACTGATTTTGAAAATAAATTTCCACGATTTGAAAACGTTGTTCTGGAGTTAACCTATTCATAATGATTTGCCAAACAATACTGAGTAGAAATGCCACTTTGAGCTGTCAAAACAACTGTCATAAAATAAAACGACATCTATCGGAAAAACAAACCTCCTAAAAAAACACCCTTTATATCTTGATAACTTAATACATCAACTCAACCGTACATGTGAATACTGCGGTATGTACAGCACCACTGCACCGACACTGACGTGCAGTATACTGCCATAATACACTGTACTTAAAAAAGTAGAAGCAATACTGCTAAATGCACGTAATATGCACTTGATTTAATAAATCTAGTTCATGAACGATATCATCTTCTATATAATAAAAATCAATTGCTGTTCGTTAGTCTCGCTAAAACTCGAGAACGGCTGGACCAAATTAGATACTTCTTTCTGCGAGTTTGTTCGTAATTGCTACGCGAAGCTTTAAAAGTTGAGTCAGCCCCGCTAGGTGGCACTGGTATCGTTTTTTTTCTGAAAATTCTTATTTATGGAACGATTTGGCTCAAATTCACACCATATAATATTTAAATAAAAAGGAAGTCGTTGACAAAATTTTGACCCGATAGGTGGCGCTGGGGTGGTAAATGTTGTTTTCCCTGTATATAATCTTCATATAAAGAATATTCGAACAAGTGTACATTTTTTGCCTGTATAAGTGTCGATTCAATAGTTTTCTGGATTGGTGAGTTGGTTAGTTATTAGGGTGTAAGTGGTCGTGGCGTCAGTTGGCGTGGAGTCAGTGGGCGGGGTTCAGTGGGATGGGGCAGCCAGGAAACGCGGGTGTAAGTGGGCGTAACGTCAGTGGGTGTGAGTTCAGTGGGCGGTGGGTCAGTGTGTATGAGTCAGTGGGCGGGGGCAGTGGGATGGGGCATCCGTAAAAGTTTTTAGTAAAAGTAATAAAAAATAAAAAATGGCTTTATTG
Source organism: Nephrocerus scutellatus (assembly GCA_947095585.1). NCBI lineage: Eukaryota > Metazoa > Arthropoda > Insecta > Diptera > Pipunculidae > Nephrocerus > Nephrocerus scutellatus. Next base: position 41,163,094 of record OX352762.1, read on the forward strand.
CTTTTCAAAATATTCGCCTTTAATATCTATACACTTTTGCATACGCTCAAACCATTTATCGAAACACTTTTTCCAGTCCGAAGATGATAGCTCCAAAACATGATATTTGAACGCTTCAACCGCTTCTTCAGGCGATAAAAATCGTTGTCCACGCATCTTATCTTTGATTAAACAGGAAGAAGTCATTGGGTGCCAACTGCCAAGTCGGGGCTGTAATGCGGATGACACATCAATTCGATCGTTTGAGTGCTCAAATACTCACTTGTTTAATGTGATGTGTGTGAGCTCGCATTATCGTAAAGCAGAATGATTCGCCGTTTTGGCTTGTTTTCTCTCAATTTGTTGAAAACGTTGAAAACCTCAGGCAAACAAATTGTCGTATACCAAGCTGAATTGACTGTCTTTTGATTTTCAAGAGACACAGTAGCAACATGACCGGTTTTCGTGAAGAAACACGCCCATTTGATTCCCAACGCTCCAAACAACTTTTGTTGGATTTTTCTTCGTTTTTGGAAGTACCTTCAACGAATTTTTCAAGCATTTTTTTGCGTCTGCCAAAAAATTTGGAATCCAGCAGATAGCTTCCGCACATTTAAATATTTATGTAAGATCGTATATACGCTGGTATTAGTAATGCCTAGGCATGCCTCGATTTCCCGATAAGTCACATGACGATCCTCTTCGATCAGTTTTCTCACACATAATTGTCGTAGTAGTCAGTCGTTTTTCGGAAGTAAATTTTTAAATTTTTAATTGTTTCTAATTAAATCATTAAAATTTAAAAGAAAAGAATCAAATTATAAAATATAAATTCATTGAGCGCATAGTATTTTACAGTGTGCCCATAATTTCTAAAAATGTTTTTTAAAAGGAAGAACTCCTACTTAAATATAAATTCATTGAGTCCATAGTATTTTACAGTGTGCCTTTATTTGTAATGCCACGCCCATAAAAACAGTAGGACCATGCAGAACTAATTTTTACCTTTCATTGTTTTTACCAATATTTAGGCCCGCCCACTTTTAAGTACGCCTCTTTTTTACCTTTTATATAAAAGACAGTTTTTTGACTCTACTACTGCCGAAGGTGGCTCGATTGGCCTAACTTTTTTTTAAAAAATGGAAGGTATTTTTATTACCTTTTATATGGTACCAACCTCCTTCAAATCACTTGGGAAAATGGATTTTTTTAAATAAAAAAAAAAACTTTGACAGCCCCTCCTACTAAAACGGGGCGTGACCGCCAAGAAAAAATGCGATTTTCAGGGAGTGTACAATGAGGGCTTTCAGGGAAGTGGTGTCTGAAACCCCAAATCCTATGCGGGTTATACTGCAGTTTAGCCCGAAGAATTTTCAAGGCTCACGTATGTCATTTTTTTTGTAATATTTTCTTGTTCAAGGTTTTTTGTAGTTTTCCTTGACCATGATCCATTCATTAAAGGATTTGGACTCGCGTCGTTTTAGTTTCGTGAACGTTGTTTTCCGTATTGCTTTTTTCAATGAATCAGGGAGAATTCCGAGAAAATAAAACGGCTACAAACGTGAAAAATGTGATGTATTGTAAATCACATTTCTCCGATTTAATTCTTAATATTAATAAAGGGCTTAGCCCACCTTATTGCCGTGGCGCAAGTCATTCACGGAGTATTCCTTTGGCAATAAGTGTGATGTATGCCACCAACTAATTTAAATCAAAAGCAGTTTAAAGAAGAACTAATGAATAACACGGGCGATAGAAAATTTGAAATCGGTGAAGTAGTTATGATTCGTGATTTCAATTCTGTAAAAAATTTTCAGCAATGGGCAAAAGCCTGTATAATCAAAGTCTTTGGTTCACGAATGTACCTATGTAAAATGGAATCAGGCCGGCATATTAAAAGATATTTAGACCAGATAAGAAAATGTAGTTGTAAAATTTCTTTTAATGATGATATAACAGAAAAAACGAAAATTGTTAAAAGATCCATGTAGTTAAACTGTTATAAACCACAAAATAAGACTAAAAATGTAACCGAATCTGTAATGGTAGACAATGCAGTTCAAGTGCATAAAACGTTAAGAAATAGATTAGAATTAATAAAGCCTGAAAGATTCGGATTTTTAAGATTAAGATATTTTTATTAAACATTAAAGTAATATACAATTTTGATTTAAAACTAAACTTATAAATAATATTAATATGTGTCGGCTCAACAAAAGGGGCTCGACGTATTTACATTGTCTTTTTTTTTTGGTATTGTTTATTTTTAAACAATATTTTTTACTACTTAATCTACTACATGTTAATTTTTAATGTAATTAAATTTTAAACAATAATTTTAAAATAAAATAAGAATGAAAAATATTAAGCGGCGTATAAACAGGGCGAACTTCAGCCTCTGTAATATTGGTTGCCCGCCTTCTCGTAGAAGGAGACGTCTTGATTGTTAAAGATGTCATCGAATCTAGCATCAGTGAATCGTCTTATGTGTATGTACCGGTGACTTGGCTCGATTTCCTCGATTCGCAGTCCTTGCATCTCAGGACTTGGATGTGTTTCCAATGCGTCGACGAATTTCCTCGCCATTCGGAACAAGTGGTAAGTTATTGGCAGCAGACCTGCTGCTTCGTATAGTTTTGTAGTCGACACAAACTTATAGCTGTTTGTCACCCTCCAGAGTCCTGTACAGATCCTTAGTACCTTCCTTTCAAATAGGGAGATCTTCTTCATCGTTGTTGGTGAGACGGTGAACCATATGGGGTAGCCATAGGTTATCACTGGCCTGATGAGTTGCTTGTAGATAAGCAGCCTGGTGTTGTTGGACAGACCGTTTCGTCTTTTAAGTAGCGGGTGCACCAAATGAAAAGCGTGGTTCGCTTTTTTCATTGTTTTGTCGATGTGAGAGTTAAACTTGAGCCTCTCAGTAAAGTTTATTCCCAGGTACTTAGTCTCTGACTTGGTGTTTATTGTTGTGTTATCCGGAAGGGTGATTTTTTAAGCTCTGCACCGGCTTGCGATTTTTCTTATCCTTGTTTCGGTTGCTGGTACTCGGAAGCAGATGAGTTCCGTTTTATTGGCGTTGATCTTTAGTCCCCACTTCAGGTAGTAGTCCCAAAGATTTCCGAGGTGTTCCTCCACTCTTCGGGCAGCTATCTCGGGAGAGCGGGAAACTGCATACGTTATGGAGTCATCCGCGAAGAGCATAGTCCTTGTTCCGGCTGTATTTGTGGGTTGATCCGCCGTGAAGATGCTATACAGGATTGGTCCAAGTCTGGAACCTTGAGGAACTCCGGCTTTGATCCTTTTCCTTGTCGATGGGCGGTCGTACACCTGTACAAAGAAGACCCTGTTAAAAAGAAAATTTTTAATTATTTTTACAATATAATTTGGGAAACCAAAACTAATAAGCTTGTACAGTAGCCCGTTTATCCAGACACTATCGAAAGCTTTTTCGATGTCTAGCAAACAGGCCACTGTACTACTTTTGACGTTCAGTCCTTTAGTGACGTCACTGTGAAGCTTCAGCAGAGGGTGCAGCGTAGAGTGCTTTTCTCGGAAACCGTACTGAAAGGAAGGAATAAGATTTCTTTCCGTACAAAACGTATTGATCTTTTTACGGATCAATGATTCCAATACTTTACTGATACAACACAGTAAAGCTATTGGACGGTAACCAGTTACGCTGGAGCGGTCGGTTTTCTTGGGTACTGGTACTACCTTGGCCACCTTCCAGTTGTCCGGAAAGTAGCCATTGTTTAGGCAATTGTTGAAAATGATGGTTAACATCAAAATTGCCATACCCGGTAACTTTTTAAGCAAAAAGTTAGAAATCCCATCTGTGCCTGATGATTTTTTTGAGTTTCCACTCATAATCAAATCATTGACAACAGCTGTTCCGGTAAACATATCGACATCTACGGGTGCGTTGGCGCGATTTTCTTCACTGAACTGCACTATAGTATTTCCTGGAGAAGTGGTGTCTTCCACAAGACATTCAACCTCTTCCAAGAAATCTGGAAGATGCGTTGGTGGTCGGTCCGTAAAACTCCTTTCGTAATGGCAGGCAAAGGCTTCCGCTTTCTCAGCAGCGCTGGATACTGTTCGATCTTCAATGGTGATAATCTCTGGAATGGAAATACGCTTTCCAACCAGAGAGTTCAGCTTCCTAAAAGCATCAGGGCCTGGTTTGATGTCCTGGAGCCGTTTGGTCAGTTCATCTTCCTGAAACCTCCGCACAGCTTGACGACACATGTTAACTGTACAACGCAGTTGCGAAAGTACAGACAGGTATTCGTCGTTGACTGTGTTAAGTGTCCTATTGAAGATTCTCTGAAGGCGTTTCCTAAGTCGTTGCTTGTGAGCATATATGGCCTGTATATGCTCAGGCAAGTGTTGGAAGCGATCCCTGCTAGTGCGAATTGTTTTCTGCCGATTAATGGCTGAATTCACTGTAATCTCAAAATTTCTGATAGCATCATCAATTTCTGTATTCTCCAGATTTCTGCAAGCCGCTGGAATAGGAAGTTCAGCTTCAACTTCTGATCTAAACCGGTTTCAGTTTATTTTCTTAAAGTTGATGTGACGTTCAGGTGTTGGGGTGACTTGCAAAATTCGCTGGTTCAGCCTCACTCGAAGCTCTATGGCCATATGATCCGAGTCGCTATCATGCGCCAAGCAGGAATAATTTCTTAATTCTGGGAGAATATTTAAGAAATTTGTGGTTGCCAGAAAGAAATCCAAAGTTGACGGTGTCCGAGGGTACGTCTTCCGGGGCTGTGAAACTATAGCCATCGTGTGCTGATGCGGATTTGAGTCCATCCAGTCTGTAATGGCCCTTCCTTTGTGATTGCACACTTCGTCCTGCCATCGAGTATGTCTAGCATTAAAATCACCTCCAACAACACAGTATGTGTGTCTAGAGAAGGTGTTGCAGACAGTTTGCAAATCCCGTTGGATGTCTTCCCTCGTTGCGTTACAGTGATTGTACACCGATATCACCAGCAAGGTCTCCACTTCGTTGACTTTAATGCTGACAGCTGTTGCTTCCATGCTACGTAGACCACTGATTTGCACCTTTTCGCCTGCCATAGTGTTCCTGATAAGGACCGCCGTCCCAGAGCGTCCACTGCCTTTGTCGACCCTGTGGATATTGTATCCGTCTGGACTGAACGGATTTCTCCCAGTGAGATTTGTTTCCTGTAAAAGAAGAATGTCAGGTTTATTAGTTTTAATAAATAATGTTAGTGTGATACGCCTAGCTAACGAATAAATGGAATTCACATTATATGAGAATATACTTATCCTGCTTATTGTGAACATAATTCACAAATAAGTCGACCCAAAACGGTTGTTTTGGACCTGTCATCAAGACTGCTATAATTAGCAGGCACGACTTCTCTTGCCTTCTGTAGAATTGTAAAGAGGTCAGCTCCAAATAGCCTTTCCGTATCGTCGAAGATGTTGGCTTTTCCCGTAGATGGTACAGGTTTAACGGCTGGCTTTTTTATTGGTTTGCTGTTTGATGCTGCATGGCTGCTTGTTAGAGGCTTGCTGATCGTTGCTGGCTTGCTGGAAGTCCCCATAGCAGCTATACTAGCAAAACTTACTCCCTTTACTATGGCTTTTGAAGCAGACATCTGGGCGAATTTATGTTGTTCCTTCTTCTTTTGTGCGGTTTTAAGCTTTTCAGCCATCTTTTCCTTATATTTTGGACATCCTTTATAGTTTGCCGGATGTCCATTTTTCTGGCAGTTTGTGCAGAAAACGTTGTCGTCTTTTATATTGTCTGCATTTCTTGGGCATTGGCCAGGCAAGTGCTCATCTTTGCACTTGACGCATCTGTATTTCATGCCGCAATTACTTGCGACATGTCCAAATTTTTGGCAGTTTCTGCATTGAGTAATGCCCGCCGATTTTAGTTTTTCCCAATGCACCAACTGGTTCAAAAGGAGGGTTTTTGAGCAAACTGCCGCTTTATCGCAGTTCTTCTCCAACTCGACAATGAAATGATTAAATTTCTTGTCAGTCCTTTGAGATTTGAAGGGTTTCACCACTAGTACAGGGACACCCTCTGTCGTCAACGCTTCCTTGACATCTTCAGCATCAAAGGAGTGGTGAATACATTTTAGGACTAACATTTCTTTCCTGTCCTCCTTTGCAGTATAAGTGTTAAACTCAGTCTTTCCCGATTGTAGGAAAGACCGAATTAGCTGATGGCCATCTCTGTTCATGGCCGTAACGACTGATTTGTTGCTGTTGATGTTGCGAATTCTGCAACTAATGTTGGCGCTCTTCGTGAACTTTGATAGTTCAGCGACGTTTAGTCTGAAGCAGACTATTGGCGGCATGGAAAAAGGTTTTGCTGTTGGTCCCGTAGTTTGGGATTTTTGGCTTGATGGAGCGACTGGTGGTGATGCCTTCTTATTTGAGACCTTTTGGGACTCTTTTGGTAAAGCTGTTTTATCAACAGCAATTTTTTTATCAACAGCAGCCACTCCAGGAGAAGATGATGTTGGTGGTGATGATGGTCTGGAATTTCCAGACAACCTCCTTTTTTTGCCTTTGCGGGCATGGTTTCAGGAGAAGACCAAGCTTTGCGACTGTCTTCGTCGCTGGAGTTATCCTCTCCACCACTGCTGGATTCGGGCACTTCAGTATCCGATTCCTCGACAACGCTCATGGTTTCCTCCTCTGAAGTCGCTGAATCGCACAGCTGGTTCACTTCATCCAGCCTTCGATACAACGACAAGAGGAAATCCCCACCATGGTTGGTTACTTGTTCCTTAATTAAGGACAAGACCTCGTTTACTTTTTCCTTCCTTTTTGCTTTTTTTCCCCATTTTATAGGGCTTATCGAAAGGAAATATTCTGAAAATATATATGAAATGAAAGAAAAATATTTCTGAAATTAAAAAATAATTAGTGAAATAATAAAAAATAAAAAGTAGCAGGTAGCGAAATGCTCGCTTTTGGTTTTGGGTTTTTTTTTTTCAATCGGTAGCAGGTAGCTTGACGATATGATGCGTGATCTGCGTGTGCTCGTGTTGAGCGCTCGATGATGACTGTGAAAGATTCGGAATCTAAAATGACATTGTATATCGTACTATCTTTGTAAGAGGGGCGTATGTGATGTATGCAGTTGGCAACACCATACTCCTTCCACAATTTACATTCCACAAATTGACGTTTGGAATTATTATTATACTGAATTAATCACTTTGGCACTTCTCTTTCAGACGTCAACAGAACGGCTTGTAATATAATATCAATAAATATATTTAATTAGTTATAAGTTAAAATATTTGAAATAAATATATTTAAATAAAGAAATAAAGAAAGTGTTGGCAAGCGACGTAACAATAAGTTTAAATAAAAAAAAAAAAAGCATCGATGTTTTCTTACACTGTAATGGAGTTTTCCAACCATCGATATTTATTCAATGTTATTAACAAAAAAAAATGTTGTTTGTGGCTCCTTGAGGCGTGTAGCGAAGGGTTTCTAGCGACGCCTCCTTGCCAGCGCGCGATGTCGTGGCGATATGTTGGCTGGCGATGCCTCCTTGGCAGCGCGTGATGTCGTGGCGTTATGTTGTTTTCCTATGGCAAAGAGATTAGGAAATTAAGTTTATTTTATATAAAGTTCGATATAAGATTTTTGATAGTGGATAATTGCACAGCGTGTAGCTTCTGCGGTAACGGCAAGGTAAGTACTCTTTAAACGTTAATTTGAGGATTCAGTCAGCGTCGCAGCGTTAAGCTTCTGTGGTAACGGCAAGGTAAGTACTCTTCAACCGCTTATTTGAGGACTCAGTCAGCGTCGCAGCGTTTAGCTTCTGCGGTAACGGCAAAGTAAGTACTCTTCAACCGTTAATTTGAGGATTCAGTCAGCGTCGCAGCATTTAGGTTCTGCGCTAACGGCAAGGTAAGTAATCTTCAACCGTTAATTTGAGGATTCAGTCAGCGTCGCAGCGTTTAGCTTCTGCGGTAACGGCAAGGTAAGTACTCTTCAACCGTTAATTTGAGGATTCAGTCAGCATCGCAGCGTTTAGCTTCAGCGGTAATGGCAAGGTAAGTACTCTTTAACCATTAAGTAGTCGATTTCAAAAGGAACTCAGAAAGACTGCCCTTCTGTCGAGCTGCGTGCTCCTTTTATACTTTTCCGTTGCTACAAACTATTGGGAAACCGTTGTTGCTATACAGCGTGGTTTTCCGTTTGTTTGTCGTTGTCCTTGTCTTTTGTTGTTGTTTTCTTTGATTTTCCCACTACATTTTGATGCATATTGCCATATATTGGTGGCAATATACATGATTGACGTATTTTTGTATACATGTTTCCATTTGGTAGTATACATATTTTACTCTTTTAAAATATGCGTGTTCTTATTGTAATATACATGTTTTAATTTTTTTTATACGCATGAAGTGCGTTTGTTGGATCTTTCTTTGCTTATCTCTGCTGACGACATTTGCACATTCGGTTTAGAAAACGGTTTTGTGTTTCGAAGAGTTTCGGTCATCGACCCACCCCATCAGCCGTTTGTCTGATGTTTATGTGCATTGAATTCTAATCCATGCGTATGAGTCCACTGCAGCTAATGACCGAGTGTGAGCGGGACAGTCGTACTTTCGGGCGAATTCAATGCTGCTCTCGTCTTGTGCTTGATTTATTTTCTTCTGTGATTTCCTGATCGCCTATGAGTCATATGAGATCAGTTGCGTTGGGTTGGTCGGTGCAGGTTTGTTCGGCTTGGTAGAGATGGTCGGTGATGACGGCTGTGATTGGTTGTCATCTGTATTGAATTTGCCTGCATTTGAGTGATTTGTCCTCAAGAAAAAAGAAACGGCTGATATTGAGTGAGTTGCTTTTGTGTATTGAACAAGCATATTTGGCATATATTTTGTTTTGAACAAAGTGTAATTAAATATTTCATGGCATTTGTTTTGTGTGGGCAAAATTCTATTAAAAGAATTTTGTTCCTCACAATACAACAGTTGTTCGCTTGCAAGGCGCACCAGACGGGATTATTATCATAATAAATTCGACGTAAATACTACTTCTATGTCTTGGGCAAAGATAAAAGGTATTGGTTTCGGAAAACAGCCGCTGTCCAACACAGATAACATGGACATCGAAGAATTAAATGATGCAATTGCTAGATGCTCAACTGATTCTAATTATACTGAAGCAATGTTACTAAATAACGCTTCAAACATGGCTTTATCGTTTAATACAGTAGATATGCTTGAAGTTAATACTGCATTGTTATTGGTAAAATCTGAAGCTACTGGGCTCGATGGTATCCATCCTATTTCTATCAAAATAATAGTTTCAGAAATCCTGCACCATATCAATTATATCTTCAACAATATTATCACATATTTGGTATATCCAAGTGAATGGAAACGAGCAAAGATTATTCCTGTACCGAAAAAAGCCTACCCACAGTCAGTGATTATCGTCCAATTGCAATTTTTCCGTTTCTATCTAAAGTTTTTGAGGTAGTCTTGAGCAAACAGATAAAAATGCACGTTAACAAATTCAACATGCTATCTCCACTGCAATCGGGTTTCAGGAAAGGTTTCAGCTGTATTACAGCTATGCTTAAAATGACTGATGACATCCGATAGAATTTTGTCAAAGATGAAATGTCCATTATGATTTTTCTTGACTTTTACAAAGCTTTTGACTCAGTCAACTACGAGCTACTCAGCCGTAATTTAAAGTTTTCTCTGACTGCCAATAAACTTTTTCTGAGCTATCTGACAAATCGACTACAGGCAGTCTAGAAAAATTCCCAAATGTCCACTTTTTGTCGGCTATCACAAGGTGTCCCTCAAGGATCATTACTAGGACCAATTTTATTTTCGCTTTTTATTAACGACATAAATGCTGTAATTAATAATTGTAGATATCACTTATATGCAGATGATGTGCAGTTGTACTTTTCTTCTCATATTGATCTAGTTGAGAATGCGGTGGCAAGGGTCAATGAAGACCTCCAATCTATTCTGTTGTGGTCTCATCAAAACAAGCTGCCACTTAACGTTAGCACAATACATAAGGACCTTATCGACACTTAATCATTTCCTGACCTTATTCTTGATAGTAAAATAATAGAACAAATTAAGGTCGTTAAAAATTTCGGCATTTTCATTAACAACACTTTCATGGAATGACCACGTCACCCACATCGTTTCAAAAATTTATGGGTCTCCTCGCTGCTTGTCGATTGGTGCTCAGTTTGTACCAGTAAGAGTAAAGTTAAATCTAGTGAAATCGCTAATTCTACCTATGGTTGTGAGATTTTTGCAGATATGGACAGAGCATCATTCCATAAACTTAAAGTCGCTGCTAACTCAATAGCTCGATTTGTTTTCAATATTCGAAGGGGTGAACATATATCCAGTTGGATAATGATGATGGATGATGATGGATGATGATGGATGATGAATATGATGGTGGATGATGATGGATGATGGATGATGGATGATGGATGATGGATGATGGATGATGGATGATGGATGATGGATGATGGATGATGGATGATGGATGATGGATGATAGATGATGGATGATGGATGATGGATGATGGATGATGGACGATGGATGATGGACGATGGACGATGGACGATGGATGATGGATGATGGATGATGGATGATGGATGATGGATGATGGATGATGGATGATGGATGATGGATGATGGATGATGGATGATGGATGATGGATGATGAATGATGGATGATGGATGGATGGATGATGTATGATGGATGATGAATGATGGATGATGGATGATGGATGATGAATGATAACAAACAAAAATTTAATTTTTTTTTCATTGTTTCTTTAAGGAATTTTTAATTTTAGCAAAAGTTCCTTCGGCAATAATGGCAGACTAAGGGAACTTTCGGTTATTGGCGGAAACTCATTTTACCAGGATTTTCGATTCTTATAAAGTATTCGTCGCACATCATCTATAGGCGTAGAGGAATAGGAATTACCTGGATTGGCAAAACAACGAAAAAATTACGAAATGACTGACTTGAGTATTGCTCGTGGACATTCGCCTCATTTTAGTCCACCAAGAAAAAGTTTGAGTAAGAGTTTGCGATATGAAAATCAATTAAAAATCTGCTACAATTCTTCAATCAATCTTAGATCAATCGAAAGAATCAACTTTGCATGTACATTTGCCAAACAAAGGTTTTCGTGCAATAAAATTCATTGAAACAACCGATGATGTACGCAAAGTAATTGAACGTATTGTTTATAGCATAGTGCCCAACCAGAAACCGAGTCCACATAATTATGCATTACGATTGCATAATGTGGTCACCAAAGAAGTTCTATGGATGACCAGAGATACACCGATGAGCCAGGTCATTGCCCATATTTCAAATCCGTCATGTCCAAATGCTCAGTGTCCTAACGAAAAAACACCAACTGCAAAGAAAAGTGAACAACAACATAACACAGGTAACGTTGGCATCCATGCAAATAGTGTATGGAGAGCTGAACTTCGAGTTCGTTATATACCGAAAAGTTTAAAGGAACTCTATGAAAAGGATAGCATTACTTGTCATTTTTATTTTGATCAAGTAAGTTTCATTTGAGTTATTATACTTATATTGTATTAAATTGCATACATACTAACAATCTTTTAGGTTAAGCAAGACTATATTCAGTCAAACTTTACATCAATTGACCTCGATGTAGCGATCCAGCTTTGCTGCTTAGGTATAAGACAGTATTTTAAGAACGCAGCAAAAGCTCCAGATAAAAAACAACATATAGACTACGTTGAAAAGGAAATTGGATTGAAATTTTTTCTGCCTAAAACTGTGATACATACAACTAAACCAAAGAATCTTAAAAAGTTAATACAAGCCGGCTACAAAAAGGTTTACAATTACAGTGATATTGAATACATGACAAAGTATGACCAGCATAAAAAGTGAAGCTTTAGTTTTGTGCATAATTTTTCCATAACAATTGATCCAATTCTCATGTGCGATTAACCAAATATTAATTTAGTAGATCCATTGGGGACTTAAGTAAAAACATAATGCATACATAACATTAATTAATAATCAATTTTTGGTTAAAACTCAAAAACATTTCTTGTAGAGTTGCCTTGTATTTAAACATATTATGTAAATGAATCCTACTATCTGAAAATAAATCAAAATTAATCAAAAATAAAACCTTTATGACTATTGTCTGACGAGAGGGTCATCAGAATATATTCAGAATAAGTACGTGGGCGCTGTGGATAAGTGCATGGACTTCTGAGCAGGAGGTTCGTGCTTTGAATCCCAGTATAACCAAAAGTATTTTTCACGGTCCCACCTCTCGCGAATGCCTGACAAACGTCCGATAGTAATAACTTGTCACGAGAAAGCTTCTCAATTCGCCGTTCGGATATGGCAATAAATTCATTAAATTGTAGTTCCATTCCATTTGTGTGCAAAAATATACATGCACAACACAAATGGTCGCGAGAAGCTAGGCCTTGGACTACAATGGTCTATCGCGCCGAATATTAACATAGTTAAGTACATTTCCTAGGACATTCTGTTGGAAGACATTATAGAGCGATTTGTGATTGATCTTGATAATTCAGGAAAGCCAGAAAAAATTATATTACTTTTGTTTTTTGGAAGTAGTAGATGGAAGATAAACCTAAATTTTCTTTTACTTAGACTAGTCGCCAAAGTGTTTTCACTGGGTAGCCCTTTCGCGCATTCGATGACTGGTACGCATGTTTTTTTCTTGAGCCCTGCTTTTTATTATGCGATTAACTATTTTAAACCAATACTGTTGAAATTTATCAATTAGATTTAGTTTCTGTTTCTCATAGCACTGTGATATTTTCTGTTGTACAATTGAAGTTTAAATAAATAATAAGAAACTAGGTTTATATACATGAATATGTTTACTCAATTTAATGACGGATGTTTGAGAATTAATATTTTGCTTTTTTAAAAGATACTTCTTTATATGTACAAAAAACTCGCAACAGTTTTATATGATCTATTTAATGTCATTTCAAATTTCGGTTCCGCTACGTAGTCGTTGCATAGCATATACAAGTTTAAACGCAATTAACTAACAAGATCATTATTAAAACAAGAAAATGCCTATTAACAGGACCAATTATTTCTTGAATATTTCAGTTACAAGATTGTAGCTGGGATATTAAATGCTTAAGTAAGCCTAAGTAAAGCCAAACTTCTAAAATGAACTGCAATTTCTAGACTTTTCTAATATCATACATGTAACAAAAAGAAAGAGTCGGATGGAAGTGCAACTGCTGTTCTGGTGTCTGACTCTGACATTATTATACATTTTATTTTTAAGTCTGGTCAGTACTGCGAATGAAAGAGGTCGGCATTATTCTGGTGTTTTTGCAAACGTTATTTTTTAATATAATATATATCTTTTTTTGATATTAATAAATAATTATTTCCATCTTTCAATTTTTAGAAGACAGGTGGTTTACATACATATTTGCTTTGTTCGCATAACAAATCTATACTTACTATGGTTCTCATGGCTCTATTAAGATTAATATAAATAAAATATGGAGGAAACATTTAAAATAGAATTGCGAAAACTCCTTCAAAGATTTATAAAACTATAGCGTTGTTAACAAAAAAAACCTTAGTTGTCTGAAAATATGTCACTTTGCCATTCTTTGGTCACTTAATAATCCAACAATGGAATATGAAATAGTAAACCTTTGCACTGGTTTAATTGCACGTGGGATCAATTGTACATCGAACATGAATTTAAAATTTTCTTTTATTATTATTTGATAAGTCATCCGCATACGAATGCAATACATTACTATACCACATTATATTGAATTTCATTTGACGTTTAGATTTTGCGAGCTGTTACAAAATCAGTATACAACCGACCAGGAGCAATTTTGTGTTACTCTAAGTTCGGCTTGGAATATTTCAGGTCTTTTATATATTGGCCCACATATTGGTAAGCACATTACTTATTTACACAGCTAATATATATCAATAGTTAGTTGGTTTTTATTGGTTTAATGTTACAGGAATCTCTTATTTAACGCATCCTCAAGGTACTTTGACAAAAGTAGCAGATTTTCAAGACATCGAACGTATTAAAACATACATTCTACAAAAAGACAATGTTCATCAAAGTTATCACAACCAGCTGACTCAGCGACATAATCAAAATAGTGAGATAGCAAGTTCACAAAAACCCTCAGTCAGTAATTGTAATGCAATTGCTAAAAGTCCTTTAAATAGCCATCAGTTATTGACGGAAAAGAAAAACTCATCCTGTTTTTGTAGAGAAATTAAGACACAAATCAAAATAAAAACAAGTAGTAATGATGAAGACTTAGTAATAACATGTGATGGATTAAATGTATGTAATGTGTATATTTCCTTTTCTTAATATTTAATGTTTATATTTCTTGAAACAGACTGCTGAAAGTATTGCGGACTTAATTGATGGCTACTGCCGCATAATTGGTAATAGTAATAAATCTCTTTTAGACCGATCCAACCATACGCCAAATGGAAGTGCAACTAATTCATTAGAAAAATCAATTAATTTATTTAAAAACGAAAAAACGTTTGCAAAAAGTTATGAAACAAATAAGAATTTTCATTCTTTACCACCTGTAACAACTGTTGCAGTATTTGAAAAAACATCCCCGACGACATTTGACACAACCAAACTGAATGATCAAAGTACTCCAATACTAAATGAGGATTACGCCGAGATTGGTTTGGTTGATGAAGAAGGCGATTATTCCACACCAGCTGGTATCTAATTAATATAAATAAAATTTATAATTGTTATTATAAAACTTTTATATGTTTTTGGGCTTAAGTTCGCAACTATGAACTAGATAGAACGCAACTAAATCTTAACGAGATTATAGGAGTTGGACAGTTTGGCGATGTGCATATAGGAACATGTCATATAAAGCAAAAGTCGTTACGAAAAAAAGATGTCACGGATTCGAATGGTGGTACCATCGAAAATAATAATGACTCCAAAACAGGTGCTATTCATGTTGCGGTGAAGACGTGCAAAGCGGACGATGATCCCTATAAAACAGAAAAATTCCTTGAAGAAGCATGTATGTTTGCGCTATTTCAGCTAAATTTCATATAATGCTATGTGATTTTTAGACATAATGCAGAAATTTGACCATCCCCATATAATTCGACTTATTGGAATTTGCAGTAGTTCGCCTATATGGATTATAATGGAACTCGCCAGATACGGAGAATTACGAGCATATTTGAAAACGAATGGTGAAAAGTAAGTCGGTTTAGAGGATAATTTTTTAATGGCTCAAAATATTTTTAATTTAATTTAAAATTCATTTATATTGGGCTACGTTACTGTTATAAGGCGTTCCTTTTGCATCCTTATAACCCCAAAATGAAATCACGGTTTGTAAGTGGAACACAAATCTATAACAAAAAAGGCATTCGTTGTCTTGTGTTTTTTTTTGTTGTGTACTGAAGAGTGTGATATAACACGCTGTTTCACTCTTATAACCTAATCAAAACCGAAATTGCTTCCTCTTATGACAATATTGATGCTGTTGTTACTCATGGTGTCATCGAAAGACTTCATCAAGCTAGAGTTGATACGACTGATATCTAAAACCAAAGAAGACGTTTGCACTGATGAAGTTCTTTGAATTTCAAACTGTTGGATTGCTGAAAATATTATTCCGTAATAATTTGAAGGACATCCAGATAAAATCAATTTTTTTTAGAAGGAAGTGTAATCCAACTTCTGTTTTTGTTTCCCCAATCAGACCCCGACCTAAATTTATCGTATGTGACAAACTACCAATGATTTCCCTTTCCTAGCTTGTTCCAAATTGTTTTCCTATTTGTTTTCTCGAAACACTCAGCATGCCTTGATTTTTTAATGCTGCCATTTCGCACGATCTATCGGAAGCCGATCTCCAGGGTAATTTTTCACATATTGGACTTGGTTTAAATATATGGTCGTTCCAACGAAGCTTGTCTTTAATGCACATACCGAGAATTGTGAGTTTTTCAGTTTCCTCGATGCAATTGCTATTCATTGATAATTGCTGATGGTTTACAATTTAGTTTGGATGACAAGAGACAGCATTGAGTTTTAGAAGCGTCATATTCTACTCTATTAACATCTCCACATTTTATTATGCTATTGCGAAAGCACATTACTAAAACTTATATTAGAAATTGAGAGTGCTGTCATCGGCGAAATTGAAGGAAAGTACAAAATGTCGAACTCGTTCTTTCGGGACTTGAAATACGAATCAAAGTCGTGTCGTGCAATATTAATAGTAGCAAACACATATTATTTAAAGTGTTGCGATATCAACATAGGTTTAAAAAAAAACAACCCATAAAAATTAAAATTTTTAATGTAAATTCTCTAATAACCAAAAGTATACTGAATTCCAATATAAATGCTGAAATATAAAAATACATACGAAGCACTGCAACTCAACAACAAAACAATCCCCATCGTAAAGCAAGCAGCGCTGCCCACAGCGCACAACGCACATAGAACACAGACATTTTAGTATGAAATTATCTGATGCCGGGGGAAAATTTGTATGGAAGCCCCCGACCCCGCGGCCCGTTCACACTCAAACTAGAAAGTATTGTCACCGGAAATATACATGTGTGCAAAATTTCAATAAAATCGGGCTTTAGGAATTGTGTTAAAAATTAATCACAAAATCCTGCACACCAGCCAGCCAGCCAGCCACGGGCACGCGAAGTTAATATAGAGAATTTTAAAAAAATATATAAAATATATTAATAAAAATGAGAAAGAGTGTTGGCGACAAAATAAAGGCTTTGGAAACGCCAGCATTTATTTGATGAATTTCAGATTTGAAACAGTTTCATCGACCCCATAAGCTCGTATTTTGTTCAAAAGAGCTTAATGCCAAACTCTGTCAAATACCTTGGAAATATCAAGTGCAACGACTTTGCTGTCTTTGGGTATAGGCTGGAGAAAGTCTGTTTTCCAACTTCTCGGGAAGAAGAATATTATAGATGGAAGAGCTTACGCAATGGCAATGCCAGCTTGGAAGAACATATTTTCAAAACTAATGCGGAAATACCAGCTGGCTCAACAGAGTGTTAAGAAAACTCTAGCAACTGGACGAGTACGAATGTAAAACTGTCCCATAGAGTTGGAGTTACAGACGGAAGCAATGCAGAATGTGGAGCGTGGAGCTAGCTGCAAAATGCTGTCATTGTAAATGAGTGTTATAATCGACAACGAGGCTGTATTTTGGATTCACGAATGACTAAATTTTTTTACTAGTTTCGGAACATTGTAGTAATCTGTAACGATGTTTTTCCCAGCCGGGGTATCCTCAGTGTGTCCATGGTTCGTTTAATTTTGGGTCGTTACAATAAAACATTTATTTGTTTTAGAACTATTTGTTGTTCTGAAGAAATGTAGGCGTTTGTTGTTGTACGGGATTTCGTTTGTCCACTGTGGCTATGCATTAGTTTACTGCACTCAATGGTTTAACGTTAACAGCATTGTTTTTGTTGTTGGCAAAAAATCGTATTGTTGTCAACGCTCCTCCGTCGTTGAACTCATCCGTTGATTTTTATCATCATAACTTCTATGCTTGTGTTTGCGTTATTTGGTGATTGTTGGTTTTGTGTGTGCGTCTATATTATTGTCCCAAAAATGGAGGCGTGGTTTTCATAATCGCATTTGCAAAGAAAAGAAGTGCAGTCGGCCTGAGTTTAAGCAGAGATTCCGTCGGCATTTTCAAATGTCGACATCGGTGTAAACAATGAGCTTTGCAGTTGTTTAGTTCAATTAAATTTACTTTGGTATGAAATAACAATAAGTAAATAATGATAAAAATGAAATTCGTGTGGGGTTAATTCGTTGGCGAATTGTGGGCATTGCATTCATTTCTGGCTCGTAAATTATTCGGTTTTCCTCAGTAGGATTTACTTTTTAAATTCTCTATATTAACTTCGCGTGCACGTGGCTGGCTGGTTGGCTGGCTGGCTGGCTGGTCAGATTTTCTGATCAATTTTTAGCCCCCTTCCAATGGCCCGATTTTATTGAAATTTTGCATACATGTATATTTCCGGTGACAATACTTTCTTTTAAAATTTGAGGCCCCTCTGACCTCGTGTTCGGGGGGCTCCCCTACAAATATTTTACAAAATTTACCCGATTTTCTTTAAATTTTGTACACATGTGTGTCTTCGATGGAAAACACTTTTTGTAAAAATTTGGAGCGATCGGCCCCTTGGGGACCCCAATATACAATTTTTAAATATCGCTATATCGCATCAGATCACGGCAAAGTCTGAGCTCTGTGCTTTGTGAGCAGCGCTGTTCGCTGCCGCTGCGTCATTTGGTGTGTGTGTATGTATCTCCGATTAGAGAATTTACAAGAAAAATTTTAATTTTTATGGGTTGTTTTTTTAAAACCGAAATTTATCAGGATGAGAGGTAAGGAACAATTCAAGGGTTTTGGCGGAATGTTTTGCAATGTCAATGTTATTATTGTATCCTCTTTTACAAGCTGAGCAAAGATATTTATCTCAGCGAATTGTGTACATTTTATTATTCTCAATTTGCCTGGTAATCAGTTGACAGTAACCATAGCTCACTAGCGCTCCAGTGGAACTTGTGGAACCTGTGGAAGCTAAGGTACCGGGTGCTTGTTGTAAGTTTTTTGGGTTCTACGTATGCTGCGAATACTACCATTACAAGTGATGTTAAACCAACTGTGTCGAGTTTTGTGTGTACATTTCGAGAATTCAATAGGAGTAAAGAAAATATTGAAGAGTATATTGCGCAGATGGAACAACATTTTTGTGGAAACAATGTGGTTGATGATGATAAAAAGCGATCCCTATTTTTATCTTGGGTCGGTACCGCTACCTTCAGTGACTTGCTGAAACTTTTCAATGATGGCGACCAATATAAAACTGAAAAATTTACCGTGATCGTTGAAAGGCTGAAAAAATATTTTCGATCGAAAATGCACGTGTTAGCAGCACGATGCAAGTTTTTACACTTGAAGATGAATCCAGGAGAATTATATTCCGAATGGATTGGTATATTGCGAGAAGCGTCGCGGGAGTGCGAATTTGAGTGTAAACCAGATGGCTGTACCGATTCTTATGTTGACTGGGCGATAATGGGAAAAGTTTAAACACTGCTTTCAGGATATACTCCGAATCAAGGAGTTGGCTAGACCCCAGGGACTCCGTTGCACTGCTTGCTGCTTGGCTACTCGCCTCTTCCTCTGATTCTCAGATGACACACGTTAGGCACATTCGCTTGGCATTGGGTGAGCTGACCATGGCCTAGGACCACTCGACGAGCACAGAAAATTGGACGTAAAATCTTTTCACAATTCTCATTTTGCCCAACGAGGAACAAATATAGGTGCACTTGACGCACTTTGACTTGTGGTCCGAACACAACTTTTCTGGTGAAGTCGTCCAACTTTGCGGTACACGTTTCCACAGGAGTCTCCTGCTGCACTTCCGTCCTATTTCATTCGTGTAGTGGACAACAACGATGATTATAAATTTACACGTGTGGATATTTCGTGGAAAATACGATTATTATCCTTTTTTCTTTATTCCACTTGGGAATAAGTTTGTCGAATGGAAAAGGAGGTACACGGACAATCTCCTAGACCCGTGTTGAATCTCCAGTACGACAATTTTTAGGCAGATTTACTTAGTTCCTTTTTTTTCTATGCGGCGCGTGGGCCGCCAGACCAGACAATTTTCCAGTTTTTTCCGAAAACGACAAAATTTAATTTAACAACACAATGTTGTTCATGGTACAGTTGACAAAAAACTTATCAAAAATAACTTTAAGGTTTCGTTAGCCTTGACCGTCACGACCGTCTTGCTCGAAGTCTAAATTTCAACTCTCTTCACCCAAGCGTAATTTGCCAAAAATCATACCAGTCGAACACCGTTGGTATTTTCCACCGCTGATTCCTTCATTCTCCTTTTTCGGCTTGCTAACGCGTCAAAAGCGTATTGGTCTATATCTTGTTACACATATGTGCGTGCAGGTGTGAACTACTAAACAAGGAAATGGAGACATCGGATGATTGTCCGGTATTTTTCCAGATGATTTTATTCTGCTGGCTTAATTTCATACGCAATGCAGGGGAGAGGCACTTCGCTCGCTCTTGAGATGAGAATACGTTTCGTCAACGTATTTGTGGAGTTCGACATGTATCAGCGGGGTTTTGACTGGAATATTTCTATTCGGTAAGTAACAAGGGGAAATTTCAAAAGGAAGCATACTTCGGTCACCCAAAAAGGAAATCAAAAATAAAATACCGGGTGCTTGTTGTAAGTTTGTTGGGTTTTACGTATGCTGCGAATACTACCATTACAAGTGATGTTAAACCAACTGTGTCGAGTTTTGTGTCCACATTTCGAGAATTCGATAGGAGTAAAGAAAATTTTGAAGAGTATATTGCGCAGATGGAACAACATTTTTGTGGAAACAATGTGGTTGATGATGATAAAAAGCGATCCCTATTTTTATCTTGGGTCGGTACCGCTACCTTCAGTGACTTGCGGAAACTTTTCAATGATGGCGACCAATATAAAACTGAAAAATTTACCGTGATCGTTGAAAGGTTGAAAAAATATTTTCGATCGAAAATGCACGTGTTAGCAGCACGATGCAAGTTTTTACACTTGAAGATGAATCCAGGAGAATTATATTCCGAATGGATTGGTATATTGCGAGAAGCGTCGCGGGAGTGCGAATTTGAGTGTAAACCAGATGGCTGTACCGATTCTTATGTTGACTGGGCGATACGTGATATGATAGTAATGCATACACACCATGAAGCCTTACGTACTGCTTGTTTGCAGAAGTCAAACCCTACCCTCGATGAAGTAACAGTGATTGCAACGACGTATGAATCAAATTAAAAATCTATTCAAATCATGGCCGAAGAGACTACATACTAATAGTTCACATGAGGTGAGGTGTTCTTAACGATCGTTCAAATCGGGGTCGATCGCAAAAAAGATTCAATCGTTTTAACCGGAATTCGAGTCGGCAACGTTCAATAAGCCGGTCTAATTCAAATTTATCAATGAATCATGGTCAGGGAAAACTACAAAAAACCTTGACCAAGAAAATATTACAAATTATAAAAGTAATGTAAAATATACTGATAAACAATTTTTTATTTTTTTTTTATTTTATATTAATAAATAACTTATGAACACTTTATCCATCATCCTTCAAGTTGCTAATTTGAAGGCCTGCAGATTATAAGATTCGGGAAACACGGGCTCGACTCGAGACTCGGAAAAAAGGAGGCTTTAAAGTGTTGGGTTCTACATGAAAAAAGTTTTAAGGCAAATATATGTTGATTGAACCTTAAACGAGTGTTTACGTTACTGAGAAAAGGACCTGGAACTAGAGAACGGGTTTTTAAAGAACATTTTCCTTTGTAAATATTGTAGAAAACAGATAAAGCTCCTACATTTCGTCTGTGCTCTTAAGTATCAAGAGACGAAGTAATGGTTACATCGTTTATCAAACGGATAACTCTATTCTGAATTCCATCAAGAAGAACCAAATGCGATCTCGGAGCACCACCCCACACATGAATTAAATTCTAAAATTGGTTTTACATAAGATTTATATAATCTTAATACTTCAGAGGGAGTGAAGTAGAAGTTACAACGTCTTATGAAGCCCAAACATTGGCTAGCTCTTTTTGAAATTTCATAAATATTTTCTTTCCAGGAGAGATCACTTGATACTTTTAAACCTAACAACTTAAGTGAATCAGATCTCACAATAGGGGTACCATTAATAACAGGTGCATAAAGTTGAGTTGTCTTCTGAGAAAAAAGATAAGACTGGAATTTATTTGGGTTAAATTCTACTCTATTAGAAATGCCCCAATCAAGAATAATTTGAATATTAGACAGAATAGTCGAATTCATTAATTCACGCGAACCATTCAAGCTGGTTGTTGATATATAGGTTTTCAATGCTTCGCTCCAAACAATGAGTCATGCACGAAGAGCGATTTTTACGAAATCCATATTGCACATCGGATAAAAGAAAAAACAACCCATAAAAATTTTAATTTTTCTTGTAAATTCTCTAATTGGGGATACACACACATACACCCACTGCGTGCTCGTTTTGTGGCAAAATCATCCACCAAATGCCGCAGCGGCAGCGAACAGCGCTGCTCACAAAGCACAGAGCTCATACTTTGCCTTGATCTGATGCGATATAGCGATATTTAAAAATTGTATATTGGGGTCCCCAAGGGGCCGATCGCTCCAAATTTTTACAAAAAGTGTTTTCCATCGAAGACACACATGTGTACAAAATTTAAAAAAAATCGGGTAAATTTTGTAAAATATTTGTAGGGGAATCGGGCTCAATCTGTCTGCATGTCTGCTGATGCTAGACAAGCCACATGTTTTAAATCACATCAACGACCAGAACGATTTTTTTTTTTTTTATAGAGAGTTATTGCCAAGGGAGGACTCCCTGAATGGCTTGCGTCACGGCAATAAGATGGGCTAAGCCCTTAATTAAAATTCAAAATAAAATAAAAATCGAAGGAATGTTATGTACAATATATCACATTCCTCACGTTTGTAGCCGGTTTCAATTTATTTTCTCAGAATTCTCCCTGATTCATAGAAAAAGCTATACGAAAAACGAACACGAATTTAGAACGACGCGAGTCCAATACTTTTATCAATGAATCATGGTCAGGGAAAACTACAAAAAACCTTGACCAAGAAAATATTACAAATTATAAAAGTAATGTAAAATATACTGATAAACAATTTTTTTTTTTTTATATTAATAAATAACTTATGAACACTTTATCAATCATCCTTCAAGTTGCTAATTTGAAGGCCTGCAGATTATAAGATTCAGTAAACACGGGCTCGACTCGAGACTCTCGGAAAAAAGGAGGCTTTAAAGTGTTGGGTTCTACATGAAAAAAGTTTTAAGGCAAATATATGTTGATTGAACCTTAAACGAGTGTTTACGTTACTGAGAAAAGGACCTGGAACTAGAGAACGGGTTTTTAAAGAACATTTTCCTTTGTAAAATTTGTAGAAAACAGATAAAGCTCCTACATTTCGTCTGTGCTCTTAAGTATCAAGAGACGAAGTATTGGTTACATCGTTTATCAAACGGATAACTCTATTCTGAATTCCATCAAGAAGAACCAAATGCGATCTCGGAGCACCACCCCACACATATGAATTAATTTCTAAAATTGGTTTAACATAAGATTTATATAATCTTAATACTTCAGAGGGAGTGAAGTAGAAGTTACAACGTCTTATGAAGCCCAAACATTGGCTAGCTCTTTTTGAAATTTCATAAATATTTTCTTTCCAGGAGAGATCACTTGATACTTTTAAACCTAACAACTTAAGTGAATCAGATCTCACAATAGGGGTACCATTAATAACAGGTGCATAATGTTGAGTTGTCTTCTGAGAAAAAAGACAAGACTGGAATTTATTTGGGTTAAATTCTACTCTATTAGATTTTTACGAAATCCATATTGCACATTGGATAAAAGAAAAAACAACCCATAAAAATTTTAATTTTTCTTGTAAATTCTCTAATCGGGGATACACACACATACACACACTGCGTGCTCGTTTTGTGGCAAAATCATCCACCAAATGCCGCAGCGGCAGCGAACAGCGCTGCTCACAAAGCACAGAGCTCATACTTTGCCGTGATCTGATGCGATATAGCGATATTTATAAATTGTATATTGGGGTCCCCAAGGGGCCGGTCGCTCCAAATTTTTACAAAAAGTGTTTTCCATCGAGACACACATGTGTACAAAATTTAAAAAAAAAAATTTTGTAAAATATTTGTATGGGAGCGGCCCGAGGGGCCTCAAATTTTAATAGAAAGTGTTGTCATGGAAGGTATACATGTGTGCCAAATTTCAATAAAATCGGGCTGTAGGAAGTGGGTTAAATTAATTAATTAAATTAATTGATCGCAAGATTCCATGACACACAAATCCACAAACCCACAAGCCAACAAACCCACAAACACACAGGCAAGTGAAGTTAATATAGAGAATTTAAAAAGAAGATAAAAAGGTGCCGATTTATCTCCTTTTTTCGGAACGGGTTGAATATTTGCTATTTTCAAAAATGATGGAAAAACACCTGTCTTCATTGAGAGATGAATTTGCTAAGCAGTTTTGCCAAAGTAAGATGACAACTTTTCAATACTAATGGTGGAATACCGTCGGGGCCAGTCGCTTTATTGGGGTCAAGTTCTTTCAGAATCTTTGAAACAACCCGTTTCCAAAAATAGATATTAGACATATCTGAGCCTAGATTAGGGAGAATTGGGGGACTTTGGTTAGTTAAAGGAAGGGTAGACGCACCAGCGAAATGAGAAGCTAGGAGATTAGCTTTCTCAATATCAGTTCTATAACGAATACCATTATGAAATAAAGAAGGAATAGACGAAGTATTGCCTGCAGTTTCTTTTAACCAATGCAGCAAACTACCAAAAGCTTCGACTGATTGAATCAGAATCCAAGATTTTTATTTTTTTTATTTTTATGAGTATTTTTCTTTTTAAATGAAGAAGGAATGTAATTTTTCATTCATAGCAAAATGGTTGACGTGATTAGTTGTGATGCTTCATCAGCATTTGCATTGCTGGAAAAACAGGTTGACCAATCAAATGAGCTATATAAGGGCTGGTGTTATTGAAAATGTGGCTACTACCAAAGCATGGTCAGAAAGACCTAATGGAGCATATACATCAATTGAATATTTATCTGGCATAGTAGTAAGAAATAAATCTAAAAGGTGAGGTGATTGACCAGTAGTATCGGGATACCTAGTTGGCTTATCAACGAGTTGGGTGAAAGGATTAATATTTGAAAATAGTTCAGCGGTTTCACCAGATCGATCTCTACCATTCGAATAGGTCAACCATGAATCATTGTGGACATTGAAATCACCCAAGACTACCAATTCTGATGTTGGTGATGATTGGTAAATCTTGTCTATAGTGTCTGATAAGTAATGAAACTCAATATTAGTGTCATCAGGTGACAAATTAGGACTACGATAAAGGGAACAAATAAACATAGAATGGTTTGAAATTACAATTTCAATCCATATCGTATTGAACATGGGATTACTGTTTGGAATATTAAAATTAGGTACACTAAAACTGATGTCATCTCGTATAAATAAAATAACGCCACGATGTGGAACCAAACAGTCGACACGAGAATACCCCGGACAATGAAAATCATTTGGGGTACCCATATAAGAGGCCTGCGTTTCACATAAACTTAGAACCTCAGGTTTATTTGCGTCAAGATGTGCTAAGATCGAGTTGAAATTACTTTAATGCCGCGAATATTTGTGAAATTAATTTCAAAATAAGAGTTCATTTTACAAAGTAAAAATAATAAAAATTCTACTTCTAAAAACTACTCAAATAAAATAAATTATTTAAAAAATTTAAAAACTTGAATAAAAATACTTTTTAACGTAACTGCTTTTTTGTGCCCGAATCTTCGGTAACGCTACGAGATGATGACTTTGTTTTAATGGTATTGCTGTCAGCAGTATCCACGATTGATGAACAATATCCGTGCAAAAGAATCTGTGATGGTGAGACACCATTGGTTGCGGTTGAACAATCACCGGAAAACGCCTGTATCCGCTGTTCGAGTTCAGCTATTTTTGTCGCAAGGATTTCATTTGACTTCTTTTGATGATTCAGTGTGATGTTCTTGTCGTTTAAATTATCCAACAGCACCAGACACAGCGATTATAAATCGGCGATTGTTTCCGTTTTGGTTGGTGTTGTCGACACAGTACCTACATGACGAATAAGGGAGATGCAAGACATGCGCACAAGTCACCGATCGATCAAAAACACCGAACATCAACGCATCGACGGGACATGACGAACGTAAGAGAACAGAGACAAAACAATTTTCAAACAAGACTGTCATAAAAATCAAGTTGGACAACATTTTTCATTTCGCCAATTTCGAGAATTTACATTTGTTCGTGTATTTCATATTTTGCTTTAACTTAATAATTTTGTTCAATGAGAAAAAAGGCAGAACAGAACAGCACAAACTTGTGAATAATGTCAGATCAAGTTAGAACGGAAAATTACAGCCATATGTCAAGCGATAGAATGTCAAGTGATACAAGTTCCAGCAACGCCAAGTAGAAAGCATGCAATTTGCAATATCAGCTGATTTTGACATTTCTCACAAATCTGTTCTACCTTAAGAGTAGGTGCAGAAAAGCTGTCCAGAGCAGAGTCATTGAACACAAAGTAGAACAGTCTCAGACAGAAATTTTTCTCATTGAACACGAAAACCTGATATTTTTTCGAACTGTTCGGAACAGCCTCATTGAACAAAATTAATATCTCAAATAAATTTATTTTTAAAAAATTTCAATAAAATATAAACTCGTATTTTGTTTTGACGACCACATCGTTTTCAAAATTGTCTCTAAGTTACCGACATACATATATCTCTAATTTTCGTGTAGCCTAGCCAAGGCAGACAGACGGTACGCGAAAACCTACGGGAAAAGAAATATATTTGTGCTGCGTAAAAGAAAATATTCAAGGCAGTCGAATTGAAATAGTCTTGCGTTTGGTGTGAAGCCTCAAAAAGGCCAGACAAGTTGTGTACGATACGTGTAACGAAATATATTTTGCGTTGCGTACAAAAAAGGGAATATTTAACGCATCGATATAAAATTGTTCCTGAGTTGCCAAAATATCGGTAAATTCGTGTAGCCAAAATATCGGCAAATTCGTGTAGCCTAGCCAAGGCAGACAAACTGTACGCAAAGCACGAGTAACGGAATATACTTTGAGCTGTGTATTAAAAAGCAACATTTAACGAAGTTACCTTAAAATGTTCCGATCGGATAATTCGTAAAGCATAGCCAAGGCAATTGTACGCAAAATACGGTTCGCGCAGCAGAAAACTTGTGCGTTTGCGGGTGCGTGTGCGTGATACAGCTAATTAACGGAGCATACTTGCGTTGAACACGAAACAGAAACATTCAAGGCAGTTGATGTAAAATTGCTTCTAAGTTGCCAACATAGCTGTTAATATTAAGCAAACCGAAGGATGTGAGGAAAGCAGCAAAAGACTAGATGACAACGGAACATTTTGCGCCCCGAAAGATTCAACAAGCAGCGAATTGCCAGAACTGTTATGCAGACAAGAAGGATAGCGCAGAAAAGAAATGAACTAGTGGACTTGGTCGACGACACTTTGGACATTGGAAACGGAAGAACTGTGCGTATCGTTCCTAAAACTGCTATTTCAGGAAACACTTCTAAGGAAGAATTAAATACTATTCTTCAGAGCATTGTCACATTACATGAAACCGTGTCTAACCTAAGTAAAAATACTTCGACCGAATTAAAAAGATTGGGTGAACGAGTTTCGGACATTACTTCAACGACCATTCAAACGCAAGATAACGTCGTGCAAAGATCGCCTTACATTAATTTCGGTCCAAATTGCGCCAATGTGCAATGTGTACAGCAGAGTTTTCGAAACATTGCTGCATCAGCACATTTACCAGCGGCAAACTCTACCCAGCACTCACCTACGAACAACCATCAGAGATCTACGCTTCTTGGGCGCAGCTGTATCCACTTCCGCCACTTGGAGGTAGTCCAGAAGATTGGCCTTTGTTTTATTCAACGTTCATGGAGTCTACAAACGAATTCGTACAAAAGAAAGCGTCACTTCGTTCTTAATTTATCCGGATAACGTTGAACAGGTCATAAGCGAACTTAAGTTCAACTTCGGACGTCCCGACCTATTAATACGAAGCCAGATGTAAAAGGTTCAACATTTTCCACAAATTTTTGACAACCATTTAGAAAATGTATTACCCTTTGCCAACAGGGTAAGAAATATAGTAGCATTCTTTAAGTCGAGAAGCTGTGAACACCATTTGCTGAATCCTATGTTGCTCGAGCAGTTAGTTGCTAAGCTACCAGTTTCAAAACAGTATGAGTGGGCTAGACAGGCCGCTACTCTTGAACCATATCCGACCATTGAATCGTTTTCAAGATGGATAAGTGACTTTGCCAAAGTTGTCAGCCTAATGCCATCTATAGCAACAACTCATTCAGCTCGAACAAGCCAATCGTCGTTGCAACAGTCGTCCTTTTCAAACACCAACAGTCATAAAACGGCATCAAGAAGAATTCTACATAGCCACGAGATGCCAAACAGCTGAGTGATGAAACCCGGATAGTGTGCATCATGTGCAATCAGAGGCACAAAGTTACTGAATGCACTAAATTCAAACAAATGAATGTCAATGATAAATGGGAAATCTTCAAAAGGAATCATCTCTGCTTTGCATGCTTAAGTAAGGGTCATGTGTTATGTCAGTGTCGAAAGAAGAGTCTGTGGTGAAAATAGTTGCAAACGCATGCATCATCCAATGTAACATAACAAGGGCCTGCCAAATCAAGAAGAAGAACGTGAACATGTCCTAAATTGTCATGTCAATAATCCAGGTGGACAATTATTTAAAATCTTGCCAGTAACGCTATCAGGTCCTCAAGGTAGCATTGAATGTTTTGCCATGTTCGATGAGGGATCCTCATTATCATTGATAGAAGAAGACATTGCCGATGCCCTCGGTCTTAAAGGACAAACACAACATTTAACTCTTCAATGGTTAGGCACTCAAACTACGACGCAAAAGACAAAAAGGGTCTCTTGTATCATAAAGGGAAACTACGAGAGAGCACCAGAATTTTCATTAAAGAATCTAAGAACTATAACAGATCTTAATTTACCAATACAGACATTTTTCAAAGCCAATTATGCACACATGTCCACGCTGCCTTTCACGGATTATTGTGATGTAAAACCGGTGCTTATGTTAGGCCTGGATAACTGCCATCTATGCGTATTTAAAGACGGTGAACAAACGAGATTGTTAAATTTCCGCGAAGTGCAAACGTATAAAAATCTACATAAAATTGTCGAAGAGTTCATTACGTTGGAGGGCTTGGGTGTGCAGACGGATCATACAACGCTCGAGTCAGCGGATGACAGCCGCGCCAAGATGATACTAGCTAAAACCACCAGAGATATTGGACAGCGATACGAAGTTGGATTACTGTGGCGTGATAATGACACTGCCTTGCCTCCCAGTTACGTTATGGCTCAACGACGTTTGCATAATGTTGAACTGAAAATGATCAAAGACGCAACATATGCCGACAAATCAACAAGTATATCGAAAAGAGGTATGCTGTACAGTTAACCGATAAAGAAGCGCAACAAGAAAACACGTATACTTGGTACCTGCCGCACTTTGGCGTAAGTAACCCCAGCAAGCCAGAAAAGCTACGCATTGTTTTCGATGCTGCAGCTGTATCATCCAATATATCATTGAACTCCACTCTACTGAAAGGTCCAGAACATGCACGTTCAGCCTTTTAGCATACTTCATGATTTTTACCAAGCTGTTATTACAGTCTATGTGGAAGCTCCAAATTAAGTGGGATGACAAAATACCTGAGCGAATGTATGCTGACTGGCGTAGCCACATATTTGCCATAGCCAAAAATGCTACGAGATGTTTAGGTTTCCTAAAACGGTGCAAGATGTACTTCACTCCTTCAGATCTGACTACTATTTACAAGGCGTATATTCGCCCTAAAATCGAATACAATTGCATTGGGCAGGTGCTCCCAAGACTATATTGCATCTACTAGACAGAGTTCAGAACCGCGCGTTAAAACTTATTGGTGACGTTCATATCGCGAAAACAATCGAATCGCTTGAACATCGTAGGAATGTTTCCTGCCTGTCACTGTTTTATCGCTTATTCCACAAGCGGTGTTCAAAAGAAATATCCAGATGCATCCCGCCTATTCTCCAACCCATCCGTAATACCCGTGCCTCAACTCGAGCTCACGGGTCTACCATTAAGCCTATCTTCGGACGTACTAACCAATTCAGAGATTCCTTCTTTAGCCGCACGATTGTTATATGGAATGATTTGCCTGATTCTGTGTTTCCGCATTTTTATGATCTGCAGTCGTTTAAGACTCGCGTGCATAGACATCTCAACTCCATATTTTTGTCGACGCACAAGCTTATTCGCATATGCGGCCGTAGGCTACCTGCGCGTCATGAAGCAAGGACGCATAGACGTTGCCTTTGTAGCTGCAAATACTCGTTGTGCACCACTAAAAAGCATGACGATTCCGCGTTTGGAACTACAAGCTGCGCTGAACGTAACTTCGACAGCATCACATTTTGGAGCGATTCCAAAACCGTAATTTTGTGGATCTGCTCTCACATATATATATAAACAATTTGTAGCCGCCAGAATTGCTGAAATCTTAAACACTTCCACGGTACAGCAGTGGAGATGGCTGCCGACAAACTTAAACGTTGCAGATGATGCAACCCGAGCTGACAAGTTTGATTTTGAGTCACGGTGGATTCAAGGTCCTGAATTTTTGCTTCTTGATGACAAGGCTAAGCCACAAGAACCTGGTCACATCGTGTCTAATCATTGTTCCCAGGAAGAATTATCACAGCATAACTTTACTATTAGACATCAAGAACAACATCCGTTCCAGTATAGCAAATATTCATCATTCACAAAAATGAAACGCATAATGGCATGGATACATCGATTCATCCATAACGCCAGAACAAAACGTGCCAATCGTCAGCAAGGTGAACTGACAGCACTGGAGATGACAAAAGCGGAAAATTCTATATGCCAACAAGTGCAGTCTGAAACCTTTGAAGCAGAGATTAAACAACTTGGAAGCGGCAAGTCCATTAAAAAGAGCAGTCACATTTATCAGCTAACGCCGTACTTAGATGCAGACATTTTGCTAAGGGTAAAAGGAAGACTAGATGCCGCGTACTGCCTGCTACCTTCTGCTCGACGTCCAATAATAATGCCACAGTGTCACATCGTCACTAACCGTATTGTTTATGAGTTTCATCATCGCTTACATCATCAGAATGATCAGCTCACTATTAACGAAATACGACAACATTTTTGGATTCCTCATGTACGCGCCGTCTTAAAATCAGTCAGAAGAAATTGCTTCCAGTGTATCCAGTCTCGTGCTAAGCCAGTACCACCCTTGATGGGTCAACTTCCAGCCGATCGCTTGACGCCATATGTTCGTCCATTCACTTATACGGGTGTTGACTTCTGTGGACCGTTTTTCGTTGGTCAGTCGGTCGTCGAAGAACGTTGGATAGCGTTATACACCTGCCTTACAACTCGAGCTGTGCACTTAGAAATTGCAGAAGATCTTTCAACAGACGCATTCATAATTACACTTAGAAACTTTATGAATCGTCGAGGTACTCCAGTCAATATAAGAAGCGACAACGGCACTAATTTCATCGGGGCTCAAAAGGAATTAAAACCGGAAAACCGACTACTTAACCTCAATGAAATTCATTGC
The DNA here is from genome assembly GCA_947095585.1 of Nephrocerus scutellatus. NCBI lineage: Eukaryota > Metazoa > Arthropoda > Insecta > Diptera > Pipunculidae > Nephrocerus > Nephrocerus scutellatus. The sequence goes on from OX352762.1 coordinate 41,194,639, forward strand.
GAAATGACAAAGGCGAATATCGATTGGGTATTTAACTGTCCAGAAAATCCGGCTTCCGGAGGTTGTTGGAAGCGCCTCATACAATGTGTCAAACGTCTACTGGACAAAGTTCTTAAGGAAGAAGCACCCAGACTAGGAACTTTTCAAAGTGTGGTCATTGAAACGGAAAATATTGTCAACAGCCGACCATTAACTGATTTGCCAATCGACACAGAAGATGAAGAACCACTGACACCCAACCATTTTTTGTTGGGTTGTTTAAATTCAACTCAAACGCCATGGGTAAATGAACAAAAAATCTGTTTACGGAAACAATGGCGTATAGCAAAAACCTATTACAACGCCCCAAGTGGAGGGAAGAAGCTATACCATTGCAAGAGGGACAACTTGTCATCATATGTAACCCAAATCAACCAAGAAGCCATTGGATAAAAGGACGAATTACAAGGACCTATAAAGCAAAGGATGGCCAAGTACGGACGGCAGACATCAGAACCGCCTAGGGAAAACTACGCCGACCTGCCAATAAGCTAGCCGCTTTAAACGTTTGTGAAATCCCCTCGGAGTTCACGGGGGGTGGAATGTTGTCGACACAGTACCTATATGACGAATAAGGGAGATGCAAGACATGCGCACAAGTCACCGATCGACCAAAAACACCGAACATCGACGGATCGACGGGACATGACGAACGTAAGAGAACAGAGACAAAACAATTTTGAAACAAGACGGTCCTAAAAATCAATACGGACAAAACCACACGCTCGCAAGACATTTTTCATTTCGCCAATTTCGAGAATTCACATTTATTCGTGTATTTCATATTTTGCTTTAACTTAATATCTCAAATAAATTCATTTTTAACAAGTTTCAATAAAATATAAACTCGTATTTTGTTTTGACGACCACAGTTGGTAAATCTACACCACTTTCGTTGATATTCTTGATTGTACAAATGACCAATTTGTTCTTTTTAAGAAAGTTGATTGCTTTCTTTAACGATCTTGATCAATATAGTTATCACGTTTAGATATCAAAAAGTATTCCTGAAAATTTTTAACACAACAAATACTGAATGGTATAAAACACAATTTGAAATAAAAGGAAAAAATTTAATTTTTAATTAAAATGAAAAATTAAAAAATATTTTAATTATTTTAAATAAAATTTATCATGTGCCAACAAGACAGAGAAACGCAACAGCTTCGATGGTCGGGATCAACGGTTTTCGGCAGCTTAAAGAACCGAAGTACCAACCTACAACTACGAAGTTATAAGCATACGATGGAATAACAGTAGAGCTGAAAGGAGTTGCAAGTGAGGTTGTCAATCTATATATTCAGATCCGTGAAGTTCCTTTACTAATCACACACACCGAAGAAGGATCCAACATATTTGGAATGGACTGGTTAGATGCTTTTGATTTGCGTGTTCAGTTGTCGCAATCTGATGTGTCAGTTATTAAGCAATTGAAAATGGAGATGACCATGGGAAACAATGGAAATGAGAAGTATTTAAATGGTCTCGTACAAGGGTATGTGTCAGACTTATAGTAAAATTTTTGATAGAAAACTCGGATGCTGTAAAAATTTTAAAGCTCATTTAGTCCTTAAAGAGAATGCAGTTCTAAAAAATTTTAAAAGCCAGTTCGATATTCACAAATGGCGGCAGTAAAAAGCGAAATCGAGATAGGGTTGTTGAAGTCAGTTCAATTCAGTCAGTGGGCAGCTCCGATCGTGGCAGTTACAAAATCAGATTCATCTGTTCGCCTTTGTGGTGACTTCAAAGTAACAGTGAATCCACAACTGAAAATACAACAGTACCCAATCCCTCGGGCTGAAGAGTTGTTTCATAAGCTGAGGAACGGGAATTTTTTTTCCAAAATTGATCTGGCTGAGGCGTATATCCAAATCCCTATTGATGATGAGTCGCAAGATTTTGTTGTTATAAACACACCATTAAACCAGTAAGGTTTATATCAATTTAAAAGAATGCCGTTTGGTATGGCTAGTGCACCAGTAACGCTCGCCGGTCACCCAGGGTTCGTTCTATCCTTCGTGTTACAAATTAAAAATGGGTTTTTTGGTTTCTTTGTTTTTGATTTAATTTTCTTTATTTCTTTTTCTAATGTGTTGACTTATTACTAAGGTTACAATCGGGAGTGTACTTAATCTAGTGATATTTTAATAAACTAATATACCTATATAGCTACCTACTATAGCTTAGGATGAGCGCGGGGGGGCGTTCGTAAGGAACTGCTCAGCTCAAAGCAGCAGCCAACTGTTGCAATAACATCAACAACTGAGGGCTGCGTACTTGACAGGACAGCGAGCACTCGGGGGGCGTTCGTAATGAACTGCTCGGCTCGAAGCATCATTCAACAGTTGCAATAGCATCAACAACTGTGGACTGCGTACTTGAAAGGGCGTACTCGGAGGGCATTCATAATGAACTGCTCGACTCGAAGCAGCAGCCTACAGTTGCAATAGCATCAACAACTGTGGACTGCGTACTTGAAATAAGGGCGAGGAACTTACGGAGGGTGTTCGGTATAGAACAGCACAGTTGTCTTGTACAGCTTAAAAGTGCAATAGCATCAACATGTCATTGCTTTATTATTTCGGATTGTTGGGAATTTTATTTCCCCAAATATAATATATTGTTATAATAAATATTGAATAATAAATTGTTCGTATACGTGTTACGTTCGTATATGTACAATTTATTATTTTGTTCATTTTTATTATTGTTACTAGCTGTTCCCGGGCGCTTTGCTACCCGCCCACTGACGCCACGCCCACTTACACCCGCGTTTCCCGGCTGCCTCATCCCACTGACCCCCGGCCACTGCCCTCCCGCCCACTTACACCCCAATAACTAACCAACTCACCAATCCAGAAAACTATAGAATCGACACTTATACAGGCAAAATCGTTCCATAAATAAGAATTTTCGAAGAAAAAAAACGACACTAGCGCCACCTATAGGGTCCTAATTTTGTCAACGACTTTCTTTTTATTTAAATATTATATGGTGTGAATTTGAGCCAAATCGTTCCATAAATAAGAATTTTCGAAGAAAAAAAACGACACTAGCGCCACCTATAGGGTCCTAATTTTGTCAACGCCTTTCTTTTTATTTAAGTATTATATGGTGTGAATTTGAGCCAAATCGTTCCATAAATAAGAATTTTCGAAAAAAAAAACGATACCAGCGCCACCTAGCGGGGCTGAAACAACTCATAAACCTTCGCGGGCTCATGCACAACAACTTTGCTAAAGATCATCATTTGATCAAATGAATAGTTTACGATTCTATAAAGGATATACACACAGACATTCATTTTTATATTATATAGATTATTGGTCTTATTATTCTTATATTTCATTACGACATGGGGCGCGAAAGGAGAATTTCCGTACCAGAAAAAAAGAATGATTTTCTCGGTTGGTGTCGGACGACCGTATCCGTATTCCCATATCGTTCGATTTCCGAGCGGAGGTGTCACTGTGGTGCTACTTGTACGTATGCAGTGAGTTTGGTTTTTTAAATTCTCTATATTAACTTCACTTGCCCGTGGCTGGCTGGCTGGCTGGCTGGCTGGCTGGCTGGCTGGCTGGCTGGCCAAATCTTGTGATCAATTTTTAACCCACTTCCTACATTTTATTGAAATTTTGCACACATGTATATCTCCCATGACAACACTTTCTATTAAAATTTGAGGCCCCTCGGGCCGCGGGGTCGGTCGGTCGGTCGGTCCCATACAAATATTTTACAAAATTTACCCGATTTTCTTGAAATTTTGTAAACATGTGTGTCTTCGATGGAAAACACTTTTTGTTAAAATTTGGAGCGATCGGCGCCTTGGGGACCCCATTATACAATTTTTAAATATCGCTATATCGCATCAGATCACGGCGAAGTCTGAGCTCTGTGCTTTGTGAGCAGCGCTGTTCGCTGCCGCTGCGGCATTTGGTGGATGATTTTGCTACAAAACGAGCACGCAGTGTGTGTGTGTGTGTGTATCCCCGATTAGAGAATTTACAAGAAAAATTTTAATTTTTATGGGTTGTTTTTTTCCTACATGTCTTCTGTGCTTAATGCCGTGTAGTGTATTAATATTTGATTTTTGTATGTACCTATTCACATATTTAATATGTACATGTTTTTGGCATATGGTTTGTGACGTTGTTAATTTAATTTTAAATTAACTTCGTTACATTCCCCTCCTACTTCGGGGTGGGTAAACAATTTTTAATAACTTATCTTATGCTTATTGATTATTGAAAAGTAAAGCTCGGTCGGTGTGGTCACTTTTCCTCTGGGATTACCTTTATTTTTGTGCCAGTCACCGGCATGAGTTGTGTGTGTGGTTTGTGACGTTGTTAATTTAATTTTAAATTAACTTCGTTACATTCCCCTCCTACTTCGGGGTGGGTAAACAATTTTTAATAACTTATCTTATGCTTATTGATTATTGAAAAGTAAAGCTCGGTCGGTGTGGTCACTTTTCCTCTGGGATTACCTTTATTTTTGTGCCAGTCACCGGCATGAGTTGCAAGTGTGGGAACTAAAATTAATAATTAATGAAATAAGGTAGTTGTATATAAAAAAAAATTAATCTTTTTATTATTATATTTTCTTTCTTTTTTAATTGCTTTCGGTCTTGCATGTTGTCGGTGGATTTACAGACAGCGACTTCTGTATGGTAGTAACCAGCTGTGGTGACGATTTATATGACAGCCGGATCTATCTTGACGGTTTTGAAAAAAAATGCGGTGACGGTTTACTTGACAGCGGTATCTGTCTTGGCGGTTTTATTATAAAATTCGGTATTCCCACGGCTGAGTCTACGTTCTGTCGTTGTTCGGTGCGACCTAAGAGTCGATTGTTTAGATCAGGGCAGGTACGGTCGGTGTGTCCAAGCTGTCCACACGTCCTACAACTTGTCATTTTTGTCGGTTTGACTGGTTGTAATGGGAAGTGAGGGTGGTGACAATTCGCTGGTGATTCTGCTGGGCATCTGGCTTCAACTGATTTGTTGACCATTTGGACGATGGGCGATCGCCAGTTTGGAATGTCTTTGTATTGTTGTTCGGTGCGACATAAGTGTCGATGGTTCTGATCAGGGAAGGTGAAGTGGTTGTGTCCAAACTGGCCCCACGTCCTACAATTTGTAATTTTTGTCGGTTTGACTGGTTGTAATGGGAAGTGCGGGTGGAGACAATTCGCTGGTGGTTCTGCTGGGCGTCTGGCTTCAACTGGTTTGTTGACCATTTGGACGACGGGCGATCGCCAGTTTGGAATGTCTGATTGGGCTGCTTGTTCAACTGGTCGGATGGATCGGACAGCTGGTCTAGTCGGTTTATGATGTGGATATGTTACATCACTGGTAATCGGTACCTGATGTGGATACGGTACATCAATGGTGATCGGTAAATGATGTGGACGGGTTACATCGCTGGTATTCGGTATATGATGTGGATTTGTTACATCGCTGGTAATCGGTATATGATGTGGGTATATTACATCGCTGGTATTCGGTATATGATGTGGATATGGTACATCACTGGTGATGGGTAAATTATGTGGATATGCTACATCGCTGGTATTTGGTATATGATGTGGATATGTTACATCGCTGGTATTTGGTACGATTGGTCGAGCAGTCTGGATCGGTAGATGATGTGAAGTCTTCGCTGGTTGATTTGCTGACCTGGTCTGGTAGAGCGGTGGTGCGGCCTGACGAAATGGAGGTGCGGTCGGTCGAAACGGTGGTGCGATAGGACGCAATGCGGGCGGTCGTACTGGTGTAGGAGCAGGTCGAAGGCTCGTTTATGAGGCACTCAGACTCTTCTATGAGCGGTAGGAAAAAGCGGCATAATTCCTCACTAAACGCGTCCCAGGTACTTAGAAATTCTTTGTTGTTGCGGTTGTGCGGACTAATCGGTCGAGTGGTAGTCCATAGCAATTGGTAAGCTCTTCGACTCGTTCAAGAAATCCTAGTGGATTACTGCCGCCATCGAATCTCACGTTCCATTTATCTACTATATCAATTACATCGGTATCGGACAAACGATAGGTCGGTACTCGGGAAAAGGCCTGTTCCATTTTGGTCGGTACGTTCGGATTTGTGGGAGATGCCCGTAGGTTATTGGTTGTGGTCTGCGTTTTCCTGATTTATTTAATACAGATTATGGACACTCTCCGGTGGGTGGCCATACTCTCGAATGAATAACAAAATTTTCCCAGGTTGTTGTTTCTGCTAACTGGTTAGTTGCCTTATAACGGGTGTTTTTTTAAGAGGTTGCCGATTTTTTTTTTGAATAAAACACATATAAAATTATAAAATGACCAAAATTTTTTTTTATTTGGTAGATAATTTTTTGGCATTTAACATTTAAACACAATTTCTGGCATATGGCTACCACGACTATTTTTCACAAATGTCATTCTGGAGGTCCAATTTTCCAGCACTTTTTCAAGCATTTGAGGGCGTATGTCAGCAATGACACGTTGAATATTGGTTTCCAAAGCGTCAATCGATTGAGGTTTATCCACATAAACCAATGACTTCACGTATCCCCACAAAAAGTAATCGAGTGGCGTCAAATCGCACGAACGCGGAGGCCAATTCACCGGACCATTTCTCGAAATAATGTTGTCGTTGAAAGTTTCTTTCAATAAGTCGATTGTTTCACGTGCTGTATGGCAAGTGGCACCATCTTGTTGAAACCACATTTCATCCATATCCATATCTTCAAGATTTGACAACAAAAACTCATTTAACATGGTTCTGTATCGATTTCCATTCACGGTAACGCGTCGTCCTTCCTCATTTTTAAAGAAATATGGACCGATGATCCCACCAGCCCATAGACCGCACCAAACAGTACATTTATCAGGATGCATTGGTAATTCTTGAACGGCGTGTGGATTATCTTTGCTCCAAATGCGACAATTTTGTTTGTTGACGTATCCATTTAACAAAAAATGCGCCTCATCACTGAAGAGAATTTTACGGTAAAAAAATGGATCTTCGTTCAATTGATTTAACGACCAATCACTGAATTCACGGCGCAAACGATGGTCGTGTGGCTTTAATTCTTGCACCAATTGAATTTTGTATGGCACCAAACCCAAATCTTTACGTAAAATTTTCCATAAAGTCGATGGACAAAGTCCAATTTGCTGAGCACGACGACGAATCGATAAATTGTCGTTTTCTTCGACACTGGCCTCAACGACAGCAATATTTTCTTCTGTACGAACTCTTCTCATTCTTGTCGGTGGCTTGGCATCCAAAAGAGTGAATGTAGACCGAAATTTGGTAATTACGTTCTTTATGGTGGTCTCTGACGGACGATTATGTGCACCATAAAATTCACGAAGTGCTCTATAAACATTTTTAATTGAACACTGATTTTGAAAATAAATTTCCACGATTTGAAAACGTTGTTCTGGAGTTAACCTATTCATAATGATTTGCCAAACAATACTGAGTAGAAATGCCACTTTGAGCTGTCAAAACAACTGTCATAAAATAAAACGACATCTATCGGAAAAACAAACCTCCTAAAAAAACACCCTTTAGTAGCGTCATTCTCCGGTGGATGACTCTGGTTAAATTAAGTACATTATTAAAAAAATATACTCGATGGCGTAGAAAGTTTTTCGTTTTTTTTCTCGCTGTCGGTCGGTGTAGCGACTTTAAAAGTAGTCGGGCGCCAAATTTGTAACGTTGTCACCCAGGGTTCGTTCTCTCCTTCGTGTTACAAATTAAAAATGGGTTTTTTGGTTTCTTTGTTTTTGTTTTAAATTTCTTTATTTCTTTTTCTAATATGTTGACTTATTACTAAGGTTACAATCGGGAGTGTACTTAATCTAGTGATATCTTAATTGCGAGCCCGAAGGGCGAAGCTAATAATCAGAGGACAAGAAAATTTTTCTGGCGTACGTGTGTCGGTTTGTGGGTTTGTGGGTTTATGGGTTTGTGGGTTTGTCCGGTTGTATATCCCGACTTCTACCATTCAGAATTTGATGGGACTTGTTTTAAAACAATTGGTAAGTGCTTGGCTTGCGATGACGTGACGCGCGTCGCGTGTCGCGTGTGGCGCGTGTATTTTTTTTTTTAAATTACTTGTTTTAAAACTTGGCTTGCGATGACTTGACGCATGTCACGTGTTGCGCGTCGCGTGTGGCAATTTTTTTTTTAAAAATACAATTGGTAAGCGCTCGGCTTGCGATGACGTGACGCACGTCGCGTGACGCACATCGCGTGTGGCGCGTGTAATTTTTTTTTAAGAAATACTTTTTTTAAAACTCGGCTTGCGATGACGTGACACACGTCGCGTGTCGCACATCGCGTGTGGCGCGTGTAATTTTTTTTTTAAATACTTTTTTTAAAACTTGGCTTGCGATGACGTGACACGTGTCACGTGACGCGCGTTGCGTGTGGCGCGTGCATTTTTTTTTTTAAATACAATTGGTAAGCGCTCGGCTTGCGATGACGTGACGCACATCGCGTGTGGCGCGTGTAATTTTTTTTTTTAAGAAATACTTTTTTTAAAACTCGGCTTGCGATGACGTGACACATGCGCGAGTCGCACGGCGCGTGTGGCGCGTGTATTTTTTTTTTTAATACTTTTTTTAAAACTTGGCTTGCGATGACTTGACATATGTCACGTGTCGCGTGTAGCGTGTGTCAATTTTTTTTAAAATAAGTTATTGTTTTAAAACTTGGCTTGCGATGACGTGACGCGTATCACGCACGCACAGAATTTTTATGGGACTTATTTTAAAACAATTGTTAAGCGCTCAGCTTGCAATTTGTTTAATTTTGATTTTTTTTTTATTCATAGGGGTTAGGAGAAAAAAATGTTTTTTTTAAAGATAATTCAGTCTTTAGGCTGAATTACAACTATCCATATAGCGAGCTGAGAAGCTCGCTTTACTATCTTAAACTAATATATCTATACAGGGTGTACAAGTATTCGTGGCACAAATGAAGCAAGGTAATAGAGGAGGTCATTTCCAACCAAAATAGCCAAATGAAGTTTTATCGAATTGTTGATGGTTAAAAAGTTATTCCTTTTTTAGTATTTTTGGGTAAAAAAAAATTAATTTAAAAAAAAACCAACAGTTCTTTTGTTTATGTTTATTTTTTAATACGATCTGTAAGAGTGTGCCTTTCCAATAAAGTCATTTTTATAAACTTTATTATCTTGTGTCAAATTAAAACAATAGATTTGTGATGTCTTTTTGTTTCCCAAAATTTTTTGATTGATTTTTAAGTAGCTCTGGCGGAAAAACAATGTACTACAGAAAGTTGACCGACTATCAGAAAAACTTGCGACATTAATGCAGATTCTTAAATGTTATCACGCATAGGAATATTCAAAACAGAATGGTTTTTATCAATTGTTTTGTGGTGTACGTAGAGTTTTAAAACAGAGATACGTACTTTTGACCTTACATAACTTTACACACTGTAACCCTTGAACAAGCTACAATATCAGTGTTGGTCTATTTTGATAGAAAACTAAATCTTTAAGGTAAAAAAAGGTATTTTTTTAAAAATTCTTAAAACCATTACCGATATAAACGTCGTCAAAGTCAAAAAAGAAAGGTTTTTTTAAAATTTTATTTTCAAACGCGATTATTTCGAAAAATGATCTTGGATAATTTTTTTTTGATAAATGTAGTGTTGATTGAGTTGTGAGCTTTATTTGTGATCAATCTGTAAGATGATTGGGAATATATTCGAATTTGCAAAACGTAAAATTTCACACGAAATATTTATGAATCAAGAAACCTGAACGTCTTTTGTGACAAGAAAATACTTATTTCCTATTTTTTCCTCAGATGCTTAGCGATTAAGGCTGCGGCAACGTGGTTCAGTCTGCACTCGTTCGATAGTCAAAAAGGAAGAAGTAAAAGCTGACAATTCTCAAATGACGTTTTCTTAGATGTCACCTTCACATGGTAGTGCGTAACTTCTGACGTACATGATTGTCGAGGTGTTTATATTAGTGATTGAACAATCCAACATTGCCGGCGGCCCTAAAGGATTTTAATGCTTTAGTTGCTGATTGTTGTTGTTGTCTGGGATGGGCAGTAGGCACAGTTTGGTCACTGGTCGCTTGTACACAGCGTTCTGACATCTCACTGTTGCGACGCGAACTCGTCCGTCAGATCCCGGATGAGTATCGATGACCCTGCCGAGTAGCCATTTCGAAGGTGGCATGGTTTCTTCCTTGATGAGCACCAATTGGCCGATAACAATGTTTTCGTTGGTTCTCAACCACTTTGGGCGTTGTTGCAGGCGGGAGAGGTATTCTGTAGACCAAATTCTCCAGAAATGCTGGTACATCCTTTGAACTAGTTGGAAACGATTGAGACGGTTGGTCTTCACCTCGAGCAATGCTGGTTCGGGTGTCGTAATTGGTGCCTCCCCGATCAGGAAATGACCTGGGGTGAGAATCGTGCAGTCATCTGGGTCGTCCGACATGGGGCATAATGGTCGCGAATTCAAGCACGATTCGATCTGGCACAGCAACGTCGTCAATTCCTCGAATGTGAGTAAGGTGTCGCCCATGACACGTCGTAAATGGTGTTTCACTGATTTCACTCCTGCTTCCCACAATCCGCCAAAATGTGGCGAAGCAGGAGGGATGAATCTCCAGGTGGTGCCATCTTGTGCCAGTAGTGCAGCTATCTCGGGACTGACAGCCTTAGTGCTCTGTTGATGCAGGAATGCCAGTTGACGACTGGATCCAACGAAGTTGGTTGCACAATCGCTGTATAGGCTTTGAATTTTGCCTCTTCGCGCAGTGAACCTCTTGAACGATGCTATAAATGCATTGGTGGTGAGCTCGGACACCAACTCCAAATGCAGTGCTTTGGTGGATAGACAGACGAATAGGCAGATGTAACCTTTCGTCGATGCACCACCACGGCCCTTACGTAATTTGATCGATATCGGACCGGCATAGTCTACACCGCTGTGCAAAAACGGCCTCGATGGTGTAACACGATGCGATGGAAGATTCGCCATCATTTGCTGGCTCGTGATTGAGTGATGGCGAAAGCACAAGCATTTATGGACGTGCGAGCGCACCAAGGTTTTGATGCTCAGGATCCAGTAGTGCTTTCGTAAATGAGCCAACATCAGCTGTGGACCGCCGTGTAGCGTTGTGCGATGTGCTTGTGAAATGATTAAATGAGTGAGTTGATCATCTTTGGGAAGAATTATCGGATGCTTCTCTGTGTATGGCACATTCGAGTTTTTAAGCCGCCCTCCAACACGTAGGATCCCGTCGACGTCGACGAAAGGGTTTAGAGACCGAAGTGGGCTTTTGTCGAGTAGGTGTTCCCCTGACTGGCATCGTGATATCTCGTCAGCGAAATGGATTGATTGAACCAGCCTGACCCAGAACTGGATTGACCAATTGAGCTCCGGTACGGTTATGAAACCTTCTAATCGCGTTGCTGCGCTGATACGTCGACGGTGGATAGGGCGTCTGCATAAAGCCGTGACACGAAGTAATTTGCCGAGCGATGAACATCGAGCGAGTAAATGGTAAATGTCGTTGCGACACGTTACGGCTTCTACATGTGTTGCGATCATTGAATTTATTTTGCGTTCATCGATGTTCGTGTAAACCTCGCGAGTCTTCTGAAGTGGCCACTTACTTATGTCTTCCCGCAGCCAACCAGGACCCGTCCACCACAATGGATGGTTGTGTAATAATGATGGTTCAACGCCACGGGACGCACAGTCAGCGGGGTTCCGCTTAGTGTCGACATGGCTCCAATTGGTGGGCTGAAGATAGTCTAGGATTTGCGAAACCCGGTTTGCCACGAACGTCTTCCACCGGTTCGGAGAACTGCGTAGCCAACCAAGAACCACTTCCGAATCGGTCCATGCAAACATTTGAGACTGTGACACGTTAAGGGATGTGCCGATGGTGTGCATGAGTTGGGCTAGGAGTACGCTGGCACAAAGCTCCAATCGTGGCAAGCTGATGGTCTTCAGTGGGGCAACCTTTGTTTTGGATGCCAGAATATTGATGTTTACAGATCCATCTATCGACGTCGTACGAGTATACACCACAGCTGCGTAGGCCTTGGAGGAGGCGTCGCTGAAACCGTGAATTTGAATGTCGGCGTGGTCTTTCGAATGATTTATCCAGCGATCGATTCTGAGAGCCTCCAAAGATCTCAAACTACCTCGATAAGTAAGCCATCTTTGAGCGATTGAGTGTGGGACCGCTTCGTCCCACGATATGCCGAGTACCCACAACTCTTGGAACATGATTTTTGCAATGATTGTGGTCGGGGATACCCAGCCGAGCGGATCGAAGATCTTCGATGACTGTGACAATATTGATCGTTTGGTTGGTGCACGAATGTCAGATACTGAGCTGATGTTAAATCCAAAACAATCGGCCGAGGGAGACCAATGCAGTCCAAGAGTTTTCACTGATTGATCCCAATTTAGTTCAAGTCGTCCCTGATGCTCGCGGAATTCGGTCGGTATCTCATTGAGAAGATGTTGGCTGTTCGAGGACCACTTCCGCAGTTCAAAACCGCCACATCGGAGCAACGCCACTATTTGTCTCTGGACTTCGAGTAAATCCACAATGTCGTGTGAACCTGTCATCAAGTCGTCGACGTAGAAGTCTCTTGAGGCGACTTCGGCAGCGATTGGAAATCTCTTCTGTTCATCTCGTGCGAGCTGATGGATTGTACGAATTGCCAGATACGGAGCGCTGGCGGTGCCATAAGAGACGGTGCACAATCGAAAATCTCTTATTGGTTCTTCTGGGGAATTTCGCCATACGATTCTCTGATAGTTCCTATGCTCAGGTGCTATCAGGATCTGTCGGTACATCTGCTTGATATCTGCGACGAAAACGAATTTATGATTGCGAAAACGGGTTAGTATTTCGAAGATGCTGTGTTGAAGTTTGGGACCAATACGAAGCTTCTGATTTAGCGATACGCCGGTCGTTGTTTTATGTGACGCGTCGAAAACCACACGTAGTTTTCGTTGCATTACACCGTGATGAGGAAGATAACACATCTTCTCGGGCGATTTGCTGTCGTCGTTCAACACTTCCTCCATATGGCCCGATTCCAAATAGTCCTGCATGAACTTGTTGTACTCTGCACGGAGTTGGCAATTTTTAGTAAACCGACGTTCCATATGTTGCAGTCTGAGGATTGCGCCATCTCGTGATCTTCCAAGCGGTGATGAATTTTCGTTGAATGGCAGGAAGACTGTGTATCTTCCATCTTCATTGCGATAGTGTGTTGATTCGTAATGCTGTTCACATTTTGATTCATCGTGGGTTAGTTCTCGACGTGAACAAACGTCCTCGATCTCCCAGAATGACCTGAGTGTGCTATCGATTGTGTCATAATTCTCAATTTTCGTTGTCAAACTCAACAATTTATTGGTTGCCTTGCGTTCCACCTTGCCGAAGAGTATGTATCCCAGTTTGGTGTTCTGTGCGAAGGGTGAACCGCTGACACCAGTGATGCAACCGTCCTTTTGAAGCATTCCAATGACATCAGCTCCAAGCAAAATATCAATTCGGTTGGGACGATGGTAATGGGGATCGGCAAGTTCCAAATGTTCCAAGTGTGGCCATTGATGTGTGTCGATGGGTTGAGATGGCAGCGTGCCTGTGATCTTCTCGACTACAAGGGCTGTGATTGAGATCGAAAATGTTGCATCGGTTCGGGATTGTAATACGAATTCAACAAGTGAGCGCGACATGGGCGCCTCATTGGCACAGATACCACTGATTGCGACTGCTGCTGGTTTTCTCGATAATCCGATACGATTTGCGGTGCTCTCTGAAACGAAGCTGATCTGTGACCCCGAATCCAACAGAGCTCGAACGGTGAAGTTTTGGTTGGCGTGTGATACGATGACGATTGCTGTGGCGAGCAGCACATCTGCGAATGGCGATGCGACATGGTTGGCTGTGACCTGAGTATGTGATGATGATTCGACGGATGGTTTGCAGTCAGAATTCCAGATGTGCAGGAGCGTGTGGTGTCTTCTATTGCAAATCCGGCACAAACTGGATCTGCAGACCGAACTAGAGTGGCCTTTCCGCAAGCAGTTAAAGCATAGCCTCTTTTCGCGGACGAGGTTTGACTTCTCTTCGAATGTGAGATGTTTGAATTGTTCGCACTGGAAGACGTTGTGATTTCCAGCACAGACATGACAGGCGGAGTTGTGAGCGTCTGAAGTAACGACGAGTGAGCGAGCTGATTGTGTTTCCGGCTTGCGATGCGGTCGAGTCTGCGATGAGTGCGATGATGCCGGAGCTTCTAGATACGAGTGTGACGAGTTTGATTTGGTTCGAGTCATGGAAATCATCTCCAGCGATTGCCATCGGGCGTTCAGGAAATCAATTAAATCCTTGTATGATGGATATTTCGCTCGGGTTAGTGACATCTCCCATTGTCGGTGGGTTTCTGGGTCGAATTTGTCAGCAATTATGTTGATCAATATGATATCCCATGTGGTGATCGGCACTCCCAAAACCTTCAAGCAGCGAACGGTATCGGTCGATACGTCGAGAATTTTGCGCAATCCCACAGCTGATTCAAGTTGCAATGCTGGCATTGTGCGGAACTTGCGAAGATGGCTGTCGATGATGAAGCGACGGTGATCGTATCGATCTCGGAGAATGCGCCATGCCTCCTCGTAGTTATCGTTCGTGATGCTCACGGACTTGAGCAACAAGGCTGCGTCTCCAGTCAGATTCGCTTTTAGGTAGTGCAGTTTCTGCGAGTTGGCCAGCCTTTCGTTGTTGTGGATGAGGTCGACAAATAAATTTTCGAATTCGGTCCAACAGGTGTACTCACCGTTGAAGACTGGAACGTTGATTCGAGGCAAGTGTGCATCGATCGGCTGTTGGTGTGGTGATGGTTTGACCTCATCTTGGCGACTCTCAATAGCTGATATTTGTCTCCTCACTGTCTTCAGGTTGGAAATTGCTGCGAAGTAATATTCCTCCGCTTGTTCACGTTTTACGTATTCTCCCTCGATTTCCTCCGCACCGCACACAGCCTCGACCTGGTATTGCACCTCGCAGAACTCCCGATAGATTGATTCCGTGTGGTTGATCCGCGCCTGTATGGACTCTTCAGTCACCCCTGGGATTTCACTCGTTATCCCATTGCTGTTCTTTACTGCTCTCTGGAGGGTTCGCTGTAGCGATGCTTGCTTTGTACGAATCGTCGCCATGGCACTGTGTATTGCTATACCGTTGATGCGTGCGAATTAACTGGCTTTCACTTAGCTTTTCACACATAAGACTTGCACTTGGTCGATCACTATTATGTGTCACGAATTTGATTGTGTTGCGAAACGAAAGAATCCGGCTGAGAAGGACCAAAATGTTGATTGAGTTGTGAGCTTTATTTGTGATCAATCTGTAAGATGATTGGGAATATATTCGAATTTGCAAAACGTAAAATTTCACACGAAATATTTATGAATCAAGAAACCTGAACGTCTTTTGTGACAAGAAAATACTTATTTCCTATTTTTTCCTCAGATGCTTAGCGATTAAGGCTGCGGCAACGTGGTTCAGTCTGCACTCGTTCGATAGTCAAAAAGGAAGAAGTAAAAGCTGACAATTCTCAAATGACGTTTTCTTAGATGTCACCTTCACATGGTAGTGCGTAACTTCTGACGTACATGATTGTCGAGGTGTTTATATTAGTGATTGAACAATCCAACATGTAGTATTAAAGCCCCATTGAATTTTCTACAACTTCACCTTATAATATTTCTGCAATAGGTCAACAGGAACAGGATTAAAATTGAAAGTTTGTGAAATGATTGAAAACGTACTTTTGATATTACATGCTTTACACCCTATCAAACTTGAACACTTCAAGCTACAATGTTACTGTTATTCTTTTTTGAAGGAGAATTAAATTGTTAAGATAAAACAATGTATATTTTTTAAATTATTTATTAGCCTGCTTCATTTGTGCCACGAATTCTTGTACACCCTGTATAGCTACCTGCTATAGTTTAGGAAGTACAAGTGAGCACTCGGAGGGCGTTCATAATGTAATGTAATGCATACAGATTCCATAAAATATAGGAGTGTTTTTCCAATGGGAGAATTACTTGTGTCTTTAGTAGACAGAATACTCTTCTTCACACTTCCTGATTAATTGTGGTTTTTCGCGTCCCATGTCATTGCTTTATTATTTCGGATTGTTGGAATTTTATTTCCGCCAATATGGAATAATAAATTGTTCGTATACGTGTCACGTTCGTATATGTACAATTTATTCTTTTGTTCATTTTTATTATTGTTATTATTGGTCTTATTATTCTTATTATATTTCATTATGACATGGGGCGCGACAGGAGAATTTCCGTACCAGAAAAAAAGAATGATTTTCTCGGTTGGTGTCGGACGACCGTGGGATTTAATTCCCATATCGTTCGATTTCCGAGCGAAGGTGTCACTGTGGTGCTACTTGTACGTATGCAGTGAGTTTGGTTTTTTCCTACTTGTCTTGTGTGCTTAATGCCGTGTAGTGTATTAATATTTGATTTTTGTATGTACCTATTTACATATTTGATATGTACATATTTTTTGCATATGGTTTGTGACGTTGTTAATTTAATTTTAAATTAACTTCGTTACAGTAGTTTCAGGTGAGTCCATAGAGAGGATCACTTGAAGACTTTGAAATTATTATTCAAACGAATAGGTACTGCTAGACTAAAATGTAATTTAAAAAAGTGAATTCCTTATGACAAAAATAAACTACCTGGGTCATATCATATCACAAGATGGCGTACAACCTTCACACGAAGGAGTAGAAGCCATAAATAAATTGCCTCGCCCTTAAAACATAACGGAAGTGGAATCTTTCCTTGGTAAGGCTAACTATTACAATAAATTTTTGAAAAAATGTTCTAGCATCTCTGCACCATTAAATGAATTGCGTCGGCGAGATGTAAATTTCAATTGGAATGAATCAAGAGAAAGTTCATTCCAAGCCATAAAAAAAGGAATAGTTGAAGCTACCAAACTTGTTCACTTCAGTAACGATTTTCCTCTAGTACTGGCTACCTATGCTTCCAATTATGGAGTGGGAGTTGTGATATCCCACCGGTATCCTTACGGCGAAGAGAAACCAATTGCTTTCGCCTCAAAGACGTTAAACGAACATCACCGACGATATTCGCAGATAGAGAAGGAAGCTCTTTCTATTATTTTTGTGTGTGGTTTCATGAGCTTTTAACGGACCATAAACCGTTAGTAAGCCTTTTCCATCCCGAGAAAAAACTTCCAGTGATGACTATTCAGAGGCTGCAACGCTGGGCAATTACTTTAATGGGCTATAACTGCACAATCCGGAACAGGCCAACATCAAAACATTGTAATGCAGACGCTCTTTCCAGTCTACCAATTGGTCCGGATCAAGATTTTGACAAAAAAGAGACATATCTGCAAATCGAACAGGTGTATGAAAAGGAAGTTTGTGGTTTTCCTACAGACTTTGAAACTATACGCCGCGAGACAACGCCTGACGTTTTACGTTTTACCGAAAGAATGGGAAATGCTTCTTCACTATCAGGTGAGAAAAAATTCATTAAATACTCATCTTGGTGTAATATTGTTACAGACGGATTCATTACGAGTGGTTATCCCAGAATCACTGCAATAAAAAGTGTTGTCTATGTTACATGAAGGACACTGGGGAATCGTCCGAACAAAACAATTGACAAGACGCCATTGGTATTGATCACACCATCGAGAGAAAAGTAAGTTGCAAGAGTTGCCAGGAGGTGTCAGCAAGTCCTTCTAGGGATTTTTCAAGTTGGCCCGAACCACAACGTGGAGAGAATCCACGTAGATTTTGCGGGACAATTTCAAAATTGTATGTGGTTATTATGTGTGGATGCGTTTTCGAAATATTCATACGTTGTACGAATGAATTCAATCACAAGTTCGAGTATTATTGAGGCATTACAAGCAATCTTTGCCACGGAAGGGTTGCCTGACGTGATAGTGAGTGACAATGGAACTTCATTTGTGTCAGAAGAATTCCACACGTTTTGTACCAAGAACGGCATCGAACATCTCACATCCGCCCCTTTTCATCCATCATCGAATGGGGAAGCAGAGCGATGTGTTCGTACATTTAAAACGTCGATCAAGAAGCTAGTGATGGATGGGTTACAAACGGACGACGCTCTCCTTACTTTTTTAGTTACGTTCCGTTCCGTTCCGCCGTGGGAAATCCCCAGCAGAATTGTTACACGGTCGACAATCCAAGACTTCTTTATCATTGATGGGTCCACCAAATCAACATCAGATGCAAAACCAACCAGATTGCATGTTTGTAAAAAATTATGGTAAAGGTGAGAAATGGTTGCCAGGCAAGATAATCATTAATATTGGTAGAATGATATACTCAATTAAAACGGATCGGGAGTTGTTCGTCAGCACCAAAATCAAATCCGCCCTCGTACTTTTGCGTTAAGTGATTATGAGATGAGTGAGATGTTGTCGAAAACAAAATTATATGTACAACGTTCTTTTTCTCCACAACAACCAACACCGACTCCTTCATCACAATCAAGGAATTCGCCTGCAATGGGCTCGAAAGAAAGTGTCTTTCTCCGCTTACAGTAACCAGATTAAACTAGAAAACGGACGTGTTTTTCAGAATCAGATGTAGAAGATACAACAGTTCGTCGATCTTACAGGATTCGAAAACCAGTAGTAAGATTTGCCATCGATGACTTTAATTAGTAAAGGAGGAATGTTATATATTCGCATAAGAGCAAGTACAGTAGTTCATATCAAAGCAAGTAATATTAATTAGTATGCAGCACTAATACATCAGCGTACTGAACTGTTATTTATCAACGTATTGATCGATGATGCTGTAAAGTCAAATCAGTCACATTTCATCACATCTCGAGTTTGGTATTGAAAATATATATTTGAAATTCGAAGAAAATCGGGTTAATTGTTTTTTTAAATTTCTATGGAACCTCAAGACCCTGGGGCCGTTTTGTCCATCGGAGATACACGTGTGTATTAAATTTGAAGAA
Organism: Nephrocerus scutellatus; assembly: GCA_947095585.1. Taxonomy (NCBI): domain Eukaryota; kingdom Metazoa; phylum Arthropoda; class Insecta; order Diptera; family Pipunculidae; genus Nephrocerus; species Nephrocerus scutellatus. The sequence continues at coordinate 41,213,762 of OX352762.1, forward strand.
AATCGGGATTATTTTTTTTTTTAATTTGTATGGGGCCTCAGGACCCCGGGCCCGGGGTCTCCAAAATTTTTACAAAAAGTGTTGTCCATCGGAGATACACATGTATATAAAATTTGAAGAAAATCTTTGTAAAATATTTGTAAGGGGTTTGTAGAAAGAGTTTCGAAGATATGCATGTGTGCAAAATTTCAATGAAATCGGACTTTGGGAAGTGGGTTAAAAATTGATCGCAAGATTCCACGACGAACAAACAAACACACGGGCACGCGAAGTTAATATAGAGAATTTAAAAAAGTGGTAAATAGTTCTCTAGCGTTCAATGCCGATCTCGTTGGTCGGTTGTTGTGTCTAGATGGTTCTTGAACAAGCGACAATAAAAAAAATATTCCAAGGAAGAATGCAGCATCTTTATTCCTGGAAGTAATTTAAGCGCAACCGACCTCAACAACACTTCACATGTACTGAAGTGATCGCAAAATGGTGTGTTTTCGAGCTAGACGACGCCTGGTCTTCCGATCGCAATTAGGAAACATTTAGATCGCTCGAACAACGCGATGCAACCAATAATAACCATAGATCAGTCCTCCAGAACAATCATAGTAACCGTTATAGATCAAGCTTCCAAAATAGCAACACCGACAGGGCTACGAAGTTCATAATTATAACCGGCCTCATGTTAACCAGACTAGTAGGAACTATGTCCCAAATAACAATAGCTGCCACCCCCATAATAATAATATGACAAATAATGGTAACACTACAAATAACCCAAGGGTAAGAGCATTGGGAAACGAACAACCCACCGAGCGGACAGCCGACCCGTCGGAGGGGAGTCCCAATATACCAAGTACCATATAAACGACGGGGATAGAAAACGGCCTTTAAGTATTAAAAATTAACAAAGATTAGCAAACTAAAAGGACAAAAATGTTATATGACCTCAAGATTCGAGATAGCATGCATGGATTCAGATTCAAACAGTCGAAGCTTTTGGTCGTTTGCTGCCTTGATAAAAAGAAACTTTGCAGACAATACTTCATCTATTCCTTCTTTAATTCATAATGGTATTGTTTATAAAACTGGTATGGAGAAAGCTAATTTCTTAGTTTCGCATTCTGCTGGTGCGTCTAACATTTCATTATCTAACCAAAGTCCACCAATTCTTCCGAATGTAGGCCCAGGAATGCCTATAATATATTTTCCTCAACGGGTTGTTTCTTAAGATCTTAAAGAACCTGACCCCAATAAAGCAACAGGACCCGACGGTATTCCGCCATTGTTATTGAAAAGATGTCATCATACTTTGGCTAAATCGCTTAGCAAATTGTTTCATCTCTCAATAAAGACAGGTGTTTTTCCGTCAATGGAAAGTAGCTAACATTCAACCCATCCCGAAAAAAGGTGATCAATCTCCATCTACTAATTACCGCCCTATTGCTCTGTTGTCGATTTCATCGAAGGTAATGGAATCTATCGTTCATTTCAAACAAATGAGCTATATGAATACGAATGCTCTTTTTTCAGACGTACAGTATGGCGTGCATAACTCATTGTTGGGAGCGAAGCATTGAAAATCTATGTGAATCAAGCGTTGTGTCCTTGTGTATTTCTAAGGCTTTTGATCGAGTATGGCATGATTGTCTTATAAATAAGATTCGTTCGATCAATTTAAACACCTCTCTTATTGCATGGATTGAGGATTATTTATGTAAACGCAAAATGAAAGTTGTATTGAATGGTATTTCCTCATCTTCGCATGAGTTCAACATTTCGTGCCACCAGTAATTAATGGTGCCACTATTGCTAGATCAGATTCACTTAAGATTTTATGTTTAAAAGTTTCAAGTAAACTTTCTTGGAAGGAACAAATTTATGGAATTTCAAAAAGCGAGCCAACTATTGGGTTTCATAAGACGTTGTAACTTCTACTTTACCCCCTCTGAAGTATTAAGATTATAAAAGACTTATGTTAGACCAATTTTAGAATTTAATTCATATTCAGAATAGAGTTAACCGTTTGATAAATTATGTAACCATTACTTCAGCTCTTGATTCTTTGGAGCATATACGAAATGTAGGAGCTTAAACTGTTTTCTACAAATTTTGCAACGGTAGATGTTCTTCAGAAACCTGTTCTCTAGTCCCAGGTCCAACACCAACCCAAATCCTCCTTTTATCCGACGGTGACCTCGATGTGGAATCAATTAGTCGACTCCGTGTTTCCCGAATTTTTTAATCTCCAGGCAATTAAAAAGTAGCAGTCAACAACTTCCTGAAGGACGACCGTAGCGATCATTAGATGATTATATTATTTAATTATTTATATATAAAAAAAATATTGTTTGCATTATTTGTATTATAAAATTTGTAATATTTTCTTGGTCAAGGTTTTTTTTTTAGTTTTCTCTGATCATGATTCATTGTTAAAAGTTCTCCCTTGGCAATGAGTTTATATATAAAAAACAAACAAAAACAACCCATAAAAATTTAAATTGTTCATGTAAATTTTCCAATAACCAAAAGTATACTGAATTTCACTATAAATGCTTCAAAATAAAAACACATGCAAAGCACTGCAACCCAACAACAAAACTACCACAATCGTAAAGCAAGCAGCGCTGCTCACAGCGCACCAGTGCACACAGAATACAGTCATTATAGTATGAACATGATCTGATGCCGATATATGGGAAAACATTTTGTACGGGAACCCCGCGGCTCGATCACTCTCAAATTTTAATATAAAGTGTTGTCATGGGAAATACACTTTTTTTATAATGTACGCACGCTAAAGGGAAATCCCTTTACATTACACCCTTATAGTGCTTAGCACAGCGTGGGCGTTAGGATTAGGGAGAGGAAAAGATGAGATATCTATGCACGCGTATCTTAAATGACTGCATATCAAATAAATGCGGAAACACAGAATCGGGCAATTTATTCCACATAACTATAGTGCGGCTAAAGAAGGAATCTCTGAATTGGTTAGTACGTCCGAAGATAGGCCTTACCGACCATATCATATCTTTTTGGAAGAAAATTCAAAATTATAACAGACCCTTAGTCTACCCTTTTCCGTTAAAGAACCCTCAAGTAGATTGACAAAATTCAGACTGCTAACAGAAGAATAAATGTTTTGCATTGAATCACACCCGGAAAAGATAATTGCACAGCATTAAGTGGGATTCCGACCAACTAAAACAACTCCACATATGTGTCATGACAAGATCTAAATCACAAGTAGAAAAATCAAACTGACAAATCGAAGAAAATAATCGTATTATTACAGAGTTACTAAGCCCCCAGAGCATGGAAACAAAATAGTTGAGTTAAAAATATGTAACAGTTTCGAGGACGAAGAATATCAAATAAAAGATTCGTGAGTTACAAAAAATCTTAGAAGCAATCTTTTAGAAAAGTAATGTAAAGGTGCACCTAATAAATAAAAATATAGAAATTACCGATCCTCATAAAAAGAAAATATTGCTAAACGATTATCACATATTACCAACAAGTGGACATGCAGGAATAAACCGCATGATGAAAACGATTAAATAAAAATATTTCTGGGCAGGAATGCAGAACGACATAGCTACATATGTAAAACATTGTCCAATAAAATACATTACTCCCAAGAAACAGCCTATGGAAATAACCTCAACTGCCGAATCAGTTTCGACAAAATATATTTAGACTTAGTAGGTCCTCTAGACGAATCAGTGAATGGATATAGGTACATACTAACCTTACAAGACGAACTGACCAAATTCGCGGAAGCTGTTCCAATCCGAAATAAGAAAGCTGGCACAGTAGCTAAAGGACTAGTAGAATGCTTCATCCTTAAATATGGAGTACCAAAGACTGTAGCCTCTGATCAAGGAACAGAATTTATAAACAACATTTTTAAGGATATGTGCAAACTACTAAAAATAAAACAATTGCAATCTACAGCCTACCATCGCGAAAGTATAGGAGCGTTAAAATAACACAAGTTCACAATTTAAACTGGCGATAACTTTAAATTTACTTATAATACTTGCTCTTTACAATAATTCTGTTACAACTTACTGGTTAAATTCCAATTAACTAATGATCTTACTTCGGCCTAACACCTCTATTTATACTCAATCAAAAGCTTCCAGAAACTTCCAATATTGTAGACAGAAATATCGATAAAAGATCAGAAAATTGTAGCCTTATTCCCTTATTAACAACTAACGACACTTATATGTAATGAGTCATCTTCTAAAAATAGACTTCATGTTCAATCATGTTCTTTTACTAAAACCGGGAAAACCGCACAAACCGGTTTGACTACTTGTTTGACCAGTACAGAATGATTCAAACTTGCAGGCGGTTACATTTCAAATTTTAAATAATCTTAGTCTTACAGCCTAAAAGTGCTACATAAGAGTGCTTCTTTTTGGTAATTTGCGATTTATCTAGGATTCGAACCAACTACTTTTCGTAGCATTTGCTTATTTTAAGTATGCAGTATTTACAATGCGATTTATCTTAACCCAAAACATACTAACCCATAAAAATTAAAATTTTGCATGTAAATTCTCTAATCGCAGATATACATGTGTTCAAAGTGTCCAAATTCCAATTAATTTTAAGAAATTTATATGAGAGTCCCTCATGAAATTTTTTTTATTGTGTTATGTGTTGTCCATCTGAGATACATATGTGTATAAAATTTTAAGAAAATCGGGTACTTTTTGTAAAATATTTGTATGGGAGCCCCCCGACCCCGATGCCCGAGGGGCCCCAAATTTTAATAGAAAGTGTTGTTATGGGATATACGCATGTGTACACAGTTTCAATAAAATCGGGCTTTAGGAAGTGGGTTAAAAATTGATCACAAGATTTGGTGTGCCATGTAAATTCTCTAAAAGGAGATACATATGTGTTTAAAATTTGAAGAAAATGGGGCTCAGGGCCCGATCACTCCAACAAATTTACCAAAAGTTTTGTCCATCAGTGATGGGTTTAAAATTTGAAGAAATCGGGCTAATTGAAGTGAAACTACTTTAGCGACGGTAGGGAGAAAATTTAGTAGGGTATAAAAATAAAATTGTGTTACGTTTTTGTGTTCGGATTTCCCTTTTTGTGTAACGTTTTTTTGGGTTATATGATTGAATTATGGGAACCAAGCCATTTCTCAAGGGATTCGTATGAAATTCAGAATGTAGGAATAATATGCGACTATAAGACTTGTTCCTATGGAAATTCTGGGATCTGGCCAATTTAGGACTTTTGGACTAATATGCGACTATAGGACTTGTTCCTATGGAAATTCTGGGATCTGGCCAGTAGGAACTGGGATTTTTGGAACCAAGCCATTTCTCAAGGGATTCGTATGAAACTCAGAATGTAGGACTAATATGCGACTATAAGACTTGTTACTATGGAAATTCTGGGATCTGGCCAATAGGGTCTGGGATTTTTGGAACCAAGCCATTTCTCAAGGGATTCGTATGAAACTCAGAATGTAGGACTAATATGCGACTATAAAACTTGTTCCTATGGAAATTCTGGGATCTGGCCAATAGGGTCTGGGATTTTGGAACCAAGACATTTCTCAAGGGATTCGTATGAAACTCAGAATGTAGGACTAACATGCGACTATAAGACTTGTTCCTATGGAAATTATGGGATCTGGACAATAGGGTCTGGGATTTTTGGAACCAAGCCATTTCTCAAGGGATTCGTATGAAACTCAGAATGTAGGACTAATATGCGACTATAAGACTTGTTCCTATGGAAATTCTGGGATCTGGCCAATAGGGTCTGGGATTTTTGGAACCAAGCCATTTCTCAAGGGATTCGTATGAAACTCGGAATGTAGGACTAATATGCGACTATAAGACTTGTGCCTATGGAAATTCTGGGATCTGGCCAATAGGGTCTGGGATTTTTGGAACCAAGCCATTTCTCAAGGGATTCGTATGAAACTCAGAATGTAGGACTAATATGCGACCATAAGACTTGTTCCTATGGAAATTATGGGATCTGGCCAATAGGGTCTGGGATTTTTGGAACCAAGCCATTTCTCAAGGGATTCGTATGAAACTCAGAATGTAGGACTAATATGCGACTATAAGACTTGTTCCTATGGAAATTCTGGGATCTGGCCAGTAGGGTCTGGGATTTTTGGAACCAAGCCATTTCTCAAGTGATTCGTATGAAACTCAGAATGTAGGACTAATATGCGACTATAAGACTTGTTCCTATGGAAATTCTGAGATCTGGCCAATAGGGTCTGGGATTTTTGGAACCAAGCCATTTCTCAAGGGATTCGTATGAAACTCAGAATGTAGGACTAATATGCGACTATAAGACTTTTTCCTATGGAAATTCTGGGATCTGGCCAATAGGGTCTGGGATTTTTGGAACCAAGCCATTTCTCAAGGGATTCGTATGAAACTCGGAATGTAGGACTAATATGCGACTATAAGACTTGTGCCTATGGAAATTCTAGGATCTGGCCAAAAGGGGCTGGGATTTTTGGAACCAAGCCATTTCTCAAGGGATTCGTATGAAACTCGGAATGTAGGACTAATATGCGACTATAAGACTTGTTCCTATGGAAATTCTGGGATCTGGCCAATAGGGTCTGGGAAGCCATTTCTCAAGGGAAGCCATTTCTCAAGGGTTTCGTATGAAACTCGGAATGTAGGACTAATATGCGACTATAAGACTTGTTACTATGGAAATTCTGGGATCTGGCCAATAGGGTCTGGGATTTTTGGAACCAAGCCATTTCTCAAGGGATTCGTATGAAACTCAGAATGTAGGACTAATATGCGACTATAAGACTTCCTATGGAAATTCTGGGATCTGGCCAGTAGGAACTGGGATTTTTGGAACCAAGCCATTTCTCAAGGGATTCGTATGAAACTCAGAATGTAGGACTAATATGCGACTATAAGACTTGTTACTATGGAAATTCTGGGATCTGGCCAATAGGGTCTGGGATTTTTGGAACCAAGCCATTTCTCAAGGGACTCGTATGAAACTCAGAATGTAGGACTAATATGCGACTATAAGACTTGTTCCTATGGAAATTCTGGGATCTGGCCAGTAGGGACTTGGATTTTTGGAACCAAGCCATTTCTCAAGGGATTCGTATGAAACTCAGAATGTAGGACTAATATGCGACTATAAGACTTGTTCCTATGGAAATTATGGGATCTGGACAATAGGGTCTGGGATTTTTGGAACCAAGCCATTTCTCAAGGGATTCGTATGAAACTCAGAATGTAGGACTAATATGCGACTATAAGACTTGTTCCTATGGAAATTCTGGGATCTGGCCAATAGGGTCTGGGATTTTTGGAACCAAGCCATTTCTCAAGGGATTCGTATGAAACTCGGAATGTAGGACTAATATGCGACTATAAGACTTGTTCCTATGGAAATTCTGGGATCTGGCCAATAGGGTCTGGGATTTTTGGAACCAAGCCATTTCTCAAGGGATTCGTATGAAACTCAGAATGTAGGACTAACATGCGACTATAAGACTTGTTCCTATTGAAATTCTGGGATCTGGCCAGTAGGGACTGGGATTTTTGGAACCAAGCCATTTCTCAAGGGATTCGTATGAAACTAAGAATGTAGGACTAATATGCGACTATAAGACTTGTTCCTATGAAAATTCTGGGATCTGGCCAATAGGGTCTGGGATTTTTGGAACCAAGCCATTTCTCAAGGGATTCGTATGAAACTCGGAATGTAGGACTAATATGCGACTATAAGACTTGTGCCGATGGAAATTCTGGGATCTGGCCAATAGGGTCTGGGATTTTTGAAACCAAGCCATTTCTCAAGGGATTCGTATGAAACTCAGAATGTAGGACTAATATGCGACTATAAGACTTGTTCCTATGGAAATTCTGGGATCTGGCCAATAGGGTCTGGGATTTTTTGAACCAAGCCATTTCTCAAGGGATTCGTATGAAACTCAGAATGTAGGACTAATATGCGACTATAAGACTTGTTCCTATGGAAATTCTGGGATCTGGCCAGTAGGGACTGGGATTTTTGGAACCAAGCCATTTCTCAAGGGATTCGTATGAAACTCAGAATGTAGGACTAATATGCGACTATAAGACTTGTTCCTATGGAAATTCTGGGATCTGGCCAGTAGGGTCTGGGATTTTTGGAACCAAGCCATTTCTCAAGGGATTCGTATGAAACTCAGAATGTAGGACTAATATGCGACTATAAAACTTGTTCCTATGGAAACTCTGGGATCTGGCCAGTAGGGTCTGGGATTTTTGGAACCAAGCCATTTCTCAAGGGATTCGTATGAAACTCAGAATGTAGGACTAATATGCGACTATAAGACTTGTTCCTATGGAAATTCTGGGATCTGGCCAATAGGGTCTGGGATTTTTGGAACCAAGCCATTTCTCAAGGGATTCGTATGAAACTCAGAATGTAGGACTAATATGCGACTATAAGACTTGTTCCTATGGAAATTCTGGGATCTGGCCAATAGGGTCTGGGATTTTTGGAACCAAGCCATTTCTCAAGGGATTCGTATGAAACTCAGAATGTAGGACTAATATGCGACTATAAGACTTGTGCCTATGGAAATTCTGGGATCAGGCCAGTAGGGACTGGGATTTTTGGAACCAAGCCATTTCTCAAGGAATTCGTATGAAACTCAGAATGTAGGAATAATATGCTACTATAAGACTTGTTCCTATTGAAATTCTGGGATCTGGCCAGTAGGGTCTGGGATTTTTGGAACCAAGCCATTTCTCAAGGGATTCGTATGAAACTCAGAATGTAGGACTAATATGCGACTATAAGACTTGTTCCTATGGAAATTCTGGGATCTGGCCAATAGGGTCTGGGATTTTTGGAACCAAGCCATTTCTCAAGGGATTCGTATGAAACTCGGAATGTAGGACTAATATGCGACTATAAGACTTGTGCCTATGGAAATTCTAGGATCTGGCCAAAAGGGGCTGGGATTTTTGGAACCAAGCCATTTCTCAAGGGATTCGTATGAAACTCGGAATGTAGGACTAATATGCGACTATAAGACTTGTTCCTATGGAAATTCTGGGATCTGGCCAATAGGGTCTGGGAAGCCATTTCTCAAGGGTTTCGTATGAAACTCGGAATGTAGGACTAATATGCGACTATAAGACTTGTTACTATGGAAATTCTGGGATCTAGCCAATAGGGTCTGGGATTTTTGGAACCAAGCCATTTCTCAAGGGATTCGTATGAAACTCAGAATGTAGGACTAATATGCGACTATAAGACTTCCTATGGAAATTCTGGGATCTGGCCAGTAGGAACTGGGATTTTTGGAACCAAGCCATTTCTCAAGGGATTCGTATGAAACTCAGAATGTAGGACTAATATGCGACTATAAGACTTGTTACTATGGAAATTCTGGGATCTGGCCAATAGGGTCTGGGATTTTTGGAACCAAGCCATTTCTCAAGGGACTCGTATGAAACTCAGAATGTAGGACTAATATGCGACTATAAGACTTGTTCCTATGGAAATTCTGGGATCTGGCCAGTAGGGACTTGGATTTTTGGAACCAAGCCATTTCTCAAGGGATTCGTATGAAACTCAGAATGTAGGACTAATATGCGACTATAAGACTTGTTCCTATGGAAATTATGGGATCTGGACAATAGGGTCTGGGATTTTTGGAACCAAGCCATTTCTCAAGGGATTCGTATGAAACTCAGAATGTAGGACTAATATGCGACTATAAGACTTGTTCCTATGGAAATTCTGGGATCTGGCCAATAGGGTCTGGGATTTTTGGAACCAAGCCATTTCTCAAGGGATTCGTATGAAACTCGGAATGTAGGACTAATATGCGACTATAAGACTTGTTCCTATGGAAATTCTGGGATCTGGCCAATAGGGTCTGGGATATTTGGAACCAAGCCATTTCTCAAGGGATTCGTATGAAACTCAGAATGTAGGACTAACATGCGACTATAAGACTTGTTCCTATTGAAATTCTGGGATCTGGCCAGTAGGGACTGGGATTTTTGGAACCAAGCCATTTTTCAAGGGATTCGTATGAAACTAAGAATGTAGGACTAATATGCGACTATAAGACTTGTTCCTATGAAAATTCTGGGATCTGGCCAATAGGGTCTGGGATTTTTGGAACCAAGCCATTTCTCAAGGGATTCGTATGAAACTCGGAATGTAGGACTAATATGCGACTATAAGACTTGTGCCGATGGAAATTCTGGGATCTGGCCAATAGGGTCTGGGATTTTTGAAACCAAGCCATTTCTCAAGGGATTCGTATGAAACTCAGAATGTAGGACTAATATGCGACTATAAGACTTGTTCCTATGGAAATTCTGGGATCTGGCCAATAGGGTCTGGGATTTTTTGAACCAAGCCATTTCTCAAGGGATTCGTATGAAACTCAGAATGTAGGACTAATATGCGACTATAAGACTTGTTCCTATGGAAATTCTGGGATCTGGCCAGTAGGGACTGGGATTTTTGGAACCAAGCCATTTCTCAAGGGATTCGTATGAAACTCAGAATGTAGGACTAATATGCGACTATAAGACTTGTTCCTATGGAAATTCTGGGATCTGGCCAGTAGGGTCTGGGATTTTTGGAACCAAGCCATTTCTCAAGGGATTCGTATGAAACTCAGAATGTAGGACTAATATGCGACTATAAAACTTGTTCCTATGGAAACTCTGGGATCTGGCCAGTAGGGTCTGGGATTTTTGGAACCAAGCCATTTCTCAAGGGATTCGTATGAAACTCAGAATGTAGGACTAATATGCGACTATAAGACTTGTTCCTATGGAAATTCTGGGATCTGGCCAATAGGGTCTGGGATTTTTGGAACCAAGCCATTTCTCAAGGGATTCGTATGAAACTCAGAATGTAGGACTAATATGCGACTATAAGACTTGTTCCTATGGAAATTCTGGGATCTGGCCAATAGGGTCTGGGATTTTTGGAACCAAGCCATTTCTCAAGGGATTCGTATGAAACTCGGAATGTAAGACTAATATGCGACTATAAGACTTGTGCCGATGGAAATTCTGGGATCTGGCCAATAGGGTCTGGGATTTTTGGAACCAAGCCATTTCTCAAGGGATTCGTATGAAACTCAGAATGTAGGACTAATATGCGACTATAAGACTTGTTCCTATGGAAATTCTGGGATCTGGCCAATAGGGTCTGGGATTTTTGGAACCAAGCCATTTCTCAAGGAATTCGTATGAAACTCAGAATGTAGGACTAATATGCGACTATAAGACTTGTTCCTATGGAAATTATGGGATCTGGCCAATAGGGTCTGGGATTTTTGGAACCAAGCCATTTCTCAAGGGATTCGTATGAAACTCAGAATGTAGGACTAATATGCGACTATAAGACTTGTTCCTATGGAAATTCTGGGATCTGGCCAGTAGGGACTGGGATTTTTGGAACCAAGCCATTTCTCAAGGGATTCGTATGAAACTCAGAATGTAGGACTAACATGCGACTATAAGACTTGTTCCTATGGAAATTATGGGATCTGGCCAATAGGGTCTGGGATTTTTGGAACCAAGCCATTTCTCAAGGGATTCGTATGAAACTCAGAATGTAGGACTAATATGCGACTATAAGACTTGTTCCTATGGAAATTCTGGGATCTGGTCAATAGGGTCTGGGATTTTTGGAACCAAGCCATTTCTCAAGGGATTCGTATGAAACTCAGAATGTAGGACTAATATGCGACTATAAGACTTGTTCCTATGGAAATTCTGGGATCTGGTCAATAGGGTCTGGGATTTTTGGAACCAAGCCATTTCTCAAGGGATTCGTATGAAACTCAGAATGTAGGACTAATATGCGACAATAAGACTTGTTCCTATGGAAATTCTGGGATCTGTCCAATAGGGTCTGGGATTTTTGGAACCAAGCCACTTCTCAAGGGATTCGTATGAAACTCGTAATGTAGGACTAATATGCGACTATAAGACTTGTGCCTATGGAAATTCTAGGATCTGGCCAATAGGGTATGGGATTTTTGGAACCAAGCCATTTCTCAAGGATTCGTATGAAACTCAGAATGTAGGACTAATATGCGACTATAAGACTTGTTCCTATGGAAATTCTCGGATCTGGCCAATAGGGTCTGGGATTTTTGGAACCAAGCCATTTCTCAAGGGATTCGTATGAAACTCAGAATGGAGGACTAATATGCGACTATAAGACTTGTTCCTATGGAAATTCTGGGATCTGGCCAATAGGGTCTGGGATTTTTGGAACCAAACCATTTCTCAATGGATTCGTATGAAACTCGGAATATAGGACTTAGATCCGACTATAAGACTTGGTCCTATGGAAATTCTGAGATATGGCCAGTAGGGTCTTGATTAATTGTAATATCGGCAACAACGTCAAAAAAGGTTCACTTCAACCGCGCGTAAAAATTACACGCACTCTTTTTTTTAATATTTTTTATGGGAACCCCTTGGGTCTCAGGGGTTCACTCCAAAAAATTTACAAAAAGTTTTGTACATCGGAGATACACATGTGTATAAAATTTGAAGAAAATCGGATTAATTTTTTTTTTTAAAAGGGACCCCAAATAGAGAGTGTTTGCATCGGAGATACACATGTGTGCAAAGTTTCAATGAAATCGGGCTTTGGGAAATGGGTTAAAAATTTATCGCAAGATTCCACGACAAACAAACAAACCAAAAACAAATACACGGGCACGCGAAGTGAATATAAAAAAATAATCTGGCCAGTAGGGTCTGGGATTTTTGGAACCAAGCCATTTCTCAAGGGATTCGTATGAAACTCAGAATGTAGGACTAATATGCGACTATAAGACTTGTTCCTATGGAAATTCTGGGATCTGGCCAGTAGGGTCTGGGATTTTTTGAACCAAGCCATTTCTCAAGGGATTCGTAGCAAACTCAGAATGTAGGACTAATATGCGACTATAAGATTTGTTCCTATGGAAATTCTGGGATCTGGCCAATAAGGTCTGGGATTTTTGGAACCAAGCTATTTCTCAAGGGATTCGTATGAAACTCAGAATGTAGGACTAATATGCGACTATAAGACTTGTTCCTATGGAAATTATGGGATCCGGCCAGTAGGGTCTGGGATTTTTGGAACCAAGCCATTTCTCAAGGGATTCTTATGAAACTCAGAATGTAGGACTAATATGCGACTATAAGACTTGTTCCTATGGAAATTCTGGGATCTGGCCAATAGGGTCTAGGATTTTTGGAAGCAAGCCATTTCTCAAGGGATTCGTATGAAACTCGGAATATAGGACTTAGATCCGACTATAAGACTTGGTCCTATGGAAATTCTGAGATATGGCCAGTAGGGTCTTGATTAATCGTAATATCGGCAACAACGTCAAAAAAGTATGAAATCGTATGAAACTCAGAATGTAGGACTAATATGCGACTATAAAACTTGTTCCTATGGAAATTATGGGATCCGGCCAGTAGGGTCTGGGATTTTTGGAACCAAGCCATTTCTCAAGGGATTCGTATTCAACTCAGAATGTAGGACTAATATGCGACTATAAGACTTGTTCCTATGGAAATTCTGGGATCTGGCCAATAGGGTCTGGGATTTTTGGAACCAAGCCATTTCTCAAGGGATTCGTATGAAACTCAGAATGTAGGACTAACATGCGACTATAAGACTTGTTCCTATTGAAATTCTGGGATCTGGCCAGTAGGGACTGGGATTTTTGGAACCAAGCCATTTCTCAAGGGATTCGTATGAAACTCAGAATGTAGGACTAATATGCGACTATAAGACTTGTTCCTATGAAAATTCTGGGATCTGGCCAATAGGGTCTGGGATTTTTGGAACCAAGCCATTTCTCAAGGGATTCGTATGAAACTCGGAATGTAGGACTAATATGCGACTATAAGACTTGTGCCGATGGAAATTCTGGGATCTGGCCAATAGGGTCTGGGATTTTTGGAACCAAGCCATTTCTCAAGGGATTCGTATGAAACTCAGAATGTAGGACTAATATGCGACTATAAGACTTGTTCCTATGGAAATTCTGGGATCTGGCCAATAGGGTCTGGGATTTTTTGAACCAAGCCATTTCTCAAGCGATTCGTATGAAACTCAGAATGTAGGACTAATATGCGACTATAAGACTTGTTCCTATGGAAATTCTGGGATCTGGCCAGTAGGGACTGGGATTTTTGGAACCAAGCCATTTCTCAAGGGATTCGTATGAAACTCAGAATGTAGGACTAATATGCGACTATAAGACTTGTTCCTATGGAAATTCTGGGATCTGGCCAGTAGGGTCTGGGATTTTTGGAACCAAGCCATTTCTCAAGGGATTCGTATGAAACTCAGAATGTAGGACTAATATGCGACTATAAAACTTGTTCCTATGGAAACTCTGGGATCTGGCCAGTAGGGTCTGGGATTTTTGGAACCAAGCCATTTCTCAAGGGATTCGTATGAAACTCAGAATGTAGGACTAATATGCGACTATAAGACTTGTTCCTATGGAAATTCTGGGATCTGGCCAATAGGGTCTGGGATTTTTGGAACCAAGCCATTTCTCAAGGGATTCGTATGAAACTCAGAATGTAGGACTAATATGCGACTATAAGACTTGTTCCTATGGAAATTCTGGGATCTGGCCAATAGGGTCTGGGATTTTTGGAACCAAGCCATTTCTCAAGGGATTCGTATGAAACTCGGAATGTAGGACTAATATGCGACTATAAGACTTGTGCCGATGGAAATTCTGGGATCTGGCCAATAGGGTCTGGGATTTTTGGAACCAAGCCATTTCTCAAGGGATTCGTATGAAACTCAGAATGTAGGACTAATATGCGACTATAAGACTTGTTCCTATGGAAATTCTGGGATCTGGCCAATAGGGTCTGGGATTTTTGAAACCAAGCCATTTCTCAAGGAATTCGTATGAAACTCAGAATGTAGGACTAATATGCGACTATAAGACTTGTTCCTATGGAAATTATGGGATCTGGCCAATAGGGTCTGGGATTTTTGGAACCAAGCCATTTCTCAAGGGATTCGTATGAAACTCAGAATGTAGGACTAATATGCGACTATAAGACTTGTTCCTATGGAAATTCTGGGATCTGGCCAATAGGGACTGGGATTTTTGGAACCAAGCCATTTCTCAAGGGATTCGTATGAAACTCAGAATGTAGGACTAACATGCGACTATAAGACTTGTTCCTATGGAAATTATGGGATCTGGCCAATAGGGTCTGGGATTTTTGGAACCAAGCCATTTCTCAAGGGATTCGTATGAAACTCAGAATGTAGGACTAATATGCGACTATAAGACTTGTTCCTATGGAAATTCTGGGATCTGGTCAATAGGGTCTGGGATTTTTGGAACCAAGCCATTTCTCAAGGGATTCGTATGAAACTCAGAATGTAGGACTAATATGCGACTATAAGACTTGTTCCTATGGAAATTCTGGGATCTGGTCAATAGGGTCTGGGATTTTTGGAACCAAGCCATTTCTCAAGGGATTCGTATGAAACTCAGAATGTAGGACTAATATGCGACAATAAGACTTGTTCCTATGGAAATTCTGGGATCTGTCCAATAGGGTCTGGGATTTTTGGAACCAAGCCACTTCTCAAGGGATTCGTATGAAACTCGTAATGTAGGACTAATATGCGACTATAAGACTTGTGCCTATGGAAATTCTAGGATCTGGCCAATAGGGTATGGGATTTTTGGAACCAAGCCATTTCTCAAGGGCTTCTTATGAAACTCAGAATGTAGGACTAATATGCGACTATAAGACTTGTTCCTATGGAAATTCTGGGATCTGGCCAATAGGGTCTAGGATTTTTGGAAGCAAGCCATTTCTCAAGGGATTCGTATGAAACTCGGAATATAGGACTTAGATCCGACTATAAGACTTGGTCCTATGGAAATTCTGAGATATGGCCAGTAGGGTCTTGATTAATCGTAATATCGGCAACAACGTCAAAAAAGGTTCACTTCAACCGCGCGTAAAAAGGGATTCGTATGAAACTCAGAATGTAGGACTAATATGCGACTATAAAACTTGTTCCTATGGAAATTATGGGATCCGGCCAGTAGGGTCTGGGATTTTTGGAACCAAGCCATTTCTCAAGGGATTCGTATTCAACTCAGAATGTAGGACTAACATGCAACTAAATATAAGACTTGTTCCTATGGAAATTCTGGGATCCGGCCAGTAGGGACTGGGATTTTTGGAACCAAGCCATTTCTCAAGGGATTCGTATGAAACTCAGAATGTAGGACTAATATGCGACTATAAGACTTGTTCCTATGGAAATTCTGGGATCTGGCCAGTAGGGTCTGGGATTTTTGGAACCAAGCCATTTCTCAAGGGATTCGTATGAAACTCAGAATGTAGGACTAATATGCGACTATAAGACTTGTTCCTATGGAAATTCTGGGATCTGGCCAGTAGGGTCTGGGATTTTTGGAACCAAGCCATTTCTCAAGGGATTCGTATGAAACTCAGAATATAGGACTAATATGCGACTATAAGACTTGTTCCTATGGAAATTCTGGGATCAGGCCAGTAGGGACTGGGATTTTTGGAACCAAGCCATTTCTCAAGGAATTCGTATGAAACTCAGAATGTAGGACTAATATGCGACTATAAGACTTGTTCCTATGGAAATTCTGGGATCTGGCCAGTAGGGTCTGGGATTTTTGGAACCAAGCCATTTCTCAAGGGATTCGTATGAAACTCAGAATGTAGGACTAATATGCGACAATAAGACTTGTTCCTATGGAAATTCTCGGATCTGGCCAATAGGGTCTGGGATTTTTGGAACCAAGCCATTTCTCAAGGGATTCGTATGAAACTCAGAATGTAGGACTAATATGCGACTATAAGACTTGTTCCTATGGAAATTATGGGATCCGGCCAGTAGGGTCTGGGATTTTTGGAACCAAGCCATTTCTCAAGGGATTCGTATTCAACTCAGAATGTAGGACTAACATGCGACTATAAGACTTGTTCCTATGGAAATTTTGGGATCCGGCCAGTAGGGACTGGGATTTTTGGAACCAAGCCATTTCTCAAGGGATTCGTATGAAACTCAGAATGTAGGACTAATATGAGACTATAAGACTTGTTCCTATGGAAATTCTGGGATCTGGCCAATAGGGTCTGGGATTTTTGGAACCAAGCCATTTCTCAAGGAATTCGTATGAAACTCAGAATGTAGGACTAATATGCGACTATAAGACTTGTTCCTATTGAAATTCTGGGATCTGGCCAGTAGGGTCTGGGATTTTTGGAACCAAGCCATTTCTCAAGGGATTCGTATGAAACTCAGAATGTAGGACTAATATGCGACTATAAGACTTGTTCCTATGGAAATTCTGGGATCTGGCCAGTAGGGTCTGGGATTTTTGGAACCAAGCCATTTCTCAAGGGATTCGTATGAAACTCGGAATGTAGGACTAATATGCGACTATAAGACTTGTTCCTATGGAAATTCTGGGATCTGGCCAATAGGGTCTGGGATTTTTGGAACCAAGCCATTTCTCAAGGGATTCGTATGAAACTCAGAATGTAGGACTAACATGCGACTATAAGACTTGGACTGGGATTTTTGGAACCAAGCCATTTCTCAAGGGATTCGTATGAAACTCGTAATGTAGGACTAATATGCGACTATAAGACTTGTGCCTATGGAAATTCTAGGATCTGGCCAATAGGGTATGGGATTTTTGGAACCAAGCCATTTCTCAAGGGATTCGTATGAAACTCAGAATGTAGGACTAATATGCGACTATAAGACTTGTTCCTATGGAAATTCTGGGATCTGGCCAGTAGGGTCTGGGATTTTTGGAACCAAGCCATTTCTCAAGGGATTCGTATGAAACTCAGAATGTAGGACTAATATGCGACTATAAAACTTGTTCCTATGGAAACTCTGGGATCTGGCCAGTAGGGTCTGGGATTTTTGGAACCAAGCCATTTCTCAAGGGATTCGTATGAAACTCAGAATGTAGGACTAATATGCGACTATAAGACTTGTTCCTATGGAAATTCTGGGATCTGGCCAATAGGGTCTGGGATTTTTGGAACCAAGCCATTTCTCAAGGGATTCGTATGAAACTCAGAATGTAGGACTAATATGCGACAATAAGACTTGTTCCTATGGAAATTATGGAATCCGGCCAGTAGGGTCTGGGATTTTTGGAACCAAGCCATTTCTCAAGGGATTCGTATGAAACTCAGAATGTAGGACTAATATGCGACTATAAGACTTGTTCCTATGGAAATTCTGGGATCTGGCCAATAGGGACTAATATGCGATTATAAGACTTGTTCCTATGGAAATTCTGGGATCTGGCCAGTAGGGACTGGGATTTTTGGAACCAAGCCATTTCTCAAGGGATTCGTATGAAACTCAGAATGTAGGACTAATATGCGACTATAAGACTTGTTCCTATGGAAATTATGGGATCCGGCCAGTAGGGTCTGGGATTTTTGGAACCAAGCCATTTCTCAAGGGATTCGTATGAAACTCAGAATGTAGGACTAATATGCGACTATAAGACTTGTTCCTATGGAAATTCTGGGATCTGGCCAATAGGGACTAATATGCGATTATAAGACTTGTTCCTATGGAAATTCTGGGATCTGGCCAATAGGGTATGGGATTTTTGGAGCCAAGCCATTTCTCAAGGGATTCGTATTCAACTCAGAATGTAGGACTAACATGCGACTATAAGACTTGTTCCTATGGAAATTCTGGGATCCGGCCAGTAGGGACTGGGATTTTTGGAACCAAGCCATTTCTCAAGGGATTCGTATGAAACTCAGAATGTAGGACTAATATGCGACTATAAGACTTGTTCCTATGGAAATTCTGGGATCTGGCCAGTAGGGTCTGGGATTTTTGGAACCAAGCCATTTCTCAAGGGATTCGTATGAAACTCAGAATGTAGGACTAATATGCGACTATAAGACTTGTTCCTATGGAAATTCTGGGATCTGGCCAGTAGGGTCTGGGATTTTTGGAACCAAGCCATTTCTCAAGGGATTCGTATGAAACTCAGAATGTAGGACTAATATGCGACTATAAGACTTGTTCCTATGGAAATTCTGGGATCTGGCCAGTAGGGTCTGGGATTTTTGGAACCAAGCCATTTCTCAAGGGATTCGTATGAAACTCGGAATGTAGGACTAATATGCGACTATAAGACTTGTTCCTATGGAAATTCTGGGATCTGGCCAATAGGGTCTGGGATTTTTGGAACCAAGCCATTTCTCAAGGGATTCGTATGAAACTCAGAATGTAGGACTAACATGCGACTATAAGACTTGGACTGGGATTTTTGGAACCAAGCCATTTCTCAAGGGATTCGTATGAAACTCAGAATGTAGGACTAATATGCGACTATAAGACTTGTTCCTATGGAAATTCTGGGATCTGGCCAGTAGGGTCTGGGATTTTTGGAACCAAGCCATTTCTCAAGGGATTCGTATGAAACTCAGAATGTAGGACTAATATGCGACTATAAGACTTGTTCCTATGGAAATTCTGGGATCTGGCCAATAGGGTCTGGGATTTTTGGAACCAAGCCATTTCTCAAGGGATTCGTATGAAACTCGGAATGTAGGACTAATATGCGACTATAAGACTTGTTCCTATGGAAATTCTGGGATCTGGCCAATAGGGTCTGGGATTTTTGGAACCAAGCCATTTCTCAAGGGATTCGTATGAAACTCAGAATGTAGGACTAATATGCGACTATAAGACTTGTTCCTATGGAAATTCTGGGATCAGGCCAGTAGGGACTGGGATTTTTGGAACCAAGCCATTTCTCAAGGAATTCGTATGAAACTCAGAATGTAGGAATAATATGCTACTATAAGACTTGTTCCTATTGAAATTCTGGGATCTGGCCAGTAGGGTCTGGGATTTTTGGAACCAAGCCATTTCTCAAGGGATTCGTATGAAACTCAGAATGTAGGACTAATATGCGACTATAAGACTTGTTCCTATGGAAATTCTGGGATCTGGCCAATAGGGACTGGGATTTTTGGAACCAAGCCATTTCTCAAGGGATGCGTATGAAACTCAGAATGTAGGACTAATATGCGACTATAAGACTTGTTCCTATGGAAATTCTGGGATCTGGCCAATAGGGACTGGGATTTTTGGAACCAAGCCATTTCTCAAGGGATGCGTATGAAACTCAGAATGTAGGACTAATATGCGACTATAAGACTTGTTCCTATGGAAATTCTGGGATCTGGCCAATAGGGTCTGGGATTTTTGGAACCAAGCCATTTCTCAAGGGATTCGTATGAAACTCAGAATGTAGGACTAATATGCGACTATAAGACTTGTTCCTATGGAAATTCTGGGATCTGGCCAATAGGGTCTGGGATTTTTGGAACCAAGCCATTTCTCAAGGGATTCGTATGAAACTCAGAATGTAGGACTAATATGCGACTATAAGACTTGTTCCTATGGAAATTCTGGGATCTGGCCAATAGGGTCTGGGATTTTTGGAACCAAGCCATTTCTCAAGGGATTCGTATGAAACTCGGAATGTAGGACTAATATGCGACTATAAGACTTGTGCCTATGGAAATTCTGGGATCTGGCCAATAGGGTCTGGGATTTTTGGAACCAAGCCATTTCTCAAGGGATTCGTATGAAACTCAGAATGTAGGACTAATATGCGACTATAAGACTTGTTCCTATGGAAATTCTGGGATCCGGCCAGTAGGGACTGGGATTTTTGGAACCAAGCCATTTCTCAAGGGATTCGTATGAAACTCAGAATGTAGGACTAATATGCGACTATAAGACTTGTTCCTATGGAAATTCTGGGATCTGGCCAGTAGGGTCTGGGATTTTTGGAACCAAGCCATTTCTCAAGGAATTCGTATGAAACTCAGAATGTAGGACTAATATGCGACTATAAGACTTGTTCCTATTGAAATTCTGGGATCTGGCCAGTAGGGTCTGGGATTTTTGGAACCAAGCCATTTCTCAAGGGATTCGTATGAAACTCAGAATGTAGGACTAATATGCGACTATAAGACTTGTTCCTATGGAAATTCTGGGATCTGGCCAGTAGGGTCTGGGATTTTTGGAACCAAGCCATTTCTCAAGGGATTCGTATGAAACTCGGAATGTAGGACTAATATGCGACTATAAGACTTGTTCCTATGGAAATTCTGGGATCTGGCCAATAGGGTCTGGGATTTTTGGAACCAAGCCATTTCTCAAGGGATTCGTATGAAACTCAGAATGTAGGACTAACATGCGACTATAAGACTTGGACTGGGATTTTTGGAACCAAGCCATTTCTCAAGGGATTCGTATGAAACTCGTAATGTAGGACTAATATGCGACTATAAGACTTGTGCCTATGGAAATTCTAGGATCTGGCCAATAGGGTATGGGATTTTTGGAACCAAGCCATTTCTCAAGGGATTCGTATGAAACTCAGAATGTAGGACTAATATGCGACTATAAGACTTGTTCCTATGGAAATTCTGGGATCTGGCCAGTAGGGTCTGGGATTTTTGGAACCAAGCCATTTCTCAAGGGATTCGTATGAAACTCAGAATGTAGGACTAATATGCGACTATAAAACTTGTTCCTATGGAAACTCTGGGATCTGGCCAGTAGGGTCTGGGATTTTTGGAACCAAGCCATTTCTCAAGGGATTCGTATGAAACTCAGAATGTAGGACTAATATGCGACTATAAGACTTGTTCCTATGGAAATTCTGGGATCTGGCCAATAGGGTCTGGGATTTTTGGAACCAAGCCATTTCTCAAGGGATTCGTATGAAACTCAGAATGTAGGACTAATATGCGACAATAAGACTTGTTCCTATGGAAATTATGGAATCCGGCCAGTAGGGTCTGGGATTTTTGGAACCAAGCCATTTCTCAAGGGATTCGTATGAAACTCAGAATGTAGGACTAATATGCGACTATAAGACTTGTTCCTATGGAAATTCTGGGATCTGGCCAATAGGGACTAATATGCGATTATAAGACTTGTTCCTATGGAAATTCTGGGATCTGGCCAGTAGGGACTGGGATTTTTGGAACCAAGCCATTTCTCAAGGGATTCGTATGAAACTCAGAATGTAGGACTAATATGCGACTATAAGACTTGTTCCTATGGAAATTATGGGATCCGGCCAGTAGGGTCTGGGATTTTTGGAACCAAGCCATTTCTCAAGGGATTCGTATGAAACTCAGAATGTAGGACTAATATGCGACTATAAGACTTGTTCCTATGGAAATTCTGGGATCTGGCCAATAGGGACTAATATGCGATTATAAGACTTGTTCCTATGGAAATTCTGGGATCTGGCCAATAGGGTATGGGATTTTTGGAGCCAAGCCATTTCTCAAGGGATTCGTATTCAACTCAGAATGTAGGACTAACATGCGACTATAAGACTTGTTCCTATGGAAATTCTGGGATCCGGCCAGTAGGGACTGGGATTTTTGGAACCAAGCCATTTCTCAAGGGATTCGTATGAAACTCAGAATGTAGGACTAATATGCGACTATAAGACTTGTTCCTATGGAAATTCTGGGATCTGGCCAGTAGGGTCTGGGATTTTTGGAACCAAGCCATTTCTCAAGGGATTCGTATGAAACTCAGAATGTAGGACTAATATGCGACTATAAGACTTGTTCCTATGGAAATTCTGGGATCTGGCCAGTAGGGTCTGGGATTTTTGGAACCAAGCCATTTCTCAAGGGATTCGTATGAAACTCAGAATGTAGGACTAATATGCGACTATAAGACTTGTTCCTATGGAAATTCTGGGATCTGGCCAGTAGGGTCTGGGATTTTTGGAACCAAGCCATTTCTCAAGGGATTCGTATGAAACTCGGAATGTAGGACTAATATGCGACTATAAGACTTGTTCCTATGGAATTTCTGGGATCTGGCCAATAGGGTCTGGGATTTTTGGAACCAAGCCATTTCTCAAGGGATTCGTATGAAACTCAGAATGTAGGACTAACATGCGACTATAAGACTTGGACTGGGATTTTTGGAACCAAGCCATTTCTCAAGGGATTCGTATGAAACTCAGAATGTAGGACTAATATGCGACTATAAGACTTGTTCCTATGGAAATTCTGGGATCTGGCCAGTAGGGTCTGGGATTTTTGGAACCAAGCCATTTCTCAAGGGATTCGTATGAAACTCAGAATGTAGGACTAATATGCGACTATAAGACTTGTTCCTATGGAAATTCTGGGATCTGGCCAATAGGGTCTGGGATTTTTGGAACCAAGCCATTTCTCAAGGGATTCGTATGAAACTCGGAATGTAGGACTAATATGCGACTATAAGACTTGTTCCTATGGAAATTCTGGGATCTGGCCAATAGGGTCTGGGATTTTTGGAACCAAGCCATTTCTCAAGGGATTCGTATGAAACTCAAAATGTAGGACTAATATGCGACTATAAGACTTGTTCCTATGGAAATTCTGGGATCAGGCCAGTAGGGACTGGGATTTTTGGAACCAAGCCATTTCTCAAGGAATTCATATGAAACTCAGAATGTAGGAATAATATGCGACTATAAGACTTGTTCCTATTGAAATTCTGGGATCTGGCCAGTAGGGTCTGGGATTTTTGGAACCAAGCCATTTCTCAAGGGATTCGTATGAAACTCAGAATGTAGGACTAATATGCGACTATAAGACTTGTTCCTATGGAAATTCTGGGATCTGGCCAATAGGGACTGGGATTTTTGGAACCAAGCCATTTCTCAAGGGATGCGTATGAAACTCAGAATGTAGGACTAATATGCGACTATAAGACTTGTTCCTATGGAAATTCTGGGATCTGGCCAATAGGGACTGGGATTTTTGGAACCAAGCCATTTCTCAAGGGATGCGTATGAAACTCAGAATGTAGGACTAATATGCGACTATAAGACTTGTTCCTATGGAAATTCTGGGATCTGGCCAATAGGGTCTGGGATTTTTGGAACCAAGCCATTTCTCAAGGGATTCGTATGAAACTCAGAATGTAGGACTAATATGCGACTATAAGACTTGTTCCTATGGAAATTCTGGGATCTGGCCAATAGGGTCTGGGATTTTTGGAACCAAGCCATTTCTCAAGGGATTCGTATGAAACTCAGAATGTAGGACTAATATGCGACTATAAGACTTGTTCCTATGGAAATTCTGGGATCTGGCCAATAGGGTCTGGGATTTTTGGAACCAAGCCATTTCTCAAGGGATTCGTATGAAACTCGGAATGTAGGACTAATATGCGACTATAAGACTTGTGCCTATGGAAATTCTGGAATCTGGCCAATAGGGTCTGGGATTTTTGGAACCAAGCCATTTCTCAAGGGATTCGTATGAAACTCAGAATGTAGGACTAATATGCGACTATAAGACTTGTTCCTATGGAAATTCTGGGATCTGGCCAATAGGGTCTGGGATTTTTGGAACCAAGCCATTTCTCAAGGGATTCGTATGAAACTCAGAATGTAGGACTAATATGCGATTATAAGACTTGTTCCTATGGAAATTCTGGGATCTGGCCAGTAGGGACTGGGATTTTTGGAACCAAGCCATTTCTCAAGGGATTCGTATGAAACTCAGAATGTAGGACTAATATGCGACTATAAGACTTGTTCCTATGGAAATTCTGGGATCTGGCCAATAGGGTCTGGGATTTTTGGAACAAAGCCATTTCTCAAGGGATTCGTATGAAACTCAGAATGTAGGACTAATATGCGATTATAAGACTTGTTCCTATGGAAATTCTGGGATCTGGCCAATAGGGTCTGGGATTTTTGGAACCAAGCCATTTCTCAAGGGATTCGTATGAAACTCAGAATGTAGGACTAATATGCGACTATAAGACTTGTTCCTATGGAAATTCTGGGATCTGGCCAATAGGGTCTGGGATTTTTGGAACCAAACCATTTCTCAAGGGATTCGTATGAAACTCGGAATATAGGACTTGGATCCGACTATAAGACTTGGTCCTATGGAAATTCTGAGATATGGCCAGTAGGGTCTTGATTAATCGTAATATCGGCAACAACGTCAAAAAAGGTTCACTTCAACCGCGCGTAAAAATTACACGCACTCTTTTTTTTTAATATTTTTTATGGGAACCCCTTGGGTCTCAGGGGTTCACTCCAAAAAATTTACAAAAAGTTTTGTCCATCGGAGATACACATGTGTATAAAATTTGAAGAAAATCGGATTAATTTTTTTTTTTTAAAAGGGACCCCAAATAGAGAGTGTTTGCATCGGAGATACACATGTGTGCAAAGTTTCAATGAAATCGGGCTTTGGGAAATGGGTTAAAAATTGATCGCAAGATTCCACGACAAACAAACAAACCAAAAACAAATACACGGGCACGCGAAGTTAATATAAAAAAATAATCTGGCCAGTAGGGTCTGGGATTTTTGGAACCAAGCCATTTCTCAAGGGATTCGTATGAAACTCAGAATGTAGGACTAATATGCGACTATAAGACTTGTTCCTATGGAAATTCTGGGATCTGGCCAGTAGGGTCTGGGATTTTTGGAACCAAGCCATTCCTCAAGGGATTCGTATGAAACTCAGAATGTAGGACTAATATGCGACAATAAGACTTGTTCCTATGGAAATTCTGGGATCTGGCCAATAGGGTCTGGGATTTTTGGAACCAAGCCACTTCTCAAGGGATTCGTATGAAACTCGTAATGTAGGACTAATATGCGACTATAAGACTTGTGCCTATGGAAATTCTGGGATCTGGCCAATAGGGTATGGGATTTTTGGAACCAAGCCATTTCTCAAGGATTCGAATGAAACTCAGAATGTAGGACTAATATGCGACAATAAGACTTGTTCCTATGGAAATTATGGGATCCGGCCAGTAGGGTCTGGGATTTTTGGAACCAAGCCATTTCTCAAGGGATTCGTATGAAACTCAGAATGTAGGACTAATATGCGACTATAAGACTTGTTCCTATGGAAATTCTGGGATCTGGCCAATAGGGTCTGGGATTTTTGGAACCAAGCCATTTCTCAAGGGATTCGTATGAAACTCAGAATGTAGGACTAATATGCGACTATAAGACTTGTTCCTATGGAAATTCTGGGATCTGGCCAATAGGGTCTGGGATTTTTGGAACCAAACCATTTCTCAAGGGATTCGTATGAAACTCGGAATATAGGACTTAGATCCGACTATAAGACTTGGTCCTATGGAAATTCTGAGATATGGCCAGTAGGGTCTTGATTAATCGTAATATCGGCAACAACGTCAAAAAAGGTTCACTTCAACCGCGCGTAAAAATTACACGCACTCTTTTTTTTTAATATTTTTTATGGGAACCCCTTGGGTCTCAGGGGTTCACTCCAAAAAATTTACAAAAAGTTTTGTCCATCGGAGATACACATGTGTATAAAATTTGAAGAAAATCGGATTAATTTTTTTTTTTTAAAAGGGACCCCAAATAGAGAGTGTTTGCATCGGAGATACACATGTGTGCAAAGTTTCAATGAAATCGGGCTTTGGGAAATGGGTTAAAAATTGATCGCAAGATTCCACGACAAACAAACAAACCAAAAACAAATACACGGGCACGCGAAGTTAATATAAAAAAATAATCTGGCCAGTAGGG
Organism: Nephrocerus scutellatus; assembly: GCA_947095585.1. Taxonomy (NCBI): domain Eukaryota; kingdom Metazoa; phylum Arthropoda; class Insecta; order Diptera; family Pipunculidae; genus Nephrocerus; species Nephrocerus scutellatus. Next base: position 41,240,442 of record OX352762.1, read on the forward strand.
TCTGGGATTTTTGGAACCAAGCCATTTCTCAAGGGATTCGTATGAAACTCAGAATGTAGGACTAATATGCGACTATAAGACTTGTTCCTATGGAAATTTTGGGATCTGGCCAGTAGGGTCTGGGATTTTTTGAACCAAGCCATTCCTCAAGGGATTCGTATGAAACTCAGAATGTAGGACTAATATGCGACAATAAGACTTGTTCCTATGGAAATTCTGGGATCTGGCCAATAGGGTCTGGGATTTTTGGAACCAAGCCACTTCTCAAGGGATTCGTATGAAACTCGTAATGTAGGACTAATATGCGACTATAAGACTTGTGCCTATGGAAATTCTGGGATCTGGCCAATAGGGTATGGGATTTTTGGAACCAAGCCATTTCTCAAGGATTCGTATGAAACTCAGAATGTAGGACTAATATGCGACAATAAGACTTGTTCCTATGGAAATTATGGTATCCGGCCAGTAGGGTCTGGGATTTTTGGAACCAAGCCATTTCTCAAGGGATTCGTATGAAACTCAGAATGTAGGACTAATATGCGACTATAAGACTTGTTCCTATGGAAATTCTGGGATCTGGCCAATAGGGACTAATATGCGATTATAAGACTTGTTCCTATGGAAATTCTGGGATCTGGCCAGTAGGGACTGGGATTTTTGGAACCAAGCCATTTCTCAAGGGATTCGTATGAAACTCAGAATGTAGGACTAATATGCGACTATAAGACTTGTTCCTATGGAAATTATGGGATCCGGCCAGTAGGGTCTGGGATTTTTGGAACCAAGCCATTTCTCAAGGGATTCGTATGAAACTCAGAATGTAGGACTAATATGCGACTATAAGACTTGTTCCTATGGAAATTCTGGGATCTGGCCAATAGGGTATGGGATTTTTGGAGCCAAGCCATTTCTCAAGGATTCGTATGAAACTCAGAATGTAGGACTAATATGCGACTATAAGACTTGTGCCTATGGAAATTCTGGGATCTGGCCAATAGGGTATGGGATTTTTGGAACTAAGCCATTTCTCAAGGATTCGTATGAAACTCAGAATGTAGGACTAATATGCGACAATAAGACTTGTTCCTATGGAAATTATGGGATCCGGCCAGTAGGGTCTGGGATTTTTGGAACCAAGCCATTTCTCAAGGGATTCGTATGAAACTCAAAATGTAGGACTAATATGCGACTATAAGACTTGTTCCTATGGAAATTATGGGATCCGGCCAGTAGGGTCTGGGATTTTTGGAACCAAGCCATTTCTCAAGGGATTCGTATGAAACTCAGAATGTAGGACTAATATGCGACTATAAGACTTGTTCCTATGGAAATTATGGGATCCGGCCAGTAGGGTCTGGGATTTTTGGAACCAAGCCATTTCTCAAGGGATTCGTATGAAACTCAGAATGTAGGACTAATATGCGACTATAAGACTTGTTCCTATGGAAATTCTGGGATCTGGCCAATAGGGACTAATATGCGATTATAAGACTTGTTCCTATGGAAATTCTGGGATCTGGCCAATAGGGTCTGGGATTTTTGGAACCAAGCCATTTCTCAAGGGATTCGTACTCAGACTGTAGGACTCAGAATGTAGGACTAATATGCGACTATAAGACTTGTTCCTATGGAAATTATGGGATCCGGCCAGTAGGGTCTGGGATTTTTGGAACCAAGCCATTTCTCAAGGGATTCGTATGAAACTCAGAATGTAGGACTAATATGCGACTATAAGACTTGTTCCTATGGAAATTCTGGGATCTGGCCAATAGGGACTAATATGCGATTATAAGACTTGTTCCTATGGAAATTCTGGGATCTGGCCAATAGGGTCTGGGATTTTTGGAACCAAGCCATTTCTCAAGGGATTCGTACTCAGACTGTAGGACTCAGAATGTAGGACTAATATGCGACTATAAGACTTGTTCCTATGGAAATTATGGGATCTGGCCAATAGGGTCTGGGATTTTTGGAACCAAGCCATTTCTCAAGGGATTCGTATGAAACTCAGAATGTAGGACTAATATGCGACTATAAGACTTGTTCCTATGGAAATTCTGGGATCTGGCCAATAGGGTCTGGGATTTTTGGAACCAAACCATTTCTCAAGGGATTCGTATGAAACTCGGAATATAGGACTTGGATCCGACTATAAGACTTGGTCCTATGGAAATTCTGAGATATGGCCAGTAGGGTCTTGATTAATCGTAATATCGGCAACAACGTCAAAAAAGGTTCACTTCAACCGCGCGTAAAAATTACACGCACTCTTTTTTTTTAATATTTTTTATGGGAACCCCTTGGGTCTCAGGGGTTCACTCCAAAAAATTTACAAAAAGTTTTGTCCATCGGAGATACACACATGTGTATAAAATTTGAAGAAAATCGGATTAATTTTTTTTTTTTTAAAGGGACCCCAAATAGAGAGTGTTTGCATCGGAGATACACATGTGTGCAAAGTTTCAATGAAATCGGGCTTTGGGAAATGGGTTAAAAATTGATCGCAAGATTCCACGACAAACAAACAAACCAAAAACAAATACACGGGCACGCGAAGTTAATATAAAAAAATAATCTGGCCAGTAGGGTCTGGGATTTTTGGAACCAAGCCATTTCTCAAGGGATTCGTATGAAACTCAGAATGTAGGACTAATATGCGACTATAAGACTTGTTCCTATGGAAATTCTGGGATCTGGCCAGTAGGGTCTGGGATTTTTGGAACCAAGCCATTCCTCAAGGGATTCGTATGAAACTCAGAATGTAGGACTAATATGCGACAATAAGACTTGTTCCTATGGAAATTCTGGGATCTGGCCAATAGGGTCTGGGATTTTTGGAACCAAGCCACTTCTCAAGGGATTCGTATGAAACTCGTAATGTAGGACTAATATGCGACTATAAGACTTGTGCCTATGGAAATTCTGGGATCTGGCCAATAGGGTATGGGATTTTTGGAACCAAGCCATTTCTCAAGGATTCGAATGAAACTCAGAATGTAGGACTAATATGCGACAATAAGACTTGTTCCTATGGAAATTATGGGATCCGGCCAGTAGGGTCTGCGATTTTTGGAACCAAGCCATTTCTCAAGGGATTCGTATGAAACTCAGAATGTAGGACTAATATGCGATTATAAGACTTGTTCCTATGGAAATTCTGGGATCTGGCCAATAGGGTCTGGGATTTTTGGAACCAAGCCATTTCTCAAGGGATTCGTATGAAACTCAGAATGTAGGACTAATATGCGACTATAAGACTTGTTCCTATGGAAATTCTGGGATCTGGCCAATAGGGTCTGGGATTTTTGGAACCAAACCATTTCTCAAGGGATTCGTATGAAACTCGGAATATAGGACTTGGATCCGACTATAAGACTTGGTCCTATGGAAATTCTGAGATATGGCCAGTAGGGTCTTGATTAATCGTAATATCGGCAACAACGTCAAAAAAGGTTCACTTCAACCGCGCGTAAAAATTACACGCACTCTTTTTTTTTAATATTTTTTATGGGAACCCCTTGGGTCTCAGGGGTTCACTCCAAAAAATTTACAAAAAGTTTTGTCCATCGGAGATACACATGTGTATAAAATTTGAAGAAAATCGGATTAATTTTTTTTTTTTAAAAGGGACCCCAAATAGAGAGTGTTTGCATCGGAGATACACATGTGTGCAAAGTTTCAATGAAATCGGGCTTTGGGAAATGGGTTAAAAATTGATCGCAAGATTCCACGACAAACAAACAAACCAAAAACAAATACACGGGCACGCGAAGTTAATATAAAAAAATAATCTGGCCAGTAGGGTCTGGGATTTTTGGAACCAAGCCATTTCTCAAGGGATTCGTATGAAACTCAGAATGTAGGACTAATATGCGACTATAAGACTTGTTCCTATGGAAATTCTGGGATCTGGCCAGTAGGGTCTGGGATTTTTGGAACCAAGCCATTCCTCAAGGGATTCGTATGAAACTCAGAATGTAGGACTAATATGCGACAATAAGACTTGTTCCTATGGAAATTCTGGGATCTGGCCAATAGGGTCTGGGATTTTTGGAACCAAGCCACTTCTCAAGGGATTCGTATGAAACTCGTAATGTAGGACTAATATGCGACTATAAGACTTGTGCCTATGGAAATTCTGGGATCTGGCCAATAGGGTATGGGATTTTTGGAACCAAGCCATTTCTCAAGGATTCGAATGAAACTCAGAATGTAGGACTAATATGCGACAATAAGACTTGTTCCTATGGAAATTATGGGATCCGGCCAGTAGGGTCTGGGATTTTTGGAACCAAGCCATTTCTCAAGGGATTCGTATGAAACTCAGAATGTAGGACTAATATGCGACTATAAGACTTGTTCCTATGGAAATTCTGGGATCTGGCCAATAGGGTCTGGGATTTTTGGAACCAAGCCATTTCTCAAGGGATTCGTATGAAACTCAGAATGTAGGACTAATATGCGACTATAAGACTTGTTCCTATGGAAATTCTGGGATCTGGCCAATAGGGTCTGGGATTTTTGGAACCAAACCATTTCTCAAGGGATTCGTATGAAACTCGGAATATAGGACTTAGATCCGACTATAAGACTTGGTCCTATGGAAATTCTGAGATATGGCCAGTAGGGTCTTGATTAATCGTAATATCGGCAACAACGTCAAAAAAGGTTCACTTCAACCGCGCGTAAAAATTACACGCACTCTTTTTTTTTAATATTTTTTATGGGAACCCCTTGGGTCTCAGGGGTTCACTCCAAAAAATTTACAAAAAGTTTTGTCCATCGGAGATACACATGTGTATAAAATTTGAAGAAAATCGGATTAATTTTTTTTTTTTAAAAGGGACCCCAAATAGAGAGTGTTTGCATCGGAGATACACATGTGTGCAAAGTTTCAATGAAATCGGGCTTTGGGAAATGGGTTAAAAATTGATCGCAAGATTCCACGACAAACAAACAAACCAAAAACAAATACACGGGCACGCGAAGTTAATATAAAAAAATAATCTGGCCAGTAGGGTCTGGGATTTTTGGAACCAAGCCATTTCTCAAGGGATTCGTATGAAACTCAGAATGTAGGACTAATATGCGACTATAAGACTTGTTCCTATGGAAATTCTGGGATCTGGCCAGTAGGGTCTGGGATTTTTTGAACCAAGCCATTCCTCAAGGGATTCGTATGAAACTCAGAATGTAGGACTAATATGCGACAATAAGACTTGTTCCTATGGAAATTCTGGGATCTGGCCAATAGGGTCTGGGATTTTTGGAACCAAGCCACTTCTCAAGGGATTCGTATGAAACTCGTAATGTAGGACTAATATGCGACTATAAGACTTGTGCCTATGGAAATTCTGGGATCTGGCCAATAGGGTATGGGATTTTTGGAACCAAGCCATTTCTCAAGGATTCGTATGAAACTCAGAATGTAGGACTAATATGCGACAATAAGACTTGTTCCTATGGAAATTATGGGATCCGGCCAGTAGGGTCTGGGATTTTTGGAACCAAGCCATTTCTCAAGGGATTCGTATGAAACTCAGAATGTAGGACTAATATGCGACTATAAGACTTGTTCCTATGGAAATTCTGGGATCTGGCCAATAGGGACTAATATGCGATTATAAGACTTGTTCCTATGGAAATTCTGGGATCTGGCCAGTAGGGACTGGGATTTTTGGAACCAAGCCATTTCTCAAGGGATTCGTATGAAACTCAGAATGTAGGACTAATATGCGACTATAAGACTTGTTCCTATGGAAATTATGGGATCCGGCCAGTAGGGTCTGGGATTTTTGGAACCAAGCCATTTCTCAAGGGATTCGTATGAAACTCAGAATGTAGGACTAATATGCGACTATAAGACTTGTTCCTATGGAAATTCTGGGATCTGGCCAATAGGGTATGGGATTTTTGGAGCCAAGCCATTTCTCAAGGATTCGTATGAAACTCAGAATGTAGGACTAATATGCGACTATAAGACTTGTGCCTATGGAAATTCTGGGATCTGGCCAATAGGGTATGGGATTTTTGGAACTAAGCCATTTCTCAAGGATTCGTATGAAACTCAGAATGTAGGACTAATATGCGACAATAAGACTTGTTCCTATGGAAATTATGGGATCCGGCCAGTAGGGTCTGGGATTTTTGGAACCAAGCCATTTCTCAAGGGATTCGTATGAAACTCAAAATGTAGGACTAATATGCGACTATAAGACTTGTTCCTATGGAAATTATGGGATCCGGCCAGTAGGGTCTGGGATTTTTGGAACCAAGCCATTTCTCAAGGGATTCGTATGAAACTCAGAATGTAGGACTTATATGCGACTATAAGACTTGTTCCTATGGAAATTATGGGATCCGGCCAGTAGGGTCTGGGATTTTTGGAACCAAGCCATTTCTCAAGGGATTCGTATGAAACTCAGAATGTAGGACTAATATGCGACTATAAGACTTGTTCCTATGGAAATTCTGGGATCTGGCCAATAGGGACTAATATGCGATTATAAGACTTGTTCCTATGGAAATTCTGGGATCTGGCCAATAGGGTCTGGGATTTTTGGAACCAAGCCATTTCTCAAGGGATTCGTACTCAGACTGTAGGACTCAGAATGTAGGACTAATATGCGACTATAAGACTTGTTCCTATGGAAATTATGGGATCCGGCCAGTAGGGTCTGGGATTTTTGGAACCAAGCCATTTCTCAAGGGATTCGTATGAAACTCAGAATGTAGGACTAATATGCGACTATAAGACTTGTTCCTATGGAAATTCTGGGATCTGGCCAATAGGGACTAATATGCGATTATAAGACTTGTTCCTATGGAAATTCTGGGATCTGGCCAATAGGGTCTGGGATTTTTGGAACCAAGCCATTTCTCAAGGGATTCGTACTCAGACTGTAGGACTCAGAATGTAGGACTAATATGCGACTATAAGACTTGTTCCTATGGAAATTATGGGATCTGGCCAATAGGGTCTGGGATTTTTGGAACCAAGCCATTTCTCAAGGGATTCGTATGAAACTCAGAATGTAGGACTAATATGCGACTATAAGACTTGTTCCTATGGAAATTCTGGGATCAGGCCAGTAGGGACTGGGATTTTTGGAACCAAGCCATTTCTCAAGGAATTCGTATGAAACTCAGAATGTAGGAATAATATGCGACTATAAGACTTGTTCCAATTGAAATTCTGGGATCTGGCCAGTAGGGTCTGGGATTTTTGGAACCAAGCCATTTCTCAAGGGATTCGTATGAAACTCAGAATGTAGGACTAATATGCGACTATAAGACTTGTTCCTATGGAAATTCTGGGATCTGGCCAATAGGGACTGGGATTTTTGGAACCAAGCCATTTCTCAAGGGATGCGTATGAAACTCAGAATGTAGGACTAATATGCGACTATAAGACTTGTTCCTATGGAAATTCTGGGATCTGGCCAATAGGGACTGGGATTTTTGGAACCAAGCCATTTCTCAAGGGATGCGTATGAAACTCAGAATGTAGGACTAATATGCGACTATAAGACTTGTTCCTATGGAAATTCTGGGATCTGGCCAATAGGGTCTGGGATTTTTGGAACCAAGCCATTTCTCAAGGGATTCGTATGAAACTCAGAATGTAGGACTAATATGCGACTATAAGACTTGTTCCTATGGAAATTCTGGGATCTGGCCAATAGGGTCTGGGATTTTTGGAACCAAGCCATTTCTCAAGGGATTCGTATGAAACTCAGAATGTAGGACTAATATGCGACTATAAGACTTGTTCCTATGGAAATTCTGGGATCTGGCCAATAGGGTCTGGGATTTTTGGAACCAAGCCATTTCTCAAGGGATTCGTATGAAACTCGGAATGTAGGACTAATATGCGACTATAAGACTTGTGCCTATGGAAATTCTGGGATCTGGCCAATAGGGTCTGGGATTTTTGGAACCAAGCCATTTCTCAAGGGATTCGTATGAAACTCAGAATGTAGGACTAATATGCGACTATAAGACTTGTTCCTATGGAAATTCTGGGATCTGGCCAATAGGGTCTGGGATTTTTGGAACCAAGCCATTTCTCAAGGGATTCGGATGAAACTCAGAATGTAGGACTAATATGCGATTATAAGACTTGTTCCTATGGAAATTCTGGGATCTGGCCAGTAGGGACTGGGATTTTTGGAACCAAGCCATTTCTCAAGGGATTCGTATGAAACTCAGAATGTAGGACTAATATGCGACTATAAGACTTGTTCCTATGGAAATTCTGGGATCTGGCCAATAGGGTCTGGGATTTTTGGAACAAAGCCATTTCTCAAGGGATTCGTATGAAACTCAGAATGTAGGACTAATATGCGATTATAAGACTTGTTCCTATGGAAATTCTGGGATCTGGCCAATAGGGTCTGGGATTTTTGGAACCAAGCCATTTCTCAAGGGATTCGTATGAAACTCAGAATGTAGGACTAATATGCGACTATAAGACTTGTTCCTATGGAAATTCTGGGATCTGGCCAATAGGGTCTGGGATTTTTGGAACCAAACCATTTCTCAAGGGATTCGTATGAAACTCGGAATATAGGACTTAGATCCGACTATAAGACTTGGTCCTATGGAAATTCTGAGATATGGCCAGTAGGGTCTTGATTAATCGTAATATCGGCAACAACGTCAAAAAAGGTTCACTTCAACCGCGCGTAAAAATTACACGCACTCTTTTTTTTTTTAATATTTTTTATGGGAACCCCTTGGGTCTCAGGGGTTCACTCCAAAAAATTTACAAAAAGTTTTGTCCATCGGAGATACACATGTGTATAAAATTTGAAGAAAATCGGATTAATTTTTTTTTTTTAAAAGGGACCCCAAATAGAGAGTGTTTGCATCGGAGATACACATGTGTGCAAAGTTTCAATGAAATCGGGCTTTGGGAAATGGGTTAAAAATTGATCGCAAGATTCCACGACAAACAAACAAACCAAAAACAAATACACGGGCACGCGAAGTTAATATAAAAAAATAATCTGGCTAGTAGGGTCTGGGATTTTTGGAACCAAGCCATTTCTCAAGGGATTCGTATGAAACTCAGAATGTAGGACTAATATGCGACTATAAGACTTGTTCCTATGGAAATTCTGGGATCTGGCCAGTAGGGTCTGGGATTTTTGGAACCAAGCCATTCCTCAAGGGATTCGTATGAAACTCAGAATGTAGGACTAATATGCGACAATAAGACTTGTTCCTATGGAAATTCTGGGATCTGGCCAATAGGGTCTGGGATTTTTGGAACCAAGCCACTTCTCAAGGGATTCGTATGAAACTCGTAATGTAGGACTAATATGCGACTATAAGACTTGTGCCTATGGAAATTCTGGGATCTGGCCAATAGGGTATGGAATTTTTGGAACCAAGCCATTTCTCAAGGATTCGTATGAAACTCAGAATGTAGGACTAATATGCGACAATAAGACTTGTTCCTATGGAAATTATGGGATCCGGCCAGTAGGGTCTGGGATTTTTGGAACCAAGCCATTTCTCAAGGGATTCGTATGAAACTCAGAATGTAGGACTAATATGCGACTATAAGACTTGTTCCTATGGAAATTCTGGGATCTGGCCAATAGGGACTAATATGCGATTATAAGACTTGTTCCTATGGAAATTCTGGGATCTGGCCAGTAGGGACTGGGATTTTTGGAACCAAGCCATTTCTCAAGGGATTCGTATGAAACTCAGAATGTAGGACTAATATGCGACTATAAGACTTGTTCCTATGGAAATTATGGGATCCGGCCAGTAGGGTCTGGGATTTTTGGAACCAAGCCATTTCTCAAGGGATTCGTATGAAACTCAGAATGTAGGACTAATATGCGACTATAAGACTTGTTCCTATGGAAATTCTGGGATCTGGCCAATAGGGTATGGGATTTTTGGAGCCAAGCCATTTCTCAAGGATTCGTATGAAACTCAGAATGTAGGACTAATATGCGACTATAAGACTTGTGCCTATGGAAATTCTGGGATCTGGCCAATAGGGTATGGGATTTTTGGAACTAAGCCATTTCTCAAGGATTCGTATGAAACTCAGAATGTAGGACTAATATGCGACAATAAGACTTGTTCCTATGGAAATTATGGGATCCGGCCAGTAGGGTCTGGGATTTTTGGAACCAAGCCATTTCTCAAGGGATTCGTATGAAACTCAAAATGTAGGACTAATATGCGACTATAAGACTTGTTCCTATGGAAATTATGGGATCCGGCCAGTAGGGTCTGGGATTTTTGGAACCAAGCCATTTCTCAAGGGATTCGTATGAAACTCAGAATGTAGGACTAATATGCGACTATAAGACTTGTTCCTATGGAAATTATGGGATCCGGCCAGTAGGGTCTGGGATTTTTGGAACCAAGCCATTTCTCAAGGGATTCGTATGAAACTCAGAATGTAGGACTAATATGCGACTATAAGACTTGTTCCTATGGAAATTCTGGGATCTGGCCAATAGGGACTAATATGCGATTATAAGACTTGTTCCTATGGAAATTCTGGGATCTGGCCAATAGGGTCTGGGATTTTTGGAACCAAGCCATTTCTCAAGGGATTCGTACTCAGACTGTAGGACTCAGAATGTAGGACTAATATGCGACTATAAGACTTGTTCCTATGGAAATTATGGGATCCGGCCAGTAGGGTCTGGGATTTTTGGAACCAAGCCATTTCTCAAGGGATTCGTATGAAACTCAGAATGTAGGACTAATATGCGACTATAAGACTTGTTCCTATGGAAATTCTGGGATCTGGCCAGTAGGGTCTGGGATTTTTGGAACCAAGCCATTTCTCAAGGGATTCGTATTCAACTCAGAATGTAGGACTAACATGCGACTATAAGACTTGTTCCTATGGAAATTCTGGGATCCGGCCAGTAGGGACTGGGATTTTTGGAACCAAGCCATTTCTCAAGGGATTCGTATGAAACTCAGAATGTAGGACTAATATGCGACTATAAGACTTGTTCCTATGGAAATTCTGGGATCTGGCCAATAGGGTCTGGGATTTTTGGAACCAAGCCATTTCTCAAGGGATTCGTATGAAACTCAGAATGTAGGACTAATATGCGACTATAAGACTTGTTCCTATGGAAATTCTGGGATCTGGCCAATAGGGTCTGGGATTTTTGGAACCAAGCCATTTCTCAAGGGATTCGTATGAAACTCGGAATGTAGGACTAATATGCGACTATAAGACTTGTGCCTATGGAAATTCTGGGATCTGGCCAATAGGGTCTGGGATTTTTGGAACCAAGCCATTTCTCAAGGGATTCGTATGAAACTCAGAATGTAGGACTAATATGCGACTATAAGACTTGTTCCTATGGAAATTCTGGGATCTGGCCAATAGGGTCTGGGATTTTTGGAACCAAGCCATTTCTCAAGGGATTCGTATGAAACTCAGAATGTAGGACTAATATGCGATTATAAGACTTGTTCCTATGGAAATTCTGGGATCTGGCCAGTAGGGACTGGGATTTTTGGAACCAAGCCATTTCTCAAGGGATTCGTATGAAACTCAGAATGTAGGACTAATATGCGACTATAAGACTTGTTCCTATGGAAATTCTGGGATCTGGCCAATAGGGTCTGGGATTTTTGGAACAAAGCCATTTCTCAAGGGATTCGTATGAAACTCAGAATGTAGGACTAATATGCGATTATAAGACTTGTTCCTATGGAAATTCTGGGATCTGGCCAATAGGGTCTGGGATTTTTGGAACCAAGCCATTTCTCAAGGGATTCGTATGAAACTCAGAATGTAGGACTAATATGCGACTATAAGACTTGTTCCTATGGAAATTCTGGGATCTGGCCAATAGGGTCTGGGATTTTTGGAACCAAACCATTTCTCAAGGGATTCGTATGAAACTCGGAATATAGGACTAAGATCCGACTATAAGACTTGGTCCTATGGAAATTCTGAGATATGGCCAGTAGGGTCTTGATTAATCGTAATATCGGCAACAACGTCAAAAAAGGTTCACTTCAACCGCGCGTAAAAATTACACGCACTCTTTTTTTTAATATTTTTTATGGGAACCCCTTGGGTCTCAGGGGTTCACTCCAAAAAATTTACAAAAAGTTTTGTCCATCGGAGATACACATGTGTATAAAATTTGAAGAAAATCGGATTAATTTTTTTTTTTTAAAAGGGACCCCAAATAGAGAGTGTTTGCATCGGAGATACACATGTGTGCAAAGTTTCAATGAAATCGGGCTTTGGGAAATGGGTTAAAAATTGATCGCAAGATTCCACGACAAACAAACAAACCAAAAACAAATACACGGGCACGCGAAGTTAATATAAAAAAATAATCTGGCCAGTAGGGTCTGGGATTTTTGGAACCAAGCCATTTCTCAAGGGATTCGTATGAAACTCAGAATGTAGGACTAATATGCGACTATAAGACTTGTTCCTATGGAAATTCTGGGATCTGGCCAGTAGGGTCTGGGATTTTTGGAACCAAGCCATTCCTCAAGGGATTCGTATGAAACTCAGAATGTAGGACTAATATGCGACAATAAGACTTGTTCCTATGGAAATTCTGGGATCTGGCCAATAGGGTCTGGGATTTTTGGAACCAAGCCACTTCTCAAGGGATTCGTATGAAACTCGTAATGTAGGACTAATATGCGACTATAAGACTTGTGCCTATGGAAATTCTGGGATCTGGCCAATAGGGTATGGGATTTTTGGAACCAAGCCATTTCTCAAGGATTCGTATGAAACTCAGAATGTAGGACTAATATGCGACAATAAGACTTGTTCCTATGGAAATTATGGGATCCGGCCAGTAGGGTCTGGGATTTTTGGAACCAAGCCATTTCTCAAGGGATTCGTATGAAACTCAGAATGTAGGACTAATATGCGACTATAAGACTTGTTCCTATGGAAATTCTGGGATCTGGCCAATAGGGACTAATATGCGATTATAAGACTTGTTCCTATGGAAATTCTGGGATCTGGCCAGTAGGGACTGGGATTTTTGGAACTAAGCCATTTCTCAAGGGATTCGTATGAAACTCAGAATGTAGGACTAATATGCGACTATAAGACTTGTTCCTATGGAAATTATGGGATCCGGCCAGTAGGGTCTGGGATTTTTGGAACCAAGCCATTTCTCAAGGGATTCGTATGAAACTCAGAATGTAGGACTAATATGCGACTATAAGACTTGTTCCTATGGAAATTCTGGGATCTGGCCAATAGGGTATGGGATTTTTGGAGCCAAGCCATTTCTCAAGGATTCGTATGAAACTCAGAATGTAGGACTAATATGCGACTATAAGACTTGTGCCTATGGAAATTCTGGGATCTGGCCAATAGGGTATGGGATTTTTGGAACTAAGCCATTTCTCAAGGATTCGTATGAAACTCAGAATGTAGGACTAATATGCGACAATAAGACTTGTTCCTATGGAAATTATGGGATCCGGCCAGTAGGGTCTGGGATTTTTGGAACCAAGCCATTTCTCAAGGGATTCGTATGAAACTCAAAATGTAGGACTAATATGCGACTATAAGACTTGTTCCTATGAAAATTATGGGATCCGGCCAGTAGGGTCTGGGATTTTTGGAACCAAGCCATTTCTCAAGGGATTCGTATGAAACTCAGAATGTAGGACTAATATGCGACTATAAGACTTGTTCCTATGGAAATTATGGGATCCGGCCAGTAGGGTCTGGGATTTTTGGAACCAAGCCATTTATCAAGGGATTCGTATGAAACTCAGAATGTAGGACTAATATGCGACTATAAGACTTGTTCCTATGGAAATTCTGGGATCTGGCCAGTAGGGTCTGGGATTTTTGGAACCAAGCCATTTCTCAAGGGATTCGTATTCAACTCAGAATGTAGGACTAACATGCGACTATAAGACTTGTTCCTATGGAAATTCTGGGATCCGGCCAGTAGGGACTGGGATTTTTGGAACCAAGCCATTTCTCAAGGGATTCGTATGAAACTCAGAATGTAGGACTAATATGCGACTATAAGACTTGTTCCTATGGAAATTCTGGGATCTGGCCAGTAGGGTCTGGGATTTTTGGAACCAAGCCATTTCTCAAGGGATTCGTATGAAACTCAGAATGTAGGACTAATATGCGACTATAAGACTTGTTCCTATGGAAATTCTGGGATCTGGCCAGTAGGGTCTGGGATTTTTGGAACCAAGCCATTTCTCAAGAGATTCGTATGAAACTCAGAATGTAGGACTAATATGCGACTATAAGACTTGTTCCTATGGAAATTATGGGATCTGGCCAATAGGGTCTTTGATTTTTGGAACCAAGCCATTTCTCAAGGGATTCGTATGAAACTCAGAATGTAGGACTAATATGCGACTGTAAGACTTGTTCCTATGGAAATTATGGGATCTGGCCAATAGGGACTAATATGCGATTATAAGACTTGTTCCTTGTTCCTATGGAAATTCTGGGATCTGGCCAATAGGGTATGGGATTTTTGGAGCCAAGCCATTTCTCAAGGATTCGTATGAAACTCAGAATGTAGGACTAATATGCGACTATAAGACTTGTGCCTATGGAAATTCTGGGATCTGGCCAATAGGGTATGGGATTTTTGGAACTAAGCCATTTCTCAAGGATTCGTATGAAACTCAGAATGTAGGACTAATATGCGACAATAAGACTTGTTCCTATGGAAATTATGGGATCCGGCCAGTAGGGTCTGGGATTTTTGGAACCAAGCCATTTCTCAAGGGATTCGTATGAAACTCAAAATGTAGGACTAATATGCGACTATAAGACTTGTTCCTATGGAAATTATGGGATCCGGCCAGTAGGGTCTGGGATTTTTGGAACCAAGCCATTTCTCAAGGGATTCGTATGAAACTCAGAATGTAGGACTAATATGCGACTATAAGACTTGTTCCTATGGAAATTATGGGATCCGGCCAGTAGGGTCTGGGATTTTTGGAACCAAGCCATTTCTCAAGGGATTCGTATGAAACTCAGAATGTAGGACTAATATGCGACTATAGGACTTGTTCCTATGGAAATTCTGGGATCTGGCCAATAGGGACTAATATGCGATTATAAGACTTGTTCCTATGGAAATTCTGGGATCTTGCCAGTAGGATTTTTGGAACCAAGCCATTTCTCAAGGGATTCGTATGAAACTCAGAATGTAGGACTAATATGCGACTATAAGACTTGTTCCTATGGAAATTATGGGATCCGGCCAGTAGGGTCTGGGATTTTTGGAACCAAGCCATTTCTCAAGGGATTCGTATGAAACTCAGAATGTAGGACTAATATGCGACTATAAGACTTGTTCCTATGGAAATTATGGGATCCGGCCAGTAGGGTCTGGGATTTTTGGAACCAAGCCATTTCTCAAGGGATTCGTATGAAACTCAGAATGTAGGACTAATATGCGACTATAGGACTTGTTCCTATGGAAATTCTGGGATCTGGCCAATAGGGACTAATATGCGATTATAAGACTTGTTCCTATGGAAATTCTGGGATCTTGCCAGTAGGATTTTTGGAACCAAGCCATTTCTCAAGGGATTCGTATGAAACTCAGAATGTAGGACTAATATGCGACTATAAGACTTGTTCCTATGGAAATTCTGGGATCTGGCCAATAGGGACTAATATGCGATTATAAGACTTGTTCCTATGGAAATTCTGGGGTCTGGCCAGTAGGGACTGGGATTTTTGGAACCAAGCCATTTCTCAAGGGATTCGTATGAAACTCAGAATGTAGGACTAACATGCGACTATAAGACTTGTTCCTATGGAAATTCTGGGATCTGGCCAATAGGGTCTGGGATTTTTGGAACCAAGCCATTTCTCAAGGGATTCGTATGAAACTCAGAATGTAGGACTAATATGCGACTATAAGACTTGTTCCTATGGAAATTCTGGGATCTGGTCAATAGGGTCTGGGATTTTTGGAACCAAGCCATTTCTCAAGGGATTCGTATGAAACTCAGAATGTAGGACTAATATGCGACTATAAGACTTGTTCCTATGGAAATTCTGGGATCTGGCCAGTAGGGTCTGGGATTTTTGGAACCAAGCCATTTCTCAAGGGATTCGTAGCAAACTCAGAATGTAGGACTAATATGCGACTATAAGATTTGTTCCTATGGAAATTCTGGGATCTGGCCAATAAGGTCTGGGATTTTTGGAACCAAGCTATTTCTCAAGGGATTCGTATGAAACTCAGAATGTAGGACTAATATGCGACTATAAGACTTGTTCCTATGGAAATTCTGGGATCTGGCCAATAGGGTCTGGGATTTTTTGAACCAAGCCATTTCTCAAGGGATTCGTATGAAACTCAGAATGTAGGACTAATATGCGACTATAAGACTTGTTCCTATGGAAATTCTGGGATCTGGCCAATAGGGTCTAGGATTTTTGGAAGCAAGCCATTTCTCAAGGGATTCGTATGAAACTCGGAATATAGGACTTAGATCCGACTATAAGACTTGGTCCTATGGAAATTCTGAGATATGGCCAGTAGGGTCTTGATTAATCGTTATATCGGCAACAACGTCAAAAAAGGTTCACTTCAACCGCGCGTAAAAAGGGATTCGTATGAAACTCAGAATGTAGGACTAATATGCGACTATAAGACTTGTTCCTATGGAAATTATGGGATCCGGCCAGTAGGGTCTGGGATTTTTGGAACCAAGCCATTTCTCAAGGGATTCGTATTCAACTCAGAATGTAGGACTAACATGCGACTATAAGACTTGTTCCTATGGAAATTCTGGGATCCGGCCAGTAGGGACTGGGATTTTTGGAACCAAGCCATTTCTCAAGGGATTCGTATGAAACTCAGAATGTAGGACTAATATGCGACTATAAGACTTGTTCCTATGGAAATTCTGGGATCTGGCCAGTAGGGTCTGGGATTTTTGGAACCAAGCCATTTCTCAAGGGATTCGTATGAAACTCAGAATGTAGGACTAATATGCGACTATAAGACTTGTTCCAATGGAAATTCTGGGATCTGGCCAGTAGGGTCTGGGATTTTTGGAACCAAGCCATTTCTCAAGGGATTCGTATGAAACTCAGAATGTAGGACTAATATGCGACTATAAGACTTGTTCCTATGGAAATTATGGGATCTGGCCAATAGGGTCTTTGATTTTTGGAACCAAGCCATTTCTCAAGGGATTCGTATGAAACTCAGAATGTAGGACTAATATGCGACTATAAGACTTGTTCCTATGGA
The DNA here is from genome assembly GCA_947095585.1 of Nephrocerus scutellatus. Classification (NCBI taxonomy): domain Eukaryota; kingdom Metazoa; phylum Arthropoda; class Insecta; order Diptera; family Pipunculidae; genus Nephrocerus; species Nephrocerus scutellatus. The sequence continues at coordinate 41,257,697 of OX352762.1, forward strand.
AATTCTGGGATCTGGCCAGTAGGGTCTGGGATTTTTGGAACCAAGCCATTTCTCAAGGGATTCGTATGAAACTCAGAATATAGGACTAATATGCGACTATAAGACTTGTTCCTATGGAAATTCTGGGATCAGGCCAGTAGGGACTGGGATTTTTGGAACCAAGCCATTTCTCAAGGAATTCGTATGAAACTCAGAATGTAGGACTAATATGCGACTATAAGACTTGTTCCTATGGAAATTCTGGGATCTGGCCAGTGGGGTCTGGGATTTTTGGAACCAAGCCATTTCTCAAGGGATTCGTATGAAACTCAGAATGTAGGACTAATATGCGACAATAAGACTTGTTCCTATGGAAATTCTGGGATCTGGCCAATAGGGTCTGGGATTTTTGGAACCAAGCCACTTCTCAAGGGATTCGTATGAAACTCGTAATGTAGGACTAATATGCGATATGGGAGTTGTCTCCCAAACGCCGCTGCGCACGGTCGTGCTGCACTCCAGCACACGCGAAGTAAAAGAAACAACGTCGTGTATTGTGCTCGTGCAAAAACAAAAAAAAAACAAAAAAAACCAAAATTAAAGTGCTCGCAAAACAATCAACGGTTCGCGTGATCGGCGCCGATCAACAAGTGCAAAGTGCAGTTTGAGTGTCCGTGTTCCCCATCCCCATCATCGCAGCTAAAGAAATTGGTGAAATATAACTGTCGTGTATTTTGTATGCGGCAGTCTGTTGATGATCTATTTCTTTAGCTATTAGAATAACGGATTGTGAGTGTTTGTTTCTTCTGGTGATTTAACTCATTTTGTCGTGAAGGCATAACACTGGCGACAATTTGTGTTGATAATCCATTTTGAGACATTCTCCTCTCAATTCGGTAAAAAGAAGCGGTAAGTTGTGTTTTGTGTGTTTGTTTGTTGTAGTTATGTGTGTTTTCAGAGTGGATCTCAGCAACATACGTGGGCTGAGAACGAATTCGTTCGCTGTGTTTAACCATGTACATGTCCACAGGCCAGCAATTCTGGCACTGAGTGAAACTCAGGTATTTGATAATTCTGATGCATCGGAATTTAATCTACCTGGGTATAGCTTGGTGCCATTATTTTTCCCTCGACGCGGACTCGCAATCTATGTTCGTAGAGATGTTGCGTTTCAGCTTTTGCCTCATTTTAGCCAAAGTTCCAATCCGGAATTCAATTTCATTTGGCTCAAAGTAAAGGTACATGAGCGCAACATCTACTACTGTTTCCTTTACAGAAGCCCCCACTTAGACAGTGTTTCAACTCAGAGCGAGTTTGATGCACTGTCTGATTCCATCTTAAGAATTGGAAATCGTAAAAATGAAATCGTTATTGCGGGCGATTTCAATGTACACAATTCTGGGTGGCTTCGCCATTCTGGCCAGACAACACTCGAAGGAAGGTGTGTTGAGTTATTCGCTGAGTTTAATCACCTTACTCAGCTTGTAAATGAGCCTACACGAATACCTGACATTGCAAATCATTCCGCAAACACCCTAGACTTGTTCCTTACCTCTCGTCCTGATAAATACTCCGTCAATGTATCATCGCCCCTAGGCTCATCAGACCATTGTGTAGTATCAGCTAATTTCTCGTTAATAAACCACGTAGTTAGAGAAAAAACTCCCAAAAAAATAGTATGGCAATACGAGAAAGCCAATTGGGACAGCCTTAACAACTTCTTTGGGAGTTATAACTGGTCGCTATTGTTTCGCGACAGCAAGGTGGATGCCGCCGCTGATGCAATAACAAACATCATTCTTATTGGTATGAGAAAGTTTATCCCTTTTAGGAATAAATCTATCAAATCAAAGGAAAATGGATGGTATGACTTGAGCTGTAAAGAGGCTTCTAGGATTAGAGAGGTATGCTTTCGGTTTTACAAAGCAAACCCTTCCGAGGAAAACCGAAAAAAGTTTAAACGAGCAAGAAATGATTGCAATGCCCATCTTCGGCGAGTCAAATTCGCCTACGACCGAAAATTAAGGCAAAAAATACTACAATGTCCCATAGGTAGTAAAAATTTTTGGTCTTTCGTGAAAAGAATCAAAAATTCAGCCTCGTCGTCGATTCCAACGCTCATTTATAATGACATTCCAGTTGTCAGCTCTATGGACAAGGCCAATCTGTTTGCTGCGCATTTCGCAGCTAGCTCTACGCTTCCAGATTGTGCATTGCCGCCTCCTGCACCTCAGAGTATTGAACACTCTATGGGACAGATATTTTTTCGTACTCGTGCAGTTGCTAGAGTTTTAAATGATCTTAACACATACAAATCCGCTGGTCCAGATGGTATTTCTCCATTAGTTCTGAAGAGGTGTTCTTCCAAGCTGGCATTACCATTGCGTAAGCTTTTCCATCTATCCTACTCTTCTGGACTCTTCCCGAGAGGTTGGAAAACAGCATTTGTCCAGCCCATACCCAAAAAAGGCGAACCGTCGTCTCCTTCTTCGTACCGACCCATAGCACTTACATCCATTCTTTCCAAGGTCATGGAAACGCTGATCAATTATCAGCTTAAGAAATATCTTGAAACCAACGTAATCCTTAGTGACCGGCAGTATGGGTTTCGTGGGCAACGTTCTACTGGTGATTTGATGGTTTATCTCACCGAACAGTGGAACCGATCTTTGCATCATTTTGGAGAAAGCAAAGCTGTTGCACTCGATATTTCAAAGGCATTTGACAGAGTTTGCCATCAAGCTCTTTTGTCTAAAATGCGTGCTTATGGTGTCGATGATAAACTGCTTCAATGGATTAGAAGCTATCTTTTGGACCGCTCAATTCAAGTTGTTTTAGATGGTTTCAAATCTGAAATACACCACATAAATGCTGGCGTTCCCCAGGGCTCTGTTCTGTCCCCGACACTCTTCCTCATTTTTATTAATGATCTCTTATCTGTGACTTCTAATCCAATTCACTCTTTCGCTGACGACAGCACTCTCAGCTTCTCATATACGTTTGAGGAACGTCCCTCCACCTCTGATATGGAACTCAAACAACATCGTATGTTAAGCACGTTAAATTCTGACCTTGACAGCATAATACAATGGGGAGAAAACAATCGAGTAGAATTTAACGCTTCTAAAACCCAATGCTGTCTCCTGTCGTCCAAGCGAATCCTAAACCCCATGCCATTATCCATGAATGGCACTTGCATCGAGGAAACTGAAAAACTCGCAAATCTCGGTATGTGCGTTAACGACAAGCTTCGTTGGAATGACCACATATTTACCGTCGCTAAAAATGCTGCGAAATGTTTAGGTTTTCTAGCCCGGTGCAAGAAATATTTCACTCCCTCTGATCTGGCTACCATTTACAAGGCTTTTATTCGCCCAAAACTTGAGTACAATTGCCATATCTGGTCTGGTGCGCCTAAGACTACTTTGCATCAGCTAGATAGAATACAAAACCGCGCGATAAAACTTATCGGTGACGAAAATATAGCGAAATCGATTGATTCGCTTGAACACCGCAGGAACGTTTCTTGCTTGTCACTATTTTATCGCTTCTTCTACCAGCGGTGCTCAAGAGAAATAGCCAGCTGCATGCCACCTCTCCTTGAATTCAACCGCAATACTCGTGGCGCTCTAAATGCTCATCAGTTTACCCTTAAGCCCATCTTCGGACGTACAGTTAAATTCAGGGATTCGTTCTTCAGCCGTACAACTCGTATGTGGAATGCTCTGCCAAGCTCTGTCTTCCCACATCACTATGATCCACAGGCATTCAAAACACAAGCTCATAGACATCTCCTCTTTTCTCCTCCTCTTCCTTAACGCCCACGCTGTGCCAAGCATATAGCCGAGCATTATAAGGGTGCGAACCCCTTGAAGCGTGCGCGAATTATAAAAAAATAAATAAAATAAAAAAAAAATTAGACTTGTGCCTATGGAAATTCTGGGATCTGGCCAATAGGGTATGGGATTTTTGGAACCAAGGCATTTCTCAAGGATTCGTATGAAACTCAGAATGTAGGACTAATATGCGACAATAAGACTTGTTCCTATGGAAATTCTCGGATCTGGCCAATAGGGTCTGGGATTTTTGGAACCAAGCCATTTCTCAAGGGATTCGTATGAAACTCAGAATGTAGGACTAATATGCGACTATAAGACTTGTTCCTATGGAAATTATGGGATCCGGCCAGTAGGGTCTGGGATTTTTGGAACCAAGCCATTTCTCAAGGGATTCGTATTCAACTCAGAATGTAGGACTAACATGCGACTATAAGACTTGTTCCTATGGAAATTCTGGGATCCGGCCAGTAGGGACTGGGATTTTTGGAACCAAGCCATTTCTCAAGGGATTCGTATGAAACTCAGAATGTAGGACTAATATGCGACTATAAGACTTGTTCCTATGGAAATTCTGGAATCTGGCCAGTAGGGTCTGGGATTTTTGGAACCAAGCCATTTCTCAAGGGATTCGTATGAAACTCAGAATGTAGGACTAATATGCGACTATAAGACTTGTTCCTATGGAAATTCTGGGATCTGGCCAGTAGGGTCTGGGATTTTTGGAACCAAGCCATTTCTCAAGGGATTCGTATGAAACTCGAAATGTAGGACTAATATGCGACTATAAGACTTGTTCCTATGGAAATTCTGGGATCTGGCCAATAGGGTCTGGGATTTTTGGAACCAAGCCATTTCTCAAGGGATTCGTATGAAACTCAGAATGTAGGACTAACATGCGACTATAAGACTTGTTCCTATTGAATTTCTGGGATCTGGCCAGTAGGGACTGGGATTTTTGGAACCAAGCCATTTCTCAAGGGATTCGTATGAAACTCAGAATGTAGGACTAATATGCGACTATAAGACTTGTTCCTATGGAAATTCTGGGATCTGGCCAATAGGGACTGGGATTTTTGGAACCAAGCCATTTCTCAAGGGATTCGTATGAAACTCAGAATGTAGGACTAATATGCGACTATAAGACTTGTTCCTATGGAAATTCTGGGATCTGGCCAATAGGGTCTGGGATTTTTGGAACCAAGCCATTTCTCAAGGGATTCGTATGAAACTCAGAATGTAGGACTAATATGCGACTATAATACTTGTTCCTATGGAAATTCTGGGATCTGGCCAATAGGGTCTGGGATTTTTGGAACCAAGCCATTTCTCAAGGGATTCGTATGAAACTCGTAATGTAGGACTAATATGCGATATGGGAGTTGTCTCCCAAACGCCGCTGCGCACGGTCGTGCTGCACTCCAGCACACGCGAAGTAAAAGAAACAACGTCGTGTATTGTGCTTGTGCAAAAACAAAAAAAAAAACAAAAAAAACCAAAATTAAAGTGCTCGCAAAACAATCAACGGTTCGCGTGATCGGCGCCGATCAACAAGTGCAAAGTGCAGTGTGAGTGTCCGTGTTCCCCATCCCCATCATCGCAGCTAAAGAAATTGGTGAAATATAACTGTCGTGTATTTTGTATGCGGCAGTCTGTTGATGATCTATTTCTTTAGCTATTAGAATAACGGATTGTGAGTGTTTGTTTCTTCTGGTGATTTAACTCATTTTGTCGTGAAGGCATAACACTGGCGACAATTTGTGTTGATAATCCATTTTGAGACATTCTCTTCTCAATTCGGTAAAAAGAAGCGGTAAGTTGTGTTTTGTATGTTTGTTTGTTGTAGTTATGTGTGTTTTCAGAGTGGATCTCAGCAACATACGTGGGCTGAGAACGAATTCGTTCGCTGTGTTTAACCATGTACATGTCCACAGGCCAGCAATTCTGGCACTGAGTGAAACTCAGGTATTTGATAATTCTGATGCATCGGAATTTAATCTACCTGGGTATAGCTTGGTGCCATTATTTTTCCCTCGACGCGGACTCGCAATCTATGTTCGTAGAGATGTTGCGTTTCAGCTTTTGCCTCATTTTAGCCAAAGTTCCAATCCGGAATTCAATTTCATTTGGCTCAAAGTAAAGGTACATGAGCGCAACATCTACTACTGTTTCCTTTACAGAAGCCCCCACTTAGACAGTGTTTCAACTCAGAGCGAGTTTGATGCACTGTCTGATTCCATCTTAAGAATTGGAAATCGTAAAAATGAAATCGTTATTGCGGGCGATTTCAATGTACACAATTCTGGGTGGCTTCGCCATTCTGGCCAGACAACACTCGAAGGAAGGTGTGTTGAGGTATTTGCTGAGTTTAATCACCTTACTCAGCTTGTAAATGAGCCTACACGAATACCTGACATTGCAAATCATTCCGCAAACACCCTAGACTTGTTCCTTACCTCTCGTCCTGATAAATACTCCGTCAATGTATCATCGCCCCTAGGCTCATCAGACCATTGTGTAGTATCAGCTAATTTCTCGTTAATAAACCACGTAGTTAGAGAAAAAACTCCCAAAAAAATAGTATGGCAATACGAGAAAGCCAATTGGGACAGCCTTAACAACTTCTTTGGGAGTAATAACTGGTCGCTATTGTTTCGCGACAGCAACGTGGATGCCGCCGCTGATGCAATAACAAACATCATTCTTATTGGTATGAGAAAGTTTATCCCTTTTAGGAATAAATCTATCAAATCAAAGGAAGATGGATGGTATGACTTGAGCTGTAAAGAGGCTTCTAGGATTAGAGAGGTATGCTTTCGGTTTTACAAAGCAAACCCTTCCGAGGAAAACCGAAAAAAGTTTAAACGAGCAAGAAATGATTGCAATGCCCATCTTCGGCGAGTCAAATTCGCCTACGACCGAAAATTAAGGCAAAAAATACTACAATGTCCCATAGGTAGTAAAAATTTTTGGTCTTTCGTGAAAAGAATCAAAAATTCAGCCTCGTCGTCGATTCCAACGCTCATTTATAATGACATTCCAGTTGTCAGCTCTATGGACAAGGCCAATCTGTTTGCTGCGCATTTCGCAGCTAGCTCTACGCTTCCAGATTGTGCATTGCCGCCTCCTGCACCTCAGAGTATTGAACACTCTATGGGACAGATATTTTTTCGTACTCGTGCAGTTGCTAGAGTTTTAACACATACAAATCCGCTGGTCCAGATGGTATTTCTCCATTAGTTCTGAAGAGGTGTTCTTCCAAGCTGGCATTACCATTGCGTAAGCTTTTCCATCTATCCTACTCTTCTGGACTCTTCCCGAGAGGTTGGAAAACAGCATTTGTCCAGCCCATACCCAAAAAAGGCGAACCGTCGTCTCCTTCTTCGTACCGACCCATAGCACTTACATCCATTCTTTCCAAGGTCATGGAAACGCTGATCAATTATCAGCTTAAGAAATATCTTGAAACCAACGTAATCCTTAGTGACCGGCAGTATGGGTTTCGTGGGCAACGTTCTACTGGTGATTTGATGGTTTATCTCACCGAACAGTGGAACCGATCTTTGCATCATTTTGGAGAAAGCAAAGCTGTTGCACTCGATATTTCAAAGGCATTTGACAGAGTTTGGCATCAAGCTCTTTTGTCTAAAATGCGTGCTTATGGTGTCGATGATAAACTGCTTCAATGGATTAGAAGCTATCTTTTGGACCGCTCAATTCAAGTTGTTTTAGACGGTTTCAAATCTGAAATACACCACATAAATGCTGGCGTTCCCCAGGGCTCTGTTCTGTCCCCGACACTCTTCCTCATTTTTATTAATGATCTCTTATCTGTGACTTCTAATCCAATTCACTCTTTAGCTGACGACAGCACTCTCAGCTTCTCATATAAGTTTGAGGAACGTCCCTCCACCTCTGATATGGAACTCAAACAACATCGTATGTTAAGCACGTTAAATTCTGACCTTGACAGCATAATACAATGGGGAGAAAACAATCGAGTAGAATTTAACGCTTCTAAAACCCAATGCTGTCTCCTGTCGTCCAAGCGAATCCTAAACCCCATGCCATTATCCATGAATGGCACTTGCATCGAGGAAACTGAAAACTCGCAATTCTCGGTATGTGCGTTAACGACAAGCTTCGTTGGAATGACCACATATTTACCGTCGCTAAAAATGCTGCGAAATGTTTAGGTTTTCTAGCCCGGTGCAAGAAATATTTCACTCCCTCTGATCTGGCTACCATTTACAAGGCTTTTATTCGCCCAAAACTTGAGTACAATTGCCATATCTGGTCTGGTGCGCCTAAGACTACTTTGCATCAGCTAGATAGAATACAAAACCGCGCGATAAAACTTATCGGTGACGAAAATATAGCGAAATCGATTGATTCGCTTGAACACCGCAGGAACGTTTCTTGCTTGTCACTATTTTATCGCTTCTTCTACCAGCGGTGCTCAAGAGAAATAGCCAGCTGCATGCCACCTCTCCTTGAATTCAACCGCAATACTCGTGGCGCTCTAAATGCTCATCAGTTTACCCTTAAGCCCATCTTCGGACGTACAGTTAAATTCAGGGATTCGTTCTTCAGCCGTACAACTCGTATGTGGAATGCTCTGCCAAGCTCTGTCTTCCCACATCACTATGATCCACAGGCATTCAAAACACAAGCTCATAGACATCTCCTCTTTTCTCCTCCTCTTCCTTAACGCCCACGCTGTGCCAAGCATATAGCCGAGCATTATAAGGGTGCGAACCCCTTGAAGCGTGCGCGAATTATAAAAAAATAAATAAAAAAAAAAAAATTAGACTTGTGCCTATGGAAATTCTGGGATCTGGCCAATAGGGTATGGGATTTTTGGAACCAAGGCATTTCTCAAGGAATTCGTATGAAACTCAGAATGTAGGACTCATATGCGGCTATAAGACTTGTTCCTATGGAAATTATGGGATCTGGCCAATAGGGACTGGGATTTTTGGAACTAAGCCATTTCTCAAGGGATTCGTATGAAACTCAGAATGTAGGACTAATATGCGACTATAAGACTTGTTCCTATGGAAATTATGGGATCTGGCCAATAGGGTCTGGGATTTTTGGAACTAAGCCATTTCTCAAGGATTCGTATGAAACTCAGAATGTAGGACTAATATGCGACTATAAGACTTGTTCCTATGGAAATTCTGGGATCTGGCCAATAGGGACTAATATGCGATTATAAGACTTGTTCCTATGGAAATTCTGGGATCTGGCCAGTAGGGACTGGGATTTTTGGAACTAAGCCATTTCTCAAGGGATTCGTATGAAACTCAGAATGTAGGACTAATATGCGACTATAAGACTTGTTCCTATGGAAATTATGGGATCCGGCCAGTAGGGTCTGGGATTTTTGGAACCAAGCCATTTCTCAAGGGATTCGTATGAAACTCAGAATGTAGGACTAATATGCGACTATAAGACTTGTTCCTATGGAAATTCTGGGATCTGGCCAATAGGGTATGGGATTTTTGGAGCCAAGCCATTTCTCAAGGATTCGTATGAAACTCAGAATGTAGGACTAATATGCGACTATAAGACTTGTGCCTATGGAAATTCTGGGATCTGGCCAATAGGGTATGGGATTTTTGGAACTAAGCCATTTCTCAAGGATTCGTATGAAACTCAGAATGTAGGACTAATATGCGACAATAAGACTTGTTCCTATGGAAATTATGGGATCCGGCCAGTAGGGTCTGGGATTTTTGGAACCAAGCCATTTCTCAAGGGATTCGTATGAAACTCAAAATGTAGGACTAATATGCGACTATAAGACTTGTTCCTATGAAAATTATGGGATCCGGCCAGTAGGGTCTGGGATTTTTGGAACCAAGCCATTTCTCAAGGGATTCGTATGAAACTCAGAATGTAGGACTAATATGCGACTATAAGACTTGTTCCTATGGAAATTATGGGATCCGGCCAGTAGGGTCTGGGATTTTTGGAACCAAGCCATTTCTCAAGGGATTCGTATGAAACTCAGAATGTAGGACTAATATGCGACTATAAGACTTGTTCCTATGGAATTTTTGGGATCTGGCCAATAGGGACTAATATGCGATTATAAGACTTGTTCCTATGGAAATTCTGGGATCTGGCCAATAGGGTCTGGGATTTTTGGAACCAAGCCATTTCTCAAGGGATTCGTACTCAGACTGTAGGACTCAGAATGTAGGACTAATATGCGACTATAAGACTTGTTCCTATGGAAATTATGGGATCCGGCCAGTAGGGTCTGGGATTTTTGGAACCAAGCCATTTCTCAAGGGATTCGTATGAAACTCAGAATGTAGGACTAATATGCGACTATAAGACTTGTTCCTATGGAAATTCTGGGATCTGGCCAGTAGGGTCTGGGATTTTTGGAACCAAGCCATTTCTCAAGGGATTCGTATTCAACTCAGAATGTAGGACTAACATGCGACTATAAGACTTGTTCCTATGGAAATTCTGGGATCCGGCCAGTAGGGACTGGGATTTTTGGAACCAAGCCATTTCTCAAGGGATTCGTATGAAACTCAGAATGTAGGACTAATATGCGACTATAAGACTTGTTCCTATGGAAATTCTGGGATCTGGCCAGTAGGGTCTGGGATTTTTGGAACCAAGCCATTTCTCAAGGGATTCGTATGAAACTCAGAATGTAGGACTAATATGCGACTATAAGACTTGTTCCTATGGAAATTCTGGGATCTGGCCAGTAGGGTCTGGGATTTTTGGAACCAAGCCATTTCTCAAGGGATTCGTATGAAACTCAGAATGTAGGACTAATATGCGACTATAAGACTTGTTCCTATGGAAATTATGGGATCTGGCCAATAGGGTCTTTGATTTTTGGAACCAAGCCATTTCTCAAGGGATTCGTATGAAACTCAGAATGTAGGACTAATATGCGACTGTAAGACTTGTTCCTATGGAAATTATGGGATCTGGCCAATAGGGACTAATATGCGATTATAAGACTTGTTCCTTGTTCCTATGGAAATTCTGGGATCTGGCCAATAGGGTATGGGATTTTTGGAGCCAAGCCATTTCTCAAGGATTCGTATGAAACTCAGAATGTAGGACTAATATGCGACTATAAGACTTGTGCCTATGGAAATTCTGGGATCTGGCCAATAGGGTATGGGATTTTTGGAACTAAGCCATTTCTCAAGGATTCGTATGAAACTCAGAATGTAGGACTAATATGCGACAATAAGACTTGTTCCTATGGAAATTATGGGATCCGGCCAGTAGGGTCTGGGATTTTTGGAACCAAGCCATTTCTCAAGGGATTCGTATGAAACTCAAAATGTAGGACTAATATGCGACTATAAGACTTGTTCCTATGGAAATTATGGGATCCGGCCAGTAGGGTCTGGGATTTTTGGAACCAAGCCATTTCTCAAGGGATTCGTATGAAACTCAGAATGTAGGACTAATATGCGACTATAAGACTTGTTCCTATGGAAATTATGGGATCCGGCCAGTAGGGTCTGGGATTTTTGGAACCAAGCCATTTCTCAAGGGATTCGTATGAAACTCAGAATGTAGGACTAATATGCGACTATAGGACTTGTTCCTATGGAAATTCTGGGATCTGGCCAATAGGGACTAATATGCGATTATAAGACTTGTTCCTATGGAAATTCTGGGATCTTGCCAGTAGGATTTTTGGAACCAAGCCATTTCTCAAGGGATTCGTATGAAACTCAGAATGTAGGACTAATATGCGACTATAAGACTTGTTCCTATGGAAATTATGGGATCCGGCCAGTAGGGTCTGGGATTTTTGGAACCAAGCCATTTCTCAAGGGATTCGTATGAAACTCAGAATGTAGGACTAATATGCGACTATAAGACTTGTTCCTATGGAAATTCTGGGATCTGGCCAATAGGGACTAATATGCGATTATAAGACTTGTTCCTATGGAAATTCTGGGGTCTGGCCAGTAGGGACTGGGATTTTTGGAACCAAGCCATTTCTCAAGGGATTCGTATGAAACTCAGAATGTAGGACTAACATGCGACTATAAGACTTGTTCCTATGGAAATTCTGGGATCTGGCCAATAGGGTCTGGGATTTTTGGAACCAAGCCATTTCTCAAGGGATTCGTATGAAACTCAGAATGTAGGACTAATATGCGACTATAAGACTTGTTCCTATGGAAATTCTGGGATCTGGTCAATAGGGTCTGGGATTTTTGGAACCAAGCCATTTCTCAAGGGATTCGTATGAAACTCAGAATGTAGGACTAATATGCGACTATAAGACTTGTTCCTATGGAAATTCTGGGATCTGGCCAGTAGGGTCTGGGATTTTTGGAACCAAGCCATTTCTCAAGGGATTCGTAGCAAACTCAGAATGTAGGACTAATATGCGACTATAAGATTTGTTCCTATGGAAATTCTGGGATCTGGCCAATAAGGTCTGGGATTTTTGGAACCAAGCTATTTCTCAAGGGATTCGTATGAAACTCAGAATGTAGGACTAATATGCGACTATAAGACTTGTTCCTATGGAAATTCTGGGATCTGGCCAATAGGGTCTGGGATTTTTTGAACCAAGCCATTTCTCAAGGGATTCGTATGAAACTCAGAATGTAGGACTAATATGCGACTATAAGACTTGTTCCTATGGAAATTCTGGGATCTGGCCAATAGGGTCTAGGATTTTTGGAAGCAAGCCATTTCTCAAGGGATTCGTATGAAACTCGGAATATAGGACTTAGATCCGACTATAAGACTTGGTCCTATGGAAATTCTGAGATATGGCCAGTAGGGTCTTGATTAATCGTTATATCGGCAACAACGTCAAAAAAGGTTCACTTCAACCGCGCGTAAAAAGGGATTCGTATGAAACTCAGAATGTAGGACTAATATGCGACTATAAGACTTGTTCCTATGGAAATTATGGGATCCGGCCAGTAGGGTCTGGGATTTTTGGAACCAAGCCATTTCTCAAGGGATTCGTATTCAACTCAGAATGTAGGACTAACATGCGACTATAAGACTTGTTCCTATGGAAATTCTGGGATCCGGCCAGTAGGGACTGGGATTTTTGGAACCAAGCCATTTCTCAAGGGATTCGTATGAAACTCAGAATGTAGGACTAATATGCGACTATAAGACTTGTTCCTATGGAAATTCTGGGATCTGGCCAGTAGGGTCTGGGATTTTTGGAACCAAGCCATTTCTCAAGGGATTCGTATGAAACTCAGAATGTAGGACTAATATGCGACTATAAGACTTGTTCCTATGGAAATTCTGGGATCTGGCCAGTAGGGTCTGGGATTTTTGGAACCAAGCCATTTCTCAAGGGATTCGTATGAAACTCAGAATGTAGGACTAATATGCGACTATAAGACTTGTTCCTATGGAAATTATGGGATCTGGCCAATAGGGTCTTTGATTTTTGGAACCAAGCCATTTCTCAAGGGATTCGTATGAAACTCAGAATGTAGGACTAATATGCGACTATAAGACTTGTTCCTATGGAAATTCTGGGATCTGGCCAGTAGGGTCTGGGATTTTTGGAACCAAGCCATTTCTCAAGGGATTCGTATGAAACTCAGAATATAGGACTAATATGCGACTATAAGACTTGTTCCTATGGAAATTCTGGGATCAGGCCAGTAGGGACTGGGATTTTTGGAACCAAGCCATTTCTCAAGGAATTCGTATGAAACTCAGAATGTAGGACTAATATGCGACTATAAGACTTGTTCCTATGGAAATTCTGGGATCTGGCCAGTGGGGTCTGGGATTTTTGGAACCAAGCCATTTCTCAAGGGATTCGTATGAAACTCAGAATGTAGGACTAATATGCGACAATAAGACTTGTTCCTATGGAAATTCTGGGATCTGGCCAATAGGGTCTGGGATTTTTGGAACCAAGCCACTTCTCAAGGGATTCGTATGAAACTCGTAATGTAGGACTAATATGCGATATGGGAGTTGTCTCCCAAACGCCGCTGCGCACGGTCGTGCTGCACTCCAGCACACGCGAAGTAAAAGAAACAACGTCGTGTATTGTGCTCGTGCAAAAACAAAAAAAAAACAAAAAAAACCAAAATTAAAGTGCTCGCAAAACAATCAACGGTTCGCGTGATCGGCGCCGATCAACAAGTGCAAAGTGCAGTTTGAGTGTCCGTGTTCCCCATCCCCATCATCGCAGCTAAAGAAATTGGTGAAATATAACTGTCGTGTATTTTGTATGCGGCAGTCTGTTGATGATCTATTTCTTTAGCTATTAGAATAACGGATTGTGAGTGTTTGTTTCTTCTGGTGATTTAACTCATTTTGTCGTGAAGGCATAACACTGGCGACAATTTGTGTTGATAATCCATTTTGAGACATTCTCCTCTCAATTCGGTAAAAAGAAGCGGTAAGTTGTGTTTTGTGTGTTTGTTTGTTGTAGTTATGTGTGTTTTCAGAGTGGATCTCAGCAACATACGTGGGCTGAGAACGAATTCGTTCGCTGTGTTTAACCATGTACATGTCCACAGGCCAGCAATTCTGGCACTGAGTGAAACTCAGGTATTTGATAATTCTGATGCATCGGAATTTAATCTACCTGGGTATAGCTTGGTGCCATTATTTTTCCCTCGACGCGGACTCGCAATCTATGTTCGTAGAGATGTTGCGTTTCAGCTTTTGCCTCATTTTAGCCAAAGTTCCAATCCGGAATTCAATTTCATTTGGCTCAAAGTAAAGGTACATGAGCGCAACATCTACTACTGTTTCCTTTACAGAAGCCCCCACTTAGACAGTGTTTCAACTCAGAGCGAGTTTGATGCACTGTCTGATTCCATCTTAAGAATTGGAAATCGTAAAAATGAAATCGTTATTGCGGGCGATTTCAATGTACACAATTCTGGGTGGCTTCGCCATTCTGGCCAGACAACACTCGAAGGAAGGTGTGTTGAGTTATTCGCTGAGTTTAATCACCTTACTCAGCTTGTAAATGAGCCTACACGAATACCTGACATTGCAAATCATTCCGCAAACACCCTAGACTTGTTCCTTACCTCTCGTCCTGATAAATACTCCGTCAATGTATCATCGCCCCTAGGCTCATCAGACCATTGTGTAGTATCAGCTAATTTCTCGTTAATAAACCACGTAGTTAGAGAAAAAACTCCCAAAAAAATAGTATGGCAATACGAGAAAGCCAATTGGGACAGCCTTAACAACTTCTTTGGGAGTTATAACTGGTCGCTATTGTTTCGCGACAGCAACGTGGATGCCGCCGCTGATGCAATAACAAACATCATTCTTATTGGTATGAGAAAGTTTATCCCTTTTAGGAATAAATCTATCAAATCAAAGGAAAATGGATGGTATGACTTGAGCTGTAAAGAGGCTTCTAGGATTAGAGAGGTATGCTTTCGGTTTTACAAAGCAAACCCTTCCGAGGAAAACCGAAAAAAGTTTAAACGAGCAAGAAATGATTGCAATGCCCATCTTCGGCGAGTCAAATTCGCCTACGACCGAAAATTAAGGCAAAAAATACTACAATGTCCCATAGGTAGTAAAAATTTTTGGTCTTTCGTGAAAAGAATCAAAAATTCAGCCTCGTCGTCGATTCCAACGCTCATTTATAATGACATTCCAGTTGTCAGCTCTATGGACAAGGCCAATCTGTTTGCTGCGCATTTCGCAGCTAGCTCTACGCTTCCAGATTGTGCATTGCCGCCTCCTGCACCTCAGAGTATTGAACACTCTATGGGACAGATATTTTTTCGTACTCGTGCAGTTGCTAGAGTTTTAAATGATCTTAACACATACAAATCCGCTGGTCCAGATGGTATTTCTCCATTAGTTCTGAAGAGGTGTTCTTCCAAGCTGGCATTACCATTGCGTAAGCTTTTCCATCTATCCTACTCTTCTGGACTCTTCCCGAGAGGTTGGAAAACAGCATTTGTCCAGCCCATACCCAAAAAAGGCGAACCGTCGTCTCCTTCTTCGTACCGACCCATAGCACTTACATCCATTCTTTCCAAGGTCATGGAAACGCTGATCAATTATCAGCTTAAGAAATATCTTGAAACCAACGTAATCCTTAGTGACCGGCAGTATGGGTTTCGTGGGCAACGTTCTACTGGTGATTTGATGGTTTATCTCACCGAACAGTGGAACCGATCTTTGCATCATTTTGGAGAAAGCAAAGCTGTTGCACTCGATATTTCAAAGGCATTTGACAGAGTTTGCCATCAAGCTCTTTTGTCTAAAATGCGTGCTTATGGTGTCGATGATAAACTGCTTCAATGGATTAGAAGCTATCTTTTGGACCGCTCAATTCAAGTTGTTTTAGATGGTTTCAA
Source organism: Nephrocerus scutellatus (assembly GCA_947095585.1). Lineage (NCBI taxonomy): Eukaryota > Metazoa > Arthropoda > Insecta > Diptera > Pipunculidae > Nephrocerus > Nephrocerus scutellatus. The sequence continues at coordinate 41,273,856 of OX352762.1, forward strand.
ATCTGAAATACACCACATAAATGCTGGCGTTCCCCAGGGCTCTGTTCTGTCCCCGACACTCTTCCTCATTTTTATTAATGATCTCTTATCTGTGACTTCTAATCCAATTCACTCTTTCGCTGACGACAGCACTCTCAGCTTCTCATATACGTTTGAGGAACGTCCCTCCACCTCTGATATGGAACTCAAACAACATCGTATGTTAAGCACGTTAAATTCTGACCTTGACAGCATAATACAATGGGGAGAAAACAATCGAGTAGAATTTAACGCTTCTAAAACCCAATGCTGTCTCCTGTCGTCCAAGCGAATCCTAAACCCCATGCCATTATCCATGAATGGCACTTGCATCGAGGAAACTGAAAAACTCGCAAATCTCGGTATGTGCGTTAACGACAAGCTTCGTTGGAATGACCACATATTTACCGTCGCTAAAAATGCTGCGAAATGTTTAGGTTTTCTAGCCCGGTGCAAGAAATATTTCACTCCCTCTGATCTGGCTACCATTTACAAGGCTTTTATTCGCCCAAAACTTGAGTACAATTGCCATATCTGGTCTGGTGCGCCTAAGACTACTTTGCATCAGCTAGATAGAATACAAAACCGCGCGATAAAACTTATCGGTGACGAAAATATAGCGAAATCGATTGATTCGCTTGAACACCGCAGGAACGTTTCTTGCTTGTCACTATTTTATCGCTTCTTCTACCAGCGGTGCTCAAGAGAAATAGCCAGCTGCATGCCACCTCTCCTTGAATTCAACCGCAATACTCGTGGCGCTCTAAATGCTCATCAGTTTACCCTTAAGCCCATCTTCGGACGTACAGTTAAATTCAGGGATTCGTTCTTCAGCCGTACAACTCGTATGTGGAATGCTCTGCCAAGCTCTGTCTTCCCACATCACTATGATCCACAGGCATTCAAAACACAAGCTCATAGACATCTCCTCTTTTCTCCTCCTCTTCCTTAACGCCCACGCTGTGCCAAGCATATAGCCGAGCATTATAAGGGTGCGAACCCCTTGAAGCGTGCGCGAATTATAAAAAAATAAATAAAATAAAAAAAAAATTAGACTTGTGCCTATGGAAATTCTGGGATCTGGCCAATAGGGTATGGGATTTTTGGAACCAAGGCATTTCTCAAGGATTCGTATGAAACTCAGAATGTAGGACTAATATGCGACAATAAGACTTGTTCCTATGGAAATTCTCGGATCTGGCCAATAGGGTCTGGGATTTTTGGAACCAAGCCATTTCTCAAGGGATTCGTATGAAACTCAGAATGTAGGACTAATATGCGACTATAAGACTTGTTCCTATGGAAATTATGGGATCCGGCCAGTAGGGTCTGGGATTTTTGGAACCAAGCCATTTCTCAAGGGATTCGTATTCAACTCAGAATGTAGGACTAACATGCGACTATAAGACTTGTTCCTATGGAAATTCTGGGATCCGGCCAGTAGGGACTGGGATTTTTGGAACCAAGCCATTTCTCAAGGGATTCGTATGAAACTCAGAATGTAGGACTAATATGCGACTATAAGACTTGTTCCTATGGAAATTCTGGAATCTGGCCAGTAGGGTCTGGGATTTTTGGAACCAAGCCATTTCTCAAGGGATTCGTATGAAACTCAGAATGTAGGACTAATATGCGACTATAAGACTTGTTCCTATGGAAATTCTGGGATCTGGCCAGTAGGGTCTGGGATTTTTGGAACCAAGCCATTTCTCAAGGGATTCGTATGAAACTCGAAATGTAGGACTAATATGCGACTATAAGACTTGTTCCTATGGAAATTCTGGGATCTGGCCAATAGGGTCTGGGATTTTTGGAACCAAGCCATTTCTCAAGGGATTCGTATGAAACTCAGAATGTAGGACTAACATGCGACTATAAGACTTGTTCCTATTGAATTTCTGGGATCTGGCCAGTAGGGACTGGGATTTTTGGAACCAAGCCATTTCTCAAGGGATTCGTATGAAACTCAGAATGTAGGACTAATATGCGACTATAAGACTTGTTCCTATGGAAATTCTGGGATCTGGCCAATAGGGACTGGGATTTTTGGAACCAAGCCATTTCTCAAGGGATTCGTATGAAACTCAGAATGTAGGACTAATATGCGACTATAAGACTTGTTCCTATGGAAATTCTGGGATCTGGCCAATAGGGTCTGGGATTTTTGGAACCAAGCCATTTCTCAAGGGATTCGTATGAAACTCAGAATGTAGGACTAATATGCGACTATAATACTTGTTCCTATGGAAATTCTGGGATCTGGCCAATAGGGTCTGGGATTTTTGGAACCAAGCCATTTCTCAAGGGATTCGTATGAAACTCGTAATGTAGGACTAATATGCGATATGGGAGTTGTCTCCCAAACGCCGCTGCGCACGGTCGTGCTGCACTCCAGCACACGCGAAGTAAAAGAAACAACGTCGTGTATTGTGCTTGTGCAAAAACAAAAAAAAAACAAAAAAAACCAAAATTAAAGTGCTCGCAAAACAATCAACGGTTCGCGTGATCGGCGCCGATCAACAAGTGCAAAGTGCAGTGTGAGTGTCCGTGTTCCCCATCCCCATCATCGCAGCTAAAGAAATTGGTGAAATATAACTGTCGTGTATTTTGTATGCGGCAGTCTGTTGATGATCTATTTCTTTAGCTATTAGAATAACGGATTGTGAGTGTTTGTTTCTTCTGGTGATTTAACTCATTTTGTCGTGAAGGCATAACACTGGCGACAATTTGTGTTGATAATCCATTTTGAGACATTCTCTTCTCAATTCGGTAAAAAGAAGCGGTAAGTTGTGTTTTGTATGTTTGTTTGTTGTAGTTATGTGTGTTTTCAGAGTGGATCTCAGCAACATACGTGGGCTGAGAACGAATTCGTTCGCTGTGTTTAACCATGTACATGTCCACAGGCCAGCAATTCTGGCACTGAGTGAAACTCAGGTATTTGATAATTCTGATGCATCGGAATTTAATCTACCTGGGTATAGCTTGGTGCCATTATTTTTCCCTCGACGCGGACTCGCAATCTATGTTCGTAGAGATGTTGCGTTTCAGCTTTTGCCTCATTTTAGCCAAAGTTCCAATCCGGAATTCAATTTCATTTGGCTCAAAGTAAAGGTACATGAGCGCAACATCTACTACTGTTTCCTTTACAGAAGCCCCCACTTAGACAGTGTTTCAACTCAGAGCGAGTTTGATGCACTGTCTGATTCCATCTTAAGAATTGGAAATCGTAAAAATGAAATCGTTATTGCGGGCGATTTCAATGTACACAATTCTGGGTGGCTTCGCCATTCTGGCCAGACAACACTCGAAGGAAGGTGTGTTGAGGTATTTGCTGAGTTTAATCACCTTACTCAGCTTGTAAATGAGCCTACACGAATACCTGACATTGCAAATCATTCCGCAAACACCCTAGACTTGTTCCTTACCTCTCGTCCTGATAAATACTCCGTCAATGTATCATCGCCCCTAGGCTCATCAGACCATTGTGTAGTATCAGCTAATTTCTCGTTAATAAACCACGTAGTTAGAGAAAAAACTCCCAAAAAAATAGTATGGCAATACGAGAAAGCCAATTGGGACAGCCTTAACAACTTCTTTGGGAGTAATAACTGGTCGCTATTGTTTCGCGACAGCAACGTGGATGCCGCCGCTGATGCAATAACAAACATCATTCTTATTGGTATGAGAAAGTTTATCCCTTTTAGGAATAAATCTATCAAATCAAAGGAAGATGGATGGTATGACTTGAGCTGTAAAGAGGCTTCTAGGATTAGAGAGGTATGCTTTCGGTTTTACAAAGCAAACCCTTCCGAGGAAAACCGAAAAAAGTTTAAACGAGCAAGAAATGATTGCAATGCCCATCTTCGGCGAGTCAAATTCGCCTACGACCGAAAATTAAGGCAAAAAATACTACAATGTCCCATAGGTAGTAAAAATTTTTGGTCTTTCGTGAAAAGAATCAAAAATTCAGCCTCGTCGTCGATTCCAACGCTCATTTATAATGACATTCCAGTTGTCAGCTCTATGGACAAGGCCAATCTGTTTGCTGCGCATTTCGCAGCTAGCTCTACGCTTCCAGATTGTGCATTGCCGCCTCCTGCACCTCAGAGTATTGAACACTCTATGGGACAGATATTTTTTCGTACTCGTGCAGTTGCTAGAGTTTTAACACATACAAATCCGCTGGTCCAGATGGTATTTCTCCATTAGTTCTGAAGAGGTGTTCTTCCAAGCTGGCATTACCATTGCGTAAGCTTTTCCATCTATCCTACTCTTCTGGACTCTTCCCGAGAGGTTGGAAAACAGCATTTGTCCAGCCCATACCCAAAAAAGGCGAACCGTCGTCTCCTTCTTCGTACCGACCCATAGCACTTACATCCATTCTTTCCAAGGTCATGGAAACGCTGATCAATTATCAGCTTAAGAAATATCTTGAAACCAACGTAATCCTTAGTGACCGGCAGTATGGGTTTCGTGGGCAACGTTCTACTGGTGATTTGATGGTTTATCTCACCGAACAGTGGAACCGATCTTTGCATCATTTTGGAGAAAGCAAAGCTGTTGCACTCGATATTTCAAAGGCATTTGACAGAGTTTGGCATCAAGCTCTTTTGTCTAAAATGCGTGCTTATGGTGTCGATGATAAACTGCTTCAATGGATTAGAAGCTATCTTTTGGACCGCTCAATTCAAGTTGTTTTAGACGGTTTCAAATCTGAAATACACCACATAAATGCTGGCGTTCCCCAGGGCTCTGTTCTGTCCCCGACACTCTTCCTCATTTTTATTAATGATCTCTTATCTGTGACTTCTAATCCAATTCACTCTTTAGCTGACGACAGCACTCTCAGCTTCTCATATAAGTTTGAGGAACGTCCCTCCACCTCTGATATGGAACTCAAACAACATCGTATGTTAAGCACGTTAAATTCTGACCTTGACAGCATAATACAATGGGGAGAAAACAATCGAGTAGAATTTAACGCTTCTAAAACCCAATGCTGTCTCCTGTCGTCCAAGCGAATCCTAAACCCCATGCCATTATCCATGAATGGCACTTGCATCGAGGAAACTGAAAACTCGCAATTCTCGGTATGTGCGTTAACGACAAGCTTCGTTGGAATGACCACATATTTACCGTCGCTAAAAATGCTGCGAAATGTTTAGGTTTTCTAGCCCGGTGCAAGAAATATTTCACTCCCTCTGATCTGGCTACCATTTACAAGGCTTTTATTCGCCCAAAACTTGAGTACAATTGCCATATCTGGTCTGGTGCGCCTAAGACTACTTTGCATCAGCTAGATAGAATACAAAACCGCGCGATAAAACTTATCGGTGACGAAAATATAGCGAAATCGATTGATTCGCTTGAACACCGCAGGAACGTTTCTTGCTTGTCACTATTTTATCGCTTCTTCTACCAGCGGTGCTCAAGAGAAATAGCCAGCTGCATGCCACCTCTCCTTGAATTCAACCGCAATACTCGTGGCGCTCTAAATGCTCATCAGTTTACCCTTAAGCCCATCTTCGGACGTACAGTTAAATTCAGGGATTCGTTCTTCAGCCGTACAACTCGTATGTGGAATGCTCTGCCAAGCTCTGTCTTCCCACATCACTATGATCCACAGGCATTCAAAACACAAGCTCATAGACATCTCCTCTTTTCTCCTCCTCTTCCTTAACGCCCACGCTGTGCCAAGCATATAGCCGAGCATTATAAGGGTGCGAACCCCTTGAAGCGTGCGCGAATTATAAAAAAATAAATAAAAAAAAAAAAATTAGACTTGTGCCTATGGAAATTCTGGGATCTGGCCAATAGGGTATGGGATTTTTGGAACCAAGGCATTTCTCAAGGAATTCGTATGAAACTCAGAATGTAGGACTCATATGCGGCTATAAGACTTGTTCCTATGGAAATTATGGGATCTGGCCAATAGGGACTGGGATTTTTGGAACCAAGCCATTTCTCAAGGAATTCGTATGAAACTCAGAATGTAGGACTCATATGCGGCTATAAGACTTGTTCCTATGGAAATTATGGGATCTGGCCAATAGGGTCTGGGATTTTTGGAACCAAGCCATTTCTCAAGGGATTCGTATGAAACTCAGAATGTAGGACTAATATGCGACTATAAGACTTGTTCCTATGGAAATTCTGGGATCTGGTCAATAGGGTCTGGGATTTTTGGAACCAAGCCATTTCTCAAGGGATTCGTATGAAACTCAGAATGTAGGACTAATATGCGACAATAAGACTTGTTCCTATGGAAATTCTGGGATCTGGCCAATAGGGTCTGGGATTTTTGGAACCAAGCCACTTCTCAAGGGATTCGTATGAAACTCGTAATGTAGGACTAATATGCGACTATAAGACTTGTGCCTATGGAAATTCTGGGATCTGGCCAATAGGGTATGGGATTTTTGGAACCAAGCCATTTCTCAAGGATTCGTATGAATCTCAGAATGTAGGACTAATATGCGACTATAAGACTTGTTCCTATGGAAATTCTCGGATCTGGCCAATAGGGTCTGGAATTTTTGGAACCAAGCCATTTCTCAAGGGATTCGTATGAAACTCAGAATGTAGGACTAATATGCGACTATAAGACTTGTTCCTATGGAAATTCTGGGATCTGGCCAATAGGGTCGGGGATTTTTGGAACCAAACCATTTCTCAAGGGATTCGTATGAAACTCGGAATATAGGACTTAGATCCGACTATAAGACTTGGTCCTATGGAAATTCTGAGATATGGCCAGTAGGGTCTTGATTAATCGTAATATCGGCAACAACGTCAAAAAAGGTTCACTTCAACCGCGCGTAAAAATTACACGCACTCTTTTTTTTTTAATATTTTTTATGGGAACCCCTTGGGTCTCAGGGGTTCACTCCAAAAAATTTACAAAAAGTTTTGTCCATCGGAGATACACATGTGTATAAAATTTGAAGAAAATCGGATTAATTTTTTTTTTTTAAAAGGGACCCCAAATAGAGAGTGTTTGCATCGGAGATACACATGTGTGCAAAGTTTCAATGAAATCGGGCTTTGGGAAATGGGTTAAAAATTGATCGCAAGATTCCACGACAAACAAACAAACCAAAAACAAATACACGGGCACGCGAAGTTAATATAAAAAAATAATCTGGCCAGTAGGGTCTGGGATTTTTGGAACCAAGCCATTTCTCAAGGGATTCGTATGAAACTCAGAATGTAGGACTAACATGCGACTATAAGACTTGTTCCTATGGAAATTCTGGGATCCGGCCAGTAGGGACTGGGATTTTTGGAACCAAGCCATTTCTCAAGGGATTCGTATGAAACTCAGAATGTAGGACTAATATGCGACTATAAGACTTGTTCCTATGAAAATTCTGGGATCTGGCCAGTAGGGTCTGGGATTTTTGGAACCAACCCATTTCTCAAGGGATTTGTATGAAACTCAGAATGTAGGACTAATATGCGACTATAAGACTTGTTCCTGTGGAAATTCTGGGATCTGGCCAGTAGGGTCTGGGATTTTTGGAACAAAGCCATTTCTCAAGGGATTCGTATGAAACTCAGAATGTAGGACTAATATGCGACTATAAGACTTGTTCCTATGGAAATTATGGGATCTGGCCAATAGGGTCGGGGATTTTTGGAACCAAGCCATTTCTCAAGGGATTCGTATGAAACTCAGAATGTAGGACTAATATGCGACTATAAGACTTGTTCCTATGGAAATTCTGGGATCTGGCCAGTAGGGTCTGGGATTTTTGGAACCAAGCCATTTCTCAAGGGATTCGTATGAAACTCAGAATGTAGGACTAATATGCGACTATAAGACTTGTTCCTATGGAAATTCTGGGATCTGGCCAGTAGGGTCTGGGATTTTTGGAACCAACCCATTTCTCAAGGGATTTGTATGAAACTCAGAATGTAGGACTAATATGCGACTATAAGACTTGTTCCTATGGAAATTCTCGGATTCGGCCAATAGGGTCTGGGATTTTTGGAACCAAGCCATTTCTCAAGGGATTCGTATGAAACTCAGAATGTAGGACTAATATGCGACTATAAGACTTGTTCCTATGGAAATTCTGGGATCTGGCCAGTAGGGTCTGGGATTTTTGGAACCAACCCATTTCTCAAGGGATTTGTATGAAACTCAGAATGTAGGACTAATATGCGACTATAAGACTTGTTCCTATGGAAATTCTGGGATCTGGCCAGTAGGGTCTGGGATTTTTGGAACCAAGCCATTTCTCAAGGGATTCGTATAAAACTCAGAATGTAGGACTAATATGCGACTATAAGACTTGTTCCTATGGAAATTATGGGATCTGGCCAATAGGGTCTGGGATTTTTGGAACCAAGCCATTTCTCAAGGGATTCGTATGAAACTCAGAATGTAGGACTAATATGCTACTATAAGACTTGTTCCTATGGAAATTCTGGGATCTGGCCAGTAGGGTCTGGGATTTTTGGAACCAAGCCATTTCTCAAGGGATTCGTATGAAACTCAGAATGTAGGACCAATATGCGACTATAAGATTTGTTCCTATGGAAATTCTGGGATCAGGCCAGTAGGGACTGGGATTTTTGGAACCAAGCCATTTCTCAAGGAATTCGTATGAAACTCAGAATGTAGGACTAATATGCGACTATAAGACTTGTTCCTATGGAAATTCTGGGATCTGGCCAGTAGGGTCTGGGATTTTTGGAACCAAGCCATTTCTCAAGGGATTCGTATGAAACTCAGAATGTAGGACTAATATGCGACAATAAGACTTGTTCCTATGGAAATTCTGGGATCTGGCCAATAGGGTCTGGGATTTTTGGAACCAAGCCACTTCTCAAGGGATTCGTATGAAACTCGTAATGTAGGACTAATATGCGACTATAAGACTTGTGCCTATGGAAATTCTGGGATCTGGCCAATAGGGTATGGGATTTTTGGAACCAAGCCATTTCTCAAGGATTCGTATGAAACTCAGAATGTAGGACTAATATGCGACTATAAGACTTGTTCCTATGGAAATTCTCGGATCTGGCCAATAGGGTCTGGGATTTTTGGAACCAAGCCATTTCTCAAGGGATTCGTATGAAACTCAGAATGTAGGACTAATATGCGACTATAAGACTTGTTCCTATGGAAATTATGGGATCCGGCCAGTAGGGTCTGGGATTTTTGGAACTAAACCATTTCTCAAGGGATTCGTATTCAACTCAGAATGTAGGACTAACATGCGACTATAAGACTTGTTCCTATGGAAATTCTGGGATCCGGCCAGTAGGGACTGGGATTTTTGGAACCAAGCCATTTCTCAAGGGATTCGTATGAAACTCGGAATGTAGGACTAATATGCGACTATAAGACTTGTTCCTATGGAAATTCTGGGATCTGGCCAATAGGGTCTGGGATTTTTGGAACCAAGCCATTTCTCAAGGGATTCGTATAAAACTCAGAATGTAGGACTAACATGCGACTATAAGACTTGTTCCTATTGAATTTCTGGGATCTGGCCAGTAGGGACTGGGATTTTTGGAACCAAGCCATTTCTCAAGGGATTCGTATGAAACTCAGAATGTAGGACTAATATGCGACTATAAGACTTGTTCCTATGGAAATTCTGGGATCTGACCAGTAGGGTCTGGGATTTTTGGAACCAAGCCATTTCTCAAGGGATTCGTATGAAACTCAGAATGTAGGACTAATATGCGACTATAAGACTTGTTCCTATGGAAATTCTGGGATCTGGCCAGTAGGGTCTGGGATTTTTGGAACCAAGCCATTTCTCAAGGGATTCGTATGAAACTCAGAATGTAGGACTTATATGCGACTATAAGACTTGTTCCTATGGAAATTCTGGGATCTGGCCAATAGGGCCTGGGATTTTTGGAACCAAGCCATTTCTCAAGGGATTCGTATGAAACTCAGAATGTAGGACTAATATGCGACTATAAGACTTGTTCCTATAGAAATTCTGGGATCTGGCCAGTAGGGTCTGGGATTTTTGGAACCAAGCCATTTCTCAAGGGATTCGTATGAAACTCAGAATGTAGGACTAATATGCGACTATAAGACTTGTTCCTATGGAAATTCTGGGATCTGGCCAGTTGGGACTGGGATTTTTGGAAGCAAGCCATTTCTCAAGGGATTCGTATGAAACTCAGAATGTAGGACAAACATGCGACTATAAGACTTGTTCCTATTGAAATTCTGGGATCTGGCCAATAGGGTCTGGGATTTTTGGAACCAAGCCATTTCTCAAGGGATTCGTATGAAACTCAGAATGTAGGACTAATATGCGACTATAAGACTTGTTCCTATGGAAATTCTGGGATCTGGCCAATAGGGTCTGGGATTTTTGGAACCAAGCCATTTCTCAAGGGATTCGTATGAAACTCAGAATGTAGGACTAATATGCGACTATAAGACTTGTTCCTATGGAAATTCTGGGATCTGGCCAGTAGGGTCTGGGATTTTTGGAACCAAGCCATTTCTCAAGGGATTCGTATGAAACTCAGAATGTAGGACTAATATGCGACTATAAGACTTGTTCCTATGGAAATTCTGGGATCTGGCCAATAGGGTCTGGGATTTTTGGAACCAAGCCATTTCTCAAGGGATTCGTATGAAACTCGGAATGTAGGACTAATATGCGACTATAAGACTTGTTCCTATGGAAATTCTGGGATCTGGCCAATAGGGTCTGGGATTTTTGGAACCAAGCCATTTCTCAAGGGATTCGTATGAAACTCAGAATGTAGGACTAACATGCGACTATAAGACTTGTTCCTATGGAAATTCTGGGATCTGGCCAGTAGGGTCTGGGATTTTTGGAACCAAGCCATTTCTCAAGGGATTCGTATGAAACTCGGAATGTAGGACTAATATACGACTATAAGACTTGTTCCTATGGAAATTCTGGGATCTGGCCAATAGGGTCTGGGATTTTTGGAACCAAGCCATTTCTCAAGGGATTCGTATGAAACTCAGAATGTAGGACTAATATGCGACTATAAGACTTGTTCCTATGGAAATTCTGGGATCAGGCCAGTAGGGACTGGGATTTTTGGAACCAAGCCATTTCTCAAGGAATTCGTATGAAACTCAGAATGTAGGACTAATATGCGACTATAAGACTTGTTCCTATTGAAATTCTGGGATCTGGCCAGTAGGTTCTGGGATTTTTGGAACCAAGCCATTTCTCAAGGGATTCGTATGAAACTCAGAATGTAGGACTAATATGCGACTGTAAGACTTGTTCCTATGGAAATTCTGGGATCTGGCCAATAGGGACTGGGATTTTTGGAACCAAGCCATTTCTCAAGGGATTCGTATGAAACTCAGAATGTAGGACTAATATGCGACTATAAGACTTGTTCCTATGGAAATTCTGGGATCTGGCCAATAGGGTCTGGGATTTTTGGAACCAAGCCATTTCTCAAGGGATTCGTATGAAACTCAGAATGTAGGACTAATATGCGACTATAATACTTGTTCCTATGGAAATTCTGGGATCTGGCCAATAGGGTCTGGGATTTTTGGAACCAAGCCATTTCTCAAGGGATTCGTATGAAACTCAGAATGTAGGACTAATATGCGACTATAAGACTTGTTCCTATGAAAATTCTGTGATCTGGCCAATAGGGTCTGGGATTTTTGGAACCAAGCTAATTCTCAAGGGATTCGTATGAAACTCGGAATGTGGGACTAATATGCGACTATAAGACTTGTGCCTATGGAAATTCTGGGATCTGGCCAATAGGGTCTGGGATTTTTGGAACCAAGCCATTTCTCAAGGGACTCGTATGAAACTCAGAATGTAGGACTAATATGCGGCTATAAGACTTGTTCCTATGGAAATTATGGGATCTGGCCAATAGGGTCTGGGATTTTTGGAACCAAGCCATTTCTCAAGGGATTCGTATGAAACTCAGAATGTAGGACTAATATGCGACTATAAGACTTGTTCCTATGGAAATTCTGGGATCTGGCCAATAGGGTCGGGGATTTTTGGAACCAAACCATTTCTCAAGGGATTCGTATGAAACTCGGAATATAGGACTTAGATCCGACTATAAGACTTGGTCCTATGGAAATTCTGAGATATGGCCAGTAGGGTCTTGATTAATCGTAATATCGGCAACAACGTCAAAAAAGGTTCACTTCAACCGCGCGTAAAAATTACTCGCACTCTTTTTTTTAATATTTTTTATGGGAACCCCTTGGGTCTCAAGGGTTCACTCCAAAAAATTTACAAAAAGTTTTGTCCATCGGAGATACACATGTGTATAAAATTTGAAGAAAATCGGATTAATTTTTTTTTTTTTTAAAAGGGACCCCAAATAGAGAGTGTTTGCATCGGAGATACACATGTGTGCAAAGTTTCAATGAAATCGGGCTTTGGGAAATGGGTTAAAAATTGATCGCAAGATTCCACGACAAACAAACAAACCAAAAACAAATACACGGGCACGCGAAGTTAATATAAAAAAATAATCTGGCCAGTAGGGTCTGGGATTTTTGGAACCAAGCCATTTCTCAAGGGATTCGTATGAAACTCAGAATGTAGGACTAACATGCTGGACTAAAATTCTGGGATCTGGCCAGTAGGGTCTGGGATTTTTGGAACCAAGCCATATCTCAAGGGATTCGTATGAAACTCAGAATGTAGGACTAATATGCGACTATAAGACTTGTTCCTATGGAAATTATGGGATCTGGCCAATAGGGTCTGGGATTTTTGGAACCAAGCCATTTCTCAAGGGATTCGTATGAAACTCAGAATGTAGGACTAATATGCGACTATAAGACTTGTTCCTATGGAAATTCTGGGATCTGGCCAGTAGGGTCTGGGATTTTTGGAACCAAGCCACTTCTCAAGGGATTCGTATGAAACTCGTAATGTAGGACTAATATGCGACTATAAGACTTGTTCCTATGGAAATTCTGGGATCTGGCCAATAGGGTCTGGGATTTTTGGAACCAAGCCACTTCTCAAGGGATTCGTATGAAACTCGTAATGTAGGACTAATATGCGATATGGGAGTTGTCTCCCAAACGCCGCTGCGCACGGTCGTGCTGCACTCCAGCACACGCGAAGTAAAAGAAACAACGTCGTGTATTGTGCTTGTGCAAAAACAAAAAAAAACAAAAAAAACCAAAATTAAAGTGCTCGCAAAACAATCAACGGTTCGCGTGATCGGCGCCGATCAACAAGTGCAAAGTGCAGTGTGAGTGTCCGTGTTCCCCATCCCCATCATCGCAGCTAAAGAAATTGGTGAAATATAACTGTCGTGTATTTTGTATGCGGCAGTCTGTTGATGATCTATTTCTTTAGCTATTAGAATAACGGATTGTGAGTGTTTGTTTCTTCTGGTGATTTAACTCATTTTGTCGTGAAGGCATAACACTGGCGACAATTTGTGTTGATAATCCATTTTGAGACATTCTCTTCTCAATTCGGTAAAAAGAAGCGGTAAGTTGTGTTTTGTATGTTTGTTTGTTGTAGTTATGTGTGTTTTCAGAGTGGATCTCAGCAACATACGTGGGCTGAGAACGAATTCGTTCGCTGTGTTTAACCATGTACATGTCCACAGGCCAGCAATTCTGGCACTGAGTGAAACTCAGGTATTTGATAATTCTGATGCATCGGAATTTAATCTACCTGGGTATAGCTTGGTGCCATTATTTTTCCCTCGACGCGGACTCGCAATCTATGTTCGTAGAGATGTTGCGTTTCAGCTTTTGCCTCATTTTAGCCAAAGTTCCAATCCGGAATTCAATTTCATTTGGCTCAAAGTAAAGGTACATGAGCGCAACATCTACTACTGTTTCCTTTACAGAAGCCCCCACTTAGACAGTGTTTCAACTCAGAGCGAGTTTGATGCACTGTCTGATTCCATCTTAAGAATTGGAAATCGTAAAAATGAAATCGTTATTGCGGGCGATTTCAATGTACACAATTCTGGGTGGCTTCGCCATTCTGGCCAGACAACACTCGAAGGAAGGTGTGTTGAGTTATTCGCTGAGTTTAATCACCTTACTCAGCTTGTAAATGAGCCTACACGAATACCTGACATTGCAAATCATTCCGCAAACACCCTAGACTTGTTCCTTACCTCTCGTCCTGATAAATACTCCGTCAATGTATCATCGCCCCTAGGCTCATCAGACCATTGTGTAGTATCAGCTAATTTCTCGTTAATAAACCACGTAGTTAGAGAAAAAACTCCCAAAAAAATAGTATGGCAATACGAGAAAGCCAATTGGGACAGCCTTAACAACTTCTTTGGGAGTAATAACTGGTCGCTATTGTTTCGCGACAGCAACGTGGATGCCGCCGCTGATGCAATAACAAACATCATTCTTATTGGTATGAGAAAGTTTATCCCTTTTAGGAATAAATCTATCAAATCAAAGGAAGATGGATGGTATGACTTGAGCTGTAAAGAGGCTTCTAGGATTAGAGAGGTATGCTTTCGGTTTTACAAAGCAAACCCTTCCGAGGAAAACCGAAAAAAGTTTAAACGAGCAAGAAATGATTGCAATGCCCATCTTCGGCGAGTCAAATTCGCCTACGACCGAAAATTAAGGCAAAAAATACTACAATGTCCCATAGGTAGTAAAAATTTTTGGTCTTTCGTGAAAAGAATCAAAAATTCAGCCTCGTCGTCGATTCCAACGCTCATTTATAATGACATTCCAGTTGTCAGCTCTATGGACAAGGCCAATCTGTTTGCTGCGCATTTCGCAGCTAGCTCTACGCTTCCAGATTGTGCATTGCCGCCTCCTGCACCTCAGAGTATTGAACACTCTATGGGACAGATATTTTTTCGTACTCGTGCAGTTGCTAGAGTTTTAAATGATCTTAACACATACAAATCCGCTGGTCCAGATGGTATTTCTCCATTAGTTCTGAAGAGGTGTTCTTCCAAGCTGGCATTACCATTGCGTAAGCTTTTCCATCTATCCTACTCTTCTGGACTCTTCCCGAGAGGTTGGAAAACAGCATTTGTCCAGCCCATACCCAAAAAAGGCGAACCGTCGTCTCCTTCTTCGTACCGACCCATAGCACTTACATCCATTCTTTCCAAGGTCATGGAAACGCTGATCAATTATCAGCTTAAGAAATATCTTGAAACCAACGTAATCCTTAGTGACCGGCAGTATGGGTTTCGTGGGCAACGTTCTACTGGTGATTTGATGGTTTATCTCACCGAACAGTGGAACCGATCTTTGCATCATTTTGGAGAAAGCAAAGCTGTTGCACTCGATATTTCAAAGGCATTTGACAGAGTTTGGCATCAAGCTCTTTTGTCTAAAATGCGTGCTTATGGTGTCGATGATAAACTGCTTCAATGGATTAGAAGCTATCTTTTGGACCGCTCAATTCAAGTTGTTTTAGACGGTTTCAAATCTGAAATACACCACATAAATGCTGGCGTTCCCCAGGGCTCTGTTCTGTCCCCGACACTCTTCCTCATTTTTATTAATGATCTCTTATCTGTGACTTCTAATCCAATTCACTCTTTCGCTGACGACAGCACTCTCAGCTTCTCATATAAGTTTGAGGAACGTCCCTCCACCTCTGATATGGAACTCAAACAACATCGTATGTTAAGCACGTTAAATTCTGACCTTGACAGCATAATACAATGGGGAGAAAACAATCGAGTAGAATTTAACGCTTCTAAAACCCAATGCTGTCTCCTGTCGTCCAAGCGAATCCTAAACCCCATGCCATTATCCATGAATGGCACTTGCATCGAGGAAACTGAAAACTCGCAATTCTCGGTATGTGCGTTAACGACAAGCTTCGTTGGAATGACCACATATTTACCGTCGCTAAAAATGCTGGGAAATGTTTAGGTTTTCTAGCCCGGTGCAAGAAATATTTCACTCCCTCTGATCTGGCTACCATTTACAAGGCTTTTATTCGCCCAAAACTTGAGTACAATTGCCATATCTGGTCTGGTGCGCCTAAGACTACTTTGCATCAGCTAGATAGAATACAAAACCGCGCGATAAAACTTATCGGTGACGAAAATATAGCGAAATCGATTGATTCGCTTGAACACCGCAGGAACGTTTCTTGCTTGTCACTATTTTATCGCTTCTTCTACCAGCGGTGCTCAAGAGAAATAGCCAGCTGCATGCCACCTCTCCTTGAATTCAACCGCAATACTCGTGGCGCTCTAAATGCTCATCAGTTTACCCTTAAGCCCATCTTCGGACGTACAGTTAAATTCAGGGATTCGTTCTTCAGCCGTACAACTCGTATGTGGAATGCTCTGCCAAGCTCTGTCTTTCCACATCACTATGATCCACAGGCATTCAAAACACAAGCTCATAGACATCTCCTCTTTTCTCCTCCTCTTCCTTAACGCCCACGCTGTGCCAAGCATATAGCCGAGCATTATAAGGGTGCGAACCCCTTGAAGCGTGCGCGAATTATAAAAAAATAAATAAAAAAAAAAAAAAATTAGACTTGTGCCTATGGAAATTCTGGGATCTGGCCAATAGGGTATGGGATTTTTGGAACCAAGGCATTTCTCAAGGATTCGTATGAAACTCAGAATGTAGGACTAATATGCGACAATAAGACTTGTTCCTATGGAAATTCTCGGATCTGGCCAATAGGGTCTGGGATTTTTGGAACCAAGCCATTTCTCAAGGGATTCGTATGAAACTCAGAATGTAGGACTAATATGCGACTATAAGACTTGTTCCTATGGAAATTATGGGATCCGGCCAGTAGGGTCTGGGATTTTTGGAACCAAGCCATTTCTCAAGGGATTCGTATTCAACTCAGAATGTAGGACTAACATGCGACTATAAGACTTGTTCCTATGGAAATTCTGGGATCCGGCCAGTAGGGACTGGGATTTTTGGAACCAAGCCATTTCTCAAGGGATTCGTATGAAACTCAGAATGTAGGACTAATATGCGACTATAAGACTTGTTCCTATGGAAATTCTGGGATCTGGCCAGTAGGGTCTGGGATTTTTGGAACCAAGCCATTTCTCAAGGGATTCGTATGAAACTCAGAATGTAGGACTAATATGCGACTATAAGACTTGTTCCTATGGAAATTCTGGGATCTGGCCAGTAGGGTCTGGGATTTTTGGAACCAAGCCATTTCTCAAAGGATTCGTATGAAACTCAGAATGTAGGACTAATATGCGACTATAAGACTTGTTCCTATGGAAATTATGGGATCTGGCCAATAGGGTCTGGGATTTCTGGAACCAAGCCATTTCTCAAGGGATTCGTATGAAACTCAGAATGTAGGACTAATATGCGACTATAAGACTTGTTCCTATGGAAATTCTGGGATCTGGCCAATAGGGTCTGGGATTTTTGGAACCAAGCCATTTCTCAAGGGATTCGTATGAAACTCGGAATGTAGGACTAATATGCGACTATAAGACTTGTTCCTATGGAAATTCTGGGATCTGGCCAATAGGGTCTGGGATTTTTGGAACCAAGCCATTTCTCAAGGGATTCGTATGAAACTCAGAATGTAGGACTAACATGCGACTATAAGACTTGTTCCTATTGAATTTCTGGGATCTGGCCAGTAGGGACTGGGATTTTTGGAACCAAGCCATTTCTCAAGGGATTCGTATGAAACTCAGAATGTAGGACTAATATGCGACTATAAGACTTGTTCCTATGGAAATTCTGGGATCTGGCCAGTAGGGTCTGGGATTTTTGGAACCAAGCCATTTCTCAAGGGATTCGTATGAAACTCAGAATGTAGGACTAATATGCGACTATAAGACTTGTTCCTATGGAAATTCTGGGATCTGGCCAGTAGGGTCTGGGATTTTTGGAACCAAGCCATTTCTCAAGGGATTCGTATGAAACTCGGAATGTAGGACTAATATACGACTATAAGACTTGTTCCTATGGAAATTCTGGGATCTGGCCAATAGGGTCTGGGATTTTTGGAACCAAGCCATTTCTCAAGGGATTCGTATGAAACTCAGAATGTAGGACTAATATGCGACTATAAGACTTGTTCCTATGGAAATTCTGGGATCAGGCCAGTAGGGACTGGGATTTTTGGAACCAAGCCATTTCTCAAGGAATTCGTATGAAACTCAGAATGTAGGACTAATATGCGACTATAAGACTTGTTCCTATTGAAATTCTGGGATCTGGCCAGTAGGGTCTGGGATTTTTGGAACCAAGCCATTTCTCAAGGGATTCGTATGAAACTCAGAATGTAGGACTAATATGCGACTATAAGACTTGTTCCTATGGAAATTATGGGATCTGGCCAATAGGGTCTGGGATTTTTGGAACCAAGCCATTTCTCAAGGGATTCGTATGAAACTCAGAATGTAGGACTAATATGCGACTATAAGACTTGTTCCTATGGAAATTCTGGGATCCGGCCAATAGGGTCTGGGATTTTTGGAACCAAGCCATTTCTCAAGGGATTCGTATGAAACTCAGAATGTAGGACTAATATGCGACTATAAGACTTGTTCCTATGGAAATTCTGGGATCTGGCCAATAGGGTCTGGGATTTTTGGAACCAAGCCATTTCTCAAGGGATTCGTATGAAACTCGGAATGTAGGACTAATATGCGACTATAAGACTTGTGCCTATGGAAATTCTGGGATCTGGCCAATAGGGTCTGGGATTTTTGGAACCAAGCCATTTCTCAAGGGACTCGTATGAAACTCAGAATGTAGGACTAATATGCGACTATAAGACTTGTTCCTATGGAAATTCTGGGATCTGGCCAATAGGGTCTGGGATTTTTGGAACCAAGCCATTTCTCAAGGGATTCGTATGAAACTCAGAATGTAGGACTAATATGCGACTATAAGACTTGTTCCTATGGAAATTCTGGGATCTGGCCAGTAGGGACTGGGATTTTTGGAACCAAGCCATTTCTCAAGGGATTCGTATGAAACTCAGAATGTAGGACTAATATGCGGCTATAAGACTTGTTCCTATGGAAATTATGGGATCTGGCCAATAGGGTCTGGGATTTTTGGAACCAAGCCATTTCTCAAGGGATTCGTATGAAACTCAGAATGTAGGACTAATATGCGACTATAAGACTTGTTCCTATGGAAATTCTGGGATCTGGTCAATAGGGTCTGGGATTTTTGGAACCAAGCCATTTCTCAAGGGATTCGTATGAAACTCAGAATGTAGGACTAATATGCGACAATAAGACTTGTTCCTATGGAAATTCTGGGATCTGGCCAATAGGGTCTGGGATTTTTGGAACCAAGCCACTTCTCAAGGGATTCGTATGAAACTCGTAATGTAGGACTAATATGCGACTATAAGACTTGTTCCTATGGAAATTATGGGATCTGGCCAATAGGGTCTGGGATTTTTGGAACCAAGCCATTTCTCAAGGGATTCGTATGAAACTCAGAATGTAGGACTAATATGCGACTATAAGACTTGTTCCTATGGAAATTCTGGGATCTGGTCAATAGGGTCTGGGATTTTTGGAACCAAGCCATTTCTCAAGGGATTCGTATGAAACTCAGAATGTAGGACTAATATGCGACAATAAGACTTGTTCCTATGGAAATTCTGGGATCTGGCCAATAGGGTCTGGGATTTTTGGAACCAAGCCACTTCTCAAGGGATTCGTATGAAACTCGTAATGTAGGACTAATATGCGACTATAAGACTTGTGCCTATGGAAATTCTGGGATCTGGCCAATAGGGTATGGGATTTTTGGAACCAAGCCATTTCTCAAGGATTCGTATGAATCTCAGAATGTAGGACTAATATGCGACTATAAGACTTGTTCCTATGGAAATTCTCGGATCTGGCCAATAGAGTCTGGAATTTTTGGAACCAAGCCATTTCTCAAGGGATTCGTATGAAACTCAGAATGTAGGACTAATATGCGACTATAAGACTTGTTCCTATGGAAATTCTGGGATCTGGCCAATAGCGTCGGGGATTTTTGGAACCAAACCATTTCTCAAGGGATTCGTATGAAACTCGGAATATAGGACTTAGATCCGACTATAAGACTTGGTCCTATGGAAATTCTGAGATATGGCCAGTAGGGTCTTGATTAATCGTAATATCGGCAACAACGTCAAAAAAGGTTCACTTCAACCGCGCGTAAAAATTACACGCACTCTTTTTTTTTAATATTTTTTATGGGAACCCCTTGGGTCTCAGGGGTTCACTCCAAAAAATTTACAAAAAGTTTTGTCCATCGGAGATACACATGTGTATAAAATTTGAAGAAAATCGGATTAATTTTTTTTTTTAAAAGGGACCCCAAATAGAGAGTGTTTGCATCGGAGATACACATGTGTGCAAAGTTTCAATGAAATCGGGCTTTGGGAAATGGGTTAAAAATTGATCGCAAGATTCCACGACAAACAAACAAACCAAAAACAAATACACGGGCACGCGAAGTTAATATAAAAAAATAATCTGGCCAGTAGGGTCTGGGATTTTTGGAACCAAGCCATTTCTCAAGGGATTCGTATGAAACTCAGAATGTAGGACTAACATGCGACTATAAGACTTGTTCCTATGGAAATTCTGGGATCCGGCCAGTAGGGACTGGGATTTTTGGAACCAAGCCATTTCTCAAGGGATTCGTATGAAACTCAGAATGTAGGACTAATATGCGACTATAAGACTTGTTCCTATGGAAATTCTGGGATCTGGCCATTTTTGGAACCAACCCATTTCTCAAGGGATTTGTATGAAACTCAGAATGTAGGACTAATATGCGACTATAAGACTTGTTCCTGTGGAAATTCTGGGATCTGGCCAGTAGGGTCTGGGATTTTTGGAACCAAGCCATTTCTCAAGGGATTCGTATGAAACTCAGAATGTAGGACTAATATGCGACTATAAGACTTGTTCCTATGGAAATTATGGGATCTGGCCAATAGGGTCTGGGATTTTTGGAACCAAGCCATTTCTCAAGGGATTCTATGAAACTCAGAATGTAGGACTAATATGCGACTATAAGACTTGTTCCTATGGAAATTCTGGGATCTGGCCAGTAGGGTCTGGGATTTTTGGAACCAAGCCATTTCTCAAGGGATTCGTATGAAACTCAGAATGTAGGACTAATATGCGACTATAAGATTTGTTCCTATGGAAATTCTGGGATCAGGCCAGTAGGGACTGGGATTTTTGGAACCAAGCCATTTCTCAAGGAATTCGTATGAAACTCAGAATGTAGGACTAATATGCGACTATAAGACTTGTTCCTATGGAAATTCTGGGATCTGGCCAGTAGGGTCTGGGATTTTTGGAACCAAGCCATTTCTCAAGGGATTCTATGAAACTCAGAATGTAGGACTAATATGCGACTATAAGACTTGTTCCTATGGAAATTCTGGGATCTGGCCAATAGGGTCTGGGATTTTTGGAACCAAGCCACTTCTCAAGGGATTCGTATGAAACTCGTAATGTAGGACTAATATGCGACTATAAGACTTGTGCCTATGGAAATTCTGGGATCTGGCCAATAGGGTATGGGATTTTTGGAACCAAGCCATTTCTCAAGGATTCGTATGAATCTCAGAATGTAGGACTAATATGCGACTATAAGACTTGTTCCTATGGAAATTCTCGGATCTGGCCAATAGGGTCTGGGATTTTTGGAACCAAGCCATTTCTCAAAGGATTCGTATGAAACTCAGAATGTAGGACTAATATGCGACTATAAGACTTGTTCCTATGGAAATTATGGGATCTGGCCAATAGGGTCTGGGATTTCTGGAACCAAGCCATTTCTCAAGGGATTCGTATGAAACTCAGAATGTAGGACAAATATGCGACTATAAGACTTGTTCCTATGGAAATTCTGGGATCTGGCCAATAGGGTCTGGGATTTTTGGAACCAAGCCATTTCTCAAGGGATTCGTATGAAACTCGGAATGTAGGACTAATATGCGACTATAAGACTTGTTCCTATGGAAATTCTGGGATCTGGCCAATAGGGTCTGGGATTTTTGGAACCAAGCCATTTCTCAAGGGATTCGTATGAAACTCAGAATGTAGGACTAACATGCGACTATAAGACTTGTTCCTATTGAATTTCTGGGATCTGGCCAGTAGGGACTGGGATTTTTGGAACCAAGCCATTTCTCAAGGGATTCGTATGAAACTCAGAATGTAGGACTAATATGCGACTATAAGACTTGTTCCTATGGAAATTCTGGGATCTGGCCAGTAGGGTCTGGGATTTTTGGAACCAAGCCATTTCTCAAGGGATTCGTATGAAACTCAGAATGTAGGACTAATATGCGACTATAAGACTTGTTCCTATGGAAATTCTGGGATCTGGCCAGTAGGGTCTGGGATTTTTGGAACCAAGCCATTTCTCAAGGGATTCGTATGAAACTCGGAATGTAGGACTAATATACGACTATAAGACTTGTTCCTATGGAAATTCTGGGATCTGGCCAATAGGGTCTGGGATTTTTGGAACCAAGCCATTTCTCAAGGGATTCGTATGAAACTCAGAATGTAGGACTAATATGCGACTATAAGACTTGTTCCTATGGAAATTCTGGGATCAGGCCAGTAGGGACTGGGATTTTTGGAACCAAGCCATTTCTCAAGGAATTCGTATGAAACTCAGAATGTAGGACTAATATGCGACTATAAGACTTGTTCCTATTGAAATTCTGGGATCTGGCCAGTAGGGTCTGGGATTTTTGGAACCAAGCCATTTCTCAAGGGATTCGTATGAAACTCAGAATGTAGGACTAATATGCGACTATAAGACTTGTTCCTATGGAAATTATGGGATCTGGCCAATAGGGTCTGGGATTTTTGGAACCAAGCCATTTCTCAAGGGATTCGTATGAAACTCAGAATGTAGGACTAATATGCGACTATAAGACTTGTTCCTATGGAAATTCTGGGATCCGGCCAATAGGGTCTGGGATTTTTGGAACCAAGCCATTTCTCAAGGGATTCGTATGAAACTCAGAATGTAGGACTAATATGCGACTATAAGACTTGTTCCTATGGAAATTCTGGGATCTGGCCAATAGGGTCTGGGATTTTTGGAACCAAGCCATTTCTCAAGGGATTCGTATGAAACTCGGAATGTAGGACTAATATGCGACTATAAGACTTGTGCCTATGGAAATTCTGGGATCTGGCCAATAGGGTCTGGGATTTTTGGAACCAAGCCATTTCTCAAGGGACTCGTATGAAACTCAGAATGTAGGACTAATATGCGACTATAAGACTTGTTCCTATGGAAATTCTGGGATCTGGCCAATAGGGTCTGGGATTTTTGGAACCAAGCCATTTCTCAAGGGATTCGTATGAAACTCAGAATGTAGGACTAATATGCGACTATAAGACTTGTTCCTATGGAAATTCTGGGATCTGGCCAGTAGGGACTGGGATTTTTGGAACCAAGCCATTTCTCAAGGGATTCGTATGAAACTCAGAATGTAGGACTAATATGCGACTATAAGACTTGTGCCTATGGAAATTCTGGGATCTGGCCAATAGGGTCTGGGATTTTTGGAACCAAGCCATTTCTCAAGGGACTCGTATGAAACTCAGAATGTAGGACTAATATGCGACTATAAGACTTGTTCCTATGGAAATTCTGGGATCTGGCCAATAGGGTCTGGGATTTTTGGAACCAAGCCATTTCTCAAGGGATTCGTATGAAACTCAGAATGTAGGACTAATATGCGACTATAAGACTTGTTCCTATGGAAATTCTGGGATCTGGCCAGTAGGGACTGGGATTTTTGGAACCAAGCCATTTCTCAAGGGATTCGTATGAAACTCAGAATGTAGGACTAATATGCGGCTATAAGACTTGTTCCTATGGAAATTATGGGATCTGGCCAATAGGGTCTGGGATTTTTGGAACCAAGCCATTTCTCAAGGGATTCGTATGAAACTCAGAATGTAGGACTAATATGCGACTATAAGACTTGTTCCTATGGAAATTCTGGGATCTGGCCAATAGGGTCTGGGATTTTTGGAACCAAGCCATTTCTCAAGGGATTCGTATGAAACTCAGAATGTAGGACTAATATGCGACTATAAGACTTGTTCCTATGGAAATTCTGGGATCTGGTCAATAGGGTCTGGGATTTTTGGAACCAAGCCATTTCTCAAGGGATTCGTATGAAACTCAGAATGTAGGACTAATATGCGACAATAAGACTTGTTCCTATGGAAATTCTGGGATCTGGCCAATAGGGTCTGGGATTTTTGGAACCAAGCCACTTCTCAAGGGATTCGTATGAAACTCGTAATGTAGGACTAATATGCGACTATAAGACTTGTTCCTATGGAAATTATGGGATCTGGCCAATAGGGTCTGGGATTTTTGGAACCAAGCCATTTCTCAAGGGATTCGTATGAAACTCAGAATGTAGGACTAATATGCGACTATAAGACTTGTTCCTATGGAAATTCTGGGATCTGGTCAATAGGGTCTGGGATTTTTGGAACCAAGCCATTTCTCAAGGGATTCGTATGAAACTCAGAATGTAGGACTAATATGCGACAATAAGACTTGTTCCTATGGAAATTCTGGGATCTGGCCAATAGGGTCTGGGATTTTTGGAACCAAGCCACTTCTCAAGGGATTCGTATGAAACTCGTAATGTAGGACTAATATGCGACTATAAGACTTGTTCCTATGGAAATTCTGGGATCTGGCCAATAGGGTCTAGGATTTTTGGAAGCAAGCCATTTCTCAAGGGATTCGTATGAAACTCGGAATATAGGACTTAGATCCGACTATAAGACTTGGTCCTATGGAAATTCTGAGATATGGCCAGTAGGGTCTTGATTAATCGTAATATCGGCAACAACGTCAAAAAAGGTTCACTTCAACCGCGCGTAAAAATTACTCGCACTCTTTTTTTTAATATTTTTTATGGGAACCCCTTGGGTCTCAAGGGTTCACTCCAAAAAATTTACAAAAAGTTTTGTCCATCGGAGATACACATGTGTATAAAATTTGAAGAAAATCGGATTAATTTTTTTTTTTTTAAAAGGGACCCCAAATAGAGAGTGTTTGCATCGGAGATACACATGTGTGCAAAGTTTCAATGAAATCGGGCTTTGGGAAATGGGTTAAAAATTGATCGCAAGATTCCACGACAAACAAACAAACCAAAAACAAATACACGGGCACGCGAAGTTAATATAAAAAAATAATCTGGCCAGTAGGGTCTGGGATTTTTGGAACCAAGCCATTTCTCAAGGGATTCGTATGAAACTCAGAATGTAGGACTAACATGCTGGACTAAAATTCTGGGATCTGGCCAGTAGGGTCTGGGATTTTTGGAACCAAGCCATATCTCAAGGGATTCGTATGAAACTCAGAATGTAGGACTAATATGCGACTATAAGACTTGTTCCTATGGAAATTCTGGGATCTGGCCAGTAGGGTCTGGGATTTTTGGAACCAAGCCACTTCTCAAGGGATTCGTATGAAACTCGTAATGTAGGACTAATATGCGACTATAAGACTTGTTCCTATGGAAATTCTGGGATCTGGCCAATAGGGTCTGGGATTTTTGGAACCAAGCCACTTCTCAAGGGATTCGTATGAAACTCGTAATGTAGGACTAATATGCGATATGGGAGTTGTCTCCCAAACGCCGCTGCGCACGGTCGTGCTGCACTCCAGCACACGCGAAGTAAAAGAAACAACGTCGTGTATTGTGCTTGTGCAAAAACAAAAAAAAACAAAAAAAACCAAAATTAAAGTGCTCGCAAAACAATCAACGGTTCGCGTGATCGGCGCCGATCAACAAGTGCAAAGTGCAGTGTGAGTGTCCGTGTTCCCCATCCCCATCATCGCAGCTAAAGAAATTGGTGAAATATAACTGTCGTGTATTTTGTATGCGGCAGTCTGTTGATGATCTATTTCTTTAGCTATTAGAATAACGGATTGTGAGTGTTTGTTTCTTCTGGTGATTTAACTCATTTTGTCGTGAAGGCATAACACTGGCGACAATTTGTGTTGATAATCCATTTTGAGACATTCTCTTCTCAATTCGGTAAAAAGAAGCGGTAAGTTGTGTTTTGTATGTTTGTTTGTTGTAGTTATGTGTGTTTTCAGAGTGGATCTCAGCAACATACGTGGGCTGAGAACGAATTCGTTCGCTGTGTTTAACCATGTACATGTCCACAGGCCAGCAATTCTGGCACTGAGTGAAACTCAGGTATTTGATAATTCTGATGCATCGGAATTTAATCTACCTGGGTATAGCTTGGTGCCATTATTTTTCCCTCGACGCGGACTCGCAATCTATGTTCGTAGAGATGTTGCGTTTCAGCTTTTGCCTCATTTTAGCCAAAGTTCCAATCCGGAATTCAATTTCATTTGGCTCAAAGTAAAGGTACATGAGCGCAACATCTACTACTGTTTCCTTTACAGAAGCCCCCACTTAGACAGTGTTTCAACTCAGAGCGAGTTTGATGCACTGTCTGATTCCATCTTAAGAATTGGAAATCGTAAAAATGAAATCGTTATTGCGGGCGATTTCAATGTACACAATTCTGGGTGGCTTCGCCATTCTGGCCAGACAACACTCGAAGGAAGGTGTGTTGAGTTATTCGCTGAGTTTAATCACCTTACTCAGCTTGTAAATGAGCCTACACGAATACCTGACATTGCAAATCATTCCGCAAACACCCTAGACTTGTTCCTTACCTCTCGTCCTGATAAATACTCCGTCAATGTATCATCGCCCCTAGGCTCATCAGACCATTGTGTAGTATCAGCTAATTTCTCGTTAATAAACCACGTAGTTAGAGAAAAAACTCCCAAAAAAATAGTATGGCAATACGAGAAAGCCAATTGGGACAGCCTTAACAACTTCTTTGGGAGTAATAACTGGTCGCTATTGTTTCGCGACAGCAACGTGGATGCCGCCGCTGATGCAATAACAAACATCATTCTTATTGGTATGAGAAAGTTTATCCCTTTTAGGAATAAATCTATCAAATCAAAGGAAGATGGATGGTATGACTTGAGCTGTAAAGAGGCTTCTAGGATTAGAGAGGTATGCTTTCGGTTTTACAAAGCAAACCCTTCCGAGGAAAACCGAAAAAAGTTTAAACGAGCAAGAAATGATTGCAATGCCCATCTTCGGCGAGTCAAATTCGCCTACGACCGAAAATTAAGGCAAAAAATACTACAATGTCCCATAGGTAGTAAAAATTTTTGGTCTTTCGTGAAAAGAATCAAAAATTCAGCCTCGTCGTCGATTCCAACGCTCATTTATAATGACATTCCAGTTGTCAGCTCTATGGACAAGGCCAATCTGTTTGCTGCGCATTTCGCAGCTAGCTCTACGCTTCCAGATTGTGCATTGCCGCCTCCTGCACCTCAGAGTATTGAACACTCTATGGGACAGATATTTTTTCGTACTCGTGCAGTTGCTAGAGTTTTAAATGATCTTAACACATACAAATCCGCTGGTCCAGATGGTATTTCTCCATTAGTTCTGAAGAGGTGTTCTTCCAAGCTGGCATTACCATTGCGTAAGCTTTTCCATCTATCCTACTCTTCTGGACTCTTCCCGAGAGGTTGGAAAACAGCATTTGTCCAGCCCATACCCAAAAAAGGCGAACCGTCGTCTCCTTCTTCGTACCGACCCATAGCACTTACATCCATTCTTTCCAAGGTCATGGAAACGCTGATCAATTATCAGCTTAAGAAATATCTTGAAACCAACGTAATCCTTAGTGACCGGCAGTATGGGTTTCGTGGGCAACGTTCTACTGGTGATTTGATGGTTTATCTCACCGAACAGTGGAACCGATCTTTGCATCATTTTGGAGAAAGCAAAGCTGTTGCACTCGATATTTCAAAGGCATTTGACAGAGTTTGGCATCAAGCTCTTTTGTCTAAAATGCGTGCTTATGGTGTCGATGATAAACTGCTTCAATGGATTAGAAGCTATCTTTTGGACCGCTCAATTCAAGTTGTTTTAGACGGTTTCAAATCTGAAATACACCACATAAATGCTGGCGTTCCCCAGGGCTCTGTTCTGTCCCCGACACTCTTCCTCATTTTTATTAATGATCTCTTATCTGTGACTTCTAATCCAATTCACTCTTTCGCTGACGACAGCACTCTCAGCTTCTCATATAAGTTTGAGGAACGTCCCTCCACCTCTGATATGGAACTCAAACAACATCGTATGTTAAGCACGTTAAATTCTGACCTTGACAGCATAATACAATGGGGAGAAAACAATCGAGTAGAATTTAACGCTTCTAAAACCCAATGCTGTCTCCTGTCGTCCAAGCGAATCCTAAACCCCATGCCATTATCCATGAATGGCACTTGCATCGAGGAAACTGAAAACTCGCAATTCTCGGTATGTGCGTTAACGACAAGCTTCGTTGGAATGACCACATATTTACCGTCGCTAAAAATGCTGGGAAATGTTTAGGTTTTCTAGCCCGGTGCAAGAAATATTTCACTCCCTCTGATCTGGCTACCATTTACAAGGCTTTTATTCGCCCAAAACTTGAGTACAATTGCCATATCTGGTCTGGTGCGCCTAAGACTACTTTGCATCAGCTAGATAGAATACAAAACCGCGCGATAAAACTTATCGGTGACGAAAATATAGCGAAATCGATTGATTCGCTTGAACACCGCAGGAACGTTTCTTGCTTGTCACTATTTTATCGCTTCTTCTACCAGCGGTGCTCAAGAGAAATAGCCAGCTGCATGCCACCTCTCCTTGAATTCAACCGCAATACTCGTGGCGCTCTAAATGCTCATCAGTTTACCCTTAAGCCCATCTTCGGACGTACAGTTAAATTCAGGGATTCGTTCTTCAGCCGTACAACTCGTATGTGGAATGCTCTGCCAAGCTCTGTCTTTCCACATCACTATGATCCACAGGCATTCAAAACACAAGCTCATAGACATCTCCTCTTTTCTCCTCCTCTTCCTTAACGCCCACGCTGTGCCAAGCATATAGCCGAGCATTATAAGGGTGCGAACCCCTTGAAGCGTGCGCGAATTATAAAAAAATAAATAAAAAAAAAAAAAAATTAGACTTGTGCCTATGGAAATTCTGGGATCTGGCCAATAGGGTATGGGATTTTTGGAACCAAGGCATTTCTCAAGGATTCGTATGAAACTCAGAATGTAGGACTAATATGCGACAATAAGACTTGTTCCTATGGAAATTCTCGGATCTGGCCAATAGGGTCTGGGATTTTTGGAACCAAGCCATTTCTCAAGGGATTCGTATGAAACTCAGAATGTAGGACTAATATGCGACTATAAGACTTGTTCCTATGGAAATTATGGGATCCGGCCAGTAGGGTCTGGGATTTTTGGAACCAAGCCATTTCTCAAGGGATTCGTATTCAACTCAGAATGTAGGACTAACATGCGACTATAAGACTTGTTCCTATGGAAATTCTGGGATCCGGCCAGTAGGGACTGGGATTTTTGGAACCAAGCCATTTCTCAAGGGATTCGTATGAAACTCAGAATGTAGGACTAATATGCGACTATAAGACTTGTTCCTATGGAAATTCTGGGATCTGGCCAGTAGGGTCTGGGATTTTTGGAACCAAGCCATTTCTCAAGGGATTCGTATGAAACTCAGAATATAGGACTAATATGCGACTATAAGACTTGTTCCTATGGAAATTCTGGGATCTGGCCAGTAGGGTCTGGGATTTTTGGAACCAAGCCATTTCTCAAAGGATTCGTATGAAACTCAGAATGTAGGACTAATATGCGACTATAAGACTTGTTCCTATGGAAATTATGGGATCTGGCCAATAGGGTCTGGGATTTCTGGAACCAAGCCATTTCTCAAGGGATTCGTATGAAACTCAGAATGTAGGACTAATATGCGACTATAAGACTTGTTCCTATGGAAATTCTGGGATCTGGCCAATAGGGTCTGGGATTTTTGGAACCAAGCCATTTCTCAAGGGATTCGTATGAAACTCGGAATGTAGGACTAATATGCGACTATAAGACTTGTTCCTATGGAAATTCTGGGATCTGGCCAATAGGGTCTGGGATTTTTGGAACCAAGCCATTTCTCAAGGGATTCGTATGAAACTCAGAATGTAGGACTAACATGCGACTATAAGACTTGTTCCTATTGAATTTCTGGGATCTGGCCAGTAGGGACTGGGATTTTTGGAACCAAGCCATTTCTCAAGGGATTCGTATGAAACTCAGAATGTAGGACTAATATGCGACTATAAGACTTGTTCCTATGGAAATTCTGGGATCTGGCCAGTAGGGTCTGGGATTTTTGGAACCAAGCCATTTCTCAAGGGATTCGTATGAAACTCAGAATGTAGGACTAATATGCGACTATAAGACTTGTTCCTATGGAAATTCTGGGATCTGGCCAGTAGGGTCTGGGATTTTTGGAACCAAGCCATTTCTCAAGGGATTCGTATGAAACTCGGAATGTAGGACTAATATACGACTATAAGACTTGTTCCTATGGAAATTCTGGGATCTGGCCAATAGGGTCTGGGATTTTTGGAACCAAGCCATTTCTCAAGGGATTCGTATGAAACTCAGAATGTAGGACTAATATGCGACTATAAGACTTGTTCCTATGGAAATTCTGGGATCAGGCCAGTAGGGACTGGGATTTTTGGAACCAAGCCATTTCTCAAGGAATTCGTATGAAACTCAGAATGTAGGACTAATATGCGACTATAAGACTTGTTCCTATTGAAATTCTGGGATCTGGCCAGTAGGGTCTGGGATTTTTGGAACCAAGCCATTTCTCAAGGGATTCGTATGAAACTCAGAATGTAGGACTAATATGCGACTATAAGACTTGTTCCTATGGAAATTATGGGATCTGGCCAATAGGGTCTGGGATTTTTGGAACCAAGCCATTTCTCAAGGGATTCGTATGAAACTCAGAATGTAGGACTAATATGCGACTATAAGACTTGTTCCTATGGAAATTCTGGGATCCGGCCAATAGGGTCTGGGATTTTTGGAACCAAGCCATTTCTCAAGGGATTCGTATGAAACTCAGAATGTAGGACTAATATGCGACTATAAGACTTGTTCCTATGGAAATTCTGGGATCTGGCCAATAGGGTCTGGGATTTTTGGAACCAAGCCATTTCTCAAGGGATTCGTATGAAACTCGGAATGTAGGACTAATATGCGACTATAAGACTTGTGCCTATGGAAATTCTGGGATCTGGCCAATAGGGTCTGGGATTTTTGGAACCAAGCCATTTCTCAAGGGACTCGTATGAAACTCAGAATGTAGGACTAATATGCGACTATAAGACTTGTTCCTATGGAAATTCTGGGATCTGGCCAATAGGGTCTGGGATTTTTGGAACCAAGCCATTTCTCAAGGGATTCGTATGAAACTCAGAATGTAGGACTAATATGCGACTATAAGACTTGTTCCTATGGAAATTCTGGGATCTGGCCAGTAGGGACTGGGATTTTTGGAACCAAGCCATTTCTCAAGGGATTCGTATGAAACTCAGAATGTAGGACTAATATGCGGCTATAAGACTTGTTCCTATGGAAATTATGGGATCTGGCCAATAGGGTCTGGGATTTTTGGAACCAAGCCATTTCTCAAGGGATTCGTATGAAACTCAGAATGTAGGACTAATATGCGACTATAAGACTTGTTCCTATGGAAATTCTGGGATCTGGTCAATAGGGTCTGGGATTTTTGGAACCAAGCCATTTCTCAAGGGATTCGTATGAAACTCAGAATGTAGGACTAATATGCGACAATAAGACTTGTTCCTATGGAAATTCTGGGATCTGGCCAATAGGGTCTGGGATTTTTGGAACCAAGCCACTTCTCAAGGGATTCGTATGAAACTCGTAATGTAGGACTAATATGCGACTATAAGACTTGTTCCTATGGAAATTATGGGATCTGGCCAATAGGGTCTGGGATTTTTGGAACCAAGCCATTTCTCAAGGGATTCGTATGAAACTCAGAATGTAGGACTAATATGCGACTATAAGACTTGTTCCTATGGAAATTCTGGGATCTGGTCAATAGGGTCTGGGATTTTTGGAACCAAGCCATTTCTCAAGGGATTCGTATGAAACTCAGAATGTAGGACTAATATGCGACAATAAGACTTGTTCCTATGGAAATTCTGGGATCTGGCCAATAGGGTCTGGGATTTTTGGAACCAAGCCACTTCTCAAGGGATTCGTATGAAACTCGTAATGTAGGACTAATATGCGACTATAAGACTTGTGCCTATGGAAATTCTGGGATCTGGCCAATAGGGTATGGGATTTTTGGAACCAAGCCATTTCTCAAGGATTCGTATGAATCTCAGAATGTAGGACTAATATGCGACTATAAGACTTGTTCCTATGGAAATTCTCGGATCTGGCCAATAGAGTCTGGAATTTTTGGAACCAAGCCATTTCTCAAGGGATTCGTATGAAACTCAGAATGTAGGACTAATATGCGACTATAAGACTTGTTCCTATGGAAATTCTGGGATCTGGCCAATAGCGTCGGGGATTTTTGGAACCAAACCATTTCTCAAGGGATTCGTATGAAACTCGGAATATAGGACTTAGATCCGACTATAAGACTTGGTCCTATGGAAATTCTGAGATATGGCCAGTAGGGTCTTGATTAATCGTAATATCGGCAACAACGTCAAAAAAGGTTCACTTCAACCGCGCGTAAAAATTACACGCACTCTTTTTTTTTAATATTTTTTATGGGAACCCCTTGGGTCTCAGGGGTTCACTCCAAAAAATTTACAAAAAGTTTTGTCCATCGGAGATACACATGTGTTTAAAATTTGAAGAAAATCGGATTAATTTTTTTTTTTAAAAGGGACCCCAAATAGAGAGTGTTTGCATCGGAGATACACATGTGTGCAAAGTTTCAATGAAATCGGGCTTTGGGAAATGGGTTAAAAATTGATCGCAAGATTCCACGACAAACAAACAAACCAAAAACAAATACACGGGCACGCGAAGTTAATATAAAAAAATAATCTGGCCAGTAGGGTCTGGGATTTTTGGAACCAAGCCATTTCTCAAGGGATTCGTATGAAACTCAGAATGTAGGACTAACATGCGACTATAAGACTTGTTCCTATGGAAATTCTGGGATCCGGCCAGTAGGGACTGGGATTTTTGGAACCAAGCCATTTCTCAAGGGATTCGTATGAAACTCAGAATGTAGGACTAATATGCGACTATAAGACTTGTTCCTATGGAAATTCTGGGATCTGGCCATTTTTGGAACCAACCCATTTCTCAAGGGATTTGTATGAAACTCAGAATGTAGGACTAATATGCGACTATAAGACTTGTTCCTGTGGAAATTCTGGGATCTGGCCAGTAGGGTCTGGGATTTTTGGAACCAAGCCATTTCTCAAGGGATTCGTATGAAACTCAGAATGTAGGACTAATATGCGACTATAAGACTTGTTCCTATGGAAATTATGGGATCTGGCCAATAGGGTCTGGGATTTTTGGAACCAAGCCATTTCTCAAGGGATTCTATGAAACTCAGAATGTAGGACTAATATGCGACTATAAGACTTGTTCCTATGGAAATTCTGGGATCTGGCCAGTAGGGTCTGGGATTTTTGGAACCAAGCCATTTCTCAAGGGATTCGTATGAAACTCAGAATGTAGGACTAATATGCGACTATAAGATTTGTTCCTATGGAAATTCTGGGATCAGGCCAGTAGGGACTGGGATTTTTGGAACCAAGCCATTTCTCAAGGAATTCGTATGAAACTCAGAATGTAGGACTAATATGCGACTATAAGACTTGTTCCTATGGAAATTCTGGGATCTGGCCAGTAGGGTCTGGGATTTTTGGAACCAAGCCATTTCTCAAGGGATTCTATGAAACTCAGAATGTAGGACTAATATGCGACTATAAGACTTGTTCCTATGGAAATTCTGGGATCTGGCCAATAGGGTCTGGGATTTTTGGAACCAAGCCACTTCTCAAGGGATTCGTATGAAACTCGTAATGTAGGACTAATATGCGACTATAAGACTTGTGCCTATGGAAATTCTGGGATCTGGCCAATAGGGTATGGGATTTTTGGAACCAAGCCATTTCTCAAGGATTCGTATGAATCTCAGAATGTAGGACTAATATGCGACTATAAGACTTGTTCCTATGGAAATTCTCGGATCTGGCCAATAGGGTCTGGGATTTTAGGAACCAAGCCATTTCTCAAAGGATTCGTATGAAACTCAGAATGTAGGACTAATATGCGACTATAAGACTTGTTCCTATGGAAATTATGGGATCTGGCCAATAGGGTCTGGGATTTCTGGAACCAAGCCATTTCTCAAGGGATTCGTATGAAACTCAGAATGTAGGACAAATATGCGACTATAAGACTTGTTCCTATGGAAATTCTGGGATCTGGCCAATAGGGTCTGGGATTTTTGGAACCAAGCCATTTCTCAAGGGATTCGTATGAAACTCGGAATGTAGGACTAATATGCGACTATAAGACTTGTTCCTATGGAAATTCTGGGATCTGGCCAATAGGGTCTGGGATTTTTGGAACCAAGCCATTTCTCAAGGGATTCGTATGAAACTCAGAATGTAGGACTAACATGCGACTATAAGACTTGTTCCTATTGAATTTCTGGGATCTGGCCAGTAGGGACTGGGATTTTTGGAACCAAGCCATTTCTCAAGGGATTCGTATGAAACTCAGAATGTAGGACTAATATGCGACTATAAGACTTGTTCCTATGGAAATTCTGGGATCTGGCCAGTAGGGTCTGGGATTTTTGGAACCAAGCCATTTCTCAAGGGATTCGTATGAAACTCAGAATGTAGGACTAATATGCGACTATAAGACTTGTTCCTATGGAAATTCTGGGATCTGGCCAGTAGGGTCTGGGATTTTTGGAACCAAGCCATTTCTCAAGGGATTCGTATGAAACTCGGAATGTAGGACTAATATACGACTATAAGACTTGTTCCTATGGAAATTCTGGGATCTGGCCAATAGGGTCTGGGATTTTTGGAACCAAGCCATTTCTCAAGGGATTCGTATGAAACTCAGAATGTAGGACTAATATGCGACTATAAGACTTGTTCCTATGGAAATTCTGGGATCAGGCCAGTAGGGACTGGGATTTTTGGAACCAAGCCATTTCTCAAGGAATTCGTATGAAACTCAGAATGTAGGACTAATATGCGACTATAAGACTTGTTCCTATTGAAATTCTGGGATCTGGCCAGTAGGGTCTGGGATTTTTGGAACCAAGCCATTTCTCAAGGGATTCGTATGAAACTCAGAATGTAGGACTAATATGCGACTATAAGACTTGTTCCTATGGAAATTATGGGATCTGGCCAATAGGGTCTGGGATTTTTGGAACCAAGCCATTTCTCAAGGGATTCGTATGAAACTCAGAATGTAGGACTAATATGCGACTATAAGACTTGTTCCTATGGAAATTCTGGGATCTGGCCAATAGGGTCTGGGATTTTTGGAACCAAGCCATTTCTCAAGGGATTCGTATGAAACTCGGAATGTAGGACTAATATGCGACTATAAGACTTGTGCCTATGGAAATTCTGGGATCTGGCCAATAGGGTCTGGGATTTTTGGAACCAAGCCATTTCTCAAGGGACTCGTATGAAACTCAGAATGTAGGACTAATATGCGACTATAAGACTTGTTCCTATGGAAATTCTGGGATCTGGCCAATAGGGTCTGGGATTTTTGGAACCAAGCCATTTCTCAAGGGATTCGTATGAAACTCGGAATGTAGGACTAATATGCGACTATAAGACTTGTGCCTATGGAAATTCTGGGATCTGGCCAATAGGGTCTGGGATTTTTGGAACCAAGCCATTTCTCAAGGGACTCGTATGAAACTCAGAATGTAGGACTAATATGCGACTATAAGACTTGTTCCTATGGAAATTCTGGGATCTGGCCAATAGGGTCTGGGATTTTTGGAACCAAGCCATTTCTCAAGGGATTCGTATGAAACTCAGAATGTAGGACTAATATGCGACTATAAGACTTGTTCCTATGGAAATTCTGGGATCTGGCCAGTAGGGACTGGGATTTTTGGAACCAAGCCATTTCTCAAGGGATTCGTATGAAACTCAGAATGTAGGACTAATATGCGGCTATAAGACTTGTTCCTATGGAAATTATGGGATCTGGCCAATAGGGTCTGGGATTTTTGGAACCAAGCCATTTCTCAAGGGATTCGTATGAAACTCAGAATGTAGGACTAATATGCGACTATAAGACTTGTTCCTATGGAAATTCTGGGATCTGGTCAATAGGGTCTGGGATTTTTGGAACCAAGCCATTTCTCAAGGGATTCGTATGAAACTCAGAATGTAGGACTAATATGCGACAATAAGACTTGTTCCTATGGAAATTCTGGGATCTGGCCAATAGGGTCTGGGATTTTTGGAACCAAGCCACTTCTCAAGGGATTCGTATGAAACTCGTAATGTAGGACTAATATGCGACTATAAGACTTGTTCCTATGGAAATTATGGGATCTGGCCAATAGGGTCTGGGATTTTTGGAACCAAGCCATTTCTCAAGGGATTCGTATGAAACTCAGAATGTAGGACTAATATGCGACTATAAGACTTGTTCCTATGGAAATTCTGGGATCTGGTCAATAGGGTCTGGGATTTTTGGAACCAAGCCATTTCTCAAGGGATTCGTATGAAACTCAGAATGTAGGACTAATATGCGACAATAAGACTTGTTCCTATGGAAATTCTGGGATCTGGCCAATAGGGTCTGGGATTTTTGGAACCAAGCCACTTCTCAAGGGATTCGTATGAAACTCGTAATGTAGGACTAATATGCGACTATAAGACTTGTGCCTATGGAAATTCTGGGATCTGGCCAATAGGGTATGGGATTTTTGGAACCAAGCCATTTCTCAAGGATTCGTATGAATCTCAGAATGTAGGACTAATATGCGACTATAAGACTTGTTCCTATGGAAATTCTCGGATCTGGCCAATAGGGTCTGGAATTTTTGGAACCAAGCCATTTCTCAAGGGATTCGTATGAAACTCAGAATGTAGGACTAATATGCGACTATAAGACTTGTTCCTATGGAAATTCTGGGATCTGGCCAATAGCGTCGGGGATTTTTGGAACCAAACCATTTCTCAAGGGATTCGTATGAAACTCGGAATATAGGACTTAGATCCGACTATAAGACTTGGTCCTATGGAAATTCTGAGATATGGCCAGTAGGGTCTTGATTAATCGTAATATCGGCAACAACGTCAAAAAAGGTTCACTTCAACCGCGCGTAAAAATTACACGCACTCTTTTTTTTTAATATTTTTTATGGGAACCCCTTGGGTCTCAGGGGTTCACTCCAAAAAATTTACAAAAAGTTTTGTCCATCGGAGATACACATGTGTATAAAATTTGAAGAAAATCGGATTAATTTTTTTTTTTAAAAGGGACCCCAAATAGAGAGTGTTTGCATCGGAGATACACATGTGTGCAAAGTTTCAATGAAATCGGGCTTTGGGAAATGGGTTAAAAATTGATCGCAAGATTCCACGACAAACAAACAAACCAAAAACAAATACACGGGCACGCGAAGTTAATATAAAAAAATAATCTGGCCAGTAGGGTCTGGGATTTTTGGAACCAAGCCATTTCTCAAGGGATTCGTATGAAACTCAGAATGTAGGACTAACATGCGACTATAAGACTTGTTCCTATGGAAATTCTGGGATCCGGCCAGTAGGGACTGGGATTTTTGGAACCAAGCCATTTCTCAAGGGATTCGTATGAAACTCAGAATGTAGGACTAATATGCGACTATAAGACTTGTTCCTATGGAAATTCTGGGATCTGGCCATTTTTGGAACCAACCCATTTCTCAAGGGATTTGTATGAAACTCAGAATGTAGGACTAATATGCGACTATAAGACTTGTTCCTGTGGAAATTCTGGGATCTGGCCAGTAGGGTCTGGGATTTTTGGAACCAAGCCATTTCTCAAGGGATTCGTATGAAACTCAGAATGTAGGACTAATATGCGACTATAAGACTTGTTCCTATGGAAATTATGGGATCTGGCCAATAGGGTCTGGGATTTTTGGAACCAAGCCATTTCTCAAGGGATTCTATGAAACTCAGAATGTAGGACTAATATGCGACTATAAGACTTGTTCCTATGGAAATTCTGGGATCTGGCCAGTAGGGTCTGGGATTTTTGGAACCAAGCCATTTCTCAAGGGATTCGTATGAAACTCAGAATGTAGGACTAATATGCGACTATAAGATTTGTTCCTATGGAAATTCTGGGATCAGGCCAGT
This sequence comes from Nephrocerus scutellatus, assembly GCA_947095585.1. NCBI lineage: Eukaryota > Metazoa > Arthropoda > Insecta > Diptera > Pipunculidae > Nephrocerus > Nephrocerus scutellatus. The sequence goes on from OX352762.1 coordinate 41,312,193, forward strand.
AGGGACTGGGATTTTTGGAACCAAGCCATTTCTCAAGGAATTCGTATGAAACTCAGAATGTAGGACTAATATGCGACTATAAGACTTGTTCCTATGGAAATTCTGGGATCTGGCCAGTAGGGTCTGGGATTTTTGGAACCAAGCCATTTCTCAAGGGATTCGTATGAAACTCAGAATGTAGGACTAATATGCGACAATAAGACTTGTTCCTATGGAAATTCTGGGATCTGGCCAATAGGGTCTGGGATTTTTGGAACCAAGCCACTTCTCAAGGGATTCGTATGAAACTCGTAATGTATGACTAATATGCGACTATAAGACTTGTGCCTATGGAAATTCTGGGATCTGGCCAATAGGGTATGGGATTTTTGGAACCAAGCCATTTCTCAAGGATTCGTATGAAACTCAGAATGTAGGACTAATATGCGACTATAAGACTTGTTCCTATGGAAATTCTCGGATTCGGCCAATAGGGTCTGGGATTTTTGGAACCAAGCCATTTCTCAAGGGATTCGTATGAAACTCAGAATGTAGGACTAATATGCGACTATAAGACTTGTTCCTATGGAAATTCTGGGATCTGGCCAGTAGGGTCTGGGATTTTTGGAACCAACCCATTTCTCAAGGGATTTGTATGAAACTCAGAATGTAGGACTAATATGCGACTATAAGACTTGTTCCTATGGAAATTCTGGGATCTGGCCAGTAGGGTCTGGGATTTTTGGAACCAAGCCATTTCTCAAGGGATTCGTATGAAACTCAGAATGTAGGACTAATATGCGACTATAAGACTTGTTCCTATGGAAATTATGGGATCTGGCCAATAGGGTCTGGGATTTTTGGAACCAAGCCATTTCTCAAGGGATTCGTATGAAACTCAGAATGTAGGACTAATATGCGACTATAAGACTTGTTCCTATGGAAATTCTGGGATCTGGCCAGTAGGGTCTGGGATTTTTGGAACCAAGCCATTTCTCAAGGGATTCGTATGAAACTCAGAATGTAGGACTAATATGCGACTATAAGATTTGTTCCTATGGAAATTCTGGGATCAGGCCAGTAGGGACTGGGATTTTTGGAACCAAGCCATTTCTCAAGGAATTCGTATGAAACTCAGAATGTAGGACTAATATGCGACTATAAGACTTGTTCCTATGGAAATTCTGGGATCTGGCCAGTAGGGTCTGGGATTTTTGGAACCAAGCCATTTCTCAAGGGATTCGTATGAAACTCAGAATGTAGGACTAATATGCGACAATAAGACTTGTTCCTTTGGAAATTCTGGGATCTGGCCAATAGGGTCTGGGATTTTTGGAACCAAGCCACTTCTCAAGGATTCGTATGAAACTCAGAATGTAGGACTAATATGCGACTATAAGACTTGTTCCTATGGAAATTCTCGGATCTGGCCAATAGGGTCTGGGATTTTTGGAACCAAGCCATTTCTCAAGGGATTCGTATGAAACTCAGAATGTAGGACTAATATGCGGCTATAAGACTTGTTCCTATGGAAATTATGGGATCTGGCCAATAGGGTCTGGGATTTTTGGAACCAAGCCATTTCTTAAGGGATTCGTATGAAACTCAGAATGTAGGACTAATATGCGACTATAAGACTTGTTCCTATGGAAATTCTGGGATCTGGTCAATAGGGTCTGGGATTTTTGGAACCAAGCCATTTCTCAAGGGATTCGTATGAAACTCAGAATGTAGGACTAATATGCGACAATAAGACTTGTTCCTATGGAAATTCTGGGATCTGGCCAATAGGGTCTGGGATTTTTGGAACCAAGCCACTTCTCAAGGGATTCGTATGAAACTCGTAATGTAGGACTAATATGCGACTATAAGACTTGTTCCTATGGAAATTATGGGATCTGGCCAATAGGGTCTGGGATTTTTGGAACCAAGCCATTTCTCAAGGGATTCGTATGAAACTCAGAATGTAGGACTAATATGCGACTATAAGACTTGTTCCTATGGAAATTCTGGGATCTGGTCAATAGGGTCTGGGATTTTTGGAACCAAGCCATTTCTCAAGGGATTCGTATGAAACTCAGAATGTAGGACTAATATGCGACAATAAGACTTGTTCCTATGGAAATTCTGGGATCTGGCCAATAGGGTCTGGGATTTTTGGAACCAAGCCACTTCTCAAGGGATTCGTATGAAACTCGTAATGTAGGACTAATATGCGACTATAAGACTTGTGCCTATGGAAATTCTGGGATCTGGCCAATAGGGTATGGGATTTTTGGAACCAAGCCATTTCTCAAGGATTCGTATGAAACTCAGAATGTAGGACTAATATGCGACTATAAGACTTGTTCCTATGGAAATTCTCGGATCTGGCCAATAGGGTCTGGGATTTTTGGAACCAAGCCATTTCTCAAGGGATTCGTATGAAACTCAGAATGTAGGACTAATATGCGACTATAAGACTTGTTCCTATGGAAATTATGGGATCCGGCCAGTAGGGACTGGGATTTTTGGAACCAAGCCATTTCTCAAGGGATTCGTATGAAACTCAGAATGTAGGACTAACATGCGACTATAAGACTTGTTCCTATGGAAATTCTGGGATCCGGCCAGTAGGGACTGGGATTTTTGGAACCAAGCCATTTCTCAAGGGATTCGTATGAAACTCGGAATGTAGGACTAATATGCGACTATAAGACTTGTTCCTATGGAAATTCTGGGATCTGGCCAATAGGGTCTGGGATTTTTGGAACCAAGCCATTTCTCAAGGGATTCGTATGAAACTCAGAATGTAGGACTAACATGCGACTATAAGACTTGTTCCTATTGAATTTCTGGGATCTGGCCAGTAGGGACTGGGATTTTTGGAACCAAGCCATTTCTCAAGTGATTCGTATGAAACTCAGAATGTAGGACTAATATGCGACTATAAGACTTGTTCCTATGGAAATTCTGGGATCTGACCAGTAGGGTCTGGGATTTTTGGAACCAAGCCATTTCTCAAGGGATTCGTATTAAACTCAGAATGTAGGACTAATATGCGACTATAAGACTTGTTCCTATGGAAATTCTGGGATCTGGCCAGTAGGGTCTGGGATTTTTGGAACCAAGCCATTTCTCAAGGGATTCGTATGAAACTCAGAATGTAGGACTTATATGCGACTATAAGACTTGTTCCTATGGAAATTCTGGGATCTGGCCAATAGGGTCTGGGATTTTTGGAACCAAGCCATTTCTCAAGGGATTCGTATGAAACTCAGAATGTAGGACTAATATGCGACTATAAGACTTGTTCCTATAGAAATTCTGGGATCTGGCCAGTAGGGTCTGGGATTTTTGGAACCAAGCCATTTCTCAAGGGATTCGTATGAAACTCAGAATGTAGGACTAATATGCGACTATAAGACTTGTTCCTATGGAAATTCTGGGATCTGGCCAGTTGGGACTGGGATTTTTGGAACCAAGCCATTTCTCAAGGGATTCGTATGAAACTCAGAATGTAGGACAAACATGCGACTATAAGACTTGTTCCTATTGAAATTCTGGGATCTGGCCAATAGGGTCTGGGATTTTTGGAACCAAGCCATTTCTCAAGGGATTCGTATGAAACTCAGAATGTAGGACTAATATGCGACTATAAGACTTGTTCCTATGGAAATTCTGGGATCTGGCCAATAGGGTCTGGGATTTTTGGAACCAAGCCATTTCTCAAGGGATTCGTATGAAACTCGGAATGTAGGACTAATATGCGACTATAAGACTTGTTCCTATGGAAATTCTGGGATCAGGCCAGTAGGGACTGGGATTTTTGGAACCAAGCCATTTCTCAAGGGATTCGTATGAAACTCAGAATGTAGGACTAATATGCGACTATAAGACTTGTTCCTATGGAAATTCTGGGATCTGGCCAATAGGGTCTGGGATTTTTGGAACCAAGCCACTTCTCAAGGGATTCGTATGAAACTCGTAATGTAGGACTAATATGCGACTATAAGACTTGTTCCTATGGAAATTCTGGGATCTGGCCAGTAGGGTCTGGGATTTTTGGAACCAAGCCATTTCTCAAGGGATTCGTATGAAGCTCAGAATGTAGGACTAATATGCGACTATAAGACTTGTTCCTATGGAAATTCTGGGATCTGGCCAATAGGGTCTGGGATTTTTGGAACTAAGCCATTTCTCAAGGGATTCGTATGAAACTCAGAATGTAGGACTAATATGCGACTATAAGACTTGTTCCTATGGAAATTCTGGGATCAGGCCAGTAGGGACTGGGATTTTTGGAACCAAGCCATTTCTCAAGGGATTCGTATGAAACTCAGAATGTAGGACTAATATGCGACTATAAGACTTGTTCCTATAGAAATTCTGGGATCTGGCCAGTAGGGTCTGGGATTTTTGGAACCAAGCCATTTCTCAAGGGATTCGTATGAAACTCAGAATGTAGGACTAATATGCGACTATAAGACTTGTTCCTAAGGAAATTCTGGGATCTGGCCAGTTGGGACTGGGATTTTTGGAACCAAGCCATTTCTCAAGGGATTCGTATGAAACTCAGAATGTAGGACTAATATGCGACTATAAGACTTGTTCCTATGGAAATTCTGGGATCTGGCCAGTAGGGACTGGGATTTTTGGAACCAAGCCATTTCTCAAGGGATTCGTATGAAACTCAGAATGTAGGACTAATATGCGACTATAAGACTTGTTCCTATGGAAATTATGGGATCTGGCCAATAGGGTCTGGGATTTTTGGAACCAAGCCATTTCTCAAGGGATTCGTATGAAACTCAGAATGTAGGACTAATATGCGACTATAAGACTTGTTCCTATGGAAATTCTGGGATCTGGCCAGTAGGGTCTGGGATTTTTGGAACCAAGCCATTTCTCAAGGGATTCGTATGAAGCTCAGAATGTAGGACTAATATGCGACTATAAGACTTGTTCCTATGGAAATTCTGGGATCTGGCCAATAGGGTCTGGGATTTTTGGAACTAAGCCATTTCTCAAGGGATTCGTATGAAACTCAGAATGTAGGACTAATATGCGACTATAAGACTTGTTCCTATGGAAATTCTGGGATCAGGCCAGTAGGGACTGGGATTTTTGGAACCAAGCCATTTCTCAAGGGATTCGTATGAAACTCAGAATGTAGGACTAATATGCGACTATAAGACTTGTTCCTATAGAAATTCTGGGATCTGGCCAATAGGGTCTGGGATTTTTGGAACTAAGCCATTTCTCAAGGGATTCGTATGAAACTCAGAATGTAGGACTAATATGCGACTATAAGACTTGTTCCTATGGAAATTCTGGGATCAGGCCAGTAGGGACTGGGATTTTTGGAACCAAGCCATTTCTCAAGGGATTCGTATGAAACTCAGAATGTAGGACTAATATGCGACTATAAGACTTGTTCCTATAGAAATTCTGGGATCTGGCCAGTAGGGTCTGGGATTTTTGGAACCAAGCCATTTCTCAAGGGATTCGTATGAAACTCAGAATGTAGGACTAATATGCGACTATAAGACTTGTTCCTATGGAAATTCTGGGATCTGGCCAGTTGGGACTGGGATTTTTGGAACCAAGCCATTTCTCAAGGGATTCGTATGAAACTCAGAATGTAGGACTAATATGCGACTATAAGACTTGTTCCTATGGAAATTCTGGGATCTGGCCAGTAGGGACTGGGATTTTTGGAACCAAGCCATTTCTCAAGGGATTCGTATGAAACTCAGAATGTAGGACTAATATGCGACTATAAGACTTGTTCCTATGGAAATTCTGGGATCTGGCCAGTAGGGTCTGGGATTTTTGGAACCAACCCATTTCTCAAGGGATTTGTATGAAACTCAGAATGTAGGACTAATATGCGACTATAAGACTTGTTCCTGTGGAAATTCTGGGATCTGCCCAGTAGGGTCTGGGATTTTTGGAACCAAGCCATTTCTCAAGGGATTCGTATGAAACTCAGAATGTAGGACTAATATGCGACTATAAGACTTGTTCCTATGGAAATTCTGGGATCTGGTCAATAGGGTCTGGGATTTTTGGAACCAAGCCATTTCTCAAGGGATTCGTATGAAACTCAGAATGTAGGACTAATATGCGACAATAAGACTTGTTCCTATGGAAATTCTGGGATCTGGCCAATAGGGTCTGGGATTTTTGGAACCAAGCCACTTCTCAAGGGATTCGTATGAAACTCGTAATGTAGGACTAATATGCGACTATAAGACTTGTGCCTATGGAAATTCTGGGATCTGGCCAATAGGGTATGGGATTTTTGGAACCAAGCCATTTCTCAAGGATTCGTATGAATCTCAGAATGTAGGACTAATATGCGACTATAAGACTTGTTCCTATGGAAATTCTCGGATCTGGCCAATAGGGTCTGGAATTTTTGGAACCAAGCCATTTCTCAAGGGATTCGTATGAAACTCAGAATGTAGGACTAATATGCGACTATAAGACTTGTTCCTATGGAAATTCTGGGATCCGGCCAATAGGGTCTGGGATTTTTGGAACCAAGCCATTTCTCAAGGGATTCGTATGAAACTCAGAATGTAGGACTAATATGCGACTATAAGACTTGTTCCTATGGAAATTCTGGGATCTGGCCAATAGGGTCTGGGATTTTTGGAACCAAGCCATTTCTCAAGGGATTCGTATGAAACTCGGAATGTAGGACTAATATGCGACTATAAGACTTGTGCCTATGGAAATTCTGGGATCTGGCCAATAGGGTCTGGGATTTTTGGAACCAAGCCATTTCTCAAGGGACTCGTATGAAACTCAGAATGTAGGACTAATATGCGACTATAAGACTTGTTCCTATGGAAATTCTGGGATCTGGCCAATAGGGTCTGGGATTTTTGTAACCAAGCCATTTCTCAAGGGATTCGTATGAAACTCAGAATGTAGGACTAATATGCGACTATAAGACTTGTTCCTATGGAAATTCTGGGATCTGGCCAGTAGGGACTGGGATTTTTGGAACCAAGCCATTTCTCAAGGGATTCGTATGAAACTCAGAATGTAGGACTAATATGCGGCTATAAGACTTGTTCCTATGGAAATTATGGGATCTGGCCAATAGGGTCTGGGATTTTTGGAACCAAGCCATTTCTCAAGGGATTCGTATGAAACTCAGAATGTAGGACTAATATGCGACTATAAGACTTGTTCCTATGGAAATTCTGGGATCTGGTCAATAGGGTCTGGGATTTTTGGAACCAAGCCATTTCTCAAGGGATTCGTATGAAACTCAGAATGTAGGACTAATATGCGACAATAAGACTTGTTCCTATGGAAATTCTGGGATCTGGCCAATAGGGTCTGGGATTTTTGGAACCAAGCCACTTCTCAAGGGATTCGTATGAAACTCGTAATGTAGGACTAATATGCGACTATAAGACTTGTTCCTATGGAAATTATGGGATCTGGCCAATAGGGTCTGGGATTTTTGGAACCAAGCCATTTCTCAAGGGATTCGTATGAAACTCAGAATGTAGGACTAATATGCGACTATAAGACTTGTTCCTATGGAAATTCTGGGATCTGGTCAATAGGGTCTGGGATTTTTGGAACCAAGCCATTTCTCAAGGGATTCGTATGAAACTCAGAATGTAGGACTAATATGCGACAATAAGACTTGTTCCTATGGAAATTCTGGGATCTGGCCAATAGGGTCTGGGATTTTTGGAACCAAGCCACTTCTCAAGGGATTCGTATGAAACTCGTAATGTAGGACTAATATGCGACTATAAGACTTGTGCCTATGGAAATTCTGGGATCTGGCCAATAGGGTATGGGATTTTTGGAACCAAGCCATTTCTCAAGGATTCGTATGAATCTCAGAATGTAGGACTAATATGCGACTATAAGACTTGTTCCTATGGAAATTCTCGGATCTGGCCAATAGGGTCTGGAATTTTTGGAACCAAGCCATTTCTCAAGGGATTCGTATGAAGCTCAGAATGTAGGACTAATATGCGACTATAAGACTTGTTCCTATGGAAATTCTGGGATCTGGCCAATAGGGTCTGGGATTTTTGGAACTAAGCCATTTCTCAAGGGATTCGTATGAAACTCAGAATGTAGGACTAATATGCGACTATAAGACTTGTTCCTATGGAAATTCTGGGATCTGGCCAGTAGGGTCTGGGATTTTTGGAACCAAGCCATTTCTCAAGGGATTCGTATGAAGCTCAGAATGTAGGACTAATATGCGACTATAAGACTTGTTCCTATGGAAATTCTGGGATCTGGCCAATAGGGTCTGGGATTTTTGGAACTAAGCCATTTCTCAAGGGATTCGTATGAAACTCAGAATGTAGGACTAATATGCGACTATAAGACTTGTTCCTATGGAAATTCTGGGATCAGGCCAGTAGGGACTGGGATTTTTGGAACCAAGCCATTTCTCAAGGGATTCGTATGAAACTCAGAATGTAGGACTAATATGCGACTATAAGACTTGTTCCTATAGAAATTCTGGGATCTGGACAGTAGGGTCTGGGATTTTTGGAACCAAGCCATTTCTCAAGGGATTCGTATGAAACTCAGAATGTAGGACTAATATGCGACTATAAGACTTGTTCCTAAGGAAATTCTGGGATCTGGCCAGTTGGGACTGGGATTTTTGGAACCAAGCCATTTCTCAAGGGATTCGTATGAAACTCAGAATGTAGGACTAATATGCGACTATAAGACTTGTTCCTATGGAAATTCTGGGATCTGGCCAGTAGGGACTGGGATTTTTGGAACCAAGCCATTTCTCAAGGGATTCGTATGAAACTCAGAATGTAGGACTAATATGCGACTATAAGACTTGTTCCTATGGAAATTATGGGATCTGGCCAATAGGGTCTGGGATTTTTGGAACCAAGCCATTTCTCAAGGGATTCGTATGAAACTCAGAATGTAGGACTAATATGCGACTATAAGACTTGTTCCTATGGAAATTCTGGGATCTGGCCAGTAGGGTCTGGGATTTTTGGAACCAAGCCATTTCTCAAGGGATTCGTATGAAACTCAGAATGTAGGACTAATATGCGACTATAAGACTTGTTCCTATGGAAATTCTGGGATCAGGCCAGTAGGGACTGGGATTTTTGGAACCAAGCCATTTCTCAAGGGATTCGTATGAAACTCAGAATGTAGGACTAATATGCGACTATAAGACTTGTTCCTATAGAAATTCTGGGATCTGGCCAGTAGGGTCTGGGATTTTTGGAACCAAGCCATTTCTCAAGGGATTCGTATGAAACTCAGAATGTAGGACTAATATGCGACTATAAGACTTGTTCCTATGGAAATTCTGGGATCTGGCCAGTTGGGACTGGGATTTTTGGAACCAAGCCATTTCTCAAGGGATTCGTATGAAACTCAGAATGTAGGACTAATATGCGACTATAAGACTTGTTCCTATGGAAATTCTGGGATCTGGCCAGTAGGGACTGGGATTTTTGGAACCAAGCCATTTCTCAAGGGATTCGTATGAAACTCAGAATGTAGGACTAATATGCGACTATAAGACTTGTTCCTATGGAAATTCTGGGATCTGGCCAGTAGGGTCTGGGATTTTTGGAACCAACCCATTTCTCAAGGGATTTGTATGAAACTCAGAATGTAGGACTAATATGCGACTATAAGACTTGTTCCTGTGGAAATTCTGGGATCTGGCCAGTAGGGTCTGGGATTTTTGGAACCAAGCCATTTCTCAAGGGATTCGTACGAAACTCAGAATGTAGGACTAATATGCGACTATAAGACTTGTTCCTATGGAAATTCTGGGATCTGGTCAATAGGGTCTGGGATTTTTGGAACCAAGCCATTTCTCAAGGGATTCGTATGAAACTCAGAATGTAGGACTAATATGCGACAATAAGGCTTGTTCCTATGGAAATTCTGGGATCTGGCCAATAGGGTCTGGGATTTTTGGAACCAAGCCACTTCTCAAGGGATTCGTATGAAACTCGTAATGTAGGACTAATATGCGACTATAAGACTTGTGCCTATGGAAATTCTGGGATCTGGCCAATAGGGTATGGGATTTTTGGAACCAAGCCATTTCTCAAGGATTCGTATGAATCTCAGAATGTAGGACTAATATGCGACTATAAGACTTGTTCCTATGGAAATTCTCGGATCTGGCCAATAGGGTCTGGAATTTTTGGAACCAAGCCATTTCTCAAGGGATTCGTATGAAACTCAGAATGTAGGACTAATATGCGACTATAAGACTTGTTCCTATGGAAATTCTGGGTTCCGGCCAATAGGGTCTGGGATTTTTGGAACCAAGCCATTTCTCAAGGGATTCGTATGAAACTCAGAATGTAGGACTAATATGCGACTATAAGACTTGTTCCTATGGAAATTCTGGGATCTGGCCAATAGGGTCTGGGATTTTTGGAACCAAGCCATTTCTCAAGGGATTCGTATGAAACTCGGAATGTAGGACTAATATGCGACTATAAGACTTGTGCCTATGGAAATTCTGGGATCTGGCCAATAGGGTCTGGGATTTTTGGAACCAAGCCATTTCTCAAGGGACTCGTATGAAACTCAGAATGTAGGACTAATATGCGACTATAAGACTTGTTCCTATGGAAATTCTGGGATCTGGCCAATAGGGTCTGGGATTTTTGGAACCAAGCCATTTCTCAAGGGATTCGTATGAAACTCAGAATGTAGGACTAATATGCGACTATAAGACTTGTTCCTATGGAAATTCTGGGATCTGGCCAGTAGGGACTGGGATTTTTGGAACCAAGCCATTTCTCAAGGGATTCGTATGAAACTCAGAATGTAGGACTAATATGCGGCTATAAGACTTGTTCCTATGGAAATTATGGGATCTGGCCAATAGGGTCTGGGATTTTTGGAACCAAGCCATTTCTCAAGGGATTCGTATGAAACTCAGAATGTAGGACTAATATGCGACTATAAGACTTGTTCCTATGGAAATTCTGGGATCTGGTCAATAGGGTCTGGGATTTTTGGAACCAAGCCATTTCTCAAGGGATTCGTATGAAACTCAGAATGTAGGACTAATATGCGACAATAAGACTTGTTCCTATGGAAATTCTGGGATCTGGCCAATAGGGTCTGGGATTTTTGGAACCAAGCCACTTCTCAAGGGATTCGTATGAAACTCAGAATGTAGGACTAATATGCGACTATAAGACTTGTTCCTATGGAAATTCTGGGATCTGGTCAATAGGGTCTGGGATTTTTGGAACCAAGCCATTTCTCAAGGGATTCGTATGAAACTCAGAATGTAGGACTAATATGCGACAATAAGACTTGTTCCTATGGAAATTCTGGGATCTGGCCAATAGGGTCTGGGATTTTTGGAACCAAGCCACTTCTCAAGGGATTCGTATGAAACTCGTAATGTAGGACTAATATGCGACTATAAGACTTGTGCCTATGGAAATTCTGGGATCTGGCCAATAGGGTATGGGATTTTTGGAACCAAGCCATTTCTCAAGGATTCGTATGAATCTCAGAATGTAGGACTAATATGCGACTATAAGACTTGTTCCTATGGAAATTCTCGGATCTGGCCAATAGGGTCTGGAATTTTTGGAACCAAGCCATTTCTCAAGGGATTCGTATGAAACTCAGAATGTAGGACTAATATGCGACTATAAGACTTGTTCCTATGGAAATTCTGGGATCTGGCCAATAGCGTCGGGGATTTTTGGAACCAAACCATTTCTCAAGGGATTCGTATGAAACTCGGAATATAGGACTTAGATCCGACTATAAGACTTGGTCCTATGGAAATTCTGAGATATGGCCAGTAGGGTCTTGATTAATCGTAATATCGGCAACAACGTCAAAAAAGGTTCACTTCAACCGCGCGTAAAAATTACACGCACTCTTTTTTTTTTAATATTTTTTATGGGAACCCCTTGGGTCTCAGGGGTTCACTCCAAAAAATTTACAAAAAGTTTTGTCCATCGGAGATACACATGTGTATAAAATTTGAAGAAAATCGGATTAATTTTTTTTTTTTTAAAAGGGACCCCAAATAGAGAGTGTTTGCATCGGAGATACACATGTGTGCAAAGTTTCAATGAAATCGGGCTTTGGGAAATGGGTTAAAAATTGATCGCAAGATTCCACGACAAACAAACAAACCAAAAACAAATACACGGGCACGCGAAGTTAATATAAAAAAATAATCTGGCCAGTAGGGTCTGGGATTTTTGGAACCAAGCCATTTCTCAAGGGATTCGTATGAAACTCAGAATGTAGGACTAACATGCGACTATAAGACTTGTTCCTATGGAAATTCTGGGATCCGGCCAGTAGGGACTGGGATTTTTGGAACCAACCCATTTCTCAAGGGATTTGTATGAAACTCAGAATGTAGGACTAATATGCGACTATAAGACTTGTTCCTGTGGAAATTCTGGGATCTGGCCAGTAGGGTCTGGGATTTTTGGAACCAAGCCATTTCTCAAGGGATTCGTATGAAACTCAGAATGTAGGACTAATATGCGACTATAAGACTTGTTCCTATGGAAATTCTGGGATCTGGTCAATAGGGTCTGGGATTTTTGGAACCAAGCCATTTCTCAAGGGATTCGTATGAAACTCAGAATGTAGGACTAATATGCGACAATAAGACTTGTTCCTATGGAAATTCTGGGATCTGGCCAATAGGGTCTGGGATTTTTGGAACCAAGCCACTTCTCAAGGGATTCGTATGAAACTCGTAATGTAGGACTAATATGCGACTATAAGACTTGTGCCTATGGAAATTCTGGGATCTGGCCAATAGGGTATGGGATTTTTGGAACCAAGCCATTTCTCAAGGATTCGTATGAATCTCAGAATGTAGGACTAATATGCGACTATAAGACTTGTTCCTATGGAAATTCTCGGATCTGGCCAATAGGGTCTGGAATTTTTGGAACCAAGCCATTTCTCAAGGGATTCGTATGAAACTCAGAATGTAGGACTAATATGCGACTATAAGACTTGTTCCTATGGAAATTCTGGGATCCGGCCAATAGGGTCTGGGATTTTTGGAACCAAGCCATTTCTCAAGGGATTCGTATGAAACTCAGAATGTAGGACTAATATGCGACTATAAGACTTGTTCCTATGGAAATTCTGGGATCTGGCCAATAGGGTCTGGGATTTTTGGAACCAAGCCATTTCTCAAGGGATTCGTATGAAACTCGGAATGTAGGACTAATATGCGACTATAAGACTTGTGCCTATGGAAATTCTGGGATCTGGCCAATAGGGTCTGGGATTTTTGGAACCAAGCCATTTCTCAAGGGACTCGTATGAAACTCAGAATGTAGGACTAATATGCGACTATAAGACTTGTTCCTATGGAAATTCTGGGATCTGGCCAATAGGGTCTGGGATTTTTGGAACCAAGCCATTTCTCAAGGGATTCGTATGAAACTCAGAATGTAGGACTAATATGCGACTATAAGACTTGTTCCTATGGAAATTCTGGGATCTGGTCAGTAGGGACTGGGATTTTTGGAACCAAGCCATTTCTCAAGGGATTCGTATGAAACTCAGAATGTAGGACTAATATGCGGCTATAAGACTTGTTCCTATGGAAATTCTGGGATCTGGCCAATAGGGTCTGGGATTTTTGGAACCAAGCCATTTCTCAAGGGATTCGTATGAAACTCAGAATGTAGGACTAATATGCGACAATAAGACTTGTTCCTATGGAAATTCTGGGATCTGGCCAATAGGGTCTGGGATTTTTGGAACCAAGCCACTTCTCAAGGGATTCGTATGAAACTCGTAATGTAGGACTAATATGCGACTATAAGACTTGTGCCTATGGAAATTCTGGGATCTGGCCAATAGGGTATGGGATTTTTGGAACCAAGCCATTTCTCAAGGATTCGTATGAATCTCAGAATGTAGGACTAATATGCGACTATAAGACTTGTTCCTATGGAAATTCTCGGATCTGGCCAATAGGGTCTGGAATTTTTGGAACCAAGCCATTTCTCAAGGGATTCGTATGAAACTCAGAATGTAGGACTAATATGCGACTATAAGACTTGTTCCTATGGAAATTCTGGGATCCGGCCAATAGGGTCTGGGATTTTTGGAACCAAGCCATTTCTCAAGGGATTCGTATGAAACTCAGAATGTAGGACTAATATGCGACTATAAGACTTGTTCCTATGGAAATTCTGGGATCTGGCCAATAGGGTCTGGGATTTTTGGAACCAAGCCATTTCTCAAGGGATTCGTATGAAACTCGGAATGTAGGACTAATATGCGACTATAAGACTTGTGCCTATGGAAATTCTGGGATCTGGCCAATAGGGTCTGGGATTTTTGGAACCAAGCCATTTCTCAAGGGACTCGTATGAAACTCAGAATGTAGGACTAATATGCGACTATAAGACTTGTTCCTATGGAAATTCTGGGATCTGGCCAATAGGGTCTGGGATTTTTGGAACCAAGCCATTTCTCAAGGGATTCGTATGAAACTCAGAATGTAGGACTAATATGCGACTATAAGACTTGTTCCTATGGAAATTCTGGGATCTGGCCAGTAGGGACTGGGATTTTTGGAACCAAGCCATTTCTCAAGGGATTCGTATGAAACTCAGAATGTAGGACTAATATGCGGCTATAAGACTTGTTCCTATGGAAATTATGGGATCTGGCCAATAGGGTCTGGGATTTTAGGAACCAAGCCATTTCTCAAGGGATTCGTATGAAACTCAGAATGTAGGACTAATATGCGACTATAAGACTTGTTCCTATGGAAATTCTGGGATCTGGTCAATAGGGTCTGGGATTTTTGGAACCAAGCCATTTCTCAAGGGATTCGTATGAAACTCAGAATGTAGGACTAATATGCGACGATAAGACTTGTTCCTATGGAAATTCTGGGATCTGGCCAATAGGGTCTGGGATTTTTGGAACCAAGCCACTTCTCAAGGGATTCGTATGAAACTCGTAATGTAGGACTAATATGCGACTATAAGACTTGTTCCTATGGAAATTATGGGATCTGGCCAATAGGGTCTGGGATTTTTGGAACCAAGCCATTTCTCAAGGGATTCGTATGAAACTCAGAATGTAGGACTAATATGCGACTATAAGACTTGTTCCTATGGAAATTCTGGGATCTGGTCAATAGGGTCTGGGATTTTTGGAACCAAGCCATTTCTCAAGGGATTCGTATGAAACTCAGAATGTAGGACTAATATGCGACAATAAGACTTGTTCCTATGGAAATTCTGGGATCTGGCCAATAGGGTCTGGGATTTTTGGAACCAAGCCACTTCTCAAGGGATTCGTATGAAACTCGTAATGTAGGACTAATATGCGACTATAAGACTTGTGCCTATGGAAATTCTGGGATCTGGCCAATAGGGTATGGGACTTTTGGAACCAAGCCATTTCTCAAGGATTCGTATGAATCTCAGAATGTAGGACTAATATGCGACTATAAGACTTGTTCCTATGGAAATTCTCGGATCTGGCCAATAGGGTCTGGAATTTTTGGAACCAAGCCATTTCTCAAGGGATTCGTATGAAACTCAGAATGTAGGACTAATATGCGACTATAAGACTTGTTCCTATGGAAATTCTGGGATCTGGCCAATAGCGTCGGGGATTTTTGGAACCAAACCATTTCTCAAGGGATTCGTATGAAACTCGGAATATAGGACTTAGATCCGACTATAAGACTTGGTCCTATGGAAATTCTGAGATATGGCCAGTAGGGTCTTGATTAATCGTAATATCGGCAACAACGTCAAAAAAGGTTCACTTCAACCGCGCGTAAAAATTACACGCACTCTTTTTTTTTAATATTTTTTATGGGAACCCCTTGGGTCTCAGGGGTTCACTCCAAAAAATTTACAAAAAGTTTTGTCCATCGGAGATACACATGTGTATAAAATTTGAAGAAAATCGGATTAATTTTTTTTTTTTAAAAGGGACCCCAAATAGAGAGTGTTTGCATCGGAGATACACATGTGTGCAAAGTTTCAATGAAATCGGGCTTTGGGTAATGGGTTAAAAATTGATCGCAAGATTCCACGACAAACAAACAAACCAAAAACAAATACACGGGCACGCGAAGTTAATATAAAAAAATAATCTGGCCAGTAGGGTCTGGGATTTTTGGAACCAAGCCATTTCTCAAGGGATTCGTATGAAACTCAGAATGTAGGACTAACATGCGACTATAAGACTTGTTCCTATGGAAATTCTGGGATCCGGCCAGTAGGGACTGGGATTTTTGGAACCAAGCCATTTCTCAAGGGATTCGTATGAAACTCAGAATGTAGGACTAATATGCGACTATAAGACTTGTTCCTATGGAAATTCTGGGATCTGGCCAGTAGGGTCTGGGATTTTTGGAACCAACCCATTTCTCAAGGGATTTGTATGAAACTCAGAATGTAGGACTAATATGCGACTATAAGACTTGTTCCTGTGGAAATTCTGGGATCTGGCCAGTAGGGTCTGGGATTTTTGGAACCAAGCCATTTCTCAAGGGATTCGTATGAAACTCAGAATGTAGGACTAATATGCGACTATAAGACTTGTTCCTATGGAAATTATGGGATCTGGCCAATAGGGTCTGGGATTTTTGGAACCAAGCCATTTCTCAAGGGATTCGTATGAAACTCAGAATGTAGGACTAATATGCGACTATAAGACTTGTTCCTATGGAAATTCTGGGATCTGGCCAGTAGGGTCTGGGATTTTTGGAACCAAGCCATTTCTCAAGGGATTCGTATGAAACTCAGAATGTAGGACTAATATGCGACTATAAGATTTGTTCCTATGGAAATTCTGGGATCAGGCCAGTAGGGACTGGGATTTTTGGAACCAAGCCATTTCTCAAGGAATTCGTATGAAACTCAGAATGTAGGACTAATATGCGACTATAAGACTTGTTCCTATGGAAATTCTGGGATCTGGCCAGTAGGGTCTGGGATTTTTGGAACCAAGCCATTTCTCAAGGGATTCGTATGAAACTCAGAATGTAGGACTAATATGCGACTATAAGACTTGTTCCTATGGAAATTCTGGGATCTGGCCAATAGGGTCTGGGATTTTTGGAACCAAGCCATTTCTCAAGGGATTCGTATGAAACTCAGAATGTAGGACTAATATGCGACTATAAGACTTGTTCCTATGGAAATTCTGGGATCTGGTCAGTAGGGACTGGGATTTTTGGAACCAAGCCATTTCTCAAGGGATTCGTATGAAACTCAGAATGTAGGACTAATATGCGGCTATAAGACTTGTTCCTATGGAAATTCTGGGATCTGGCCAATAGGGTCTGGGATTTTTGGAACCAAGCCATTTCTCAAGGGATTCGTATGAAACTCAGAATGTAGGACTAATATGCGACAATAAGACTTGTTCCTATGGAAATTCTGGGATCTGGCCAATAGGGTCTGGGATTTTTGGAACCAAGCCACTTCTCAAGGGATTCGTATGAAACTCGTAATGTAGGACTAATATGCGACTATAAGACTTGTGCCTATGGAAATTCTGGGATCTGGCCAATAGGGTATGGGATTTTTGGAACCAAGCCATTTCTCAAGGATTCGTATGAATCTCAGAATGTAGGACTAATATGCGACTATAAGACTTGTTCCTATGGAAATTCTCGGATCTGGCCAATAGGGTCTGGAATTTTTGGAACCAAGCCATTTCTCAAGGGATTCGTATGAAACTCAGAATGTAGGACTAATATGCGACTATAAGACTTGTTCCTATGGAAATTCTGGGATCCGGCCAATAGGGTCTGGGATTTTTGGAACCAAGCCATTTCTCAAGGGATTCGTATGAAACTCAGAATGTAGGACTAATATGCGACTATAAGACTTGTTCCTATGGAAATTCTGGGATCTGGCCAATAGGGTCTGGGATTTTTGGAACCAAGCCATTTCTCAAGGGATTCGTATGAAACTCGGAATGTAGGACTAATATGCGACTATAAGACTTGTGCCTATGGAAATTCTGGGATCTGGCCAATAGGGTCTGGGATTTTTGGAACCAAGCCATTTCTCAAGGGACTCGTATGAAACTCAGAATGTAGGACTAATATGCGACTATAAGACTTGTTCCTATGGAAATTCTGGGATCTGGCCAATAGGGTCTGGGATTTTTGGAACCAAGCCATTTCTCAAGGGATTCGTATGAAACTCAGAATGTAGGACTAATATGCGACTATAAGACTTGTTCCTATGGAAATTCTGGGATCTGGCCAGTAGGGACTGGGATTTTTGGAACCAAGCCATTTCTCAAGGGATTCGTATGAAACTCAGAATGTAGGACTAATATGCGGCTATAAGACTTGTTCCTATGGAAATTATGGGATCTGGCCAATAGGGTCTGGGATTTTAGGAACCAAGCCATTTCTCAAGGGATTCGTATGAAACTCAGAATGTAGGACTAATATGCGACTATAAGACTTGTTCCTATGGAAATTCTGGGATCTGGTCAATAGGGTCTGGGATTTTTGGAACCAAGCCATTTCTCAAGGGATTCGTATGAAACTCAGAATGTAGGACTAATATGCGACGATAAGACTTGTTCCTATGGAAATTCTGGGATCTGGCCAATAGGGTCTGGGATTTTTGGAACCAAGCCACTTCTCAAGGGATTCGTATGAAACTCGTAATGTAGGACTAATATGCGACTATAAGACTTGTTCCTATGGAAATTATGGGATCTGGCCAATAGGGTCTGGGATTTTTGGAACCAAGCCATTTCTCAAGGGATTCGTATGAAACTCAGAATGTAGGACTAATATGCGACTATAAGACTTGTTCCTATGGAAATTCTGGGATCTGGTCAATAGGGTCTGGGATTTTTGGAACCAAGCCATTTCTCAAGGGATTCGTATGAAACTCAGAATGTAGGACTAATATGCGACAATAAGACTTGTTCCTATGGAAATTCTGGGATCTGGCCAATAGGGTCTGGGATTTTTGGAACCAAGCCACTTCTCAAGGGATTCGTATGAAACTCGTAATGTAGGACTAATATGCGACTATAAGACTTGTGCCTATGGAAATTCTGGGATCTGGCCAATAGGGTATGGGACTTTTGGAACCAAGCCATTTCTCAAGGATTCGTATGAATCTCAGAATGTAGGACTAATATGCGACTATAAGACTTGTTCCTATGGAAATTCTCGGATCTGGCCAATAGGGTCTGGAATTTTTGGAACCAAGCCATTTCTCAAGGGATTCGTATGAAACTCAGAATGTAGGACTAATATGCGACTATAAGACTTGTTCCTATGGAAATTCTGGGATCTGGCCAATAGCGTCGGGGATTTTTGGAACCAAACCATTTCTCAAGGGATTCGTATGAAACTCGGAATATAGGACTTAGATCCGACTATAAGACTTGGTCCTATGGAAATTCTGAGATATGGCCAGTAGGGTATTGATTAATCGTAATATCGGCAACAACGTCAAAAAAGGTTCACTTCAACCGCGCGTAAAAATTACACGCACTCTTTTTTTTTAATATTTTTTATGGGAACCCCTTGGGTCTCAGGGGTTCACTCCAAAAAATTTACAAAAAGTTTTGTCCATCGGAGATACACATGTGTATAAAATTTGAAGAAAATCGGATTAATTTTTTTTTTTTAAAAGGGACCCCAAATAGAGAGTGTTTGCATCGGAGATACACATGTGTGCAAAGTTTCAATGAAATCGGGCTTTGGGTAATGGGTTAAAAATTGATCGCAAGATTCCACGACAAACAAACAAACCAAAAACAAATACACGGGCACGCGAAGTTAATATAAAAAAATAATCTGGCCAGTAGGGTCTGGGATTTTTGGAACCAAGCCATTTCTCAAGGGATTCGTATGAAACTCAGAATGTAGGACTAACATGCGACTATAAGACTTGTTCCTATGGAAATTCTGGGATCCGGCCAGTAGGGACTGGGATTTTTGGAACCAAGCCATTTCTCAAGGGATTCGTATGAAACTCAGAATGTAGGACTAATATGCGACTATAAGACTTGTTCCTATGGAAATTCTGGGATCTGGCCAGTAGGGTCTGGGATTTTTGGAACCAACCCATTTCTCAAGGGATTTGTATGAAACTCAGAATGTAGGACTAATATGCGACTATAAGACTTGTTCCTGTGGAAATTCTGGGATCTGGCCAGTAGGGTCTGGGATTTTTGGAACCAAGCCATTTCTCAAGGGATTCGTATGAAACTCAGAATGTAGGACTAATATGCGACTATAAGACTTGTTCCTATGGAAATTATGGGATCTGGCCAATAGGGTCTGGGATTTTTGGAACCAAGCCATTTCTCAAGGGATTCGTATGAAACTCAGAATGTAGGACTAATATGCGACTATAAGACTTGTTCCTATGGAAATTCTGGGATCTGGCCAGTAGGGTCTGGGATTTTTGGAACCAAGCCATTTCTCAAGGGATTCGTATGAAACTCAGAATGTAGGACTAATATGCGACTATAAGATTTGTTCCTATGGAAATTCTGGGATCAGGCCAGTAGGGACTGGGATTTTTGGAACCAAGCCATTTCTCAAGGAATTCGTATGAAACTCAGAATGTAGGACTAATATGCGACTATAAGACTTGTTCCTATGGAAATTCTGGGATCTGGCCAGTAGGGTCTGGGATTTTTGGAACCAAGCCATTTCTCAAGGGATTCGTATGAAACTCAGAATGTAGGACTAATATGCGACAATAAGACTTGTTCCTATGGAAATTCTGGGATCTGGCCAATAGGGTCTGGGATTTTTGGAACCAAGCCACTTCTCAAGGGATTCGTATGAAACTCGTAATGTATGACTAATATGCGACTATAAGACTTGTGCCTATGGAAATTCTGGGATCTGGCCAATAGGGTATGGGATTTTTGGAACCAAGCCATTTCTCAAGGATTCGTATGAAACTCAGAATGTAGGACTAATATGCGACTATAAGACTTGTTCCTATGGAAATTCTCGGATTCGGCCAATAGGGTCTGGGATTTTTGGAACCAAGCCATTTCTCAAGGGATTCGTATGAAACTCAGAATGTAGGACTAATATGCGACTATAAGACTTGTTCCTATGGAAATTCTGGGATCTGGCCAGTAGGGTCTGGGATTTTTGGAACCAACCCATTTCTCAAGGGATTTGTATGAAACTCAGAATGTAGGACTAATATGCGACTATAAGACTTGTTCCTATGGAAATTCTGGGATCTGGCCAGTAGGGTCTGGGATTTTTGGAACCAAGCCATTTCTCAAGGGATTCGTATGAAACTCAGAATGTAGGACTAATATGCGACTATAAGACTTGTTCCTATGGAAATTATGGGATCTGGCCAATAGGGTCTGGGATTTTTGGAACCAAGCCATTTCTCAAGGGATTCGTATGAAACTCAGAATGTAGGACTAATATGCGACTATAAGACTTGTTCCTATGGAAATTCTGGGATCTGGCCAGTAGGGTCTGGGATTTTTGGAACCAAGCCATTTCTCAAGGGATTCGTATGAAACTCAGAATGTAGGACTAATATGCGACTATAAGATTTGTTCCTATGGAAATTCTGGGATCAGGCCAGTAGGGACTGGGATTTTTGGAACCAAGCCATTTCTCAAGGAATTCGTATGAAACTCAGAATGTAGGACTAATATGCGACTATAAGACTTGTTCCTATGGAAATTCTGGGATCTGGCCAGTAGGGTCTGGGATTTTTGGAACCAAGCCATTTCTCAAGGGATTCGTATGAAACTCAGAATGTAGGACTAATATGCGACAATAAGACTTGTTCCTATGGAAATTCTGGGATCTGGCCAATAGGGTCTGGGATTTTTGGAACCAAGCCACTTCTCAAGGGATTCGTATGAAACTCGTAATGTAGGACTAATATGCGACTATAAGACTTGTGCCTATGGAAATTCTGGGATCTGGCCAATAGGGTATGGGATTTTTGGAACCAAGCCATTTCTCAAGGATTCGTATGAAACTCAGAATGTAGGACTAATATGCGACTATAAGACTTGTTCCTATGGAAATTCTCGGATCTGGCCAATAGGGTCTGGGATTTTTGGAACCAAGCCATTTCTCAAGGGATTCGTATGAAACTCAGAATGTAGGACTAATATGCGACAATAAGACTTGTTCCTATGGAAATTCTGGGATCTGGCCAATAGGGTCTGGGATTTTTGGAACCAAGCCACTTCTCAAGGGATTCGTATGAAACTCGTAATGTAGGACTAATATGCGACTATAAGACTTGTGCCTATGGAAATTCTGGGATCTGGCCAATAGGGTATGGGATTTTTGGAACCAAGCCATTTCTCAAGGATTCGTATGAAACTCAGAATGTAGGACTAATATGCGACTATAAGACTTGTTCCTATGGAAATTCTCGGATCTGGCCAATAGGGTCTGGGATTTTTGGAACCAAGCCATTTCTCAAGGGATTCGTATGAAACTCAGAATGTAGGACTAATATGCGACTATAAGACTTGTTCCTATGGAAATTATGGGATCCGGCCAGTAGGGACTGGGATTTTTGGAACCAAGCCATTTCTCAAGGGATTCGTATGAAACTCAGAATGTAGGACTAACATGCGACTATAAGACTTGTTCCTATGGAAATTCTGGGATCCGGCCAGTAGGGACTGGGATTTTTGGAACCAAGCCATTTCTCAAGGGATTCGTATGAAACTCGGAATGTAGGACTAATATGCGACTATAAGACTTGTTCCTATGGAAATTCTGGGATCTGGCCAATAGGGTCTGGGATTTTTGGAACCAAGCCATTTCTCAAGGGATTCGTATGAAACTCAGAATGTAGGACTAACATGCGACTATAAGACTTGTTCCTATTGAATTTCTGGGATCTGGCCAGTAGGGACTGGGATTTTTGGAACCAAGCCATTTCTCAAGGGATTCGTATGAAACTCAGAATGTAGGACTAATATGCGACTATAAGACTTGTTCCTATGGAAATTCTGGGATCTGACCAGTAGGGTCTGGGATTTTTGGAACCAAGCCATTTCTCAAGGGATTCGTATTAAACTCAGAATGTAGGACTAATATGCGACTATAAGACTTGTTCCTATGGAAATTCTGGGATCTGGCCAGTAGGGTCTGGGATTTTTGGAACCAAGCCATTTCTCAAGGGATTCGTATGAAACTCAGAATGTAGGACTTATATGCGACTATAAGACTTGTTCCTATGGAAATTCTGGGATCTGGCCAATAGGGTCTGGGATTTTTGGAACCAAGCCATTTCTCAAGGGATTCGTATGAAACTCAGAATGTAGGACTAATATGCGACTATAAGACTTGTTCCTATAGAAATTCTGGGATCTGGCCAGTAGGGTCTGGGATTTTTGGAACCAAGCCATTTCTCAAGGGATTCGTATGAAACTCAGAATGTAGGACTAATATGCGACTATAAGACTTGTTCCTATGGAAATTCTGGGATCTGGCCAGTTGGGACTGGGATTTTTGGAAACAAGCCATTTCTCAAGGGATTCGTATGAAACTCAGAATGTAGGACAAACATGCGACTATAAGACTTGTTCCTATTGAAATTCTGGGATCTGGCCAATAGGGTCTGGGATTTTTGGAACCAAGCCATTTCTCAAGGGATTCGTATGAAACTCAGAATGTAGGACTAATATGCGACTATAAGACTTGTTCCTATGGAAATTCTGGGATCTGGCCAATAGGGTCTGGGATTTTTGGAACCAAGCCATTTCTCAAGGGATTCGTATGAAACTCAGAATGTAGGACTAATATGCGACTATAAGACTTGTTCCTATGGAAATTCTGGGATCTGGCCAATAGGGTCTGGGATTTTTGGAACCAAGCCATTTCTCAAGGGATTCGTATGAAGCTCAGAATGTAGGACTAATATGCGACTATAAGACTTGTTCCTATGGAAATTCTGGGATCTGGCCAATAGGGTCTGGGATTTTTGGAACTAAGCCATTTCTCAAGGGATTCGTATGAAACTCAGAATGTAGGACTAATATGCGACTATAAGACTTGTTCCTATGGAAATTCTGGGATCAGGCCAGTAGGGACTGGGATTTTTGGAACCAAGCCATTTCTCAAGGGATTCGTATGAAACTCAGAATGTAGGACTAATATGCGACTATAAGACTTGTTCCTATAGAAATTCTGGGATCTAGCCAGTAGGGTCTGGGATTTTTGGAACCAAGCCATTTCTCAAGGGATTCGTATGAAACTCAGAATGTAGGACTAATATGCGACTATAAGACTTGTTCCTAAGGAAATTCTGGGATCTGGCCAGTTGGGACTGGGATTTTTGGAACCAAGCCATTTCTCAAGGGATTCGTATGAAACTCAGAATGTAGGACTAATATGCGACTATAAGACTTGTTCCTATGGAAATTCTGGGATCTGGCCAGTAGGGACTGGGATTTTTGGAACCAAGCCATTTCTCAAGGGATTCGTATGAAACTCAGAATGTAGGACTAATATGCGACTATAAGACTTGTTCCTATGGAAATTATGGGATCTGGCCAATAGGGTCTGGGATTTTTGGAACCAAGCCATTTCTCAAGGGATTCGTATGAAACTCAGAATGTAGGACTAATATGCGACTATAAGACTTGTTCCTATGGAAATTCTGGGATCTGGCCAGTAGGGTCTGGGATTTTTGGAACCAAGCCATTTCTCAAGGGATTCGTATGAAGCTCAGAATGTAGGACTAATATGCGACTATAAGACTTGTTCCTATGGAAATTCTGGGATCTGGCCAATAGGGTCTGGGATTTTTGGAACTAAGCCATTTCTCAAGGGATTCGTATGAAACTCAGAATGTAGGACTAATATGCGACTATAAGACTTGTTCCTATGGAAATTCTGGGATCAGGCCAGTAGGGACTGGGATTTTTGGAACCAAGCCATTTCTCAAGGGATTCGTATGAAACTCAGAATGTAGGACTAATATGCGACTATAAGACTTGTTCCTATAGAAATTCTGGGATCTGGCCAGTAGGGTCTGGGATTTTTGGAACCAAGCCATTTCTCAATGGATTCGTATGAAACTCAGAATGTAGGACTAATATGCGACTATAAGACTTGTTCCTATGGAAATTCTGGGATCTGGCCAGTTGGGACTGGGATTTTTGGAACCAAGCCATTTCTCAAGGGATTCGTATGAAACTCAGAATGTAGGACTAATATGCGACTATAAGACTTGTTCCTATGGAAATTCTGGGATCTGGCCAGTAGGGACTGGGATTTTTGGAACCAAGCCATTTCTCAAGGGATTCGTATGAAACTCAGAATGTAGGACTAATATGCGACTATAAGACTTGTTCCTATGGAAATTCTGGGATCTGGCCAATAGGGTCTGGGATTTTTGGAACCAAGCCATTTCTCAAGGGATTCGTATGAAACTCAGAATGTAGGACTAACATGCGACTATAAGACTTGTTCCTATTGAATTTCTGGGATCTGGCCAGTAGGGACTGGGATTTTTGGAACCAAGCCATTTCTCAAGGGATTCGTATGAAACTCAGAATGTAGGACTAATATGCGACTATAAGACTTGTTCCTATGGAAATTCTGGGATCTGACCAGTAGGGTCTGGGGTTTTTGGAACCAAGCCATTTCTCAAGGGATTCGTATTAAACTCAGAATGTAGGACTAATATGCGACTATAAGACTTGTTCCTATGGAAATTCTGGGATCTGGCCAGTAGGGTCTGGGATTTTTGGAACCAAGCCATTTCTCAAGGGATTCGTATGAAACTCAGAATGTAGGACTTATATGCGACTATAAGACTTGTTCCTATGGAAATTCTGGGATCTGGCCAATAGGGTCTGGGATTTTTGGAACCAAGCCATTTCTCAAGGGATTCGTATGAAACTCAGAATGTAGGACTAATATGCGACTATAAGACTTGTTCCTATAGAAATTCTGGGATCTGGCCAGTAGGGTCTGGGATTTTTGGAACCAAGCCATTTCTCAAGGGATTCGTATGAAACTCAGAATGTAGGACTAATATGCGACTATAAGACTTGTTCCTATGGAAATTCTGGGATCTGGCCAGTTGGGACTGGGATTTTTGGAACCAAGCCATTTCTCAAGGGATTCGTATGAAACTCAGAATGTAGGACAAACATGCGACTATAAGACTTGTTCCTATTGAAATTCTGGGATCTGGCCAATAGGGTCTGGGATTTTTGGAACCAAGCCATTTCTCAAGGGATTCGTATGAAACTCAGAATGTAGGACTAATATGCGACTATAAGACTTGTTCCTATGGAAATTCTGGGATCTGGCCAATAGGGTCTGGGATTTTTGGAACCAAGCCATTTCTCAAGGGATTCGTATGAAACTCAGAATGTAGGACTAATATGCGACTATAAGACTTGTTCCTATGGAAATTCTGGGATCTGGCCAGTAGGGTCTGGGATTTTTGGAACCAAGCCATTTCTCAAGGGATTCGTATGAAGCTCAGAATGTAGGACTAATATGCGACTATAAGACTTGTTCCTATGGAAATTCTGGGATCTGGCCAATAGGGTCTGGGATTTTTGGAACTAAGCCATTTCTCAAGGGATTCGTATGAAACTCAGAATGTAGGACTAATATGCGACTATAAGACTTGTTCCTATGGAAATTCTGGGATCAGGCCAGTAGGGACTGGGATTTTTGGAACCAAGCCATTTCTCAAGGGATTCGTATGAAACTCAGAATGTAGGACTAATATGCGACTATAAGACTTGTTCCTATAGAAATTCTGGGATCTAGCCAGTAGGGTCTGGGATTTTTGGAACCAAGCCATTTCTCAAGGGATTCGTATGAAACTCAGAATGTAGGACTTATATGCGACTATAAGACTTGTTCCTAAGGAAATTCTGGGATCTGGCCAGTTGGGACTGGGATTTTTGGAACCAAGCCATTTCTCAAGGGATTCGTATGAAACTCAGAATGTAGGACTAATATGCGACTATAAGACTTGTTCCTATGGAAATTCTGGGATCTGGCCAGTAGGGACTGGGATTTTTGGAACCAAGCCATTTCTCAAGGGATTCGTATGAAACTCAGAATGTAGGACTAATATGCGACTATAAGACTTGTTCCTATGGAAATTATGGGATCTGGCCAATAGGGTCTGGGATTTTTGGAACCAAGCCATTTCTCAAGGGATTCGTATGAAACTCAGAATGTAGGACTAATATGCGACTATAAGACTTGTTCCTATGGAAATTCTGGGATCTGGCCAGTAGGGTCTGGGATTTTTGGAACCAAGCCATTTCTCAAGGGATTCGTATGAAGCTCAGAATGTAGGACTAATATGCGACTATAAGACTTGTTCCTATGGAAATTCTGGGATCTGGCCAATAGGGTCTGGGATTTTTGGAACTAAGCCATTTCTCAAGGGATTCGTATGAAACTCAGAATGTAGGACTAATATGCGACTATAAGACTTGTTCCTATGGAAATTCTGGGATCAGGCCAGTAGGGACTGGGATTTTTGGAACCAAGCCATTTCTCAAGGGATTCGTATGAAACTCAGAATGTAGGACTAATATGCGACTATAAGACTTGTTCCTATAGAAATTCTGGGATCTGGCCAGTAGGGTCTGGGATTTTTGGAACCAAGCCATTTCTCAAGGGATTCGTATGAAACTCAGAATGTAGGACTAATATGCGACTATAAGACTTGTTCCTATGGAAATTCTGGGATCTGGCCAGTTGGGACTGGGATTTTTGGAACCAAGCCATTTCTCAAGGGATTCGTATGAAACTCAGAATGTAGGACTAATATGCGACTATAAGACTTGTTCCTATGGAAATTCTGGGATCTGGCCAGTAGGGACTGGGATTTTTGGAACCAAGCCATTTCTCAAGGGATTCGTATGAAACTCAGAATGTAGGACTAATATGCGACTATAAGACTTGTTCCTATGGAAATTATGGGATCTGGCCAATAGGGTCTGGGATTTTTGGAACCAAGCCATTTCTTAAGGGATTCGTATGAAACTCAGAATGTAGGACTAATATGCGACTATAAGTCTTCTTCCTATGGAAATTCTGGGATCTGGCCAATAGGGTCTGGGATTTTTGGAACCAAGCCATTTCTCAAGGGATTCGTATGAAACTCAGAATGTAGGACTAATATGCGACTATAAGACTTGTTCCTATGGAAATTCTGGGATCAGGCCAGTAGGGACTGGGATTTTTGGAACCAAGCCATTTCTCAAGGAATTCGTATGAAACTCAGAATGTAGGACTAATATGCGACTATAAGACTTGTTCCTATTGAAATTTCTCAAGGGATTCGTATGAAACTCAGAATGTAGGACTAATATGCGACTATAAGACTTGTTCCTATGGAAATTCTGGGATCTGGCCAGTAGGGTCTGGGATTTTTGGAACCAAGCCATTTCTCAAGGGATTCGTATGAAACTCAGAATGTAGGACTAATATGCGACTATAAGACTTGTTCCTATGGAAATTCTGGGATCTGGCCAATAGGGACTGGGATTTTTGGAACCAAGCCATTTCTCAAGGGATTCGTATGAAACTCAGAATGTAGGACTAATATGCGACTATAAGACTTGTTCCTATGGAAATTCTGGGATCTGGCCAATAGGGTCTGGGATTTTTGGAACCAAGCCATTTCTCAAGGGATTCGTATGAAACTCAGAATGTAGGACTAATATGCGACTATAAGACTTGTTCCTATGGAAATTCTGGGATCTGGCCAATAGGGTCTGGGATTTTTGGAACCAAGCCATTTCTCAAGGGATTCGTATGAAACTCAGAATGTAGGACTAATATGCGACTATAAGACTTGTTCCTATGGAAATTCTGGGATCTGGCCAATAGGGTCTGGGATTTTTGGAACCAAGCCATTTCTCAAGGGATTCGTATGAAACTCGGAATGTAGGACTAATATGCGACTATAAGACTTGTGCCTATGGAAATTCTGGGATCTGGCCAATAGGGTCTGGGATTTTTGGAACCAAGCCATTTCTCAAGGGATTCGTATGAAACTCAGAATGTAGGACTAATATGCGACTATAAGACTTGTTCCTATGGAAATTCTCGGATCTGGCCAATAGGGTCTGGAATTTTTGGAACCAAGCCATTTCTCAAGGGATTCGTATGAAACTCAGAATGTAGGACTAATATGCGACTATAAGACTTGTTCCTATGGAAATTCTGGGATCTGGCCAATAGGGTCGGGGATTTTTGGAACCAAACCATTTCTCAAGGGATTCGTATGAAACTCGGAATATAGGACTTAGATCCGACTATAAGACTTGGTCCTATGGAAATTCTGAGATATGGCCAGTAGGGTCTTGATTAATCGTAATATCGGCAACAACGTCAAAAAAGGTTCACTTCAACCGCGCGTAAAAATTACACGCACTCTTTTTTTTAAATATTTTTTATGGGAACCCCTTGGGTCTCAGGGGTTCACTCCAAAAAATGTACAAAAAGTTTTGTCCATCGGAGATACACATGTGTATAAAATTTGAAGAAAATCGGATTAATTTTTTTTTTTTAAAAGGGACCCCAAATAGAGAGTGTTTGCATCGGAGATACACATGTGTGCAAAGTTTCAATGAAATCGGGCTTTGGGAAATGGGTTAAAAATTGATCGCAAGATTCCACGACAAACAAACAAACCAAAAACAAATACACGGGCACGCGAAGTTAATATAAAAAAATAATCTGGCCAGTAGGGTGTGGGATTTTTGGAACCAAGCCATTTCTCAAGGGATTCGTATGAAACTCAGAATGTAGGACTAACATGCGACTATAAGACTTGTTCCTATGGAAATTCTGGGATCCGGCCAGTAGGGACTGGGATTTTTGGAACCAAGCCATTTCTCAAGGGATTCGTATGAAACTCAGAATGTAGGACTAATATGCAACTATAAGACTTGTTCCTATGGAAATTATGGGATCTGGCCAATAGGGTCTGGGATTTTTGGAACCAAGCCATTTCTCAAGGGATTCGTATGAAACTCAGAATGTAGGACTAATATGCGACTATAAGACTTGTTCCTATGGAAATTCTGGGATCTGGCCAGTAGGGTCTGGGATTTTTGGAACCAAGCCATTTCTCAAGGGATTCGTATGAAACTCAGAATGTAGGACTAATATGCGACTATAAGATTTGTTCCTATGGAAATTCTGGGATCAGGCCAGTAGGGACTGGGATTTTTGGAACCAAGCCATTTCTCAAGGAATTCGTATGAAACTCAGAATGTAGGACTAATATGCGACTATAAGACTTGTTCCTATGGAAATTCTGGGATCTGGCCAGTAGGGTCTGGGATTTTTGGAACCAAGCCATTT
Organism: Nephrocerus scutellatus; assembly: GCA_947095585.1. Lineage (NCBI taxonomy): Eukaryota > Metazoa > Arthropoda > Insecta > Diptera > Pipunculidae > Nephrocerus > Nephrocerus scutellatus. Next base: position 41,342,521 of record OX352762.1, read on the forward strand.
CTCAAGGGATTCGTATGAAACTCAGAATGTAGGACTAATATGCGACAATAAGACTTGTTCCTATGGAAATTCTGGGATCTGGCCAATAGGGTCTGGGATTTTTGGAACCAAGCCACTTCTCAAGGGATTCGTATGAAACTCGTAATGTATGACTAATATGCGACTATAAGACTTGTGCCTATGGAAATTCTGGGATCTGGCCAATAGGGTATGGGATTTTTGGAACCAAGCCATTTCTCAAGGATTCGTATGAAACTCAGAATGTAGGACTAATATGCGACTATAAGACTTGTTCCTATGGAAATTCTCGGATTCGGCCAATAGGGTCTGGGATTTTTGGAACCAAGCCATTTCTCAAGGGATTCGTATGAAACTCAGAATGTAGGACTAATATGCGACTATAAGACTTGTTCCTATGGAAATTCTGGGATCTGGCCAGTAGGGTCTGGGATTTTTGGAACCAACCCATTTCTCAAGGGATTTGTATGAAACTCAGAATGTAGGACTAATATGCGACTATAAGACTTGTTCCTATGGAAATTCTGGGATCTGGCCAGTAGGGTCTGGGATTTTTGGAACCAAGCCATTTCTCAAGGGATTCGTATGAAACTCAGAATGTAGGACTAATATGCGACTATAAGACTTGTTCCTATGGAAATTATGGGATCTGGCCAATAGGGTCTGGGATTTTTGGAACCAAGCCATTTCTCAAGGGATTCGTATGAAACTCAGAATGTAGGACTAATATGCGACTATAAGACTTGTTCCTATGGAAATTCTGGGATCTGGCCAGTAGGGTCTGGGATTTTTGGAACCAAGCCATTTCTCAAGGGATTCGTATGAAACTCAGAATGTAGGACTAATATGCGACTATAAGATTTGTTCCTATGGAAATTCTGGGATCAGGCCAGTAGGGACTGGGATTTTTGGAACCAAGCCATTTCTCAAGGAATTCGTATGAAACTCAGAATGTAGGACTAATATGCGACTATAAGACTTGTTCCTATGGAAATTCTGGGATCTGGCCAGTAGGGTCTGGGATTTTTGGAACCAACCCATTTCTCAAGGGATTTGTATGAAACTCAGAATGTAGGACTAATATGCGACTATAAGACTTGTTCCTATGGAAATTCTGGGATCTGGCCAGTAGGGTCTGGGATTTTTGGAACCAAGCCATTTCTCAAGGGATTCGTATGAAACTCAGAATGTAGGACTAATATGCGACTATAAGACTTGTTCCTATGGAAATTATGGGATCTGGCCAATAGGGTCTGGGATTTTTGGAACCAAGCCATTTCTCAAGGGATTCGTATGAAACTCAGAATGTAGGACTAATATGCGACTATAAGACTTGTTCCTATGGAAATTCTGGGATCTGGCCAGTAGGGTCTGGGATTTTTGGAACCAAGCCATTTCTCAAGGGATTCGTATGAAACTCAGAATGTAGGACTAATATGCGACTATAAGATTTGTTCCTATGGAAATTCTGGGATCAGGCCAGTAGGGACTGGGATTTTTGGAACCAAGCCATTTCTCAAGGAATTCGTATGAAACTCAGAATGTAGGACTAATATGCGATTATAAGACTTGTTCCTATGGAAATTCTGGGATCTGGCCAGTAGGGTCTGGGATTTTTGGAACCAAGCCATTTCTCAAGGGATTCGTATGAAACTCAGAATGTAGGACTAATATGCGACAATAAGACTTGTTCCTATGGAAATTCTGGGATCTGGCCAATAGGGTCTGGGATTTTTGGAACCAAGCCACTTCTCAAGGGATTCGTATGAAACTCGTAATGTAGGACTAATATGCGACTATAAGACTTGTGCCTATGGAAATTCTGGGATCTGGCCAATAGGGTATGGGATTTTTGGAACCAAGCCATTTCTCAAGGATTCGTATGAAACTCAGAATGTAGGACTAATATGCGACTATAAGACTTGTTCCTATGGAAATTCTCGGATCTGGCCAATAGGGTCTGGGATTTTTGGAACCAAGCCATTTCTCAAGGGATTCGTATGAAACTCAGAATGTAGGACTAATATGCGACTATAAGACTTGTTCCTATGGAAATTATGGGATCCGACCAGTAGGGACTGGGATTTTTGGAACCAAGCCATTTCTCAAGGGATTCGTATGAAACTCAGAATGTAGGACTAACATGCGACTATAAGACTTGTTCCTATGGAAATTCTGGGATCCGGCCAGTAGGGACTGGGATTTTTGGAACCAAGCCATTTCTCAAGGCATTCGTATGAAACTCGGAATGTAGGACTAATATGCGACTATAAGACTTGTTCCTATGGAAATTCTGGGATCTGGCCAATAGGGTCTGGGATTTTTGGAACCAAGCCATTTCTCAAGGGATTCGTATGAAACTCAGAATGTAGGACTAACATGCGACTATAAGACTTGTTCCTATTGAATTTCTGGGATCTGGCCAGTAGGGACTGGGATTTTTGGAACCAAGCCATTTCTCAAGGGATTCGTATGAAACTCAGAATGTAGGACTAATATGCGACTATAAGACTTGTTCCTATGGAAATTCTGGGATCTGACCAGTAGGGTCTGGGATTTTTGGAACCAAGCCATTTCTCAAGGGATTCGTATTAAACTCAGAATGTAGGACTAATATGCGACTATAAGACTTGTTCCTATGGAAATTCTGGGATCTGGCCAGTAGGGTCTGGGATTTTTGGAACCAAGCCATTTCTCAAGGGATTCGTATGAAACTCAGAATGTAGGACTTATATGCGACTATAAGACTTGTTCCTATGGAAATTCTGGGATCTGGCCAATAGGGTCTGGGATTTTTGGAACCAAGCCATTTCTCAAGGGATTCGTATGAAACTCAGAATGTAGGACTAATATGCGACTATAAGACTTGTTCCTATAGAAATTCTGGGATCTGGCCAGTAGGGTCTGGGATTTTTGGAACCAAGCCATTTCTCAAGGGATTCGTATGAAACTCAGAATGTAGGACTAATATGCGACTATAAGACTTGTTCCTATGGAAATTCTGGGATCTGGCCAGTTGGGACTGGGATTTTTGGAACCAAGCCATTTCTCAAGGGATTCGTATGAAACTCAGAATGTAGGACAAACATGCGACTATAAGACTTGTTCCTATTGAAATTCTGGGATCTGGCCAATAGGGTCTGGGATTTTTGGAACCAAGCCATTTCTCAAGGGATTCGTATGAAACTCAGAATGTAGGACTAATATGCGACTATAAGACTTGTTCCTATGGAAATTCTGGGATCTGGCCAATAGGGTCTGGGATTTTTGGAACCAAGCCATTTCTCAAGGGATTCGTATGAAACTCGGAATGTAGGACTAATATGCGACTATAAGACTTGTTCCTATGGTAATTCTGGGATCAGGCCAGTAGGGACTGGGATTTTTGGAACCAAGCCATTTCTCAAGGGATTCGTATGAAACTCAGAATGTAGGACTAATATGCGACTATAAGACTTGTTCCTATGGAAATTCTGGGATCTGGCCAGTAGGGTCTGGGATTTTTGGAACCAAGCCATTTCTCAAGGGATTCGTATGAAGCTCAGAATGTAGGACTAATATGCGACTATAAGACTTGTTCCTATGGAAATTCTGGGATCTGGCCAATAGGGTCTGGGATTTTTGGAACTAAGCCATTTCTCAAGGGATTCGTATGAAACTCAGAATGTAGGACTAATATGCGACTATAAGACTTGTTCCTATGGAAATTCTGGGATCAGGCCAGTAGGGACTGGGATTTTTGGAACCAAGCCATTTCTCAAGGGATTCGTATGAAACTCAGAATGTAGGACTAATATGCGACTATAAGACTTGTTCCTATAGAAATTCTGGGATCTAGCCAGTAGGGTCTGGGATTTTTGGAACCAAGCCATTTCTCAAGGGATTCGTATGAAACTCAGAATGTAGGACTAATATGCGAATATAAGACTTGTTCCTAAGGAAATTCTGGGATCTGGCCAGTTGGGACTGGGATTTTTGGAACCAAGCCTTTTCTCAAGGGATTCGTATGAAACTCAGAATGTAGGACTAATATGCGACTATAAGACTTGTTCCTATGGAAATTCTGGGATCTGGCCAGTAGGGACTGGGATTTTTGGAACCAAGCCATTTCTCAAGGGATTCGTATGAAACTCAGAATGTAGGACTAATATGCGACTATAAGACTTGTTCCTATGGAAATTATGGGATCTGGCCAATAGGGTCTGGGATTTTTGGAACCAAGCCATTTCTCAAGGGATTCGTATGAAACTCAGATTGTAGGACTAATATGCGACTATAAGACTTGTTCCTATGGAAATTCTGGGATCTGGCCAGTAGGGTCTGGGATTTTTGGAACCAAGCCATTTCTCAAGGGATTCGTATGAAGCTCAGAATGTAGGACTAATATGCGACTATAAGACTTGTTCCTATGGAAATTCTGGGATCTGGCCAATAGGGTCTGGGATTTTTGGAACTAAGCCATTTCTCAAGGGATTCGTATGAAACTCAGAATGTAGGACTAATATGCGACTATAAGACTTGTTCCTATGGAAATTCTGGGATCAGGCCAGTAGGGACTGGGATTTTTGGAACCAAGCCATTTCTCAAGGGATTCGTATGAAACTCAGAATGTAGGACTAATATGCGACTATAAGACTTGTTCCTATAGAAATTCTGGGATCTGGCCAGTAGGGTCTGGGATTTTTGGAACCAAGCCATTTCTCAAGGGATTCGTATGAAACTCAGAATGTAGGACTAATATGCGACTATAAGACTTGTTCCTATGGAAATTCTGGGATCTGGCCAGTTGGGACTGGGATTTTTGGAACCAAGCCATTTCTCAAGGGATTCGTATGAAACTCAGAATGTAGGACTAATATGCGACTATAAGACTTGTTCCTATGGAAATTATGGGATCTGGCCAATAGGGTCTGGGATTTTTGGAACCAAGCCATTTCTTAAGGGATTCGTATGAAACTCAGAATGTAGGACTAATATGCGACTATAAGTCTTCTTCCTATGGAAATTCTGTTATCTGGCCAATAGGGTCTGGGATTTTTGGAACCAAGCCATTTCTCAAGGGATTCGTATGAAACTCAGAATGTAGGACTAATATGCGACTATAAGACTTGTTCCTATGGAAATTCTGGGATCAGGCCAGTAGGGACTGGGATTTTTGGAACCAAGCCATTTCTCAAGGAATTCGTATGAAACTCAGAATGTAGGACTAATATGCGACTATAAGACTTGTTCCTATTGAAATTTCTCAAGGGATTCGTATGAAACTCAGAATGTAGGACTAATATGCGACTATAAGACTTGGTCTTATGGAAATTCTGAGATATGGCCAGTAGGGTCTTGATTAATCGTAATATCGGCAACAACGTCAAAAAAGGTTCACTTCAACCGCGCGTAAAAATTACACGCACTCTTTTTTTTAAATATTTTTTATGGGAACCCCTTGGGTCTCAGGGGTTCACTCCAAAAAATGTACAAAAAGTTTTGTCCATCGGAGATACACATGTGTATAAAATTTGAAGAAAATCGGATTAATTTTTTTTTTTTAAAAGGGACCCCAAATAGAGAGTGTTTGCATCGGAGATACACATGTGTGCAAAGTTTCAATGAAATCGGGCTTTGGGAAATGGGTTAAAAATTGATCGCAAGATTCCACGACAAACAAACAAACCAAAAACAAATACACGGGCACGCGAAGTTAATATAAAAAAATAATCTGGCCAGTAGGGTGTGGGATTTTTGGAACCAAGCCATTTCTCAAGGGATTCGTATGAAACTCAGAATGTAGGACTAACATGCGACTATAAGACTTGTTCCTATGGAAATTCTGGGATCCGGCCAGTAGGGACTGGGATTTTTGGAACCAAGCCATTTCTCAAGGGATTCGTATGAAACTCATAATGTAGGACTAATATGCTACTATAAGACTTGTTCCTATGGAAATTCTGGGATCTGGCCAATAGGGTCTGGGATTTTTGGAACCAAGCCATTTCTCAAGGGATTCGTATGAAACTCAGAATGTAGGACTAATATGCGACTATAAGACTTGTTCCTATGGAAATTCTGGGATCTGGCCAGTAGGGTCTGGGATTTTTGGAACCAAGCCATTTCTCAAGGGATTCGTATGAAACTCAGAATGTAGGACTAATATGCGACTATAAGATTTGTTCCTATGGAAATTCTGGGATCAGGCCAGTAGGGACTGGGATTTTTGGAACCAAGCCATTTCTCAAGGAATTCGTATGAAACTCAGAATGTAGGACTAATATGCGACTATAAGACTTGTTCCTATGGAAATTCTGGGATCTGGCCAGTAGGGTCTGGGATTTTTGGAACCAAGCCATTTCTCAAGGGATTCGTATGAAACTCAGAATGTAGGACTAATATGCGACAATAAGACTTGTTCCTATGGAAATTCTGGGATCTGGCCAATAGGGTCTGGGATTTTTGGAACCAAGCCACTTCTCAAGGGATTCGTATGAAACTCGTAATGTAGGACTAATATGCGACTATAAGACTTGTGCCTATGGAAATTCTGGGATCTGGCCAATAGGGTATGGGATTTTTGGAACCAAGCCATTTCTCAAGGATTCGTATGAAACTCAGAATGTAGGACTAATATGCGACTATAAGACTTGTTCCTATGGAAATTCTCGGATCTGGCCAATAGGGTCTGGGATTTTTGGAACCAAGCCATTTCTCAAGGGATTCGTATGAAACTCAGAATGTAGGACTAATATGCGACTATAAGACTTGTTCCTATGGAAATTCTGGGATCTGGCCAGTAGGGTCTGGGATTTTTGGAACCAACCCATTTCTCAAGGGATTTGTATGAAACTCAGAATGTAGGACTAATATGCGACTATAAGACTTGTTCCTATGGAAATTCTGGGATCTGGCCAGTAGGGTCTGGGATTTTTGGAACCAAGCCATTTCTCAAGGGATTCGTATGAAACTCAGAATGTAGGACTAATATGCGACTATAAGACTTGTTCCTATGGAAATTCTGGGATCTGGCCAGTAGGGTCTGGGATTTTTGGAACCAACCCATTTCTCAAGGGATTTGTATGAAACTCAGAATGTAGGACTAATATGCGACTATAAGACTTGTTCCTATGGAAATTCTGGGATCTGGCCAGTAGGGTCTGGGATTTTTGGAACCAAGCCATTTCTCAAGGGATTCGTATGAAACTCAGAATGTAGGACTAATATGCGACTATAAGACTTGTTCCTATGGAAATTATGGGATCTGGCCAATAGGGTCTGGGATTTTTGGAACCAAGCCATTTCTCAAGGGATTCGTATGAAACTCAGAATGTAGGACTAATATGCGACTATAAGACTTGTTCCTATGGAAATTCTGGGATCTGGCCAGTAGGGACTGGGATTTTTGGAACCAAGCCATTTCTCAAGGAATTCGTATGAAACTCAGAATGTAGGACTAATATGCGACTATAAGACTTGTTCCTATGGAAATTCTGGGATCTGGCCAGTAGGGTCTGGGATTTTTGGAACCAAGCCATTTCTCAAGGGATTCGTATGAAACTCAGAATGTAGGACTAATATGCGACAATAAGACTTGTTCCTATGGAAATTCTGGGATCTGGCCAATAGGGTCTGGGATTTTTGGAACCAAGCCACTTCTCAAGGGATTCGTATGAAACTCGTAATGTAGGACTAATATGCGACTATAAGACTTGTGCCTATGGAAATTCTGGGATCTGGCCAATAGGGTATGGGATTTTTGGAACCAAGCCATTTCTCAAGGATTCGTATGAAACTCAGAATGTAGGACTAATATGCGACTATAAGACTTGTTCCTATGGAAATTCTCGGATCTGGCCAATAGGGTCTGGGATTTTTGGAACCAAGCCATTTCTCAAGGGATTCGTATGAAACTCAGAATGTAGGACTAATATGCGACTATAAGACTTGTTCCTATGGAAATTATGGGATCCGGCCAGTAGGGTCTGGGATTTTTGGAACTAAGCCATTTCTCAAGGGATTCGTATTCAACTCAGAATGTAGGACTAACATGCGACTATAAGACTTGTTCCTATGGAAATTCTGGGATCCGGCCAGTAGGGACTGGGATTTTTGGAACCAAGCCATTTCTCAAGGGATTCGTATGAAACTCAGAATGTAGGACTAATATGCGACTATAAGACTTGTTCCTATGGAAATTCTGGGATCTGGCCAATAGGGTCTGGGATTTTTGGAACCAAGCCATTTCTCAAGGGATTCGTATGAAACTCAGAATGTAGGACTAATATGCGACTATAAGACTTGTTCCTATGGAAATTCTGGGATCTGGCCAGTAGGGTCTGGGATTTTTGGAACCAAGCCATTTCTCAAGGGATTCGTATGAAACTCAGAATGTAGGACTAATATGCGACTATAAGATTTGTTCCTATGGAAATTCTGGGATCAGGCCAGTAGGGACTGGGATTTTTGGAACCAAGCCATTTCTCAAGGAATTCGTATGAAACTCAGAATGTAGGACTAATATGCGACTATAAGACTTGTTCCTATGGAAATTCTGGGATCTGGCCAGTAGGGTCTGGGATTTTTGGAACCAAGCCATTTCTCAAGGGATTCGTATGAAACTCAGAATGTAGGACTAATATGCGACAATAAGACTTGTTCCTATGGAAATTCTGGGATCTGGCCAATAGGGTCTGGGATTTTTGGAACCAAGCCACTTCTCAAGGGATTCGTATGAAACTCGTAATGTAGGACTAATATGCGACTATAAGACTTGTGCCTATGGAAATTCTGGGATCTGGCCAATAGGGTATGGGATTTTTGGAACCAAGCCATTTCTCAAGGATTCGTATGAAACTCAGAATGTAGGACTAATATGCGACTATAAGACTTGTTCCTATGGAAATTCTCGGATCTGGCCAATAGGGTCTGGGATTTTTGGAACCAAGCCATTTCTCAAGGGATTCGTATGAAACTCAGAATGTAGGACTAATATGCGACTATAAGACTTGTTCCTATGGAAATTATGGGATCCGGCCAGTAGGGTCTGGGATTTTTGGAACTAAGCCATTTCTCAAGGGATTCGTATTCAACTCAGAATGTAGGACTAACATGCGACTATAAGACTTGTTCCTATGGAAATTCTGGGATCCGGCCAGTAGGGACTGGGATTTTTGGAACCAAGCCATTTCTCAAGGGATTCGTATGAAACTCGGAATGTAGGACTAATATGCGACTATAAGACTTGTTCCTATGGAAATTCTGGGATCTGGCCAATAGGGTCTGGGATTTTTGGAACCAAGCCATTTCTCAAGGGATTCGTATGAAACTCAGAATGTAGGACTAACATGCGACTATAAGACTTGTTCCTATTGAATTTCTGGGATCTGGCCAGTAGGGACTGGGATTTTTGGAACCAAGCCATTTCTCAAGGGATTCGTATGAAACTCAGAATGTAGGACTAATATGCGACTATAAGACTTGTTCCTATGGAAATTCTGGGATCTGACCAGTAGGGTCTGGGATTTTTGGAACCAAGCCATTTCTCAAGGGATTCGTATGAAACTCAGAATGTAGGACTAATATGCGACTATAAGACTTGTTCCTATGGAAATTCTGGGATCTGGCCAGTAGGGTCTGGGATTTTTGGAACCAAGCCATTTCTCAAGGGATTCGTATGAAACTCAGAATGTAGGACTTATATGCGACTATAAGACTTGTTCCTATGGAAATTCTGGGATCTGGCCAATAGGGTCTGGGATTTTTGGAACCAAGCCATTTCTCAAGGGATTCGTATGAAACTCAGAATGTAGGACTAATATGCGACTATAAGACTTGTTCCTATAGAAATTCTGGGATCTGGCCAGTAGGGTCTGGGATTTTTGGAACCAAGCCATTTCTCAAGGGATTCGTATGAAACTCAGAATGTAGGACTAATATGCGACTATAAGACTTGTTCCTATGGAAATTCTGGGATCTGGCCAGTTGGGACTGGGATTTTTGGAACCAAGCCATTTCTCAAGGGATTCGTATGAAACTCAGGATGTAGGACAAACATGCGACTATAAGACTTGTTCCTATTGAAATTCTGGGATCTGGCCAATAGGGTCTGGGATTTTTGGAACCAAGCCATTTCTCAAGGGATTCGTATGAAACTCAGAATGTAGGACTAATATGCGACTATAAGACTTGTTCCTATGGAAATTCTGGGATCTGGCCAATAGGGTCTGGGATTTTTGGAACCAAGCCATTTCTCAAGGGATTCGTATGAAACTCGGAATGTAGGACTAATATGCGACTATAAGACTTGTTCCTATGGAAATTCTGGGATCAGGCCAGTAGGGACTGGGATTTTTGGAACCAAGCCATTTCTCAAGGGATTCGTATGAAACTCAGAATGTAGGACTAATATGCGACTATAAGACTTGTTCCTATGGAAATTCTGGGATCTGGCCAGTAGGGTCTGGGATTTTTGGAACCAAGCCATTTCTCAAGGGATTCGTATGAAGCTCAGAATGTAGGACTAATATGCGACTATAAGACTTGTTCCTATGGAAATTCTGGGATCTGGCCAATAGGGTCTGGGATTTTTGGAACTAAGCCATTTCTCAAGGGATTCGTATGAAACTCAGAATGTAGGACTAATATGCGACTATAAGACTTGTTCCTATGGAAATTCTGGGATCAGGCCAGTAGGGACTGGGATTTTTGGAACCAAGCCATTTCTCAAGGGATTCGTATGAAACTCAGAATGTAGGACTAATATGCGACTATAAGACTTGTTCCTATAGAAATTCTGGGATCTGGCCAGTAGGGTCTGGGATTTTTGGAACCAAGCCATTTCTCAAGGGATTCGTATGAAACTCAGAATGTAGGACTAATATGCGACTATAAGACTTGTTCCTAAGGAAATTCTGGGATCTGGCCAGTTGGGACTGGGATTTTTGGAACCAAGCCATTTCTCAAGGGATTCGTATGAAACTCAGAATGTAGGACTAATATGCGACTATAAGACTTGTTCCTATGGAAATTCTGGGATCTGGCCAGTAGGGACTGGGATTTTTGGAACCAAGCCATTTCTCAAGGGATTCGTATGAAACTCAGAATGTAGGACTAATATGCGACTATAAGACTTGTTCCTATGGAAATTATGGGATCTGGCCAATAGGGTCTGGGATTTTTGGAACCAAGCCATTTCTCAAGGGATTCGTATTAAACTCAGAATGTAGGACTAATATGCGACTATAAGACTTGTTCCTATGGAAATTCTGGGATCTGGCCAGTAGGGTCTGGGATTTTTGGAACCAAGCCATTTCTCAAGGGATTCGTATGAAGCTCAGAATGTAGGACTAATATGCGACTATAAGACTTGTTCCTATGGAAATTCTGGGATCTGGCCAATAGGGTCTGGGATTTTTGGAACTAAGCCATTTCTCAAGGGATTCGTATGAAACTCAGAATGTAGGACTAATATGCGACTATAAGACTTGTTCCTATGGAAATTCTGGGATCAGGCCAGTAGGGACTGGGATTTTTGGAACCAAGCCATTTCTCAAGGGATTCGTATGAAACTCAGAATGTAGGACTAATATGCGACTATAAGACTTGTTCCTATAGAAATTCTGGGATCTGGCCAGTAGGGTCTGGGATTTTTGGAACCAAGCCATTTCTCAAGGGATTCGTATGAAACTCAGAATGTAGGACTAATATGCGACTATAAGACTTGTTCCTATGGAAATTCTGGGATCTGGCCAGTTGGGACTGGGATTTTTGGAACCAAGCCATTTCTTAAGGGATTCGTATGAAACTCAGAATGTAGGACTAATATGCGACTATAAGACTTGTTCCTATGGAAATTCTGGGATCTGGCCAGTAGGGACTGGGATTTTTGGAACCAAGCCATTTCTCAAGGGATTCGTATGAAACTCAGAATGTAGGACTAATATGCGACTATAAGACTTGTTCCTATGGAAATTATGGGATCTGGCCAATAGGGTCTGGGATTTTTGGAACCAAGCCATTTCTCAAGGGATTCGTATGAAACTCAGAATGTAGGACTAATATGCGACTATAAGACTTCTTCCTATGGAAATTCTGGGATCTGGCCAATAGGGTCTGGGATTTTTGGAACCAAGCCATTTCTCAAGGGATTCGTATGAAACTCAGAATGTAGGACTAATATGCGACTATAAGACTTGTTCCTATTGAAATTTCTCAAGGGATTCGTATGAAACTCAGAATGTAGGACTAATATGCGACTATAAGACTTGTTCCTATGGAAATTCTGGGATCTGGCCAGTAGGGTCTGGGATTTTTGGAACCAAGCCATTTCTCAAGGGATTCGTATGAAACTCAGAATGTAGGACTAATATGCGACTATAAGACTTGTTCCTATGGAAATTCTGGGATCAGGCCAGTAGGGACTGGGATTTTTGGAACCAAGCCATTTCTCAAGGGATTCGTATGAAACTCAGAATGTAGGACTAATATGCGACTATAAGACTTGTTCCTATGGAAATTCTGGGATCTGGCCAGTAGGGTCTGGGATTTTTGGAACCAAGCCATTTCTCAAGGGATTCGTATGAAGCTCAGAATGTAGGACTAATATGCGACTATAAGACTTGTTCCTATGGAAATTCTGGGATCTGGCCAATAGGGTCTGGGATTTTTGGAACTAAGCCATTTCTCAAGGGATTCGTATGAAACTCAGAATGTAGGACTAATATGCGACTATAAGACTTGTTCCTATGGAAATTCTGGGATCAGGCCAGTAGGGACTGGGATTTTTGGAACCAAGCCATTTCTCAAGGGATTCGTATGAAACTCAGAATGTAGGACTAATATGCGACTATAAGACTTGTTCCTATAGAAATTCTGGGATCTGGCCAGTAGGGTCTGGGATTTTTGGAACCAAGCCATTTCTCAAGGGATTCGTATGAAACTCAGAATGTAGGACTAATATGCGACTATAAGACTTGTTCCTAAGGAAATTCTGGGATCTGGCCAGTTGGGACTGGGATTTTTGGAACCAAGCCATTTCTCAAGGGATTCGTATGAAACTCAGAATGTAGGACTAATATGCGACTATAAGACTTGTTCCTATGGAAATTCTGGGATCTGGCCAGTAGGGACTGGGATTTTTGGAACCAAGCCATTTCTCAAGGGATTCGTATGAAACTCAGAATGTAGGACTAATATGCGACTATAAGACTTGTTCCTATGGAAATTATGGGATCTGGCCAATAGGGTCTGGGATTTTTGGAACCAAGCCATTTCTCAAGGGATTCGTATTAAACTCAGAATGTAGGACTAATATGCGACTATAAGACTTGTTCCTATGGAAATTCTGGGATCTGGCCAGTAGGGTCTGGGATTTTTGGAACCAAGCCATTTCTCAAGGGATTCGTATGAAGCTCAGAATGTAGGACTAATATGCGACTATAAGACTTGTTCCTATGGAAATTCTGGGATCTGGCCAATAGGGTCTGGGATTTTTGGAACTAAGCCATTTCTCAAGGGATTCGTATGAAACTCAGAATGTAGGACTAATATGCGACTATAAGACTTGTTCCTATGGAAATTCTGGGATCAGGCCAGTAGGGACTGGGATTTTTGGAACCAAGCCATTTCTCAAGGGATTCGTATGAAACTCAGAATGTAGGACTAATATGCGACTATAAGACTTGTTCCTATAGAAATTCTGGGATCTGGCCAGTAGGGTCTGGGATTTTTGGAACCAATCCATTTCTCAAGGGATTCGTATGAAACTCAGAATGTAGGACTAATATGCGACTATAAGACTTGTTCCTATGGAAATTCTGGGATCTGGCCAGTTGGGACTGGGATTTTTGGAACCAAGCCATTTCTTAAGGGATTCGTATGAAACTCAGAATGTAGGACTAATATGCGACTATAAGACTTGTTCCTATGGAAATTCTGGGATCTGGCCAGTAGGGACTGGGATTTTTGGAACCAAGCCATTTCTCAAGGGATTCGTATGAAACTCAGAATGTAGGACTAATATGCGACTATAAGACTTGTTCCTATGGAAATTATGGGATCTGGCCAATAGGGTCTGGGATTTTTGGAACCAAGCCATTTCTCAAGGGATTCGTATGAAACTCAGAATGTAGGACTAATATGCGACTATAAGACTTCTTCCTATGGAAATTCTGGGATCTGGCCAATAGGGTCTGGGATTTTTGGAACCAAGCCATTTCTCAAGGGATTCGTATGAAACTCAGAATGTAGGACTAATATGCGACTATAAGACTTGTTCCTATTGAAATTTCTCAAGGGATTCGTATGAAACTCAGAATGTAGGACTAATATGCGACTATAAGACTTGTTCCTATGGAAATTCTGGGATCTGGCCAGTAGGGTCTGGGATTTTTGGAACCAAGCCATTTCTCAAGGGATTCGTATGAAACTCAGAATGTAGGACTAATATGCGACTATAAGACTTGTTCCTATGGAAATTCTGGGATCTGGCCAATAGGGACTGGGATTTTTGGAACCAAGCCATTTCTCAAGGGATTCGTATGAAACTCAGAATGTAGGACTAATATGCGACTATAAGACTTCTTCCTATGGAAATTCTGGGATCTGGCCAATAGGGTCTGGGATTTTTGGAACCAAGCCATTTCTCAAGGGATTCGTATGAAACTCAGAATGTAGGACTAATATGCGACTATAAGACTTGTTCCTATTGAAATTTCTCAAGGGATTCGTATGAAACTCAGAATGTAGGACTAATATGCGACTATAAGACTTGTTCCTATGGAAATTCTGGGATCTGGCCAGTAGGGTCTGGGATTTTTGGAACCAAGCCATTTCTCAAGGGATTCGTATGAAACTCAGAATGTAGGACTAATATGCGACTATAAGACTTGTTCCTATAGAAATTCTGGGATCTGGCCAGTAGGGTCTGGGATTTTTGGAACCAAGCCATTTCTCAAGGGATTCGTATGAAACTCAGAATGTAGGACTAATATGCGACTATAAGACTTGTTCCTAAGGAAATTCTGGGATCTGGCCAGTTGGGACTGGGATTTTTGGAACCAAGCCATTTCTCAAGGGATTCGTATGAAACTCAGAATGTAGGACTAATATGCGACTATAAGACTTGTTCCTATGGAAATTCTGGGATCTGGCCAGTAGGGACTGGGATTTTTGGAACCAAGCCATTTCTCAAGGGATTCGTATGAAACTCAGAATGTAGGACTAATATGCGACTATAAGACTTGTTCCTATGGAAATTATGGGATCTGGCCAATAGGGTCTGGGATTTTTGGAACCAAGCCATTTCTCAAGGGATTCGTATTAAACTCAGAATGTAGGACTAATATGCGACTATAAGACTTGTTCCTATGGAAATTCTGGGATCTGGCCAGTAGGGTCTGGGATTTTTGGAACCAAGCCATTTCTCAAGGGATTCGTATGAAGCTCAGAATGTAGGACTAATATGCGACTATAAGACTTGTTCCTATGGAAATTCTGGGATCTGGCCAATAGGGTCTGGGATTTTTGGAACTAAGCCATTTCTCAAGGGATTCGTATGAAACTCAGAATGTAGGACTAATATGCGACTATAAGACTTGTTCCTATGGAAATTCTGGGATCAGGCCAGTAGGGACTGGGATTTTTGGAACCAAGCCATTTCTCAAGGGATTCGTATGAAACTCAGAATGTAGGACTAATATGCGACTATAAGACTTGTTCCTATAGAAATTCTGGGATCTGGCCAGTAGGGTCTGGGATTTTTGGAACCAAGCCATTTCTCAAGGGATTCGTATGAAACTCAGAATGTAGGACTAATATGCGACTATAAGACTTGTTCCTATGGAAATTCTGGGATCTGGCCAGTTGGGACTGGGATTTTTGGAACCAAGCCATTTCTTAAGGGATTCGTATGAAACTCAGAATGTAGGACTAATATGCGACTATAAGACTTGTTCCTATGGAAATTCTGGGATCTGGCCAGTAGGGACTGGGATTTTTGGAACCAAGCCATTTCTCAAGGGATTCGTATGAAACTCAGAATGTAGGACTAATATGCGACTATAAGACTTGTTCCTATGGAAATTATGGGATCTGGCCAATAGGGTCTGGGATTTTTGGAACCAAGCCATTTCTCAAGGGATTCGTATGAAACTCAGAATGTAGGACTAATATGCGACTATAAGACTTCTTCCTATGGAAATTCTGGGATCTGGCCAATAGGGTCTGGGATTTTTGGAACCAAGCCATTTCTCAAGGGATTCGTATGAAACTCAGAATGTAGGACTAATATGCGACTATAAGACTTGTTCCTATTGAAATTTCTCAAGGGATTCGTATGAAACTCAGAATGTAGGACTAATATGCGACTATAAGACTTGTTCCTATGGAAATTCTGGGATCTGGCCAGTAGGGTCTGGGATTTTTGGAACCAAGCCATTTCTCAAGGGATTCGTATGAAACTCAGAATGTAGGACTAATATGCGACTATAAGACTTGTTCCTATGGAAATTCTGGGATCAGGCCAGTAGGGACTGGGATTTTTGGAACCAAGCCATTTCTCAAGGGATTCGTATGAAACTCAGAATGTAGGACTAATATGCGACTATAAGACTTGTTCCTATGGAAATTCTGGGATCTGGCCAGTAGGGTCTGGGATTTTTGGAACCAAGCCATTTCTCAAGGGATTCGTATGAAGCTCAGAATGTAGGACTAATATGCGACTATAAGACTTGTTCCTATGGAAATTCTGGGATCTGGCCAATAGGGTCTGGGATTTTTGGAACTAAGCCATTTCTCAAGGGATTCGTATGAAACTCAGAATGTAGAACTAATATGCGACTATAAGACTTGTTCCTATGGAAATTCTGGGATCTGGCCAGTAGGGTCTGGGATTTTTGGAACCAAGCCATTTCTCAAGGGATTCGTATGAAACTCAGAATGTAGGACTAATATGCGACTATAAGACTTGTGCCTATGGAAATTCTGGGATCTGGCCAATAGGGTATGGGATTTTTGGAACCAAGCCATTTCTCAAGGATTCGTATGAAACTCAGAAAGTAGGACTAATATGCGACTATAAGACTTGTTCCTATGGAAATTCTCGGATCTGGCCAATAGGGTCTGGGATTTTTGGAACCAAGCCATTTCTCAAGGGATTCGTATGAAACTCAGAATGTAGGACTAATATGCGACTATAAGACTTGTTCCTATGGAAATTATGGGATCCGGCCAGTAGGGTCTGGGATTTTTGGACCAAGCCATTTCTCAAGGGATTCGTATTCAACTCAGAATGTAGGACTAACATGCGACTATAAGACTTGTTCCTATGGAATTTCTGGGATCCGGCCAGTAGCGACTGGGATTTTTGGAACCAAGCCATTTCTCAAGGGATTCGTATGAAACTCAGAATGTAGGACTAATATGCGACTATAAGACTTGTTCCTATGGAAATTCTGGGATCTGGCCAGTAGGGTCTGGGATTTTTGGAACCAAGCCATTTCTCAAGGGATTCGTATGAAACTCAGAATGTAGGACTAATATGCGACTATAAGACTTGTTCCTATAGAAATTATGGGATCTGGCCAATAGGGTCTGGGATTTTTGGAACCAAGCCATTTCTCAAGGGATTCGTATGAAACTCAGAATGTAGGACTAATATGCGACTATAAGACTTGTTCCTATGGAAATTCTGGGATCTGGCCAATAGGGTCTGGGATTTTTGGAACCAAGCCATTTCTCAAGGGATTCGTATGAAACTCGGAATGTAGGACTAATATGCGACTATAAGACTTGTTCCTATGGAAATTCTGGGATCTGGCCAATAGGGTCTGGGATTTTTGGAACCAAGCCATTTCTCAAGGGATTCGTATGAAACTCAGAATGTAGGACTAACATGCGACTATAAGACTTGTTCCTATTGAATTTCTGGGATCTGGCCAGTAGGGACTGGGATTTTTGGAACCAAGCCATTTCTCAAGGGATTCGTATGAAACTCAGAATGTACGACTAATATGCGACTATAAGACTTGTTCCTATGGAAATTCTGGGATCTGGCCAGTAGGGTCTGGGATTTTTGGAACCAAGCCATTTCTCAAGGGATTCGTATGAAACTCAGAATGTAGGACTAATATGCGACTATAAGACTTGTTCCTATGGAAATTCTGGGATCTGGCCAATAGGGTCTGGGATTTTTGGAACCAAGCCATTTCTCAAGGGATTCGTATGAAACTCGGAATGTAGGACTAATATGCGACTATAAGACTTGTTCCTATGGAAATTCTGGGATCTGGCCAATAGGGTCTGGGATTTTTGGAACCAAGCCATTTCTCAAGGGATTCGTATGAAACTCAGAATGTAGGACTAATATGCGACTATAAGACTTGTTCCTATGGAAATTCTGGGATCAGGCCAGTAGGGACTGGGATTTTTGGAACCAAGCCATTTCTCAAGGAATTCGTATGAAACTCAGAATGTAGGACTAATATGCGACTATAAGACTTGTTCCAATGAAATTCTGGGATCTGGCCAATAGGGACTGGGATTTTTGGAACCAAGCCATTTCTCAAGGGATTCGTATCAAACTCAGAATGTAGGACTAATATGCGACTATAAGACTTGTTCCTATGGAAATTCTGGGATCTGGCCAATAGGGTCTAGGATTTTTTAAAGCAAGCCATTTCTCAAGGGATTCGTATGAAACTCGGAATATTGGACTTAGATCCGACTATAAGACTTGGTCCTATGGAAATTCTGAGATATGGCCAGTAGGATCTTGATTAATCGTAATATCGGCAACAACGTCAAAAAAGGTTCACTTCAACCGCGCGTAAAAATTACACGCACTCTTTTTTTAATATTTTTTATGGGAACCTCTTGGGTCTCAGGGGTTCACTCCAAAAAATTTACAAAAAGTTTTGTCCATCGGAGATACACATGTGTATAAAATTTGAAGAAAATCGGGTTAATTTTTTTTTTTTAAAAGGGACCCCAAATAGAGAGTGTTTGCATCGGAGATACACATGTGTGCAAAGTTTCAATGAAAT
Organism: Nephrocerus scutellatus; assembly: GCA_947095585.1. NCBI lineage: Eukaryota > Metazoa > Arthropoda > Insecta > Diptera > Pipunculidae > Nephrocerus > Nephrocerus scutellatus. Next base: position 41,361,564 of record OX352762.1, read on the forward strand.
CGGGCTTTGGGAAATGGGTTAAAAATTGATCGCAAGATTCCACGACAAACAAACAAACCAAAAACAAATACACGGGCACGCGAAGTTAATATAAAAAATTAATCTGGCCAATAGGGTCTGGGATTTTTGGAACCAAGCCATTTCTCAAGGGATTCTTATGAAACTCAGAATGTAGGACTTATATGCGACTATAAGACTTGTTCCTATGGAAATTCTGGGATCTGGCCAATAGGGTCTGGGATTTTTGGAACCAAGCCATTTCTCAAGTGATTCGTATGAAACTCAGAATGTAGGACTAGTATGCGACTATAAGACTTGTTCCTATAGAAATTCTGGGATCTGGCCAGTAGGGTCTGGGATTTTTGGAACCAAGCCATTTCTCAAGGGATTCGTATGAAGCTCAGAATGTAGGACTAATATGCTACTATAAGACTTGTTCCTATGGAAATTCTGGGATCTGGCCAGTAGGGTCTGGGATTTTTGGAACCAAGCCATTTCTCAAGGGATTCGTAAGAAACTCAGAATGTAGGACTAATATGCGACTATAAGTCTTGTTCCTATGTAAATTCTGGGATCTGGCCAGTAGGGTCTGGCATTTTTGGAACCAAGCCATTTCTCAAGGGATTCGTATGAAACTCAGAATGTAGGACTAATATGCGACTATAAGATTTGTTCCTATGGAAATTCTGGGATCTGGCCAATAAGGTCTGGGATTTTTGGAACCAAGCTATTTCTCAAGGGATTCGTATGAAACTCAGAATGTAGGACTAATATGCGACTATAAGACTTGTTCCTATGGAAATTCTGGGATCTGGCCAATAGGGTCTGGGATTTTTTGAACCAAGCCATTTCTCAGGGGATTCTTATGAAACTCAGAATGTAGGACTAATATGCGACTAAAGACTTGTTCCTATGGAAATTCTGGGATCTGGCCAATAGGGTCTAGGATTTTTGGAAGCAAGCCATTTCTCAAGGGATTCGTATGAAACTCGGAATATAGGACTTAGATCCGACTATAAGACTTGGTCCTATGGAAATTCTGAGATATGGCCAGTAGGGTCTTGATTAAACGTCAAAAAAGGTTCACATCAACCGCGCGTAAAAATTACACGCACTCTTTTTTTTAATATTTTTTATGGGAACCCCTTGGGTCTCAGGGGTTCTCTCCAAAAATTTTACAAAAAGTTTTGTCCATCGGAGATACACATGTGTATAAAATTTGAAGAAAATCGGGTTAATTTTTTTTTTTAAAAAAGGGACCCCAAATAGAGAGTTTTTGCATCGGAGATACACATGTGTGCAAAGTTTCAATGAAATCGGGCTTTGGGAAATGGGTTAAAAATTGATCGCAAGATTCCGCGACAAACAAACAAACCAAAAACAAACACACGGGCACGCGAAGTTAATATAAAAAAATAATCGGGTTAATTTTTTTTTTTTTAAAGGGACCCCAAATAGAGAGTGTTGTCATCGGAGATACTCATGTGGCAAAGTTTCAATGAAATCGGGCTTTGGGAAATGGGTTATAAATTGATCGCAAGATTCCACGACAAACAAACAAACCAACAAACGAACACACGGGCACGTGAAGTTAATATAAAATAATAATATTCGGCGCGACAGACCATTGCGGTCCAAGGCCTAGCTTCTTCGAAGTTAATATTGAAATTTTAAAAGCAAGGACTGCACTAGGCGCGGATCTCAAAGGCATATTAGAGCGATGGGAAGTTCACTCTCATGAGTTGCTAAATGGCCAGCTAATTGAGTAATTCTTCTTGTACATTTTTATACGAGTTATTTATAAAAGCAATTGTATTGCCGCATAAAAAAAAAATCTTTCATATTCCGCATTTCAATAAAATGCCGACGACATTTTTGATTACGCACTCAACAACCCAAATGCACTGCCAAAGGAGCGAGGAAAGCAACAAATGTGTAGTTGCCACTACGTCACTACTGGGAGCGTAGACAGCAATTAAACCCTGTATGACCGACATACCCAAACGGCTGGAGAATATGTATATCACTCTCCCATTTAAAGAAGACTGCGGGGTCAACGAACAATGGACCGGTGGTGACAACGTAAATGAAAGGAGACAATTACAAAAACAACAAAAACAAGAGCCTCGTCAACATAGCCCTCCCCACAAATAATGCAAAACAAGTGCAAATCTACAAACAACAACAAAAACAAGAAGCTCATCAACTTATGCGCACGCGACAATAATACAAGTGCCGAAAATCACATGCAAATACAACAATGGAAATAAAAGCAAAGATACGCATAGCAATGACGGACCCAACGGTACTCTGGAAAAACCGTGGGTACGAAGCAAGCCTGAGGTTCTCATGGTTTCTTACGATACCAGTTCAACTGATATAAAAGGAGGTAGAAATTTCTCAAGTAGGCTCTTCCTTCTGGACTGTAGACGAACACAGACTCCTCTATGATCTTGCAAATACTAGACACCGACTCTTCTGAAAAGCGATCTTGCGAAGTATCCTTGTCACTAATAGGAATACTGGACACCGACTCCTCTGAGAAGTGATCTTGCGAACTATCCTTTTCACTAATCGGAATACTGAACACCGACTCTTGCGTAGTATTCTTGTAACTAAAAGAAACTCTGGACGGACGCTGCGGAAAAGTGCACTATCAAAGTATCATTTCCACTGTTTACACAGCGCTACGGGCACGCAGCGTCAACATGCACAATCACACCTAGTAACGCATGACACACTGTCGCCACTTGCAAACTTAGACCTAAGTCTTTTAAACTAATTTTGTAATAATCATATTTCTTTAAGGAAAAATAAACATTAAATCTGAATCCCTGAAACAAACTAATCTTAAGGTATCGGCCCTTTTATATAAGAACCCTGGTCACACTGAGGATAGCTCCATACGCTATAGTCATCATTGGTCCATACCAGTGTGGCTTCATCCCACGCAAATCAACAACTGATCAGATTTACACCCTTAGGCAGGCGATGCAAAAATGTCTAGAGTTTCAAAACTTTAAAGCCGCCTATGATAGCACAGCCAGAGTAGAACTTTATAAAGCCATGAGAGATTTCGGCATCCCAAATAAACTGACAAGATTATGAAGGTTGACCATGACCAATGTTATAAGCCAAGTAAAAATATCCGGATCACTATCAAGCCCATTCAACATCTATAACGGGCTCCGACAATGGTATGGACTGGCCTGCGTCCTCTCCAACCTGGCGTTGGAGAAAGTGATCCGAGACTCTGACGTAACGGCGAGAGGAACAATCCTCTATGAGTCCATTCAGACACTGTCTTACGCAGACGACATTGACATCGTTGGTAGAAACCCAAAAACTTTCATCTAAATCGAGCGGGCGGAACGCAATCTGGTGCTGCACATAAATGAGAGAAAAACAAAGAACATGGTGGCGACGTCTGCGAGCAATTAAAATAGTGGAGTGCGAATTTAAAGTATTGCAATCTTTTATCTCGGGTCAACTGTAGCAGCCGACAACAGCGTGAAACCAGAAATACGCGCACGGTTGCTTAAAGCCAAAAAAACCTTCTAAAGTCTGTCAAAACTCTTCAAATACCAGCGCCTATAAAATCCAAGCTGCTGGTATATAAGACAATGGTCATACCAGTACTTACATATGGATATGAGACTTAGCAAAAAGCATTCTGACCTCTTAGCCGCATTCGAGAGAAAAGTCTTACGGATGCTTGTTGTCCCCGTATGTGAAGAAGGACGATTCCGGAGACTCTATAATTATGAAATTTACGAGCGCTACCGCGATGTCGACATCGTGATTTAAGCTCGGTAAGCTCCGGTGGGCAGGACACCTAGCTCGCATGAGCTAGGATTTATGGAACACGACAGCGAGGCCAAGCCAAGCCAGCTTACGCTAAAAGGAAAGCGTAGACTAGGACGCCCAGAGTTTAGTGATGCAAAACTGGATCGAATTGCGGGAGGCTAGGTTGTAAGGCAAAATATGATGAATATTGCTATTATGACTAATCTTTTTGTTAAATTTAGTGTCTAGTTTGTTGTCAGATTGTATGGGTGGTTGCTGTTGATATTGTTGAACATATTTCCTGCTTCTATCGTTGTTTCCTTGGAAAACCAGTTTCTTCTGTTTGGTTTTTCGGGATGATATTTTCTTTTTTATCTGCTCTATTTCTGCCCAGAGTATGTATGTTTGCCCAAAGTATAAGATTTTTTGAGTCACGCACTATGCTTAGCAGATATGCTAGCTTCCTTTACGAGTATGCTTTGCTAGTTTTTTTAGTTTCTTGCTTCCTCTTTTTAGTTTCTGGGTGCCTATTGCGTCAATTTTTTGGTTTTTTTGTTAGGTTTGTGTTTTTATTTTTTTCCTGTCTTTTTAGATATATCTCCTTTGACAACAATTTTGTAAAAATTTGGAAGTGATCGGGCCCCAGGGCTAAAGGGGCTTCCATATACATATTTTAAAATTAACCCGATTAGAGAATACAACAAAAATTTTAATTTTTATGTGTAGGTTTTTCCCCCTTAAATACTAGGTTTGAGTTTGTGAGGAGCAAAATTCTTCACACTAGAATTTTTCCACACAATATGTCTGGAAATACTTAATTTCCAATAAATAAAAATGTAGTTTTTGATAATCGCTCATATTCACAACATTAACAATTATTAAGTGACTCAAGAGTCACTCAATTGACGGGCAAACGACAATGATTCTTTTCTCCTTCTCCTGCGAGCGATAGGCGAGAGTATGGAAATCATAGTGCATTGGACAAGCCACCACCACGCAAACACATAACGCTAGCAACAACAGATCTAACGCCGCCGATCTCTGTTTGTGGGCAATCAGTGCACTTAAACAGATGATCACTATTACACAACAGCGAATTCGCCGGAGAGAACGTCTGTTCGCCTCACACTCGGACATTAGGTACTCCCACGCATAACAAAAATCAGAACACTATGCAACGGCTGATGGTGTCAATGACCTGAGCACCGCTGATAAATCAGAAACAGGTTTGAAGATCAAGAGAGCACTTTTGGTATAGACAAGAAATTACCAAGTGGGCTGCCAACGCATGTAGACAACAACATGCGTATTCCAAACTGAGACAATATGGATATTGTGAATACAAAACATACGTGTGAATACACGAAGAAACATGTATATCACACATGAAAACAAACATGTTGTTATTCAGAGGAAAACATCATATTGAGAACATGTATATTATTTCAAACATGTATACCGGCGTCTGGATATATGAAAATCTTTGCACAACAACAACGAACACAATGAAAAACGATAAACCAACGAAAAACCAAGCCGCATGAAACCGCTCAACCAAAAGGCCTATTCTTCTCGAGTTCCTTCCCGAGTTCACAACTAATAGTTCAAGAGTACTACCTTGCTATTATTTCCGAGCTAAACGCTGAAAAAAACCCAAGTCCTAGACTAATAGTTCAAGAGTACTTTACCTATTTTACCTCCACGCTAAACACTATAGGATATTTCCGAAATCCCACACGAGAGTTCAAAATACTAAGTACTTCACGCTTTGTATTTTGTAAGTAAGTATTTCATTGATGTATCAACTAAATAAATAAATCTTCATTTTTCAGATACAGTGGCTCAAGAGTACTAACTTGCCACTACCATTAACCCGTTATTTTCCTAATTCTAGGAACGTAGGGTACAAGTACTTTGTACTTGTATCAACTCTTAATCAATAAACCTTCATTTTCAGCTACAGTGGCTCTTGACCTTGTCACTACCAATAACCCGTTCTTTCCCTAATTCTAGGAACAAAGGGTACATGTACTTTGTACTTGTATCAACTCTTAATCAATAAACCTTCATTTAACTTCGCTGCAGCATGGCTCTTTCGTTCTGTCTGGCCTTCGTTCGTTCTGTGTTTGAATCGTGCGATAATTTTTTAACCCACTTCCCAAACCCGATTTTATTGAAACTTTGTACATGTGTATTTCCGGTGACAACAATTTGTATTAAAATATGCATACAAATTATTTATGAATCATGCCATATAGTGGTATCAGATCACGCCATACTATAATGACTTTGTGCCTGTGTTCGGCGCTGCTTTACGATTTGAACCACAAAAGCAGGCAGTGCTTTGGTTATTAGAGAATAATTTGTGATTGCTACTGAGAACTCGCATTTTTAAATTCTCTATATTAACTTCGCGTGCACGTGGCTGGCTGGCTGGCTGGTCAGATTTTCTGATCAATTTTTAGCCCACTTCCCATGGCCCGATTTTATTGAAATTTTGCACACATGTATATTTCCGGTGACAATACTTTCTATTAATTTGAGGACCTTCGGACCTCGGGTTCGGGGGGCTCCCATACAAATATTTTACAAAATTTACCGATTTTCTTTAAATTTTGTACACATGTGTGTCTTCGATGGAAAACACTTTTTGTATTGTATAAATTTGGAGAGATCGGCCCCTTGGGGACCCCAATATTCAATTTTAAAATATCGCTATATCGCATCAGATCACGGCAAAGTCTGAGCTCTGTGCTTTGTGAGCAGCGCTGTTCGCTGCCGCTGCGTCATTTGGTGGATGCTTTTGCCACAAAAAGAGCACGCAGTGTGTGTGTGTGTGCATCCCCGATTAGAGAATTTACAAGAAAATTTTTAATTTTTATGGGTTGTTTTTTATTATTATATTTATTTTCGCATAAATCCTTTTTCATGCTATAATATTAAAATGCGGAATCACAACATGGCATGCTTCAGGAAGCCAAAAATTATGATGAACATAATAAAACAATTTCAAACAACCCTAACTCATGATTTAATTTAGCATTCACAATTTTCCCTCTTATATTCAATTATTTCAGCCAAGTTCATTGGTCTGATTATACAATTCAATATTGCTTGAAATCCTTTGGTGAGCTTAATAAATCTTGAGCCAGAACAACAATATATTGGACAAATAATGCCTTGTTTTCTTCTATTTTGTAGCCATTCTGTGTCTTCATTTAAAACTCTAGCTTTTTTCGCACCTTGAATATGACTCCAAGAATTAATAAAATTTGGTTCCTGAAAATTTTTTAATGTACGATGTTTCCAAAGTTAGTTTGGCGTCCGACAACATTTTTCCCAGCAATTCAAATATTCAATATAAAATAAACAGTCATTTGTTAAGTAGAATCGCATTTTATTTATATATTTTTTTTGTTCATATTAACAGACTAAAGCGAGGATCTCTACTGCTCTACTGCTATCAATTATCGACCGCGTTAAGCTATTTAGAATCAAAAAAATTTGTACACCGAGATATTGCTGCACGAAATGTATTAGTTAGTTCACCAACATGTATAAAAGTAAGTAGAATTTAATTTTAAGATTTTGTTATATATTTAATGATTGAAATTTTGTTGTTGCCTTATTTCAAAGCTAGCTGATTTTGGGTTATCTAGATGGGTGTCGGATGAATCCTACTATCATTCGAGTATGTGCATGTTACCAATAAAATGGATGGCGCCGGAGTCAATAAACTTTAGACGATTTACTACCGCCAGTGATGTTTGGATGTTTGGTAAAATCAATAATTAAAAAAAATTAACACTTAAAGTCATCTTTTTTAGGTGTCTGTGTTTGGGAAATTTTAATGTTGGGGGTGAAACCATTCCAAGGTATAAAAAATAGTGATGTCATAACCAAATTAGACAATGGGGAACGTTTGCCTTTGCCAACTATTTGTCCCCCGCGCCTGTATTCCTTAATGTCACAATGTTGGTCTTACGAACCACTGAAACGGCCAAACTTTAAAAGCATAAAAGAAACATTATAGTAAGACATTTAGGACAAACTCGCTCAGTGGTAGTACAATTTTTAATTTATTGCAGTGAAATACTGGTTGAGGAAAAAATGAGCGACTCTGAAACCATGAGACGTGAAAATCGGCGAGTAGCTGCTATGTCTTGGGGAACTGGTGACGATTTACCACCCCCAAAACCAACACGGATAGCTCAAGGTGCATTATTTATTATTAATAAAAACTTAAACACTTAGTTTCCATTATTATTAAAACAATAAACAAACTACTTACAGATTCATTAAATCTACCTCTAACGCATGATGACAATCAGGGAGCACCTCAGACTTACATAATTGCTGAAAATGCCGCAGTATTGGCACGATTGATGATGGAAAATGAAACTCGAAGCATTAACCCATTATATTACACAACACCAGCATCGGTATTTAATACATTAGCTGTAGGAGTAGATGAAACTAAAACTAATCACACTAATCCCGCTGAGTTAACTTTAAGAACTACTAAAATCCCTGCCGCTGCTTTACTTAAATTAGATCCATTAATTGATGAGAATACTTCGCAACCACCATTGCACGACGAAAGCAATGGGAGTACATCTTCCAAACCAAATACTTTTGATAGGTATAATGATCCTTCTGAATCAGGCTCATTAGATTCATTTGTGCAACCTGGTGATCAGCAGACATCAGCATATCCCATTCCCTCTATACATAATTATAATAATACACAACAACAAAAAGTCCCCGCTTTACAAGATGAGCCAGGTTATCAATCTATGAGTAAAATAGCTATCGGTTCTTCTAATATTTTGCCTAACAGTGCAGAACTTTCAACTTCAAGTCAACAGGTAAACAATAACTTTATAGTTTATCAGCAGCATATATCCACAGGCCCCTTACCAAGACAACAGCAAAAAGTTTTTAAAGTACAACTACCCCTTGATCACATGCATCGTCATGCAATGGAACGTTTTCGTTCAGCAAAAACTCGATCAAATTCATTAAGTCGCGCTACTGCCAGTCTAGATTCGTATAACGTGGAAGTGGCAAACAACGCAAGTAATGAAAGAGGTGTTCAAGCATCGTATGGTAGCTTAGAACGAAATCAAGCAACTATAAGCCAAGTCATAGGTTCTTCCAAGGGTGGTAGCCTTGAGCGAAATCAATCTATTTCGGATGCATACGATTTTATGCGGAACCGTGTTCTACGGGGTGGCAGCCTGGAAAGAAATCAGCAAATTGTTGTAAGTCGATCTGGTAGCTTAGAACGAAATCCCAATTACCAAACATACCGCACACAACTAAGCTCAACTTTAGAATCAGAACCAGATCAAGAGGAAATCTATGATTTTGGAGGAGCCCATGTTAAAAGTTGTGCAGCAATTGCCCGCAGTAAGCTTATCGCTAAAGGTATCGTTTTTACTGATACGACGGTACCATCTAAAAACACAAACAACAATCTATTATCACCAATGTCAGGAGGTATCAATCAAAATCCACAACTTTATCAACAGCATCATCAGCTACAACAACAGCAAATACAACATTGTCTGTTGTTGCCGACACAACAACATCAGCAATATATAAACAGTACTACCTACCAACAGCAACATCCACAGTCTCATAATAATCCCATTCAATATTTTTCATACCCTCAAAACTCTATATACACTTCAATGGCGCCAAGAGTTTGTTACACAGGTCAAACTCAAATGACAATGCCGCAGCCAAGTTCATTGCCAATGATTCCGATGGGTATAGCTATGTGCAGGGTTGTAGCTACTAATGCGCAGCTTTGCAATGTGACTTCTGCATCATCAGGCTATTTAGAGCAGTCGCAGCAGAATCAGCACGAAATTAATAATTTTGGACCTAGACAAGAAGGACATTTTGATCTAGCTCTATCTTCTCCATTAGTTGCCAGCCAACAAAAACAACACCTGCAGATGTCAATCGACTTGAAAAATATTTCTGCTAAAGAGAATCCGCAGGTTTGCTACGTTTTAAAGAGCCTATGGTTTTAATTTTCCTTTGTTCTCCCATTTGGTTATTGATTTTATTTTGTTTAACGAAATTTTAACGAGAATGCCACATGTTTCTTTTTTTTAATTTAACACATTTTAGTACGTATACTTTTCAGACAATTTATTTTTAACCATAGATAGACTATGTTGAGCCCAAACATAAATAATAAAAGTTTTTTTTTACAGAAAACGACTAATGACGACATTGAAATGAAATTGCGAAGACAACAAATAGAAAGCGAAGTTGACAGTAAATGGTTGTTACAAGAAGAAAACATTTTGGTATGATGATTATTATGTTTTTGTTGATTCATTTACATTTTGCCTTTTCCGACTTAGGTTGTCGAGTCCAAATCTTGTTAGATTTTTTAAGTAAGCCTCCACCTCGTTAAACTGCTGTGTCTGTGACAATCCAACAATAAAGTAACCTGGCGTTTGTATTTCGAACTTTTCAATGATGTCTGTTAATGTGCGAAGTGGTCTCGACATCCTTCTATTTACGCAACATTATGATTCTTCTCGGATATTAAATTTTGTTCTCTTTTGGTATATTGATTTTACCCCAGCTTCTCAAACTCAATCAAAGATTAAATCCCCAAAGATTTCTTTTCGTTATCGTTACATAGGTAATGTATAGCGGTGACAGAACGTTAAATTCGTTTTTTCTACAACCGGTATTTCAAAAAAACATTCTGGTGCATATATCTTCCAACCCATCCGTAATACTCGTTTTTATTCAAATTGAAAAATCGAAGAAATGTAATTTACAATATATCACATTCCACAGGTTTGTAGCCGGTTTTCATTTATTTTCTGATTTTTGAGAAAGCAATACGACGACGCGAGTCCAAATGCTTAATCATGGTCAGGGAAAACTTCAAAAAACCCTGACCAAGAAAATATTACAAATAATTACGTAACTAAGCCTTCCAATTTCTTGGAACCACTATTTTACAATCCTTTCAGGAAGTAGTTGACGTCTTTCTTGAAGGCCAACAACTCGAAAGTGAATCGTACCGAATTCGTCTGTAGTACCAGGCCTTACAAACGAAAAAGGCACCCACAACTATCGAGTCGAAAGGCTATTAAAATTCTGATTCTAAAACTGACTCAAAAAAAAACGAACATATTCTTTGATGATTCTCTGTGGGTAAAAAAAACTCAATTTGGTTCTTTTGGATTTGCACCCTCATACTGCTCAGTACAGCGTGGGCGTTAGGAAATTAGGGATAGGAAAAGATGAGATGTCTATGCACGCGTTTTTTAAACGACTGCAGATCATACAAATGCAGAAACACTAGTGATGGGCGAAATAGATTAACCAAATATTTTTAACCTGATCACTCAAAAGATCGAAATGAGCGAACTAGTTTGCAAAAAAAGATCAGTTTAAAAAGGAACGACTCGCTCGTTTACTGACCTGGTTCGCAAAGAACAGGTTAAAAAGGATAGACTTGCTCATTCGTTCACTGAACTGCCCATTCGTTTACTGAACTGGTTAGCAAAAGAACAGGTTAAAAAGAAACGACTTGTCCATTCGTTTACTGATCTGGTTAGCAAAAGAACAGGTTAAAAAGGAACGATTTGCTCATACGTTCATTTCCTTTGTCTCGTTCTTATGTGCTTCGTTCGTGAACCAACCAACCAATATCGAACTGTCAAACTAACTAACAACTGAAAACGAAATTTGATTTACAAGAGTTCTCTTATTATATCATTTTCGATTCGCAATCTTATGGCAAAAAAATTTGCCACGTGTAGCATTTTTTATATGAAAATCAAACTGACAACAGAATCAGTAAAATTGGTTGCCAGATTTTTAACTGTAATTTAAAACTAGTTTGGCACTTTTTATGTATTGTATATATAATTGTATATGCAGATTATAGCCCATTTTAAATATCTGCGTAATTTTTATTTCGATCGGTTGTTTTTTTTTGGCTGTATGTGCTATAATCATAAATTTTTATGTTCTCGGGCGAAAAAAATATTTTTGGATGCTTTTTGTTGCACAAAAAAAAATGTTATTTTCTGTTTAGGTGTTTAAAACAAATACCACAAACCACACTGGAATTTATAATTTATTGCAAATAAATCGTTTTTTTTGTTTGGTGTATAAAACATTCGCTGAAAATGACCATCGTCTGCAGACGGTTTTGGCTGTTTTGTTTATTTTTTCATTAACAAATTACTAAAAAACTAATTACGGACAGTAAAAAGGCAACTAGATGAATGCCTGGATGACATTTTTAATGATATACTGAAAACAGGTAAATTCCGAAATTTTGTAACTGCAGTCAAATGTCAATTTATGAATGAAAAAAGACCTGGATGAACTTTTTGGTGATATACTGATCCTGGAAATTCTTAATTATTGTCAATTTCTGAATGAAAACAGGAAAACCCCAAAACCATTTAATTACATGCATTCACTCGATTGACTCGCGGTCACTGAATAATTTGCTATTAATAGAAAGGCCGAATACGAAATCAGTCATTGAGCATTTGAATAGTAAAGTGACAGCTCGTAAAAAAGTTTCCAGCTCTAAATTCTGTCATATAGTATAAAGAAAATCATAGGTGTCAGTTAGTTTTTGAATTCTAATTTAAATTTTAAATATTACTATGATGATGATGATGATGATAATATATGGGGTGTTGTAGCACTTCGACCCATATGGATCTATTGCGCTCCCCCCTGACTAGTGCTATACAGCCAGTACAGGCCTGTCCCTATAGCACCCCGTCCATACCAATGCTTCTTAAGAATCTAATAATATGGAGCGGGTTCAGTGAAAGCCGCAGAGACTTCGAAATTGCGTGGGTTCCCAAATGGTCTCTTCTCTGACGGATCGTTGCTCCGCACTCGTTGAGTAGATGCCATGGGGTCTCCTCCGCTACCCCACAGAGTCTGAAGCTGCCACGGTGATTCCCAAGTGCTGTTCTAAATATTCTCACCAGATGTGGTAGGAGGTTGTCTAATCCAACCTGCATAACTGCAGGGATTATTCCGACCACACCTGCCGATTTATAGGGATGCAAGCTTTTGATTGCCCATCGGATTCTTTGCTCTGTGTCAATATCCGGGGCTTTCTTCCAGTCCTCCCTGCTTGCTCTTAGGTTGTTCACGCCCATCCCGAGTTCGTTACTGGTCACTGTGCTTCCAGGGAAGTGTGTTCTCAAGAGAAGGAGGGCTCTTTGCTCCTCGTTTTCTGTGAACTTCCCGTTCTGGTCTAACAGTGATGCCTTTATACTTTTAGCATCTTTTGCCATAGCTTTAAACAGTCTGGCAGACGCCGTAGTATTGGCTACTTCCTCGCAGAAGTTGCGGAAACTGCTGCGTTTGGCTCTTCTCACCTCTGTGTTGTACGCTGTGAGAGCTTCTCTGTATTGTTGATAGATGCCCCTCCTCTTGGTGGAGAATTTCCTCACTTGCCTTCGAAGGGCTGACAGCTTTTCGCTCCACCAAGGAGCTTCATTGTTTCCTTTGGGAGAGCTTACCGGGCAACTCGACTCATATGCATCAGAGATTGCCCTATTCACTTCGTCAGTTGCACATTCCAGCTCTTGTGGACATTTGGCCACTCTTTGTACTGAGATGTGCTCTAAATTGGACCTCAAATTGGTTTTGAAAACTTCCCAATTTGTCCTTCTAGGATTTCTAATAGTTTTAACCTCCTCTACAAGCCCTCCCAATTCGAATAGGATAATCCTATGATCCGATAGAGATGGCTCTAAATTGGACCTCAAATTGGTTTTGAAAACTTCCCAATTTGTCCTTCTAGGATTTCTAATAGTTTTAACCTCCTCTACAAGCCCTCCCAATTCGAATAGGATAATCCTATGATCCGATAGAGATGGCTCGGAGAAGACCCTCCACCTATTAAGTACTCGACTCACTGTTGGCGTTCCGAAGGTGATATCAAGTACTTCTTCCCTAACCGTAGTTACAAAAGTTGGTACCCTGCCTACATTGTATATATCTAGGTTTTTCTTCACCAGAAACTCTAAAAGGTACTCACCCCTCTTATTTGTGTCGGTGCTCCCCCACTCTTCGTTGTGTGCATTAGCATCACATCCAATCAGTAGAGGTGTTCTGTGCCTTCGGCAGTGATCGACCAGTTTTTGTACCTCCGGAGGCGGGATTCGGGACTATCACTATATTCCGGTTGTTGCCGTCTATATTAAACTGGTACTGGACTGCTACTAGGTCCCGGGTTATGAATTCTGAAAGAGATAGATGGTTAATACTATTTCTTATGATGATGCAGGTCCGAGGGGCCTCATGTCCCATGTCGTAGATTACCTTTGCATCTCTGCTAGACAGACCTCCGATCTGTCCCCTGTAGCACCAGGGTTCTTGGACCTGCACAAGCCCTAGGTCTGGACGGGTGAACATTCTCATTGCCACTGCTGCTGACCCTTTGGCCTTGTGGATGTTGACCTGGGCTATTTTTGTGCCGGCCAATCCTTCTATAGAACTGGAGGAGGCGATTGCCCCTCTCCCGCTTCTAACTCGTGGTGCTGGATTTCGTCCAGTAGCTCGTCTTCCTCTAGGAGTCGGGCCTCCAAATCCTCAAGTGAGATGCTCTGTTGGGGAAGTGCAGCGAGTCCTCCATAGTGGAGACTTCATTTGTTCTCTCGCAGCGCATGCTGCCTACTGGTTGAGGGCCTCATCTCGAGTTGGCGGGACTGCTGTCCCTACACCGCTCTATTTGAGTGTGCCACTCACCTCCCTTCGTTGGCCTTGGGCTCAAGCCCTACTACTACCACCACCAGGCCTACTTCGCTGATCAGAGTAGGGCTTCTGCTCCACCCGAAACACTGCTTTGCTGGTGCTGGGTCTCGGCTCAGGTTTACGGGTCGGATGCCCCAGTTTCCCCTTTGCCAAGAAGCCCCCACCACTGCCCCTCGTTGGCCTGGTGTCTAAGCCCTCTCGACCAAGTCTGGGTTTTACGCAGGGTTCGTTGTGAAGCATTTGCTCCACCAGATCCGCTGCATTTGACGCGGGCATGCCCTGGGCCGTTTTAAGAATATTTTTATTAATTTTCTCCATAGAAATCTCACGAGTAATGAGGAATTGTAGTCCTCCAGGCAAGAGCCTCTTGCACCGTTTGGGATATCACGGTTACCCCTGGCTACCAACAAGTCCACTGGGCACGGGTCGCAATACACCACTGGATTAGGGGTTTCTTCTGTGGTAATGCCCCACAGCATATCCAGTAAATAAATATACCTATAAATATAAACATAACTATAACTTAGTTTTTACCTATACAACTCGGCTTAGTTTGTCGCGATTGATCGCTTTATCTAATGTAGTCCACCAAAAAACCACACTGTATAGTAGAATAGGTCTGACTACTGCTGTGTACAGTTGAAGACCCTATTTACTTACTATGGCTTTTTTGCTTGAGAAGAGTGCTACTGTGTGGCTTTACGGACTCTTTCTTGTATGTTAGGTTTCCAGCTCAGCTTCCTTTTCAGAATAAGACCAAGATATTTGGCTTTATCGGAGAAAGTCAGGCTTGTGCCCTTGATGGACGGAGGGTTGACGAGTGGGATTTTGTACTTCCTCGTAAAGAGGACAAGTTTGGTTTTTTGGGGGTTTACCCCTAGACCACAATGATCGTATCAGCTTATTTAGAGCATTCTGCAGAAGTTCTTTCAAGGTGTTTGGGTGCTTTCCTGAGACGGCTGTGGCAACGTCGTCCGCATAGGCGATATCTCCGCAGCCCTCCTCCCTCAGGCTAACCAGCAGCTCATTCACCACCAGATTCCAAAGAGGTGGAGACAGGACTCCTCCTTGCGGGGTACGACAAACCAAGTCTTGAATTTATGATCCTACTGGTGAGTAGAAGATCAATCAGTTCACCCAGTGAGTCGTTCAACCCCAAAGTCGACAGCGCATCCGTGATAGCATATGTTTTGACGTTGTTAAAAGCGCTTTCGATGTCCAGGAAAACCACCCTTGTGATGAAGGGAGTTTTTAACCCTTTCAGACCTGAACTTTTGGTTAAGGATGTAGACAAAAGTTTTATATCTTTTTTAGCTAATTTTTGGTTGTAGAATCGAAATCTGCAATCAAAATTTAAATCCGGCTACCCCTAGCTGAGATAGGGGTTGGCAACATATGGTGCCAATTGGACCATGTGGTTGTAATTAATTTTATAATAACATATAATGATTTTTTAGTATTTTTATATTTATTATTACTTTTTATTAGTTTTAAATAATAAAATACATAAATAAGTTAAATTATAAATGGAAATTGCACTTCGTACAAAGTTTTCGGATCTTGTCCTGATAAATAAAATATTATAATTAAAATAAAATAGAATACAATATAACCAAATAGAATAAAATAAACAATATAAATAAATTCAGTAGTCTTAGATTTACTGAATATATTATAAAATGTATTTTTACCATTCAAACGGACATTGCACTTGATACTAAGTATACGAGATCTTGCTATCATAACTAAAATATAAATAAAATAATAAAAAAAACACAAATAAATTCAGTCATATGCTATCAATACTTTTACCAATATCTTTTCTACTTTGTGTGAAAAAAGGTAAAACATTTATTTCTGCCATTCAAACATAAATGGACCTTGCACTTGGTACAAAGTATTCTTGATCTTGCTGTGCATCCTGGTCGTTTACATCTAATTGCTGAATGCGATTCTTCAAACTTTGGAAGATGGTTAAAACCATCAAACCGAACATCTAACACTGGCCTCACTTCATGGATGCGTCGGTCGTTTTCATGAGTAAAATCTAAGTAATCAGCTCTCCGCTTTTTATTACTGACTTGAATTTAAGTTAGGCTGTGGGCAAGATTCATTTTAAAATCGATTTCACATTGCTTTTTGTATTCTAAATAACTGGCGCAAACTGCAAAGTCGATAAAATGTGTAATAATACGTAGTGTCTATTTTTTAGATTTTATAAAGATCCTATAGTACCTCATGTACTGATCAAAAAGATCTACTCCTCCCATTCCTCCGTTGTAGTTTTTCACTATTGATGGTTGTTGACTTTCTACTACTTTTTGACTTTTTTATCCCACCGTTTAACCTCTTCTGTTTTACCAATCCCACAAAAGTTGGAAGCCAAATGCACAGCCCTATTATCCTGCCACTTCACCAAAACGATATTGCCATCTCGATTCGTTATTTCCTCCGAACTTCCTCTTCCTTGTCTCTTCATCATTGCATCAGAACTGAACTGAGGATTTTGAAACCGATTCGCTCTTATTGTTCCAGCGGCATTTATTTGCTTCTGTGTCAGAACTTCAAATAATTGATAGGTCGAACAGTAATTGTCGAAGTATAATGTATGTCCTATAGATTTAAGGCGGTTCATTAAATGGACCACCACTGCAGAACCCAGTCCTAATCTTGCACGATCAAAACTTGATATTTCAGTTTGGATCCCCTGACACATCACAAAATCAAATGGATATCCTGATTTGCCACATAACAAGAACACTTTTATACCCCAAGGACACGGCTTGCCTTTTATGTACTGTTTGATGTTTAATTTTCCCTTAAACGGTATGATTTGTTCGTCTACACATAGTGACTCTCCTACTGGATACTCCAAACATCGTCGGCGAACACATTCAATCAAAGGCCGTACTTTTACAAATTTATCTTTGCAATTACATGAATGTTAGATCTTAACCAGAAAAATCTATCCCTCGTCATTACTGATGATATAGAGCTAACGTCTAATTCGTGACTCCAGTACATTCGGCATTTTGGTACTTTTATTAGGCCCATTAATAAGTGAATGCCAAAAAACTTCATTATTTCATCTGGTGTTGTATGTTTGAATGAACATTGACCTTTTTGAATGGCATACATATTTGTAAACTGTGCAATTTGTTCATACATTTCGCTAGAAATATATTTTTTGAATATTTGAAATGGAGTAAGAAAGTCTACAGAAGCAGGAATATGATCTGGTGCTGTAAATGCAATTTGTGTTGGCTGAAATGGTCGTCGCCTCCATGTAATGTCTTTTTTTTTCGGTTATTTCGTAATTGCTTTGTTCATCGACAAACTCGATTCCATCAATAGGTAATTGATTGCCATTAAATTCACATCCTGAGTCCATCAAATCCATATCATTGTGCTCTATTGCAGTTTCTTTGTCATTAACACTTACTACATCTAAAACATTATGACTTTTACATTGCGGGATTTCTTCAATGTCACTATCTACATTTTCTTCTAATTCAAAATCGGAATCATCCGCCATAATTAGATCTGCTGCTTCCTGTGGAGTGTAATATTTCGTTCATCTCGACATTTTCCTACAAATTGAAGTGTTACTTTTGCAACCGTTCAGTTGATTTGGCAACAAACGTGTACATGTCAACATATGTTGCCGTTACACTTGAGTGTATTTGTCCACATTTGTTGCCATTATAAAAAAACATTTTTTATGCTATTAAATAATTATATAGGTTAAAATTTTTATAGAAATATAATTATAATTAACCAATAACACTAAATATACTTAATTTTCTTAAAAAAAATAATTCTTATTAGATAAATAACTTACGGCTGTGCACGGAATATTTTTTCACGAACTATCTAACACAAATCACAAAATTAAACTGTCGTTATTTATATTTGGCGGGAAATTTTGACAAGTAAATGATGTTGAATAATAAAGAAAGAGACAAATCTATAATAATAGGGAAAAAATTTAATATTATAGCTCTAAATGGTCAATTTATTTCATGGCAACATATGTTGCCATACGGTCTCAAAGGGTTAAAGGAAAGTACTAGCTGTTTCTACAGATTTGCCCTTGCAGTACACGTGTTGATCGACGGACAGAAGTATTTTGTCAATAATAGTACGAAGGTGGATTTCGATCAGTCTTTCTAATGTTTTTAAAAGGAATGACGAAAGGCTAATGGGTCTGAGGTCTTTTGGACTGACGTATGAACATTTACCTGCTTTTGGAATGAAGACCACTTTCACTTCTCTCCATATGACTGGAAGTCCTTTGCAGTTCGGCTGGAATTATGCCGTCTGGTCCTGCAGTTTTATATGGTTTGAAGCTATGTAGTGCCCAAAGCAATTTGCCCTTATCAATTATATCTCGAGAGATGGTATTAGGTAGTATGAGAGCTGTTTCGGAAATGGGTATCTAGAAGCAGATTTAGCGATTCTTCGCTAGAAATAGTCCACGAGCCATCAGCTTTTTTCAGACAGCTAGGCATTATTGCATTAGTTGAGAGGATTTTCCTAGGGATCTAGGTTCACCTTTGTCTGTATACCTTTGTCTGCCACATATAGCGGATAGTAATTAGGAGTCCTTAGTTCACAAACTCTTTAATAGCCGCTCTGCGCTTGTCGGCAGTGGATAAACCACCACCCACCATTCCAGGTGCCCTTCCGGTAGCCAGCGATTGCACCGTGCTACCGTCCGTTATAGAAGAAGAACCGGTATTTAAAAAACTGGGCCCCCAGCCAGGCTGATTATCACCACGGGTCGTATGACACCTTAATCCAGTCCAGGGGGTAAGGACGGAGATGTGGATAGTAGATGAAGGAGATGGTAGGAGGAATTAGGAAAGATGGTACAATAGTACGAGTTCCCTTTAGTTTCAACCCAACCTAACTATACTATACTTTCTTTTACTATGTAAAAGAAAGTAAAATTAGGGAGCTCCCTGACCAGTTTTCGACCCATTCCAAAATATGGCGGTTCTTACATTGACGGAGTATTTATCAGGACGAGAGGTAAGGAACAAGTCAAGAGTGTTTGCGGAATGATTTGTAATGTCAGGTATTCGTGTAGGCTCATTTACAAGCTGAGTAAAGTGATTAATAACTGAACACACCTTCCTTCTGGTGTTGTTTTCCCAGAATGGCAAAGCCACCCAGAATTGTGTACATTGAAATCGTCCGCAATAACGATTTCATTTTTACGATGTGTCCTTGTGTATCTCCTGTGACAACACTTTCTATAAAAATTTAAAAGTGAAAAGTTGTTGACTGTCGCGTTTCCACACTGCATGATGCGAAAGATAGTAGCTGTCGAATTCATTTTTTAGGACTCAACTTCAAGTTCATATGGCCTAAAGTTATAAGGCAGTGGCTTAGGATTCACCGAGATTTGGTACTCCTGACTTGAAAGAAAGACGAACTATGTACTTTCCATTCTTGTCTCTCCTTGTATTTTCTTTGAAGAATGTGTCGTCTTCCTCCGCTACCTTTAGTTAGTTCGCTATCGCTCTTAACATTTTCTATTACCCAGAACTTCGTTAGTTCTTCCGTTAAGTTCTAGTGGCGACGAGACCATTTATGCTATGCTTGTTGCTTTTCATCTACTTTAGAAATCCGGATAGGATCCATCCGAATTTTGGTTGTTGTGCGACGACTGATGGCGCCTGTGCTTTGATCATCCCATTGACGATTATTTCTCCGAATACATTTTTTATATTGCGGGTTTGCCAATGCTACCTTGTATACGAGTTCGATGTTGTACCTCAAATCAAATTCGGATAGATATCTCATCAATGTTCTCATGATTAGCGCTTCTACATACAAAGAATAGCTTGAATTGAATCTTGGAGTTAAAGGGAGTATTGTCTTGTGTTTGATTTTGCTGTCTTCGCATTCTCCCATTCCGATGACGGTGCATGTATGCATTTGCTAGAAGGACCTCGTGGTCGTTGATTCTTTGTCGATCTTTTATCGATTGAACCTTTCGTTTATAGTGGTTGGTAGTAGATGCAACCTTTTCAGTAAAAAACTCGTGAAGTAATGTGTTGTGTTTTCTCTTCCGTTATTACAATACTATTTTTCTAGGGCAATGTGCTAGCTGATGTTTTGCGCCCAAACTTTTCTTGGAATTTAATTTTTTTCATTTTTAATTCGTTGACGTATTCATGAAGAACTACTGGGAATAATAAATTGGATGGATACAATTGCATATTCTTTACTCTCTTTGGTGTAATGTTTGTTGAGTTCACCCGGGTATGGCTGATAACTGGCTGTATTCGCCTGGCAGGGCTCTAGCTCCTGGAACCTTTTTTTTATAATGTACACATGCTCACACGTTAGTAAATTAGGGAGAGGAAAAGATGAGATGTTTATTAGCGGTTCGTGTATATTATATTATAATAATTTGTCTTAAATATCTTGAGATTTACGCGACATCTACATAATATTAGAAAACTTAATTGAAAATTTAAATGTGAGCGAATTCATGAAAAATATGACATTGGATGTTTTAGTTAGTCACCGCATTATTTTTGCCAAATGGGCGCTTTTTTAATAAACTTTTGAGTTTTATAAGTAAATTCTTTATCGAAGTTATTGAAAAATAATAAATGATTTTATTTTCTATTCATTTTATATGATTTTATTCACGCGCGTTTTCGACCCTCAACTTGTGAGTCAATATTTTATTGTAAGTTAAACTACTTTATCAATTCTGGGATATGGCGAATAGGGTCTGAAATGTTGGGAACTAAGCCGTTTCTCTAGCGATTTGTATGAAATTCGGAATGCAGGACTAAGGTTCGACTATAAGACTTGTTCCTATGGAAATTTTGGAATATGATCAATTGGGTCTGGAATTTTGGGAGCTAAGTCATTTCTCAAGCGATTTGTATGAAATTCGGTATGTAGGACTACGATTCGACTATAAAACTTGTTCCTATGGAAATTCTGGGATATGGCCAATGCGGTCTGGTTTTATAATGTACACATGCTCAAGGGATTTGCACCCTGATAATACAAAGCACAGAGTGGGCCTTAGTAAATTAGGGAGAGCAAAAGATGAGATTTCTATGCACACATGTCTTAAATGACTGCAGATCATACAGATGTGTAAACACAGAGTCGGACAATTTATTCCACATAACTATTGTGCGGCTAAAGAAGGAACCCCTGAATTGGTTAGTACGTCCAAAGATAGGCCTAATGATAGTCCCGTGGGCTCGAGTTGTGGGACGGGTATTACGGATGGGTTGGATGGTGTATTTTGTACCCACGTACCGAGTATTGGAAGTTTTTCAGTTTCTTTGATGCAGGATCCATTAATGGCTAAGGGTGGGGGTTTAGATTACATTTTTAGGACAGAAGAAATCATTGGGTTTTGGAAGTGTAAAACTCTACTCTATTGTGTATTCCTCACCTTGCTATGATCTCAAGATCAGAATTTAACGTACTTAACATACGTTGTTGTTCAAGTTCCACTTGTGAAGAAGACGGGCGAACTCGTATGAAGAGCTAAGAGTGCTGTCGTCAGCGAAAAAATGAATTGGATTAGAAGTAGCAGATAGGAGATCATTAATGAAAATGAGAAAGAACTTCGAAAACCGTACTGCTGGTCGCTAAGAATTTCACGTGATTTTAGGTATTGCATAAGCTTACGATTGATCAGCGTTTCCATTTCCAAACGCCGGTGTTCCTCAAGGCTCTGTTTTATCTCCGACACTTTTTCTGATTTTCATTAATGATCTCCTATCCACCACCTCCAATCCAATCCATTCTTTCGCCATGATGACAGTACTCTTAGCTTTTCATATGACTTCACACTTTCTGCACGTCCCTCTTCGTTACAAGTAGAACTTGAACAACAACGTATGTAAGGGACGTTAAATTCTGACCTTTACAGCATAACAAGGTGTGGACTACACAATAGAGTTGAATTTAATGCTTCTAAAACCCAATGATGTCTTCTGTCTTCTAAGCGTAATTTAAACCCCCAACCTTTATCCATGAATGGATCTTGCATCAAAGAAACTGAAAAGCTCTCAATTCTCGGTATGTGCGTCAACAACAAGCTTCGTTGGAACGACCACATATTTGCCATCGCCAAAAATGCTGCGAGAGGTTTAGGTTTCCTAAAATGGTGCAAGATGTACTTCACTCCTTCAGATCTGGCTACTATTTACAAGGCGTATATTCGCCCTAAACTTGAATACAACTGTATTGTCTGGGCAGGTGGCCCCAAGACCACATTGCATCTACTAGACAGAGTTCAGAACCGAGCGTTAAAACTTATTGGTTACGTACATATCGCGAAAACAATCAAATCGCTTGAACATCGTAGGCATGTTTCCTGCCTGTCACTGTTTTATCGCTTTTTCTACAAGCGGTGTTCAAAAGAAATATCCAGATGCATCTCGCCTATTCTCCAACCCATCCGTAATACCCGTGCCTCAACTCGAGCTCACGGGTCCACCATTAAGCCTATCTTCGGACGTACTAACCAATTCAGAGACTCCTTCTTTAGCCGCACGATAGTTATGTGGAATTATTTGCCTGATTCTGTGTTTCCGCATTTTTATGATCTGCAGTCGTTTAAGACACGCGTGCATAGACATCTCATCCTTTCCTCTCCCTACGTACGTACGTCTATTAGAAAATTCTTAATGGATCTTTGTGGATCAGTGATTTTGGTTCCGTAATGAATTTTTTTGCAGGCGATGTTATTAGCCTTGCGCCAATCTTTCTTTGAAGGTACTACCACAATCATTTAGTTTTTATCGGCGGCCACCACTTGGAGGTTATATAGTACATAAATGCTACGTCTTATTTCCATATTTTGCTGATGGCTTACCACCGATTAACCTTAATTAAAAAAATATGATAAAGGACCAGAAGCAGTTTTTTATGAAAACAAGATGATTGGCTACATTACAAAAGATAAGCGCAATGTTATATTTGATATCTTTCTTGCTTTATTATTGCAGAAAAAACGGCTTAGTTTAGTTACACCTAATTTAGATGTAGACGGCTTACGAGGTCATCATATCAGTTTAATTTCTCAAGGACCCTCAAGCTTACCTGACTGTCCACAAGCTTCATCTGGCAATTCTCGACCACATACACCAGGATCAAATCATGGAACTCTTAAATCAAGCAGTTCTTCAATTGATCGAAGTACCACACCATCTTCGTCATCCGATGAAAGATCAGCTTCAAAATCTAGCATTGTGGAGTTATCGAAATCTTCCTTGACTCGTCAGGCGGTAGATCGAACCAATGACGAAGTTTATGTTGCCACTACGAACGTTGTGAAGGCAATAATGACACTATCACAAGGTGTAGAAAAGGCTAGTGCGATCGATTATTTAGAACTAGTCAAAAATGTCGGAATTGAGCTAAGAAATCTTCTGGCATCCGTAGATAATCTATCTTGCGTTTTTCCTCCACAAACACACAAGTGAGTAAACGACATATGAGTTTTTTTAATGCTATATTATATAAAAAATATTTTTTTTAATTTTTTATTCCAGAGAAGTCGAGATGGCTCACAAAGTTCTATCTAAAGATATGCACGAATTGGTTTCAGCGATGCGGCTTGCCCAACAATATAGCGAAACAACTTTAAATGTTGAGTACAGAAAGTATGTTTATTTTTTAAATTCGCTCGCATACAAATATTTTACAAAGTTTGCCCTATTTTCTTCAAATTTTATACACATGTGTATCTCCAATGGACAACACTTTTTAGAAAAATTTTGGAGAACCCGGGCCCGGGGTCCTGAGGCCCCATACAAACTTTTTAAAAAAAATTTACCCGATTTTCTTAAAATTTTATATACATGTGTATCTCCGATGGACAACACTTTTTGTCAAACTTTTTGAGACCCAGGGCCCGGGGTGACAACAGTTTTTGTAAAAATTTTGAAGTAAAGGGGTTCTAATATTAATCATTTACCAAATTAACCCGATTCAAACTTTGCACACAGATGTATCTCCTTTTAGTTATTTACATGAAAATTTTTAATTTTTATAAGTTGTTTTTTTTTTTAATTCTCTATATGACCTTCGCGTGCCCGTGTGTTTGTTTATTTGTCGTGGAATCTTGCGATCAATTTTCCCACTTCCCAAAGCCCGATTTTATTGAAACTTGGCAAAAATGTTTACTTCCAGTAACAACACTTTCTTTTAAAATTTAGGGGCCCTCGGGCTCGCATACAAATATTTTAACCCGATTCAAACTTTGCACACAGATGTATCTCCTTTTAGTTATTTGCATGAAAATTTTTAATTTTTATAAGTTGTTTTTTTTTTTAAATTCTCTATATGACCTTCGCGTGCCCGTGTGTTTGTTTATTTGTCGTGGAATCTTGCGATCAATTTTCCCACTTCCCAAAGCCCGATTTTATTGAAACTTGGCAAAAATGTTTACTTCCAGTAACAACACTTTCTTTTAAAATTTAGGGGCCCTCGGGCTCGCATACAAATATTTTAACCCGATTCAAACTTTGCACACAGATGTATCTCCTCTTAGTTATTTACATGAAAATTTTTAATTTTTATAAGTTGTTTTTTTTTTTAAATTCTCTATATGACCTTCGCGTGCCCGTGTGTTTGTTTATTTGTCGTGGAATCTTGCGATCAATTTTCCCACTTCCCAAAGCCCGATTTTATTGAAACTTGGCAAAAATGTTTACTTCCAGTAACAACACTTTCTTTTAAAATTTAGGGGCTCTCGGGCTCGCATACAAATATTTTAAAAAAAGTTCCTGATTCCCTCCCATATAAATTTTTCTGAAAATAAACCCGATTTTTTAAAATTTCTGTAAAAAATTTTAGGACTTAGGAGGTGCTCCGATATAATTTTTTTTTAAAAAGTAACCCGATGTTATTCAAGCGCAAAGCTTGTGTATCGCCGATTAAAGAATTTACATGAACAATTTTAATTTTGTTTTTTTTTGCGTTTTGCTTACTTGAGTAAGACCAAATATACCTGTTGGACATTTTTAAGGGAAATATATAATAAGTGTGAGTAAGTACATATTTTCCAAAACAGAGCCATAAAATAAAGGAGAAATTCTGGAACGAATGCATTTCCAAACCTTCCATGGATTTTTCAACAAGACAACACCTTTACATACACTTCCTAGTTAGCTAGAAGCTGGAATCAGTCGGAAAACGTGGGATTTTTGTCATAGCTGCCCTATCCTATCTCGAAAAGTTTATGAAGCAGGTGGACTATTTGAAGATAACGAGGCCTTAATCAAAGCTATTCGCGATGCTTGAGACGAGATTTGGCTTGATTATTATAAAAAACCATTATCAATTCTTACCCGTCTTATAGAGCTAATGTTATGAGGTTTTTCAAGTTAGGAAAATTTCGATAGATTTTATTAATTAGTTCTTTAATTTTATGATTTTTGAAAATATGTACTCACTCACAGATAGCAAATATTTCTGGGTAAAAAACTTGCACATGTATACATCGCGAGAAGCGGAATCGGGTTAAAATGTGATATAGATCCTACCTCAAAAACATAATTTGACGATAATAACCAAAAAATACCATGTAAAAATAAAAGTATTGTTATTATTATTATTTATTTATTATTTATTACCTATTTAATGAACTTTTTATTCATGATTTTACGGAATATAAATTTTCGTTTTAAAAATCGTGCAACACATGGCCGCATGGAAATGGCCGCACTGAAGTAGATTTCCTTTGCAAAAGAGGAAATATAAAAGTAATTTTATTCACAACAAATAGAAAAACAATAAAGTTAACTGGATAAGAAAAGTAGACGTAGTATTTTTACATCGTATTTTGTACTAGTAATAAAGAAAATATAAATATTTTACTTTTTATAAGTTAAGGACCTATATCAAAACCAATCCAAAAATGGTTGTAATCAAGGATTCGCAGTATGAATAAATTTATTATCTCATAATTTGTATTTAAAAAAAACTGTGTTTAATCAAGGATATGATAAATTCATTTTCTTATAATTTTTATTTGAAAAAAAAAAAAATTAGTCAACCCTAACATTAAACATCTAAATTACAAATAAATCCGATTCTTAAAACTAGCCGCACCATTCATAACATGTAGTATTTCTGTACTGCTTATAACCAAAAATCAACTAAAGCAAAAATCAACAGTTGTTCACACAGTTAAAAAAATGATTAGTGCACTTTGTTGTATTGTGACATTTATGTTTTGAGTATCAGTGCACTGAGAGTTAGTCGACTTGAAACTTTCTCCCGCTTCGCATTGCACTCGTACAAGCCATTGTAATAAACTTAAGAATTAATATAAGAAATAAATTCTACATATAGTTGTAAATTACGTCGTGCTCACAATAATTGAATAACACAACAATTGGTGACGGGGATGCCTGAATCGGAAAAAGTAATGGATTTGTTTCCTAAACTGCTCGAAAAACAACAGGAGTTGATATCTAGTAGTATTTTTTGATAAAGTTTTGCAGAGTTGATTTGTAACAAAAGTAATCGGTACCGGTATATACCAACGTTTCAGTGTTTCCACCGTTTGATAGGCGAAAGCAATCGTGGAAATATTTTGTAGACCAACATCAGCCAACCAACATTTTCAAGCTTATAATGTTGTAACTAATGAACATAAGAAGGCTTTTTTAAATTCTCTATATAAACTTCGCGTGCCCATGGCTGGCTGGTTGGTCAGATCTTGTGATCAATTTTTAACCCACTTCCTAAAGCCCGATTTTATTCAAACTTTGTGCACATATGTGTCCTACGACAACACCTATTCAAATTTGAGGCCTTTGGGCCTAGGGGTCCTGGGGCTCCCATACAAATATTTTAAATAAAAAATGTACCCGATTTTCTTCAACTTTTGAATCAACACAGAAATCTGTTTTGGCGATTAAATGTGACAGCGCAATGCAAGTTCATCAGGTGCGGCCAACAGGTAGAAATAAAAAATTTCACGCTCTCGAGGTCGATCGCATTCGCGAAACAGAATGGGTAGCGATGAAAGGGGCAATAGAGATAATATCAGAGAAGTCAAGAATTCTTGTCCAGGTTGTGAGATTCGAAATAATTATGTTCAATGCCCAATGCCCAATGCGTGATGCTATTTGACGAATATGCAGTAAAAAGGGACACATTTTATCGGTATGTCGGTTGCGAAGAGAAAAATCAGGCAGGCAGTGCGAAGGAATTGAACAAATTCAAACCCTACGAATTCAAAAGGTACAAGCTTTAAGCAAAAAGAAGTAACGCGACATGCTGAAAATTTTATGGTACAGTTGATGGTAAATGGTACTTTGTCAGATTTTCAGCTGGATACAGGAGCGACATGTTCTATGATTGGGTTAAGATCCTATGCTAACTTCATCAGCCTAAGTGGCTCTACAACCGGTGTCCGGCCCTGGCCTCCCGCAAAAATTCTCTCCACCGGTCCCGATTTCGAGCCGATGTCATCCAGTTTGACATCTCTAAACTTTGGGCATCCTGGTCTACGCCATTCTTCCAGCATAGGCTTGGCCGGCCTCGCTGTCGTGTTCCATAAATCCTCCGCAAATGACTCTCCGAGCAGGATCATCTTCGCTTATGCGAGCTAGCTGTCCTGCCCCCCGGAGCCTGACGAGCTTAATTCTCTTCACGATGTCTACATCGCGGTAACGCTCGTAGATCTCATCATTATAGAGTCTCCGGAATCGTCCTTCCTCACATACGGGCCAACAATTCTCTCGAACGCGGCTAAGAGGTCAGAATGCTTTTTGCTAAACACCCAAGTCTCGGATCCATATGTAAGTACTGGTAGGAGCATTGTCTTATATACCAGCAGCTTGGATGTTATGGTTAAATTCCTGGAATTCCTGGCCAGTCCATACCCTTGTCGGATCCCGTTATAGATGTTGAATGGGCTTGATAGTGATCCGGATATTTTTACTTGGCTTATAACATTGGTCATGGTCAACCTTCATAGTCTTGTCAGTTTATTTGGGATGCCGAATTCTCTCATGGCTTTATAAAGCTCTACTCTGGCTGTGCTATCATAGGCGGCTTTAAAGTCTTTGAAAATATAGTGTAGTGAGTTTTGAAACTCTAGACATTTTTGCATCACCTGCCTAAGGGCGTAAATCTGATCAGTTGTTGATTTGCCTGGGATGAAGCCACACAGGTATGGACCAATGATATGGGGCTATCCTTTCTTGAAGGATAGAGGAGAAAATCTTATACGCGGTTGTCAACAACGTTATACCACGATAATTACTGCAGGTTGTGATATCTCCTTTCTTATGTATGGGGTACAGGTTGCCTTTTCGCCAGTCTTCTGGCATCGCTTCTTCCTCCCATACTTGTACTATTAGTTCATGAATTGCTTGATGTATTGCGGGGTCTCCTGTTTTAATCAGCTCCGCTGGGATGCCATCAGATCCCGGGGCTTTATTATTTTTGAGCCGATTTATCGCTCTGCTATCTTGGTCTATGCTCCAAGGCTGCTTTCTTTCGCCGGTGAACTGTTTTTTCATATCTTCTGAGCTCTTTATATTCACCTTTGCGTGCCCGCGTTCTATGAGATTGTTGCATTGCTCGGTACGCAACATTCTTACGTTCAGTCGCTAGCTTAGATTCGGCATCGAACCAGTGTAACGAGGTTTTCCCAGGTAAATTTGTGGATATTTTTACACGCAAACCTTGTACTCGCAACGACCAAATTATTGCTTGCTGCCACCTCTATGACTTGTTGTCCATTGTCATTAGTGTTCTCGTATAGGCAATGGGTGCCAATGTACTGCCTGAGTACTGGCTCCCTACCTATTTTGGCATTCATATCCCCAGAATGATTTTTACGTAATACTGAGGGCAGGCATGGAGTTCCCGTTCGACTGATTTAAAGAATTCTTCTTTTTCATCATCTGGGGAATTCTTTGTAGGTGCTTGAACGTTTATGAGGCTTATGTTCTTAAATTTGCCCCGCACGCGAAGGGTTCATAGCCTTTCATTTACTGCTTTAAAGCCGATAACGGTGGGTTTCATAGTTTTGCTGACTAGCTGTAATATATGTTGTACTCTGATTTTTGTAAGACACCATTCCCCGTCCACCACATATATTTGGACAGGGTATCGGCTAGCTGCTGTGCAGCTCGAGCTCTATACAGTGAGCGTACGTTCCATAAGAAAATTCTTAAATCGTGTTGCCGTGGTCGTCGTCGTTCATCAGTGTATCCGAGGCTAATTTGGGGTTCCGTAATATGTTTTTTTACGGACGAGGTTATTGGCCTCGCGCCAACCCTACTTTGAAGACACTAGCCCGATAATTTCGCTTTTCCTGTACTGGAAGAAAATTACCACCGTGGTTTGATCGCACTTCCACCAATCAGAGATAGTTGTGGCCACATGCATTGCTGAAGCATTCTGTGTTATTCGCCCTACTCTGTTGATGGCTGAATTGAGTGAGCTAAATTGTTCGGAATCCGCTACAATTCTCCGAACGTACTTAAACTATACAGTGACTAAAAAAGGAGGCGTAGATGTAGTGGTGATGTTTCAAGGGCATGATCATAATCTACATCTACTAGTGATTGACACATACGAAGAAGAAAATATTCTCGGCATGGACTGGTTTGATGTTCTGGGATTTAAAGTGAGTTGTTTTGATCGTATTTAATATACTGAAGCTTCCGATAAAATTACATTAAAAACCCAATTAGACGAAATACTAATCAGTTTTCTAGCGTTTTTAATAAGAACCTTGGTTGCTGTACTTTGTTTCAGGCTAAGCTTACGTGAAGCCAGATGCTTCACCAACATTTTTTAAACCCCGTCTTAACACTTCGATCATAGAGATGCTGTTAAATTTCAAATAGAAAGTCTAGTAAATTTAGTAAATAAAGTAAAGTTCTGTACCTACGAGCAGCTACAACAGTACCTAATAAAACAATTCAGGCGCTACGCGTATATGTGGTAACGGTAAATCCACATTTGGAAGTTGATAGGTATCCGCTTCCAAGGGCAGAGGAGATTTTCTATAAGCTCCAAGGTGGTGAGTTATTCACAAAGATAGAACTAAGTGATGTATATATTCAAATACCCTTGGATGAAGATTCAAAAAAGTACATACTTGGTAGTAAACACGCCATTTGGCTTATACTAGTTCGAGTGGCTCCCGTTAAATAGTGGCAAGTTCTCGAGGAATATTCCAATGGAGAAAGTCATTAGTGGCATGGATCATTGTGCTGCTTATTTAGACGATTTCATTGTCACAGGTCCAAGTAATAGTGAACACATTGAGACGGTTAAGGAGTTATATGGCCTTCGGTGTAATATAAATAAATCTTCATTTTCCCAGCAGAATATTGAATATTTAGGTCATATGATAGATTCTAAGTGGTATTAAACCGTAAGATACAAAAACTGATCGATCTGAACGCCCAATTGCTCATACATCTAAAACATTAAACGCACAACAGCTGAAATATAGTCAGATTGAAAAGGAAGCTCTCGACATAATTTTCGTGGTACACTGCGTTTATGGCCGAAATTTTGAGCTTGTGGCGGATCACGAACCCCTTATATCAATTTTCAGTCCGAGTGAACAGCTCCCTACCATGGCAGCTCACAGATTGCAGCGGTAGGCAATAATCCTAATGGGATATACATATACGATAAGGTATAAGCTAACAAATGTTCATGGAAATGTTGACGGATTATCACGATTGCCAGCAGGCCCTGATGGTGAGTTTGATAAACTATGAAGATAGCTGTTTTCAAACAGTGGTAGAGCTCGATGAAGAAATTGCGAATTTTCCAATAAAGGCCACAGTGTTAGCAAAGGATACTGCTAGATATCCAGTCCTCAGAAAGGTGTTTCAAATGTTAGAAACCAGGTGGCCAGAATCTGCAAAAGCTATTAGTGAGGATTTGAAACCATTTTTCTTTAGATGTCTTGCTATAGCTCAGCAAAGAGGAGTTCTAATGGAACAATCGAACGAGTCTAGGGTTATAGTGCCAACCAAACTACGTAAAAAAGTACTTGCAATGCTACATTCTGGCCATTTGGACATCGTTAGAACCAAGCAGCTTGGTCGCCGTCACGTGCTTTAAAATAGTTCCGAGTCCTTGCCAGGAATTCACGAATTGGCCAACTTCATCGAAACCATGAGAAAGGGTACATGTTGACTTCGCTGGTGGTTTTCTGAAAAACATGTATTTAGTCTGTGTGGATGCATGCTCGAATTTTCCATTTGTCTTCTAAATGTCAAACACACCAGCCGAAGCTACGATTCATGCCTTGGAAAACATATTCGCTATGGAGGGATTGCCAGAACTGTTTGTAATGGCCCCCAGCTTATAGCGGAGAGATTTCAACGTTTTTGTTTGGAAAAGGGCATTCAATATCTTAAATCTGCTCCTTTTCATCCAGCATCAAACAAAGAAGCCGAATGGACGCTCAAGACGGCCATGAAGAAACTAAATCTTGAAGGTTATAATAAACGTAAAGCTTTACTAAATTTTCTTGAGTCTTAAAGGAACTTGCCGAATTCTACGGAGAAATCATCTGCAAGACTTACACCGTAGACAACCCAGCACACTGTTTTCACTAGCTCCCCGTGCCGTAAGACCTTTGATCCCGCCGAATAGAGAAAAATTGAATATAGGGGACGATGTATACGTAAGAAGTTTTTCCAAAGGACCTAAATGGATACCAGCGAAGACCACTGCTTTACTCGAAAGACGAATGTTCGTTGTATAAACAGATCGAGGTTTAACCAAAAGGTATCAAAACCAGATTCGCAAAGCAATGGGTCCAGCCGATTTTGAAGATGCTATCCGCTTGGCAACACTATTAAATGAGAAAATGCTGTCTCCTTACCATCATCATCTAAAGGGACACTAAAATCACCAACCGACGAACTTTCTAGACGCTCTGCTGGGAAACGGAAACCAGCCGTTCACTTTACATTCAGTAAGAAAAATCGTAATCGTCGACGCTGATTTTGTCTGATTTTTTAAACATTAGTATAGGAAATAAGGTCTACATATAGGTGTAAAGTACAGTACAGATTACATAACGAGCTAAGAAAGTGGACGTTATCGTGCGAGTAAGAAGCTTGAAGCTCAAGCCGGTAGACCAGTGCGGCAATCTAACGAGAAATGTATTATTTTTCACACGACCAAAAATTTTCTGCTATGCGCATTGCAAAACTACTGGGAAAATGTGTTCGCTGAGACGGCAGTAAAAACAATAGTATTTTTATGTTAACACACTAGTTTGGATAATGTCTACTTTCGAGGGTTTGTTATAGAGTAGGACAGTCGCTTTCGTCTATGGTCGTGCACCGTGTTGTTTAGTGCGGTGCAGTGACCTCAATAAGTGCAAGCCTTGACTTTTAGTAGTCAATTGCGTTGCGTGTCTCTCTACTTCCCACCCTCAGACCTCATGATGCTGCTGCTTGAACGTGCTGGTGTATCGTTCTGCTGTTTAGCTCCTAGCTAGACTAGCTAGACTATAGTCTTCATTCTCTCGCGAGTGTTGAAGGGGTCACAATCGTCTGAGAATAAATTGAATACAAATTGAAATTTTCTTATATCTTTATTGTTGTTTTATTTTATTACTAAAGTTTTTAACACAATACAGTAAATTACAAAACAAAGTAAACTTGATTTTAAAATTAATTATGAAGTGTGTTTTATGCAATTTGAAAATTGACAGAATAAAAGACACTAAAATACAGTGTAAAAATTGCAGTGATTTTCCATGCAAACTGTGCTAAGCTATTGGAGAAAGATATTGTGTTTTATGAAAAGAGTAAGCTGGGCCATAAGTGCAACAAGTGTCGTGATCAGCGACGGAGATCATCTGTTGCTAACGAATTTACTCTCTCAAATATCCCTATTAGCCACCCTGATCCAAAAAAGTTAAGTGATTACTGCTCTTCTTCCGCTGACGCTGCTTCTACGAACAAAGTTATTGCTCCTGCCGCTTCCAACGATTTTGGTGCAGCTAACCAGACCATTAATCTTGATATGCTCTATCATCAGATTATCATACTTCAACAGCTAAACACTGATGCTCTTTAGAACGTCAAAAAAAAAAAAAAAAAAGTAATGCCGCTCTTACTATCACGGTGAACAGCATGGAGTCTAAAATAAACGCATTAGAGCAGAGAGAAAAACGGTTTGCAGTTGACATTGTAGGTGTGCCTGAATTGTCTAATGCAAATGCTAAAGAAAAGTTCATTAAACTGATATCAGACGACGTGGGAGTGAAAATCGATCAACACGACATTGAAACCGTTTATGTGAAGAACATAAAAAGAAAGAAATAATGCCGCTACACAAGAATCGTGTGTGTTAAATTTTCTTCCCTCTAATCTAAGAAGTTAATAATGCAAAAACTACGAGAAAACAAAATCAAACTATTTGATTATAACAAGAGCCGCATATATATAAACGATTGTCTAACTGCCTATACTAGATACTGTTGCAGCAGGCAAATCAACTTAAGTTAAAGAACAAATGCAAGTATGTTTGGATTCGTGACTCATCTGTATTCATCAGAAGGAGAGAAGGCGATAAAGCTATTAAAATAAATAATTATGAGGATTTTGTTAAAAATGGTCTTGTTGTGCCGTAATACTAATTTGAATTTTTTATTTTCATGATAATTAATAACTTTAATAATTATTTACTAGATCCTCATAATAATTATACTACAAGTAGTACTTTTATACTTTTGCCCTTTTGATAATGATATAATGAATTGTTTTTGCATTGATCATCCTTACATGCAATCATACTCTGGTTTATCAGTTATACACCTAAATATTCGCAGTTTGCGTAAGAATTTTGATGTTTTTTTTGCACATCTCGCATCTCTTGATAATTTACCTGATTTTATATTCGTCTCTGAAATATGGATTTATAAATTTCAAATTTCTTCCTTCCTTTCCTTTTGCATTCCCGATTTTACATTTGCTGCTACATGCAATGATTCATATGCAGCTGGTGGTGTGGCGGTCTTTTATAGAAGTGTTTTGTGTGTGAGGTTTTAAAACCCAGTCTTAAAAGCGCGGATTTAATTTGTTTGAATTTTGATTATCAGGCTTTCATTACAGCCTTGTTGGTGTGTATAGATTGCATTTATACACTATTAATGCTTTTGTGGCGGAATTTTCTGAATTCTTTTAGGTGATTTTAACATTGACCTTTTGTCTAAATCACATGATGCTTGTTGACAGTGCTTTTACTGCCAATAGTTTTAGATCACGGTTCTTGTACCGTGACTAATTTGATGTAACTAGTGCAGTACTAGGTACACCAATATTGGAGAAATCGCAACAAAATGAAATAAACAATTTGGTAGTTTAACGATAACTGACTATTCAGTAAATTTTATTCACCTTTTATAATTAACAAATTGCTTACATAATCATAAAATAATTATTAAAGTCTAATAAACAAATTGCTTACATAGCTAAATTGTAATGTGCACGTAAATTCTATACATCAAATTCAATACAAGAAATTTCTTACTTAGGTAAATGACACGAAAGTGTGCGGAAAAGAAAACAAAAAATGGATTATTTGATGTGCTGACTGTTGCTATTGCAGCTAAGGTGATTGTACAAAAAATAAAGGAGAATAAGTGCAATGTACAATGTGCAGAAATGTTGTAATACGAAATATATTCAAGGTTATTACTATGCGGTTATTGACTTATAACTAATATGTGTTAACATCCTGCCCCCATTGAATGTAATTCAATAATCTGGTTAGGTGATGATTCTACATTATGTCCTTGTGATCCTCTTGGTGCGGGAACAGGATACTCGGCTGCTCGCTGGTTGCAAATCCGCAGTTTCCATGCTAGTATGATACATGGTGCGAGAATCATAAACAGTCCGGCTGAACTTACAATAGTATGAGGCATGTCGTTGGATGATATTTGGTAATTCTAGGTGGCTTGAATCCATTCGTGCTGATAATGTTTTTAATTTGCTCTCTTGGACAATCATTTGGATAGGATTTGTTATAGCCATTTGTTCTTGAATGGTAATGTTTGGTATGTCACTAAATCTTGTGATAGATAAGTGAATACTTTGATGATGAATGCCGTGAGCACGTAGGGTTGTTATGTCGTTCTTGGCGATACAGCTAGGTTGTAATTTCAGGATTCAGGTCGCATACCACATTTAATGAAGTTTTTGTAGTCACGGCGTATATCCATTGATTGTTGTGTAAGTATTGCGTCCAAATTGTATTGTTTTGGATTATTTTTATTTGACATGATGATAGGTTCTCCATTTTATTTAGGATATGTATTTCGGATCTACTTGTCATCGCACCACGGTGGTAAATCGAGTGCATCTGAGTGCAGAGGTGTCTTGTTTTTTCCACGATGATGCAAGAGGCTAAATCTTGCTCTGTAAGCGGGTAGTACTGGTCATGATGACGGCTAACAGCTATGAACTTCGATGAGGGTTCTATTATAACGAATGTGTTGTTTATAACTGTTGGTATCGGGAGAAGTCGATACAGTTCGAAATCCGCGGAGCTTATTAGTGGGATTTTGAATTGAATGATCACATAATTGCTTGTTATTCGGCTTTCAGTCACCATTATTCTATATAACTCAAGTATGTTGTCGATGTTGATAGTATGCGATAGGTGGGTGGTAAATGGTTTTTTATTTCGATGGCTCGTTGCTTCATTTGCTGTGGTGACATAAGTAAGTGGCTTACTCTTCCCTGATGAGTTTCTGACAAGGCGTTGGTTATTGCTGTTTGCGTTCGTTGAATGTTGGTTATAAATAATATGGTGAGTAGTGACCACGAAGTGAAGAGTTGTTGAAGCTTCAGCTGATGAGATTCATCTATGGTGTTGTTGATTCGATTGATCACTTCAGTAAATTGCTGCTGCAATGTTCTGTGCCTTTCGTCCAGAGTTTCCTGATTTTCCCTGATGATGTTAATGGTAGACTCTGTTACTGATGTAAGGTTTTTGGCAAGGGTTAATAAATAATCCTCATTGCCCTTAACCTTTTCTATGGTTTCGACATTTCTTCTGCATATTGCGAGTCCAGTACACCAAATAATGAGCTTGCCATATTGCCAATGAGATTGAATGCACCTCGTTTGCTTCTTTTAGTTTGTTTGTATTGAAGAAGCATGTCATCTTCTAGCAACTCCTGATATGTGGCCTGAATTGAATTTGTTACTCGAGTACATAGTGTTTTTTGTTGCGTATTGTCAGAAAGATGTTGCAATACTCTAGTGCTATTTTCAATTGTCCTTAGCTCCTTCCAGTATGGTTTCAAATCATAGTATGTGACTAAATTCCATGAGCGAGTTATTAACGTGGAAGTCCCAATATAGTCAAAATATATTCCCGGTCGGGACGTGAATCTGGTGGTTTCAATTTCACTTGCCGAACTTGCGGGTAACATCGTGAATGCACATGCAATAAACAATGAAACTAATGCAGATCCATAGGATAACTCTTTCTTCCGTTTGCTTGGTCTACGATCTTTAAAAGCATGATCTTGGTCAAATGAAGTTTTATCGGGAGTATCGATTTCGTTATTATAGCGTTTTAAATGATTTTTGTTTGCCATGTTCTCTTCCTCCAACGATTTTTGTATCGGAAGTGGTGCTAGTTTTTGAATAGCACGGCGAAAGACTCCAGTGGCAGTTTGAACATCCGCTACTCTAACAAGCCCATCGCTTCCTTGAACTGTGTTGATTATTCGTCCTAGTGGCCATTTGAGACTGGGTTGATCATCTTCTTTCAGTATAACCATCATTCCTGGCTCCACGTTCTGACATCTCTCCTTCCATTTATATCGATGTTGTAGTTGATTTAAGTATTCATTTGACCAACGTCGCCAAAACTCGTTCTTCACATGGGTGACGAGCTTCCATCGGCTAAGAAGTGATTATCGTTCAGGTGTTGCGAGAATATCGATGTTACTGGTGAGTGGTTCCCCAATGAGGAAATGACCCGGAGTCAGAGCGTTGAAGTCATTTGGAGATGCTGACATCGGTGTTTTCGGTCGTGAATTTAAGATAGCTTCAACTTCAATTGCAGCAGTTTCGAGTTCTTCATATGTTAACGACGCCGATGCCAATGTGTGTTGAAGAAGATGCTTTGCAGACTTCACTGCAGCTTCCCACAGCCCTCCGAAGGAAGTGTGGTGAACGTGGATGTATGAAGTTGAAGTCACATCCCTTGCTCGTACATATTGCGGTAATTCGTTCTTGTTCCTTGGTTGAATTTATGAAGTGTTTAAGTTCCATCAGTTGATTTTTGGCTCCCACAAAGTTTGTTGCATTGTCACAGTAAATGTTTTTGCAGTGACCTCGCCTTGCCATGAATCTCTTCAACGCACCAATAAATCCTTGCGAAGTGAGATCGCTTACTAGCTCTAAGTGGCAAGCCTTTGTTGCAAAGCAGCAAAAAACTGATATGTATGATTTTTGGGGTTGTTTTCCCCTGACTTTGTAATGAGTCCATATGGGTCCGCAAAAGTCGATGCCTGTATTTACAAACGGTCGTGCTGGTCGAACTCTGTCAGCAGGAATATTTCCCATTAATTGAGTTAAAAGTTTTGGTCTTGCTCTTGAACACTTGACACATCCTTGTACTATGGACCGGGAGATTGTTTTACCCTTGATCGGCCAGTATCCTTGTCTTGCGAATGCTAGTATGGCTTGTGGTCTTGCATGGTTGTTTTCTTGATGGATGTCAATCAGCATTAGTCTTGTAAAAGGATGGGAGTAAGGCAGTAACACTGGAAGCTTAGCGTTGTAGGATAAAACTGAAGATTCCAGCCGTCCGCCGACTCGGATGATCCCATTGTTATCGAGGAACGGTGTGAGACTGGAGAGTGAACTTTTCCTTGAAACCTCACTATGTGGCCTTAGGTGATTGATGTCATCTTGGAATTCTTGCTTCTTCTTGTTGAAGTTCATCACAATTTATGAATGAATTCTTAGTTCCCTTATCAACATCGATTCGACGTTTGTTGGTGTTTTTGAATCGGAGCATGTATGCTACCATTCGCTGAGCCCTTTTGAACGAGTTTCCTTGATTGATAAATCCTAGAATTTCGGAATCTGTTGATCCCTGAGTTTCAGCTGTTGCTGATAATGCGATGATGTCTTCACGTATCTCTGGTTTCTTCGCAAATTTGGGTGGCCAGAGCGTTTCTGATCCATGCAAAAATCTTGGTCCATAAAGCCAAAGGGTGTGATTTTGGAGTTGATCTGGTGCTATTCCACGTGACAAGACGTCAGCAGGGTTGTCGTTAGAGCCTACGTGTCGCCATTGCTGTGGAATCGTAAGTTCTTGTATTGTTGAAACACGATTGGCAATACAGGTGGAAAGAGTGGCTGATGATGATGCGTTTATCCAATTGAGGACAATCTCTGAATCGGACCATAAGTGTATCCTATCGCGTTGAATATCCAAATCTGTCTGCAGACGATGAGTCAGCTCAGCAGCAAGCTTAGCAGCACAAAGTTCTAAGCGAGGAATGGTAGCTTGGTGCGATATGTTTGATTTCTTTGAAGGGGCTACCCTCGACTTCGCGCAGAGTAAACGAACTATAATAATATTGTCCTTGTCTATCGATCGGACGTATGTTGCTGCTCCGTAGGCCTTCTCCGATGCATCTGCGAACACGTGAAATTGCACATCCTTGGGAACCTTGTGAGAAAACACGTGCCTTGGTATTTTGATGTTGTGAAGTGTTTTTAACCCTTATCGAAATCGAGTCCACTTCGTTTGCACCTCTTGGGGAAGTGCTGCATCCCAATCAAATTTTAATTCCCATAATTGTTGTAAGAATAATTTTGCAGTCACCACGACTGGGGCCATAAGGCCAAGAGGATCGAAGAGGTGAGCAATGTCTGAGTATGCGATTCTTTTTGTTACCTTTTCCTTTCCGACCCATGAGGTTTTAATACAAAGATCGTCAGATTTTGGTAACCATGTCAGTCCAATGGTGTTGACATGTGCTTCGATGTTATTGTTGAAGTTTAGCTCTGTTTCACGATCACTGATTGGTATGGTTTGAACTAGTGACTGGTGATTTGCACACCATTTTCGAAGCTTACACCCTGCACTTTGCAGCAATTTTTGTAATTCTGTTTGTGTTTCAAGAGCTTTACTCATGCTGTCGGATCCTGTCATCACATCGTCTACATACGTATTTCTCTGCATAGCTCTTGACGCTAACGGGAATTGGCCCTGATTATCTTCTGCCAATCGCTGAAGGCATTTTAGAGCGAGATATGGGGCAGATGTTGTACCGTAGGTTACTGTGTTCAGTCTGAAACATTTAAGAGCATCGTTGGGACTGTTTCTCCACCATATTAGTTGATATTTTGTATCTTCGTTGTGCATTTGTATCTGTCGATACATCTTCTCTATGTCTGCAGTAAACACGTATCTGGGCATGCGAAATCTTAGTAGAATCGAGAAAACGTCATCTTGTCGATAATATGTCATTTAGTGAGACGTTGGATGATGTTTTTGCTGATCCATCAAAAACTACCCTGAGCTTAGTTGTAGTACTGTCAGCCTTTGTTACACAGTGATGTGGCAAAAAGTAGTAAGGTCTTTTCAACTGGTGAAAGTTAACTTCTTCCATGTGGCCAAGTTGTTGGTATTCTTGCATGAACTCGACATATTGTATCTTAAGTTCCTTCGAATTAGCAAGTCTGCGTTCAAGTGACATAAATCGTTGGAAAGCTACATCTTTTGATTCGCCCTCGTCCTTAAATGGTAGCCTTACAATAAATCTTCCTTCGTGACTTCTTGAAAGTGTGTCGTTAAAATTGATCTCACATTGTTTTTCGGACGCTGTGAGGCGTCTTTCGTTGGGCTGTGGTTCCTCTAATTGCCAAAATTTCTCTATTTGGTGGTCAAATGTTTCGCTTGCACTGCATATTCCACACACTGTATTCACATCCTGAGTGCCTTCTATTTTTCCGGAGACTGTCCATCCAAATACTGTATTCTGCAACGTGGGCATGGCTTGGCCCAATCTGATCTGTCCTACTGAGAGAAGTGAGTAATACAACTCAGCTCCAATCAGAACGTCGATTGGACCCGGTTTGTTAAATGTGGGATCCGCAAGTGGAAGGTTGTCTGGAATCTTCCAGTATTGTATGTCAAAGAACTTGCTGGGTTGATTTGCAACTATTTTTGGGAGCACATGAGCCTCCATCCTTATAGAAAATGCATTGAGACGAGATCCGAGCTGTATGCTGACTCTCCTCTTTGCCTGTTGGGTCTCTTGACCAATACCTTGAATACGCATTGTGTGATAGATTGTTGATACTCCAAGTTTCTTCACGGTTCCTTCGGTAATAAAATTTAACTGCGATCCAGAATCAAGTATGGCCTTGCATGTGATGCTCTTACCTTGCTGATTTGTCAAGTTGATGATGGCGGTAGAGAGAAAAACATAACCTTGATTTCTATGACTTCCTTGCGTTGCTAATGTAATTGATTGGTCCCTTGTCTGATCTGCTGATGTTGTTGGGAAATTACTCGTGGTGAGTAAATTATTTGTTGATGGTTTCATAAACTGCTCCAAATGCAAAAGTGTATTGTGTCGCTTTGAGCATTTTCTACATCCTCCAGAAGTGCATTTGGATGAGGTGTGTCCATATTTAAGACAGTTTATGCAATAATTCGAGGTCTTCACTACACTTAGACGCTCTTTTGGACTTTACTGCAGAAAGTTTTGACAACTGAATAAATTATGTTCGCCTTTGCAAGCTATGCATTTAAGTTTTGATGACGGGGTGATTGTCAATACCCTTGACGTTCCTTGTTTTTTATGAGGTTCCTCTGAATAAACCTTGGGCACTTTCGCTCCTAATGTTTCTAGGGATTGAAAGCGGGTTGCAAGGAAGGACAAGAAATCAGTCAATGAGGGCAATGATCTAGGTTGTTGCAATGGGAGCATAGTGAGTGCGTGTTACGATCAAATCTTTTTATTAATGTATGTAATAAAAGTGGATCCCAGTTTCATGTGACCACGCCAAGATTTTGTAAATTTAAGAGACACTCACGTGTTGTGTCGTGCAGTGCCTTGATCATGAACGAATCTTTTTTGTGTATTGTGTATTTGTGTTGGTTGTGCCATCAAGTTATTGAGCAACACTGTTACCAGTAGACGTGTGTTTTCGTAACGATCTGTTATAACCTTCCAGGCGGCGCTATAGTTGACGTCGGATGTTGTGAAATGACGAATTAATTTCTCGGCCTCTCCTGTGAGTGTTGTCTTCAAATAGTCAATAGTTTTTGGCACTGCGGAATATGCTGATTATGAATTAGCTCCGTAAATAGGTCACGGAACTGTCGCCATTTCAGGTAATCACCATTAAATTTTGGTAATGTCAATTTTGGCAAGTTAAGCATGGATCCCGTTGATGTCATTTTTAAATTTCCAATGCTTAATTCATTTATCTTGATCGATAAGTTTACTATGGAGTCTTGAGTAGATTGTTCTAGATCCAGATATTCTTTGAAGTTGTATCCTAATGTATTGGGATTTTCCTCGAGTTCTCCTATCTGTTGATGTAGTTCTTCCAATTGCAGCCAGTATTTTTGTATGCCCGACATCTTCAGCTCATAAAATGCCTTGGTGTGAGATACGTTCATATCACTTAGACTACTAATTTGAAGAGTATCAGCAATGATGTTGTGTCTTCGCAAAATTCTGGTACTTCGTCAGCTGTCGGTGGAAGAGATCCTCGGGATTTTGGTATGGGTTTTGGATTGACGATAGAGGTGTCCTGATTGGAGATTCCTACTACCTTGATACCCTTGACATTATCTGCCGTAGGTTCCGGATCTTCAAAAATACTTTCTTGGAGAAGGTTCTTTAATTCGTGGTAGAGAAGTTCTACCCGTTGAAATGTGTTCTTTGCGATATATGGAGTGTCATGTTTGATCACGCCTTCTATTTGTTTGTGGTTAGCTTGAAATTGTTGCCAAATGATTTCAATCCGCTGAATCCTATCCGCTCGATATTGCCTGGTTTTCCTTGAACTGGGGTCCTTGGAAATATTGGTTTTTAGGCTCCCAAGCTTATCTGCTAGGGCCTTTTGTTTGCATACGTCGTTGCGATATCGTCGGTTGGATCTGTGCTTCCTATGTTGTGTAAGAGATTCTCTTCTTTTATTAAGAATCCCTGCTCCTTGACCGGAGTGGTTGATTGTTCCTACCAGTGTCTAAGCCCTGGTAACGCTTCTTGCGAAGAATCACTGCTCCTTGATCGGAGTGTTTGATTGTCACTACCAGTGTCTTAGCCCTGTCAACGCTTTTTTGTTCAGTGATTGCTAAATGCTCTTTACCACTGGGGGGGGGAAGCGAAATAACAATCACGTCGGGGTCACCAAATGTTGACAGTGCTTTTACTGCCAATAGTTTTAGATCACGGTTCTTGTAACGTGACTAATTTGATGTAACTAGTGCAGTACTAGGTACACCAATATTGGAGAAATCGCAACAAAATGAAATAAAAAATTTGGTAGTTTAACGATAACTGACTATACAGTAAATTTTATTCACCTTTTATAATAAACAAATTGCTTACATAATCATAAAATAATTATTAAAGTCTAATAAACAAATTGCTTACATAGCTAATAGTGCACGTAAATTCTATACATCAAATTCAATACAAGAAATTTCTTACTTAGGTAAATGACATGAAAGTGTGCGGAAAAGAAAACAAAAAAATGGATTATTTGATGTGCTGACTGTTGCTATTGCAGCTAAGGTGATTGTACAAAAAAATAAAGGAGAATATGTGCAATGTGCAATGTGCAGAAATATTGTAATACGAAATATATGCAAGGTTATTACTATGCGGTTATTGACTTATAACTAATATGTGTTAACAATGCTGATAATTTTGTTGCGGTCTTATCTTCCCTTGGCTTTAGCTCTTTAGTGAACAAACCTACAAGAGGTCTTT
This sequence comes from Nephrocerus scutellatus, assembly GCA_947095585.1. Lineage (NCBI taxonomy): Eukaryota > Metazoa > Arthropoda > Insecta > Diptera > Pipunculidae > Nephrocerus > Nephrocerus scutellatus. The sequence continues at coordinate 41,405,140 of OX352762.1, forward strand.
CTAGCTTAGACCATATTTTTATAAAATTACATAGAAATAATAATATGACTTATATTATTGATTATTGTTTAACAACCATTCAGCTTAAAAGTTGTATCAAAAGAAAAAAGCAGACCTACACTAATACTTTTTAAAAAATCGATTTTTCTGCACTTATTTCTGCTTTAACCTTTGAGATTTGGGATGAAGTGTACAAAACAAGTGATCCATCGATCGCTTTTGACATATTTGTTCAAAAGCTTCAATTTCACATTTCTAGCTGCGGAAAATATTTCTACACAAAGCATAATAAGTTAAAAGAATTAAACAGTGGATGAATTTATCTTTTCTCAAAAAATTGATTTAAAGAACAAACTTCGTGGTAAAATAAAGAGGCATCCTTGCAACATAAGGCTCAAACATTGTTATGACAAAATTTGCAATAGACTTAAAATCGAAATTCCGCGGAGTAGAGACAACTACTTTAGAAATAAACTTTCTAATAATATAGGTAACTCGAAAAAGGAATGGGATGTTGTGAATAAAATCTTAAATAAAAATAAGTCGAAAGTTGATATTTCTATCAAAAAAGATAGCTCTTTAGTTAATGACCCTTCTGAAGTGTCCAATTTATTTAATGATTATTTCTGCAATATATCTCATAACTTCAACAAAACACCTTATTCGAATTCATGCAAATGTTCTAAAAGTATTATTCAAGACTGCTTATTTTTTTGCTTTTTTTTTGAAAAATTTTCTTCATTACAAGGTACAGGATAAATTTAGGTCGACAAATTGTGTTAACATTGGCGTTCCTCAAGGTTCCGTTTTGGGCCCAATCCTCTTCTTAATTTATGTGAATTCACTTCTCATTCAACGTTTTAGTGGGAAAATAACCGCCTTTGCAGATAATACTGCAGTATCTTACTCTGAAAAAAAGTATTTTAATTTGTATATTGCCGTTAATAGTGACCTCGAAATTCTGCGCAAATGGTTTTGTGTTCATAAACTTATTATAAGTGAAAAAACTATTGGCATTACAACTTATAACTCGAACTCAAAGTGTTCCGATGGTTGCTTTTATATCGAACGGGTTGACACATTTAAGTACTTTGGCATTACATTAGATAGAAGATTAAGCTGGAAAGATCACGTTTCCAATTTATCACTATACTTAAATAACGTTGTAAGACAGTCGTATCACCTCAGCCTTTATTGTAGTCAGGATATTCTAAAATTAGTCTATAATGGTTTGTTTAAATCTAAGCTACAATGTGGTTTGACCTGTTGGGGTGGTACTCACTCTAATAAATTTCAACCTTTGCTCATTAAGCAAAAGCATGCGATTCGTATTGTGTGCAAAGCTAGCCGCAGAACTCATAGCTTTGAGTTCTTCAGGAAACTTGAATTTCTCCCTCTAAAGCATTTATATTTTTTTAAAGTATTGAAATCATTTTTTGAAAAATCCGGGTATACTGCTTCAAGATTATATGGTTCCCATAATTTACGTGTAAATAATATGTATTTAGTTACTGTACCTGAAATAAGAAAATCACACTTTTCACTCTCCTATGACGTCATCGCGCCTCGTTTATTCAATTGCTTGCCCGTAGATCTTAGATGCGAGAGACGTAAATCACTTTTCTTAAAAACCCAAAATCTTTGCTATTTTCTTATAACCACGATGAAATAGATTCATTATTAAATGTTATAGTTTGATTAGTTTACAAAATTTATTATTTATTTTACAATTTTTAATAATTATTTCCACTCACGTCATAATTGTATAAATTTATTTTTTTTCTTTTTTCTCTAACATTTTTACTTTATTTTAATTTAGTTTTTATTACATTTGTATTGACCCCCTTCAATACTTTCTTAGTTTTGATTTAAAACCTAATGGTACATTCGCCTCTTGTCTTGTGACAGTTGAATGTCCCTAACTGTTTCATTCAAAATTAAAGCTCTTTGTTATAGTTCTTTGTACATAGTAGTAATATAATGAATGTTAGCTTTAAGTTTTTACATGAAATAAAGATAATAATAATAATAATGCGACTATAAGATTTGTTCCTATGGAAATTCTGGGATCTGGCCAATAGGGTCTGGAATTTTGGTAACCAAGCCATTTCTCAAGCGATTCGTATGAAACTCGGAATGTAGGACTAATATGCGACTATAAGATTTGTTCGTATGGAAATTCTGGGATCTGGCCAATAGGGTCTGGAATTTTGGGAACCAAGCCATTTCTCAAGCGATTAGTACGAAGCTCGGAATGTAGGACTAATATGCGACTATAAGATTTGTTCCTATGGAAATTCTGGGACCTGGCCAATAGGGTCTGGAATTTTGGGAACCAAGCCATTTCTCAAGCGATTCGTATGAAACTCGGAATGTAGGACTAATATGCGACTATAAGATTTATGCCTATGGAAATTCTGGGATCTGGCCAATAAGGTCTAGAATTTTGGGAACCAAGCCATTTCTCAAGCGATTCGTATGAAACTTGGAATGTAGGACTAATATGCGACTATAAGATTTATGCCTATGGAAATTCTGGGATCTGGCCAATAGGGTCTAGAATTTTGGGAACCAAGCCATTTCTCAAGCGATTCGTATGAAGCTCGGAATGTAGGACTAATATGCGACTATAAGATTTGTTCCTATGGAAATTCTGGGACCTGGCCAATAGGGTCTGGAATTTTGGGAACCAAGCCATTTCTCAAGCGATTCGTATGAAACTTGGAATGTAGGACTAATATGCGACTATAAGATTTGTTCCTATAGAAATTCTGGGATCTGGTCAATAGGGTCTCGAATTTTGGGAACCAAGCCATTTCTCAAGGGATTCGTATGAAACTCGGAATGTAGGACTAATATGCGACTATAAGATTTGTTCGTATGGAAATTCTGGGATCTGGCCAAGAGGGTTTGGAATTTTGGGAACCAAGCCATTTCTCAAGGGATTCGTATGAAACTTGGAATGTAGGACTAATATGCGACTATAAGATTTATGCCTATGGAAATTCTGGGATCTGGCCAATAGGGTCTGGAATTTTGGGAACCAAGCCATTTCTCAAGCGATTCGTATGAAACTTGGAATGTAGGACTAATATGCGACTATAAGATTTATGCCTATGGAAATTCTGGGATCTGGCCAATAGGGTCTAGAATTTTGGGAACCAAGCCATTTCTCAAGCGATTCGTATGAAGCTCGGAATGTAGGACTAATATGCGACTATAAGATTTGTTCCTATGGAAATTCTGGGATCTGGCCAATAGGGTCTGGAATTTTGGGAACCAAGCCATTTCTCAAGCGATTCGTATGAAACTCGAAATGTAGGACTAATATGCGACTATAAGATTTGTTCGTATGGAAATTCTGGTATCTGGCCAATAGGGTCTGGAATTTTGGGAACCAAGCCATTTCTCAAGCGATTCGTATGAAACTCGGAATGTAGGACTAATAAGCCGAAGTTGATATTTCTATCAAAAAAGATAGCTCTTTAAATAATGACCCTTCTGATGTGGCCAATTTATTTAATGATTATTTCTGCAACATATCTCATAACTTCAACAATACACCTTATTCGAATTCATGCAAATGTTCTGAAAGTATTATTCAAGCAGTCTTGAATAGCCGATGGCTTTTATTTTGAAAATTTTTCTTCATTGGAGATTTATAAAATAAAACTCAACTCAACTTCATCATCAAGTGATATGATCTCCAGTAGAATTTTGAAAAATATTGCATACTATGTTTGTGATGTATTGAAGTTCATTTTTAATCTTAGTATAGAGAAAGGAGTTTTCCCTAAAGCACTTAAGTTAGAAATTGTTATTCCATTACACAAAAAAGGTGAAACTACGACTTTAAACAATTACCGTCCAATTTCTCTTTTATCAGTTTTCTCTAAAGTTTTTGAAAAAGGTATTAAATCGAGAATGTTGAACTTTTTGAATAAAATTAATTTCTTTAGTAATTCCCAGTTTGGATTCAGAGAAGGTAGATCGACTGAAGAAGCTGTTCTGAGACTTTGTGGGGATCTTTTTAAGAGCCTGAATGATTCTGAGATATCTGCTTCTCTGTTTATTGATATAACCAAAGCTTTCGACATGGTGGACCATGCTATATTACTCCAGAAACTATATAGGGCAGGTTTTCGAGGGTTTGTTTATGACTGGCGTGCATCCTATCTAAGTGACCGTAAACAAATAGTCAAGGTACAGGATAAATTTAGCTCGACAAATTGTGTTAACATTGGCGTTCCTCAAGGTTCCGTTTTGGGCCCAATCCTCTTCTTAATTTATGTGAATTCACTTTTCATTCAACGTTTTAGTGGGAAAATAATCGCCTTTGCAGATGACACTGCTGTATCTTACTCTGAAAATTTTTTTTTTAATTTGTATATTGCCGTTAATAGTCACCTCGAAATTCTGCGCAAATGGTTTTGTGTTCATAAACTTATTATAAGTGAGAAAACTAAATTTATGATATTCAACATTTCTGGGTCTGTCTGTGAGGATTTGGAGTTGAAATATCATTCACCTCTTTGTCCTAAATATAATTTAAATGTTTGTCGAAATAAAATTGGCATTACAACTTATAATTCTAACTCAAAGTGTTCCGATGGTTGCTTATATATCGAACGGGTTGACACATTTAAGTACCTTGGCATAACATTAGATAGAAGATTAAGCTGGAAAGATCACGTTTCCAATTTATCACTATACTTAAATAACGTTGTAAGGCAGTCGTATCACCTCAGCCTTTATTGTAGTCAGGATATTCTAAAATTAGTCTATAATGGTTTGTTTAAATCTAAGCTACAAAATGGTTTGACCTGTTGGGGTGGTACTCACTCTAATAAAATTCAACCTTTGCTCATTAAGCAAAAGCATGCGATTCGTATTGTGTGCAGAGCTAGCCGCAGAACTCATAGCTTTGAGTTCTTCAGGAAACTTGAATTTCTCCCTCTAAAGCATTTATATTTTTTTAAAGTATTGAAAACATTTTTTGAAAAATCCGGGTATACTGCTTCAAGATTATATGGTTCCCATAATTTACGTGTAAATAATATGTATTTAGTTACTGTACCTGAAATAAGAAAATCACACTTTACACTCTTCTATGACGTCACCGCGCCTCGTTTTTCGTTTGCTATTTTCCTATAACCACGATGAAATGATTCATTATTAAATGTTATAGATTGATAAGTTTACAAAATTTATTATTTATTTTACAATTTTTAATAATTATTTCCACTCACGTCATAATTGTATAAATTTTTTTTCCTTTTTTCCTCTAACATTTTTACTTTATTTTTAATTTATTTTTTATTACATTTGTATTGACCCCCTTCAATACTTTCTTAGCTTTGATTTAAAATCTAATGGTACATTCGCCTCTTGTCTTGTGACAATTAAATGTCCCTAACTGTTTCACTAAAAATTAAAGCTCTTTGTTATAGTTTTTATATAATAGTAATATAAAGAATGTTAGCTTTAAGTTTTTACATGAAATAAAGATAATAATAATAGGTAAATTGAAGTTATAGTATAATAGTAACATAGGAAATGTTATCTATAGCATTATGGTATATATACAGTAATTTTCACCTTTCATTTGATACCAATATTTAGGCCCGCCCACTTTTAAAAACGCCCCCTGCTGAACTTTAATGAGAAAGTAATTTTTTGGCTATAACTCTGTCGAGGTGGGTTTGATTGAACCCAGTTTTTTATAAGATGGAAGGTATTTTTATTACCTTTTATATGATATCAATTGATTGTTGCACATACCTGTTTTTGTATGGGAACAACTCAATCATATGCTATTTCAATCAATTATATAAAAACTACATGAACCAGGTACAACTTGATCAAACTTTCCGCCATAAAAAAGTACGGCTGTGTAGATAGATAGATAGGTAGGTGATTTTCACCGTTCATTTGATACGCAAATTTAGGCCCGTTTAAACACACCCCTTGCTGAACTTTAATGAGAAAGTCAATTTTTGCCTCTGGGGGTTTGGATTGAACCCAATTTTTGATAGGGTGGAAGGTATTTCTATTACCTTTTATATGATACCAAATAACCCCCTAACATCCATCAAACCACTTACAAAATGCAAAATGAGTGAACGGTCAAAATCCCTTAAAACCTTAACATATTTGCATTTTCTTTTAAACAAGAAATCACTGACTTTATCTCTTTTTTATCATTCGACGCTATTAAACCATCATCAACATACATGATTGTCATTTAATCGTTCTTCTGTCGCACGTTTTTTAAAAAGCAAACAACAAGTTATGGTTGACGTTTCAATCTATCATTTTTCAAAAGTTGTTTATTTCAATTGCGCGTAAGTAGGCCTTTGATATTTTTTACACTTGAAATTTTTTAATCAAGCATACATAAAAGCATGAATAAGTCTTTTATCTATAAAATGAGCTCATTAAAGATGTTCTAAGTACTCTAGCTTTGGAGATGCAATTTGAAAACAATGCATGTAAACGAAAAATACACACTTAACTATAAAAAATCACTGAAACAAAGTATTGTTTTTTTTTCAGGAGCATGTTATCAGCGGCTCATATATTAGCAATGGATGCAAAGAATTTGCTTGATGTTGTGGACTCAATTCGACAAAGGTATGCATCGTTATTAATCTTGCAAAATAAGCAAGACCTAATAGTATTAGCATCTACCAACAGTATGCATCATAAGGCATCAATATTGAACTCTTCTACTTCTTTCGATTTTAAAACAAAACAAACTTGTGGCTTAGCTGTTAGTTCAAATTTAAATGAATGCAATAGTATTTCAGATCACCACCATCACCAAAAACAACAAGTAGCCAGTTTCACATCAAACATAAATGAAGAGGGTTATCAAATAATGTTAAGTGAAAATTATCGACTCGTTTCAAATGATTTTCGTAAGGATCAATTTTCAACACCAACTCCTCGCAGTCTCAGTGGAATTTATGATAACGAATGCACTAGTAACGAGTGCACTACCAAAGCAGCTGTATCAGTTAAATCATCAACTCTTGTATTGGGAAAATCCAAGGCTAAGAATACAAATATTTTAACAGAAGATCATATTGAATCTCTGAACGAACCTCTGAAAATCATAGAAGATAACTCTGAGCTATATTGCAACTCGGCGCATGCGATACCTCTTGTCCAAGCGTTACTTGAAAATTAATTTCAATAGCAGAATGAAGATTTAAAGTAACAGTTTTAAGAATTAAGCTAAGCTAAATTATTTTTGCGGTATAAAACTTGTCTATAATTTTAGTTTATCGTAATGTTGAAATTTTTATATAAATTAAGTATGGATCATAAATGCATACCATTGTAATTATTACGGGTTTATATTATAAACATATAAAAACAGGAAACAATAAACAAGAAAACAGGAGCTGTCAGCTCTATTAAACAAGGTCAATCTGCTTGCTTGCTCTGTCCTATATTTGCTAGAGTTTAAGTGATCTCAACACACAGAAATTCGCTGGGTATTTTCCTATTGGTTCTGAAAAAGTATTGGTCAAAGCTGACATTACCATTGGTAAGGTGAAAAACAGTTAAAGGTGAAACGTCGTCTCCTTCCTTGTACCAACCCATAACACTTACGTCCATTATTTTCAAGGTCGTGGAAACACTGATTACTCGTCAATTAGAAAATGACTTGAAAATCACAAAATCCTTTGTGACCGGCAGATATGATTATGTGGGCAATGTTCTACTGGAATTTTTTTGCATAACATACCTAACATTGGCACCAGTCTTTTCATGCATTTGCAGCCCTCTATTCCAATAGTCGCAAAGCTTTATGTGATGAGATTACTATCACATCACTTCAAGTTTAAATTGGTATTCTCTTAGTCGATTCATGTGAAACGATAAATGACAGAAGCTTATTGACCTTAAGCAATAAAAATATTTTTCTTATAATTGACGTAATATCTATTATTAATCAGTCATTGTTTTTCAGTCGTATGTTATTTAAAAGAGATTGATAACTAAACAAATAAACAAATATTCCAAAATTGTGAGTAATATTTCGAATTTATAAAAGGAAGCATTTAGTGTTATCGATAATTGAAATTAAAAAAAAAATGTAGACTTAGAACACTTTGTTCTAGCTGTGAAAAAACGTAGAGTTTCATTTTTGTTTTTGTTTGTGTTAGACCTCCTAGGTGGCTCTGGGGTCGCTTTTTTTGAAAATAATTATTTATGCACCGATTGGACTCAAATTCACAGGAGGTCAGTGGGTCAGCTGGCGGGAGGTCATATGGCAAGAGGTCAGTGGGCGGGGGGCTGTGGACGGGAGGTCAGTTGGCGTGGCATCACTGGGTGGGGGTCAGTGGGATGGGGCAGCCGGGAAACACCAGGTATTTCCGCTAGTATAAAAAGAATTACTATGTTTTTCATAAGAACATAGAATTAAACTAATTTCCGCTCCGTCGCGTATTAGCTGGATGGCAAAACTTTTAAAGCTTTTCCACGATTCCATAAACTATGTAAAAAAGCTATGTTAAAAAAACCCTTTGCTTGCTCAGAATTGTTCTCAATTAAACCCACCAATCGTTCAAATTGTTTAATGTTTGTAATCTTTTTTCTAAAAAAATTAATATAAATAATATGTTATAAATGCACAAATACATGCGTTTCTACTTACATTTAAATAACGTCTATTTCGCTCTCTTATCAGTTCTAAATTTGAAGTGATGAAAATATCATTTCAAATGATGTTTAACTTTTCATACGACTAGGAGAATATGGCGTCAAGCGATACTTAATACACCAAACGATTACTGTCGCTTCAATCGACTAATAGAATACTAAAATGTGATTATCACGTCATGTGGTACATGTCGTGACTATGGGAATAAGGGTGTTAGTGAAAGAGAAGTTATATATTATATTGTTATATTTTGACAGAGTTTGGCATTAACCTCTTTTGTCTAAAATGCGTGTTTACGAAATCGATGAAAAACCGCTTCATTGGATTAAAAGCTATCTTTTGGTCAATACAATATGTTTTTGACGGTTTGACCTCGGAAACTCACCGCATAAATGTTATCGTTTCCCAGAGCTCTTATTTGTCCTCGAAACTCTTTCTCATCTTCATTAATGATATCTTGCCTACTTTTTCTAATTCAATTCTTTCGCTGAAGACAGAACTATTAGCTTTTCTATAAGCTTGAGGAACGCTCCTTCTCTTCTTATGTGAAACTCAAACAATCACATGTTTTCAGCACGTTAAATTCTGACCTGATAGCTTAATATAACGGAAAACATCAAAGAGTAGAATTTAACGCTTCCAAAGCCCAATGCTGTCCGTCTAAGCGAATTGGAAACCTTCAGTCATTATCAGTGAATGGCACCGGTATCGAGAAAACCAAAGAACTCGCAATTATCGGTATATGTGTATCAACAAGATTCATTGGATTGACAACATATTCACCGTCGCCAAAAATGAAAAGATTAGGTTTTCTAACATGGTGCAAGAATAAGTTATTTTCCTCTTATCTTACTACGATTTACAAGGCTTTCGTTCGCTTAAAATGAACTAGTAACTACATTTCTGACCGTTCAATTCAGTTCGTATTGGACGGTTTTAAATCCAATGTTCACCGCATAAACGCCGGGGTTTTCCAAGGCTTTATTTTGTCTCCGACACTCTTTCTCATGTTCATTAAAGATCTCCTATCCACTTCTTTTAATCCAATTTATTTTTTCGCTAACGACAGCACTTTTAGGACATACCAACAAATTCTGAGATTCCTTTTTCAGCCACAGAAGATTATGTGGGATCAGCAGTCATTTAATCTTAAGTACCACTGTCATATCTGGTCAGGTGCATCTAAAACTACCTTGCATCTCCTAAATAGAATACAGAACCGAGCGTTAAAACTCATCGGTGCTGAAAACATCTCGATATCTGTATAGTCACTTGAACACCACAGGAATGTTTCCTGCTTATCTCTGTTTTATCGCTTCTTCCGCCAGCGGTGCTCAAGTGAAATAGCCAGTTGCATGCCACCTCTCACGAATTCAAACGCAATACTCGTGTCACTCGCTCTAGTTCGCGATTCTTTCTTTACACGCACAACTCGTATCTGGAATGCTTTGCCAAGGTCGGTATTCCGCATCACTACGATCCGCATGTATTCAAAATAGAAGCTCATCTTTTCTCCTTTACAACCTTACCTTACACACACTTAATATGGTCCACATCATGTGGACCACAGGTTTCGGATTAGCCAACCTTATTTAAGAAAGACGAACTGAATGTAATCCTTTTTATTAAATATGTCTTTAAATCATGTACTCGTATACTCGTTCTACTACCATCATACCGATGCGTAACAAAAATGTAAAAATGTTAGTTTAGCTACGTAAAAAGTAAATTTACAATGTTACTTCTGGCTTTAAAAAAAACTCCCCTATCGGAAATAACACGCAAGTTCTAATGTATCAGGAAAAAAAATTTAACTAGAATATTATCCCGATGCTGTAGAAATATTTTCAGTCATGATTGTATGAAATTATTTAACTTGGTTTGACAATGTAATAAATGTATAAAATATATAATGTTAGTTTTAATATACCTCTTCAATTTACTACTAATATTATTTATTACCTACCATTAAATGAAATATATGTGTTAATTAATTTTTTCTTTTTCTTATTAAATTCTCTATATTAACTTCGCGTGCCCGTTGGTTTTGTTTGTTTGTATGTCGTGGAATCTTGCGATCAATTTTAAACCCACTTACCGCAGTCCGATTTCATTGAAACTTTGCACACACGCATATCTTCGATGACAACACTTTCTACAACACCCTCGGGTTCCGGGTCGGGGGGCTCCCATACAAATATTTTACAAAATTTACCAGATTTTCTTCAAATTTTATATACATATGTATCTCCCATGGAAAACACTTTTTTAAAAATTTTGTAGACCCCGGGCCCCGGGTTGTGAGGGCCCATACAAATTTTTTAAAAAAATTAACCTGATTTTTTTCAAATTTGATATACATGTATTTCCGATGAACAACACTTTTTGTAAAAATTTTGGAGACAGTTGGCCCCGGGGTCATGAGGTCCCATACAAATTATTTAAAAAAAATAAGACGATTTTCTTCAAATTTAATATACATGTGTATCTCCGATGGACAATACTTTTTCTAAAAATTTTGGAGACCCGGGCACCGGGGTCGTGAACCCCACACAACTTTTTTAAAAAAATTTACCTGATTTTCTTTAAATTTTACACAAATGTGTATCTCCAAGGGGGTGCCCATATACATTTTTTAAAAATTAGCCCGATTTTCTTCAAATTTTTAACACATGTGTATTTCAGATGAACAAGACTGTTTGTAAAATTTTTGGAGCGAACGAGCAATTAGCCTGTTTTTTTCAAATTTTAAACACGTGTATTTCCGATGAACAAAACTTTCTGTAAAATTTTTTGAGTGAACAGGGAACAGAGGACCCTGAGGCCCATATAAATTTTTTAAAGATTACCTCGATTTTTTTCAAATTTTCAACACATGTGTATCTCTGGTGTCAACACTTACTATTGTAATTTGGAAGTGATCTCCGGTGACAACAGTTTTTGTATACATATTGAAGTAAAGGGGCTCCAATATTATTTTTTTTCCAAATTAAAACGGTTCAAACTTTGCACACATATGTATATCCTTTTAGAGAATTTAATTGAAAATTTTAATTTTTATGGGTTGTTTTTTTTTAAATTTATAAAACAAAGTTTACTTAATTTTTTTCTTTTATTGAATATTTATAATATTAATTTGTATTTCGTAACCAAATAAAACATTTGCATTTACTATAAATATTCCACCACTTTAATTCGTTGATTTCCCGATTTGGCAAATATATAGTATTCAAAGGTATTTACGCCCAGCGACGCCTACACCGTCCATATTTTAAAAACCGTAATCTTTTTGGCGGAATCGCCGCCTTTTGGAGACACTCCCTTTAAAAGTTTTGATTTTTTTGTTTGGAAAGTGTATTTCTCAAAGTGGGTCAAAGGGGTTTGTGGGTTAATAGGTAAGGACAATTACGGCTTTTTGGCGAGGGATGCCTGGAACCCCTAATCCATTGAACGCTATACTTTACTTTAGCCTTGAATCTAATAACTAGAAGCTTATTGATAAAACGTAATGACAGAGGTCACATTCAGTATTATTAGGGGTAATACATGCATTAAATAATGTGCTTATACTGCTTTTATATCTCAATGGTAATACACCTATCCCCCGATTTACACGGTACTTTATTTACAAGTTTTCACTTTACACGGTTTTTAAATTAGGGATTTAAAAAAAATTCCAAATTAAAACGGTTCAAACTTTGCACACATATGTATATCCTTTTAGAGAATTTAATTGAAAATTTTAATTTTTATGGGTTGTTTTTTTTTAAATTTATAAAACAAAGTTTACTTAATTTTTTTCTTTTATTGAATATTTATAATATTAATTTGTATTTCGTAACCAAATAAAACATTTGCATTTACTATAAATATTCCACCACTTTAATTCGTTGATTTCCCGATTTGGCAAATATATAGTATTCAAAGGTATTTACGCCCAGCGACGCCTACACCGTCCATATTTTAAAAACCGTAATCTTTTTGGCGGAATCGCCGCCTTTTGGAGACACTCCCTTTAAAAGTTTTGATTTTTTTGTTTGGAAAGTGTATTTCTCAAAGTGGGTCAAAGGGGTTTGTGGGTTAATAGGTAAGGACAATTACGGCTTTTTGGCGAGGGATGCCTGGAACCCCTAATCCATTGAACGCTATACTTTACTTTAGCCTTGAATCTAATAACTAGAAGCTTATTGATAAAACGTAATGACAGAGGTCACATTCAGTATTATTAGGGGTAATACATGCATTAAATAATGTGCTTATACTGCTTTTATATCTCAATGGTAATACACCTATCCCCCGATTTACACGGTACTTTATTTACAAGTTTTCACTTTACACGGTTTTTAAATTAGGGATTTAAAAAAAATTTTCTGCAGCCATTTTTTAATTCCGATCGCTAGGTAACATTAATAATTTCAATTGATCCATTGATACGAATACAATTTGGTACAAATCGGCTTTAGCTGGAAAGAAACTGTCTTTTTCTGCACACCATGCTTGGTATGAAAAATTTAAACAAACATTGTTTACATAATCTAAGGTTGAAAGGTTAATAATCATCTGCTGATTGAGATTCAGCGCAACAATATCCGGCAAAAATTGCTGAAATTATTGTCTTTAATTCCTTCCCTCCTGACCAGGTCTTCAATGCTGATGAGTCCGGGTTAATTTTAAAAATAAGTAAAATTTATTATTGATATGGCACCACTAATTGATACGAATACAATTATGTACAAATAAGGCTTTGGAACCTATTCGGCTAAAGCTCACACAATCACCTAATGAAATTATATAATCATATAATGAAACCATTGGTTATTAACAAATGAAAAATGCCACAGTCATTTCAAGTAAGCAATAAACATCAACAACTGGACGGCCAATAAGAAGGCTTGGGTTACTGCCACTCTTTTCAGTGAATGGTTTAATAACTTTTTTGTCCCAAAAAGTAAAAACGGGTTGCCTTTTAAGGTCTTTCTTTTAATTCATAATGCAGCAGGCCATCCTCAAGATTTATAACACGAAAATGAGCATGTTGTTACGTTGTATTTATACCCAAGACTACGACTTCTTTATTGCAGCCGTTAAATCAAGGGATAATTTCTACTATTAAGGTACTGTATATCAAGCGAAACTTTAGGTATATTTTAGAACAAGTGAAAAAGGATGAATCCCAATTGTTGTTTCAGATGTACTTTGATATGGCTCTAAGAGTAAAATGTTATGGTGCTTTCGTTAATATACGATGCTCAAACAATTTAAACACCTACAGAGTTGCTTTATATAATCTCTTCGTTTTTACACTTTTATTTTATTTTATTATTAGAAAACAATCACACTGCAATAATTTGTGGTTTTTACCACGTAATGCAGAGTTTACTGCCGGTACAGTGTGTATTGCATATTTGGTTTACATTGAACACGCCTTGCATTTTCAGGTTAACGCCCCGTAGAGCCTCCATTCGCTTATTAAATACTGCCAATAAATTATCAAATGTTAGATATTATTTCTCGGAAATTTCAAAATCCACATCTTTTGTATTTCAATATAAATTAGCCAAGCATCTTGGCTCTCCGCTTGAACCGCATTTATTTAAAACAATGTGGTTATGTGAAGAACAACAACTTTTATTTAATTAAAACCCAAGACTTGTTCCTATGGAAATTCTGAAATATGGTCATTATTGTTTGGAATTTCATGAACAAAGTAATTTCTCAAGCGATTCGTATGAAATTCGGAATGTAGGACTAAAATGAGACTATAAGACTTGCTCCTATGAAAATTCTGGAATCTGGTCATTATGGTCTGGAATTTCGGGAACAAAGCGATTCGCATGAAATTCGGAATGTAGGATTAAGATGCGACTATCAGATTTGCTCCTATGGAAATTCTGGAATCTGTTCGTTATGGTCTAGAATTTCGGGAACAAAGCAATTTCTCAAGCGATTCGCATGAATGTAGGACTAAGATGCGAATATAAGACTTGCTCCTATGGAAGTTCTGGAATCTAGTCATTATGGTCTGGAATTTCGGGAACAAAGCAATTTCTCAAGCGATTCGCATGAAATTCGGAATGTAGGACTAAGATGCGACTATAAGACTTGCCTTTATGGAAATTCTAGAATCTGGTCATTATGGTTTGGAATTTCGGGAACAAAGCCATTTCTCAAGCGATTTGCATGAAATTCGGAATGTAGGACTAAGATGCGACTATAAGACTTGCTCCTATGGAAATTCGGGAATATGGTCGGGAATTTCAGGAACAAAGCAATTTCTCAAGGGATTCGCATGAAATTCGGAATGTGGGACTAAGATGCGACTATAAGACTTGTTCCTATGGAAATTCTGGAATATGGTCATTATGGCCTGGTATTTTGGCAACTATGCTGTTCTGAGGTGTCTGTTCGTGTATCAATAAATAATAAGGCTCCGAGATCTGATGGGATACCAGCGGAACTGATAAAAATAGGAGGCCCCACATTACACCAAGCAAATTATGAAATAATAGTGTTATGGTTTGTCCAGTGGGAGTAGTGGCCTGGTTTTATCCGGAATTGCAAGTAATCTGGCGTTTGTTTGTAGGATACTTGATCGGGGTCCCTGAGTTGCTTAGTCTATCCGGAAACGCAGGTGATGACTGCTGGAAACCTGACTGATGATTCATGATCAATTCTATTCTTTGAAAGATATTCTCTCTGTCTTCGATTACCTCGTACTGGATCAAACCGTAAATTTTTTTTGTATTAGTCCCATTTCAAATTTCACTCATCGTAGATAGATAAATTAAAAGCAGTGTTACTAAGACCGGGCACATTTTGTTGCCCTGTATGAGGGAAGGCTATGCTTCATGCGGAAATGCGGGTGATCTGGTGCACTTCTACGGTATCCGTAAAAACGGTATTTTTGCCCCACCAACCGCCCACAGCCCCCGCCCACCACCCACTTCCCACAGTGGGTGGGCCAAATATGCTTACCCGGGTGATATATAGCAAACTACGATACACGTGTTACTCGATTTGGGCTTCCAGACATATCTCCTCTGAAAGCCCTAATTTAGCAGATTGTGAAAATCGCCATTGTTTTTATAAATTGATTGCGATTCCGCTAGAATTGAGCCACGCCCTTAAGAATAGCATGGCTGTGTAGACCTAATTATCACCTTTCATTTGATACTAATATTTTGGCCCACCCTCTTTTAAGCACACCCCTTTTTACACTTTTATGGAAAAGTCTGTTTTTTTACTCTTACTCCGTCGAGGGGGGTTCTATTGGCCCTATTTTAAAACCTTATTATTACCTTTCGTATGATACCAATAACCCCCATACCTCCTTCAAAATACTTACAAAAACTCATTTTTCTAAAAAAAAAAATACTCAAAACTTTGGATGCCCCTCCCACCTAAAGTGGTCGTCTCCCCCAAACAAGATGGCGATGTTCTCAATCTGATCAATTAGGGCTTTTTGTAGAGGGGTATCAAGAAGGCCAAATCGAGAAATAGGTGTACCGTAGTTTAGCCATTTCTGTTTTTATTGCTTACTCTAGGGAGATATTGCTTGGTAGCAAAGTGATCTTAGATTTCTCCTCTGAGAATGACCCATTAAGACTTATTATTCTTATTATTGATAATTGGTACACATATTTTAATCGCATATTTTATCGAAATATTTTAATCGAAAATTCCTAGGAGGTGTTACGCACTAGTCCCCGTGCTTTCCCGTAGGAGAAGAGGGAGTATGAACAAGGGTTCAATACACAAGCATATATTCGTAGCACACAGTTGACCTGCGACATTTATGTCCCTTCTGCAGTCGAGCCACTTGACGGTCGCCTTAGAATTGCCCTCCTGCTGATATTACTATTTCGTAATATCTGCATTTACACTGTTTCTCAGTATCGTATCGGCATTTGTGAGCTGTGTGCTGTGCTTGAAACTCGAGAGGCATAAAGGATCACAGTGCCTTTATCGTATCTCGATCGGTTTCTTATTATAAACACCAGCCATCCGTACGTACTCTGCAGATTAGTGGTGGATGTGAATTCGGAAATTCGGTACACGAATGTACCGGCATACAGGCTGTGCCGATCATAAAATAGGTAATTTATTGAAAGCAGATGTGGAAACTAGAGTGAAGCAAGACTGTGTGTGTGGTCAGGGGTGTAATGGTTGTGCCGGTCACAACATCCCTTCCCCCTACCAATAAGAAAATTCTTTACCGCGAAAAGGTAAGAATTTTCGTCAAACGAGAATGAACATTAATTGTCGTTAGCAGATACAAAAACCACTTTTTTTTAACCACTGATACGAAAACTTTGGTTGGCGTACAAATTTGTTTGGATTGTGTTTGTATAAATGTGATGAGTGCATGAAAGTCCAGTAAATAATTAGAATAAAAATTACAATAATTTTATATATTTTTTTTTTTTTTAAAGCTTCAAGAATTTTCAATAAGTGAATGTAGTAATATTAAATAATTATGTTTAAAATAATGTAAGCTAATATAGTAAGAATATGATAAAGAAAATATTTTTTTTTGTTTGATAAAAGGTATATGTGTAAGGTAATATATTATAATATGATACTACTAATAAAGGTTAAAAAAAAAATACTAAGATGTATTGTGATTTTTAATATCTTTTTTGTTTGTTTTTTTTTAGATGAAATCACATATGAAAAAAAAATAAACATTGAGATAAATGTTGTAAAGTAAATAAGGATGAGAGCAACTAACTTTTCTTCATATAGGTATAGAGCTTTTCTTTGATAATATATTATAATTAATTTTTGTAGTGAATGATATTTAAACATAGTTTTATCATATAATTACTAGTGTAAAGGTTTTTTCTCGTTAAATTTTTAAAACGAATCTAGATGTTTCGCGACCTTCATTAGACTGCTCGCTAGTTACCATTTCAGTGGTATTTGATTCTTGTGGAGGTAGTCGTTGGTTTAGTTTCCACGCTTTATACTTTTTAAATGAGATTGCAGTTATAAGGATGAAAATTATGGTAAAAACTTCGTTTGCAGACACATCATGATGCTGTTCTCTATCATAATCTATGGCAAGATGTTAAATTTTTGGCTGTATAAATACCAGCTTTCTAGCATGTGCCGAAGGTAAAGGAATAAATAAATATATAAATAAAGAAACAGGTGTGAAGTTTTAATCGACGAAATGCTTAAGATGGGTATTGTGTACAAGCCTTGTTTTATTTTTGATTCTAATAATACTGTTTTCGTTTGATATAATTTTTGTTATTTCGTATGGTCCTTCCCATAATGAAGACAGCTTATTTTTTCGCGTGTGATTACATAAAATAAATACCAATAAATATCACCTATATTGAACTGTTTCGACACAGTTGATTTGTCATAATATTTTTTAGTGTTGTCTTTCTTTTTAATAATTTCTTCTCTGGCTATTTGATAACCGTGTTGAAGTCGTGCTTTTTTTTCGTTTGCATAGTTTTCGTAATTATAACTCACATTAGGTCTTTGTTCCAAAATAGAAGGTATTTTTGCAGGATAGCCGTATAATAGTTCGTAAGGAGTGTACCCTGTGCTGCTGTGGGTTGTGGTATTGTATACAAACATGGCATAAGGAATCCATGTGTCCCATGTTAATATAACATAATGCCTAAGAAATTCTGCTAAGGTACGGTGACTTCTGTCTAGCGCTCCGTTAGTTTGGGGGTGATAAGGGGTTGTGTTAATTTTTCTAACCTTAAGGAGTTTACATACTTCCTTAAATAAATTACTCAAAAAGTTCGTGCCTTGGTCAGTCAGAATTGTTAATGGTATACCGTGTCTACCAACCGTGTTTTCTACAAAAATTCGAGCTAAGGTGGGCGCTTCTGCATTTGGTAACGGGTATGCATCTGAATATTTTATTAGGTCGTTTGTTAAGATGTATTTATTTCCGTTGTGACTTAAGGACATAGTAGGACCCCTAATGTCTAGTGCTATTCTTTCAAAAGGTGTGGAGCTCGTTGTTGTAAGTTTCATTGGTATGGGTGGATTTCGTTTGCTTTTATTTAGTTGGCAAGAGGTGCACTTTTTAATGTAATTTTTAATGTCTGAGTTCATTGTAGGCCAGTAGTATTTTGATTTTATGCGTTTTAATGTTCTTTGGATGCCTTAGTGTCCTCCGAGTGGTGATATTGTATTAAAATCTCTAAAAGGTCTTTTTCGTCATGTAAATGTATGGTGTCATCAATAAAAAGAAAAATGTCAGCACTTTGGTTGCAATATATGTCTTCTAATAACTTTTTAAACTCATTTTTGGCTTCAAATTCAAGTTTTGGTATTGAATACCCGATTTTACGATGGTTTTTTGACCTAAGAATGTCATTAAGATCGTTTAGTGTCGCTTGAGTCGTATATTTGTCTGTGCTTGTTCGAAAGGGTATGGGCAAGGTAGTGCAATAAAAGTCCTTTTTTCTATTTGAGAAGATTTCTATTTGTCCTATGCCTGGTTTAATAAACTTTTCATCAAGGGTTTTAAGAATAAATTCGTCAGGTGACGATACTAAAGGTAAAATTATTATCTTTTGTTCTGGGTCGTTGTTGGCGAAGATCGACTTCCTTTTGACGTCACAACGTCTCACCACAAGGTATAATGGGGTGCATGTTCAACAAGTAAAATGTTAAGTGAGACACTGTTAAGTGAGACACTGTTAAGTGAGACACTGTTAAGTGAGACACTGTTAAGTGAGACACTGTTAAGCGTCACACTGTTAAGTGAGCCACTTTTAAATGTCAGTACTTTGGGAATTAAGCTATTTCCCAAGCGATTCGCATGAAATTCGGAATGTAGGACTAAGATGTGACTATAAGATTTCTTCCTATTATAATTCTGGAATATGTTCATTATGGTCTAGAATTTCTGGAACGCAGCAATTTCTCAAGCGATTCGCATGAAATTCAGAATGTAGGACTAAGATGCATCTGCAATGCTTCTTCCTATGGAAATTCTGGAATATGATCATTATGGTCTGGAATTTCTGGAACAAAGCAATTTTTCAAGCGATTCGCTTGAAATTCGGAATGCAGGACTAAGATGTGACTATAAGATTTCTTCCTATGGAAATTCTGGAAAATGATCATTATGGTCTGGAATTTCTGGAACAAAGCAATTTTTCAAGCGATTCGCATGAAATTCGGAATGTAGGACTAAGGTGTGACTATAAGATTTCTTCCTATGGGAATTCTGGAATATGATCATTATGGTCTGGAATTTCTGGAACAAAGCAATTTTTCAAGCGATTCGCTTGAAATTCGGAATGTAGGACTAAGATGTGACTATAAGATTTCTTCCTATGGAAATTCTGGAATATGATCATTATGGTCTGGAATTTCTGGAACAAAGTAATTTCTCAAGCGATTCGCATGAAATTCGGAATGTAGTACTAAGATGCGATTATAAGACTTCTTCCTATAGAAATTCTGGAATATGGTCATTATGGTCTGGAATTTCGAAAACTAAGCAATTTCGCAAGTGATTCGCATGAAATTCGGAATGTAGGACTAAGATGTGACTATAAGATTTCTTCTTATGGAAATTCTGGAATATGATCATTATGGTCTGGAATTTCTGGAACGAAGTAATTTCTCAAGCGATTCGCATGAAATTCGGAATGTAGTACTAAGATGCGATTATAAGACTTCTTCCTATGGAAATTCTGGAATATGGTCATTATGGTCTTGAATTTCGAGAACTAAGCAATTTCTCAAGCGATTCGCATGAAATTCGGAATGTAGGACTAAGATGTGATTATAAGATTTCTTCCTATGGAAATTCTGGAATATGATCATTATGGCCTGGAATTTGTGGAACAAAGCAATTTTTCAAGCGATTCGCATGAAATTCGGAATGTAGGAGTAAATGTAGACTAATGTAGAAATAAGATGCGACTATAAGATTTCTTCCTATGGGAATTCTGGAATATGATCATTATTGTCTGGAATTTCTGGAACAAAGCAATTTTTCAAGCGATTCGCATGAAATTCGGAATGTAGGACTAAGATGTGACTATAAGATTTCTTCCTATGGAAATTCTGGAATATGATCATTATGGTCTGGAATTTCTGGAACAAAGCAAACGAAGCAAACTTATGCAGTAGTAGGCTGTGGTCAAGAATTCAGCCGTTGCGCAGTTTATGCTGCATGTTGGTCAAAAATTTACTTTTCAGCCAATGCCGTAAAGAAAAATCAACTGCGCAGTTTTCGCAGCCACTTTAATTTGATGCAAATAGGAAAATGTAAATGTCAAATTGTCGCCCTACAAGCATACTGACTGGAAGTCGGTTTAAAATGTAGCCGCAATTTAGTGCATATCGACTGCCTGCCATTTTTTTGTGCAGCACAAGCTGCGAAGCTACTTAATTCTTTACCGCAGCCGTATGCTGTATTGCTTTGGCTAATCCAGCTTGGCTTACAACAACTATCGCATAATCATAAAGCCGAAAATAAATCCAAAAAGTTTTTAGGATTTATAACTAAAGCCATTTTTTAGTTATAGCGCTCACCGTAAGGCGGTGTTTTGTTTAACACATACACATTTGCTGCGTTGCTTTGGCAAAGCCGGCTTGGCTTTACAAAGCAACAGCTTTTGGCTTTACCGCCAGTAGTATAAAATGGCTTTAGTTTCCTTAATCCTGAACATTTTATTTACTTCGGCTTCATGTCGCTTTATCACCGCCTTACGGTGAGCGCTATAACTATAAAATGGCTTTAGTTGTAAATCCTAAAAACTTTTTGAATTTATTTTCGGCTTTATGCTTATGCGATTGTTGTTGTAAGCCAGGCTGGATTAGCCAAATCAACGCAGCAATTAAAATGCATCGAAAATTTAAAGCCAAGCCGGCTTTGCCAAAGCAATACAGCAGTAGTAATAGTATAGTCCCTGTTCATTTTCTATCAGTGCTCTGCTCTGTTTGTTCTATTAACATAACATTGCATTGCTTTGTGAAAGAGAAAAAAATACAAATGTTACAAAAAAGAGGCAAGGCCATTCACAAGTTGCAAGCGACGTTGCTGTTGCTGCTATTTCCTTTTCTTTTGGCTTATCTTATCCTTACTCATGTATAAATTAAGGAAAAATAGATTTTACTCTTTAAAAAAAAGCAACTTTATTATTTGACATTCACTTAAATACTAATCTCTAACAAGAATTACAATAATGAAATAACCTACGCTTAATCTATTGCATCAGCCCAGGTGACGACCGACAGGTGCAATGTTGCAAAATCGTTGCTCGTGTTGTGTCCAGACGCTGAGTCGGCAGAACGGATGCTCTTGTGCTTTTTCTTGTACGTTCTTCCCCACGAATGTAGAGTTTTGCTTTGTAATATAATGTGTCGTTAACTCCTCCCTTCTGAGAATGATGCGTCCTCGCAACTTTTACATGAATGGAATGTTGTAAATGCTGGGATACCTCTGAGGAGATGCTGGAAGAATGATCTCCGGTTGTGTCGTCATTGCAATTATTGGTGGTGTTGGTATTAAATTGACGGGATTTGCTTTGGCTCTGTTGTATCCAATAGCTGCTATTGCTAGGAACAATACAATAAAAGTTCCATATGTTACCATCTGGAGCATCTTCTTCTCAGCTTGCATCTTTTCGATGTATTTAGTGTTTCTTGTATGTAGTTCTTTCATGAGTTCCAAGGAGAGTATTTCTTCGACTGTTGAATTAGCGTCTGTGGGGTGTAGCATTGGGGGTAGAACCTGCGTTCTTACAATCTTCTCGGAAATGTATCGTTGGTTGTTTATCATGATACTTTCGTTACTGAACTTGATGACAAATGTTCCTTGTAGTGACTGGCTTCCATTGCGAGCTTCTATGGTTCCGTTGAATTTGTTGAGCACGATGATTCCGGATGCTATCTCTTCGACCTGAGGGATGTGTTGGCTGTTTGTCGCGTTGCATGATGCATTCCTATTTTCTAATAATTTTATAATGCAATTATCATTATCTATATCTATTAAATTTGATAGTTTACATAAGGACAATTCATCAATTAGCTTACATTTGGTTTTAAAAATAATCAGTGCCGATATCAATATTTTTCTTATTAAAGTACGTTGGATAAGCTAATTGAAGATCATTAAATTGACTGGCAGTTTGATTCTCAGAGGGTTCATATTGTGATGTTGTAGTTATATGGCCAAGGATGAATGCATTTAGTGGAATTTCACTGGAATCATTGAATCTAGAACGAATCACAACAGAAGTTTTACCTTTCGTAGTTGTGCAGGAAGTTGCAAGTCCACCAACAATAATGTTAGCTCTTTGACGCGGTAATTGTAATTTTTTATGCACTGTTCGGAAATAAATGATATTTGCGAATCTGAGTCCAACAATGCGCTACACTCGTGTGAACCACCGAAACGATCAAGTATATTTACTATGGCTGTGGTTAATATAGCATACCCTGTACGTGCGTAATTAGTCTTCGCTCCTTTTTCCAAATTTGCTGAGCGCTTCGTTCTTCTTGATGAACATTACCTGACTGGTGTGATCCGCTTACTTTTGGTGCAAATGACTGTTCGTTTCGGATTACACTGCCTGAATGTGATGTGCTGTTTTCATTGCCGCTGTACGTGCCATAATTTCATTGAATTGATCGATTATTGAAACACTTGCTTTGGCGTGAGTGTAGAGAAAATCACTACACTTCACCTTTAAACTTAAATATTTTGACTCGATTGAGGTTAAGTTACCGCGTGGTTTTGCTTATTTTTCGACGAAACAATCTCAACTCGTGGATTCACTTAAAATCTTACAGCTTATTGTTCTTAAATATGTGTGGATCGGTAAGAAAACGTGCTTAAATTGTTCCAATCCGGTTCGAAGGATCATGAAGTGAAATGTTGTAGTAACTAAGGTAATTTTGAAGAAAAAAACCAACGTACAAACTTAATGAAAATAATTTATTTTTACTTATTCTTATTTGATTTTGCAGCAAGTGTTGTTGATGGCTTGACGGCTGATGATAGAGAGAGTCCAAGAAATGTAATTTTATCATTTAAACCAAACAATTTATCAACACGCTATTGCAATTATTACTGGATTTGACATACGTAATGAATAAGAAATTAATGCAAGTATACATTTGACATACTTAATGATATGAAATTAATGCAAGTATACACCAACCTGTCAGCCGTCATTTGTGACACATAAGTATTTTTCAATTATGAATTCATAATTTAATAAATAAATCTAATTACAATGATGTTTCTTAATTTCAGATTTGTGAATCAATTGACTATCATTTAATTACAACAAAAGATGAGTATAATTTATATTAAATATGTTGATTTATGAAGTAATAATTTCTTTCCCTTTTAGATTCTGGAAATACTCTGAATTGGATGCGGCTTAAAATTTGATGGAACAACACCAACAGCTAGTTTTGTGTAATCGTTGCAATAAATTTTGTGATTCAAGAACTACAGTTGTTGGGCGTTTTTTATTAATTGTCCTTGAACTTGATGCTATGGCTGTTTGGAAATTGACGATGGATTTATATTAATGATGAGTATTCTTTACTCATGAACACTTTTATATAAACTTACTTTTAAAAATATAACAAAAAATTGCATTATTTAGACTTTACGTTAATTAAAAAAACATTACAATTATTTTCAAATTATTATTTTGGGATTTGTTTAAACTTTTCATCGTAAGTTAACCGGGTGAGTGGCTTTCTTACCCTTTTCAATTTCTGTTCCGGAATCGGTGCGGTTCCGAACTTTTGAGTAACGATTGCATTTCATGGTTTTCAATTTGTTTTTAAATGTTTGAACATTCCGTTCGACTTGTCCATTTGTAGCTGGATGGTACGGTGCACTTCGCTTATGAATGATTCCATTCATCTTTATGAACTGTTGAACTGTAAAGGTTTTTTCTCGTTAAATTTTTAAAACGAATCTAGATGTTTCGCGACCTTCATTAGACTGCTCGCTAGTTACCATTTCAGTGGTATTTGATTCTTGTGGAGGTAGTCGTTGGTTTAGTTTCCACGCTTTATACTTTTTAAATGAGATTGCAGTTATAAGGATGAAAATTATGGTAAAAACTTCGTTTGCAGACATATCATGATGCTGTTCTCTATCATAATCTATGGCAAGATGTGAAATTTTTGGCTGTATAAATACCAGCTTTCTAGCATGTGCCGAAGGTAAAGGAATAAATAAATATATAAATAAAGAAACAGGTGTGAAGTTTTAATCGACGAAATGCTTAAGATGGGTATTGTGTACAAGCCTTGTTTTATTTTTGATTCTAATAATACTGTTTTCGTTTGATATAATTTTTGTTATTTCGTATGGTCCTTCCCATAATGAAGACAGCTTATTTTTTCGCGTGTGATTACATAAAATAAATACCAATAAATATCACCTATATTGAACTGTTTCGACACAGTTGATTTGTCATAATATTTTTTAGTGTTGTCTTTCTTTTTAATAATTTCTTCTCTGGCTATTTGATAACCGTGTTGAAGTCGTGCTTTTTTTCGTTTGCATAGTTTTCGTAATTATAACTCACATTAGGTCTTTGTTCCAAAATAGAAGGTATTTTTGCAGGATAGCCGTATAATAGTTCGTAAGGAGTGTACCCTGTGCTGCTGTGGGTTGTGGTATTGTATACAAACATGGCATAAGGAATCCATGTGTCCCATGTTAATATAACATAATGCCTAAGAAATTCTGCTAAGGTACGGTGACTTCTGTCTAGCGCTCCGTTAGTTTGGGGGTGATAAGGGGTTGTGTTAATTTTTCTAACCTTAAGGAGTTTACATACTTCCTTAAATAAATTACTCAAAAAGTTCGTGCCTTGGTCAGTCAGAATTGTTAATGGTATACCGTGTCTACCAACCGTGTTTTCTACAAAAATTCGAGCTAAGGTGGGCGCTTCTGCATTTGGTAACGGGTATGCATCTGAATATTTTATTAGGTCGTTTGTTAAGATGTATTTATTTCCGTTGTGACTTAAGGACATAGTAGGACCCCTAATGTCTAGTGCTATTCTTTCAAAAGGTGTGGAGCTCGTTGTTGTAAGTTTCATTGGTATGGGTGGATTTCGTTTGCTTTTATTTAGTTGGCAAGAGGTGCACTTTTTAATGTAATTTTTAATGTCTGAGTTCATTGTAGGCCAGTAGTATTTTGATTTTATGCGTTTTAATGTTCTTTGGATGCCTTAGTGTCCTCCGAGTGGTGATATTGTATTAAAATCTCTAAAAGGTCTTTTTCGTCATGTAAATGTATGGTGTCATCAATAAAAAGAAAAATGTCAGCACTTTGGTTGCAATATATGTCTTCTAATAACTTTTAAAACTCATTTTTGGCTTCAAATTCAAGTTTTGGTATTGAATACCCGATTTTACGATGGTTTTTTGACCTAAGAATGTCATTAAGATCGTTTAGTGTCGCTTGAGTCATATATTTGTCTGTGCTTGTTCGAAAGGGTATGGGCAAGGTAGTGCAATAAAAGTCCTTTTTTCTATTTGAGAAGATTTCTATTTGTCCTATGCCTGGTTTAATAAACTTTTCATCAAGGGTTTTAAGAATAAATTCGTCAGGTGACGATACTAAAGGTAAAATTATTATCTTTTGTTCTGGGTCGTTGTTGGCGAAGATCGACTTCCTTTTGACGTGACAACGTCTCACCACAAGGTATAATGGGGTGCATGTTCAACAAGTAAAATGTTAAGTGAGACACTGTTAAGTGAGACACTGTTAAGTGAGACACTGTTAAGTGAGACACTGTTAAGTGAGACACTGTTAAGTGAGACACTGTTAAGCGTCACACTGTTAAGTGAGCCACTTTTAAATGTCAGTACTTTGGGAATTAAGCTATTTCCCAAGCGATTCGCATGAAATTCGGAATGTAGGACTAAGATGTGACTATAAGATTTCTTCCTATTATAATTCTGGAATATGTTCATTATGGTCTAGAATTTCTGGAACGCAGCAATTTCTCAAGCGATTCGCATGAAATTCAGAATGTAGGACTAAGATGCATCTGCAATGCTTCTTCCTATGGAAATTCTGGAATATGATCATTATGGTCTGGAATTTCTGGAACAAAGCAATTTTTCAAGCGATTCGCTTGAAATTCGGAATGTAGGACTAAGATGTGACTATAAGATTTCTTCCTATGGAAATTCTGGAAAATGATCATTATGGTCTGGAATTTCTGGAACAAAGCAATTTTTCAAGCGATTCGCATGAAATTCGGAATGTAGGACTAAGGTGTGACTATAAGATTTCTTCCTATGGGAATTCTGGAATATGATCATTATGGTCTGGAATTTCTGGAACAAAGCAATTTTTCAAGCGATTCGCTTGAAATTCGGAATGTAGGACTAAGATGTGACTATAAGATTTCTTCCTATGGAAATTCTGGAATATGATCATTATGGTCTGGAATTTCTGGAACGAAGTAATTTCTCAAGCGATTCGCATGAAATTCGGAATGTAGTACTAAGATGCGATTATAAGACTTCTTCCTATAGAAATTCTGGAATATGGTCATTATGGTCTGGAATTTCGAAAACTAAGCAATTTCGCAAGTGATTCGCATGAAATTCGGAATGTAGGACTAAGATGTGACTATAAGATTTCTTCTTATGGAAATTCTGGAATATGATCATTATGGTCTGGAATTTCTGGAACGAAGTAATTTCTCAAGCGATTCGCATGAAATTCGGAATGTAGTACTAAGATGCGATTATAAGACTTCTTCCTATGGAAATTCTGGAATATGGTCATTATGGTCTTGAATTTCGAGAACTAAGCAATTTCTCAAGCGATTCGCATGAAATTCGGAATGTAGGACTAAGATGTGATTATAAGATTTCTTCCTATGGAAATTCTGGAATATGATCATTATGGCCTGGAATTTGTGGAACAAAGCAATTTTTCAAGCGATTCGCA
The DNA here is from genome assembly GCA_947095585.1 of Nephrocerus scutellatus. Taxonomy (NCBI): domain Eukaryota; kingdom Metazoa; phylum Arthropoda; class Insecta; order Diptera; family Pipunculidae; genus Nephrocerus; species Nephrocerus scutellatus. Next base: position 41,432,760 of record OX352762.1, read on the forward strand.
TGAAATTCGGAATGTAGGAGTAAATGTAGAATGTAGACTAATGTAGAAATAAGATGCGACTATAAGATTTCTTCCTATGGGAATTCTGGAATATGATCATTATTGTCTGGAATTTCTGGAACAAAGCAATTTTTCAAGCGATTCGCATGAAATTCGGAATGTAGGACTAAGATGTGACTATAAGATTTCTTCCTATGGAAATTCTGGAATATGATCATTATGGTCTGGAATTTCTGGAACAAAGCAAACGAAGCAAACTTATGCAGTAGTAGGCTGTGGTCAAGAATTCAGCCGTTGCGCAGTTTATGCTGCATGTTGGTCAAAAATTTACTTTTCAGCCAATGCCGTAAAGAAAAATCAACTGCGCAGTTTTCGCAGCCACTTTAATTTGATGCAAATAGGAAAATGTAAATGTCAAATTGTCGCCCTACAAGCATACTGACTGGAAGTCGGTTTAAAATGTAGCCGCAATTTAGTGCATATCGACTGCCTGCCATTTTTTTGTGCAGCACAAGCTGCGAAGCTACTTAATTCTTTACCGCAGCCGTATGCTGTATTGCTTTGGCTAATCCAGCTTGGCTTACAACAACTATCGCATAATCATAAAGCCGAAAATAAATCCAAAAAGTTTTTAGGATTTATAACTAAAGCCATTTTTTAGTTATAGCGCTCACCGTAAGGCGGTGTTTTGTTTAACACATACACATTTGCTGCGTTGCTTTGGCAAAGCCGGCTTGGCTTTACAAAGCAACAGCTTTTGGCTTTACCGCCAGTAGTATAAAATGGCTTTAGTTTCCTTAATCCTGAACATTTTATTTACTTCGGCTTCATGTCGCTTTATCACCGCCTTACGGTGAGCGCTATAACTATAAAATGGCTTTAGTTGTAAATCCTAAAAACTTTTTGAATTTATTTTCGGCTTTATGCTTATGCGATTGTTGTTGTAAGCCAGGCTGGATTAGCCAAATCAACGCAGCAATTAAAATGCATCGAAAATTTAAAGCCAAGCCGGCTTTGCCAAAGCAATACAGCAGTAGTAATAGTATAGTCCCTGTTCATTTTCTATCAGTGCTCTGCTCTGTTTGTTCTATTAACATAACATTGCATTGCTTTGTGAAAGAGAAAAAAATACAAATGTTACAAAAAAGAGGCAAGGCCATTCACAAGTTGCAAGCGACGTTGCTGTTGCTGCTATTTCCTTTTCTTTTGGCTTATCTTATCCTTACTCATGTATAAATTAAGGAAAAATAGATTTTACTCTTTAAAAAAAAGCAACTTTATTATTTGACATTCACTTAAATACTAATCTCTAACAAGAATTACAATAATGAAATAACCTACGCTTAATCTATTGCATCAGCCCAGGTGACGACCGACAGGTGCAATGTTGCAAAATCGTTGCTCGTGTTGTGTCCAGACGCTGAGTCGGCAGAACGGATGCTCTTGTGCTTTTTCTTGTACGTTCTTCCCCACGAATGTAGAGTTTTGCTTTGTAATATAATGTGTCGTTAACTCCTCCCTTCTGAGAATGATGCGTCCTCGCAACTTTTACATGAATGGAATGTTGTAAATGCTGGGATACCTCTGAGGAGATGCTGGAAGAATGATCTCCGGTTGTGTCGTCATTGCAATTATTGGTGGTGTTGGTATTAAATTGACGGGATTTGCTTTGGCTCTGTTGTATCCAATAGCTGCTATTGCTAGGAACAATACAATAAAAGTTCCATATGTTACCATCTGGAGCATCTTCTTCTCAGCTTGCATCTTTTCGATGTATTTAGTGTTTCTTGTATGTAGTTCTTTCATGAGTTCCAAGGAGAGTATTTCTTCGACTGTTGAATTAGCGTCTGTGGGGTGTAGCATTGGGGGTAGAACCTGCGTTCTTACAATCTTCTCGGAAATGTATCGTTGGTTGTTTATCATGATACTTTCGTTACTGAACTTGATGACAAATGTTCCTTGTAGTGACTGGCTTCCATTGCGAGCTTCTATGGTTCCGTTGAATTTGTTGAGCACGATGATTCCGGATGCTATCTCTTCGACCTGAGGGATGTGTTGGCTGTTTGTCGCGTTGCATGATGCATTCCTATTTTCTAATAATTTTATAATGCAATTATCATTATCTATATCTATTAAATTTGATAGTTTACATAAGGACAATTCATCAATTAGCTTACATTTGGTTTTAAAAATAATCAGTGCCGATATCAATATTTTTCTTATTAAAGTACGTTGGATAAGCTAATTGAAGATCATTAAATTGACTGGCAGTTTGATTCTCAGAGGGTTCATATTGTGATGTTGTAGTTATATGGCCAAGGATGAATGCATTTAGTGGAATTTCACTGGAATCATTGAATCTAGAACGAATCACAACAGAAGTTTTACCTTTCGTAGTTGTGCAGGAAGTTGCAAGTCCACCAACAATAATGTTAGCTCTTTGACGCGGTAATTGTAATTTTTTATGCACTGTTCGGAAATAAATGATATTTGCGAATCTGAGTCCAACAATGCGCTACACTCGTGTGAACCACCGAAACGATCAAGTATATTTACTATGGCTGTGGTTAATATAGCATACCCTGTACGTGCGTAATTAGTCTTCGCTCCTTTTTCCAAATTTGCTGAGCGCTTCGTTCTTCTTGATGAACATTACCTGACTGGTGTGATCCGCTTACTTTTGGTGCAAATGACTGTTCGTTTCGGATTACACTGCCTGAATGTGATGTGCTGTTTTCATTGCCGCTGTACGTGCCATAATTTCATTGAATTGATCGATTATTGAAACACTTGCTTTGGCGTGAGTGTAGAGAAAATCACTACACTTCACCTTTAAACTTAAATATTTTGACTCGATTGAGGTTAAGTTACCGCGTGGTTTTGCTTATTTTTCGACGAAACAATCTCAACTCGTGGATTCACTTAAAATCTTACAGCTTATTGTTCTTAAATATGTGTGGATCGGTAAGAAAACGTGCTTAAATTGTTCCAATCCGGTTCGAAGGATCATGAAGTGAAATGTTGTAGTAACTAAGGTAATTTTGAAGAAAAAAACCAACGTACAAACTTAATGAAAATAATTTATTTTTACTTATTCTTATTTGATTTTGCAGCAAGTGTTGTTGATGGCTTGACGGCTGATGATAGAGAGAGTCCAAGAAATGTAATTTTATCATTTAAACCAAACAATTTATCAACACGCTATTGCAATTATTACTGGATTTGACATACGTAATGAATAAGAAATTAATGCAAGTATACATTTGACATACTTAATGATATGAAATTAATGCAAGTTTACACCAACCTGTCAGCCGTCATTTGTGACACATAAGTATTTTTCAATTATGAATTCATAATTTAATAAATAAATCTAATTACAATGATGTTTCTTAATTTCAGATTTGTGAATCAATTGACTATCATTTAATTACAACAAAAGATGAGTATAATTTATATTAAATATGTTGATTTATGAAGTAATAATTTCTTTCCCTTTTAGATTCTGGAAATACTCTGAATTGGATGCGGCTTAAAATTTGATGGAACAACACCAACAGCTAGTTTTGTGTAATCGTTGCAATAAATTTTGTGATTCAAGAACTACAGTTGTTGGGCGTTTTTTATTAATTGTCCTTGAACTTGATGCTATGGCTGTTTGGAAATTGACGATGGATTTATATTAATGATGAGTATTCTTTACTCATGAACACTTTTATATAAACTTACTTTTAAAAATATAACAAAAAATTGCATTATTTAGACTTTACGTTAATTAAAAAAACATTACAATTATTTTCAAATTATTATTTTGGGATTTGTTTAAACTTTTCATCGTAAGTTAACCGGGTGAGTGGCTTTCTTACCCTTTTCAATTTCTGTTCCGGAATCGGTGCGGTTCCAGTAACGATTGGCGTGACAATATTAATTTCTGGAATAGGTCTATCAAAACTGCCTCGCCCTTGCGCTACTTTAGTTTCCTCCACATACGCGTTCATCGGAAACTATGTCTCGATTTTGACTAATTTCATAATGATGCGGAATTGGGTCATCCTTAGCTTCTTTGATGTCTGATCCGGTTCGATGTATTTGGTCAATATGTCGTTTCCATGTACGGCTATCATCCAATCCAATAACGGTTCCGAATTTATACTTTTCATCACTCGATCGTTGACTTGCAGTTGTCGTATCTTGACTTGACTTTGTTGTTGGTTTGTTTCGGAATCATGAAGTCCAATCTTGAACGTATTTGTCGATTATACATTAATGCTGAGGATTATTCACCCGTAGTTGCATGTGGAGTACGTCTATAATTCAGTAAAATGTTACTCAACGTCTTCGAAATCTCGGAACGATTGCATTTCATGGTTTTCAATTTGTTTTTAAATGTTTAAACATTCCGTTCGACTTGTCCATTTGTAGCTGGATGGTACGGTGCACTTCGCTTATGAATGATTCCATTCATCTTTATGAACTGTTGAAACTCGTCTGAAGTGATTTGTGCTCCGTTGTCGCTTACCAGAACTTCAGGTATCCCAAACCTTGAAAACACTTCTCGAGATTTTTCAATTGTGATGTGAGGAATCACGTAAACTTCGGGCCACTTTGTGTAAGCATCAATGAGTATGAAAAAATAATTCCCCATGAAAGGTCCTGCAAAGTCCACGTGTTCTCGTTCAAATGGATTCTTGGCTGTTTCCCATACATGTGTTGTCACTTTCTTAGGACTTCCTCGATTTTGTTGACATTGTAAACAATTTTTTGTAATGTTTTCAATATCATTATCCAGTTTTGGCCACCAGCAATAGCTTCGTCCCAATGCTTTCATTCTTGTAATCCCGAAATGTGCTGTATGTAGTTCGTTAAGTACTTATTTTCATAATTCACCTGGTACATAAACTCGTAATCCTCGGAGTAAACAGCCATTTTGAACGGTGAACTCGGTTTGATCTATATTGAAACGATGCTCCGTTCGAACTGTAATCCCTGAACATAGTCCATCAATTAATTTTTTTATACTTTCATCTTTGTCTGTAGCGTTACGTTGTTCTTCGACTGACAATGGTAATGTTTCAATAGCGTTAAATGATTCAAAGGATATAAAATTGTACTAAGATTTCAAATAATCGGCTATAGTAATTTACCAATCCAATGTAGGCACGAACTTCATCTTTGTTTTTAGGTTCTGGCATTTTTACAATAGCATCAATTTTATTTTGCATTTTGTGTATTCCTTTGTGATCGATTCTGTAGCAGCAATATTCAATTTCCTTTGCCATAAACACGCATTTTTCAAAATTAACTCGCATGTTGTATTTGCACAGGCGCTGTAAAAACATTTCGAGCCTTTCCAAATGTATTTTATCATTTGACGCTGTAATTTTTATTCATTCTCGTCTAAGTAATGACTTACGATTTGATTTGACAACGTACAGCCTTAAATCGCGACATTCGATACCCGAATTCACGCGTACGTAGAAAAAACCAAGCACTTTAATTTCCGTTCCACAATAACTGACCAATTTTGTATACGTAGCGCATAACTTATGCCTACCGAAATATTTTAATTTGTCATCCTCGCTGATAATCGTTACTGGAGATCCACTATCAATCTATAAGATCTATACAAAATTTGGAACGATTTTTTAACTTATGTTTTTCTTCCGTATGAATATTGAGAACTTCTTCCAATGAATCCGATGAGTGCTGCTGTAACTCGTCATCATGTATGTAATTTGTACGTCCTTTCTCTTTTTGCGGTTTGAAGCAAACTACTTGAACGTGTCCCTTCTTTTTACAATATGTGCAGGTTGTATTCTGGTGTGTACATTTGTTAGCGCGGTGTTCTGATTTTTCGCAGCGAAAATAGAATTTTTTTTATTCTTCCTTTTGCCATCAAATTTTGTATATACCGGTGAAGATGTGACATTTGACTTAAATTTCGATTTTTTATTACGTTGCTGTATGTAGTTCATGGAAGATTTTGTATCTTTTTGTTGCTGAATTTTAGTTCCTCCTTTGGCTGACAGTTCCATTGCTTTTCAATAACAGATTTTGTATGCGTACGCTGCGTAGTCCGAAAACGAATTGATTACGTAGTGTTGTATTTAAGTAGTTGCCAAAGTTGCATTTAATAGCCAATTTTCGTAATGAAATTGAAAATTCATCGAATGATTCGTCATCAGCTTGTTTTCGTAGGTGAAAACGGTAGTTTTCCATTATTTCTAATGGATCCGGATCAAAAATTCCTTTTAAAATTTCTTTCAACTCTTCATATGGTTTTTCTGCCGGTTTTTCAGTTGCCAATTTGACACAGTAAATCGTATGTTTCCGAGCACACGTAAATCAATAGCAAATGTATTTTTTTTTGCTTCTTCAGGTGCCACAATCGTCAAGGTGCCTTCGAATCTATCCACCCAACGTGACCACTGCATTTTAGTTCGTTCACTTCAGCCACTGCACATAATGCTCGCGTGGATAAAAAGGATGCTGCTGATGTACCGTAGGTGACTGCTTTCAATTCGTACGAGTCTATTGGTTTGTCTTTGGAAGTTCTCTAAAGAATTCGTTGATAATTGCATTGGCTGGTATCGATTCAGACTTGCCTGTACATTTTTTCAATGTCAGCGCATAATGCAATTGAAAACTTTCTGAACCGCAGCAATACTGTCCACAATGTGGGTTGAACCGTAGAACCGACCAATAACTTGTCGTTGAGTGACACCCCATTCGAAGATAGACATGACCCATCGAACACAACTCTTAATTTCGTGGATTCGCTGTTATGTTTCCAGATGCTGTGAAGAGGTAAATAACACACATCCTCATGCCCATGATATAGTTCTGCAGCTGATAATTTGGTCATATGTCCTAATGATTCGTATTCTTTCATAAACTCGCCAAATAATTGTCCGAAGACTGGATCTGTTGTCATTTTGCGCTCCATAGCCAATAATCTATGTTTAGCTGCTATATAACTATTGCCCAGGTTTGGCATTCCGATCTTTAATGGGAGTTTGACAATAAAACTTCCGAAGTCATCTCGTTTCGTTGTAGTCTTAAAATGAAGATCGCAGTTATGTTCTTCTTCGTTCCATACATTCTCCGTACCAACTACTTCCAGTTCCCAGAATCGTGTGAGTATGACATCTAAATATATGTCATCCTGTAATGATATATGCACATCCCGTATTACTCCGATGTCATCATTTTGATTGCCTTCTGATTGACCTGCGATTACCCAACCAAATATCGTCTCTTGTGCTATTGGTAGTGTTGGTGAGATGATCAATTTACCTCGTTTTAATACGTTACAAAAATAATCAGTGCCGATCAGGATATCAATATTTTTCTTATTAAAGTACGTTGGATAAGCTAATTGAAGATCATTAAATTGACTGGCAGTTTGATTCTCAGAGGGTTCATATTGTGATGTTGTAGTTATATGGCCAAGGATGAATGCATTTAGCGGAATTTCACTGGAATCATTGAATCTAGAACGAATCACAACAGAAGTTTTACCTTTCGTAGTTGTGCAGGAAGTTGCAAGTCCACCAACAATAATGTTAGCTCTTTGACGCGGTAATTGTAATTTTTTATGCACTGTTCGGAAATAAATGATATTTGCGAATCTGAGTCCAACAATGCGCTACACTCGTGTGAACCACCGAAACGATCAAGTATATTTACTATGGCTGTGGTTAATATAGCATACCCTGTACGTGCTAAATTAGTCTTCGCGCTGTCGTCCTTTTTCCAAATTGGCTGAGCGCTTCGTTCTTCTTGATGTACATGAACATGAACATGAACCTGGTCAGCAACGTTATATTGATTTCTCAACTTCTTAGTGGATCTCTCTTTTAAAGGTTGTATATCAAGGAATGTTCTGCTGTGCCGCTGTACGTGCCATAATTTCATTGAATTGATCGATTATTGAAACACTTGCTTTGGCGTGAGTGTAGAGAAAATCACTACACTTCACCTTTAAACTTAAATATTTTGACTCGATTTCATCAATTTCAGATGCGCAATCCAATGCAGTTAGTTTCACATCTACTTCTTGAAAACCATTAAACGCACGCTCTAACAATTCCATACGAGATGACACTTCACTTAACTTAGTATCTTTGTTCATGGTTTCCGCAAATGCTGCAATACGTGTAATGCTTCCCTTGGCTTGACCTCGCTTTCTAGTCCAGTCTTTTATCTTCTCTGACGCCATCTTACTATCGACCTTCGTTAATAGCTTGTTAGTTTGATAATTCTCTTTTAGAGATGAATTGCATGTGCTCGAACTTTTAATCTTATTGCAAATTATCTCCCTGCACTCTGGTACTCAAGTGATACAGATTGAGGTTAAGTTACCGCGTGGTTTTGTTTATTTTTCGACGAAACGATCTCAACTCGTGGATTCACTTAAAATCTTACAGCTTATTGTTCTTAAATATGTGTGGATCGGTAAGAAAACGTGCTTAAATTGTTCCAATCCGGTTCGAAGGATCATGAAGTGAAATGTTGTAGTAACTAAGGTAATTTTGAAGAAAAAAACCAATGTACAAACTTAATGAAAATAATTTATTTTTACTTATTCTTATTTGATTTTGCAGCAAGTGTTGTTGATGGCTTGACGGATGATGATAGAGAGAGTCCAAGAAATGTAATTTTATCATTTAAACCAAACAATTTATCAACACGCTATTGCAATTATTACTGGATTTGACATACGTAATGAATAAGAAATTAATGCAAGTATACATTTGACATACTTAATGATATGAAATTAATGCAAGTATACACCAACCTGTCAGCCGTCATTTGTGACACATAAGTATTTTTCAATTATGAATTCATAATTTAATAAATAAATTTAATTACAATGATGTTTCTTCATTTCAGATTTGTGAATCAATTGACTATCATTTAATTACAACAAAAGATGAGTATAATTTATATTAAATATGTTGATTTATGAAGTAATAATTTCTTTCCCTTTTAGATTCTGGAAATACTCTGAATTGGATGCGGCTTAAAATTTGATGGAACAACACCAACAGCTAGTTTTGTGTAATCGTTGCAATAAATTTTGTGATTCAAGAACTACAGTTGTTGGGCGTTTTTTATTAATTGTCCTTGAAAAGTGATGCTATGGCTGTTTGGAAATTGACGATGGATTTATAATAATGATGAGTATTCTTTACTCATGAACACTTTTATATAAACGTACTTTTAAAAATATAACAAAAAATTGCATTATTTAGACTTTACGTTAATTAAAAAAACATTACAAAAATTATTTTCAAATTATTATTTTGGGATTTGTTTAAACTTTTCATCGTAAGTTAACCGGGTGAGTGGCTTTCTTACCCTTTTCAATTTCTGTTCCGGAATCGGTGCGGTTCCAGTAACGATTGGCGTGACAATATTAATTTCTGGAATAGGTCTATCAAAACTGCCTCGCCCTTGCGCTACTTTAGTTTCCTCCACATACGCGTTCATCGGAAACTATGTCTCGATTTTGACTAATTTCATAATGATGCGGAATTGGATCATCCTTAGCTTCTTTGATGTCTGATCCGGTTCGATGTATTTGGTCAATATGTTGTTTCCATGTACGGCTATCATCCAATTTTACTATGTAATGCAATTTTCCCAAAGTCTCAATAACGGTTCCGAATTTATACTTTTCATCACTCGAACGTTGAGTTGCAGTTGTCGTATCTTGACTTGACTTTGTTGTTGATTTGTTTCGGAATCATGAAGTCCAATCTTGAACGTATTTGTCGATTATACATTAATGCCGTAGTTGCATGTGGTGTACGTCTATAATTCAGTAAAATGTTACTCAACGTCTTCGAAATCTCGGAACCATTGCATTTCATGGTTTTCAATTTGTTGTTAAATGTTTGAACATTCCGTTCGACTTGTCCATTTGTAGCTGGATGGTACGGTGCACTTCGCTTATGAATGATTCCATTCATCTTTATGAACTGTTGAAACTCTGAAGTGATTTGTGCTCCGTTGTCGCTTACCAGAACTTCAGGTATCCCAAACCTTGAAAACACTTCTCGAGATTTTTCAATTGTGATGTGAGGAATCACGTAAACTTCGGGCCACTTTGTGTAAGCATCAATGAGTATGAAAAAATAATTCCCCATGAAAGGTCCTGCAAAGTCCACGTGTTCTCGTTCAAATGGATTCTTGGCTGTTTCCCATACATGTGTTGTCACTTTCTTAGGACTTCCTCGATTTTGTTGACATTGTAAACAATTTTTTGTAATGTTTTCAATATCATTATCCAGTTTTGGCCACCAGCAATAGCTTCGTCCCAATGCTTTCATTCTTGTAATCCCGAAATGTGCTGTATGTAGTTCGTTAAGTACTTATTTTCATAATTCACCTGGTACATAAACTCGTAATCCTCGGAGTAAACAGCCATTTTGAACGGTGAACTCGGTTTGATCTATATTGAAACGATGCTCCGGTCGAACTGTAATCCCTGAACATAGTCCATCAATTAATTTTTTTATACTTTCATCTTTGTCTGTAGCGTTACGTTGTTCTTCGACTGACAATGGTAATGTTTCAATAGCGTTAAATGATTCAAAGGATACAAAATTGTACTAAGATTTCAAAGAATCGGCTATAGTAATTTACCAATCCAATGTAGGCACGAACTTCATCTTTGTTTTTAGGTTCTGGCATTGTAAAAATAGCATCAATTTTATTTTGCATTTTGTGTATTCCTTTGTGATCGATTCTGTAGCAGCAATATTCAATTTCCTTTGCCATAAACACGCATTTTTCAAAATTAACTCGCATGTTGTATTTGCACAGGCGCTGTAAAAACATTTCGAGCCTTTCCAAATGTATTTTATCATTTGACGCTGTAATTTTTATTCATTCTCGTCTAAGTAATGACTTACGATTTGATTTGACAACGTACAGCCTTAAATCGCGACATTCGATACCCGAATTCACGCGTACGTAGAAAAAACCAAGCACTTTAGTTTCCGTTCCACAATAACTGACCAATTTTGTATACGTAGCGCATAACTTATGCCTACCGAAATATTTTAATTTGTCATCCTCGCTGATAATCGTTACTGGAGATCCACTATCAATCTATAAGATCTATACAAAATTTGGAACGATTTTTTAACTTATGTTTTTCTTCCGTATGAATATTGAGAACTTCTTCCAATAAATCCGATGAGTGCTGCTGTAACTCGTCATCATGTATGTAATTTGTACGTCCTTTCTCTTTTTGCGCTTTGAAGCAAACTACTTGAACGTGTCCCTTCTTTTTACAATATGTGCAGGTTGTATTCTGGTGTGTACATTTGTTAGCGCGGTGGTCTGATTTTTCGCAGCGAAAATAGAATTTTTTTTATTCTTCCTTTTGCCATCAAATTTTGTATATACCGGTGAAGATGTGACATTTGACTTAAATTTCGATTTTTTATTACGTTGCTGTATGTAGTTCATGGAAGATTTTGTATCTTTTTGTTGCTGAATTTTAGTTCCTCCTTTGGCAGTTCCATTGCTTTGGCTGTAGTAAGTGCGCTTTCGATCGTTAGTTTAGAAGTTTTCAATAACAGATTTTGTATGCGTACGCTGCGTAGTCCGAAAACGAATTGATTACGTAGTGTTGTATTTAAGTAGTTGCCAAAGTTGCATTTAATAGCCAATTTTCGTAATGAAATTGAAAATTCATCGACTGATTCGTCATCAGCTTGTTTTCGTAGGTGAAAACGGTAGTTTTCCATTATTTCTAATGGATCCGGATCAAAAATTCCTTTTAAAATTTCTTTCAACTCTTCATATGGTTTTTCTGCCGGTTTTTCAGTTGCCAATTTGACACAGTAAATCGTATGTTTCCGAGCACACGTAAATCAATAGCAAATGTTTTTTTTTTTGCTTCTTCAGGTGCCACAATCGTCAAGGTGCCTTCGAATCTATCCACCCAACGTGACCACTGCATTTTAGTTCGTTCACTTCAGCCACTGCACATAATGCTCGCGTGGATAAAAAGGATGCTGCTGACGTGCCGTAGGTGATTGCTTTCAATTCGTACGAGTCTATTGGTTTGTCTTTGGAAGTTCTCTAAAGAATTCGTTGATACTTGCATTGGCTGGTATCGATTAAGACTTGCCTGTACATTTTTTCAATGTCAGCGCATAATGCAATTGAAAACTTTCTGAACCGCAGCAATACTGTCCACAATGTGGGTTGAACCGTAGAACCGACCAATAACTTGTCGTTGAGTGACACCCCATTCGAAGATAGACATGACCCATCGAACACAACTCTTAATTTCGTGGATTCGCTGTTATGTTTCCAGATGCTGTGATGAGGTAAATAACACACATCCTCATGCCCATGATATAGTTCTGCAGCTGATAATTTGGTCATATGTCCTAATGATTCGTATTCTTTCATAAACTCGCCAAATAATTGTCCGAAGACTGGATCTGTTGTCATTTTGCGCTCCATAGCCAATAATCTATGTTTAGCTGCTATATAACTATTGCCCAGGTTTGGCATACCGATCTTTAATGAGAGTTTGACAATAAACCTTCCGAAGTCATCTCGTTTCGTTGTAGTCTTAAAATGAAGATCGCAGTTATGTTCTTCTTCGTTCCATACATTCTCCGTACCAACTACTTCCAGTTCCCAGAATCGTGTGAGTATGACATCTAAATTTATGTCATCCTGTAATGATATATGCACATTCCGTAATACTCCGATGTCATCATTTTGATTGCCTTCTGATTGACCTGAGGTTACCCAACCAATGATCGTCTCTTGTGCTATTGGTAGTGTTGGTGAGATGATCAATTTACCTTGTTTTAATACGTTAAAAAAATAATCAGTGCCGATCAGGATATCAATATTTTTCTTATTAAAGTACGTTGGAAAAGCTAATTGAAGATCATTAAATTGACTGGCAGTTTGATTCTCAGAGGGTTCATATTGTGATGTTGTAGTTATATGGCCAAGGATGCATGCATTTAGCAGAATTTCACTGGAATCATTGAATCTAGAACGAATCACAACAGAAGTTTTACCTTTCGTAGTTGTGCAGGAAGTTGCAAGTCCACCAACAATAATGTTAGCTCTTTGACGCGGTAATTGTAATTTTTTATGCACTGTTCGGAAATAAATGATATTTGCGAATCTGAGTCCAACAATGCGCTACACTCGTGTGAACCACCGAAACGATCAAGTATATTTACTATGGCTGTGGTTAATATAGCATACCCTGTACGTGCTAAATTAGTCTTCGCGCTGTCGTCCTTTTTCCAAATTGGCTGAGCGCTTCGTTCTTCTTGATGTACATGAACATGAACATGAACCTGGTCAGCAACGTTATATTGATTTCTCAACTTCTTAGTGGATCTCTCTTTTAAAGGTTGTATATTAAGGAATGTTCTGCTGTGCCGCTGTACGTGCCATAATTTCATTGAATTGATCGATTATTGAAACACTTGCTTTGGCGTGAGTGTAGAGAAAATCACTACACTTCACCTTTAAACTTAAATATTTTGACTCGATTTCATCAATTTCAGATGCGCAATCCAATGCAGTTAGTTTCACATCTACTTCTTGAAAACCATTAAACGCACGCTCTAACAATTCCATACGAGATGACACTTCACTTAACTTAGTATCTTTGTTCATGGTTTCCGCAAATGCTGCAATACGTGTAATGCTTCCCTTGGCTTGACCTCGCTTTCTAGTCCAGTCTTTTATCTTCTCTGACGCCATCTTACTATCGACCTTCGTTAATAGCTTGTTAGTTTGATAATTCTCTTTTAGAGATGAATTGCATGTGCTCGAACTTTTAATCTTATTGCAAATTATCTCCCTGCACTCTGGTACTCAAGTGATACAGATTGAGGTTAAGTTACCGCGTGGTTTTGTTTATTTTTCGACGAAACGATCTCAACTCGTGGATTCACTTAAAATCTTACAGCTTATTGTTCTTAAATATGTGTGGATCGGTAAGAAAACGTGCTTAAATTGTTCCAATCCGGTTCGAAGGATCATGAAGTGAAATGTTGTAGTAACTAAGGTAATTTTGAAGAAAAAAACCAATGTACAAACTTAATGAATATAATTTATTTTTACTTATTCTTATTTGATTTTGCAGCAAGTGTTGTTGATGGCTTGACGGATGATGATAGAGAGAGTCCAAGAAATGTAATTTTATCATTTAAACCAAACAATTTATCAACACGCTATTGCAATTATTACTGGATTTGACATACTTAATGATATGAAATTAATGCAAGTATACACCAACCTGTCAGCCGTCATTTGTGACACATAAGTATTTTTCAATTATGAATTCATAATTTAATAAATAAATTTAATTACAATGATGTTTCTTCATTTCAGATTTGTGAATCAATTGACTATCATTTAATTACAACAAAAGATGAGTATAATTTATATTAAATATGTTGATTTATGAAGTAATAATTTCTTTCCCTTTTAGATTCTGGAAATACTCTGAATTGGATGCGGCTTAAAATTTGATGGAACAACACCAACAGCTAGTTTTGTGTAATCGTTGCAATAAATTTTGTGATTCAAGAACTACAGTTGTTGGGCGTTTTTTATTAATTGTCCTTGAAAAGTGATGCTATGGCTGTTTGGAAATTGACGATGGATTTATAATAATGATGAGTATTCTTTACTCATGAACACTTTTATATAAACGTACTTTTAAAAATATAACAAAAAATTGCATTATTTAGACTTTACGTTAATTAAAAAAACATTACAAAAATTATTTTCAAATTATTATTTTGGGATTTGTTTAAACTTTTCATCGTAAGTTAACCGGGTGAGTGGCTTTCTTACCCTTTTCAATTTCTGTTCCGGAATCGGTGCGGTTCCAGTAACGATTGGCGTGACAATATTAATTTCTGGAATAGGTCTATCAAAACTGCCTCGCCCTTGCGCTACTTTAGTTTCCTCCACATACGCGTTCATCGGAAACTATGTCTCGATTTTGACTAATTTCATAATGATGCGGAATTGGATCATCCTTAGCTTCTTTGATGTCTGATCCGGTTCGATGTATTTGGTCAATATGTTGTTTCCATGTACGGCTATCATCCAATTTTACTATGTAATGCAATTTTCCCAAAGTCTCAATAACGGTTCCGAATTTATACTTTTCATCACTCGAACGTTGAGTTGCAGTTGTCGTATCTTGACTTGACTTTGTTGTTGATTTGTTTCGGAATCATGAAGTCCAATCTTGAACGTATTTGTCGATTATACATTAATGCCGTAGTTGCATGTGGTGTACGTCTATAATTCAGTAAAATGTTACTCAACGTCTTCGAAATCTCGGAACGATTGCATTTCATGGTTTTCAATTTGTTTTTAAATGTTTAAACATTCCGTTCGACTTGTCCATTTGTAGCTGGATGGTACGGTGCACTTCGCTTATGAATGATTCCATTCATCTTTATGAACTGTTGAAACTCGTCTGAAGTGATTTGTGCTCCGTTGTCGCTTACCAGAACTTCAGGTATCCCAAACCTTGAAAACACTTCTCGAGATTTTTCAATTGTGATGTGAGGAATCACGTAAACTTCGGGCCACTTTGTGTAAGCATCAATGAGTATGAAAAAATAATTCCCCATGAAAGGTCCTGCAAAGTCCACGTGTTCTCGTTCAAATGGATTCTTGGCTGTTTCCCATACATGTGTTGTCACTTTCTTAGGACTTCCTCGATTTTGTTGACATTGTAAACAATTTTTTGTAATGTTTTCAATATCATTATCCAGTTTTGGCCACCAGCAATAGCTTCGTCCCAATGCTTTCATTCTTGTAATCCCGAAATGTGCTGTATGTAGTTCGTTAAGTACTTATTTTCATAATTCACCTGGTACATAAACTCGTAATCCTCGGAGTAAACAGCCATTTTGAACGGTGAACTCGGTTTGATCTATATTGAAACGATGCTCCGTTCGAACTGTAATCCCTGAACATAGTCCATCAATTAATTTTTTTATACTTTCATCTTTGTCTGTAGCGTTACGTTGTTCTTCGACTGACAATGGTAATGTTTCAATAGCGTTAAATGATTCAAAGGATATAAAATTGTACTAAGATTTCAAATAATCGGCTATAGTAATTTACCAATCCAATGTAGGCACGAACTTCATCTTTGTTTTTAGGTTCTGGCATTTTTACAATAGCATCAATTTTATTTTGCATTTTGTGTATTCCTTTGTGATCGATTCTGTAGCAGCAATATTCAATTTCCTTTGCCATAAACACGCATTTTTCAAAATTAACTCGCATGTTGTATTTGCACAGGCGCTGTAAAAACATTTCGAGCCTTTCCAAATGTATTTTATCATTTGACGCTGTAATTTTTATTCATTCTCGTCTAAGTAATGACTTACGATTTGATTTGACAACGTACAGCCTTAAATCGCGACATTCGATACCCGAATTCACGCGTACGTAGAAAAAACCAAGCACTTTAATTTCCGTTCCACAATAACTGACCAATTTTGTATACGTAGCGCATAACTTATGCCTACCGAAATATTTTAATTTGTCATCCTCGCTGATAATCGTTACTGGAGATCCACTATCAATCTATAAGATCTATACAAAATTTGGAACGATTTTTTAACTTATGTTTTTCTTCCGTATGAATATTGAGAACTTCTTCCAATGAATCCGATGAGTGCTGCTGTAACTCGTCATCATGTATGTAATTTGTACGTCCTTTCTCTTTTTGCGGTTTGAAGCAAACTACTTGAACGTGTCCCTTCTTTTTACAATATGTGCAGGTTGTATTCTGGTGTGTACATTTGTTAGCGCGGTGTTCTGATTTTTCGCAGCGAAAATAGAATTTTTTTTATTCTTCCTTTTGCCATCAAATTTTGTATATACCGGTGAAGATGTGACATTTGACTTAAATTTCGATTTTTTATTACGTTGCTGTATGTAGTTCATGGAAGATTTTGTATCTTTTTGTTGCTGAATTTTAGTTCCTCCTTTGGCTGACAGTTCCATTGCTTTTCAATAACAGATTTTGTATGCGTACGCTGCGTAGTCCGAAAACGAATTGATTACGTAGTGTTGTATTTAAGTAGTTGCCAAAGTTGCATTTAATAGCCAATTTTCGTAATGAAATTGAAAATTCATCGAATGATTCGTCATCAGCTTGTTTTCGTAGGTGAAAACGGTAGTTTTCCATTATTTCTAATGGATCCGGATCAAAAATTCCTTTTAAAATTTCTTTCAACTCTTCATATGGTTTTTCTGCCGGTTTTTCAGTTGCCAATTTGACACAGTAAATCGTATGTTTCCGAGCACACGTAAATCAATAGCAAATGTATTTTTTTTTGCTTCTTCAGGTGCCACAATCGTCAAGGTGCCTTCGAATCTATCCACCCAACGTGACCACTGCATTTTAGTTCGTTCACTTCAGCCACTGCACATAATGCTCGCGTGGATAAAAAGGATGCTGCTGATGTACCGTAGGTGACTGCTTTCAATTCGTACGAGTCTATTGGTTTGTCTTTGGAAGTTCTCTAAAGAATTCGTTGATAATTGCATTGGCTGGTATCGATTCAGACTTGCCTGTACATTTTTTCAATGTCAGCGCATAATGCAATTGAAAACTTTCTGAACCGCAGCAATACTGTCCACAATGTGGGTTGAACCGTAGAACCGACCAATAACTTGTCGTTGAGTGACACCCCATTCGAAGATAGACATGACCCATCGAACACAACTCTTAATTTCGTGGATTCGCTGTTATGTTTCCAGATGCTGTGAAGAGGTAAATAACACACATCCTCATGCCCATGATATAGTTCTGCAGCTGATAATTTGGTCATATGTCCTAATGATTCGTATTCTTTCATAAACTCGCCAAATAATTGTCCGAAGACTGGATCTGTTGTCATTTTGCGCTCCATAGCCAATAATCTATGTTTAGCTGCTATATAACTATTGCCCAGGTTTGGCATACCGATCTTTAATGGGAGTTTGACAATAAAACTTCCGAAGTCATCTCGTTTCGTTGTAGTCTTAAAATGAAGATCGCAGTTATGTTCTTCTTCGTTCCATACATTCTCCGTACCAACTACTTCCAGTTCCCAGAATCGTGTGAGTATGACATCTAAATATATGTCATCCTGTAATGATATATGCACATCCCGTATTACTCCGATGTCATCATTTTGATTGCCTTCTGATTGACCTGCGATTACCCAACCAAATATCGTCTCTTGTGCTATTGGTAGTGTTGGTGAGATGATCAATTTACCTCGTTTTAAAACGTTACAAAAATAATCAGTGCCGATCAGGATATCAATATTTTTCTTATTAAAGTACGTTGGATAAGCTAATTGAAGATCATTAAATTGACTGGCAGTTTGATTCTCAGAGGGTTCATATTGTGATGTTGTAGTTATATGGCCAAGGATGAATGCATTTAGCGGAATTTCACTGGAATCATTGAATCTAGAACGAATCACAACAGAAGTTTTACCTTTCGTAGTTGTGCAGGAAGTTGCAAGTCCACCAACAATAATGTTAGCTCTTTGACGCGGTAATTGTAATTTTTTATGCACTGTTCGGAAATAAATGATATTTGCGAATCTGAGTCCAACAATGCGCTACACTCGTGTGAACCACCGAAACGATCAAGTATATTTACTATGGCTGTGGTTAATATAGCATACCCTGTACGTGCTAAATTAGTCTTCGCGCTGTCGTCCTTTTTCCAAATTGGCTGAGCGCTTCGTTCTTCTTGATGTACATGAACATGAACATGAACCTGGTCAGCAACGTTATATTGATTTCTCAACTTCTTAGTGGATCTCTCTTTTAAAGGTTGTATATCAAGGAATGTTCTGCTGTGCCGCTGTACGTGCCATAATTTCATTGAATTGATCGATTATTGAAACACTTGCTTTGGCGTGAGTGTAGAGAAAATCACTACACTTCACCTTTAAACTTAAATATTTTGACTCGATTTCATCAATTTCAGATGCGCAATCCAATGCAGTTAGTTTCACATCTACTTCTTGAAAACCATTAAACGCACGCTCTAACAATTCCATACGAGATGACACTTCACTTAACTTAGTATCTTTGTTCATGGTTTCCGCAAATGCTGCAATACGTGTAATGCTTCCCTTGGCTTGACCTCGCTTTCTAGTCCAGTCTTTTATCTTCTCTGACGCCATCTTACTATCGACCTTCGTTAATAGCTTGTTAGTTTGATAATTCTCTTTTAGAGATGAATTGCATGTGCTCGAACTTTTAATCTTATTGCAAATTATCTCCCTGCACTCTGGTACTCAAGTGATACAGATTGAGGTTAAGTTACCGCGTGGTTTTGTTTATTTTTCGACGAAACGATCTCAACTCGTGGATTCACTTAAAATCTTACAGCTTATTGTTCTTAAATATGTGTGGATCGGTAAGAAAACGTGCTTAAATTGTTCCAATCCGGTTCGAAGGATCATGAAGTGAAATGTTGTAGTAACTAAGGTAATTTTGAAGAAAAAAACCAATGTACAAACTTAATGAAAATAATTTATTTTTACTTATTCTTATTTGATTTTGCAGCAAGTGTTGTTGATGGCTTGACGGATGATGATAGAGAGAGTCCAAGAAATGTAATTTTATCATTTAAACCAAACAATTTATCAACACGCTATTGCAATTATTACTGGATTTGACATACGTAATGAATAAGAAATTAATGCAAGTATACATTTGACATACTTAATGATATGAAATTAATGCAAGTATACACCAACCTGTCAGCCGTCATTTGTGACACATAAGTATTTTTCAATTATGAATTCATAATTTAATAAATAAATTTAATTACAATGATGTTTCTTCATTTCAGATTTGTGAATCAATTGACTATCATTTAATTACAACAAAAGATGAGTATAATTTATATTAAATATGTTGATTTATGAAGTAATAATTTCTTTCCCTTTTAGATTCTGGAAATACTCTGAATTGGATGCGGCTTAAAATTTGATGGAACAACACCAACAGCTAGTTTTGTGTAATCGTTGCAATAAATTTTGTGATTCAAGAACTACAGTTGTTGGGCGTTTTTTATTAATTGTCCTTGAAAAGTGATGCTATGGCTGTTTGGAAATTGACGATGGATTTATAATAATGATGAGTATTCTTTACTCATGAACACTTTTATATAAACGTACTTTTAAAAATATAACAAAAAATTGCATTATTTAGACTTTACGTTAATTAAAAAAACATTACAAAAATTATTTTCAAATTATTATTTTGGGATTTGTTTAAACTTTTCATCGTAAGTTAACCGGGTGAGTGGCTTTCTTACCCTTTTCAATTTCTGTTCCGGAATCGGTGCGGTTCCAGTAACGATTGGCGTGACAATATTAATTTCTGGAATAGGTCTATCAAAACTGCCTCGCCCTTGCGCTACTTTAGTTTCCTCCACATACGCGTTCATCGGAAACTATGTCTCGATTTTGACTAATTTCATAATGATGCGGAATTGGATCATCCTTAGCTTCTTTGATGTCTGATCCGGTTCGATGTATTTGGTCAATATGTTGTTTCCATGTACGGCTATCATCCAATTTTACTATGTAATGCAATTTTCCCAAAGTCTCAATAACGGTTCCGAATTTATACTTTTCATCACTCGAACGTTGAGTTGCAGTTGTCGTATCTTGACTTGACTTTGTTGTTGATTTGTTTCGGAATCATGAAGTCCAATCTTGAACGTATTTGTCGATTATACATTAATGCCGTAGTTGCATGTGGTGTACGTCTATAATTCAGTAAAATGTTACTCAACGTCTTCGAAATCTCGGAACCATTGCATTTCATGGTTTTCAATTTGTTGTTAAATGTTTGAACATTCCGTTCGACTTGTCCATTTGTAGCTGGATGGTACGGTGCACTTCGCTTATGAATGATTCCATTCATCTTTATGAACTGTTGAAACTCTGAAGTGATTTGTGCTCCGTTGTCGCTTACCAGAACTTCAGGTATCCCAAACCTTGAAAACACTTCTCGAGATTTTTCAATTGTGATGTGAGGAATCACGTAAACTTCGGGCCACTTTGTGTAAGCATCAATGAGTATGAAAAAATAATTCCCCATGAAAGGTCCTGCAAAGTCCACGTGTTCTCGTTCAAATGGATTCTTGGCTGTTTCCCATACATGTGTTGTCACTTTCTTAGGACTTCCTCGATTTTGTTGACATTGTAAACAATTTTTTGTAATGTTTTCAATATCATTATCCAGTTTTGGCCACCAGCAATAGCTTCGTCCCAATGCTTTCATTCTTGTAATCCCGAAATGTGCTGTATGTAGTTCGTTAAGTACTTATTTTCATAATTCACCTGGTACATAAACTCGTAATCCTCGGAGTAAACAGCCATTTTGAACGGTGAACTCGGTTTGATCTATATTGAAACGATGCTCCGGTCGAACTGTAATCCCTGAACATAGTCCATCAATTAATTTTTTTATACTTTCATCTTTGTCTGTAGCGTTACGTTGTTCTTCGACTGACAATGGTAATGTTTCAATAGCGTTAAATGATTCAAAGGATACAAAATTGTACTAAGATTTCAAAGAATCGGCTATAGTAATTTACCAATCCAATGTAGGCACGAACTTCATCTTTGTTTTTAGGTTCTGGCATTGTAAAAATAGCATCAATTTTATTTTGCATTTTGTGTATTCCTTTGTGATCGATTCTGTAGCAGCAATATTCAATTTCCTTTGCCATAAACACGCATTTTTCAAAATTAACTCGCATGTTGTATTTGCACAGGCGCTGTAAAAACATTTCGAGCCTTTCCAAATGTATTTTATCATTTGACGCTGTAATTTTTATTCATTCTCGTCTAAGTAATGACTTACGATTTGATTTGACAACGTACAGCCTTAAATCGCGACATTCGATACCCGAATTCACGCGTACGTAGAAAAAACCAAGCACTTTAGTTTCCGTTCCACAATAACTGACCAATTTTGTATACGTAGCGCATAACTTATGCCTACCGAAATATTTTAATTTGTCATCCTCGCTGATAATCGTTACTGGAGATCCACTATCAATCTATAAGATCTATACAAAATTTGGAACGATTTTTTAACTTATGTTTTTCTTCCGTATGAATATTGAGAACTTCTTCCAATAAATCCGATGAGTGCTGCTGTAACTCGTCATCATGTATGTAATTTGTACGTCCTTTCTCTTTTTGCGCTTTGAAGCAAACTACTTGAACGTGTCCCTTCTTTTTACAATATGTGCAGGTTGTATTCTGGTGTGTACATTTGTTAGCGCGGTGGTCTGATTTTTCGCAGCGAAAATAGAATTTTTTTTATTCTTCCTTTTGCCATCAAATTTTGTATATACCGGTGAAGATGTGACATTTGACTTAAATTTCGATTTTTTATTACGTTGCTGTATGTAGTTCATGGAAGATTTTGTATCTTTTTGTTGCTGAATTTTAGTTCCTCCTTTGGCAGTTCCATTGCTTTGGCTGTAGTAAGTGCGCTTTCGATCGTTAGTTTAGAAGTTTTCAATAACAGATTTTGTATGCGTACGCTGCGTAGTCCGAAAACGAATTGATTACGTAGTGTTGTATTTAAGTAGTTGCCAAAGTTGCATTTAATAGCCAATTTTCGTAATGAAATTGAAAATTCATCGACTGATTCGTCATCAGCTTGTTTTCGTAGGTGAAAACGGTAGTTTTCCATTATTTCTAATGGATCCGGATCAAAAATTCCTTTTAAAATTTCTTTCAACTCTTCATATGGTTTTTCTGCCGGTTTTTCAGTTGCCAATTTGACACAGTAAATCGTATGTTTCCGAGCACACGTAAATCAATAGCAAATGTTTTTTTTTTTTGCTTCTTCAGGTGCCACAATCGTCAAGGTGCCTTCGAATCTATCCACCCAACGTGACCACTGCATTTTAGTTCGTTCACTTCAGCCACTGCACATAATGCTCGCGTGGATAAAAAGGATGCTGCTGACGTGCCGTAGGTGATTGCTTTCAATTCGTACGAGTCTATTGGTTTGTCTTTGGAAGTTCTCTAAAGAATTCGTTGATACTTGCATTGGCTGGTATCGATTAAGACTTGCCTGTACATTTTTTCAATGTCAGCGCATAATGCAATTGAAAACTTTCTGAACCGCAGCAATACTGTCCACAATGTGGGTTGAACCGTAGAACCGACCAATAACTTGTCGTTGAGTGACACCCCATTCGAAGATAGACATGACCCATCGAACACAACTCTTAATTTCGTGGATTCGCTGTTATGTTTCCAGATGCTGTGATGAGGTAAATAACACACATCCTCATGCCCATGATATAGTTCTGCAGCTGATAATTTGGTCATATGTCCTAATGATTCGTATTCTTTCATAAACTCGCCAAATAATTGTCCGAAGACTGGATCTGTTGTCATTTTGCGCTCCATAGCCAATAATCTATGTTTAGCTGCTATATAACTATTGCCCAGGTTTGGCATACCGATCTTTAATGAGAGTTTGACAATAAACCTTCCGAAGTCATCTCGTTTCGTTGTAGTCTTAAAATGAAGATCGCAGTTATGTTCTTCTTCGTTCCATACATTCTCCGTACCAACTACTTCCAGTTCCCAGAATCGTGTGAGTATGACATCTAAATTTATGTCATCCTGTAATGATATATGCACATTCCGTAATACTCCGATGTCATCATTTTGATTGCCTTCTGATTGACCTGAGGTTACCCAACCAATGATCGTCTCTTGTGCTATTGGTAGTGTTGGTGAGATGATCAATTTACCTTGTTTTAATACGTTAAAAAAATAATCAGTGCCGATCAGGATATCAATATTTTTCTTATTAAAGTACGTTGGAAAAGCTAATTGAAGATCATTAAATTGACTGGCAGTTTGATTCTCAGAGGGTTCATATTGTGATGTTGTAGTTATATGGCCAAGGATGAATGCATTTAGCAGAATTTCACTGGAATCATTGAATCTAGAACGAATCACAACAGAAGTTTTACCTTTCGTAGTTGTGCAGGAAGTTGCAAGTCCACCAACAATGATGTTAGCTCTTTGACGCGGTAATTGTAATTTTTTATGCACTGTTCGGAAATAAATGATATTTGCGAATCTGAGTCCAACAATGCGCTACACTCGTGTGAACCACCGAAACGATCAAGTATATTTACTATGGCTGTGGTTAATATAGCATACCCTGTACGTGCTAAATTAGTCTTCGCGCTGTCGTCCTTTTTCCAAATTGGCTGAGCGCTTCGTTCTTCTTGATGAACATGAACATGAACCTGGTCAGCAACGTTATATTGATTTCTCAACTTCTTAGTGGATCTCTCTTTTAAAGGTTTTATATCAAGGAATGTTCTGTTGTGCCGCTGTACGTGCCATAATTTCATTGAATTGATCGATTATTGAAACACTTGCTTTGGCGTGAGTGTAGAGAAAATCATTACACTTAACCTTTAAACTTAAATATTTTGACTCGATTTCATCAATTTCAGATGCGCAATCCAATGCAGTTAGTTTCACATCTACTTCTTGAAAACCATTAAACGCACGCTCTAACAATTCCATACGAGATGACACTTCACTTAACTTAGTATCTTTGTTCATGGTTTCCGCAAATGCTGCAATACGTGTAATGCTTCCCATGGCTTGACCTCGCTTTCTAGTCCAGTCTTTTATCTTCTCTGACGCCATCTTACTATCGACCTTCGTTAATAGACTAAGTTTGATAATTCTCTTTTAGAGATGAATTGCATGTGCTCGAACTTTTAATTTATCTGCACTCTGGTACTCAAGTGATACAGATTGAGTTTAAGTTACCGCGTGGTTTTGCTTATTTTTCGACGAAACGATCTCAACTCGTGGATTCACTTAAAATCTTACAGCTTATTGTTCTTAAATATGTGTGGATCGCTTAGAAAACGTGCTTAAATTGTTCCAATCCGGTTCGAAGGATCATGAAGTGAAATGTTGTAGTAACTAAGGTAATTTTGAAGAAAAAAACCAATGTACAAACTTAATGAAAATAATTTATTTTTAATTTATTCTTATTTGATTTTGCAGCAAGTGTTGTTGATGGCTTGACGGCTGATGATAGAGAGAGTCCAAGAAATGTAATTTTATCATTTAAACCAAACAATTTATCAACACGCTATTGCAATTATTACTGGATTTGACATACGTAATGAATAAGAAATTAATGCAAGTATACATTTGACATAATTAATGAATATGAAATTAATGCAAGTATACACCAACCTGTCAGCCGTCATTTGTGACAAATAAGTATTTTTCAATTATGAATTCATAATTTAATAAATAAATCTAATTACAATGATGTTTCTTAATTTCAGATTTGTGAATCAATTGACTATCATTTAATTATGGATTTATAATAATAATGAGTATTCTTTACTCATGAACACTTTTATATAAACTTACTTTTAAAAATATAACAAAAAATTGCATTATTTAGACTTTACGTTAATTAAAAAAACATTACAATTATTTTCAAATTATTATTTTGGGATTTGTTTAAACTTTTCATCGTAAGTTAACCGGGTGAGTGGCTTTCTTACCCTTTTCAATTTCTGTTCCGGAATCGGTGCGGTTCCAGTAACGATTGGCGTGACAATATTAATTTCTGGAATAGGTCTATCAAAACTGCCTCGCCCTTGCGCTACTTTAGTTTCCTCCACATACGCGTTCATCGGAAACTATGTCTGGATTTTGACTAATGTCATAATGATGCGGAATTGGGTCATCCTTAGCTTCTTTGATGTCTGATCTGGTTCGATGTATTTGGTCAATATGTCGTTTCCATGTACGGCTATCATCCAATTTTACTATGTAATGCAATTTTCCCAAAGTCTCAATAACGGTTCCGAATTTATACTTTTCATCACTCGATCGTTGACTTGCAGTTGTCGTATCTTGACTTGACTTTGTTGTTGGTTTGTTTCGGAATCATGAAGTCCAGTCCTTAACGTATTTGTTGATTATACATTAATGCTGAGGATGATTCACCCGTAGTTGCATGTGGAGTACGTCTATAATTCAGTAAAATGTTACTCAACGTCTTCGAAATCTCGGAACGATTGCATTTCATGGTTTTCAATTTGTTTTTAAATGTTTGAACATTCCGTTCGACTTGTCCATTTGTAGCTGGATGGTACGGTGCACTTCGCTTATGAATGATTCCATTCATCTTTATGAACTGTTGAAACTCGTCTGAAGTGATTTGTGCTCCGTTGTCGCTTACCAGAACTTCAGGTATCCCAAACCTTGAAAACACTTCTCGAGATTTTTCAATTGTGATGTGAGGAATCACGTAAACTTCGGGCCACTTTGTGTAAGCATCAATGAGTATGAAAAAATAATTCCCCATGAAAGGTCCTGCAAAGTCCTTGAACTTGATGCTATGGCTGTTTGGAAATTGACGATGGATTTATAATAATGATGAGTATTCTTTACTCATGAACACTTTTATATAAACCTGCAAAGTCCACGTGTTTTCGTTCAAATGGATTCTTGGCTGTTTCCCATACATGTGTTGTCACTTTCTTAGGACTTCCTCGATTTTGTTGACATTGTAAACAATTTTTTGTAATGTTTTCAATATCATTATCCAGTTTTGGCCACCAGCAATAGCTTCGTCCCAATGCTTTCATTCTTGTAATCCCGAAATGTGCTGTATGTAGTTCGTTTAGTACTTATTTTCATAATTCACCTGGTACATAAACTCGTAATCCTCGGAGTAAACAGCCATTTTGAACGGTGAACTCGGTTTGATTTATATTGAAACGATGCTCCGGTCGAACTGTAATCCCTGAACATAGTCCATCAATTATTTTTTTTATACTTTCATCTTTGTCTGTAGCGTTACGTTGTTCTTCGACTGACAATGGTAATGTTTCAATAGCGTTAAATGATTCAAAGGATATAAAATTGTACTAAGATTTCAAAGAATCGGCTATAGTAATTTACCAATCCAATGTAGGCACGAACTTCATCTTTGTTTTTAGGTTCTGGCATTTTTACAATAGCATCAATTTTATTTTGCATTTTGTGTATTCCTTTGTGATCGATTCTGTAGCAGCAATATTCAATTTCCTTTGCCATAAACACGCATTTTTCTAAATTAACTCGCATGTTGTATTTGCACAGGCGCTGTAAAAACATTTCGAGCCTTTCCAAATGTATTTTATCATTTGACGCTGTCATTTTTATTCATTCTCGTCTAAGTAATGACTTACGATTTGATTTGACAACGTACAGCCTTAAATCGCGACATTCGATACCCGAATTCACGCGTACGTAGAAAAAACCAAGCACTTTAATTTCCGTTCCACAATAACTGACCAATTTTGTATACGTAGCGCATAACTTATGCCTACCGAAATATTTTAATTTGTCATCCTCGCTGGTAATCGTTACTGGAGATCCACTATCAATCTATAAGATCTATACAAAATTTGGAACGATTTTTTAACTTATGTTTTTCTTCCGTATGAATATTGAGAACTTCTTCCAATGAATCCGATGAGTGCTGCTGTAACTCGTCATCATGTATGTAATTTGTACGTCCTTTCTCTTTTTGCGCTTTGAAGCAAACTACTTGAACGTGTCCCTTCTTTTTACAATATGTGCAGGTTGTATTCTGGTGTGTGTTTGTAAACCTAGAAAGATAAAAATAAATTACAGTAATAATATTTACGTAACATTAGTATAATAATACGATTGCAATTACCTCTATGTATGTATCCATTGTCGCACCACTTGTCATTACGCTGGAAAGAAAATTTTATTAATGTTATACAATATTACGTATAGGTAGTTCAAATTATATGTAAAGTAGAATCACTTATCTTATTTATAGTTTACTGCTTCCATTTTTACACTAATCAAATAATTATAATTAGTTAATTTGTTATTGACTACAATTTTTGTTTTTTAGACTACCTATCAGTAAGATATGCCCTCCATGACCAAATAGTAAAAAAGCGTAAAACACTTTCATTTTATTTTTATTGTGAATATCGATTTATAGCGAATTGTGAATGAAAAAACCATCTATGATGGATATTGCAACTGTCATTTTTTGTGTGTTTTTGTTGACATATCTTTCATCTGAATACAACAGAAAGAGAAGCCTGACAGAATGCAACTTTTTTTAGTAGAAGATATGTGTGCCAATTTAAAGTTAAAACAAAACGCATGGCTCAAATTTTATAATACCAATACCATGACCAAATAGTAAAAAAGCGTAAAACACTTTCATTTTATTTTTATTGTGAATATCGATTTATAGCGAATTGTGAATGAAAAAACCATCTATGATGTATATTGCAACTGTCATTTTTTGTGTGTTTTTGTTGACATATCTTTCATCTGAATACAACAGAAAGAGAAGCCTGACAGAATGCAACTTTTTTTAGTAGAAGATATGTGTGCCAATTTAAAGTTAAAACAAAACGCATGGCTCAAATTTTATAATAAGAAATTAAATAAACGTTGTTAATGTTTTAATAAGTAGTGTTTTCTTTTTTTTTATTAAAAAGGGTACAACGATTAAAATTTATAATTTACGAAAAAACATTTGGTGCCGAAACCAGGGAATCCTGTTTTTATTGAAGCAAGGTGTTGTAAAATCTAAAGCATATCAGATAAGTAGCCATTTTGTTATATTTAGCTACTTTCTGGACTCTTAATCGAATAACTATCCTAAAACCTTAAAAGATCAATTAGTAAAAGGAGCCACAGTTTAATTCAATTAACTTAATAGTAAAAATATAATTGAGGGAAATTTAAGTGATCTTTAGCAAAATGGACAGGCATATTCGAGCACGTGATCGTACAGTAAACCAAATTAAAGCCATTTGCATTTTTAGTGAGGCTATTGATGATCGTACCTTGTTAGAAGCTATTCAAACACGGGTCGAAAGTTGTGAGAAACTATATCGAGATTTTAATCAGAGGGAATTAGAACTACTCGCCTTTGATAATTACAACCCAATAACCGAAGAAGTAGACGAAATATATCTTAACACTATTTCCAACTTGAAGACCGCAATCAATCTCAGAAGTCCAGTACACAAACCCGATGTTCCAGATTTAAATGTAACGTTAGGTCAGTTCATGGGGCAACAACAGACCTTCTTACAAGGCATAAGTCAAACCCATAAAGTCCATTTGCCAAAAATTAACATTGAACCATTTAATGGCGATTACAAATTATGGCCATCTTTTCACGATTTGTTCATCACATCTGTTCATACAAATAACAATCTAAGTGCAGTTCATAAGCTACAAATTCTAAATGGTTTATTGAGAGGAGATGCAGCAGCGTTAATACGACACATAAAGGTAACAGAGCAAAATTATGAAGAAGCTTGGAACAAATTGGTTACCAGATTTAATAAACCCAAGTCTATCGTGTCTTCATTAATTCAAGTATTTTTGGATCAAAAATGTTGTAATCAATCAAATCACAAGGAGCTTAGAAAGTTATGTGACACATCAGATGAGGTAATCAGAGGATTACGGGCATTAGGAGATTTGGCGGAAACACGTGATCCTTGGCTGGTGCATATCCTGGTAAATAAGATGGATACCGATACGAAGCAGTTATGGGCAAAGGAATCAGTTGACGATGCGTTTCCTTCATTTGATAAATTCCTAAAGTTTCTGGAAACAAGATGTGATGCCCTTGAAGCATGTGCACCGAACACAAGACCAACTAGTGCAACACCAAAACAGATTAGGGTTTACAATACTAGCATCCAAAAACATCAATTGAACTGTTTAGCATGTAAAAAGGACCACTTCGTTTACAGATGTCCGCTATTCAAGAGCATGAATGTTGAAAATCGAGCAAAAATAATAACTAGCACTAATAGTTGCTCCAACTGCTTGCGTACTGGTCATTCCGAGCCACAATGTTACTCTCGTGCGTTATGCTTAATATGCCAAAGACGCCACCACTCTCTACTTCATCAGGATAAAATTACGAATTTGCATGCTACAGAAGAACAGTTAAGGTTGAGCAATGCAATCACAACGTAGCGCATAACTTATGCCTACCGAAATATTTTAATTTGTCATCCTCGCTGATAATCGTTACTGGAGATCCACTATCAATCTATAAGATCTATACAAAATTTGGAACGATTTTTTAACTTATGTTTTTCTTCCGTATGAATATTGAGAACTTCTTCCAATGAATCCGATGAGTGCTGCTGTAACTCGTCATCATGTATGTAATTTGTACGTCCTTTCTCTTTTTGCGCTTTGAAGTAAACTACTTGAACGTGTCCCTTCTTTTTACAATATGTGCAGGTGTGTGTGTATTCTGGTGTGTGTTTGTAAACCTAGAAAGATAAAAATAAATTACAGTAATAATATTTACGTAACATTAGTATAATAATACGATTGCAATTACCTCTATGTATGTATCCATTGTCGCACCACTTGTCATTACGCTGGAAAGAAAATTTTATTAATGTTATACAATATTACGTATAGGTAGTTCAAATTATATGTAAAGTAGAATCACTTATCTTATTTATAGTTTACTGCTTCCATTTTTACTATAATCAAATAATTATAATTAGTTAATTTGTTATTGACTACAATTTTTATTTTTTAGACTACCTATCAGTAAGATATGCCCTCCATGACCAAATAGTAAAAAAGCGTAAAACACTTTCAATATATTATTGTGAATATCGATTTATAGCGAATTGTGAATGAAAAAACCATCTATGATGTATATTGCAACTGTCATTTTTTGTGTTTTTGTTGACATATCTTTCATCTGAATACAACAGAAAGAGAAGCCTGACAGAATGCAACTTTTTTTAGTAGAAGATATGTGTGCCAATTTAAAGTTAAAACAAAACGAATGGCTCAAATTTTATAATAAGAAATTAAATAAACGTTGTTAATGTTTTAATAAGTAGTGTTTTCTTTTTTTTAATTACAAAGGGTACAACGATTAAAATTTATAATTTACGAATAAACATTTGGTGCCGAAACCAGGGAATCCTGTTTTTATTGAAGCAAGCTGTTGTAAAATCTAAAGCATATCAGATAAGTAGCCATTTTGTTATATTTAGCTACTTTCTGGACTCTTAATCGAATAACAATCCTAAAACCTTAAAAGATCAATTAGTAAAAGGAGCCACAGTTTAATTCAATTAACTTAATAGTAAAAATATAATTGAGGGAAATTTAAGTGATCTTTAGCAAAATGGACAGGCATATTCGAGCACGTGATCGTACAGTAAACCAAATTAAAGCCATTTGCATTTTTAGTGAGGCTATTGATGATCGTACCTTGTAAGAAGCTATTCAAACACGGGTCGAAAGTTGTGAGAAACTATATCGAGATTTTAATCAGAGGGAATTAGAACTACTCGCCTTTGATAATTACAACCCAATAACCGAAGAAGTAGACGAAATATATCTTAACACTATTTCCAACTTGAAGACCGCAATCAATCTCAGAAGTCCAGTACACAAACCCGATGTTCCTGATTTAAATGTAACGTTAGGTCAGTTCATGGGGCAACAACAGACCTTCTTACAAGGCATAAGTCAAACCCATAAAGTCCATTTGCCAAAAATTAACATTGAACCATTGGATGGCGATTACAAATTATGGCCATCTTTTCACGATTTGTTCATCACATCTGTTCATACAAATAACAATCTAAGTGCAGTTCATAAGCTACAAATTCTAAATGGTTTATTGAGAGGAGATGCAGCAGCGTTAATACGACACATAAAGGTAACAGAGCAAAATTATGAAGAAGCTTGGAACAAATTGGTTACCAGATTTAATAAACCCAAGTCTATCGTGTCTTCATTAATTCAAGTATTTTTGGATCAAAAATGTTGTAATCAAGCAAATCACAAGGAGCTTAGAAAGTTATGTGACACATCAGATGAGGTAATCAGAGGATTACGGGCATTAGGAGATTTGGCGGAAACACGTGATCCTTGTCTGGTGCATATCCTGGTAAATAAGATGGATACCGATACGAAGCAGTTATGGGCAAAGGAATCAGTTGACGATGCGTTTCCTTCATTTGATAAATTCCTAAAGTTTCTGGGAACAAGATGTGATGCCCTTGAAGCATGTGCACCGAACACAAGACCAACTAGTGCAACACCAAAGCAGATTAGGGTTTACAATACTAGCATCCAAAAACATCAATTGAACTGTTTAGCATGTAAAAAGGACCACTTCGTTTACAGATGTCCGCTATTCAAGAGCATGAATGTTGAAAATCGAGCAAAAATAATAACTAGCACTAATAGTTGCTCCAACTGCTTGCGTACTGGTCATTCCGAGCCACAATGTTACTCTCGTGCGTTATGCTTAATATGCCAAAGACGCCACCACTCTCTACTTCATCAGGATAAAATTACGAATTTGCATGCTACAGAAGAACAGTTAAGGTTGAGCAATGCAATCACAACACCACTAGCTTCAATAAAACCAGAGCAAACTAATCAATTAACTACAGATTTGAAACCAATTCAACCATTATCATCAACATCTTTAACAACAGCATCCTTGCACGATCATATCAACACACCTCTTAATATACTGTTACCTACAGCTTTGATCTACATTCAAACAAATAACGGTCAACAAATGCTAGTACGAGCGCTGTTAGACCCGGGATCACAATCATCTTTTATCACCGAATCCTGTGTACAACAATTAGGCTTACGTCGGAAATATTCAAATATATCAGTTTACGGTCTAGCGTCAAGTCCTGCTGGAAAAACAAGAGGTAAAACAATTCTAACTTTAATATCACGTGTAATACCACATTACACTATAACCATGACGGCACACATACTAGAAAAAATATCTTCACATCTTCCATCTGCGACGATATCCATACCAAAAACCAACAGAATATGGCAACTCCAGTTAGCAGATCCTGAATTTTATAAGTCCAGCTCCATTGACATGTTAATTGGAGCAGAATTCTTTTTGGATATTTTGCCAGAACAAAAAATGTCCATCCCAGATCTACCAGTTCTTCAATCATCCAAATTTGGTTGGCTCGTAGCTGGAAACGTTAATAAAGATATCATTAATGAACGTCCGGTACAAAATTTTAACGTAAACGTCGACTGCATCGTTACTAGTGAAACCATAATGGAGCAATTGAAAAAATTTTGAAAGGTTGAAGAACCATTGGCTAATGCTACTTATATTGAACCAGCTAATGATCCAAGTGAAAAGTTATTTCGAGACACTACGACCAGATCACCAGATGGGAGATTCATCGTCAGACTTCCATTTATAACACCACGGCCGAAGCTAGGAAATTCCTTGTTTAACGCCCAATCAAGAATGCTTGGTACAGAGAAAACATTTTTGAGATCAGCTGAATACTGTAAGGAGTATCAAACATTTATAGATGAGTACATCGAATTGAATCAAATGACACATATACCATGGAATGAAATACCACATGAAGACAATAATAAATATTTTATGCCACATCGTGCAGTATTTAAGGAAAGTACCACTACCAAATTGCGAGTTGTCTTTGATGCATCGTGTAAAACATCCACAGCCGTATCCTTGAATGATTGTCTACACATTGGTCACAAGCTTCAACCAGATTTAACAACAACGTTGCTTCGTTTTCGGATTGCGGTGAATGCGGACATTGAAAAGATGTATCGCCAGATTTTGGTAGATCCTTCCGATGCAGTATTCCAATTAATCTTGTGGCGTAAAAATCCTGAAGAAAACCTAAAGGCATATAAATGTAACACAGTGACTTATGGTACAGCAAGTGCACCATTTCTTGCTATTCGTTCATTAGAAGAGTTGGCCAGGATATATGAACCAAAATATCCAGATGCCGCTAACGTGATTAGAAATCATTTCTATATGGACGATTTGCTTACTGGTAGTGCAACGGTGGAAGGTGCAATAACAATGAAAAACCAACTTAATGAAATATTATCCAGCTGCGGTTTTAGACTTCGTAAATGGAAGTCAAACTCTCCGAAATTTCTGCAATCATTAGCAGAAAATAACTGCGAAGATATACCAAAGTTGATTGAAGACGATCAAAGCACCAAAACCCTCGGCATTATGTGGTATTCACAACGTGATATATTCAAATTTAAAATAAACATTTTTTTAAATGAAGTGAGTTGGACAAAAAGGAAAATGCTCTCAGAAAGTTCAAAACTTTACGATCCGTTAGGCTGGTTATCACCCATTGTGATAACATTCAAAATGCTGCTTCAAAAGTTGTGGCTAACCAAAACCGAATGGGATGAAGAAGCACCGGTTAATATTATTTGTATATGGAACAAAATTTATACAAATCTACATCATCTAGAAAGGATAGAAATTCCAAGGTGCGTGTTTGAAACATCAAACCCCAGTTCGATTCAACTTCATGCATTTTGCGATGCTTCTGAATTAGCGTATGGAGCAGTTTTGTACATCAGGAACTGCACTGAACATGGGCTAATTACTAGTAATTTAATCTGTTCCAAAAGTAAGGTAGCACCGATCAAGCGAATTAGTCTTCCAAGGTTAGAATTATAACGTGGTCTTACTAGCAGAATTAATTAAGCATTATAAAAAAATATTCGCTATCGACGACAATAACATATACGCATGGACCGATTCAATGATTATATTACATTGGTTGTCGGATATTCCAGCTAGATGGAAAACTTTCGTTGCCAATAGAACAAGTATGATCCTGGATTCAACTTCTAGAGAGAGGTGGAGTCATGTGTCATCTAATGAAAACCCAGCTGATTACATTTCAAGAGGCATAGACCCAAAAATCATCGCGGAATTAAAAAGTTGGTGGCATGGACCTACACGGCTACAGCAGGATGAATCAAAATGGCCTAAATCTATACCAAAATCAGCATCATTGGAGTTGGATATTGAAGCTAGAAAAAAGGGAGTCATTACGTTACTAGAAACAGTCGATGTTGGAATTGTTAACCAATTAATTAATAAATGTTCCTCTTGGTTCACAATTAAAAGAATAATGGGATACATTCTTAGGTTTTGTAAATTACCCAAATCCGAATATAAAAGACAGAATAAAAGACAATTAGAGTATAGAGAATATATTTTAGCCGAACAGTATATTATACGGGCGATACAAGAGACTGAGTTTAAGGCAGAAATTACCAAAGTTAAGGGAAATCGCGCGTTAGAACCTAACAACATATTAACTGCACTGGATCCATTTTTGGATTCTATGGGGATCCTTAGAGTAGGTGGAAGACTTAAAAATTCTAATTTAAGCTACGGAGTCAAGCACCCAATAATCTTGCCAAAAAACTATGCTGCTAATCAACTAATAATTCACGAAATCCATGTTCGAAGTTTACATGCTGGAAATGCACTAATGTTAAATATACTACGACAACAGTACTGGGTGATTGGGGCTAGATATCTTATTAAAAAATACATTAAATCTTGTGTGATATGTACAAGATATCGAAATAGTCAAATAAAACCAAAAATGGCAGACCTACCGGCTGAAAGATGTAGTAAAAATCGACCCTTCCTAAATACTGGTGTTGATTATTTGGGACCAATATACGTAAAAACATCTCAACACAGAATTTCATCACTTACGAAGGCATACGTTGCAGTTTTTATATGTCTGGCAATTAAATCCGTACACTTAGAGG
The DNA here is from genome assembly GCA_947095585.1 of Nephrocerus scutellatus. Lineage (NCBI taxonomy): Eukaryota > Metazoa > Arthropoda > Insecta > Diptera > Pipunculidae > Nephrocerus > Nephrocerus scutellatus. The sequence goes on from OX352762.1 coordinate 41,468,558, forward strand.
TTGTCAGCAGCCTTAGCACCGATTCTTTTCTTGCTGCATTGAAAAGATTTGTGTCACGTCGGGGACTCCCTAATAAAATTTGGTGTGACAACGGTTCAAACTTTATCGGAGCCAACAATGAACTAAAAAGATTGAAAAGAGAAATAGTAGCACAACAAAACAACGATTTAATATTTAATTTTTTATTACAGAAAGGCATTGACTTTAAGTTTAATCCAGCTTGTGCACCGCATTTCGGAGGTCTATGGGAGTCTGCGGTAAAATCTGTTAAGTACCATTTCAGACGAGCCACGAACAAAGCTAAATTAAACTTTGAAGAAGTAACCACGTTAATAACACAAATTGAGAGCTTGCTAAACAGTAGACCGTTATGCCGCATGGATGACGATATCGACAGCCCAAACATACTTACACCAGGTCATTTTCTAATCGGTGAATCTCTACAAGCTGTACCGAAACCTCTGTTAGAAAATATACCGGTACATAAATTATCTAGATTCAAAAATAGTCAACTGCGCGTTCAATCCTTCTGAAAGTCCTGGTCTTCGACCTGTAATAAAGCTGCTGTTACTTCCAACTAGTAACAAGTAAATCGACGACGCGGTTATAATTTTAAGTATATTTATAAGGGCAACTGCAATTCATATTATTATAGATCGGTATTCAGTAAAACTTAAGAAAATGTCTCATAACATTTTCTTAACGCGGGGAAAGATGTTTGTAAACCTAGAAAGATAAAAATAAATTACAGTAATAATATTTGCGTAACATTAGTATAATAATACGATTGCAATTACCTCTATGTATGTATCCATTGTCGCACCACTTGTCATTACGCTGGAAAGAAAATTTTATTAATGTTATACAATATTACGTATAGGTAGTTCAAATTATATGTAAAGTAGAATCACTTATCTTACTTATAGTTTACTGCTTCCATTTTTACTATAATCAAATAATTATAATTAGTTAATTTGTTATTGACTACAATTTTTATTTTTTAGACTACCTATCAGTAAGATATGCCCTCCATGACCAAATAGTAAAAAAGCGTAAAACACTTTCAATATATTATTGTGAATATCGATTTATAGCGAATTGTGAATGAAAAAACCATCTCTTTATGATGTATATTGCAACTGTCATTTTTTGTGTGTTTTTGTTGACATATCTTTCATCTGAATACAACAGAAAGAGAAGCCTGACAGAATGCAACTTTTTTTTAAGTAGAAGATATGTGTGCCAATTTAAAGTTCAAACAAAACGCATGGATCATATTTTATAATAAGAAATTAAATAAACGTTGTTAATGTTTTAATAAGTAGTGTTTTCTTTTTTTTTATTAAAAAGGGTACAACGATTAAAATTTATAATTTACGAATAAACAGTGTGTACATTTGTTAGCGCGGTGGTCTGATTTTTCGCAGCGAAAATAGAATTTTTTTTATTCTTCCTTTTGCCATCAAATTTTGTATATACCGGTGAAGATGTGACATTTGACTTAAAGCTCGATTTTTTATTACGTTGCTGTATGTAGTTCATGGAAGATTTTGTATCTTTTTGTTGCTGAATTTTAGTTCCTCCTTTGGCTGACAGTTCCATTGCTTTGGCTGTAGTAAGTGCGCTTTCGATCGTTAGTTTAGAAGTTTTCAATAACAGATTTTGTATGCGTACGCTGCGTAGTCCGAAAACGCACTGATTACGTAGTGTTGTATTTAAGTAGTTGCCAAAGTTGCATTTAATAGCCAATTTTCGTAATGAAATTGAAAATTCATCGACTGATTCGTCATCAGCTTGTTTTCGTAGGCGAAAACGGTAGTTTTCCATTATTTTTAATGGATCCGGATCAAAAATTCCTTTTAAAATTTCTTTCAACTCTTCATATGGTTTTTCTGCCGGTTTTTCAGTTGCCAATTTGACACAGTAAATCGTATGTTTCCGAGCACACGTAAATCAATAGCAAATGTATTTTTTTTTTTGCTTCTTCAGGTGCCACAATCGTCAAGGTGCCTTCGAATCTATCCACCCAACGTGACCACAGCATTTTAGTTCGTTCACTTCAGCCACTGCACATAATGCTCGCGTGGATAAAAAGGATGCTGCTGACGTACCGTAGGTGACTGCTTTCAATTCGTACGAGTCTATTGGTTTGTCCTTGGAAGTTCTCTAAAGAATTCGTTGATACTTGCATTGGCTGGTATCGATTAAGACTTGCCTGTACATTTTTTCAATGTCAGCGCATAATGCAATTGAAAACTTTTTGAACCGCAGCAATACTGTCCACAATGTGGGTTGAACCGTAGAACCGACCAATAACTTGTCGTTGAGTGACACCCCATTCGAAGATAGACATGACCCATCGAACACAACTCTTAATTTCGTGGATTCGCTGTTATGTTTCCAGATGCTGTGATGAGGTAAATAACACACATCCTCATGCCCATGATATAGTTCTTCAGCTGATAATTTGGTCATATGTCCTAATGATTCGTATTCTTTCATAAACTCGCCAAATAATTGTCCGAAGACTGGATTTGTTGTCATTTTGCGCTCCATAGCCAATAATCTATGTTTAGCTGCTATATAACTATTGCCCAGGTTTGGCATACCGATCTTTAATGGGAGTTTGACAATAAACCTTCCGAAGTCATCTCGTTTCGTTGTAGTCTTAAAATGAAGATCGCAGTTATGTTCTTCTTCGTTCCATACATTCTCCGTACCAACTACTTCCAGTTCCCAGAATCGTGTGAGTATGACATCTAAATATATGTCATCCTGTAATGATATATGCACATTCCGTATTACTCCGATGTCATCATTTTGATTGCCTTCTGATTGACCTGCGATTACCCAACCAAAGATCGTCTCTTGTGCTATTGGTAGTGTTGGTGAGATGATCAATTTACCTTGTTTTAATACGTTACAAAAATAATCAGTGCCGATCAGGATATCAATATTTTTCTTATTAAAGTACGTTGGATAAGCTAATTGAAGATCATTAAATTGACTGGCAGTTTGATTCTCAGAGGGTTCATATTGTGATGTTGTAGTTATATGGCCAAGGATGAATGCATTTAGCGGAATTTCACTGGAATCATTGAATCTAGAAAGAATCACAACAGAAGTTTTACCTTTCGTAGTTGTGCAGGAAGTTGCAAGTCCACCAACAATAATGTTAGCTCTTTGACGCGGTAATTGTAATTTTTTATGCACTGTTCGGAAATAAATGATATTTGCGAATCTGAGTCCAACAATGCGCTACACTCGTGTGAACCACCGAAACGATCAAGTATATTTACTATGGCTGTGGTTAATATAGCATACCCTGTACGTGCTAAATTAGTCTTCGCGCTGTCGTCCTTTTTCCAAATTGGCTGAGCGCTTCGTTCTTCTTGATGAACATGAACATGAACCTGGTCAGCAACGTTATATTGATTTCTCAACTTCTTAGTGGATCTCTCTTTTAAAGGTTGTATATCAAGGAATGTTCTGCTGTGCCGCTGTACGTGCCATAATTTCATTGAATTGATCGATTATTGAAACACTTGCTTTGGCGTGAGTGTAGAGAAAATCACTACACTTAACCTTTAAACTTAAATATTTTGACTCGATTTCATCAACTTCTTGAAAACCATTAAACGCACGCTCTAACAATTCCATACGAGATGACACTTCACTTAACTTAGTATCTTTGTTCATGGTTTCCGCAAATGCTGCAATACGTGTAATGCTTCCCTTGGCTTGACCTCGCTTTCTAGTCCAGTCTTTTATCTTCTCTGACGCCATCTTACTTACTTACTTACTTACTTTGATAATTCTCTTTTAGAGATGAATTGCATGTGCTCGAACTTTTAATCTTATTGGAAATTATCTCCCTACACTCTGGTACTCAAGTGATACAGATTGAGGTTAAGTTACCGCGTGGTTTTGCTTATTTTTCGACGAAACGATCTCAACTCGTGGATTCACTTAAAATCTTACAGCTTATTGTTCTTAAATATGTGTGGATCGGTTAGAAAACATGCTTAAATTGTTCCAATCCGGTTCGAAGGATCATGAAGTGAAATGTTGTAGTAACTAAGGTAATTTTGAAGAAAAAAACCACTGTACAAACTTAATGAAAATAATTTATTTTTACTTATTTTTATTTGATTTTGCAGCAAGTGTTGTTGATGGCTTGACGGCTGATGATAGAGAGAGTCCAAGAAATGTAATTTTATCATTTAAACCAAACAATTTATCAACACGCTGTTGCAATTATTACTGGATTTGACATACGTAATGAATAAGAAATTAATGCAAGTATACATTTGACATACTTAATGATATGAAATTAATGCAACCAACACCAATCTGTCAGCCGTCATTTGTGACACAAGTATTTTTCAATTATGAATTCATAATTTAATAAATAAATCTAATTACAATGATGTTTCTTAATTTCAGATTTGTGAATCAATTGACTATCATTTAATTACAACAAAAGATGAGTATAATTTATATTAAATATGTTGATTTATGAAGTAATAATTTCTTTCCCTTTTAGATTCTGGAAATACTCTGAATTGGATGCGGCTTAAAATTGAGTTTTGTGTAATCGTTGCAATAAATTTTGTGATTCAAGAACTACAGTTGTTGGGCGTTTTTTATTAATTGTCCTTGAACTTGATGCTATGGCTGTTTGGAAATTGACGATGGATTTATAATAATGATGAGTATTCTTTACTCATGAACACTTTTATATAAACTTACTTTTAAAAATATAACAAAAAATTGCATTATTTACTTTACGTTAATTAAAAAAACATTACAATTATTTTCAAATTATTATTTTGGGATTTGTTTAAACTTTTCATCGTAAGTTAACCGGGTGAGTGGCTTTCTTACCCTTTTCAATTTCTGTTCCGGAATCGGTGCGGTTCCAGTAACGATTGGCGGGACAATATTAATTTCTGGAATAGGTCTATCAGAACTGCCTCGCCCTTGCGCTACTTTAGTTTCCTCCACATACGCGTTCATCGGAAACTATGTCTCGATTTTGACTAATGTCATAATGATGCGGAATTGGGTCATCCTTAGCTTCTTTGATGTCTGATCCGGTTCGATGTATTTGGTCAATATGTAGTTTCCATGTACGGCTATCATCCAATTTTACTATGTAATGCAATTTTCCCAAAGTCTCAATAACGGTTCCGAATTTATACTTTTCATCACTCGATCGTTGACTTGCAGTTGTCGTATCTTGACTTGACTTTGTTGTTGGTTTGTTTCGGAATCATGAAGTCCAGTCTTGAACGTATTTGTCGATTATACATTAATGCTGAGGATGATTCACCCGTAGTTGCATGTGGAGTACGTCTATAATTCAGTAAAATGTTACTCAACGTCTTCGAAATCTCGGAACGATTGCATTTCATGGTTTTCAATTTGTTTTTAAATGTTTGAACATTCCGTTCGACTTGTCCATTTGTAGCTGGATGGTACGGTGCACTTCGCTTATGAATGATTCCATTCATCTTTATGAACTGTTGAAACTCGTCTGAAGTGATTTGTGCTCCGTTGTCGCTTACCAGAACTTCAGGTATCCCAAACCTTGAAAACACTTCTCGAGATTTTTCAATTGTGATGTGAGGAATCACGTAAACTTCGGGCCACTTTGTGTAAGCATCAATGAGTATGAAAAAATAATTCCCCATGAAAGGTCCTGCAAAGTCCACGTGTTCTCGTTCAAATGGATTCTTGGCTGTTTCCCATACATGTGTTGTCACTTTCTTAGGACTTCCTCGATTTTGTTGACATTGTAAACAATTTTTTGTAATGTTTTCAATATCATTATCCAGTTTTGGCCACCAGCAATAGCTTCGTCCCAATGCTTTCATTCTTGTAATCCCGAAATGTGCTGTATGTAGTTCGTTTAGTACTTATTTTCATAATTCACCTGGTACATAAACTCGTAATCCTCGGAGTAAACAGCCATTTTGAACGGGGAACTCGGTTTGATCTATATTGAAACGATGCTTCGGTCGAACTGTAATCCCTGAACATAGTCCATCAATTAATTTTTTTATACTTTCATCTTTGTCTGTAGCGTTACGTTGTTCTTCGACTGACAATGGTAATGTTTCAATAGCGTTAAATGATTCAAAGGATATAAAATTGTACTAAGATTTCAAAGAATCGGCTATAGTAATTTACCAATCCAATCTTTGTTTTTAGGTTCTGGCATTTTTACAATAGCATCAATTTTATTTTGCATTTTGTGTATTCCTTTGTGATCGATCCTGTAGCAGCAATATTCAATTTCCTTTGCCATAAACACGCATTTTTCAAAATTAACTCGCATGTTGTATTTGCACAGGCGCTGTAAAAACATTTCGAGCCTTTCCAAATGTATTTTATAATTTGACGCTGTCATTTTTATTCATTCTCGTCTAAGTAATGACTTACGATTTGATTTGACAACGTACAGCCTTAAATCGCGACATTCGATACCCGAATTCACGCGTACGTAGAAAAAACCAAGCACTTTAATTTCCGTTCCACAATAACTGACCAATTTTGTATACGTAGCGCATAACTTATGCCTACCGAAATATTTTAATTTGTCATCCTCGCTGATAATCGTTACTGGAGATCCACTATCAATCTATAAGATCTATACAAAATTTGGAACGATTTTTTTTCTTATGTTTTTCTTCCGTATGAATATTGAGAACTTCTTCCAATGAATCCGATGAGTGCTGCTGTAACTCGTCATCATGTATGTAATTTGTACGTCCTTTCTCTTTTTGCGCTTTGAAGCAAACTACTTGAACGTGTCCCTTCTTTTTACAATATGTGCAGGTTGTATTCTGGTGTGTACATTTGTTAGCGCGGTGGTCTGATTTTTCGCAGCGAAAATAGAATTTTTTTTATTCTTCCTTTTGCCATCAAATTTTGTATATACCGGTGAAGATGTGACATTTGACTTAAATTTCGATTTTTTATTACGTTGCTGTATGTAGTTCATGGAAGATTTTGTATCTTTTTGTTGCTGAATTTTAGTTCCTCCTTTGGCTGACAGTTCTATTGCTTTGGCTGTAGTAAGTGCGCTTTCGATCGTTAGTTTAGAAGTTTTCAATAACAGATTTTGTATGCGTACGCTGCGTTGTCCGAAAACGAATTGATTACGTAGTGTTGTATTTAAGTAGTTGCCAAAGTTGCATTTAATAGCCAATTTTCGTAATGAAATTGAAAATTCATCGACTGATTCGTCATCAGCTTGTTTTCGTAGGTGAAAACGGTAGTTTTCCATTATTTCTAATGGATCCGGATCAAAAATTCCTTTTAAAATTTCTTTCAACTCTTCATATGGTTTTTCTGCCGGTTTTTCAGTTGCCAATTTGACACAGTAAATCGTATGTTTCCGAGCACACGTAAATCAATAGCAAATGTATTTTTTTTTTTGCTTCTTCAGGTGCCACAATCGTCAAGGTGCCTTCGAATCTATCCACCCAACGTGACCACTGCATTTTAGTTCGTTCACTTCAGCGACTGCACATAATGCTCGCGTGGATAAAAAGGATGCTGCTGACGTACCGTAGGTGACTGCTTTCAATTCGTACGAGTCTATTGGTTTGTCCTTGGAAGTTCTCTAAAGAATTTGTTGATACTTGCATTGGCTGGTATCGATTAAGGCTTGCCTGTACATTTTTTCAATGTCACCGCATAATGCAATTGAAAACTTTCTGAACCGCAGCAATACTGTCCACAATGTGGTTTGAACCGTAGAACCGACCAATAACTTGTTGTTGAGTGACACCCCATTCGAAGATAGACATGACCCATCGAACACAACTCTTAATTTCGTGGATTCGCTGTTATGTTTCCAGATGCTGTGATGAGGTAAATAACACATATCCTCATGCCCATGATATAGTTCTGCAGCTGATAATTTGGTCATATGTCCTAATGATTCGTATTCTTTCATAAACTCGCCAAATAATTGTCCGAAGACTGGATCTGTTGTCATTTTGCGCTCCATAGCCAATAATCTATGTTTAGCTGCTATATAACTATTGCCCAGGTTTGGCATACCGATCTTTAATGAGAGTTTGACAATAAACCTTCCGAAGTCATCTCGTTTCGTTGTAGTCTTAAAATGAAGATCGCAGTTATGTTCTTCTTCGTTCCATACATTCTCCGTACCAACTACTTCCAGTTCCCAGAATCGTGTGAGTATGACATCTAAATTTATGTCATCCTGTAATGATATATGCACATTCCGTAATACTCCGATGTCATCATTTTGATTGCCTTCTGATTGACCTGAGATTACCCAACCAATGATCGTCTCTTGTGCTATTGGTAGTGTTGGTGAGATGATCAATTTACCTTGTTTTAATACGTTAAAAAAATAATCAGTGCCGATCAGGATATCAATATTTTTCTTATTAAAGTACGTTGGATAAGCTAATTGAAGATCATTAAATTGACTGGCAGTTTGATTCTCAGAGGGTTCATATTGTGATGTTGTAGTTATATGGCCAAGGATGAATGCATTTAGCGGAATTTCACTGGAATCATTGAATCTAGAACGAATCACAACAGAAGTTTTACCTTTCGTAGTTGTGCAGGAAGTTGCAAGTCCACCAACAATAATGTTAGCTCTTTGACGCGGTAATTGTAATTTTTTATGCACTGTTCGGAAATAAATGGTATTTGCGAATCTGAGTCCAACAATGCGCTACACTCGTGTGAACCACCGAAACGATCAAGTATATTTACTATGGCTGTGGTTAATATAGCATACCCTGTACGAGCTAAATTAGTCTTCGCGCTGTCGTCCTTTTTCCAAATTGGCTGAGCGCTTCGTTCTTCTTGATGAACATGAACATGAACCTGGTCAGCAACGTTATATTGATTTCTCAACTTCTTAGTGGATCTCTCTTTTAAAGGTTGTCTATCAAGGAATGTTCTGCTGTGCCGCTGTACGTGCAATAATTTCATTGAATTGATCGATTATTGAAACACTTGCTTTGGCGTGAGTGTAGAGAAAATCACTACACTTAACCTTTAAACTTAAATATTTTGACTCGATTTCATCAATTTCAGATGCGCAATCCAATGCAGTTAGTTTCACATCTACTTCTTGAAAACCATTAAACGCACGCTCTAACAATTCCATACGAGATGACACTTCACTTAACTTAGTATCTTTGTTCATGGTTTCCGCAAATGCTGCAATACGTGTAATGCTTCCCATGGCTTGACCTCGCTTTCTAGTCCAGTCTTTTATCTTCTCTGACGCCATCTTACTATCGACCTTCGTTAATAGACTAAGTTTGATAATTCTCTCTTAGAGATGAATTGCATGTGCTCGAACTTTTAATCTTATTGGAAATTATCTCCCTGCACTCTGGTACTCAAGTGATACAGATTGAGTTTAAGTTACCGCGTGGTTTTGCTTATTTTTCGACGAAACGATCTCAACTCGTGGATTCACTTAAAATCTTACAGCTTATTGTTCTTAAATATGTGTGGATCGGTTAGAAAACGTGCTTAAATTGTTCCAATTCGGTTCGAAGGATCATGAAGTGAAATGTTGTAGTAACTAAGGTAATTTTGAAGAAAAAAACCAATGTACAAACTTAATGAAAATAATTTATTTTTAATTTATTCTTATTTGATTTTGCAGCAAGTGTTGTTGATGGCTTGACGGCTGATGATAGAGAGAGTCCAAGAAATGTAATTTTATCATTTAAACCAAACAATTTATCAACACGCTATTGCAATTATTACTGGATTTGACATACGTAATGAATAAGAAATTAATGCAAGTATACATTTGACATAATTAATGAATATGAAATTAATGCAAGTATACACCAACCTGTCAGCCGTCATTTGTGACAAATAAGTATTTTTCAATTATGAATTCATAATTTAATAAATAAATCTAATTACAATGATGTTTCTTAATTTCAGATTTGTGAATCAATTGACTATCATTTAATTATGGATTTATAATAATGATGAGTATTCTTTACTCATGAACACTTTTATATAAACTTACTTTTAAAAATATAACAAAAAATTGCATTATTTAGACTTTACGTTAATTAAAAAAACATTACAATTATTTTCAAATTATTATTTTGGGATTTGTTTAAACTTTTCATCGTAAGTTAACCGGGTGAGTAGCTTTCTTACCCTTTTCAATTTCTGTTCCGGAATCGGTGCGGTTCCAGTAACGATTGGCGTGACAATATTAATTTCTGGAATAGGTCTATCAAAACTGCCTCGCCCTTGCGCTACTTTAGTTTCCTCCACATACGCGTTCATCGGAAACTATGTCTCGGTTCGATGTATTTGGTCAATATGTCGTTTCCATGTACGGCTATCATCCAATTTTACTATGTAATGCAATTTTCCCAAAGTCTCAATAACGGTTCCGAATTTATATTTTTCATCACTCGATCGTTGACTTGCAGTTGTCGTATCTTGACTTGACTTTGTTGTTGGTTTGTTTCGGAATCATGAAGTCCAATCTTGAACGTATTTGTCGATTATACATTAATGCTGAGGATGATTCACCCGAAGTTGCATGTGGAGTACGTCTATAATTCAGTAAAATGTTACTCAACGTCTTCGAAATCTCGGAACGATTGCATTTCATGGTTTTCAATTTGTTTTTAAATGTTTGAACATTCCGTTCGACTTGTCCATTTGTAGCTGGATGGTACGGTGCACTTCGCTTATGAATGATTCCATTCATCTTTATGAACTGTTGAAACTCGTCTGAAGTGATTTGTGCTCCGTTGTCGCTTACCAGAACTTCAGGTATCCCAAACCTTGAAAACACTTCTCGAGATTTTTCAATTGTGATGTGAGGAATCACGTAAACTTCGGGCCACTTTGTGTAAGCATCAATGAGTATGAAAAAATAATTCCCCATGAAAGGTCCTGCAAAGTCCACGTGTTCTCGTTCAAATGGATTCTTGGCTGTTTCCCATACATGTGTTGTCACTTTCTTAGGACTTCCTCGATTTTGTTGACATTGTAAACAATTTTTTGTAATGTTTTCAATATCATTATCCAGTTTTGGCCACCAGCAATAGCTTCGTCCCAATGCTTTCATTCTTGTAATACCGAAATGTGCTGTATGTAGTTCGTTTAGTACTTATTTTCATAATTCACCTGGTACATAAACTCGTAATCCTCGGAGTAAACAGCCATTTTGAACGGTGAACTCGGTTTGATCTATATTGAAACGATGCTCCGGTCGAACTGTAATCCCTGAACATAGTCCATCAATTAATTTTTTTATACTTTCATCTTTGTCTGTAGCGTTACGTTGTTCTTCGACTGACAATGGTAATGTTTCAATAGCGTTAAATGATTCAAAGGATATAAAATTGTACTAAGATTTCAAAGAATCGGCTATAGTAATTTACCAATCCAATGTAGGCACGAACTTCATCTTTGTTTTTAGGTTCTGGCATTGTAAAAATAGCATCAATTTTATTTTGCATTTTGTGTATTCCTTTGTGATCGATTCTGTAGCAGCAATATTCAATTTCCTTTGCCATAAACACGCATTTTTCAAAATTAACTCGCATGTTGTATTTGCACAGGCGCTGTAAAAACATTTCGAGCCTTTCCAAATGTATTTTATCATTTGACGCTGTCATTTTTATTCATTCTCGTCTAAGTAATGACTTACGATTTGATTTGACAACGTACAGCCTTAAATCGCGACATTCGATACCCGAATTCACGCGTACGTAGAAAAAACCAAGCACTTTAGTTTCCGTTCCACAATAACTGACCAATTTTGTATACGTAGCGCATAACTTATGCCTACCGAAATATTTTAATTTGTCATCCTCGCTGATAATCGTTACTGGAGATCCACTATCAATCTATAAGATCTATACAAAATTTGGAACGATTTTTTAACTTATGTTTTTCTTCCGTATGAATATTGAGAACTTCTTCCAATGAATCCGATGAGTGCTGCTGTAACTCGTCATCATGTATGTAATTTTTACGTCCTTTCTCTTTTTGCGCTTTGAAGCAAACTACTTGAACGTGTCCCTTCTTTTTACAATATGTGCAGGTTGTATTCTGGTGTGTACATTTGTTAGCGCGGTGGTCTGATTTTTCGCAGCGAAAATAGAATTTTTTTTATTCTTCCTTTTGCCATCAAATTTTGTATATACCGGTGAAGATGTGACATTTGACTTAAATTTCGATTTTTCATGGAAGATTTTGTATCTTTTTGTTGCTGAATTTTAGTTCCTCCTTTGGCTGACAGTTCCATTGCTTTGGCTGTAGTAAGTGCGCTTTCGATCGTTAGTTTAGAAGTTTTCAATAACAGATTTTGTATGCGTACGCTGCGTTGTCCGAAAACGAATTGATTACGTAGTGTTGTATTTAAGTAGTTGCCAAAGTTGCATTTAATAGCCAATTTTCGTAATGAAATTGAAAATTCATCGACTGATTCGTCATCAGCTTGTTTTCGTAGGTGAAAACGGTAGTTTTCCATTATTTCTAATGGATCCGGATCAAAAATTCCTTTTAAAATTTCTTTCAACTCTTCATATGGTTTTTCTGCCGGTTTTTCAGTTGCCAATTTGACACAGTAAATCGTATGTTTCCGAGCACACGTAAATCAATAGCAAATGTATTTTTTTTTTGCTTCTTCAGGTGCCACAATCGTCAAGGTGCCTTCGAATCTATCCACCCAACGTGACCACTGCATTTTAGTTCGTTCACTTCAGCCACTGCACATAATGCTCGCGTGGATAAAAAGGATGCTGCTGACGTACCGTAGGTGACTGCTTTCAATTCGTACGAGTCTATTGGTTTGTCTTTGGAAGTTCTCTAAAGAATTCGTTGATACTTGCATTGGCTGGTATCGATTAAGACTTGCCTGTACATTTTTTCAATGTCAGCGCATAATGCAATTGAAAACTTTCTGAACCGCAGCAATACTGTCCACAATGTGGGTTGAACCGTAGAACCGACCAATAACTTGTTGTTGAGTGACACCCCATTCGAAGATAGACATGACCCATCGAACACAGCTCTTAATTTCGTGGATTCGCTGTTATGTTTCCAGATGCTGTGATGAGGTAAATAACACACATCCTCATGCCCATGATATAGTTCTGCAGCTGATAATTTGGTCATATGTCCTAATGATTCGTATTCTTTCATTAACTCGCCAAATAATTGTCCGAAGACTGGATCTGTTGTCATTTTGCGCTCCATAGCCAATAATCTATGTTTAGCTGCTATATAACTATTGCCCAGGTTTGGCATACCGATCTTTAATGAGAGTTTGACAATAAACCTTCCGAAGTCATCTCGTTTCGTTGTAGTCTTAAAATGAAGATCGCAGTTATGTTCTTCTTCGTTCCATACATTCTCCGTACCAACTACTTCCAGTTCCCAGAATCGTGTGAGTATGACATCTAAATTTATGTCATCCTGTAATGATATATGCACATTCCGTAATACTCCGATGTCATCATTTTGATTGCCTTCTGATTGACCTGAGATTACCCAACCAATGATCGTCTCTTGTGCTATTGGTAGTGTTGGTGAGATGATCAATTTACCTTGTTTTAATACGTTAAAAAAATAATCAGTGCCGATCAGGATATCAATATTTTTCTTATTAAAGTACGTTGGATAAGCTAATTGAAGATCATTAAATTGACTGGCAGTTTGATTCTCAGAGGGTTCATATTGTGATGTTGTAGTTATATGGCCAAGGATGAATGCATTTAGCGGAATTTCACTGGAATCATTGAATCTAGAACGAATCACAACAGAAGTTTTACCTTTCGTAGTTGTGCAGGAAGTTGCAAGTCCACCAACAATAATGTTAGCTCTTTGACGCGGTAATTGTAATTTTTTATGCACTGTTCGGAAATAAATGATATTTGCGAATCTGAGTCCAACAATGCGCTACACTCGTGTGAACCACCGAAACGATCAAGTATATTTACTATGGCTGTGGTTAATATAGCATACCCTGTACGTGCTAAATTAGTCTTCGCGCTGTCGTCCTTTTTCCAAATTGGCTGAGCGCTTCGTTCTTCTTGATGAACATGAACATGAACCTGGTCAGCAACGTTATATTGATTTCTCAACTTCTTAGTGGATCTCTCTTTTAAAGGTTGTATATCAAGGAATGTTCTGTTGTGCCGCTGTACGTGCCATAATTTCATTGAATTGATCGATTATTGAAACACTTGCTTTGGCGTGAGTGTAGAGAAAATCATTACACTTAACCTTTAAACTTAAATATTTTGACTCGATTTCATCAATTTCAGATGCGCAATCCAATGCAGTTAGTTTCACATCTACTTCTTGAAAACCATTAAACGCACGCTCTAACAATTCCATACGAGATGACACTTCACTTAACTTAGTATCTTTGTTCATGGTTTCCGCAAATGCTGCAATACGTGTAATGCTTCCCATGGCTTGACCTCGCTTTCTAGTCCAGTCTTTTATCTTCTCTGACGCCATCTTACTATCGACCTTCGTTAATAGCTTGTTAGTTTGATAATTCTCTTTTAGAGATGAATTGCATGTGCTCGAACTTTTAATCTTATTGCAAATTATCTCCCTGCACTCTGGTACTCAAGTGATACAGATTGAGGTTAAGTTACCGCGTGGTTTTGCTTATTTTTCGACGAAACGATCTCAACTCGTGGATTCACTTAAAATCTTACAGCTTATTGTTCTTAAATATGTGTGGATCGGTTAGAAAACGTGCTTAAATTGTTCCAATCCGGTTCGAAGGATCATGAAGTGAAATGTTGTAGTAACTAAGGTAATTTTGAAGAAAAAAACCAATGTACAAACTTAATGAAAATAATTTATTTTTACTTATTCTTATTTGATTTTGCAGCAAGTGTTGTTGATGGCTTGACGGCTGATGATAGAGAGAGTCCAAGAAATGTAATTTTATCATTTAAACCAAACAATTTATCAACACGCTATTGCAATTATTACTGGATTTGACATACGTAATGAATAAGAAATTAATGCAAGTATACATTTGACATAATTAATGAATATGAAATTAATGCAAGTATATACCAACCTGTCAGCCGTCATTTGTGACAAATAAGTATTTTTCAATTATGAATTCATAATTTAATAAATAAATCTAATTACAATGATGTTTCTTAATTTCAGATTTGTGAATCAATTGACTATCATTTAATTATGGATTTATAATAATGATGAGTATTCTTTACTCATGAACACTTTTATATAAACTTACTTTTAAAAATATAACAAAAAATTGCATTATTTAGACTTTACGTTAATTAAAAAAACATTACAATTATTTTCAAATTATTATTTTGGGATTTGTTTAAACTTTTCATCGTAAGTTAACCGGGTGAGTGGCTTTCTTACCCTTTTCAATTTCTGTTCCGGAATCGGTGCGGTTCCAGTAACGATTGGCGTGACAATATTAATTTCTGGAATAGGTCTATCAAAACTGCCTCGCCCTTGCGCTACTTTAGTTTCCTCCACATACGCGTTCATCGGGAACTATGTCTCGATTTTGACTAATGTCATAATGATGCGGAATTGGGTCATCCTCAGCTTCTTTGATGTCTGATCCGGTTCGATGTATTTGGTCAATATGTCGTTTCCATGTACGGCTATCATCCAATTTTACTATGTAATTTATACTTTATATTAATTTATACTTTTCATCACTCGATCGTTGACTTGCAGTTGTCGTATCTTGACTTGACTTTGTTGTTGGTTTGTTTCGGAATCATGAAGTCCAGTCTTGAACGTATTTGTGGATTATACATTAATGCTGAGGATGATTCACCCGTAGTTGCATGTGGTAGGTCTATAATTCAGTAAAATGTTACTCAACGTCTTCGAAATCTCGGAACGATTGCATTTCATGGTTTTCAATTTGTTTTTAAATGTTTGAACATTCCGTTCGACTTGTCCATTTGTAGCTGGATGGTACGGTGCACTTCGCTTATGAATGATTCCATTCATCTTTATGAACTGTTGAAACTCGTCTGAAGTGATTTGTGCTCCGTTGTCGCTTACCAGAACTTCAGGTATCCCAAACCTTGAAAACACTTCTCGAGATTTTTCAATTGTGATGTGAGGAATCACGTAAACTTCGGGCCACTTTGTGTAAGCATCAATGAGTATGAAAAAATAATTCCCCATGAAAGGTCCTATTGAAACGATGCTCCGGTCGAACTGTAATCCCTGAACATAGTCCATCAATTAATTTTTTTATACTTTCATCTTTGTCTGTAGCGTTACGTTGTTCTTCGACTGACAATGGTAATGTTTCAATAGCGTTAAATGATTCAAAGGATATAAAATTGTACTAAGATTTCAAAGAATCGGCTATAGTAATTTACCAATCCAATGTAGGCACGAACTTCATCTTTGTTTTTAGGTTCTGGCATTGTAAAAATAGCATCAATTTTATTTTGCATTTTGTGTATTCCTTTGTGATCGATTCTGTAGCAGCAATATTCAATTTCCTTTGCCATAAACACGCATTTTTCAAAATTAACTCGCATGTTGTATTTGCACAGGCGCTGTAAAAACATTTCGAGCCTTTCCAAATGTATTTTATCATTTGACGCTGTAATTTTTATTCATTCTCGTCTAAGTAATGACTTACGATTTGATTTGACAACGTACAGCCTTAAATCGCGACATTCGATACCCGAATTCACGCGTACGTAGAAAAAACCAAGCACTTTAGTTTCCGTTCCACAATAACTGACCAATTTTGTATACGTAGCGCATAACTTATGCCTACCGAAATATTTTAATTTGTCATCCTCGCTGATAATCGTTACTGGAGATCCACTATCAATCTATAAGATCTATACAAAATTTGGAACGATTTTTTAACTTATGTTTTTCTTCCGTATGAATATTGAGAACTTCTTCCAATGAATCCGATGAGTGCTGCTGTAACTCGTCATCATGTATGTAATTTTTACGTCCTTTCTCTTTTTGCGCTTTGAAGCAAACTACTTGAACGTGTCCCTTCTTTTTACAATATGTGCAGGTTGTATTCTGGTGTGTACATTTGTTAGCGCGGTGGTCTGATTTTTCGCAGCGAAAATAGAATTTTTTTTATTCTTCCTTTTGCCATCAAATTTTGTATATACCGGTGAAGATGTGACATTTGACTTAAATTTCGATTTTTTATTACGTTGCTGTATGTAGTTCATGGAAGATTTTGTATCTTTTTGTTGCTGAATTTTAGTTCCTCCTTTGGCTGACAGTTCTATTGCTTTGGCTGTAGTAAGTGCGCTTTCGATCGTTAGTTTAGAAGTTTTCAATAACAGATTTTGTATGCGTACGCTGCGTTGTCCGAAAACGAATTGATTACGTAGTGTTGTATTTAAGTAGTTGCCAAAGTTGCATTTAATAGCCAATTTTCGTAATGAAATTGAAAATTCATCGACTGATTCGTCATCAGCTTGTTTTCGTAGGTGAAAACGGTAGTTTTCAATTATTTCTAATGGATCCGGATCAAAAATTCCTTTTAAAATTTCTTTCAACTCTTCATATGGTTTTTCAGTTGCCAATTTGACACAGTAAATCGTATGTTTCCGAGCACACGTAAATCAATAGCAAATGTATTTTTCTTTTTTGCTTCTTCAGGTGCCACAATCGTCAAGGTGCCTTCGAATCTATCCACCCAACGTGACCACTGCATTTTAGTTCGTTCACTTCAGCGACTGCACATAATGCTCGCGTGGATAAAAAGGATGCTGCTGACGTACCGTAGGTGACTGCTTTCAATTCGTACGAGTCTATTGGTTTGTCCTTGGAAGTTCTCTAAAGAATTTGTTGATACTTGCATTGGCTGGTATCGATTAAGGCTTGCCTGTACATTTTTTCAATGTCAGCGCATAATGCAATTGAAAACTTTCTGAACCGCAGCAATACTGTCCACAATGTGGTTTGAACCGTTGAACCGACCAATAACTTGTCGTTGAGTGACACCCCATTCGAAGATAGACATGACCCATCGAACACAACTCTTAATTTCGTGGATTCGCTGTTATGTTTCCAGATGCTGTGATGAGGTAAATAACACACATCCTCATGCCCATGATATAGTTCTGCAGCTGATAATTTGGTCATATGTCCTAATGATTCGTATTCTTTCATAAACTCGCCAAATAATTGTCCGAAGACTGGATCTGTTGTCATTTTGCGCTCCATAGCCAATAATCTATGTTTAGCTGCTATATAACTATTGCCCAGGTTTGGCATACCGATCTTTAATGAGAGTTTGACAATAAACCTTCCGAAGTCATCTCGTTTCGTTGTAGTCTTAAAATGAAGATCGCAGTTATGTTCTTCTTCGTTCCATACATTCTCCGTACCAACTACTTCCAGTTCCCAGAATCGTGTGAGTATGACATCTAAATTTATGTCATCCTGTAATGATATATGCACATTCCGTAATACTCCGATGTCATCATTTTGATTGCCTTCTGATTGACCTGAGATTACCCAACCAATGATCGTCTCTTGTGCTATTGGTAGTGTTGGTGAGATGATCAATTTACCTTGTTTTAATACGTTAAAAAAATCAGTGCCGATCAGGATATCAATATTTTTCTTATTAAAGTACGTTGGATAAGCTAATTGAATATCATTAAATTGACTGGCAGTTTGATTCTCAGAGGGTTCATATTGTGATGTTGTAGTTATATGGCCAAGGATGAATGCATTTAGCGGAATTTCACTGGAATCATTGAATCTAGAACGAATCACAACAGAAGTTTTACCTTTCGTAGTTGTGCAGGAAGTTGCAAGTCCACCAACAATGATGTAAGCTCTTTGACGCGGTAATTGTAATTTTTTATGCACTGTTCGGAAATAAATGATATTTGCGAATCTGAGTCCAACAATGCGCTACACTCGTGTGAACCACCGAAACGATCAAGTATATTTACTATGGCTGTGGTTAATATAGCATACCCTGTACGTGCTAAATTAGTCTTCGCGCTGTCGTCCTTTTTCCAAATTGGCTGAGCGCTTCGTTCTTCTTGATGAACATGAACATGAACCTGGTCAGCAACGTTATATTGATTTCTCAACTTCTTAGTGGATCTCTCTTTTAAAGGTTGTATATCAAGGAATGTTCTGTTGTGCCGCTGTACGTGCCATAATTTCATTGAATTGATCGATTATTGAAACACTTGCTTTGGCGTGAGTGTAGAGAAAATCACTACACTTAACCTTTAAACTTAAATATTTTGACTCGATTTCATCAATTTCAGATGCGCAATCCAATGCAGTTAGTTTCACATCTACTTCTTGAAAACCATTAAACGCACGCTCTAACAATTCCATACGAGATGACACTTCACTTAACTTAGTATCTTTGTTCATGGTTTCCGCAAATGCTGCAATACGTGTAATGCTTCCCATGGCTTGACCTCGCTTTCTAGTCCAGTCTTTTATCTTCTCTGACGCCATCTTACTATCGACCTTCGTTAATAGACTAAGTTTGATAATTCTCTCTTAGAGATGAATTGCATGTGCTCGAACTTTTAATCTTATTGGAAATTATCTCCCTGCACTCTGGTACTCAAGTGATACAGATTGAGTTTAAGTTACCGCGTGGTTTTGCTTATTTTTCGACGAAACGATCTCAACTCGTGGATTCACTTAAAATCTTACAGCTTATTGTTCTTAAATATGTGTGGATCGGTTAGAAAACGTGCTTAAATTGTTCCAATTCGGTTCGAAGGATCATGAAGTGAAATGTTGTAGTAACTAAGGTAATTTTGAAGAAAAAAACCAATGTACAAACTTAATGAAAATAATTTATTTTTAATTTATTCTTATTTGATTTTGCAGCAAGTGTTGTTGATGGCTTGACGGCTGATGATAGAGAGAGTCCAAGAAATGTAATTTTATCATTTAAACCAAACAATTTATCAACACGCTATTGCAATTATTACTGGATTTGACATACGTAATGAATAAGAAATTAATGCAAGTATACATTTGACATAATTAATGAATATGAAATTAATGCAAGTATACACCAACCTGTCAGCCGTCATTTGTGACAAATAAGTATTTTTCAATTATGAATTCATAATTTAATAAATAAATCTAATTACAATGATGTTTCTTAATTTCAGATTTGTGAATCAATTGACTATCATTTAATTATGGATTTATAATAATGATGAGTATTCTTTACTCATGAACACTTTTATATAAACTTACTTTTAAAAATATAACAAAAAATTGCATTATTTAGACTTTACGTTAATTAAAAAAACATTACAATTATTTTCAAATTATTATTTTGGGATTTGTTTAAACTTTTCATCGTAAGTTAACCGGGTGAGTAGCTTTCTTACCCTTTTCAATTTCTGTTCCGGAATCGGTGCGGTTCCAGTAACGATTGGCGTGACAATATTAATTTCTGGAATAGGTCTATCAAAACTGCCTCGCCCTTGCGCTACTTTAGTTTCCTCCACATACGCGTTCATCGGAAACTATGTCTCGGTTCGATGTATTTGGTCAATATGTCGTTTCCATGTACGGCTATCATCCAATTTTACTATGTAATGCAATTTTCCCAAAGTCTCAATAACGGTTCCGAATTTATATTTTTCATCACTCGATCGTTGACTTGCAGTTGTCGTATCTTGACTTGACTTTGTTGTTGGTTTGTTTCGGAATCATGAAGTCCAATCTTGAACGTATTTGTCGATTATACATTAATGCTGAGGATGATTCACCCGAAGTTGCATGTGGAGTACGTCTATAATTCAGTAAAATGTTACTCAACGTCTTCGAAATCTCGGAACGATTGCATTTCATGGTTTTCAATTTGTTTTTAAATGTTTGAACATTCCGTTCGACTTGTCCATTTGTAGCTGGATGGTACGGTGCACTTCGCTTATGAATGATTCCATTCATCTTTATGAACTGTTGAAACTCGTCTGAAGTGATTTGTGCTCCGTTGTCGCTTACCAGAACTTCAGGTATCCCAAACCTTGAAAACACTTCTCGAGATTTTTCAATTGTGATGTGAGGAATCACGTAAACTTCGGGCCACTTTGTGTAAGCATCAATGAGTATGAAAAAATAATTCCCCATGAAAGGTCCTGCAAAGTCCACGTGTTCTCGTTCAAATGGATTCTTGGCTGTTTCCCATACATGTGTTGTCACTTTCTTAGGACTTCCTCGATTTTGTTGACATTGTAAACAATTTTTTGTAATGTTTTCAATATCATTATCCAGTTTTGGCCACCAGCAATAGCTTCGTCCCAATGCTTTCATTCTTGTAATACCGAAATGTGCTGTATGTAGTTCGTTTAGTACTTATTTTCATAATTCACCTGGTACATAAACTCGTAATCCTCGGAGTAAACAGCCATTTTGAACGGTGAACTCGGTTTGATCTATATTGAAACGATGCTCCGGTCGAACTGTAATCCCTGAACATAGTCCATCAATTAATTTTTTTATACTTTCATCTTTGTCTGTAGCGTTACGTTGTTCTTCGACTGACAATGGTAATGTTTCAATAGCGTTAAATGATTCAAAGGATATAAAATTGTACTAAGATTTCAAAGAATCGGCTATAGTAATTTACCAATCCAATGTAGGCACGAACTTCATCTTTGTTTTTAGGTTCTGGCATTGTAAAAATAGCATCAATTTTATTTTGCATTTTGTGTATTCCTTTGTGATCGATTCTGTAGCAGCAATATTCAATTTCCTTTGCCATAAACACGCATTTTTCAAAATTAACTCGCATGTTGTATTTGCACAGGCGCTGTAAAAACATTTCGAGCCTTTCCAAATGTATTTTATCATTTGACGCTGTCATTTTTATTCATTCTCGTCTAAGTAATGACTTACGATTTGATTTGACAACGTACAGCCTTAAATCGCGACATTCGATACCCGAATTCACGCGTACGTAGAAAAAACCAAGCACTTTAGTTTCCGTTCCACAATAACTGACCAATTTTGTATACGTAGCGCATAACTTATGCCTACCGAAATATTTTAATTTGTCATCCTCGCTGATAATCGTTACTGGAGATCCACTATCAATCTATAAGATCTATACAAAATTTGGAACGATTTTTTAACTTATGTTTTTCTTCCGTATGAATATTGAGAACTTCTTCCAATGAATCCGATGAGTGCTGCTGTAACTCGTCATCATGTATGTAATTTTTACGTCCTTTCTCTTTTTGCGCTTTGAAGCAAACTACTTGAACGTGTCCCTTCTTTTTACAATATGTGCAGGTTGTATTCTGGTGTGTACATTTGTTAGCGCGGTGGTCTGATTTTTCGCAGCGAAAATAGAATTTTTTTTATTCTTCCTTTTGCCATCAAATTTTGTATATACCGGTGAAGATGTGACATTTGACTTAAATTTCGATTTTTCATGGAAGATTTTGTATCTTTTTGTTGCTGAATTTTAGTTCCTCCTTTGGCTGACAGTTCCATTGCTTTGGCTGTAGTAAGTGCGCTTTCGATCGTTAGTTTAGAAGTTTTCAATAACAGATTTTGTATGCGTACGCTGCGTTGTCCGAAAACGAATTGATTACGTAGTGTTGTATTTAAGTAGTTGCCAAAGTTGCATTTAATAGCCAATTTTCGTAATGAAATTGAAAATTCATCGACTGATTCGTCATCAGCTTGTTTTCGTAGGTGAAAACGGTAGTTTTCCATTATTTCTAATGGATCCGGATCAAAAATTCCTTTTAAAATTTCTTTCAACTCTTCATATGGTTTTTCTGCCGGTTTTTCAGTTGCCAATTTGACACAGTAAATCGTATGTTTCCGAGCACACGTAAATCAATAGCAAATGTATTTTTTTTTTGCTTCTTCAGGTGCCACAATCGTCAAGGTGCCTTCGAATCTATCCACCCAACGTGACCACTGCATTTTAGTTCGTTCACTTCAGCCACTGCACATAATGCTCGCGTGGATAAAAAGGATGCTGCTGACGTACCGTAGGTGACTGCTTTCAATTCGTACGAGTCTATTGGTTTGTCTTTGGAAGTTCTCTAAAGAATTCGTTGATACTTGCATTGGCTGGTATCGATTAAGACTTGCCTGTACATTTTTTCAATGTCAGCGCATAATGCAATTGAAAACTTTCTGAACCGCAGCAATACTGTCCACAATGTGGGTTGAACCGTAGAACCGACCAATAACTTGTTGTTGAGTGACACCCCATTCGAAGATAGACATGACCCATCGAACACAGCTCTTAATTTCGTGGATTCGCTGTTATGTTTCCAGATGCTGTGATGAGGTAAATAACACACATCCTCATGCCCATGATATAGTTCTGCAGCTGATAATTTGGTCATATGTCCTAATGATTCGTATTCTTTCATTAACTCGCCAAATAATTGTCCGAAGACTGGATCTGTTGTCATTTTGCGCTCCATAGCCAATAATCTATGTTTAGCTGCTATATAACTATTGCCCAGGTTTGGCATACCGATCTTTAATGAGAGTTTGACAATAAACCTTCCGAAGTCATCTCGTTTCGTTGTAGTCTTAAAATGAAGATCGCAGTTATGTTCTTCTTCGTTCCATACATTCTCCGTACCAACTACTTCCAGTTCCCAGAATCGTGTGAGTATGACATCTAAATTTATGTCATCCTGTAATGATATATGCACATTCCGTAATACTCCGATGTCATCATTTTGATTGCCTTCTGATTGACCTGAGATTACCCAACCAATGATCGTCTCTTGTGCTATTGGTAGTGTTGGTGAGATGATCAATTTACCTTGTTTTAATACGTTAAAAAAATAATCAGTGCCGATCAGGATATCAATATTTTTCTTATTAAAGTACGTTGGATAAGCTAATTGAAGATCATTAAATTGACTGGCAGTTTGATTCTCAGAGGGTTCATATTGTGATGTTGTAGTTATATGGCCAAGGATGAATGCATTTAGCGGAATTTCACTGGAATCATTGAATCTAGAACGAATCACAACAGAAGTTTTACCTTTCGTAGTTGTGCAGGAAGTTGCAAGTCCACCAACAATAATGTTAGCTCTTTGACGCGGTAATTGTAATTTTTTATGCACTGTTCGGAAATAAATGATATTTGCGAATCTGAGTCCAACAATGCGCTACACTCGTGTGAACCACCGAAACGATCAAGTATATTTACTATGGCTGTGGTTAATATAGCATACCCTGTACGTGCTAAATTAGTCTTCGCGCTGTCGTCCTTTTTCCAAATTGGCTGAGCGCTTCGTTCTTCTTGATGAACATGAACATGAACCTGGTCAGCAACGTTATATTGATTTCTCAACTTCTTAGTGGATCTCTCTTTTAAAGGTTGTATATCAAGGAATGTTCTGTTGTGCCGCTGTACGTGCCATAATTTCATTGAATTGATCGATTATTGAAACACTTGCTTTGGCGTGAGTGTAGAGAAAATCATTACACTTAACCTTTAAACTTAAATATTTTGACTCGATTTCATCAATTTCAGATGCGCAATCCAATGCAGTTAGTTTCACATCTACTTCTTGAAAACCATTAAATGCACGCTCTAACAATTCCATACGAGATGACACTTCACTTAACTTAGTATCTTTGTTCATGGTTTCCGCAAATGCTGCAATACGTGTAATGCTTCCCATGGCTTGACCTCGCTTTCTAGTCCAGTCTTTTATCTTCTCTGACGCCATCTTACTATCGACCTTCGTTAATAGACTAAGTTTGATAATTCTCTTTTAGAGATGAATTGCATGTGCTCGAACTTTTAATCTTATTGGAAATTATCTCCCTGCACTCTGGTACTCAAGTGATACAGATTGAGGTTAAGTTACCGCGTGGTTTTGCTTATTTTTCGACGAAACGATCTCAACTCGTGGATTCACTTAAAATCTTACAGCTTATTGTTCTTAAATATGTGTGGATCGGTTAGAAAACGTGCTTAAATTGTTCCAATCCGGTTCGAAGGATCATGAAGTGAAATGTTGTAGTAACTAAGGTAATTTTGAAGAAAAAAACCAATGTACAAACTTAATGAAAATAATTTATTTTTACTTATTCTTATTTGATTTTGCAGCAAGTGTTGTTGATGGCTTGACGGCTGATGATAGAGAGAGTCCAAGAAATGTAATTTTATCATTTAAACCAAACAATTTATCAACACGCTATTGCAATTATTACTGGATTTGACATACGTAATGAATAAGAAATTAATGCAAGTATACATTTGACATAATTAATGAATATGAAATTAATGCAAGTATATACCAACCTGTCAGCCGTCATTTGTGACAAATAAGTATTTTTCAATTATGAATTCATAATTTAATAAATAAATCTAATTACAATGATGTTTCTTAATTTCAGATTTGTGAATCAATTGACTATCATTTAATTATGGATTTATAATAATGATGAGTATTCTTTACTCATGAACACTTTTATATAAACTTACTTTTAAAAATATAACAAAAAATTGCATTATTTAGACTTTACGTTAATTAAAAAAACATTACAATTATTTTCAAATTATTATTTTGGGATTTGTTTAAACTTTTCATCGTAAGTTAACCGGGTGAGTGGCTTTCTTACCCTTTTCAATTTCTGTTCCGGAATCGGTGCGGTTCCAGTAACGATTGGCGTGACAATATTAATTTCTGGAATAGGTCTATCAAAACTGCCTCGCCCTTGCGCTACTTTAGTTTCCTCCACATACGCGTTCATCGGGAACTATGTCTCGATTTTGACTAATGTCATAATGATGCGGAATTGGGTCATCCTCAGCTTCTTTGATGTCTGATCCGGTTCGATGTATTTGGTCAATATGTCGTTTCCATGTACGGCTATCATCCAATTTTACTATGTAATTTATACTTTATATTAATTTATACTTTTCATCACTCGATCGTTGACTTGCAGTTGTCGTATCTTGACTTGACTTTGTTGTTGGTTTGTTTCGGAATCATGAAGTCCAGTCTTGAACGTATTTGTGGATTATACATTAATGCTGAGGATGATTCACCCGTAGTTGCATGTGGTAGGTCTATAATTCAGTAAAATGTTACTCAACGTCTTCGAAATCTCGGAACGATTGCATTTCATGGTTTTCAATTTGTTTTTAAATGTTTGAACATTCCGTTCGACTTGTCCCTTTGTAGCTGGATGGTACGGTGCACTTCGCTTATGAATGATTCCATTCATCTTTATGAACTGTTGAAACTCGTCTGAAGTGATTTGTGCTCCGTTGTCGCTTACCAGAACTTCAGGTATCCCAAACCTTGAAAACACTTCTCGAGATTTTTCAATTGTGATGTGAGGAATCACGTAAACTTCGGGCCACTTTGTGTAAGCATCAATGAGTATGAAAAAATAATTCCCCATGAAAGGTCCTATTGAAACGATGCTCCGGTCGAACTGTAATCCCTGAACATAGTCCATCAATTAATTTTTTTATACTTTCATCTTTGTCTGTAGCGTTACGTTGTTCTTCGACTGACAATGGTAATGTTTCAATAGCGTTAAATGATTCAAAGGATATAAAATTGTACTAAGATTTCAAAGAATCGGCTATAGTAATTTACCAATCCAATGTAGGCACGAACTTCATCTTTGTTTTTAGGTTCTGGCATTGTAAAAATAGCATCAATTTTATTTTGCATTTTGTGTATTCCTTTGTGATCGATTCTGTAGCAGCAATATTCAATTTCCTTTGCCATAAACACGCATTTTTCAAAATTAACTCGCATGTTGTATTTGCACAGGCGCTGTAAAAACATTTCGAGCCTTTCCAAATGTATTTTATCATTTGACGCTGTAATTTTTATTCATTCTCGTCTAAGTAATGACTTACGATTTGATTTGACAACGTACAGCCTTAAATCGCGACATTCGATACCCGAATTCACGCGTACGTAGAAAAAACCAAGCACTTTAGTTTCCGTTCCACAATAACTGACCAATTTTGTATACGTAGCGCATAACTTATGCCTACCGAAATATTTTAATTTGTCATCCTCGCTGATAATCGTTACTGGAGATCCACTATCAATCTATAAGATCTATACAAAATTTGGAACGATTTTTTAACTTATGTTTTTCTTCCGTATGAATATTGAGAACTTCTTCCAATGAATCCGATGAGTGCTGCTGTAACTCGTCATCATGTATGTAATTTTTACGTCCTTTCTCTTTTTGCGCTTTGAAGCAAACTACTTGAACGTGTCCCTTCTTTTTACAATATGTGCAGGTTGTATTCTGGTGTGTACATTTGTTAGCGCGGTGGTCTGATTTTTCGCAGCGAAAATAGAATTTTTTTTATTCTTCCTTTTGCCATCAAATTTTGTATATACCGGTGAAGATGTGACATTTGACTTAAATTTCGATTTTTTATTACGTTGCTGTATGTAGTTCATGGAAGATTTTGTATCTTTTTGTTGCTGAATTTTAGTTCCTCCTTTGGCTGACAGTTCTATTGCTTTGGCTGTAGTAAGTGCGCTTTCGATCGTTAGTTTAGAAGTTTTCAATAACAGATTTTGTATGCGTACGCTGCGTTGTCCGAAAACGAATTGATTACGTAGTGTTGTATTTAAGTAGTTGCCAAAGTTGCATTTAATAGCCAATTTTCGTAATGAAATTGAAAATTCATCGACTGATTCGTCATCAGCTTGTTTTCGTAGGTGAAAACGGTAGTTTTCAATTATTTCTAATGGATCCGGATCAAAAATTCCTTTTAAAATTTCTTTCAACTCTTCATATGGTTTTTCAGTTGCCAATTTGACACAGTAAATCGTATGTTTCCGAGCACACGTAAATCAATAGCAAATGTATTTTTCTTTTTTGCTTCTTCAGGTGCCACAATCGTCAAGGTGCCTTCGAATCTATCCACCCAACGTGACCACTGCATTTTAGTTCGTTCACTTCAGCGACTGCACATAATGCTCGCGTGGATAAAAAGGATGCTGCTGACGTACCGTAGGTGACTGCTTTCAATTCGTACGAGTCTATTGGTTTGTCCTTGGAAGTTCTCTAAAGAATTTGTTGATACTTGCATTGGCTGGTATCGATTAAGGCTTGCCTGTACATTTTTTCAATGTCAGCGCATAATGCAATTGAAAACTTTCTGAACCGCAGCAATACTGTCCACAATGTGGTTTGAACCGTTGAACCGACCAATAACTTGTCGTTGAGTGACACCCCATTCGAAGATAGACATGACCCATCGAACACAACTCTTAATTTCGTGGATTCGCTGTTATGTTTCCAGATGCTGTGATGAGGTAAATAACACACATCCTCATGCCCATGATATAGTTCTGCAGCTGATAATTTGGTCATATGTCCTAATGATTCGTATTCTTTCATAAACTCGCCAAATAATTGTCCGAAGACTGGATCTGTTGTCATTTTGCGCTCCATAGCCAATAATCTATGTTTAGCTGCTATATAACTATTGCCCAGGTTTGGCATACCGATCTTTAATGAGAGTTTGACAATAAACCTTCCGAAGTCATCTCGTTTCGTTGTAGTCTTAAAATGAAGATCGCAGTTATGTTCTTCTTCGTTCCATACATTCTCCGTACCAACTACTTCCAGTTCCCAGAATCGTGTGAGTATGACATCTAAATTTATGTCATCCTGTAATGATATATGCACATTCCGTAATACTCCGATGTCATCATTTTGATTGCCTTCTGATTGACCTGAGATTACCCAACCAATGATCGTCTCTTGTGCTATTGGTAGTGTTGGTGAGATGATCAATTTACCTTGTTTTAATACGTTAAAAAAATCAGTGCCGATCAGGATATCAATATTTTTCTTATTAAAGTACGTTGGATAAGCTAATTGAATATCATTAAATTGACTGGCAGTTTGATTCTCAGAGGGTTCATATTGTGATGTTGTAGTTATATGGCCAAGGATGAATGCATTTAGCGGAATTTCACTGGAATCATTGAATCTAGAACGAATCACAACAGAAGTTTTACCTTTCGTAGTTGTGCAGGAAGTTGCAAGTCCACCAACAATGATGTAAGCTCTTTGACGCGGTAATTGTAATTTTTTATGCACTGTTCGGAAATAAATGATATTTGCGAATCTGAGTCCAACAATGCGCTACACTCGTGTGAACCACCGAAACGATCAAGTATATTTACTATGGCTGTGGTTAATATAGCATACCCTGTACGTGCTAAATTAGTCTTCGCGCTGTCGTCCTTTTTCCAAATTGGCTGAGCGCTTCGTTCTTCTTGATGAACATGAACATGAACCTGGTCAGCAACGTTATATTGATTTCTCAACTTCTTAGTGGATCTCTCTTTTAAAGGTTGTATATCAAGGAATGTTCTGTTGTGCCGCTGTACGTGCCATAATTTCATTGAATTGATCGATTATTGAAACACTTGCTTTGGCGTGAGTGTAGAGAAAATCATTACACTTAACCTTTAAACTTAAATATTTTGACTCGATTTCATCAATTTCAGATGCGCAATCCAATGCAGTTAGTTTCACATCTACTTCTTGAAAACCATTAAACGCACGCTCTAACAATTCCATACGAGATGACACTTCACTTAACTTAGTATCTTTGTTCATGGTTTCCGCAAATGCTGCAATACGTGTAATGCTTCCCATGGCTTGACCTCGCTTTCTAGTCCAGTCTTTTATCTTCTCTGACGCCATCTTACTATCGACCTTCGTTAATAGACTAAGTTTGATAATTCTCTTCTAGAGATGAATTGCATGTGCTCGAACTTTTAATCTTATTGGAAATTATCTCCCTGCACTCTGGTACTCAAGTGATATAGATTGAGTTTAAGTTACCGCCTGGTTTTGCTTATTTTTCGACGAAACGATCTCAACTCGTGGATTCACTTAAAATCTTACAGCTTATTGTTCTTAAATATGTGTGGATCGGTTAGAAAACGTGCTTAAATTGTTCCAATCCGGTTCGAAGGATCATGAAGTGAAATGTTGTAGTAACTAAGGTAATTTTGAAGAAAAAAACCAATGTACAAACTTAATGAAAATAATTTATTTTTAATTTATTCTTATTTGATTTTGCAGCAAGTGTTGTTGATGGCTTGACGGCTGATGATAGAGAGAGTCCAAAAAATGTAATTTTATCATTTAAACCAAACAATTTATCAACACGCTATTGCAATTATTACTGGATTTGACATACGTAATGAATAAGAAATTAATGCAAGTATACATTTGACATAATTAATGAATATGAAATTAATGCAAGTATACACCAACCTGTCAGCCGTCATTTGTGACAAATAAGTATTTTTCAATTATGAATTCATAATTTAATAAATAAATCTAATTACAATGATGTTTCTTAATTTCAGATTTGTGAATCAATTGACTATCATTTAATTATGGATTTATAATAATGATGAGTATTCTTTACTCATGAACACTTTTATATAAACTTACTTTTAAAAATATAACAAAAAATTGCATTATTTAGACTTTACGTTAATTAAAAAAACATTACAATTATTTTCAAATTATTATTTTGGGATTTGTTTAAACTTTTCATCGTAAGTTAACCGGGTGAGTGGCTTTCTTACCCTTTTCAATTTCTGTTCCGGAATCGGTGCGGTTCCAGTAACGATTGGCGTGACAATATTAATTTCTGGAATAGGTCTATCAAAACTGCCTCGCCCTTGCGCTACTTTAGTTTCCTCCACATACGCGTTCATCGGAAACTATGTCTCGATTTTGACTAATGTCATAATGATGCGGAATTGGGTCATCCTTAGCTTCTTTGATGTCTGATCCGGTTCGATGTATTTGGTCAATATGTCGTTTCCATGTACGGCTATCATCCAATTTTACTATGTAATGCAATTTTCCCAAAGTCTCAATAACGGTTCCGAATTTATACTTTTCATCACTCGATCGTTGACTTGCAGTTGTCGTATCTTGACTTGACTTTGTTGTTGGTTTGTTTCGGAATCATGAAGTCCAGTCCTTAACGTATTTGTCGATTATACATTAATGCTGAGGATGATTCACCCGTAGTTGCATGTGGAGTACGTCTATAATTCAGTAAAATGTTACTCAACGTCTTCGAAATCTCGGAACGATTGCATTTCATGGTTTTCAATTTGTTTTTAAATATTTGAACATTCCGTTCGACTTGTCCATTTGTAGCTGGATGGTACGGTGCACTTCGCTTATGAATGATTCCATTCATCTTTATGAACTGTTGAAACTCGTCTGAAGTGATTTGTGCTCCGTTGTCGCTTACCAGAACTTCAGGTATCCCAAACCTTGAAAACACTTCTCGAGATTTTTCAATTGTGATGTGAGGAATCACGTAAACTTCGGGCCACTTTGTGTAAGCATCAATGAGTATGAAAAAATAATTCCCCATGAAAGGTCCTGCAAAGTCCACGTGTTCTCGTTCAAATGGATTCTTGGCTGTTTCCCATACATGTGTTGTCACTTTCTTAGGACTTCCTCGATTTTGTTGACATTGTAAACAATTTTTTGTAATGTTTTCAATATCATTATCCAGTTTTGGCCACCAGCAATAGCTTCGTCCCAATGCTTTCATTCTTGTAATACCGAAATGTGCTGTATGTAGTTCGTTTAGTACTTATTTTCATAATTCACCTGGTACATAAACTCGTAATCCTCGGAGTAAACAGCCATTTTGAACGGTGAACTCGGTTTGATCTATATTGAAACGATGCTCCGGTCGAACTGTAATCCCTGAACATAGTCCATCAATTAATTTTTTTATACTTTCATCTTTGTCTGTAGCGTTACGTTGTTCTTCGACTGACAATGGTAATGTTTCAATAGCGTTAAATGATTCAAAGGATATAAAATTGTACTAAGATTTCAAAGAATCGGCTATAGTAATTTACCAATCCAATGTAGGCACGAACTTCATCTTTGTTTTTAGGTTCTGGCATTGTAAAAATAGCATCAATTTTATTTTGCATTTTGTGTATTCCTTTGTGATCGATTCTGTAGCAGCAATATTCAATTTCCTTTGCCATAAACACGCATTTTTCAAAATTAACTCGCATGTTGTATTTGCACAGGCGCTGTAAAAACATTTCGAGCCTTTCCAAATGTATTTTATCATTTGACGCTGTAATTTTTATTCATTCTCGTCTAAGTAATGACTTACGATTTGATTTGACAACGTACAGCCTTAAATCGCGACATTCGATACCCGAATTCACGCGTACGTAGAAAAAACCAAGCACTTTAGTTTCCGT
Organism: Nephrocerus scutellatus; assembly: GCA_947095585.1. Classification (NCBI taxonomy): domain Eukaryota; kingdom Metazoa; phylum Arthropoda; class Insecta; order Diptera; family Pipunculidae; genus Nephrocerus; species Nephrocerus scutellatus. Next base: position 41,500,861 of record OX352762.1, read on the forward strand.
TCCACAATAACTGACCAATTTTGTATACGTAGCGCATAACTTATGCCTACCGAAATATTTTAATTTGTCATCCTCGCTGATAATCGTTACTGGAGATCCACTATCAATCTATAAGATCTATACAAAATTTGGAACGATTTTTTAACTTATGTTTTTCTTCCGTATGAATATTGAGAACTTCTTCCAATGAATCCGATGAGTGCTGCTGTAACTCGTCATCATGTATGTAATTTTTACGTCCTTTCTCTTTTTGCGCTTTGAAGCAAACTACTTGAACGTGTCCCTTCTTTTTACAATATGTGCAGGTTGTATTCTGGTGTGTACATTTGTTAGCGCGGTGGTCTGAAAATAGAATTTTTTTTATTCTTCCTTTTGCCATCAAATTTTGTATATACCGGTGAAGATGTGACATTTGACTTAAATTTCGATTTTTTATTACGTTGCTGTATGTAGTTCATGGAAGATTTTGTATCTTTTTGTTGCTGAATTTTAGTTCCTCCTTTGGCTGACAGTTCCATTGCTTTGGCTGTAGTAAGTGCGCTTTCGATCGTTAGTTTAGAAGTTTTCAATAACAGATTTTGTATGCGTACGCTGCGTTGTCCGAAAACGAATTGATTACGTAGTGTTGTATTTAAGTAGTTGCCAAAGTTGCATTTAATAGCCAATTTTCGTAATGAAATTGAAAATTCATCGACTGATTCGTCATCAGCTTGTTTTCGTAGGTGAAAACGGTAGTTTTCCATTATTTCTAATGGATCCGGATCAAAAATTCCTTTTAAAATTTCTTTCAACTCTTCATATGGTTTTTCTGCCGGTTTTTCAGTTGCCAATTTGACACAGTAAATCGTATGTTTCCGAGCACACGTAAATCAATAGCAAATGTATTTTTTTTTTGCTTCTTCAGGTGCCACAATCGTCAAGGTGCCTTCGAATCTATCCACCCAACGTGACCACTGCATTTTAGTTCGTTCACTTCAGCGACTGCACATAATGCTCGCGTGGATAAAAAGGATGCTGCTGACGTACCGTAGGTGACTGCTTTCAATTCGTACGAGTCTATTGGTTTGTCCTTGGAAGTTCTCTAAAGAATTTGTTGATACTTGCATTGGCTGGTATCGATTAAGGCTTGCCTGTACATTTTTTCAATGTCAGCGCATAATGCAATTGAAAACTTTCTGAACCGCAGCAATACTGTCCACAATGTGGTTTGAACCGTAGAACCGACCAATAACTTGTCGTTGAGTGACACCCCATTCGAAGATAGACATGACCCATCGAACACAACTCTTAATTTCGTGGATTCGCTGTTATGTTTCCAGATGCTGTGATGAGGTAAATAACACACATCCTCATGCCCATGATATAGTTCTGCAGCTGATAATTTGGTCATATGTCCTAATGATTCGTATTCTTTCATAAACTCGCCAAATAATTGTCCGAAGACTGGATCTGTTGTCATTTTGCGCTCCATAGCCAATAATCTATGTTTAGCTGCTATATAACTATTGCCCAGGTTTGGCATACCGATCTTTAATGAGAGTTTGACAATAAACCTTCCGAAGTCATCTCGTTTCGTTGTAGTCTTTAAATGAAGATCGCAGTTATGTTCTTCTTCGTTCCATACATTCTCCGTACCAACTACTTCCAGTTCCCAGAATCGTGTGAGTATGACATCTAAATTTATGTCATCCTGTAATGATATATGCACATTCCGTAATACTCCGATGTCATCATTTTGATTGCCTTCTGATTGACCTGAGATTACCCAACCAATGATCGTCTCTTGTGCTATTGGTAGTGTTGGTGAGATGATCAATTTACTTTGTTTTAATACGTTAAAAAAATAATCAGTGCCGATCAGGATATCAATATTTTTCTTATTAAAGTACGTTGGATAAGCTAATTGAAGATCATTAAATTGACTGGCAGTTTGATTCTCAGAGGGTTCATATTGTGATGTTGTAGTTATATGGCCAAGGATGAATGCATTTAGCGGAATTTCACTGGAATCATTGAATCTAGAACGAATCACAACAGAAGTTTTACCTTTCGTAGTTGTGCAGGAAGTTGCAAGTCCACCAACAATAATGTTAGCTCTTTGACGCGGTAATTGTAATTTTTTATGCACTGTTCGGAAATAAATGATATTTGCGAATCTGAGTCCAACAATGCGCTACACTCGTGTGAACCACCGAAACGATCAAGTATATTTACTATGGCTGTGGTTAATATAGCATACCCTGTACGTGCTAAATTAGTCTTCGCGCTGTCGTCCTTTTTCCAAATTGGCTGAGCGCTTCGTTCTTCTTGATGAACATGAACATGAACCTGGTCAGCAACGTTATATTGATTTCTCAACTTCTTAGTGGATCTCTCTTTTAAAGGTTGTATATCAAGGAATGTTCTGCTGTGCCGCTGTACGTGCCATAATTTCATTGAATTGATCGATTATTGAAACACTTGCTTTGGCGTGAGTGTAGAGAAAATCATTACACTTAACCTTTAAACTTAAATATTTTGACTCGATTTCATCAATTTCAGATGCGCAATCCAATGCAGTTAGTTTCACATCTACTTCTTGAAAACCATTAAACGCACACTCTAACAATTCCATACGAGATGACACTTCACTTAACTTAGTATCTTTGTTCATGGTTTCCGCAAATGCTGCAATACGTGTAATGCTTCCCATGGCTTGACCTCGCTTTCTAGTCCAGTCTTTTATCTTCTCTGACGCCATCTTACTATCGACCTTCGTTAATAGACTACGTTTGATAATTCTCTTTTAGAGATGAATTGCATGTGCTCGAACTTTTAATCTTATTGGAAATTATCTCCCTGCACTCTGGTACTCAAGTGATACAGATTGAGTTTAAGTTACCGCGTGGTTTTGCTTATTTTTCGACGAAACGATCTCAACTCGTGGATTCACTTAAAATCTTACAGCTTATTGTTCTTAAATATGTGTGGATCGGTTAGAAAACGTGCTTAAACTGTTCCAATTCGGTTCGAAGGATCATGAAGTGAAATGTTGTAGTAACTAAGGTAATTTTGAAGAAAAAAACCAATGTACAAACTTAATGAAAATAATTTATTTTTAATTTATTCTTATTTGATTTTGCAGCAAGTGTTGTTGATGGCTTGACGGCTGATGATAGAGAGAGTCCAAGAAATGTAATTTTATCATTTAAACCAAACAATTTATCAACACGCTATTGCAATTATTACTGGATTTGACATACGTAATGAATAAGAAATTAATGCAAGTATACATTTGACATAATTAATGAATATGAAATTAATGCAAGTATACACCAACCTGTCAGCCGTCATTTGTGACAAATAAGTATTTTTCAATTATGAATTCATAATTTAATAAATAAATCTAATTACAATGATGTTTCTTAATTTCAGATTTGTGAATCAATTGACTATCATTTAATTATGGATTTATAATAATGATGAGTATTCTTTACTCATGAACACTTTTATATAAACTTACTTTTAAAAATATAACAAAAAATTGCATTATTTAGACTTTACGTTAATTAAAAAAACATTACAATTATTTTCAAATTATTATTTTGGGATTTGTTTAAACTTTTCATCGTAAGTTAACCGGGTGAGTGGCTTTCTTACCCTTTTCAATTTCTGTTCCGGAATCGGTGCGGTTCCAGTAACGATTGGCGTGACAATATTAATTTCTGGAATAGGTCTATCAAAACTGCCTCGCCCTTGCGCTACTTTAGTTTCCTCCACATACGCGTTCATCGGAAACTATGTCTCGATTTTGACTAATGTCATAATGATGCGGAATTGGGTCATCCTTAGCTTCTTTGATGTCTGATCCGGTTCGATGTATTTGGTCAATATGTCGTTTCCATGTACGGCTATCATCCAATTTTACTATGTAATGCAATTTTCCCAAAGTCTCAATAACGGTTCCGAATTTATACTTTTCATCACTCGATCGTTGACTTGCAGTTGTCGTATCTTGACTTGACTTTGTTGTTGGTTTGTTTCGGAATCATGAAGTCCAGTCCTTAACGTATTTGTCGATTATACATTAATGCTGAGGATGATTCACCCGTAGTTGCATGTGGAGTACGTCTATAATTCAGTAAAATGTTACTCAACGTCTTCGAAATCTCGGAACGATTGCATTTCATGGTTTTCAATTTGTTTTTAAATGTTTGAACATTCCGTTCGACTTGTCCATTTGTAGCTGGATGGTACGGTGCACTTCGCTTATGAATGATTCCATTCATCTTTATGAACTGTTGAAACTCGTCTGAAGTGATTTGTGCTCCGTTGTCGCTTACCAGAACTTCAGGTATCCCAAACCTTGAAAACACTTCTCGAGATTTTTCAATTGTGATGTGAGGAATCACGTAAACTTCGGGCCACTTTGTGTAAGCATCAATGAGTATGAAAAAATAATTCCCCATGAAAGGTCCTGCAAAGTCCACGTGTTCTCGTTCAAATGGATTCTTGGCTGTTTCCCATACATGTGTTGTCACTTTCTTAGGACTTCCTCGATTTTGTTGACATTGTAAACAATTTTTTGTAATGTTTTCAATATCATTATCCAGTTTTGGCCACCAGCAATAGCTTCGTCCCAATGCTTTCATTCTTGTAATACCGAAATGTGCTGTATGTAGTTCGTTTAGTACTTATTTTCATAATTCACCTGGTTCATAAACTCGTAATCCTCGGAGTAAACAGCCATTTTGAACGGTGAACTCGGTTTGATCTATATTGAAACGATGCTCCGGTCGAACTGTAATCCCTGAACATAGTCCATCAATTAATTTTTTTATACTTTCATCTTTGTCTGTAGCGTTACGTTGTTCTTCGACTGACAATGGTAATGTTTCAATAGCGTTAAATGATTCAAAGGATATAAAATTGTTCTAAGATTTCAAAGAATCGGCTATAGTAATTTACCAATCCAATGTAGGCACGAACTTCATCTTTGTTTTTAGGTTCTGGCATTGTAAAAATAGCATCAATTTTATTTTGCATTTTGTGTATTCCTTTGTGATCGATTCTGTAGCAGCAATATTCAATTTCCTTTGCCATAAACACGCATTTTTCAAAATTAACTCGCATGTTGTATTTGCACAGGCGCTGTAAAAACATTTCGAGCCTTTCCAAATGTATTTTATCATTTGACGCTGTAATTTTTATTCATTCTCGTCTAAGTAATGACTTACGATTTGATTTGACAACGTACAGCCTTAAATCGCGACATTCGATACCCGAATTCACGCGTACGTAGAAAAAACCAAGCACTTTAGTTTCCGTTCCACAATAACTGACCAATTTTGTATACGTAGCGCATAACTTATGCCTACCGAAATATTTTAATTTGTCATCCTCGCTGATAATCGTTACTGGAGATCCACTATCAATCTATAAGATCTATACAAAATTTGGAACGATTTTTTAACTTATGTTTTTCTTCCGTATGAATATTGAGAACTTCTTCCAATGAATCCGATGAGTGCTGCTGTAACTCGTCATCATGTATGTAATTTTTACGTCCTTTCTCTTTTTGCGCTTTGAAGCAAACTACTTGAACGTGTCCCTTCTTTTTACAATATGTGCAGGTTGTATTCTGGTGTGTACATTTGTTAGCGCGGTGGTCTGAAAATAGAATTTTTTTTATTCTTCCTTTTGCCATCAAATTTTGTATATACCGGTGAAGATGTGACATTTGACTTAAATTTCGATTTTTTATTACGTTGCTGTATGTAGTTCATGGAAGATTTTGTATCTTTTTGTTGCTGAATTTTAGTTCCTCCTTTGGCTGACAGTTCCATTGCTTTGGCTGTAGTAAGTGCGCTTTCGATCGTTAGTTTAGAAGTTTTCAATAACAGATTTTGTATGCGTACGCTGCGTTGTCCGAAAACGAATTGATTACGTAGTGTTGTATTTAAGTAGTTGCCAAAGTTGCATTTAATAGCCAATTTTCGTAATGAAATTGAAAATTCATCGACTGATTCGTCATCAGCTTGTTTTCGTAGGTGAAAACGGTAGTTTTCCATTATTTCTAATGGATCCGGATCAAAAATTCCTTTTAAAATTTCTTTCAACTCTTCATATGGTTTTTCTGCCGGTTTTTCAGTTGCCAATTTGACACAGTAAATCGTATGTTTCCGAGCACACGTAAATCAATAGCAAATGTATTTTTTTTTTTGCTTCTTCAGGTGCCACAATCGTCAAGGTGCCTTCGAATCTATCCACCCAACGTGACCACTGCATTTTAGTTCGTTCACTTCAGCGACTGCACATAATGCTCGCGTGGATAAAAAGGATGCTGCTGACGTACCGTAGGTGACTGCTTTCAATTCGTACGAGTCTATTGGTTTGTCATTGGAAGTTCTCTAAAGAATTTGTTGATACTTGCATTGGCTGGTATCGATTAAGGCTTGCCTGTACATTTTTTCAATGTCAGCGCATAATGCAATTGAAAACTTTCTGAACCGCAGCAATACTGTCCACAATGTGGTTTGAACCGTAGAACCGACCAATAACTTGTCGTTGAGTGACACCCCATTCGAAGATAGACATGACCCATCGAACACAACTCTTAATTTCGTGGATTCGCTGTTATGTTTCCAGATGCTGTGATGAGGTAAATAACACACATCCTCATGCCCATGATATAGTTCTGCAGCTGATAATTTGGTCATATGTCCTAATGATTCGTATTCTTTCATAAACTCGCCAAATAATTGTCCGAAGACTGGATCTGTTGTCATTTTGCGCTCCATAGCCAATAATCTATGTTTAGCTGCTATATAACTATTGCCCAGGTTTGGCATACCGATCTTTAATGAGAGTTTGACAATAAACCTTCCGAAGTCATCTCGTTTCGTTGTAGTCTTAAAATGAAGATCGCAGTTATGTTCTTCTTCGTTCCATACATTCTCCGTACCAACTACTTCCAGTTCCCAGAATCGTGTGAGTATGACATCTAAATTTATGTCATCCTGTAATGATATATGCACATTCCGTAATACTCCGATGTCATCATTTTGATTGCCTTCTGATTGACCTGAGATTACCCAACCAATGATCGTCTCTTGTGCTATTGGTAGTGTTGGTGAGATGATCAATTTACCTTGTTTTAATACGTTAAAAAAATAATCAGTGCCGATCAGGATATCAATATTTTTCTTATTAAAGTACGTTGGATAAGCTAATTGAAGATCATTAAATTGACTGGCAGTTTGATTCTCAGAGGGTTCATATTGTGATGTTGTAGTTATATGGCCAAGGATGAATGCATTTAGCGGAATTTCACTGGAATCATTGAATCTAGAACGAATCACAACAGAAGTTTTACCTTTCGTAGTTGTGCAGGAAGTTGCAATTCCACCAACAATAATGTTAGCTCTTTGATGCGGTAATTGTAATTTTTTATGCACTGTTCGGAAATAAATGGTATTTGCGAATCTGAGTCCAACAATGCGCTACACTCGTGTGAACCACCGAAACGATCAAGTATATTTACTATGGCTGTGGTTAATATAGCATACCCTGTACGTGCTAAATTAGTCTTCGCGCTGTCGTCCTTTTTCCAAATTGGCTGAGCGCTTCGTTCTTCTTGATGAACATGAACATGAACCTGGTCAGCAACGTTATATTGATTTCTCAACTTCTTAGTGGATCTCTCTTTTAAAGGTTGTATATCAAGGAATGTTCTGCTGTGCCGCTGTACGTGCAATAATTTCATTGAATTGATCGATTATTGAAACACTTGCTTTGGCGTGAGTGTAGAGAAAATCACTACACTTAACCTTTAAACTTAAATATTTTGACTCGATTTCATCAATTTCAGATGCGCAATCCAATGCAGTTAGTTTCACATCTACTTCTTGAAAACCATTAAACGCACGCTCTAACAATTCCATACGAGATGACACTTCACTTAACTTAGTATCTTTGTTCATGGTTTCCGCAAATGCTGCAATACGTGTAATGCTTCCCTTGGCTTGACCTCGCTTTCTAGTCCAGTCTTTTATCTTCTCTGACGCCATCTTACTATCGACCTTCGTTAATAGACTAAGTTTGATAATTCTCTTTTAGAAATGAATTGCATGTGCTCGAACTTTTAATCTTATTGGAAATTATCTCCCTGCACTCTGGTACTCAAGTGATACAGATTGAGGTTAAGTTACCGCGTGGTTTTGCTTATTTTTCGACGAAACGATCTCGTGGATTCACTTAAAATCTTACAGTTTATTGTTCTTAAATATGTGTGGATCGGTTAGAAAACGTGCTTAAATTGTTCCAATCCGGTTCGAAGGATCATGAAGTGAAATGTTGTAGTAACTAAGGTAATTTTGAAGAAAAAACCAATGTACAAACTTAATGAAAATAATTTATTTTTACTTATTCTTATTTGATTTTGCAGCAAGTGTTGTTGATGGCTTGACGGCTGATGATAGAGAGAGTCCAAGAAATGTAATTTTATCATTTAAACCAAACAATTTATCAACACGCTATTGCAATTATTACTGGATTTGACATACGTAATGAATAAGAAATTAATGCAAGTATACATTTGACATACTTAATGATATGAAATTAATGCAACCAACACCAACCTGTCAGCCGTCATTTGTGACACATAAGTATTTTTCAATTGTGAATTCATAATTTAATAAATAAATCTAATTACAATGATGTTTCTTAATTTCAGATTTGTGAATCAATTGACTATCATTTAATTACAACAAAAGATGAGTATAATTTATATTAAATATGTTGATTTATGAAGTAATAATTTCTTTCCCTTTTAGATTCTGGAAATACTCTGAATTGGATGCGGCTTAAAATTTGATGGAACAACACCAACAGCTAGTTTTGTGTAATCGTTGCAATAAATTTTGTGATTCAAGAACTACAGTTGTTGGGCGTTTTTTATTAATTGTCCTTGAACTTGATGCTATGGCTGTTTGGAAATTGACGATGGATTTATATTAATGATGAGTATTCTTTACTCATGAACACTTTTATATAAACTTACTTTTAAAAATATAACAAAAAATTGCATTATTTAGACTTTACGTTAATTAAAAAAACATTACAATTATTTTCAAATTATTATTTTGGGATTTGTTTAAACTTTTCATCGTAAGTTAACCGGGTGAGTGGCTTTCTTACCCTTTTCAATTTCTGTTCCGGAATCGGTGCGGTTCCAGTAACGATTGGCGTGACAATATTAATTTCTGGAATAGGTCTATCAAAACTGCCTCGCCCTTGCGCTACTTTAGTTTCCTCCACATACGCGTTCATCGGAAACTATGTCTCGATTTTGACTAATTTCATAATGATGCGGAATTGGGTCATCCTTAGCTTCTTTGATGTCTGATCCGGTTCGATGTATTTGGTCAATATGTCGTTTCCATGTACGGCTATCATCCAATCCAATAACGGTTCCGAATTTATACTTTTCATCACTCGATCGTTGACTTGCAGTTGTCGTATCTTGACTTGACTTTGTTGTTGGTTTGTTTCGGAATCATGAAGTCCAATCTTGAACGTATTTGTCGATTATACATTAATGCTGAGGATGATTCACCCGTAGTTGCATGTGGAGTACGTCTATAATTCAGTAAAATGTTACTCAACGTCTTCGAAATCTCGGAACGATTGCATTTCATGGTTTTCAATTTGTTTTAAAATGTTTGAACATTCCGTTCGACTTGTCCATTTGTAGCTGGATGGTACGGTGCACTTCGCTTATGAATGATTCCATTCATCTTTATGAACTGTTGAAACTCGTCTGAAGTGATTTGTGCTCCGTTGTCGCTTACCAGAACTTCAGGTATCCCAAACCTTGAAAACACTTCTCGAGATTTTTCAATTGTGATGTGAGGAATCACGTAAACTTCGGGCCACTTTGTGTAAGCATCAATGAGTATGAAAAAATAATTCCCCATGAAAGGTCCTGCAAAGTCCACGTGTTCTCGTTCAAATGGATTCTTGGCTGTTTCCCATACATGTGTTGTCACTTTCTTAGGACTTCCTCGATTTTGTTGACATTGTAAACAATTTTTTGTAATGTTTTCAATATCATTATCCAGTTTTGGCCACCAGCAATAGCTTCGTCCCAATGCTTTCATTCTTGTAATCCCGAAATGTGCTGTATGTAGTTCGTTTAGTACTTATTTTCATAATTCACCTGGTACATAAACTCGTAATCCTCGGAGTAAACAGCCATTTTGAACGGGGAACTCGGTTTGATCTATATTGAAACGATGCTTCGGTCGAACTGTAATCCCTGAACATAGTCCATCAATTAATTTTTTTATACTTTCATCTTTGTCTGTAGCGTTACGTTGTTCTTCGACTGACAATGGTAATGTTTCAATAGCGTTAAATGATTCAAAGGATATAAAATTGTACTAAGATTTCAAAGAATCGGCTATAGTAATTTACCAATCCAATCTTTGTTTTTAGGTTCTGGCATTTTTACAATAGCATCAATTTTATTTTGCATTTTGTGTATTCCTTTGTGATCGATCCTGTAGCAGCAATATTCAATTTCCTTTGCCATAAACACGCATTTTTCAAAATTAACTCGCATGTTGTATTTGCACAGGCGCTGTAAAAACATTTCGAGCCTTTCCAAATGTATTTTATCATTTGACGCTGTCATTTTTATTCATTCTCGTCTAAGTAATGACTTACGATTTGATTTGACAACGTACAGCCTTAAATCGCGACATTCGATACCCGAATTCACGCGTACGTAGAAAAAACCAAGCACTTTAGTTTCCGTTCCACAATAACTGACCAATTTTGTATACGTAGCGCATAACTTATGCCTACCGAAATATTTTAATTTGTCATCCTCGCTGATAATCGTTACTGGAGATCCACTATCAATCTATAAGATCTATACAAAATTTGGAACGATTTTTTAACTTATGTCTTTCTTCTGTATGAATATTGAGAATATTCTTCCAATGAATCCGATGAGTGCTGCTGTAACTCGTCATCGTGTATGTAATTTTTACGTCCTTTCTCTTTTTGCGCTTTGAAGCAAACTACTTGAACGTGTCCCTTCTTTTTACAATATGTGCAGGTTGTATTCTGGTGTGTACATTTGTTAGCGCGGTGGTCTGATTTTTCGCAGCGAAAATAGAATTTTTTTTATTCTTCCTTTTGCCATCAAATTTTGTATATACCGGTGAAGATGTGACATTTGACTTAAAGCTCGATTTTTTATTACGTTGCTGTATGTAGTTCATGGAAGATTTTGTATCTTTTTGTTGCTGAATTTTAGTTCCTCCTTTGGCTGACAGTTCCATTGCTTTGGCTGTAGTAAGTGCGCTTTCGATCGTTAGTTTAGAAGTTTTCAATAACAGATTTTGTATGCGTACGCTGCGTAGTCCGAAAACGAATTGATTACGTAGTGTTGTATTTAAGTAGTTGCCAAAGTTGCATTTAATAGCCAATTTTCGTAATGAAATTGAAAATTCATCGACTGATTCGTCATCAGCTTGTTTTCGAAGGTGAAAATGGTAGTTTTCCATTATTTCTAATGGATCCGGATCAAAAATTCCTTTTAAATTTTCTTTCAACTCTTCATATGGTTTTTCTGCCGGTTTTTCAGTTGCCAATTTGACACAGTAAATCGTATGTTTCCGAGCACACGTAAATCAATAGCAAATGTATTTTTTTTTTGCTTCTTCAGGTGCCACAATCGTCAAGGTGCCTTCGAATCTATCCACCCAACGTGACCACTGCATTTTAGTTCGTTCACTTCAGCGACTGCACATAATGCTCGCGTGGATAAAAAGGATGCTGCTGACGTACCGTAGGTGACTGCTTTCAATTCGTACGAGTCTATTGGTTTGTCCTTGGAAGTTCTCTAAAGAATTCGTTGATACTTGCATTGGCTGGTATCGATTAAGACTTGCCTTTACATTTTTTCAATGTCAGCGCATAATGCAATTGAAAACTTTCTGAACCGCAGCAATACTGGCCACAATGTGGGTTGAACCGTAGAACCGACCAATAACTTGTCGTTGAGTGACACCCCATTCGAAGATAGACATGACCCATCGAACACAACTCTTAATTTCGTGGATTCGCTGTTATGTTTCCAGATGCTGTGATGAGGTAAATAACACACATCCTCATGCCCATGATATAGTTCTGCAGCTGATAATTTGGTCATATGTCCTAATGATTCGTATTCTTTCATAAACTCGCCAAATAATTGTCCGAAGACTGGATTTGTTGTCATTTTGCGCTCCATAGCCAATAATCTATGTTTAGCTGCTATATAACTATTGCCTCTCGTTTCGTTGTAGTCTTAAAATGAAGATCGCAGTTATGTTCTTCTTCGTTCCATACATTCTCCGTACCAACTACTTCCAGTTCCCAGAATCGTGTGAGTATGACATCTAAATTTATGTCATCCTGTAATGATATATGCACATTCCGTAATACTCAAATGTCATCATTTTGATTGCCTTCTGATTGACCTGAGATTACCCAACCAATGATCGTCTCTTGTGCTATTGGTAGTGTTGGTGAGATGATCAATTTACCTTGTTTTAATACGTTAAAAAAATAATCAGTGCCGATCAGGATATCAATATTTTTCTTATTAAAGTACGTTGGATAAGCTAATTGAAGATCATTAAATTGACTGGCAGTTTGATTCTCAGAGGGTTCATATTGTGATGTTGTAGTTATATGGCCAAGGATGAATGCATTTAGCGGAATTTCACTGGAATCATTGAATCTAGAACGAATCACAACAGAAGTTTTACCTTTCGTAGTTGTGCAGGAAGTTGCAAGTCCACCAACAATAATGTTAGCTCTTTGACGCGGTAATTGTAATTTTTTATGCACTGTTCGGAAATAAATGGTATTTGCGAATCTGAGTCCAACAATGCGCTACACTCGTGTGAACCACCGAAACGATCAAGTATATTTACTATGGCTGTGGTTAATATAGCATACCCTGTACGAGCTAAATTAGTCTTCGCGCTGTCGTCCTTTTTCCAAATTGGCTGAGCGCTTCGTTCTTCTTGATGAACATGAACATGAACCTTGTCAGCAACGTTATATTGATTTCTCAACTTCTTAGTGGATCTCTCTTTTAAAGGTTGTATATCTAGGAATGTTCTGCTGTGCCGCTGTACGTGTCATAATTTCATTGAATTGATCGATTATTGAAACACTTGATTTGGCGTGAGTGTAGAGAAAATCACTACACTTCACCTTTAAACTTAAATATTTTGACTCGATTTCATCAATTTCAGATGCGCAATCCAATGCAGTTAGTTTCACATCTACTTCTTGAAAACCATTAAACGCACGCTCTAACAATTCCATACGAGATGACACTTCACTTAACTTAGTATCTTTGTTCATGGTTTCCGCAAATACTGCAATACCTGTAATCCCTTGGCTTGACCTCGCTTGCTAGTCCAGTCTTTTATCTTCTCTGACGCCATCTTACTATCGACCTTCGTTAATAGCTTGTTAGTTTGATAATTCTCTTTTAGAGTTGAATGCATGTTCTCGAACTTTTAATCTTATTGGAAATTATCTCCCTGCACTCTGGTACTCAAGTGATACAGATTGAGGTTAAGTTACCGCGTGGTTTTGCTTATTTTTCGATGAAACGATCTCAACTCGTGGATTCACTTAAAATCTTACAGCTTATTGTTCTTAAATATGTGTGGATCGGTAAGAAAACGTGCTTAAATTATTCCAATCCGGTTCGAAGGACCATGAAGTGAAATGTTGTAAAATGTGAAATTTTGAAGAAAAAAATCAATGTACAAACTTAATGAAAATAATTTCTTTTTACTTATTGTTATTTGATTTCGCAGCAAGTGTTGTTGATGGCTTGACGGCTGATGATAGAGAGAGTCCAAGAAATGTAATTTTATCATTTAAACCAAAAAATTTATCAACACCCTATTGCAATTATTACTGGATTTGACATACGTAATGAATAAGAAATTAATGCAAGTATACATTTGACATACTTAATGAATATGAAATTAATGCAAGTATACACCAACCTGTCAGCCGTCATTTGTGACATATATTATTTTTCAATTATGAATTCATAATTTAATAAATAAATCTAATTACAATGATGTTTCTTAATTTCAGATTTGTGAATCAATTGACTATCATTTAATTACAACGAAAGATGAGTATAATTTATATTAAATATGTTGATTTATGAAGTAATAATTTCTTTCCCTTTTAGATTCTGGAAATACTCTGAATTGGATGCGGCTAAATATTTGATGGAACAACACCAATGCAGGAAAATATACAAATGTGTATCAAAGTGAGTTTTGTGTAATCGTTGCAATACATTTTGTGATTCAAGAACTACAGTTGTTGGGCGTTTTTTTTTAATTGTCCTTGAACTTGATGATATGGCTGTTTGAAAATTGACGATGGATTTATAATAATGATGAGTATTCTTTACTCATGAACACTTTTATATAAACTTACTTTTAAAAATATAACAAACAATTGCATTATTTAGACTTTACGTTAATTAAAAAAAAATTACAATTATTTTCAAATTATTATTTTGGGATTTGTTTAAACTTTTCATCGTAAGTTAACCGGGTGAGTGGCTTTCTTACCCTTTTCAATTTCTGTTCCGGAATCGGTGCGGTTCCAGTAACGATTGGCGTGACAATATTAATTTCTGAAATAGGTCTATCAAAACTGCCTCGCCCTTGCGCTACTTTAGTTTCCTCCACATACGCGTTCATCGGAAACTATGTCTCGATTTTGACTAATGTCATAATCTTAGCTTCTTTGATGTCTGATCCGGTTCGATGTATTTGGTCAATATGTCGTTTCCATGTACGGCCATCATCCAATTTTACTATGTAATGCAATTTTCCCAAAGTCTCAATAACGGTTCCGAATTTATACTTTTCATCACTCGATCGTTGACTTGCAGTTGTCGTATCTTGACTTAACTTTGTTGTGTTGGACTATCGTTGTTTGTTTGTTTCGGAATCATGAAGTCCAATCTTGAACGTATTTGTCGATTATACATTAATGCTGAGGATGATTCACCCGTAGTTGCATGTGGAGTACGTCTATAATTCAGTAAAATGTTACTCAACGTCTTCGAAATCTCGGAACGATTGCATTTCATGGTTTTCAATTTGTTTTTAAATGTTTGAACATTCCGTTCGACTTGTCCATTTGTAGCTGGATGGTACGGTGCACTTCGCTTATGAATGATTTCATTCATCTTTATGAACTTTTGAAACTCGTCTGAAGTGAATTGTGCTCCGTTGTCGCTTACCAGAACTTCAGGTATTCCAAACCTTGAAAATACTTCTCGACATTTTTCAATTGTGTTGTGAGGAATCACGTAGACATCGGCCTACTTTGTGTAAGCATCAATGAATATGAAAAAATAATTCCCCATGAAAGGTCCAGCAAAGTCCACGTGTTCTCGTTCGAATGGATTCTTGGCTGGTTCCCATACATGTGTTGTCACTTTCTTAGGACTTCCTCGATTTTGTTGACATTGTAAACAATTTTTTGTAATGTTTTCAATATCATTATCCGATATTGGCCACCAGCAATAGCTTCGTCCCAATGCTTTCATTCTTGTAATCCAGAAATGTGCTGTATGTAGTTCATTTAGTACTTGTTTTCGTAATTCACCTGGTACATAAACTCGTAATCGTCGGAGTAAACAGCCATTTTGAACGGTAAACTCGGTTTGATCTATGTTTAAACGATGCTCCGGTCGAACTGTAATCCCTGAACATAGTCCATCAATTAATTTTTTTATACTTTCATCTTTGTCTGTAGCGTTACGTTGTTCTTCGACTGACAATGGTAATGTTTCAATAGCGTTAAATTCAATTATTTCAATTTCTTCCTTCTTATTGTAAATCTCAGCCATTGGTAAAAGTGTAATGGTAATGGTGTTGTTGTTGGTTTACGAAACGGAACTGGATGTTTTTAAGTTCCAACCCGCCACCATCACACCATGGCCACCCCACATGTTGCAGCTCAACAAACGCTTTGCGGCCCCACGTTGGGCGCCATTTATGTAATGGTAATTGTGTTGGTGTTGTCGTTTATCAACGTTGGTGTTGTTTGTAGCAAATGGTGAGGTGCGGGGTGCACGTCATGCGAAGGCTCCAGGCATAGCTCGCCGAAATGGGTGGGATCTTGCGCCCCCCATAAGCTGAGTTCTTACTACCATAAAAAAATACGTGCACAGTTGTGGAAGGGAACGGGAGAAAAGAATCCGTTTGCTCCACCCTTCATCGAATAAAGTCCCTAAGGGGTGCTTACCTGGGAAAAGAGAAGAAGGCCCCGATGTTAAACTCTACGCTCTTAAGGCATCCTTCGGTATGATCAAACCATAAAAAAAACTAGCTTGTCACGGTTTGATCAAACAAATAACGGTTTTCTCTTATTATATTTTCTTGCTGGGGTTATCTATGGAGAGTAACCAACGAATTAAAGATATACTTATAAGATATAGTTGGGAATTCAAGCAATTTATATTTCGATAAGAGTTATAAGATATAAAAATCAAATAGGAAGATAAGATTCAAGCGAACAATATTAACAAAAAAAAACTATCGAGTGACTTGTATAAACATCTAAGTAGAGTTAAGTCCCTTTTAAATTAATTGAGTTCATAATCGAACAGTATTAATCAAACAACAATTATCGTTTGTATTGAATATACAAATAATTAAAAGTAAGTATATATTTGAGGTCAATCGAATTTCATAATCTTTACATATTAATTAAAAAAAATATATTGTTTGTGTTGAATAAACATGTAAGTGAAGGGAAGTTATTTTTATACTAATCGATTTTATAATCGAACAATATTAATTAAAACTATCGAGTGAATTGAATAAGACAATTTTTTTTAACATATTAATCTTTAACACACTTTACAACTAAAATTCCAAATTACAAACTATTTCCAAACGTCAGAATATTGTAGGTGTTCCTCACCGAACGCCATTTTTATTTTTTTTTTCTTGCAGTAAATTTAATTTTAATGGTATAAATTATTTCGGGTGGAGTCTCAGAGTTAGTAAACCTAAACATTTCGCCGCATTTTTAGCGATGGTCATTCCATAGAAGCTTGTTCTTGACGCATATAATTGCACATAATTTTTTCAGTTTCTTTGATGCAGGGTCCATTAATGGATAAAGGTTGGGGTTTAAATTACGCTTAGAAGACAGAAGACAGCATTGGATTTTGTAAGCGTTCAATTCTACTCTACATATTGTGTAGTCCCCACCTTGTTATGCTGTCGAGGTCAGAATTTAACGTGATTAACATACGTTGTTGTTCAAGTTCCACTTGTGATGAGGGACGTGGAGAGAGCGCGTCTTCATATGAAAAGCTAAGAGTGCTGTCGTCAGCGAAAGAATGGACTAGATTAGAATTGGAGGAATGAAATGATTTCGATGGAAGTAGATTTCGAATGGAACGTCATATGTCGGTGAGGAGTTCCAGAAATTCTGTCACGAAAATGGCATTGATCATAAAGCAATTGCCCCATTTCACTCTTCATCAAACGGCGAGGCAGAAAGATTCGTCAGAACGTTCAATACGTCTATGATCTATGAATAAGTATCTATTAAATGGAAACACAACAGATGACTCACTTTTGAGATACTTATCATCATACCATTTTACACCAGGACTCAGAGGAAAATCGCCAACAAAGATGCTTCATGGACGTCAACCAAAGACTCTGCTATCACTGATCCAACCACCCGAGGAGAAACCGAAGTTCAACTACATCACAAGATATGATATAGGCGAAAATTTTGGTAACGTGGACCGTTACCTGATGGCTCGGAAAAATCATTCAAACAATGAGTCGAGTGTTGTATAAAGTTGACACGAGACACCGAATACTGAGAAGACACCAAAATCAAATCCGTCCGAGATCATACGCAGTATCAAATAAGGATTAGCTAATATATTATAAAAATCAGTAACATCAAATATTCGCGACCAATCAAACCAACCGTTGGAGAGAACAGTCAAAGATGCAATTGTTCCAGAGTCACCCGTTCCAAGACCCATTCTCACCAACTTGCCCCGTCGTTCGGAAAGAACCAAGAAATTAAAAGTGATATTCGAGTTAGAGGGATAGTCGGATTTAAGGAAGGAGCAATGGTATATATTTACATTTACACTCACCCTGTGAAATAAACAATTACTCTGTGCAGCATCATTTAGTCAACTCACGGACGATCATTCATCTCATACATACATACACACCGATCATCATCAGACTTAACGGTACACACTCATATATTCGCGCCAGTACGTTTACGTTTATGAATTCACGCAAATGCAAGTCGGTCTGCCATTGTGCAAATTAATAAAAATTAATAAAGAGTTGTTCTTAATAAATCATAATTCAAATTATAGTTTTCCTTTTAATTATAACAGTCTATAGTGAAAAGTGGAAGAAAAATATAAAAATTATGGATATGAGAAATAGTGTGGGAGACAAAACAGAGGGTTGGGGAACACCGGTGTTTATGCGGTGAACACTGGTTTTAAAACCATCCAATACGACCTGAATTAAACGGTAAGAAAGGTAGTTACTATTCCAAACAACCAGGACATTCAACAAAAGAGCTTGATGTCAGATTCTGACAAATGTTTTGGAAATATCGAGTGCAACAACTTTAATTTGACCAAATTTGTGAATAGACTAGTTTAACTCTTCAGTGAGATATGTCATTAGATCACCTGTAGAACGATGCCTTCGAAAACACTACTGCTGGTCGCTAAGGATTTCACGCATCACGTAATTCAAGTGTTATATAAAAAAATTTTGTTTATAATATACACACGCTTAAGGGATTTGCATAGCACAGCACGGCGTTAGGAAATTAGAGAGAGGATAAGATGAGATATCTATACACGTGTGTCTTAAATAACCGCAGATCAGACAAATGCGGAAACACAAACACTAAAGAAGGAATCTCTGAAACCGCTTGTGGAAAAAGCGATAAAACAGTGACAAGCAAGAAACATTCCTACGATGTTCAAGCAATTCAATCGTTTTCGCAATAGGTTCTTCACCAATATGTAGGTGCAATGTGGTATTGGGAGCACCTGTCCAGACAATACAGTTGTTTTCAATTTTTGGGCTGCTCCAAAAAAGGCTCCTGGCTTTGACCTAATCACTGGACAAGTACTAAGAGAACTACCGAGAAAGGCAATCATTAAAATAACTAATTTAATCAATGCATCATTCAGACTGAAATACGTACCACAGTTATGGAAGGTGGCTGAAGTCATTATGATTCCTACACCAGGCAAACCACCCCATGAAACAACATCGTATCGGCCAATATCATTACTACCGATTATGTCGAAACTGTTTGAGAAACTATTGCTAAAAAGATTAATACCTATCATCGCAGAGGGAAAAAATAATCCCAGACCATTAATTTGGATTCAGAAACCAACACTCCACGATTGACCAGGTCCATCGAATCACTAAGGTCATTGAACAATCGCTTGAAGAGAAAAAAGTATATTCAACAATATTTTTGGATGTAGCCCAGGCTTTTGACAAAGTCTAGCATGAGGGGTTGAATTACAAGCTCAAACTTCTGCTTCCAGTCCAGTACTCGGAACTGCTGCAATCCTATTTATCAGAAAGATTCTTCAGAATCAAGCAAGAGGAAACCTAAAGAATATTCAAGCAGGTGTTCCACAAGGTAGTGTACTTGGACCAACCCTTTACCTCGTGTACACTAGTGACTTACCTACATTTAATGAAAATATTATTGCTACATTCGCTGATGATACTGCAATTATGGCTATTGGCAACAATAATACCGAATCAACAGAAAAACTACAAACAGCTTCTTGGATCGTTTAACCAGCAATATATATACACCTCGACAAACATGTACATCAGAAGTTACGTACTACCATGAGAAAGTCACATTTGAGAAAATGTCATTTGGGCTACATTCGCTGATGATACTGCAATTATGGCTATTGGCAACAATAATACCGAATCAACAGAAAAACTACAAACAGCTTCTTGGATCGTTTAACCAGCAATATATATACACCTCGACAAACATGTACATCAGAAGTTACGTACTACCATGAGAAAGTCACATTTGAGAAAATGTCATTTGGGAATTGTCAGTTTTGCTTTCTTCCCTTTTGACTATCGATCGAGTGCAGTCTGAACAATATCGCCGCAGCTTTAATCTCTACGCATAACGAATTCAATAAATGTTTTTTATACAAATTTGCTTGTGATTTAAGTTCATTAATTGTAAATACTAGAAATTATTGCATATGTTCAATATATGCATTTCAATAAAGTTTTCTACTCGTGCAAGCATTCGACATAACCGCATTCTCATCAATCCACGTTTTGGTATTTCGTATTCGCTATTCATTCGACATTTTGGTCTTTCATATTCGCTATTCATTCAACATCCTTGTTTTTCAGACCAAGCAATCACAACTCATCCAACATTCGAGAGCCAGATATTCTTTCGTTTCGCAACACAATCAAACTCGTGGGTAAGAGACATAATAGTGATCGACCAAGTGCAAGTCTTCTATGTGAAAAGTTAAGTAAAAGCCAGTTAATTCGCACGCATCAGTGGTGTGGCAATACATAGTGCCATGGCGACGATTCGTGTGAAACAAGCATCGCTACAGCGGACCCTCCAGAGAGCAGTAAAGAAGACTAATGGGATAACGAGTGAGACTCCAGGGGTGACTGAAGAGGTCATACAGGCGCGAATCGACTGCGTGGAATCAATCTATCGGGAGTTCTGCGAGGTGCAATACCAGGTCGAGGCTGTGTGCGGTGCGGAGGAAATCGAAGGAGAATACGTAAAACGTGAACAAGCGGAGGATTATTACTTCGCAGCGATTTCCAACCTGAAGACAGTGAGGAGACAAATATCCGCTATTGAGAGTCGCCAAGATGAGGTCAAATCATCACCAAATCAACAGTCGATCGATGCACACTTGCCTCGAATCAACGTTCCAATCTTCAACGGTGAGTACACCAGTTGGACCGAATTCGAAAATTTATTTGTTGACCTTATCCACAACAACGAAAGGCTGGCTAACTCGCAGAAACTGCACTACCTAAAAGCAAATCTGACTGGAGATGCAGCCTTGTTACTCAAGTCTGTGAGCATCACGAACGATAACTACGAGGAGGCATGGCGCATTCTCCGAGATCGATACGATCACCGTCGTTTCATCATCGACAACCATCTTCGCAAGTTCCGCACATTGCCAGCCTTGCAACTTGAATCAGCAGCAGGATTGTGTAAAATTCTCGACGTATCGACCGACACCGTTCGCTGCTTGAAGGTTTTAGGAGTGCCGATTACCACATGGGATATCATATTGATCGACCTAATTGCTGACAAACTCGACCCAGAAACCCACCGACAATGGGAGATGTCATTAACCCGAGCGAAATATCCATCATACAAGGTGTTCGGTCAACAACCGTTAACCTTGATTCATGGCAATAAGAGTATTGCCACTAGCAATACTCACATTAAATGCGGACTGCTGACGCGCCGCATTCCACACCACCAGTCGCACAAAGTTGCAGTACATTCCGTCTGCATACGATTCATCTTGCAATCACTTTGTTGCCTGCCGAATGATCACCACAACACATATTATCATTTCGCTGACGACGCACACTGCGACGTTCACTGCTTGTGCGGCTCATCGTCGTCCACTCATCGACTGGGAACTGTGTGCGGACACCCGATACCTCGCTCCGTTGCGATGTAGACGGATGGCCTATTTGCTAAGCAAATAAATATACAGCAACGACGAGCAGCAGCAACATTGTTAACTCTGCGTACATCAGAATGTCTTATCGACAGCGGATTATTATCGCAGTTGCCGGCGTAGGCACCTTTCTCATCGTATACAGCTGGATAGCCAAGGCATGGGCCTGGTATCAGATACTCGACGCTCTACACATTTGTAATTTGTGATGACGCAGCAACTTGGAGTCACAGGCAATGGTGGTGGTGGACGGACTCGTATGGCGAGGACCAGTTCAACCGAATACTTCAGCATTCGTTCGGCGCGACTACAACTTAGTAATTGTAGTAATAAATTGTTAGCCTTTCTTGCACTTAGAATAAATAGATCCTTTTTAGTGAATAAGTTTTAACCCATAAGCATAAGAAATAAATTAAGATTAAAATCAACCGATCGTGTTCTTATTTCCGACCACCCCCCTGACTTTCGGAAGTATTAATCCCCGACACAAGGAGTTCATTGATTTCCTGAACGCCCGATGGCAATCGCTGGAGATGATTTCCATGACTCGAACCAAATCAAATTCGTCACTTCAAACTTCAAACGCTCACAACTCCGCCTGGCAAGTCTGTGCTGGAAATCACAACGTTTTCCAGTGCGAACAATTCAAACTTCTCACATTCGAAGAGAAGTCAAACCTCGTCCTCGAAAAGAGGTTATGTTTTAACTGCATGCGGAGAGGCCACTCTAGTTCGGTCTGCAGATCCAGTTTTTGCCGGATTTGCAATAGAAGACACCACACGCTTCTGCACATCTTGAATTCGGGCACCAGACCATCCTTTGGATCATCATCACATACTCAGGCCAACCATGTCGCATCGCCATTCGCAGATGTGCTGCTCGCCACAGCAATCGTCATCGTATCACACGCCAACCAAAACTTCACCGTTCGAGCTCTCTTGGATTCGGGGTCACAGATCAGCTTCGTTTCAGAGAGCACCGCAAATCGTATCGGATTATCGATAAAACCAGCAGCAATCGCAATCAGTGGCATCTGTGCCAATGAGGCGCCTATGTCGCGTTTACTTGTCGAATTCGTATTACAATCCCGAACCGATGCAGCATTTTCGATCTTAATCATAGTAATAAATTGTTAGCCTTTCTTGCACTTAGAATAAATAGATCCTTTTTAGTGAATAAGTTTTAACCCATAAGCATAAGAAATAAATTAAGATTAAAATCAACCGATCGTGTTCTTATTTCCGACCACCCCCCTGACTCTCGGAAGTATTAATCCCCGACATTTTGGTGCCTCCTGTGGACTTGTTCAAGTGAAGTGATCGATATTCGACATGGCCGATTTGAATCGACGTACTTCAGCATGCACCGCCATCAAGCGGGTGCACGACCGCATCGTCAGCATGGACGTGACGGATTTTGATGAGGTCCAAATCCGCTTAGAACAGCGTGCGATCGAAGCACACTACGCACGCTTCCTGATGGCACACACGGCATTGGTGAGCGATGCCACACCGGAGGGCCTTCAGGCCCACGATGATCTGCTGGCAGTCGTGGACGAGCAGGTTAATAACGTCTTGGTGGTCTTGGGCAGACGCCAAAACGTCCTTCAAGATCACAGCATCACAGCGCAACCACGCCAAAGGTGGAGATGAAACTTGAGTCGGTGCAAATACCGACGTTCGATGGCCATCTGCATAATTGGCTAGCCTTTAAAGATGCATTCGAGAATCTAGTGCACCACACGGAGCTGGCGCCCGTCTACAAGTTACAGAAGCTTCGTGCCGCTGTCCTGCCTGGCAGCGTAGGCCTCGTCGGCAACATCTACTCAGGCGGCCATGAATAGCTCTGGAGTGAGCTTAAAGAGAGGTTCGACAACCCACGCCTGTTGTGCGAGACCCACGTTTCTCGGCTCCTCAATCTGCAGGCAGCCCAGGACGAGTGCTCTTGTGCCCTGCTACGGATCGTGGACACCGTGCAAGAGTCACTCCGTGCACTACGAGTGATGCGACAACCAGTGTCCAGTTGGGACGCTTTGACGGTCCCGATTGTTGTGTTGGGAGTTCATTCCGGACCAGGGTCCCTCAACTATGGATTGACTCAATCAAGTGAACACTACCGTACTGCTAGCTACGGCGCTCGGCTACGCGTACGGCGCAAACTCGGAGCCCCACCTGGTTCGAGCCCTCTGCGATCCTGGATCCCAGGTAAGTCTTATAACAACCAAACTAACCAAGCAAATTCGTCTTCCCAGAAGCCGATTGGATGTAGCCGTGCAAGGCATCGGTATTTCCCGACCCACTATGGCTCAAGGCCAAGTGACGCTCTCACTTCAGTCGACGCGATCAGAGTTCGTGCTCACCATGAAGGCCGTAGTGATACCCCTGATCACTTCGACGCTCCCCACAGCACATGTGGATGCAACACAGTGGCATCATCTGGTTGGCTTAACACTAGCAGACAGCCATCTGGGCACTCCTGGGCCCATCGACATCTTGCTTGGTGCTAATGTCTGGGGTCTCTTGGTGCAGGACGAGGTCATTCATGGACGACCACACGAGTCCCACGCCCAACGCACACACCATGGTTGGGTTGTCTTCGGTCCAGCCGCCCTGGTGCAAGCTGCCCCACCCATCCAATCGCTCCACAGCCAGGTGACGGAAGAGTCGCCTTTGGAGCCCACTCTGGAACACACTCTGGATGAGCTCGTTCGGAATTTCTGGAAGTTGGAGAAAGTACCCACATATGAATCAAGAGAGGACGAGTGCAGCCGGCACTACTCCCAGACGCACTCCCGCATATCGGAAGGCAGATACATGGTCCAAATCCTCTTCCGATATGACGCACCAGCACTAGGTGGCTCCTACCGAGCTGCACTGCGACAATTCTACTGTCTGGAGCGGCGACTCCAGACCAACCTAGATCTCAAAGAGAAGTACATCGCCTTCATGCGCGAATATGAAGAGCTTGGACACATGGAACGGGCTGGTCAACATGGCGACCACCCCCACTGTTACTACATTCCACACCATGCAGTAACTAGCAAATTCCGTATGGTCTTCAACGCATCTGCACAGACCACTACTGGAGTCTCACTCAATGACGTCCAGCTGGTGGGTCCTATCATCCAAGATTCACTAATCAACATCATCCTGCGGTTCCGGCGCTACCTGGTTGCGCTGACCGCTGACGTGGAGAAGATGTTCCGCCAGGTCTTGGTGGCGCATAAACATTGAGACTACCAACGGATTCTCTGGCGAGAATCACCGTCAGATGAGCTGACCGTCTTCCGCTTGACGACGGTTACCTACGGTATGGCATCCAGTCCATACACTTCTGTGCGATCCATGATGCAGTGCGCACAGGACAATCAAGAGCTGATCCCAGATAGAGCACGCACCCGAGCGGCCCGAGAAAAGATTGAGAAGGCCTTTTACGTGGACGACCTCCTCACCAGCTGCAACAGCATTTCCGAAGCAGCCGGCCTGGCTGCCGACGTCAACACTGTCCTCATGGCAGGACACTTTAAATTGCGCAAATGGAACTCCAACAGCGCACAGGTAATTTCCATGGTGACTAACGAGACTTCCTCTTCTCCCTCTTCCACAGAGCTTGTCATAGAATGCCCAACGGCAACGGTACTTGGCTTGCGTTGGGATCCAGCTGCTGACGAGCTCTTCTTCTTGGTGGAAATGGAACCGCTGGGACCCTCCCCTACGAAAAGGCGGATTCTGAGCGAGGTGAGACTGTTCGATCCTACTGGGCTCCTTGCGCCGATCATCATCACAGGAAAGATGTTCATCCAAACGCTGTGGTCAGCAAGCATTACTTGGGATGCCCCACTTCCTCCAGAGCTGCTCAACACTTGGGCAGCATTCCGCAACGGGCTGCAGGCCCTCAACCAAGTCAAGATACCTCGATGGCTTGGCATGCATAGTCAGCATGTGACCACAATTCACGGGTTTTGCGATGCCAGCTCACGAGCATATGCAGCTGTCATCTACCTGAAGACATCAGATGCCGATGAGCGGTCCCAGGTAGCAATACTGACCGCCCGGACTAAGGTGGCTCCACTCAAGGGCGCTACCATCCCTCGTCTGGAACTATGCGCCGCTAGTCTCCTCGCGGCCACATTGGAGAATGTTCGCACCGCTCTAGGCCCGCAGACTTCACCCTACTACCTCTGGTCGGACTCCAGCATTGTTTTGTGTTGGTTGCGGAAGGAACCATCCACTCTCAAACCCTACGTCGCAAACCGAGTGCGACAGATACAGGAGTTGACGTCTTCAGCACGTTGGCATCACGTCCGATCTGCGCAGAATCCAGCCGATTGCGCTATCCGAGGTCTTGGTGCATCAGAACTCCTGCAACACTCGCTGTGGTGGCAAGGGCCGAGTTGGCTGGCAATCGGACCGCTTCCCGTCGGCCCACCCATGGCCCAAGTGGCAGAAGAATTAAGGCTATGCTTCTTCTCTGGCATGGTCATCACCCAGATGGAACTGACAACACGACGCCGAGACGAAGCCATCATCCCGTTGACCGAGCTGTTCAGCAACCTACACCAGTAGCTCCGTACTGTTGCCTATATGCTCCGTTGGCGGAGCACTTATCGTCACCTACTAAAGCGATCAGTCGTCGGAGCGGATGAGCTCGACCACGCCTTGGAGCGACTTATCATCAAAGAGCAAGCTGCCGCTTTCTCTCAAGAGGTGCACCAGTTGCGCAACCGTGCACCACCGTCAAGTAACAGCCCGTTACTCTCTCTCAACCCATACTTGGATACTCAAGGAGTCCTACGAGTCGGAGGTCGAATCACGCATGCGTCCCTACCGGATGCGTCCCTACCGGCATCCCATTGTCTTGCCGAAAGCTGGCGCCTTGGTTTGGCTATTGGTTCGCCAGGCACATGACGTCACCCTACACGGCGGCGTTCAACTGATGCTGCAGACGTTGCGGCAGAAGTATTGGATACTCCATGGTCGACAAGCTGTGCGGTCTCTGCTACACAAATGCGTCATCTGCAGACGACACCGCGGAGCGGTCATCAAGCAACAAATGGCTTCGCTACCCAGCCCACGATTTAATTTAGCTCCTGGCCTCAGGGGTCGACTACTGTGGTCCCTTTTCCGTTCGAGTTGGAACCAAACGATCACGCACCACGATCAAAGGCTACTTGGCGATCTTCGTTTGCATGGCCACGAAGGCTGTGCACATCGAGGTAATTGAGGACCTCTCATCACAGGCTTTCACGGATGCTTTTACCCGATTCACCTGCCGGCGTGGACCCTGTCCCGATCTCTACAGCGATAATGGTACCGCCTTCGTTGGTGCGAACCGATACCTCAAAGAGGACTTAGCAGCATTCGAATCGCATCACAATCAACAGGCCCTGGCACATTCAGGGACGAGATGGCACTTCATCACTCCTGCGACCCCTCATCAAGGTGGATTATGGGAGTCCGCCGTAAAATCTGCCAAACATCATTTGGTTCGTTTGGTGGGTGCCCAGTCTCTCTGGTACCACCAACTCCACACTCTGGCAACACGCATCGAGGCGTGTCTCAACTCACGTCCGCTGGTCCCACTCCACGACGACCCCGAGGAAAAACTGGCGCTCACCCCTGGCGATTTCCTCATTGGTGCCCTCCTCATCGCTGTACCCGATCCTCACATTGGCGGCGTCCCGCTTAATCGCCTCAAGCAGTATCAGTGGATACGTAAGCTCCACCAGGACTTCTGGCTGCGCTGGAGCGAGGAGTACTTGGTCACCCTCCAAACCCGCAGCAAATGGGAACGACGAGAACCGGACATTCAACTGAACGACGTGGTCCTCGTGAAACAGGAAAACCTGCCCCCGACTTATTGGAGGCTCGGTCGAGTCATTGCCGTTCACCCGGGCAGTGATGGATTAGCCCGCAACGCAACGTGAACAGATCATGAGATGTTGATATGATCTTGACCTTCCTGGGAGCATTACATGCACACATTTCGAACCCGAGGGTTCGACCGGGCAGGATGTTCGGTCAACAACCGTTGACCTTGATTCATGGCAAAAAGAGTATTGCCACTAGCAATACTCACATTAAATGCGGACTGCTGACGCGCCGCATTCCACACCACCAGTCGCACAAAGTTGCAGTACATTCCGTCTGCATACGATTCATCTTGCAATCACTTTGTTGCCTGCCGAATGATCACCACAACACATATTATCATTTCGCTGACGACGCACACTGCGACGTTCACTGCTTGTGCGGCTCATCGTCGTCCACTCATCGACTGGGCACTGTGTGCGAACACCCGATACCTCGCTCTGTTGCGATGTAGACGGATGGCCTATTTGCTAAGCAAATAAATATACAGCAACGACGAGCAGCAGCAACATTGTTAACTCTGCGTACATCAGAATGTCTTATCGACAGCGGATTATTATCGCAGTTGCCGGCGTAGGCACCTTTCTCATCGTATACAGCTGGATAGCCAAGGCATGGGCCTGGTATCAGATACTCGACGCTCTACACATTTGGAATTTGTGATGACGCAGCAACTTGGAGTCACAGGCAATGGTGGTGGTGGACGGACTCGTATGGCGAGGCGAGCTTTCTTGGGGCAGTCGGCTGCGCACTAATTGGGAGTTCTTCAGGACCAGTTCAACCGAATACTTCAGCATTCGTTCGGCGCGACTACAACTTAGTAATTGTAGTAATAAATTGTTAGCCTTTCTTGCACTTAGAATAAATAGATCCTTTTTAGTGAATAAGTTTTAACCCATAAGCATAAGAAATAAATTAAGATTAAAATCAACCGATCGTGTTCTTATTTCCGACCACCCCCCTGACTTTCGGAAGTATTAATCCCCGACACAAGGAGTTCATCGATTTCCTGAACGCCCGATGGCAATCGCTGGAGATGATTTCCATGACTCGAACCAAATCAAATTCGTCACTTCAAACTTCAAACGCTCACAACTCCGCCTGGCAAGTCTGTGCTGGAAATCACAACGTTTTCCAGTGCGAACAATTCAAACTTCTCACATTCGAAGAGAAGTCAAACCTCGTCCTCGAAAAGAGGTTATGTTTTAACTGCTTGCGGAGAGGCCACTCTAGTTCGGTCTGCAGATCCAGTTTTTGCCGGATTTGCAATAGAAGACACCACACGCTTCTGCACATCTTGAATTCGGGCACCAGACCATCCTTTGGATCACCATCACATACTCAGGCCAACCATGTCGCATCGTCATTAGCAGATGTGCTGCTCGCCACAGCAATCGTCATCGTATCACACACCAACCAAAACTTCACCGTTCGAGCTCTCTTGGATTCGGGGTCACAGATCAGCTTCGTTTCAGAGAGCACCGCAAATCTATCGGATTATCGATAAAACCAGCAGCAATCGCAATCAGTGGCATCTGTGCCAATGAGGCGCCTATGTCGCGTTTACTTGTCGAATTCGTATTACAATCCCGAACCGATGCAGCATTTTCGATCTTAATCATAGCCCTTGTAGTCGAGAAGATCACAGGCACGCTGCCATCTCAACCCATCGACACACATCAATGGCCCCACTTGAAACATTTGGGACTTGCCGATCCCCATTACCATCGTCCCAACCGAATTGATATTTTGCTCGGAGCTGATGTCATTGGAATGCTTCAAAAGGATGGTTGCATTACCGGTGTCAGCGGTTCTCCCTTCGCACAGAACACCAAACTGGGATACATACTCTTCTGCAAGGTGGAACGCAAGGCAACCAATCAACGAAAATTGAGAATTATGACACAATCGATAGCACACTCAGCTCATTTTGGGAGATCGAGGACGTTTGTTCACGTCGAGAACTAACCCACGATGAATAAAAATGTGAACAGCATTACGAATCAACACTCTATCGCAATGAAGATGGAAGATACATAGTCTTCCTGCCATTCAACGATAATTCATCACCACTTGGAAGATCACGAGACGGCGCAATCCTCAGACTGCAACATATGGAACGTCGGTTTACTAAGAATTGCCAACTCCGTGCAGAGTACAATAAGTTCATGCAGGGCTATTTGGAATCGGGCCACATGGAGGAAGTGTTGAACGACGACGGCAAATCGCCTGAGCAGATGTTTTATCTTCCTCATCACGGTGTAATGCAACGAAAACTACGTGTGGTTTTCGACGCGTCACATAAAACAACGACTGGAGTATCGCTAAATCAGAAGCTTCGCATTGGTCCCAAACTTCAACACAGCATCTTCGAAATACTAACTCGTTTTCGCAACCATAAATTAGTTTTCGTCGCAGATATCAAGCAGATGTACCGACAGATCTTGATAGCACCCGAGCATAGGAACTATTAGCGAATCGTATGGCAAAATTCCACAGAAGAACCAATAAGAGATTTTCGACTGTGCACCGTCTCTTACGGCACTGCCAGCGCTCCGTATCTAGCAACTCGTACCATCCATCAGCTCGCACGAGACGAACAGGAGAGATTTCCAATCGCAGCCAAAGTCGCCTCAAGAGACTTTTACGTCGACGACTTGATGACCGGTTCACACGACATTGCGGATTTAATCGAAGTCCAGAGACAAATAGTGGCGTTGGGATCAATCAGTGAAAACTCTTGGACTGTATTGGTCTCCCTCGGCCGATTGTTTCGGATTCAACATCAGCTCAGTATCTGACATTCGTGCACCAACCAAACGAACAATATTGTCGCAATCATTGAAGATCTTCGATCCGCTCGGCTGGGTATCCCCGACCACAATTATCGCAAAAATCATGTTCCAAGAGTTGTGGGTACTCGGCATATCGTGGGACGAAGCGGTCCCACAGTCAATCGCTCAAAGATGGCTTACTTATCGAGGTAGTTTGAGCTCTTTGGAGGCTCTCAGAATCGATCGCTGGATAAATCATTCGAAAGATCACGCCGATATTCAAATTCACGGTTTCAGCGACGCATCCTCCAAGGCCTACGCAGCTGTGGTGTATACTCGTACGACGTCGACAGATGGATCTGTAAACATCAATATTCTGGCATCCAAAACAAAGGTTGCCCCACTGAAGACCATCAGCTTGCCACGATTGGAGCTTTGTGCCAGCGTACTCCTATCCAAACTCATGCACACCATCGGCACATCCCTTAACGTGTCACAGTCTCAAATGTTCGCATGGACCGATTCGGAAATTTTTCTTGGTTGGTTACGCAGTTCTCCTAACCGGTGGAAGACGTTCGTGGCAAACCGGGTTTCGCAAATCCTAGACTATCTTCAGTTCACCAATTGGAACCATGTCGACACTAAGCAGAACCCCGCTGACTGCGCGTCTCGTGGCGTTGAACCATCATTATTACACAATGGATGGTTATTGTGGTGGACGGGTCCTGTTTGGCTGCGGGAAGATATAAGCAAGTGGCCACTTCAGAAGACTCGCGAGGTTTACACGAACATCGATGAACGCAATATAAATTCAATGATCGCAACGAATGTAAAAGCCGTAACGTGTCGCAACGACATTTACCATTTACTCGCTCGATGTTCATCGCTCGGCAAATTACTTCGTGTCACGGCTTTATGCAGACGCCCTATCCATCGGCGACGGGATACTACGTGTTGGAGGGCGGCTTAAAAATTCGAATGTGCCATACACAGAGAAGCATCCGATAATTCTTCCCAAAGATGATCAACTCACCCATTTAATCATTTCACTCATCCGATAATTCTTCCCAAAGATGATCAACTCACCCATTTAATCATTTCACAAGCACATCGCAATCACGAGCCAGCAAATGATGGCGAATCTTCCATTGCATCGTGTTACACCATCTAGGCCGTTTTTGCACAGCGGTGTGGACTATGACGGTCCGATATCGATCAAATTACACAAGGGCCGTGGTGGTGCATCGACGAAAGGTTATATCTGCCTATTCGTCTGTCTATCCACCAAAGCACTGCATTTGGAGCTGGTGTCCGAGCTCACCACCAATGCATTTATCGCATCGTTAAAGAGGTCCACTGCGCGAAGAGGCAAAATTCAGAGCCTATACAGCGATTGTGCAACCAACTTCGTCGGATCCAGTCTTCAACTGGCATTCCTGCATCAACAGAGCACTAAGGCTGTGAGTCCCGAGATAGCTGCACTACTGGCACAAGATGGCAACACCTGGAATTTTATCCCTCCTGCTTCGCCACATTTTGGCGGATTGTGGGAAGCAGGAGTGAAATCAGTGAAACATCATTTACGACGTGTCATGGGCGACACCTTACTCACATTCGAGGAATTGACGACGTTGCTGTGCCAGATCGAATCGTGCTTGAATTCGCGACCATTATGCCCCATGTCGGACGACCCAGATGACTGCACGATCCTCACCCCAGGTCATTTTCGGATCGGGGAGGTACCAATCACGACACCCGAACCAGCATTGCTCGAGGTGAAAACCAACCGTCTCAATCGTTTCCAACTAGTTCAAAGGATGTACCAGCATTTCTGGAGAATTTGGTCTACAGAATACCTCGCCCACCTGCAACAACGCCCAAAGTGGTTGAGAACCAACGACAACATTGTCATCGGCCAATTGGTGCCCATCAAGGAAGAAACCACGCCACCTTCGAAATGGCTTCCGGGATCTGACGGACGAGTTCGAGTCGCAACAGTGAGATGTCAGAACGCTGTGTACAAGCGACCAGTGCCTGCTGCCCATCCCAGACAACAACAACAATCAGCAACTAAAGTATTAAAATCCTTTAGGGCGGCCTGCTGCCCATCCCAGACAACAACAACAATCAGCAACTAAAGTATTAAAATCCTTTAGGGCGGCCGGCAATGTTGGATCGTTTAACCAGCAATATATATAAACCTCGACAAACATGTACATCAGAAGTTACGTACTACCATGAGAAAGTGACATTTGAGAAAATGTCATTTGAGAATTCTCAGTTTTGCTTTCTTCCCTTTTGACTTCGCTATTCATTCAACATCCTTGTTTTTCAGACCAAGCAATCACAACTCATCCAACACAGCTATTGCCGAAGTACAACGCTGGACTATGAAGTGGCGTATCAAATTAAATGAAACCAAATCTCTGCATATTGACTTTACCAACAAACAGTTCCAGCACAAGCCAGTGTACATCAATGAACAAGTTGTTCCGTACGCGAACACAGCCAAGTATCTTGATATGACACTAGATGTCAAACACAGGTGGAAGTGGAAGCCGCATGTCAAGAAAAAACAAGAAGAACTGAAACTGAAATACAGAAAGTTGTATTGGTTAATGGGTCGCTACTCAGCCCTGTCAGTATACAACAAGCTTTTGCTTTATAAACAAGTCCTTAGGCCAATATGAACTTACGGAATTCAACTCTGGGGCTGTGCCAGCCAAAGTAACAGAAACATAATTCAACGCTTCCAAAATAAAGTACTTCGTGACATCGTAAATTTAACATATTAAGTTCAAAACATATGGCTTATTAGTTTATACTAGATTGCTGTAAATATATACACATAGGTGTTTATAAAAAAAAGTTTTGGGCAAACATATGCATTGTAAATGCTAACCAAGTTTGAGGGAGTTAAGTTTATCTAGCACATTACGATTGATCAGAATTTCCATGACGTTAGAAAGTATGGATGTTAGCGTAATGGGTGGGTACGAGGAAATAGTGACGGTTCGCCTTTTCTATATAGTTTTTTCCTTAAAAATCTAGCACAGAATGGTTTTTTGCTGTCAAGTTCTTCGTTTCCCCAATTAACATATATACCGTAGATCGGAACAGATCTATATTTTAGGAGATTTACCCCTCTTTTAGCTAACGACAACAACAAATGTGACAAAACAATTTGCCGAGAAAAAATCTGAACTCAAGCGCAGATTTCTAAAAGGTAAAAAAAAAACTTCATAAGAAACAGTCTGGACAAAGGCTGTTTTCTAATTCCTTGGGAGGACTCTAGACGAATAAAAGAAATTTACATTGAAGAACCCCTCTTCAAAACTATAGCAGGATTACCATCATGTTGTAACAATGTTTACTCGGGTGACGCTCGCCGGTCACCCAGGGTTCATTCTCCTTTTACTTTTCGTTACAAAATAAAAGATTTCTTTGTTTCGGTGTTATTAAAATAGGTATTCTTTTATTTATTATTTTTATATCCTTAGAATATTCGGTTCTTACTTAGTGATATTATACTTATAATACTACATATAATGCTCTGGTTTGTGCGCATCAAATGCGGGGAAACCAGCGGGGTTGCGTTCTAGGCCAATACCGTGTCCGTCGACGCCAGTATTTGCATAGACTGCGAAAGGGGGTAATGGGCGACTTCTGCTCTTTTCGTTGCTGCCATGATATGGAGCACAGAAGCAGTGTTCGGGTGAACGGCGCCGTACAATATGACAAGGTATCGAGTCAGAAAATACCGAGTACGGCGACGCCGGTATTCTACTATATTGGTAATAACAAGAAGATGAGTGTGATAGCTCAAGAACTCAAGAGCTCAAGATTGAAAAAGTTGTTCGTAAAGAACAGAAGTCAGCGAGGAGCTTTCCTTTTAGGAGAATTTGTTGTATATTACAACTTTTTCGTCCTCTCGAGTAGATACCGCTGCCTTACCGCAGCGTGTTCTATTCTGATTTTGTTGTGTTGTCTTAGCCTACAAGTGTGTCTGATTACTTGTATTTCCTGGGAATTTTATTGCCACCTGTTTGTAAAAATAGTAGATTCATATATTGATATATATAAGAATTCTTTCTAATATTTTATAATTATCTTCTTATAGTATTGTTCTTTAATAAATTTATACTATTGATCGGGTGGCAAACCTTTTCCCAGAGAAAAAGAAAAAAATAATAATTTGATTGGTTCGGTTGCCGGATTGAACATCGCACCCACTGAATGTCGGCCGAGTACACTTGCATGGTGCCAACGTGATATATGAGTTATTTTGGTTGACCATGCAATATGTATCGTTGACTGAGTGATTGCGTATTCAGTACGGCGATTAGACATACGGTTTGTGACGTAGTTGATTTTTACTCGACTTCGTTATATTCCCCCCTACTTCGGGGTGGGGAAAAGTCGTAAGACACACTTATAGGCTAAAAATTTTGATTACAGGTTAGATAAGTACTAATTAATTACTAAGGCAAGATTTCATTATTACAATTCTTATATATATATATATATATATATATATATCAGGTATTTATGATGTTTATATATCTCAAAAAAAAATTCTCTCGTATGGTGTGGTCACTCAATTTTTTTTCTTATTTCTTACTAGGTGGGCTAAGACCATTATTGCCTAGTGCCGAGTACCGGTACGAGTTACAAAAAAATTTTGGTAGGAAAAAAAAATTTTGTGTGGGTTGTTTAATGTTTTTTTTTTTCTCTTTTTTTGTTCCCATTTTTTGTTTCGTAATAAGCTTAAGTCTAAAAATAAAGATAATAATTCATTTTTCATTCATAATTTTTTCGTTTTTCATATTTAATTTTTTTTTCATTTTCATTTTTTATTTTTTTAATTTTTTCATTTTGTTTTCCATATATTTTGATTTTTTTTTTTGTTTTAACATATCTTTTCATTTATCTCTGTTGTAATTCAAACATTTTTTTTTATATAACAATAGTAACAATAATAGTAATAATAATAATAATAAGTATAATAGAAAAAGAAATTATGTTAAATGTTGCTTTAACGACTTATGAAGCGGTAGTCGTCTTCGATGTTGAGCGGTGTGGTCGGTCCAGGTATTATATTTTGAATTTCTGCAACGGTATCGGTAATCGGAGAGGTAGTACTTTCTGCGACGGTATCGGTAATCGGAGCGGTCGTACTTTCTGGAACGGTATAGGTAATCGGAGCGGTAGTACTTTCTGGAACGGTATCGGTAATCGTAGTTGTAGTACTTTCTGGAACGGTATCGGTTATCGAAGCCGTAGTCATCTTCTGAACGTGAATAACCTTCGGAGTCGGTAGATTCA
This sequence comes from Nephrocerus scutellatus, assembly GCA_947095585.1. Lineage (NCBI taxonomy): Eukaryota > Metazoa > Arthropoda > Insecta > Diptera > Pipunculidae > Nephrocerus > Nephrocerus scutellatus. Next base: position 41,536,680 of record OX352762.1, read on the forward strand.
AAGACAACGACTTTTGTAGGGTAGTGATCAGCCGTGGTGATGGTTTACAAGACAGCGGTATCTGTCTTGGCGGCTTTATTATAAGAAGCGGTGACGGTTTATTAGACAGCGGTATCTGTCTTGACGGTTTCATTATAGAATGCGGTGACGGTTTATTCGACATCGGTATCTGTCTTGGAGGTTTTATTATAGAATGCGGTGACGGTTTATTCGACAGAGGTATCTGTCTTGGCGGTTTTATTATAGAATGCAGTGACGGGTTATTCGACAGCGGTCTTGACGGTTTTATTATAAAATGCGGTATTCCTACGGCTGAGTCTACGTTGTGTTGTTGATCGGTGCGACCTAAGAGTCGATTGTTCAGATCAGGGCAGGTACGGTGGGTGTGTCCAAGCTGTCCGCACGTCCTACAATGTAATGGGAAGTGCGGCTGGAGACAATTCGCTGGTGTGTGACTAATGCGGATATATTACATCGTTGGTCACGGGTTGATATGAAGATGTCATATTTCTGGTGTGTGACAGGTGCGGATGTGTTAGATCGTTGGCCACGGGTTGATATGATGTCATATTTCTGGTGCGTGACTGATGCGGCTATATTACATCGTTGGCCACGGGTTTATATGAAGATGTCATATTTCTGGTGTGTGACTGATGCGGATATATTACATCGTTGGCCACGGGTTGATATGAATATGTCATATTTCTGGTGCGTGACTGATGCGGATATATCACATCGTTGGCCACGGGTTGATATGAAGATGTCATATTTCTGGTGTGTGACTGATCGTTGGTCACGGGGTGATATGAAGACATCATGTTTCTGGGGTGTGACTGGTGCGGATATCTTACATCGTTGGTCACGGGTTGATGTGACCAAATCGGTCGACCGGACTGGGTGGGCATATGACGCGGAGCGGCTATGGGTTGAGGCGCTGGTTGACTGTGTTGTACTGGTGATACATTTAGTCGAAACGGTTGTGCGGGGTGGCGGAACGGTAGAACGGTAGGGCGTAGTGGCAATGGTCGGCTTTGTGTCAGAGTGGGCCATGATGGATGTTGTTCTGTCACTAGGCACTCGAAATCCTCAATTAACGTGGTTAATTCGGACAATGTGGCGAACTCTCTTCGCTTTATGTAGTGCCGGTAGTCGGGGCGCAGGTTGTCGTAGATCCGAATAAGCTTTTCTTCGGATGTCATCGAGGTATGCTATCGCATTAGAGCTTGAATTGAAGTTAGGTATTCCCTGCCCTTTTCTCGATTGTTTTGAGTGCGACTACGGATGCGATCGAGTAGATGTGTGTAGAACCGTGGTGGTAGGAAAAAGCGGCGTAGTTCCTCGCTAAATGCGTCCCAGGTACCTAGCAACTCTTTGTTATTTCGGTACCACACCAACGCGTTCCATTTCAGCAGTTCGGGTAGTGTACGGACAATGCGGTCGAGAGGTAGTTGGTAGCATACGACGCGTTCCAAAAATTCCAGGAGATTATTTGTACCACCGTCGTACCTCACGTTCCATTTCCGTACCTTATCCATTACATCCGTGTCCGACAATCGGTATGCGAATGGTTGCGAAGTACTCGTATTTACCATTTGTGAAATATTTGGATCTACTCCTGGGTAGATAATTGTCGATGCTTCGTAATGTCTGCTGGTCGGATTTGGTACACGCATGTCTTCGCTTGTTTCGTGTTTCTTTTGCGAAGTACTCGCATCTACTTCTGGGTAGATAATCGTTGGCATTTCGACTCCTTTTCTGGTCGGAGTCAGCTTTTCGCCTGGTTTCATTTTTTTAACTTCAGTGCTCAACCTTTTGCGTAGTTCGTCGACAGTGCCCGTTGGGTCGATAGCATGACGCTCCAATTCGTTAGCCAATTCCTCCTTGCGGAGAGAGTACACTACAGAGGCGCTAAGTTCGGGCTCTATGGTAGCCATTTATAAAATAGATTTGCTAAATTTCTGACTTTGGATACTCCCCGGTTGGTGTCCAGACTTTGGTCATTGGTGACGCATTTAGAAATAAATAGCTACAAATCTACTTTCTGCTGCCTGGTGGGTGTCTCGGCTAAACTGTTGTCTGCTCTGGTGTATATAAATATATATATTCTGGCCGGACGGTGATGCGACTATTCTAGTCGTCTGGTGTTGATATATATATATGTATGTATATATGTTCTGGTCGGACGGTATTGCGACTATTCTAGTCGTACGGTGTATATATATGCTTAAATAAATTCTGGTCGGACGGTGATACGACTATTCTAGTCGTCCGGTGTATTACATATACAGGGTGTACAAGAATTCGTGGCACAAACGAAACAGAGTAATAGCGGAGGTCATTTCCAACCAAAGTAGCCAAATGAAGTTTAATCAAATTGTTGATGGTTAAAAAGTTATTCCATTTTTAGTATTTTTGGGTAAAATCGCATACGCCGCCACTAAAAAATTAATTTAAAAAAAACCAACAGTTCTTTTGTTTATGTTTATTTTTTAATACGATCTGGAAGAGTGTGCCTTTCCAATAAAGTCATTTTTATAAACTTTTTTTATCTTCTGTCAAATTAAAACAATAGATTTGTGCTGTCTTTTTGTTTCCCAAAATTTTTTGATTGATATTTAAGTAGCTCTGGCGGAAAAACAATGTACTACAGAAAGTTGACCGACTATCAGATGTACGTAGAGTTTTAAAACAGAGATACGTACTTTTGACCTTACATCACTTTACATGCTGTAACCCTTGATCAAGCTACAATATCGCTGTTCGTCTATTTTGATAGAAAACTAAATCTTTAAGGTTAAAAAAATGTAAATATTTTTTAAATTCTTAAAACCATTACCGATATAAACGTCGGCAAAGTAAAAAAAAGAAAGGTTTTTTTAAAATTTTATTTTCAAACGCGTTTATTTTGAAAAATGCTCTTGGATAATTTTTTTTGACAAATGCAGTATTAAAGCCCATTGAATTTTCTACAACTTCACCTCATAATATTTCTGCAATAGGTCAACAGCAACAGGATTAAAATTGCAAATGATTGAAAACGTTCTTTTGATCTTACATGCTTTACACCCTATAACACTTGACCACTTCCAGCTACAAGGTTACTGTTAATCTTTTTTGTAGGAAAATTGAATTTTTAAGAATAAACAATGTACATTTTTTAAATTATTTAAGCTTTAATTTGTCAAAAAAATTATCCAAGAGCATTTTTCGAAATAATGGCGTTTGAAAATAAAATTTTAAAAAAAACCTTTCTTTTTTTACTTTGACGACGTTTATATCGGTAATGGTTTTAAGAATTTAAAAAAAACCTACATTTTTTTTAGCCTTAAAGATTTAGTTTTCTATCAAAATAGACGAACAGTTTTATTGTAGCTTGATCAAGGGTTACAGCATGTAAAGTGATGTAAGGTCAAAAGTACGTATCTCTGTTTTAAAACTCTACGTACACCACAAAACAATTGATAAAAACCATTCTGTTTTGAATATTCCTATGCGTGATACCATTTCAGAATCTTCATTTATGTCGCAAGTTTTTCTGATAGTCGGTCAACTTTCTGTAGTACATGGTTTTTTCGCCAAAGCTACTTAAATATCAATCAAAAAATTTTGGGAAACAAAAAGACAGCACAAATTTATTGTTTTAATTTGACAGAAGATAAAAAAGTTTAAAAAAATGAATTTATTGGAAAGGCACACTCTTCCAGATCGTATTAAAAAATAAACATAAACAAAGGAACAGTTGGTTTTTTTAAAATTAATTTTTTAGTGGCGGCGTATGTGATTTTACCTAAAAATACTAAAAATGGAATAACTTTTTAACCATCAACAATTCGATAAAACTTCATTTGGCTATTTTGGTTGGAAATGACCTCCGCTATTACCCTGTTTCGTTTGTGCCACGAATTCTTGTACACCCTGTATATATGCTTAAATAAATTCTGGTCGGACGGTGATACGACTATTCTAGTCGTCCCTGCTCGGGCACCAAATTTGTAACAGTGTTTACTCGGGTGACGCTCGCCGGTCACCCAGGGTTCATTCTCCTACTACTTTTCGTCACAAATTAAAAGATTTCTTTGTTTCGGTGTTTATTATAATGGGTGTTCTTTTATTTATTATTTTTATATCCTTAGAATATTAGGTTCTTACTTAGTGATATTATACTTATAATACTACTTATAATACTCTGGTTTGTGCGCATCAAATGCGGGGAAACCAGCGAGGTTTGGTTGCGTTCTAGGCCAATACCGTGTCCGTCGACGCCAGTATTTGCATATACTGCGAAAGGGGGTGATGGGCGACTTCTGCTCTTTTCGTTTCTGCCATGACATGGAGCACAGAAGCAGTGTTCTGGTGAACGGTGCCGTACAATACGACACGGTATCGAGTCCGGCGACGCCGATAACTTGTTATATTGGAATAAAATAAAGAGGCGGGTTCCACATATTATTGCCATATTGGCAATATACCGAGTACGGCGTCGCCGGTATTCTGCTATATTGGTAATAACATGAAGATGAGTGTGATAGCTCAAGCACTCGACTGTTATTTCAAAAGTTATTCGTAAAGAACAGAGGTCAGCGAGAGGCTTTCCTTTTAGGAGAATTTGTTGTATATTACAACGTATTCGAACTCTCGAGTAGATATCGCTGCCTTACCCGCAGTGTGTTCTACTCTGATTTTTTTTTTTAGATTAAGATATTTTATTAAAGATTTAGATATTATACAATTTTGACTTAAAAACTAAGCTTATAACTATTATTATTAAGTGTCGGCTCAACAATAGGGGCCCGACGTATCTAGATTGTCTTTTTTTTTGCATTGCTTATTTTTACACAATATTTTTAACTACTTAATCTACTACATGTTTATTTTCAAAGCAATTTAATTTTAAACGATAAATTTTAAAATAAAATAAAAATGAAAAAAAATATTAGAGGGGGTATAAACAGGGCTATCTTCAGCCTCTGTAATGTTGATTGCTGGCCTTCTCGTAGAAGGAGACGTCTTGATTATTAAAGATGTCGTCAAATCTAGCATCTGTGAATCCTCTGATGTTTATATAGCGGTGGCTTGGCTCGATTTTTTCGATTCTCAGTCCTTGTATCTCCGGACTTGGATGATCACTGGCATGATGAGCTGCTTGTAGATGAGCAGCCTGGTGTTGTTAGACAGTCCGTTTCGCCTTCGTAGAAGCGGGTGCACCAAATGAAGGGCGTAATTAGCCTTTTTCAACGTTTTATCGATGTGGGCATTAAACTTGAGCCTCTCGGTGAAGTTTATTCCCAGATACTTCGTCTCTGATTGGGTTTTTATTACTGTGTTGTCTGGAAGGGTGATTTTCAATCCTCTGCACCGGCTCATAAAGTTTTTTCTCCCTGTTCTTGTCCCTGGCACTCGGAAGTAGATGAGTTCCGTTTTGTTTGCATTTATCTTCAACCCCCACTTGAGGTAGTACTCGCAAAGATTTCGGAGGTGTTCCTCCACTCTTCGGGCAACTATCTCAGGAGAGAGAGAAGCGGCATACGTGATGGAGTCATCCGCGTAAAGCATGCTGCTTGTTCCGGCTGTATTGGTGGGTTGATCCGCCGTGAAGATGTTGAAAAGGACTGGGCCAAGTCTGGAACCTTGAGGAACTCCGGCTTTAATCCCTTTCCTAGTGGATGAGTCGCAAAAAATCTGTACAAAAAATACCCTGTGAAAGAGAAAATTTTTAATTATTTTTACAATATAATTGGGGAAGCCAAATCTAATAAGTTTGAACAGTAGCCCGTTGATCCATACACTATCGAAGGCTTTTTCGATATCTAGCAAACAGGCTACTGTACTGCTTTTAACGTTCAGTCCTTGAGTGACGTTGCTGTGAAGTTTCAGCAGAGAGTGCATCGTAGAGTGCTTCTCTCGGAAACCGAATTGAAAGGAAGGAATAAGGCCTCTTTCCGAACAAAACGTATTGATCTTTTTACGGATCAAAGACTCGAATACTTTACTGATACAACACAGTAAAGCTATTGGACGGTAACCAGTTACGCTTGAGCGGTCAGTTTTCTTGGGTACTGGTACTACTTTGGCCACCTTCCAGTTGTCTGGAAAGTAACCATTGTTAAGGCAATTGTTGAAAATGATGGTTAGCATCAAGATTGCCATACCTGGTAACTTTTTAAGCAAAAAGTTAGAAATCCCGTCAATGCCCGATTTTTTTGAGTTTCCACTCATTATTAAATCACTGACAACAGCTGTTTTGGTAAACATTTCAACGTCTACGGGCGCTCTAGCGGGGTTTTCTTCACTAAACTGCACTACAGGATTACTAGCAGAAGTGGCGTCTTCCACAGGACTTTCCACCTCTTCCAAAAAATCTGGAAGATGCGTTGGTGGTCGGTCCGTAAAGCTCCTTTCAAAATGGCAGGCAAAGGCTTCGGCTTTTTCAATAGGACTGAATGCTACTTGATCTCCAAACGTGATACTCTCTGGAATGGAAATACGCTTTCCGACCAGAGAGTTCAGCTTCTTAAAAGCATCAGGACCTGGTTTGATGTTCTGGAGTCGTTTGGTCAGGTCATCTTCCTGGTACCTCCGCAGTGCTTGACGAAACATGTTCACTGTACAACGCAGTTGCGAAAGTACAGACTGGTATTCGTCGTTGACTGTATTAAGAGTCCTGTTAAAAATCCTCTGAAGGCGCTTCCTCAGCCGTTGCTTGTGAGCATATATTGCCTGTATATGCCCAGGCAGGTGTTGGAAGCGATCCCTGCTGGTGCGTATTGTTTTCTGCCGATCGATGGCTGTGTTAACCGCATTCTCGAAATTTCTTATAGCATCATCAATTTCGTAATTCTCCAGATTTCTGCAGTCCCCTGGCATTTTTAAATCAGCTTCAACTTCAGATCTAAACCGGTTCCAGTTTACTTTCCTGAAGTTGATGTGAATCAGAATTCGCTGATTCAACCTCACTCGAAGCTCTATGGCCATATGATCCGAGTCGCTATCGTGCGCCAAACAGAAATAATTTCTTAATTCTGGAAGGATATTAATAAAATTTTTAGTTGCCAGAAAGAAATCCAGAGTTGACGGTGTCCGAGGGTACGTCTTCCGGGGCTGTGAAACTACAGCCATGGTATGCTGATGAGTATTTGAATCCAGCCAATCTGCAATAGCCTTTCCTTGAATGTTGCACACTTCATCTTGTCATCGGGTGTTAAATCCCCTCCAACCACACAGTATGTGTGCTTAGAGAAGATGCCGCAGACAGTTTGCAGATCACGTTGAATGTCTTCCCTCGTTGCGTTACAGTGATTGTACACATATATCACCAGCAAGGTCTCAACCTCGTTGACTTTGATGCTGACAACTGTTGCTTCCATGCTACGCAACCCACTGATTTGCACCTTCTCGCCTGCCACAGTGACTCTGATTTTGTTGTGTTGTCTTAGCCTACAAGTGTGTCTGATTACTTGTAATTCCTGGGAATTTTATTGCCACCCGTTTGAAAAAATAGTAGATTTTTCATATATTGATATATATAAGAATTCTTACTATTTTATAATTATCTTCCTATAGTATTGTTCTTTATTAAATTTATACTATTGATCGGGTGGCAAACCTTTTCCCAGAGAAAAAGAAAAAAATAATTTGATTGGTTCGGTCGCCGGATTGAACATCGCACCCACTGAATGTCGGCCGAGTACACTTGCGTGGTGCCAACGTGATATATGTGTTATGTTGGTTGACCATGCAATATGTATCGTTGACTGAGTGATTGCGTGTTCAGTACGGCGATTAGACATACGGTTGATTTTTACTCGACTTCGTTACAATGTACAGCTGATTTATGAATGTTCTCAGTCCCATAGAGGATTCGAATCTTGAAAGTAAAGGCGGTGAGAACGCGCTTTCTGGTAGCGTAGAGCTAGCTGCGAAATGTGAAGCAAGCAGATTTGTCTATAGAGCTGACAGTTGGAATGTCAGTGTGAATGAGCGTGGGAATTGAACACTGGTACTGGGGGTCGATTATGTAAGCATTTCGTGTTTCGAATGACGTCACTTTTGTCGCAGTTACGACTAAATTAAAATGATTATTACTGTATGAAATCAACCGCGTAAATAACTTTTAAGTGATATTTTTTAATTTTTTTTAGTGTTATTTATAAAATTATAACTAAAATAAAAACAAATATTTAGAATTTTAAATATATTATGCTGCTACATTCATTTGAGTGACGCAAGCAGCGCCGACCGTTTGGCGTTTTTTTAGTAACTACGTATTTGTAATTTTGTCAATGCAAAGTAAAGCAGTATAAACAACAACAAAACATGCAATTGAAATGGCAATATCGGGCAATAGCTTTAGTTCGAAAAAAATTTTGTCGTACATGCTTACATAATTGCGGTATGTCGAAACTACGACTTTGAGCATTTCGACTTGTCGTAAGTCGAAAGTCAAAATACGACAGATACATAATCGGCCCCCTGATACCAGTTGGCGAGAAGAATCACTGGTACCTAGCCGTAGTCATATCCAGGGAACCAGGGCGCGTAATTACAAAATAAAAAATATTGAGTAGTTATATGAATTTTCGTGTTTAAAGTATTCAATCGTTTTATTTAAATTATGTTTTAAAACACATTAATAGGGATGACTCGCCGAAAAGCCGGTTTTCATATGGTAAATTATAATTAGTGGATTACTTTCTTGGAGTTGGTTTTTTAAAATATGTATTCTTTTTTTCTATATTTAATTGTAACCCAGTGTACATATCCACAAAATAAAAAGTATTTTATGTACGTAAGAGATTTTACACTACTTTTTTAGTTTTATATAAAAATAATAGATGTTTTTTTTGGTTTTAGTATCTGTATGTTGTATTAATATAATTTGAATATACTTTATCTGATCCATTTAGCAGTCTAAGAAATTTGCTGCCATCAACAGTTCCAATGCGATCTCTGGAGCAATTGGAAACTCTGGGATTTCGGTCGAACTGTTTGTGTAACGCACCTTGTATGTAAAATACATGCATACTTTCTGTAGCACATGTGAGCTAAAAAAAAAGTTAGAGAATATAAAATCAGCAATAAAATTGTAATAATAATAATATAATCGTCCAATAATTAAAGTTTTGTGGGAGAAAACCTATTTATTTCTATTTCATAAGACTTACGGTATTTCTCGAAAAGTAACTTCATTAGCTTCATTTTCAGCAAATTGTCCAGGACCTGACAACATAGCCTTGATTGTGCCCGAAGTAAGTGCATGCTCACGTTTTACTATAAATTCATGTCCATCTGAAGAAATTAATTTTACGTACATTGCATCAGGTCCTTCACACCCGCCATAGATTCTATCACTTCGTTGTTCCTCCATTTTGCCCGATTTAAACGTATACAAAAAAATCTCTGCAGAATTTAATATAATAAATAAGTAACACCAACACAAAAAGTATTTTTCTAACTTTATTTCAAAAAAGTATTTTGTTGAGGGCTTATAAATATTGCACAAAATCGGCAATTGCTATATTGCTTTCAACAAAAAAATAAAAATTACAACAACAAACACATTGGATAAAACAGAATTGGTTTAGCGTTAACCAAAAAAAAATTTTTGGTTAAGAATTATTTAACCAAATTTTTAGTTATAATTCTCACCACCAGAGTCGACTTTTAAAAATTATATATGGATAAGTTGGCAAACACATGAAACAAAAAATTTACCAAAATTTGGTTAGTTTTTGCTGTTGCTTTAATCAGCCGTCAACCACAAAAAATACTCATTTTGTTGAAAGCAATATAGCAAATATCACAAAATTTGCTATAGATTACGTCAATCATCGGCTGTGTTTGGTTCTGGTATTAGTATTAATAGGTCTGTTCCCGTACTCAAAAAGGAAATAATTTTTAAAAAGCATTCCCGTGTTCGAAAGTGAGAAAAAAAAGCGGAAAATAAAGAGTAAGTTACTTCCCCACCATATGAATTTTGCCGATTTTAACTACAAAAATGTTTGTGTGTAATCTGTGAAAATTCTGTGAAAAACGTCGTGTTTATTTTTATGTCGGAGAAATCCAAAAAATCGGGGCTCTGTGCAATCTGAAATTTTTTTTCTCTGATCAGGTCTGACAGATAAAACAAATTATCTGCTGATTTTTTTAAGTATCAATGAAACTATTTATTTCTCACCTGAATGCTCCATAGAAGTCGACATGTCTCATATTTATAGAAACAAACAACTACAGCTGTCAAAAAATGTTCTGTATATTTTTTTAGAGTACAAAAGATCTTATCCGAGAATTATCGGAACGTAAAAGAGAAACAGGTAGGTTTTCAGAGAGTTGGAAAGAGAAAGCTTGATTCCACCGAGAATCCACCGATAGGCAACTACAAAAATTGACTTTCGGCGCAAGCATGAACGTTCTATAAGGCAAAACAACAACAAATTGACGAACATACACAGAAATGCTTCGATATGTGTAGCTACAACGTTCATTGGAATGACTTTCATTCCCACGCCTGTGTAGCCACGCTCTTAACGAACTAACTACTTGTAAGAGTCCCCGCATACCAGAGACTTTTTATCGGCCGATAGTTTGGTCGTGTTGGGCTGCTTGTGCGCCCACTGTGCTGATTAAACAGTCGGGTTGGTGGTAAGTGCGCAGACTAAGACAACAGTCGGTCGACTAATCTTCAACGGTTTGCTACTTAGGTCGTTTTGTTTTTCCTTTCGCTCGAGCTCAGATTTTTTTCTCGGCAAATCGAACACGAAAGGCCAAATTCTTTTGTTTACATTTTTTTGTTGCTTGTGTTGTTCATGTGTAAGAATAAATAAGAGTAAATCTCCCAATATCTATAGATCTATTTTCGCTCTACGGTAGAGTGGTTTGTAAGAGGAAACGAACAACTTAACAGTCTTCGCCTGACGTTTACGAGTTCAGCCATATCAATGCTTCATAACACAATGTCGCTTCGGCTTCAACGTTTCGTTTGGCAATCCTAAAGAAAAAACGTAATGTGACGTAACGAAGCTACAAACGCAAGCTCTAGTTCTAAAGTGCTGAACATTTGCCTTGCCTGGCAGTTCAAAGTAGAGAACTGTGGCAGAACTCTCATTTGAGTACTGAGAGAGTAATTCAAAGCAAATTCAAAGCGGCTGCATCGTAATGCACCGAAGACGAAGCTGAAGAGTGTTTGTGTTTTATTATTTACTAGCGGAAATACCCGGCGTTTCCCGGCTGCCCCATCCCACTGACCCCCACCAAGTTAATACCCGCCCACTGACACTACACCCACTGAAATCCAGCCCACTGACCACCCACCCACTGACCCACCGCCATCTGACCCCCAGCCCACGGACCTCTGACCTCAGATGACCACCCACTCACAGACCACCCCCACCCACTGAACTCGCACCAACTGACAAACCCACCAACTGACCACCTCACTAGCCCAGAAAACTATAGAATAAGTTTGAACGCGATTGGTTCATAAAAATATGCAATTTGTAAAAACAATAAAAAAAATTGTTATGGAGACCCTTTGACTCAGCAGTCTGACCACTTTCAAAATATGCCTATTATGTATTCATTATAGTATAAAACCCCTATGCATAGTTTGAAAGCGATCGATTCATAAAAACATGCAATTTGTAAAAACAATAAAAAAAAATTGGTATGGTGACCCCTTGACCTAGGAGTCGGCCACTTTCGAAATATGCCTATTAAGTGCCTATTATAGTAGAAAACACATATGCAAAGTTAGAACGCGATTGGTTGAAGGGTTTGGCAGTCCATACCGGACATACATACATACATACATACATACATACATACAAAGTTTCACTTTTATATATTATATAGATAGATGTTTTTATTATTGAGTCGGCCGACTAAAAAATCGGTAAGTGTGCTCGCGTGGAAGAGCGCCATACTGATTTAGCAGCTGGCCGAAAGTTTGCCGATACTTTAGTTTAAAGGCAATAGTGTCGCACATCAAACGTATTTATCGGCCGATACCAAATCGTTGTAGGCAGCGCACTTGCAAACATGTTGAAGGGTTGAAGGGTTTGGCAGTCCATACCGGACATACATACATACATACATACATACAAAGTTTCACTTTTATATATTATATAGATAGATGTTTTTATTATTGAGTCGGCCGACTAAAAAATCGGTAAGTGTGCTCGCGTGGAAGAGCAGTTGGCCGAAAGTTTGCCGATACTTTAGTTTAAAGGCAATAGTGTCGCACATCAAACGTATTTATCGGCCGATACCAAATCGTTGTAGGCAGCGCACTTGCATACATGTTCATACTGATTAAGAGCGCGACTAAACTATCGGCCGACAGAAAGTCTTTAGTGTGCGGGGACTCTAAATGTTATTTGTAAAAAGGAGTTATGAAGAAGCAAATTTCTAAAAAAAAGTAAATTTTTATTTAATTTTTTTATATAATAAAATTATTTATATTACTTTTTTTTTCAAAAATTTTTGGTTTGGAATTTAAAAGTTGCTGTCTAGACAAAATATTTTGGGTTAATGCGTTTCCGTACTTGTTTTGTGTTTGCTCTTTGCGAGAGAAATGTAAATCAATTTATTACTTTACTAATTATATTACAAAAAGTAAGGGAACGCACCTAATATATGTGTGTCATATGAGATGTCAATTAATTTTATTCAATTATTAAATTTTTTTTAAAGTTTTTATTAGCTCGCTTTTTTGTAATTAATTTTAAACTAACTTCCCGTTGAGCTTGAGACTTGAAACTTTAAACATAGCTCAGAACTGGTACATTGACAAATCACAAAAAGACAAAAATTGCAAAAAAAATAATTCAATGCGAGTTTGCAATTTGTTTTAGATCAAAGCAAACTACTACGCACAAAAACTACTACGTACAATACTCCTTTTAAACGTTTACAATTAAAAATGTATTTTTATTAGCGAACTTGTGTCATTTATAACTATACTTCTTCTTTTTTTTGTATGTCCTATATCCACTTGTGGGTCTTAGGGCCTCTACTACGCCAACGCACCATCGCGTGCGGTTTCTGGCTTCATCTCTTTCCAACTCTTCCCCAATTGCCGTGAGTCCTTCTCAACTGCGCCATGTATTTCTTTTCTCTGACGACCCGTTCTTCTACTATCCTGAGATAACGGATTCCATTGCATTGCGTAGTTTGCTATGGAACTGTCGCTTTTTCGGAGTGTATGACCAATCCACTGCCACTTTCGTCGTTGGATGATTGTGCCTATTGGTTCCTGACCCGTTCTCTGGAAAAGATGTTCGCTAAAGATACACAGTCGCAGCTTGGTGTAAAAGCTGCTGATTTGGCTTTGCTGATTCGGTTGACAATAGACAATACTTCCAAGATATTGGAAACTCTCTACTCTCTCTACCGGTTGTCCAGCAATGTTAACTTGAGTTACTGAGTTAGTGCCGAGGTTGATGATTTTGGTTTTGGCAGTATTAATCATCAAACCCGCAACTTTGTCTCCCTTTCCACATTTTTTGTCATTTGGTGTAGCTCCATAATCCTGTGTGAGAGTAAGCAATCGTCGTCACCGTCGTCCAGATGTTGGATTTGAGATGTAAGCGTCCAACGAATTCCTCCGTTTCCAGTAGATAAAGCTGCGCGAAGCACATCGCTAATCACCAACAATAAAAGTATCGGCGATAGAATGCAACCTTGTCGTACCCCACTTAGGATCTTGAATTGCTCTGACAACTTTCCTCTATGCAGCAAATGACATTTAGAGCCATCATAGGTTTCTTTAATAATAGCTATTAGTTTATCGGGTATACCCCTCCTGCACAGATAAACTGTCTGTTGACACTGTCAAACGCCTTATCAAAATCGATGAACAGCAGGTGTAGTGGTGACCGGAATTTAACGCATTGTTCAATAATGATCCGCAGGGTGTTGATGTGGTCTATACAGGAGGATCCAGTGAAAAAACCTGCTTGTTCGGCATCGAGTGTATCTTCCAGATGTTTCTTAATTCGCTCAAGTACTACTTTGGCTATTACCTTTGCAACTGCAGGAAGAACGCAAATGCCCCTCCAGTTTTCGCACTCCATAAGACCACCTTTTTTAGGGAGCGTGATAATCATTCATTTCTTCCACTCGTCAGGGAAACTTTCTGCCTCCCTAGCTCTCTCTATAAGAGGATATAAAAGCTCTGCTGATGTCGTTGAAGCGGCACGCAGTTATACCATCTAGTCCTACCGACTTGTTGTTCTTTAATGAGTTTATCGCGTTAGCGATCTCATCTTTACTGGGAGTTGAGGTGGGAATTCGGGAAATTGTTACTTCCGGCAGCTCCATTTGATTTGGGTGCATATCGTTGGCGAAACACGGTTAAGGACCGTAATGAAATGTTCCTTCCATCGCTTGAGCACCTGTCAGCTCTTTGGTGATTCTCGCTCGCTCGCTGCTTCCTCTGCTTCTGATGCCAGGTTGTTAATATAATTACGTTTGTCACGTCTTACACTACACTGCACTTCTCTCATTTTGCTTCGATACAGGGACTCTAACTCGATCCTCGCTGCTGCTGGGGTATCTATAATACGAGTAGTATCTATAATTTAAGTAGCTTACGCTCTTCAAACCGCCTCCAGGTATCTTTGGTAAGCCACGTGCTGTGTCCTGCCTGGCTTCTACCAACAATACTTTCTGCTCCAGATGTGAAAACATTTTTCACAACCTTCCAATGTTCTTGGATCGTATTAAAGATTGCCTGTCATTTGACACCCAGCTGATTTTGTGGCAGGTCTTATGCTCAAACATGGTGCCTCCTATGACAAGGTGGTTGGTGTTGCAGAAATCAACAAATATTTCACCTTTGTAATTTCGTTCGCCGAAGCCGTGCTTCCCAATCACATTTCTGAGTCCTTCATTGTCGTTGCCTACCTTGGTATTTAAGTATAACATCAAGGTGACGATATCTCCGTTCGGCGTTTCGTTGAATACAGCGCTTAGCTGATTGAAGAAGTTGTCCTTTTCATCCTGAGTCGAGGGATTCGTTGGGGCGTAACACTATATGATCGTGACGCGCCGTACTCTAGTCCAAAATCTGACCTATAAGGTCATCTTACCATGTGGGTGCCAGGAAATTAGGCCTCTGCGTGCTGTTTGCGTTAGCTGCAGACCTACTCCAGAATAACGGGAACTGCCGGAGGGTTTGCCGGAGTAGAGTATAACAGTGTTACACGTTGGGGACTGGTACTCTCCCGCGTCGAACCATCTTATTTCACTCACTCCAAGTGTGTCCGAAATATATCAAAGAAACTCACGTTCCCGTTGAAGAAATCTGGCATTTTATGGTCCTTCACTTCCTGAGTCAAGGAGCGTCCTCACATTCCATAAATCAATCTTAGTCCGGGTACAATAGCCAAAAGACGTCATTATTCGATCATTACTTATCCGAGGCTTTGTGTCGTTTTCAATAGCGGGCATTTTTCGGTACTGCAGGGTGCTAGCCCACGTTACCTAGACTAAATACGCTAGACCGCTAGAACTTGCAATTTTAGCCTACATATATAAGGATTTATACACATAGTTTCCCGGGGACCACCACTAGGATGTAGGACAAGCACTACGTCAGGAAATTGATTGTTGAGCTCAAACCAAGTTTTGAGCAGTCAGTAGTTTCCCGATCAATCGCAATGCAGATCCCCAACTTCTTGATTAGTCTAAACTGTAAAAGAATCCAGAGAGAAAAAAAATATTTGTCCGTATTTTTTCCCCTTCTTAAGTTTTCTTGGTGGCGTTTCTTTTAATTTTCCATCACTTTATTAACCAATAATACCTTTGACACACTGTTTGACTTTAACTAGTTTATCGTTTGTAGTTAATTATATAACTACAGGGTGACTGACACGAAGTGTTACCAAAGTATTTTTATTTTTTAATGAATTTTATTGAATCAAAGTAAAAAGTGTTCACAAAAACTTAAATTTTCGAATTGCTTTAGCAGTTTTTGATTTGGCCACCCGTAGCCGCGATCATGGCTTTCAAACGGCCGACAAAGCTATTGCATGCAGCACGAAAGTGGCTCTGCGGTATTTTGGCCCATTCCCGGCGAATCGCTTGCTTGAGATGATCGAAACTTTGGTATTTTTTTTATCCCAACCTTGCTTTTAAAACTACCCGACACCAGGATATCTAGCGGATTTGCATCGGGTGAATTTGATGGCCATTGGGCAGTGGAAATGAACCGCGGAACGTTGTTTCTCAGCCAATCTTGACTGACGCGCGCTTTATGACTCGGCGCCGAGTCCTGTTGAAATGTCCAGGCTCTGCGGCCGAAATGTTTTTGTGCCCAAGGCTTCAACGCTCCCTCCAACACATGATCCTGATAAATTTGAGCATTTATCTTGATGCCACGGTCCAAAAAAACGAGCGGTGAACGGCTTTCGGCCATTACGGCGGCCCAAACCATCACCATCGGCGGCGCTTGGTTTCAAGTGGCAATCCGTTTAACGTTGGGAACTATCGAATAAAAACTATCGACTTTTTCAATGTTCATTTATTCGATAGTTATCAAAATCGTTCAATTACTATTTTTCATATAGCATTCGTTCGAATGAAAAAAATCATTCAAATGTTTCCTGGCTATTTAACAGGAAATTATGCAGCAACTCCAACTACAATGGATGTCACACCTTCGGTGTCTGTGATGACACAACAACCACAAACATCAAGTCTTTCCAACGAACATATTCAAGTAGCCGAAACAAGAGGTGCAATTCCAAAAATTAAAAAGACGGTGCAATCTCGGCTATTTGTTACAGATAAACGCTCGGAACTTTCGGAATCGGAGACAAGGAGAATCGACGATTCTATTATAAAAATGATAACCACTGAACTGCAGCCACTCTCGATTGTTGAAAACGCAGGGTTTTTGGAATACTCACATAAGATGCAGCCTTTATATCGAGTTCCCAATCGAAAACTTTTGTCGAATACCATGCTACCAGCAAAATATTCGGAAACTCGCCAGAGACTAAAGGGTATATTGGAAAAAGTGAATCATGTAGCTGTTACAACGGATATGTGGACATCGGACAGCAACAGCGCATTTTTAACAGCTACCAGTCACTTCATTTTCCAAGATAAAATGTATTCAGCAGTTCTGGCTACGAGCGAAGTTTTTGAGAGACATACAGCTGATAATATAGCAGCAGTTTTGTCAAATATTTTTGAGGAATGTGGTATATCGACAAAAGTAGTCACTATCGTAAGTGACAATGGGGCCAATATTAAAAAGGCTATTATAGAAAATTTAAAGAAACATCACCATCCATGCGTAGCTCATACATTAAATTTGAGTGTTAGCGACACAATTCAACATGTTTCGGAAGTTGCACAGCTACTAGTTAAATGTAGATCAATCGTGTCACATTTTAAGCATATTTCTTTTGCAGCGGAAAAACTGAGGAGCATGCAGAGTCAAATGGGATCAAATATATTAAAGTTAAAACAAGATGTTCCCACACGATGGAACTCTTCGTTGATAATGCTGGAGCGAATACTTTTGGTAAAGGAGCCATTGTCTGCAATTATAACATCTTTACCAAACTCTCCAGAGTTTTTAACTGCTTCAGAGTGGGGAATACTACCTGATTGCATTGCAATTCTAAAGCCAGTAGAAACAATGACCACGGAATTATCTGCGGAAAAATATTCCACCATGTCGATACCATTGATAAGAGGACTTCAGTACACGATAACATATGTCAATGAGAAAACTCCCTGTGGATTTCACCTTGAAAACAATTTACTCGATGTTATTAAAAGACGGCTTGGTCAATTGGAAGCGGACAAACTCTCTGCGAAAGCAACTTTCCTAGAAACCAGATTTAAGAAGATTGCTTTTGGAAATGAAGCAAATGCTACAAATGCGCGAAAGTGGTTGATGGAGGAAGTCACATATCTTTTAAATAATAAAAGTGTTGACACAACGGAAATGGAAATATTGGAAATAGATGACCCAGTAACGGAAGTAAATACTGTAAAGCCAATGTCGCTATGGTCAATGCTTGATCAAAAGGTAGCCGAAGGAAAGACGACTCGCAATAATGCACCTAGCGTTATGGCAAGTCTTTCTATAGATCAATATCTACGGAGTGAATATTTGGACCGTTCGCGAGACCCACTAGCTTTTTGGAACTCTCAAAAAGCAGTACACCCAGAACTTTTCCAGCTCTCCCAAAAATATTTGTGTATTCTTGCAACGTCTGTACCTTCAGAGAGAGTGTTTTCAAAGGCAGGTGAAATAATAATGACCGAAGAAACCGCCTAAAGGGGGAAAAACTGAATCAGATAATTTTTTTGAACAGTAATTCCGGCTTGTGGATGAGGGAGGAAGATTAAAGTGTTGGAATTGGAAAGCACCCTTAGAGTGAGAGGCACAGGGAACTCACATTAAAAAAACACCCTTAGAGTGAGAGGCACAGGGAACTCACATAAAAAAAGCACCCTTAGAGTGAGAGGCGCAGGGAACTCACATTAAAAAAGCACCCTTAGAGTGAGAGGCACAGGGAACTCACATAAAAAAGCACCCTTAGAGTGAGAGGCACAGGGAACTCACATAAAAAAGCACCCTTAGAGTGAGAGGCACAGGGAACTCACATTAAAAAAGCACCCTTAGAGTGAGAGGCACAGGGAACTCACATTAAAAAAGCACCCTTAGAATGAGAGGCACAGGGAACTCACATAAAAAAAGCCCCCTTAGAGTGAGAGGCACAGGAAACTCACTTAAATTAATTTCCCGAATTTTTTGAATTTTTGGGTTTGTATGAATTAGTTTTTAGTATTATTTATTGCATGTAATTTAATTTATTAGTATATGTTTTAAGTATATATAGAGGATTAGGCCTAATGGGGAAACCTCTTTAAAAAAAAACGCATTGGTACTCCTACCTCAAAGAATGGGTGATGTGGAAACGGGGGGGCCCCCTTATATATAAAAATGTTCTGGACTTGAATGAATAAATAGAACTATTCGATAGTTGAAATCGTTCAGTTACTAACTATCGATATTCGGAATTATTCGATAGTTCCCATCGCTAATCCGTTGGTCCAAATTTTCAGTATATCGGCCGGGCAAGTAAATCCGGTCGTTTTGCTTGTTCACATATTGCTCAATAACGAACGGTGACTCATCGGAGAAAACCAAATTCGGCAAATCGCCACTTTCGTGCAAGCGTAACAACTCCTTTGCTCTTTCCACTCAAATTTTTTTGAGCATCGGTGAAACCATGCGTTGTTGGGAATTTCAAGGCCTTTAGTCCAAGGTGATCTTTCAATATGTGCTGCAACCGTTTAAGCGAAATGTTCGCCTCACGAGCCATTTTTCTGCCGCTACGGCGCGGATTCCAAGCCAATTTGGCCTTCACCTTCCGAATGATATCCGGCGATGTTGCAGTGCGTTGCGGTCCACCACCATGGCGTTTTGCAACGCTGCCGGTATCGTTATAACGATTTATGATGCGATGCACAAACATTTTATTCACATGCAGATGTTTTAACTGGTTAACAATCTGCGGCTGTAGTTTTCCAGCCAAAAATAGAGCAATCACACTATTACTATTGAATTCCATTGCGGTTAATTTTTTTCTGAATATTTCCCACTAAAATGTTTTTGTACGCTTGTAAACAATGAACTGTCATTAATAAAAATTTGAGCGCTTTGTCATCATTGGTTTGACAGCAATGACAGTCTGAAGTTGGTAACACTTCGTGTCAGGGTGACACACTCAACTCACAACTCACTCTCCAAAAAAAGAGAAGATTATAAAATGGTTTGTTTAAAGACACAATACTATAATAGCTTAAATATTATTCATAAGCTAGATTGACTACATATGTATTACTCCTCCTTCTGTCAACATAGGTGCTGACAGGAATATTTGCAGTGGGTGGGTGTACATAATACAACGTATTCATCCTTAACATTTTAGGCAAGTCAAGTAAATTGACAAAATTTCGGACAACAAAATGAATTCAATAAATGATTTTTTTCGAATTCTAAACTAGTTTGTATAAAATACATAATTATTCATTTTCATAAGTTATGTATATCAAATAACAATAAAGATTTAATATAACATATTATTAATATATTTTCTTCGCCAAGCCAGTGGGTGCAAGTGCACCCCCTTGTATCCCGCTGCCGACGACTATGGGTATCAAATTAAATTTGTTGAGCATATAAAAATTTGTCACCAAGTATCAAAATCGGCTTTAGTGAACTCTTTAAATGCGCGATAAACTAATTCTGCAAACTAGTTTTCAATAAACTAGTTGTGTAACTTATTTGGCAAAAATAAAACAAGTTCAAGTATGCCTGTGTGTTAGAGTTATAAGTGTGGCAATTGCTATAAGCAACGCCACATGATTGGCAACGCGCCCAATAAATGTTCTGTTCGATACTGCAAGTCTGGTTCAAGCCTCGTAAGGTCAACCGAGAGAAGGGAAAGATAGAGAAGAGAATGACGATTACTTTTTGCAGTCGAGTCGTTGGAAATAGGTACAAAAGACGAATCGGTCTTTTTGAGTTTACGGTACGCTTCGTCGTCTCCAAATATTAACTTTTTTATTCCGTTTATTTTTGATTAGGATTGCATACTGTGATTACACAACTAAAAGTAGGCGAAAAATTATAAATAGTTATAAATACAGGGTGGCTGAGACTAAGTATTACCAAATGAAAACGCTGTAATTTTTTTAATTTTGATTATTTTTTATTGAAATTTCGTGGAATATGTTGAAAACATATTACATTTTATGAAAAACATACAAAAAGTTCAAGATCTTACGGAGGCACAAAAAAAATTAGGCTTGAAAGAACACGAGCATTGAAGGCCTTGAATATATATATATATATA
Source organism: Nephrocerus scutellatus (assembly GCA_947095585.1). Classification (NCBI taxonomy): domain Eukaryota; kingdom Metazoa; phylum Arthropoda; class Insecta; order Diptera; family Pipunculidae; genus Nephrocerus; species Nephrocerus scutellatus. The sequence continues at coordinate 41,557,562 of OX352762.1, forward strand.
TATATTATATATATTTTTGCCTTGGCTTATGTGACGCGACGTTCTTCAACATAATTACTCATGGGACTCATTCATCATAATAGCCAACATTTAGCGACTTTCAATTAGGGCTTCGCATTTTATACTCAAAAAAAAATATTTTGCACAACAAAGAAATAAGGAAGTGAAAATTTATTCCGTCGACACAAACAAAAAATCTTTGACGACGCAAGATCGACCTATCGTGAAGTGAAGCCGCGAAGAAATATCTGTTCAATTTTAATTTTTAAATTCCATTAGTTATTACTATTCCCCTAAACGTAGTAAAAAAAAAAGAATTATTACAAAGAAAATCGCCACCATTTTGTTCGTCGCCTACACGGATATAGAAGTCGTATTAGCACCTGAAACAGTAGGTTAAATATTAATCGAATCATTTGTGTTAAGTATGCCGCTGCTGCGCTCGCCGTAGATGCAATCAGTGCTCGGTGTCTTCCAAATTTTGGCGTGATATAGATGTCAAATAGTTAAGGTATTTTTTTCTCATACTGTACAACATACGTATTAATTTTATTAAATAATTTTGGATTGGTGCACCAACACACCCCCGTTATATACTTTTTGTAACGTTTTTTCATAGTATATTATATTATTATTACAATTATATCTATGTATACTGAATAAACCAAGGATACCGAAATCCAATAAAAAAACGCAACGGCTTAACTTTTCCATTATTTTATTCGATGTTGTAATAAGACGGGAGTGATGTCCGTTTAGGCGGAGACCTTGGGATGTGGCGGGGTCGGTAGCGGGGTCGGACGACAGGTTGGCACGGCACTCCCTCCAGCGGTTACCTCTGGCGCACTTAGGCCGTCAACCCCCACGCCCATGCCCTGATGTCTAGCCGGCAATGACCGCGACGGGTCCTGAGTGTGTCAAAATCTGCTACCATCCCCGGTATGATTTTGGATCATATGGGAGATCGCGGTAGGCGCCCAAGCATATTGGCGTTTCTTTACTATGTCCTATCCGTATTCTTTTCCCGATAAATTCAACAATTTGAAGGAACTTTTATTTCCGATTTCGGTTTATTTTTCTTTCCACACTAGCACTTTAATTAAAGATTTCGTGTGTCGACTTAAATCGAATTCGGAAACTGTTTCCAGCCCACAGTCCCATTTATACAAGGACATTTTTGCTACCGGGAATAAACAATTTCCGCTTATCGCGTTGATTTAAGCCTAGTTTTCCGGTGTTTGTTTTTTTGAATTTCCAAGAATTTTTTTTATGCTGAATGCATGTCCTGCTTAGCTGTTTGACTCATGATGAGGGTTTGGCTTTGTTTTGAATTTTCCAGAATTTTTTTTTTCTCTTCGGGATGAATGCATGTCCAGCTTAGCTGTGTTACTCATGTATGACTGTTTGATTTTTTTTGTTCACACGGAATGCATGTCCAGCTTGGCTGTTTGACTCATTGAACTCGAGGTCAGGGGAATTCAATCTACTGACCCTGATGCTGTTGACCTACTAGTAAAACAGATAGCAGCAGAAGAGGCAGGTACGATTGCTCACCCGCAGAGAATGCACCAACGAGCATCCAAGCGACCAGACTCAGAAATTAATTTTGCCAAAACAGGTTGCTGACATTGCAGGATAATGTTCTGCAACTGAAAGAAACTACTGGACTGGCACAGTCCTCGAAGGCCCAACAAATAGCTTCGCGACTCAGACACATATCCGGCCGATTGGAACGATCAGCCACTTCCCCTACGTATCGGGATTTTGCCGGTCAATTACTTGAATCTTGTAGGGTGTTGTTAGCGTCAATTGAGTTCTACCTCCAAGACCCGACTAATTTCGACGAGTCCACTGTTGCCTTGAAACCAGACCCCATCGACCCGACTCTGAGGCGTTCTTATTCGAATTGCACACGGTACTGAAGGATGTCGCCCTTCAGTGGTTTTGGACCTACCGGAAGCTTCACCCTTTGTCATCTTGGTCTGAACTAAAGCATGCCTTTTTTGAAAGATTCAAAGATCGACGAAGTAATTTTGAGATTCGTAGAAGCATCGGGAAGGAGGGACGAAGGCTTCTTAGATTTTTACCATTCGGTTTGGAACCTAAAATTACAGCGCCACACACCCTATAGTGACCATGAGTTGATTCAGATACTAATTTCGAACATGAATTCTCAGCTTCAGTTCCAGGTAACGGACCGAGGTTGTGTTGCCTGGGAGGAGTCCTTTAAGAGATTTCACGGTTCTTCCGTAACGCCAGCCTATCCTAGGCTACTAGTAAACGAAATTCGGTCCGAAGGTTGCGGGAAAGCGATACCTCATGTGGTCGAAAGATCTGATCCAACTCAACACATCGCGGCGATGCGCAATTAATTGGAATCCACCTCTAGCCTAAAACGATCTTCGGCTTATCGCGTTGATTTAAGCCTAGTTTTCCGGTGTTTGTTTTTTTGAATTTCCAAGAATTTTTTTTATGCTGAATGCATGTCCTGCTTAGCTGTTTGACTCATGATGAGGGTTTGACTTTTTTTTTTGAATTTTCAAGAATTTTTTTTTCTCTAGCCTAAAACGATCTCCATTTCAAGAAGATAATAGACGCCCTCCTTCGGAATTAAACCTTCCAACACACACTATATGCTATAACTGCTCGGACATTGGCCATACCTTTATCGAGAGTCCAATCACTCCCGCTGGTATTTTTTGTTACCGTTGCCGACTGAGGGGAACGATAACTCCCAGATGTTCTCGTTGTGCAGGAAACGCCACGCGGGGTCGTTGGAAATCTGATGCCATGGGCCCGCCGAAACCAGAGCAACCCGGGAGGAACCAGCCACCAAAATCGATCTCGGTTCTCGCCGAAGGGATCTCCCGAATGTGGAATCCACGATTCGGTAAGACCGCTCGTTACCATGCCGTATCAGCCATTTTGTCCAAACAATATTTTCCCTGACATAACAAATCCACCAGGTTTACCACCTACTTCGAACCTAACACAACCTACCTTATCGTCTTACGATCCTAAGACCGACCTCCGTTCGGACACTAAGTTCCGCCGACATCGAACGTGAAATTACTTGGAAAGTAGACGTTCTCGAAGGTGCCATGTAATAGCTTCGTTAATAAGCTCTGAGGAAGTTGGAGACAATGGACCCTATGCTTCCGTCCTCATCGATAGTTTGGCCTATATTGGACTCTTAGATAGTGGTGCGACGATTAGTGTACTCGAACAAGGATCCGAAACGTTCCTTACAGACGGCAATTGCAAATTTCGTCACTTCCCTTGCATCTTACAACGGCATCTGAGAACATTCCCATATCTCCTGAGGAACTCAAAGTCCATGTTCTCTCGGTTGAAGACCAAAGTAAGTTGGACGTTATTAGATAGCGCTTTCCATCAAGTACCAAACTGGGGCTTGCCAAAACATCGTTGATAACACATTCCATTGAAGTAGGTGATGCCAAACCAGTTAAGCAAAGATTTTACCCGGTTTCGCCTATTAAGCAAAAAATTATGTATGATGAACTCGATAGGATGCTGTCTCTAGGGGTAATCGAGGTCAGTGTAAGCTCGTGGTGTTCGCCTGTCACACTGGTGCAGAAGGCAAAGCAAGACTCTGTCTGGATGCCTGAGAGGTGAACAATGTGACCGATCGAGACGCGTATCTTCTGCCCATTATCAACGGACTCTACGGCGTTTGGATCAGACGAGGGTCATCTTCACAATTGACCTCAAGGACGCCTTTTAGCAGATCCCACTCGATCCCGAATCTCGCGATTAGAAGGCATTCACGGTACCCGGCCATCCCCTCTACTACTTCCGCTCATGCCATTCGGGATGCCGCCTTATGCATCGGGTAATCCCACACCAGCTTCATGACAAGGTCTTTGTCTATTTAGATGACCTACTTATCACCTCTGAAACACTGGCCGAACACTTCTTTCTACTAGATGAAGTGGCTGGACTTTTAACACGGGCCGGACTATACATAAACGTGGCGAAAAGTCAGATTGTCCTCTGTGAAGTGAACTACCTCGGTTATATTGTCGGAAACGGGTGCCTTAGTACAAACCCAGAGAAGTGCCGAGCAATCATGGATTTTCCCACCCCTAAGACGACGAAACAAATCCGACGTTTCTTGGGAAATTGTGGGAGGTACCGTCGCTTTATAAAAAAAACTTTGCGTCGATCGCTGCCCCACTAACCGATTTAACCGGAAAGTCATCACGATGTAAATGGTCTGAAGCTGCTGATACCGTATTTACGACATTGAAGGCCACCCTATCGTTTGCACCTGTACTCGCTAATCCAAACTACGATTTACCCTTCTTTATACAGTGTGATGCTAGTACCGGCGGCGTTGGCAGTGTATTGTTCCAAATTGACGCCACTGGTGGCGAGCATCCGATCGAATATATCTCCCACAAGCTAAACGCTGCACAGCGGAACTACTCTGTCACGGAATTCGAGTGCTACGCCGCTGTACTGAGCGTAAAGAAATTGCATTCATATCCATTCACACTGTACACCGACCACGCAACCTTACGTTGGCTCATGTCCCAGAAGGACCTCTTAGGTAGGCTCACCAGATGGAGTCTTAAACTTCAATCGTTTCAATTCCAAATCGGCTATCGCAAGCGTTCGGTTAATGTAGCGCCAGATACCTTGTCACGAGAGTGATATTTCTAGGATATTTCCAAGTACCATTTCGTGGTGCGTCGCACTAGGCAAATCAAAAACTCCGTTCAGCTCCAGTACTAGTGTGGATCCTCCTCTGTATGTGGACTTGAACTCCTCTGCGTTTACGGATCCCGACTACGTGGCCTAATTAGATCGCGTCAAGGGGCTATTGCAGCATGAGCATAACCTCCTCATTAAAGACGGAAAACTATTGATCTCCCCATCTTATGGCCCAAGGTACACAGATATGGACCTTTCGAAGTGGAAGCTAGTAATCCCACACCCACTTCAAGCGTCTCATATAGAACGGGCGCACACCAACCAACCAACCAACCACCCTCGGCCCACATGGGAGTTGCTAAGACCTTGGATAGGTTAAAGCGACAGTTCTTTTGGCCAAAGATGGCTCCTCAGGTGAAGCAGTTTATCGCGAATTGTCGAGATTGCAGGATGAATAAACCGGTGAATTATTCCACCCGACCAAGCATGGGATCTCAACCCGAATCCTCGCGACCCTTCGAAAGAATCGATGTGGATTTCTTAGGACCCTATCCGCGGTCAAAACGAGGAAACTCTTATATGGTGGTTGTGTAAGGCCACTTGAAATTCACATTGGTAAAAGCCCTTTGCGAAGCCACCGCCATTTCCGTATGTTTATTCTTAGAGAACGAGGTTTTTCTGATGTGTTCTGTTCCCGAATTCGTGGTCAGTGACAACGGAAAACAGTTCACTGCGAATTTATTCCAAGACTTGCTACGTAGGTATAAAATATCCCATGTCCAAACGCCCATATACTCGCTACAAAGTAACGCATCCGAGCGGGTAAATTAAACATTGTTATCAGCTCTACGCGCTTACCTTACGGATCGCAGTCACAACGAGTGTGATAAGCACCTTCCGGAAGTCGTAGCCGCCCTACGCAAAGTAGTACATGACGTCACCCAATATTCCCCGCTTTATATGGTGTTTGGACTACATATGTCGTTAACGGGATGCAACCACACATTGAGAAGGCTTCTGTTTCCTGAAGACTCTAACGAAATATTTATGGTTTCCAAGCCAGACCTACTTAATTTGATCAAAGACCAGATATTGCATTATCTTAAGGTGGCTCATGACAAGAACTCGAGATATTATAATCTGCGCAGTCGACATCGGAGTTTTAACCCTGGTCAACCTGTCTTCGTGAGATTATTTGCACAAAGTGATGCAGCTAATAAATTTTCCGCCAAACTAGCCTCTAAGTTTCTACCGGCAACGATTGAATCCAAGGTTGGGATTCCTATGTCGTTAAGGATCTGGGTGGAAAGTCACTGGGTACGTTTCATACGAAGGATATACGTACCTGACAAATTTTACTGGACGTCAATCTTTACACTTGTTTTATCTTTCCTAACTTCAGCACTGCTGTTGTATTCGCCCGGCCTGTTGAGCCTCTATCTCTGGGTGAGTCGTCCCCACGATTTGTGGCAATTGCTATAAGCATCGCCACATGATTGGCAACGCGCCCCTTCCAATAAATGTTCTGTTCGATACAGCAAGTCTTGTTCAAGCCTCGTAAGGTCAAGCGAGAGAAGGGAAAGAGAGAGAAGAGAAGAGAATGACGATTACTTTTTGCAGTCGAGTCGCTGGAAATAGGTACAAAAGACGAGTCGGTCGTAACGAGTCTTTTGAGTTTACGGTACGCTTCGACGTCTCCGAATATTAACTTTTTTATTCCGTTTTTTTATTAGGATTGCATACTGTGATCACACAACTAAAAGTAGGCGAAAAAATTTTAATAGTTATAAATAACATAAATAATTAAATATTCCCTCCCGTTATATACTTTTTGTAACTTTTTTTTCATATTTATTATATTATTATTACAATTATATCTATGTATACTGAATAAACCAAGGATACCGAAATCCAATAAAAAAAACGCAACGGCTTAACTTTTCCATTATTTTATTCGATGTTGTAATAAGACGGGAGTGATGTCCGTTTAGGCGGAGACCTTGGGATGTGGCGGGGTCGGTAGCGGGGTCGGACGACAGGTTGGCACGGCAATCCCTCCAGCGGTTACATCTGGCGCACTTAGGCCGTCAACCCCCACGCCCATGCCCTGATGTCTAGCCGGCAATGACCGCGAAGGGTTCTGAGTGTGTCAAAATCTGCTAGCATCCCCGGTAGGCGCCCAAGCATATTGGCTTTCCTTTGCTATGTCCTATCCGTATTCTTTTCCCGATAAATTCAACAATTTGAATGAACTTTTATTTCCGATTTCGGTTTATTTTTCTTTCCACACTAGCTCTTTAGCACTTAATTAAAGATTTCGTGTGTCGACTTAAATCGAATTCGGAAACGGTTTCCAGCCCACAGTCCCATTTATACAAGGAAATTTTGCCACCGGGAATAAACAATTTCCGCTTATCGCGTTGATTTAAGCCTAGTTTTCCGGTGTTTGTTTTTTTGAATTTCCAAGAATTTTTTTTATGCTGAATGCATGTCCTGCTTAGCTGTTTGACTCATGATGAGGGTTTGGCTTTGTTTTGAATTTTCCAGAATTTTTTTTTTCTCTTCGGGCTGAATGCATGTCCAGCTTAGCTGTGTTACTCATGTATGACTGTTTGATTTTTTTTGTTCACACGGAATGCATGTCCAGCTTGGCTGTTTGACTCATTGAACTCGAGGTCAGTGGAATTCAATCTACTGACCCTGATGCTGTTGACCTACTAGTAAAAAAGATAGCAGCAGAAGAGGCAGGTACGATTGCTCGCCCGCAGAGAATGCACCAACGAGCATCCAAGCGACCAGACTCAGAAATTAATTTTGCCAAAACAGGTTGCTGACATTGCAGGATAATGTTCTGCAACTGAAAGAAACTACTGGACTGGCACAGTCCTCGAAGGCCCAACAAATAGCTTCGCGACTGAGTTCCCTGTGCCTCTCACTCTAAGGGTGCTTTTTTTATGTGAGTTCCCTGTGCCTCTCACTGTAAGGGTGCTTTTTTAATGTGAGTTCCCTGTGCCTCTCACTCTAAGGGTGCTTTTTTAATGTGAGTTCTCTGCGCCTCTCACTCTAAGGGTGCTTTTTTTATGTGAGTTCCCTGTGCCTCTCACTCTAAGGGTGTTTTTTTAATGTTAGTTCCCTGTGCCTCTCACTCTAAGGGTGCTTTCCAATTCCAACACTTTAATCTTCCTCCCTCATCCACAAGCCGGAATTACTGTTCAAAAAAATTATCTGATTCAGTTTTTCCCCCTTTAGGCGGTTTCTTCGGTCATTGATTATTTCACCTGCCTTTGAAAACACTCTCTCTGAAGGTACAGACGTTGCAGGAATACACAAATATTTTTGGAGAGCTGGAAAAGTTCTGGGTGTACTGCTTTTTGAGAGTTCCAAAAAGCTAGTGGGTCTCGCGAACGGTCCAAATATTCACTCCGTAGATATTGATCTATAGAAAGACTTGCCATAACGCTAGGTGCATAATTGCGAGTCGTCTTTCCTTCGGCTACCTTTTGATCAAGCATTGACCATAGCGACATTGGCTTTACAGTATTTACTTCCGTTACTGGGTCATCTATTTCCAATATTTCCATTTCCGTTGTGTCAACACTTTTATTATTTAAAAGATATGTGACTTCCTCCATCAACCACTTTCGCGAATTTGTAGCATTTGCTTCATTTCCAAAAGCAATCTTCTTAAATCTGGGATCTAGGAAAGTTGCTTTCGCAGAGAGTTTGTCCGCTTCCAATTGACCAAGCCGTCTTTTAATAACATCGAGTAAATTGTTTTTAAGGTGAAATCCACAGTGAGTTTTCTCATTGACATATGTTATCGTGTACTGAAGTCCTCTCTCTGAAGCAGTTAAAAACTCTGGAGAGTTTGGTAAAGATGTTATAATTGCAGACAATGGCTCCTTTACCAAAAGTATTCGCTCCAGCATTATCAACGAAGAGTTCCATCGTGTGGGAACATCTTGTTTTAACTTTAATATATTTGATCCCATTTGTCTCTGCATGCTCCTCAGTTTTTCCGTTGCAAAAGTACTATGTTTAAAATGTGACACGATTGATCTTCATTTAACTAGTAGCTGTGCAACTTCCGAAACATTTTTAATTGTGTCGCTAACACATAAATTTAATGTATGAGCTACGCATGGATGGTGATGTTTCTTTAAATTTTCTATAATAGCCTTTTTAATGTTGGCCCCATTGTCACTTACGATAGTGACTACTTTTGTCGATATACCCCATTCCTCAAAAATATTTGACAAAACTGCTGCTATATTATAAGCTGTATGTCTCTCAAAAACTTCGCTCGTAGCCAGAACTGCTGAATACATTTTATCTTGGAAAATGAAGTGACTGGTAGCTGTTAAAAATGCGCTGTTGCTGTCCGATGTCCACATATCCGTTGTAACAGCTACATGGTTCACTTTTTCCAATATACCCTTTAGTCTCTGGCGAATTTCCGAATATTTTGCTGGTAGCATGGTATTCGACAAACGTTTTCGATTGGGAACTCGATATAAAGGCTGCATCTTATGTGAGTATTCCAAAAACCCTGCGTTTTCAACAATCGAGAGTGGCTGCAGGTCAGTGGTTATCATTTTATAATAGAATCGTCGATGCTCCTTGTCTCCGATTCTGAAAGTTCCGAGCGTTTATCTGTAACAAATAGCCGAGATTGCACCGTCTTTTTAATTTTTGGAATTGCACCTCTTGTTTCGGCTACTTGAATATGTTCGTTGGAAAGACTTGATGTTTAAATTGGATGTATTGCATGAAAATTTTAGGTCTTTTTTGCATATATTGCAACGAACCATGTTTCCTGTTATTTTAAAGAACTCCCATGCAACCGATTTTTTCAATCCAGGACGCATTGCCAAAAATTATGCTGTAATTTTGGGGAAGAAGATACTTAAATATGTAACTTACCTGTAAAACGCAGTATAAATATAAAAAAAGAATCAAATATGGTTTTTTTTTCCTTTAAATTTTTTTTTGCTGTCAAGTTGTTCGTTTCCCTTAAAAACGAATTTACCGTAGAGCGAAAACAGATCTGTATATTTTGGGAGAGTTACCCCTCTTTAATCTAACACACTAACAACACATGCAACAAAGAAGTTAAAACTCTAATATTAAAATTAATTTAGAATTAGAACTGTAACAGTATACAGTATTTAATTCTAACAGTTTTAAAACCAAAAAAGGCGCGAAACACAAACAAGAAAAAACTCAGATTAAAAGTTAAATCAACTGAACTGAAGAAAAAAACGACAAAAGCGACGTTCTTTACACGAAGCACAAACAAGAAACAACTCTAATATTAAAATTAATTTAGAACTAAAACAGTACAGTATTTAATTCTAAACAGTTCGCAGTTTAAAAAGCAAAAAAGGCTCGAAACACAAACAATAAAGAACTCTGATTAAAAGTTAAATCAACTGAACTGAAGCTAACAAGAACAAGTAGCAACTAGCGAGAAAATCATTCATTCAAACCAAAAACCATTCGAACATTTCCATCCGATAGTCCAAAGTCCAAACTAATGAAAAAATCATTCATTCAAACCAAAAACCATTCGAACATTTCCATCCGGTAGTCCAAAGTCCAAATGAACGAAAAAATCCTTCATTCAAACCAAGAACCATTCGAACATTTCCATCCGATAGTCCAAAGTCCAAATGAACGAAAAAATCCTTCATTCAAACCAAAAACCATTCGAACATTTCCATCCGATAGTCCAAAGTCCAACATTAAATGAAAAATTGATACATACACATTTTTTGCAGGGCAGCCGTCGCCAGAGTGCACACTGCACAGCACATGCAACAATGCAACATACACAAAAATCATTCAGCCAAAAAAAGTCGGACTATCCATAGTGAAACATTTGAATGATTTTTTTCATTCGAACGAATGCTTTATGAAAAATAGTAATTGAACGATTTTGATAACTATCGAATAAATGAACATTTTGCAACTATCGAATAAGTCGATAGTTTTTATTCGATAGTTCCCAACGTTAAGCTGAACTCTCTGGTTGGAAAGCGTATTTCCACTCCAGAGATTATCACCATTGAAGATCGAACAGTATCCAGCGCTGCTGAAAAAGCGGAAGCCTTTGCCTGCCATTTTGAAAGGAGCTTTACGGACCGACCACCAACGCATCTTCCAGATTTCTTGGAAGAGAAGTGGAAGACACCACTTCTCCAGGAAATACTATAGTGCAGTTCAGTGAAGAAAATCCCGCCAACGCACCCGTAGACGTCGATATGTTTACCGGAACAGCTGTTGTCAATGATTTGATTATGAGTGGAAATTCAAAAAAATCATCAGGCACAGATGGAATTTCTAACTTTTTGCTTAAAAAGTTACCGGGTATGGCAATGTTGATGTTAACCATCATTTTCAACAATTACCTAAACAATGGCTACTTTCCGGACAACTGCAAGGTGGCCAAGGCAGTACCAGTACCCAAGAAAACTGACCGCTCCAGCGTAACTGGTTACCGTCCAATAGCTCTACTGTGTTGTATTAGTAAAGTATTGGAATCATTGATCCGTAAAAAGATCAATACGTTTTGTACGGAAATTACGGTTTCCGAGAGAAGCACTCTACGCTGCACCCTCTGCTGAAGCTTCACAGTGACGTCACTAAAGGACTGAACGTCAAAAGTAGTACAGTGGCCTGTTTGCTAGACATTGAAAAAGCTTTCGATAGTGTCTGGATAAACGGGCTACTGTACAAGTTTATTAGTTTTGGTTTCCCCAATTATATTGTAAAAATAATTAAAAATTTTCTTTTTAACAGGGTCTTCTTTGTACAGGTGTACGACCGCTCATCTACAAGGAAAAGGACCAAAGCCGGAGTTCCTCAAGGTTCCAGACTTGGACCAGTCCTGTATAGCATCTTCACGGCGGCTCAACCCACAAATACAGCCGGAACAAGGACAGAGGCTGAAGTTCGCCCTGTTTATTCGCCGCTTAATATTTTTCATTCTTACTTTATTTTAAAATTATTGTTTAAAATTTATTTCCCTTAAAAATAAACATGTAGTAGATTAAGTAGTAAAAAATACTGCTTAAAAATAAACAATACCAAAATAAAGAAAATGTAAATACGTCGGGCCCCTATTGTTGAGCCGACACATATTAATATTAGTTATAAGTTTAGTTTTAAATCAAAATTGTATATTACTTTAATGTTTAATAAAAATATCTTAATCTATTCATAATCATGTATGCTGCCTGGACCTTAATGGATCCAAGGGCAATTTGCTAATTTTTGAAGGACTTCCCAAACTGATTTCGAAATCTTCATTTAAAAATCTTCCCAAAAAATAACAACACAAATTTCGGATTTAATTCGTTACAATAATTTCCCTATTTATTTATTATTTTATTCCAAAAGGTAGACTTTAACTTAATTCTTTATTCTATTATTTAACAATGGATGATCAAAGACTTGACGACGGACGATTTGTATTGTGTGGATGCGCGCTGCGACCGGGATGGTTTAGTGCTGTGTGACAACTGATTTGCTGCTGTCGCCTTGCCACCAACTACAGCTACAGCCAATGCAACCAATTGCACACCCTTGCCTTATTCAGTATCTTATACCAAGATATGAATTTCCATATCTCGTTGATCCAATATAGTGCATCAGAAATGCCAGCAAACGCGATCATGACTTTTATTATTTATGACATGGCTCTAATTCGATGAGTATGTACGTTCGCCCAGTGTGTTTGTTTATAAGGCACACAAAGTGGGCCGGGTTACTTAGTTGAACGGCTGGAATGTGGTGTCGGATGCAGTGGCAAGACGATAGAATGGTTGTGTCATGAAATGCTGACACGCAGCGACGTTACTTAGTTGCACGGCTGGTATGTGGTGTCGGATGCATGGGGCAAGACAATCGAATTGTTGTGTCAATGAATGCTGACACGCAGCGATCACCAATGTGTTCTGCTGCATAGCGATTCTTTGTGAGTCACACTGTAAGGCGATGATTCGACTTACAATGTATCGTATTTATACAACAGAAAAAATGTAAGGCGATTGTAGCCCACCGACGAACTGGGATCGTTGACGTCCAGATTTTTGCTGATGACACACATCCAATGCATTGGTTTGTTGCGTTGCAACAATTCAAGATGCGATGGCCTACTTACGTGCATATGGAAGACCCGATTTGTTCATCACATTTACATTTAACACGCAATGGGACGAAATCCAAAAATATTAATTGCCAGGCCATAATATGACATGACAGCAAATGCATTTTCAAACAATGAATGGCAAAAACGTGGATTGCCACATGCCTATATTTTAATTTGGTTGATTAACAAAATTAGACTAGAAGAAATCGATCAGATGATATCCAGAATTCCCAGATGAAACAGTAGATCCATAATTGTTACAGATTGTAGCGACAAACATGATACATGGTCATGTCGTGACATCAACCTCAATAAACCATGGATAATGGAAAATGCACTAAACGTTTTCCCAAGGACTTATTATCGGATGATATTACAGGAATTGATGGATATCCACTATATCATCGCCGATCTACTGAAAATGGTGGCCATTCCTTTGTAATAAAATCAAACAATAATTAGAACGGCATTGAAATAGACAATAGATGGTTTGTACCATATAGTCCTCTTCTATCGAAAACCTACAAAGCACTTATAAATGTAGAATTTTGCAGTTCTGTTAAATCTATTTAATACATTTGTAAATATTTGAAGAAAGGCAGCGACATGGCCGTTTTTGCTGTTCAAAATGTTAATGAAAATGACGAAGTAGCGCGTTATCAAATGCGCAGGTATATAAGCAGTAATAAGGCAGTCTGGCGAATCCTATCCCTATTCACGAAAGAAATCCAGCTATCACCTATTTGGCCAACCATCTTGAAAATGGGAAACGTGTTTACTTCACAGAAGAAAATGCAGTTACTCGAGCAGAAGTACCACCAAAAACCCCGTTAACGGAATTTTTTAAATTATGCCAACAACAAAATGATTTTGGATGTTTCGCAAAATTCTTACTTTATTCAGACGTACTAACTTTTTTTTACATGGAATACGTCTAAAAAAACTTGGGAACCCCGTAAAAGAGGTAAACACCTACCCGAATATCCAGGCATTTTTTCTACGAATAAATTAGGCCGGCTATACACTGTGCATCCAAGACAACGTGAATCCTTCTACTTGCGATTGCTATTAATTAATGTTCCAGAAGCAACATAATTTGAATATTTAAAAACAGTCAACGGTCAAATATATGCCACAAATCATGATGCATGTCGCGCATTACAATTATTAGAAGGAGAATCTCATTGGGATTCGTCTTTAACCGATGCTGTTTTCGGTACTACTCCTTATCAAATTCGTGTTTTATTTGCAATTATATTGACAACATGCTTTCCAAATAACCCAAACGAATTATGGGAGAAATTTAAGAACGCCATGATGAGGATATTTTACATGTACAACGTACAATTCATAGAAATGCCTTTTTAGAGTATACACCAGCAATGTATAATGAAGCATTAATACAATTGGAAGACTTATGCTTGATTATTTCAAATGAATCACTCATTACATTGGGATTACCATCAACCAATCGTACGGCAAGTGATTTAATTAATCGAGATTTACAACGAGAACAATCATACGTTATTGATGATTTGAATGAGTAAATTCAAACACATGAACCACAATTATTAGCAGAACAAAAATTAATTTTTGATTTGGTTATACTTGCAGTCACTGCAAAAGAAGGCGGATTCTTCTTTTTGGATGCTCCAGGTGGAACTGGCATAACATTTTTGATTACCTTTATCTTGGCTAAAATACGTTCTCAAGGTGAGATTGCTTTGGCAAGCATCTGGTATTGCTGCTACTTTATTGGATAGCGGATAACCGCTGGTTCTTCACTCAAATTGTCGTTAAATATACAGACAAATGAAAATGCAGTATTAACTCGCATTCAGTTATGGCTAATGTGATTAAAAGATGCCAAAATATAATCTGTAATTAATGTATAATGGCACATAAACATTCATTAGAAGCTTTAGATCGTTCGTTTAAAGATTTCAAAGGCAACGACAGAATCATTGGTGGTACTCTCATTTTGTTATCAGGAGATTTTCGACAAACACTTCCGCTGCTCATTCCACGTTCCACCTATGCAGATGAAATAAATGCCTGTTTTAAAGCTTCATCAATGTGGAGCAGCATTTACAAATCGAAGTTAGGAACAAATATGCGTGTTCAACTTCAAAATGACCGATCTGCTACCCTATTCTCAAAGCAATTGTTTGATATTGGAGAAGGCAAAGTTAATGTAAATCAAGTGAGCCAGATAGTCAAGTTACCAGATAATTTTTGCATCATTGTGCCATCTAGAGACGCATTAATTCAAAACTGTTTCCAAGCATTCGAGATAATATCAACAATCATAGATGGTTCAGCGAAAGGGCCATTTTAGTAACAAAAAATATTGATGTCGATACCATAAATATCTACGGAACGCTTTTGGTTGTCAAGAAAATATTGGGTAACATCATTGAATCGACAATTATCAATGGCAAGTTTAAAGGAGACCATGTTTTATTGCCAATAATTCCGATGATTCCAACAGATTCTCCAATTGCATTTAAACGCTTACAATTCCCAATTCGTCTGACATATGCAATAACAATCAACAAATCTTAACGCCAGTCGATGCAAGTCTGCGGCTTTGAAATTGAAAATGCATGATTCGCTCATGGCCAATTATATGTAGCCTGTTCCAGAGTTGGTAAGCCCAACGATTTGCTTGTACACGCCGAAAGAGGAGAAACAATAAATATTGTCTACACGTTGGCATTACTTTAAAATATCTACTAAGATAAGATGTACATTGTATATGAAACAAAATTGAATTTACTAAATCGAAAATAAAATTTGCATTTAAAATAACATAATGAATTGCATTTCACTCTTATTAAACCAAATCCTACCGTAATTAAAAATCATATCAAAACAAATCTTGGGATAAAATAATTATTTTAGGCAGAACAACGTTTGCCGGGTCAGCTATCTTCTATACAAATAAAAATTAAATGCTGATCGTTGGTAAGCGCATCTCTTGAGAACAGCTGAAAAGATTTAGCTCAGTTTTCTTGGAAATGTTCGTAATAGTCCGAATAAGGTTTTTACGGAAAGAAAAATTGAAAAAATTACCCGGAAAAAATTAAAATTCGGCTAAAACTTAAAGTGCTTTTTTCCATTGGATTTTTGTGTGAACTACCACCGACCATAACCCACGATTCCGTAATTCTTTTTTGTTTTGTTTGTTATGATTCTGGGAAGTCGGAAAATTCGAACAAACGTAAAAACTCCTAATTTGTGTATGTATCACTCACATTTATAAACCAATTTTTTTTGAAATATTCAATGCAAGTTATTGGCTGGTGGGAGAAGGTTATAGGCTACAGTACACCCCAACCACGCTGTGGTAAGAGGAGGTGGGTAGCGGTTATTGGAGTGCCCGGGAAGCTAGTTTTAATATAAATTGTAAAAAGTGTAGAAACAAGTTCAGTTGTTATTAAATGATAAATGCCTGATAGGAAGGAGGCGCTAAAGAACTTGTCGGACGGATTGGTTCCTTGTAGAAGTATTCGTGAAGGATTTAGCTGCAGTGGTACTGAAATTAGTTGCCTCAATTTAACATTTTGATTTTGCCTATTTAATTTTCTACAAATCTACCTTACAATATTTATGAATTCGGTTAAAAGGAGCAGGGTGAAAATTGAAAGATTGTAATATGAACGAAAACGTAATTTTTACTTTACATGACTTCACACCCTATAACCCTTAAACGCTTCTCGCTATAAGGTTAGTGTTGATCTTTTTTGAATGAAAATTTAACTTTTAAGATCAAACAATAGCTGTGTTGCTTTGGTAAAGCTAAGCTGGTTTTACTTTAATATCTCAAAGCAACAGCTTTCGGTTTTACCGCCTTACGGTGAGCACCATAACTATAAAATGGCTTTAGTTTCCTTAATCCTTAAAATTTTTTGGATTTACTTCGGCTTTATGCTTATGTAATTTTTGTTGTAAGCCAAGCTGGTTTTGCCAAAGAAACACAGCTAATATATATTTCTTAAATTATTAAAGCCATACCGATACGAAGGTCGTTAAAATTAAAAAAACAAAATTTTAAAATTGTATTTACCAACGCGATTATTTCGAGAAATCCTCTCGGATACATTTTTTTGACAAATACAGCATTAAAGCCTATTCAATTTCATACAAATCCATAGCACAATATTGCAGTGCAGTTTGGTCAATAAGAACGATATAGTCAAAACCTTCTCTATAGAGATATAACAATAGCTGTGTTGCTTTGGTAAAGCTAAGCTGGTTTTACTTTAATATCTCAAGCAACAGCTTTTGGTTTTACCGCCTTACGGTGAGCACCATAACTATAAAATGGCTTTAGTTTCCTTAATCCTGAATTTTTTTTGGATTTACTTCGGCTTTATGCTTATGCGATTGTTGTTGTAAGCCAAGCTGGTTTTGCCAAAGAAACACAGCTAATATACATTTATTTTTTAAATTATTTAAGCCATACCGATACGAAGGTCGTTAAAATTAAAAAAACAAAATTTTAAAATTGTATTTACCAACGCGATTATTTCGAGAAATCCTCTCGGATACATTTTTTTGACAAATACAGCATTTAAGCCTATTCAATTTCATACAAATCCATGGCACAATATTGGTGCATTTGGTCAATAAGAGCGATATAGTCAAAACCTTCTCTATAGAGATATAGTACGGGTTGTGTTACTACTACTACGTATAAGAAGAGTTGCATGATGTCTCACTGTTCCTAGAGAAAAGTGCAACAAAATTACACTTGGAACGAATGGACTCTTACTACTTCACTCCAGTGAACAATCTTCTTTATATACATACAGACTTGCCAAGAAGGACCTTATTTTTTGAGTGGACTTATGAAATTAATTAAGTAACCTCGGATCAATCGTATGCTTGAGCGAGAGAAGAAGACAAGATTAACTCAAACTCAGTCTCAGTATCTCAACACTGACATTAGAATACAGTCTAGTAGTATGATTTGTGGACTTAGTTATTAAGTCTCTAGTAAATTATTGGCCTACAATCAGATGTAAATACAAGCGCACATATACCCGAATTCAAAAGCTAACACGAGCTAACAAAAGCCTATATGTCGATGACCACCGGACTTACCGCGTGTTCGGATGGATAAGAACTTCGATAAGAGCTAACACTAAAAGCACTTTCGTACAGCTCAAAATATTTCCGTGGTTGACAATGTCTTCCCTTTAAAGGACACATGACCATCCAAGCGACCTTTTTTTTTGTTTTTCTTGTTTGTTGTTTCGGAGCGCTAGTTTGCTAATTGACATTCCTTGTTAATAGCTGGATTGGTTAGTGTCGAATACCAGGTGAATGTGCTGTCACGCACACGAACAATAATTATGCCTCGCGCAGGCTATTCGGAAATAGTACTGCCCAAGGGCACATGGATTGAATGTATGTTACAAAATTTTGTTTTAAAATTCTCCAATAATAATTTTACATATGAACAGAAAAAAATACAGATTTTGACACACTCAGGGACCCGTCGCGGTCATTGCCGGCTAGACATCAGGGCATGGGCGTGGGGGTTGATGGCCTAAGTGCGCCAGAGGTAACCGCTGGAGGGAGTGCCGTGCCAACCTGTCGTCCGACCCAGCTACCGACCCCGCCACATCCCAAGGTCTCCGCCTAAACGGACATCACTCCCGTCTTATTACAACATCGAATAAAATAATGGAAAAGTTAAGCCGTTGCGTTTTTTTTATTGGATTTCGGTATCCTTGGTTTATTCAGTATACATAGATATAATTGTAATAATAATATAATAAATATGAAAAAAAAAATACAAAAAGTATATAACGGGGGGGAATATTTAATTATTTATGTTATTTATAACTATTTATAATTTTTTGCCTACTTTTAGTTGTGTGATCACAGTATACAATCCTAATAAAAAAAAAACGGAATAAAAAAGTTAATATTCGGAGACGTCGAAGCGTACCGTAAACTCAAAAGACTCGTTACGACCGACTCGTCTTTTGTACCTATTTCCAGCGACTCGACTGCAAAAAGTAATCGTCATTCTCTTCTCTTCTCTCTTTCCCTTCTCTCGCTTGACCTTACGAGGCTTGAACAAGACTTGCAGTATCGAACAGAACATTTATTGGAAGGGGCGCGTTGCCAATCATGTGGCGATGCTTATAGCAATTGCCACAAATCGTGGGGACGACTCACCCAGAGATAGAGGCTCAACAGGCCGGGCGAATACAACAGCAGTGCTGAAGTTAGGAAAGATAAAACAAGTGTAAAGATTGACGTCCAGTAAAATTTGTCAGGTACGTATATCCTTCGTATGAAACGTACCCAGTAACTTTCCACCCAGATCCTTAACGACATAGGAATCCCAACCTTGGATTCAATCGTTGCCGGTAGAAACTTAGAGGCTAGTTTGGCGGAAAATTTATTAGCTGCATCACTTTGTGCAAATAACCTCACGAAGACAGGTTGACCAGGGTTAAAACTCCGATGTCGACTGCGCAGATTATAATATCTCGAGTTCTTGTCATGAGCCACCTTAAGATAATGCAATATCTGGTCTTTGATCAAATTAAGTAGGTCTGGCTTGGAAACCATAAATATTTCGTTAGAGTCTTCAGGAAACAGAAGCCTTCTCAATGTGTGGTTGCATCCCGTTAACGACATATGTAGTCCAAACACCAGATAAAGCGGGGAATATTGGGTGACGTCATGTACTACTTTGCGTAGGGCGGCTACGACTTCCGGAAGGTGCTTATCACACTCGTTGTGACTGCGATACGTAAGGTAAGCGCGTATAGCTGATAACAATGTTTAATTTACCCGCTCGGATGGGTTACTTTGTAGCGAGTATATGGGCATTTGGACATGGGATATTTTATACCTACGTAGCAAGTCTTGGAACAAATTCGCAGTGAACTGTTTTCCGTTGTGACTGACTACGAATTCGGGAACAGAACACATCAGAAAAACCTCGATCTCTAAGAATAAACATACGGAAATGGCGGTGGCTTCGCAAAGGGCTTTTACCAATGTGAATTTCAAGTGGCCTAACACAACCACCATATAAGAGTTTCCTCGTTTTGACCGCGGATAGAGTCCTAAGAAATCCACATAGATTCTTTCGAAGGGTCGCGAGGATTCGGGTTGAGATCCCATGCTTGGTCGGGTGGAATAATTCACCGGTTTATTCATCCTGCAATCTCGACAATTCGCGATAAACTGCTTCACCTGAGGAGCCATCTTCGGCCAAAAGAACTGTCGCTTTAACCTATCCAAGGTCTTAGCAACTCCCATGTGGGCCGAGGGTGGTTGGTTGGTTGGTTGGTGTGCGCCCGTTCTATATGAGACGCTTGAAGTGGGTGTGGGATTACTAGCTTCCACTTCGAAAGGTCCATATCTGTGTACCTTGGGCCATAAGATGGGGAGATCAATAGTTTTCCGTCTTTAATGAGGAGGTTATGCTAATGCTGCAATAGCCCCTTGACGCGATCTAATTAGGCCACGTAGTCGGGATCCGTAAACGCAGAGGAGTTCAAGTCCACATACAGAGGAGGATCCACACTAGTACTGGAGCTGAACGGAGTTTTTGATTTGCCTAGTGCGACGCACCACGAAATGGTACTTGGAAATATCCTAGAATTATCACTCTCGTGACAAGGTATCTGGCACTACATTAACCGAACGCTTGCGATAGCCGATTTGAAATTGAAACGATTGAAGTTTAAGACTCCATCTGGTGAGCCTACCTAAGAGGTCCTTCTGGGACATGAGCCAACGTAAGGTTGCGTGGTCGGTGTACAGTGTGAATGGATTTGAATGCAATTTCTTTACGCTCAGTACAGCGGCGTAACACTCGAATTCCGTGACAGAGTAGTTCCGCTGTGCAGCGTTTAGCTTGTGGGAGATATATTCGATCGGATGCTCGCCACCAGTGGCGTCAATTTGGAACAATACACTGCCAATGCCGACGGTACTAGCATCACACTGTATAAAGAAGGGTAAATCGTAGTTTGGATTAGCGAGTACAGGTGCAAACGATAGGGTGGCCTTCAATGTCGTAAATACGGTATCAGCAGCTTCAGACCATTTACATCGTGATGACTTTCCGGTTAAATCGGTTAGTGGGGCAGCGATCGACGGTAACTCCCACAATTTCCCAAGAAACGTCGGATTTGTTTCGTTGTCTTAGGGGTGGGAAAATCCATGATTGCTCGGCACTTCTCTGGGTTTGTACTAAGGCACCCGTTTCCGAAAATATAACCGAGGTAGTTCACTTCACAGAGGACAATCTGACTTTTCGCCAGGTTAGTCCGGCCCGTGTTAAAAGTCCAGCCACTTCATCTAGTAGAAAGAAGTGTTAGGCCAGTGTTTCAGAGGTGATAAGTAGGTCATCTAAATAGACAAAGACCTTGTCATGAAGCTGGTGTGGGATTACCCGATGCATAAGGCGGCATAAGGTATGTGGGGCATTGCATAACCCGAATGGCATGAGCGGAAGTAGTACAGGGGACGGCCGGGTACCGTGAATGCATTCTTATCGCGAGATTCGGGATCGAGTAGGATCTGCTAAAAGGCGTCATTGAGGTCAATTGTGAAGATGACCCTCGTCTGATCCAAACGCCTTAGAGTCCGTTGATAATGGGCAGAGGATACGCGTCTCGAACGGTCACATTGTTCACCTCTCAGGCATCCAGACAGAGCCTTTGCCTTCTGCACCAGTGTGACAGGCGAACACCACGAGCTTACACTGACCTCGATTACCCCTAGAGACAGGATCCTATCGAGTTCATCATACATAATTTTTTGCTTAATAGGCGAAACCGGGTAAAATCTTTGCTTAACTGGTTTGGCATCACCTACATCAATGGAATGTGTTATCAACGATGTTTTGCCAAGCCCCAGTTTGGTACTTGATGGAAAGCGCTATATAATAACGTCCAACTTACTTTGGTCTTCAACCGAGAGAACATGGACTTTGAGTTCCTCAGGAGATATGGGAATGTTCTCAGACATACTTAGAGACGAAACTTTAGTGGCAATACCGAACCGGTTCCAGAAATCAATCCCTAAATAAAGGGGTTGATCTAGAGAATACACTATATAAAGGCACATGGTATGACGGAGATTGTTAAACTGAACGAGGGCACGGATATACCCGAAAACGCGCTGCTTGTGGCTACTTGCCGTTGTAAGATGCAAGGGAAGTGACGAAATTTGCAATTGCCATCTGTAAGGAACGTTTCGGATCCTTGTTCGAGTACACTAATCGTCGCACCACTATCTAAGAGTCCTATATAGGCCAAACTATCGATGAGGACCGAAGCATAGGGTCTATTGTCTCCAACTTCCTCAGAGCTTATTACCGAAGCTATTACATGGCACCTTCGAGAACGTCTACTTTCCAAGTAATTTCACGTTCGATGTCGGCGGAACTTAGTGTCCGAACGGAGGTCGGTCTTAGGATCGTAAGACGATAAAGTAGGTTGTGTTAGGTTCGAAGTAGGAGGTAAACCTGGTGGATTTGGTATGTCAGGGAAAATATTGTTTCGACAAAATGGCTGATATGGCATGGTAACGAGCGGTCTTACCGAATCGTGGATTCCACATTCGGGAGATCCCTTCGGCGAGAACCGAGATCGATTTTGTTGGCTGGTTCCTCCCGGGTTGCTCTGGTTTCGGCGGGCCCATGGCATCAGATTTCCAATGGGAGTTATCGTTCCCCTCAGTCGGCAACGGTAACAAAAAATACCAGGGGGAGTGATTGGACTCTCGATAAAGGTATGGCCAATGTCCGAGCAGTTATAGCATATAGTGTGTGTTGGAAGGTTTAATTCCGAAAGAGGGCGTCTATTATCTTCTTGAAATGGTGATCGTTTTAGGCTAGAGGTGGATTCCGATTGATTGCGCATCGCCGCGATGTGTTGAGTTGGATCAGATCTTTTGATCACATGAGGTATCGCTTTCCCGCAACCTTCGGACCGAATTTCGTTTACTAGTCGCCTAGGATAGGCTGGCGTTACGGAAGAACCGTGAAATCTCTTAAAGGACTCCTGAACTCCTGGAACTGAAGCTGAGAATTCATGTTCGAAATTAGTATCTGAATCAACTCATGGTCACTATAGGGTGAGTGGCGCTGTAATGTTAAGTTCCAAACCGAATAGTAAAAATCCAAGAAGCCTTCGTCCCTCCTTCCCGATGCTTCTACGAATCTCAAAATTACTTCGTCGATCTTTGAATCTTTCAAAAAAGGCATGCTTTAGTTCGGACCAAGATGGCAAAGGGTGAAGCTTCCGGTAGGTCCAAAACCACTGAAGAGCGACAACCTTCAGTACAGTGTGCAATTCGAATAAGAACACCTCAGAGGACAGTTGCAGACCGGAGGCGACGGTTTCCAATTGGAAGAAAAACATCTCAAGAAGCGTTAGAAGATTTCCGGCTGGTCGGGTGCGTTACTTTAGATTCCCTTACTACCAACATTTGCTGAATATCATCGTTAATTGGCGGTGGATCTATCATAGTATGTGGTGTCGGGTCGATGGGGTCTGGTTTCAAGGCAACAGAGGACTCGTCGAAATTAGTCGGGTCTTGGAGGTACAACTCAATTGACGCTAACAACACCCTACAAGATTCAAGTAATTGACCGGCAAAATCCCGATACGTAGGGGAAGTGGCTGATCGTTCCAATCGGCCGGATATGTGTCTGAGTCGCGAAGCTATTTGTTGGGCCTTCGAGGACTGTGCCAGTCCAGTAGTTTCTTTCAGTTGCAGAACATTATCCTGCAATGTCAGCAACCTGTTTTGGCAAAATTAATTTCTGAGTCTGGTCGCTTGGATGCTCGTTGGTGCATTCTCTGCGTGCGAGCAATCGTACCTGCCTCTTCTGCTGCTATCTGTTTTACTAGTAGGTCAACAGCATCAGGGTCAGTAGATTGAATTCCCCTGACCTCGAGTTCAATGAGTCAAACATCCAAGCTGGACATGCATTCCGTGTGAACAAAAAAAATCAAACAGTCATACATGAGTAAAACAGCTAAGCTGGACATGCATTCAGCCCGAAGAGAAAAAAAAATTCTGGAAAATTCAAAACAAAGCCAAACCCTCATCATGAGTCAAACAGCTAAGCAGGACATGCATTCAGCATAAAAAAAATTCTTGGAAATTCAAAAAAACAAGCACCGGAAAACTAGGCTTAAATCAACGCGATAAGCGGAAATTGTTTATTCCCGGTGGCAAAAATTTCCTTGTATAAATGGGACTGTGGGCTGGAAACAGTTTCCGAATTCGATTTAAGTCGACACACGAAATCTTTAATTAAAGTGCTAGTGTGAAAAGAAAAATAGACCGAAATCGGAAATAAAAGTTCATTCAAATTGTTGAATTTATCGGGAAAAGAATACGGATAGGACATAGTAAAGGAAAGCCAATATGCTTGGGCGCCTACCGCGATCTCCCATATGATCCAAAATCATACCGGGGATGCTAGCAGATTTTGACACACTCAGGACCCGTCGCGGTCATTGCCGGCTAGACATCAGGGCATGGGCGTGGGGGTTGATGGCCTAAGTGCGCCAGAGGTAACCGCTGGAGGGAGTGCCGTGCCAACCTGTCGTCCGACCCCGCTACCGACCCCGTCACATCCCAAGGTCTCCGCCTAAACGGACATCACTCCCGTCTTATTACAACATCGAATAAAATAATGGAAAAGTTAAGCCGTTGCGTTTTTTTTATTGGATTACGGTATCCTTGGTTTATTCAGTATACATAGATATAATTGTAATAATAATATAATAAATATGAAAAAAAAGTTACAAAAAGTATATAACGGGGGGGGAATATTTAATTATTTATGTTATTTATAACTATTTATAATTTTTTGCCTACTTTTAGTTGTGTGATCACAGTATACAATCCTAATAAAAAAAACGGAATAAAAAAGTTAATATTCGGAGACGTCGAAGCGTACCGTAAATTCAAAAGACTCGTTACGACCGACTCGTCTTTTGTACCTATTTCCAGCGACTCGACTGCAAAAAGTAATCGTCATTCTCTTCTCTTCTCTCTTTCCCTTCTCTCGCTTGACCTTACGAGGTTTGAACAAGACTTGCAGTATCGAACAGAACATTTATTGGAAGGGGCGCGTTGCCAATCATGTGGCGATGCTTATAGCAATTGCCACAAATCGTGGGGACGACTCACCCAGAGATAGAGGCTCAACCGGCCGGGCGAATACAACAGCAGTGCTGAAGTTAGGAAAGATAAAACAAGTGTAAAGATTGACGTCCAGTAAAATTTGTCAGGTACGTATGTCCTTCGTATGAAACGTACCCAGTGACTTTCCACCCAGATCCTTTACGACATAGGCTACATTCCCAACCTTGGATTCAATCGTTGCCGGTAGAAACTTAGAGGCTAATTTGACGGAAAATTTATTAGCTGCATCACTTTGTGCAAATAATCTCACAAAGACAGGTTGACCAGTGTTAAAACTCCGATGTCGACTGCGCAGATTATAATATCTCGAGTTCTTGTCATGAGCCACCTTAAGATAATGCAATATCTGGTCTTTGATCAAATTAAGTAGGTCTGGCTTGGAAACCATAAATATTTCGTTAGAGTCTTCAGGAAACAGAAGCCTTCTCAATGTGTGGTTGCATCCCGTTAACGACATATGTAGTCCAAACACCAGATAAAGTGGGGAATATTGGGTGACGTCATGTACTACTTTGCGTAGGGCGGCTACGACTTCCGGAAGGTGCTTATCACACTCGTTGTGACTGCGATCCGTAAAGTAAGCTCGTAGAGCTGATAACAATGTTTAATTTACCCGCTCGGATGCGTTACTTTGTAGCGAGTATATGGGCATTTGGACATGGGATATTTTATACCTACGTAGCAAGTCTTGAAATAAATTCGCAGTGAAATGTTTTCCGTTGTCACTGACCACGAATTCGGGAACAGAACACATCAGAAAAACCTCGTTCTCTAAGAATAAACATACGGAAATGGCGGTGGCTTCGCAAAGGGCTTTTACCAATGTGAATTTCAAGTGGCCTAACACAACCACCATATAAGAGTTTCCTCGTTTTGACCGCGGATAGGGTCCTAAGAAATCCACATCGATTCTTTCGAAGGGTCGCGAGGATTCGGGTTGAGATCCCATGCTTGGTCGGGTGGAATAATTCACCGGTTTATTCATCCTGCAATCTCTACAATTCGCGATAAACTGCTTCACCTGAGGAGCCATCTTCGGCCAAAAGAACTGTCGCTTTAACCTATCCAAGGTCTTAGCAACTCCCATGTGGGCCGAGGGTGGTTGGTTGGTTGGTTGGTGTGCGCCCGTTCTATATGAGACGCTTGAAGTGGGTGTGGGATTACTAGCTTCCACTTCGAAAGGTCCATATCTGTGTACCTTGGGCCATAAGACGGGGAGATACATAGTTTTCCGTCTTTAATGAGGAGGTTATGCTCATGCTGCAATAGCCCCTTGACGCGATCTATTTAGGCCACGTAGTCGGGATCCGTAAACGCAGAGGAGTTCAAGTCCACATACAGAGGAGGATCCACACTAGTACTGGAGCTGAAAGGAGTTTTTGATTTGCCTTGTGCGACGCACCACGAAATGGTACTTGGAAATATCCTAGAAATATCACTCTCGTGACAAGGTATCTGGCGCTACATTAACCGAACGCTTGCGATAGCCGATTTGGAATTGAAACGATTGAAGTATAAGACTCCATCTGGTGAGCCTACCTAAGAAGTCCTTCTGGGACATTAGCCAACGTAAGGTTGCGTGGTCGGTGTACAGTGTGAATGGATATGAATGCAATTTCTTTACGCTCAGTACAGCGGCGTAGCACTCGAATTCCGTTACAGAGTAGTTCCGCTGTGCAGCGTTTAGCTTGTGGGAGATATATTCGATCGGATGCTCGCCACCAGTGGCGTCAATTTGGAACAATACACTGCCAATGCCGACGGTACTAGCATCACACTGTATAAAGAAGGGTAAATCGTAGTTTGGATTAGCGAGTACAGGTGCAAACGATAGGGTGGCCTTCAATGTCGTAAATACGGTATCAGCAGCTTCAGACCATTTACATCGTGATGACTTTCCGGTTAAATCGGTTAGTGGGGCAGCGATCGCCGCAAAGTTTTTTTTATAAAGCGACGGTACCTCCCACAATTTCCCACGAAACGTCGGATTTGTTTCGTCGCCTTAGGGGTGGGCAAATCCATGATTGCTCGGCACTTCTCTGGGTTTGTACTAAGGCACCCGTTTCCGACAATATAACCGAGGTAGTTCACTTCACAGAGGACAATCTGAATTTTCGCCACGTTTATGGTTAGTCCGGCCCGTGTTAAAAGTCCAGCCACTTCATCTAGTAGAAAGAAGTGTTCGGCCAGTGTTTCAGAGGTGATAAGTAGGTCATATAAATAGACAAAGACCTTGTCATGAAGCTGGTGTGGGATTACCCGATGCATAAGGCGGCATAAGGTATGTGGGGCATTGCATAACCCGAATGGCATGAGCGGAAGTAGTACAGGGGACGGCCGGGTACCGTGAATGCCTTCTTATCGCGAGATTCGGGATCGAGTGGGATCTGCTAAAAGGCGTCATTGAGGTCAATTGTGAAGATGACCCTGGCTGATCCAAACGCCTTAGAGTCCGTTGATAATGGGCAGAGGATACGCGTCTCGAACGGTCACATTGTTCACCTCTCAGGCATCCAGACAGAGCCTTGCTTTGCCTTCTGCACCAGTGTGACAGGCGAACACCACGAGCTTACACTGACCTCGACCTCGATGAAGTATAAGACTCCATCTGGTGAGCCTACCTAAGAAGTCCTTCTGGGACATTAGCCAACGTAAGGTTGCGTGGTCGGTGTACAGTGTGAATAGATATGAATGCAATTTCTTTACGCTCAGTACAGCGGCGTAGCACTCGAATTCCGTTACAGAGTAGTTCCGCTGTGCAGCGTTTAGCTTGTGGGAGATATATTCGATCGGATGCTCGCCACC
Source organism: Nephrocerus scutellatus (assembly GCA_947095585.1). Taxonomy (NCBI): domain Eukaryota; kingdom Metazoa; phylum Arthropoda; class Insecta; order Diptera; family Pipunculidae; genus Nephrocerus; species Nephrocerus scutellatus. The sequence goes on from OX352762.1 coordinate 41,585,406, forward strand.
AGTGGCGTCAATTTGGAACAATACACTGCCAATGCCGACGGTACTAGCATCACACTGTATAAAGAAGGGTAAATCGTAGTTTGGATTAGCGAGTACAGGTGCAAACGATAGGGTGGCCTTCAATGTCGTAAATACGGTATCAGCAGCTTCAGACCATTTACATCGTGATGACTTTCCGGTTAAATCGGTTAGTGGGGCAGCGATCGCCGCAAAGTTTTTTTTATAAAGCGACGGTACCTCCCACAATTTCCCACGAAACGTCGGATTTGTTTCGTCGCCTTAGGGGTGGGCAAATCCATGATTGCTCGGCACTTCTCTGGGTTTGTACTAAGGCACCCGTTTCCGACAATATAACCGAGGTAGTTCACTTCACAGAGGACAATCTGACTTTTCGCCACGTTTATGGTTAGTCCGGCCCGTGTTAAAAGTCCAGCCACTTCATCTAGTAGAAAGAAGTGTTCGGCCAGTGTTTCAGAGGTGATAAGTAGGTCATATAAATAGACAAAGACCTTGTCATGAAGCTGGTGTGGGATTACCCGATGCATAAGGCGGCATAAGGTATGTGGGGCATTGCATAACCCGAATGGCATGAGCGGAAGTAGTACAGGGGACGGCCGGGTACCGTGAATGCCTTCTTATCGCGAGATTCGGGATCGAGTGGGATCTGCTAAAAGGCGTCATTGAGGTCAATTGTGAAGATGACCCTGGCTGATCCAAACGCCTTAGAGTCCGTTGATAATGGGCAGAGGATACGCGTCTCGAACGGTCACATTGTTCACCTCTCAGGCATCCAGACAGAGCCTTGCTTTGCCTTCTGCACCAGTGTGACAGGCGAACACCGCGAGCTTACACTGACCTCGATTACCCCTAGAGACAGCATCCTATCGAGTTCATCATACATAATTTTTTGCTTAATAGGCGAAACCGGGTAAAATCTTTGCTTAACTGGTTTGGCATCACCTACATCAATGGAATGTGTTATCAACGATGTTTTGCCAAGCCCCAGTTTGGTACTTGATGGAAAGCGCTATATAATAACGTCCAACTTACTTTGGTCTTCAACCGAGAGAACATGGACTTTGAGTTCCTCAGGAGATATGGGAATGTTCTCAGACATACTTAGAGACAAAACTTTAGTGGCAATACCGAACCGGTTCCAGAAATCAATCCCTAAATAAAGGGTATACGGATATACCCGAAAACGCGCTGCTTGTGGCTACTTGCCGTTGTAAGATGCAAGGGAAGTGACGAAATTTGCAATTGCCATTTGTAAGGAACGTTTCGGATCCTTGTTCGAGTACACTAATCGTCGCACCACTATCTAAGAGTCCTATATAGGCCAAACTATCGATGAGGACCGAAGCATAGGGTCTATTGTCTCCAACTTCCTCAGAGCTTATTACCGAAGCTATTATATGGCACCTTCGAGAACGTCTACTTTCCAAGTAATTTCACGTTCGATGTCGGCGGAACTTAGTGTCCGAACGGAGGTCGGTCTTAGGATCGTAAGACGATAAGGTAGGTTGCGTTAGGTTCGAAGTAGGTGGTAAACCTGGTGGATTTGGTATGTCAGGGAAAATATTGTTTGGACAAAAGGGCTGATACGGCATGGTAACGAGCGGTCTTACCGAATCGTGGATTCCACATTCGGGAGATCCCTTCGGCGAGAACCGAGATCGATTTTGGTGGCTGGTTCCTCCCGGGTTGGTCTGGTTTCGGCGGGCCCATGGCATCAGATTTCCAACGACCCCGCGTGGCGTTTCCTGCACAACGAGAACATCGGGGAGTTATCGTTCCCCTCAGTCGGCAACGGTTACAAAAAATACCAGGGGGAGTGATTGGACTCTCGATAAAGGTATGGCCAATGTCCGAGCAGTTATAGCATATAGTGTGTGTTGGAAGGTTTAATTCCGAAGGAGGGCGTCTATTATCTTCTTGAAATGGAGATCGTTTTAGGCTAGAGGTGGATTCCGATTGATTGCGCATCGCCGCGATGTGTTGAGTTGGATCATATCTTTCGACCACATGAGGTATCGCTTTCCCGCAACCTTCGGACCGAATTTCGTTTACTAGTCGCCTAGGATAGGCTGGCGTTACGGAAGAACCGTGAAATCTCTTAAAGGACTCCTCCCAGGCAACACAACGTCGGTCCGTTACCTGGAACTGAAGCTGAGAATTCATGTTCGAAATTAGTATCTGAATCAACTCATGGTCACTATAGGGTGTGTGGCGCTGTAATGCTAGGTTCCAAACCGAATGGTAAAAATCCAAGAAGCCTTCGTCCCTCCTTCCCGATGCTTCTACGAATCTCAAAATTACTTCGTCGATCTTTGAATCTTTCAAAAAAGGCATGCTTTAGTTCAGACCAAGATGACAAAGGGTGAAGCTTCCGGTAGGTCCAAAACCACTGAAGAGCGACAACCTTCAGTACCGTGTGCAATTCGAATAAGAACGCCTCAGAGGACAGTTGCAGACCGGAGGCGACGGTTTCCAATTGGAAGAAAAACATCTCAAGAAGCGTTAGAAGATTTCCGGCTGGTCGCGTGTTCGAGTGCGTTACTTTAGATTCCCTTACTACCAACATTTGCTGAATATCATCGTTAATTGGCGGTGGATCTATCATAGTATGTGGTGTCGGGTCGATGGGGTCTGGTTTCAAGGCAACAGTGGACTCGTCGAAATTAGTCTGGTCTTGGAGGTACAACTCAATTGACGCTAACAACACCCTACAAGATTCAAGTAATTGACCGGCAAAATCCCGATACGTAGGGGAAGTGGCTGATCGTTCCAATCGGCCGGATATGTAACTCACATAAAAAAAGCACCCTTAGAGTGAGAGGCACAGGGAACTTACATTAAAAAAGCACCCTTAGAATGAGAGGCACAGGGAACTCACATAAAAAAAGCACCCTTAGGGTGAGAGGCACAGGAAACTCACTTAAATTAATTTCCCGAATTTTTTGAATTTTTGGGTTTCTATGAATTAGTTTTTAGTATTATTTATTGCATGTAATTTAATTTATTAGTATATGTTTTAAGTATATATAGAGGATTAGGCCTAATGGGGAAACCTCTTAAAAAGAACGCATTGGTACTCCTACCTCAAAGAATGGGTGATGTGGAAACGGAGGTGAAATATATTACCCCCCCTCTTATAAAAATGTTGGGGACTTGAATGAATAAATAAAACTATTCGATAGTTGAAATCGTTCAGTTACTAACTATCGATATTCGGAATTATTCGATAGTTCCCATCGCTAGTTCAGCTTCCTAAAAGCATCAGGGCCTGGTTTGATGTCCTGGAGCCGTTTGGTCAGTTAATCTTCCTGAAACCTCCGCACAGCTTGACGACACATGTTAACTGTACAACGCAGTTACGAAAGTACAGACAGGTATTCGTCGTTGACTGTGTTAAGTGTCCTATTGAAGATTCTCTGAAGGCGTTTCCTAAGCCGTTGCCTGTGAGCATATATGGCCTGTATATGCTCAGGCAAGTGTTGGAAGCGATCCCTGCTAGTGCGAATTGTTTTCTGCCAATCAATGGCTGAATTCACTGTAATCTAAAAATTTCTGATAGCATCATCAATTTCTGTATTCTCCAGATTTCTGCAAGCCGCTGGAATAGGAAGTTCAGCTTCAACTTCTGATCTAAACCGGTTCCAGTTTATTTTCTTAAAGTTGATGTGAAGTTCAGGTGTTGGGATGACTTGCACAATTCGCTGGTTCAACCTCACTCGAAGCTCTATGGCCATATGATCCGAGTCGCTATCATGCGCCAAGCTGGAATAATTTCTTAATTCTGGGAGAATATTTAAGAAATTTGTGGTTGCCAGAAAGAAATCCAGAGTTGACGGTGTCCGAGGGTACGTCTTCCGGGGCTGTGAAACTATAGCCATCGTGTGCTGATGCGGATTTGAGTCCATCCAGTCTGTAATGGCCCTTCCCTTGTTATTGCACACTTCGTCCTGCCATCGAGTATGTCTAGCATTAAAATCACCTCCAACAACACAGTATGTGTGTCTAGAGGAGGTGTTGCAGACAGTTTACAAATCCCGTTGGATGTCTTCCCTCGTTGCGTTACAGTGATTGTATACCGATATCACCAGCAAGGTCTCCACTTCGTTGAATTTAATGCTGACAGCTGTTGCTTCCATGCTACGTAGACCTTGACCTTTTCGCCTGCCATAGTGTTCCTGATAAGGACCGCCGTCCCAGAGCGTCCACTGCTTTTGTCGACCCTGTGGATATTGTATCCGTCTGGACTGAACGGATTTCTCCCAGTGAGATTTGTTTCCTGTAAAAGAATGTCAGGTTTATTAGTTTTAATAAATAATGTTAGTGTGATACTAGATACTAGCTAACGAAAAAATGGAATTCACATTATATGAGAATATACTTATCCTGCTTATTGTGAACATAATTCACAAATAAGTCGACCCAAAACGGTTGTTTTGGACCAGTCATCAAGACTGCTATAATTAGCAGGCACGACTTCTCTTGCCTTCTGTAAAATTGTGAAGAGGTCAGCTCCAAATAGCCTTTTCGTATCGTCGAAGATGTTGGCTTTTCCGGTAGATGGTACAGGTTTAAAGGCTGGCTTTTTTATTGGTTTGCTGTTTGATGCTGCATGGCTGCTTGTTAGAGGCTTGCTGATCGTTGCTGGCTTGCTGGAAGGCCCCATAGCAGCTATACTAGCAAAACTTACTCCCTTTACTATGGCTTTTGAAGCAGACATCTAGGCGAATTTATGTTGTTCCTTCTTCTTTTGTGCGGTTTTAAGCTTTTCAGCCATCTTTTCCTTATATTTTGGACATCCTTTAGAGTTTGCAGGATGTCCATTTTTCTGGCAGTTTGTGCAGAAAACGTTGTCGTCTTTTATATTGTCTGCATTTCTTGGGCATTGGCCAGGCAAGTGATTGTCTTGCACTTGACGCATCTATATTTCATGCCGCATTTACTTGCGACATGTCCAAATTTTTGGCAGTTTCTGCATTGAGTAATGCCCGCCGTTTTTAGTTTTTCCCAATGCACCAACTGGTTCAAAAGGAGGGTTTTTGAGCAAACTGCCGCTTTATCGCAGTTCTTCTCTAGCTCGACAATAAAATGATTAAATTTCTTGTCAGTCCTTTGAGATTTGAAGGGTTTCACCACTAGTACAGGGACACCCTCTGTCGTCAACGCTTCCTTGACATCTTCAGCATGAAAGGAGTGGTGAATACATTTTAGGACCAACATTTCTTTCCTGTCCTCCTTTGCAGGATAAGTGATAAATTCAGTCTTTCCCGATTGTAGGAAAGACCGAATTAGCTGATTGCCATCTCTGTTCATGGCCGTAACGACTGATTTGCTGCTGTTGATGTTCCGAATTCTGCAACTAATGTTGGCGCTCTTCGTGAACTTGATAGTTCAGTGACGCTTAGTCTGAAGCAGACTATTGGCCGCATGGATGGAGCGACTGGTGGTGGTGCCTTCTTATTTGAGACCTATTGGGACTCTTTTGGTATAGCTGTTTTATCAACAGCATTTTTTTTATCAACAGCAGCCACTGCAGGAGAAGATGATGTTGGTGGCGATGATGGTCTGGAATTTCCAGACAACCCCCTTTTTTTTTGCCTTTGCGGGCATGGTTTCGGGAGAAGACCAAGCTTTGCGACTGTCTTCGTCGCAGGAGTTATCCTCTCCACCACTGCTGGATTCGGGCACTTCAGTGTCCGATTCATTGCATACACTCATGCTCTCCTCTACAGAGGTAGCTGATTCCTCGCAAAGCTGGTTGACTTCATCCAGCCTTTCGTACAATGACGAGAGGAAATCCCCACCATGGTTGGTGGTTTGTTCGTTAATTAAGGATAAGACCTCGTTGACTTTTTCCTTCCTTTTCTGTTTTTTACCCATTTTTAGGGCTGGAAAATGAAAAAACTTGATCTGAAATTAAATGACTATTAATTTTAAATATGTGCCTGAAATTAAAAAGTAATTAGTGAAGTTAAATATTATTAAAAGTCGCAGGTAGCGAAATGCTCGCTTTTTGGTAAGATGGTTTTTTTTCCGTGTTAAATCGAATATAACGGAGACGTTCACTTTTAATTTTAGCGAACATATCGACAATAAATTGGTGGTAAAAATGTATGCATTTTAATTTGTGATTATCTATATTGGTCCGAATCATAAGTGTATAGAAATTCATGGCGCTAACTTTTTAATTTTTTTCTCCACCTAAAAGTTGAATAAAATGAATTGTAAATATAAATTTGTTTTTTAAATTTGTAATTGTTATGTTAGCCTGTCGCAGTATTCCTTTGTTTGATGTTTATATGTAAACCATCCTCGCCCTCCCAAAAAATTAAAGGATACTGTAGTGCGTCGTAAGAACGATGTGTATCTGCAATGACTTGTGTGATGTTGTTGAGGCGCATGATACGTATATCACGTTGTTCGAATGTATCGCCAACCATTACTATTCCTACTTCAGTCACTGTTTGAGCATTAAAACACCGCGCATGTTCGCCAATAGGCATTTTATCAGCTTTAATAACAATCATATAATTATCGTTTTGTAATTGATTGGAAAGTTGCTTAAACAATCGGATGAGGTTATTTTTATCTGCCAAATATGTTTCTAAATCGGATACAATAGCAAGTTCCTATATTAATTGAATGCGATTGTACTGGCAACGGATGTTGGACTACTCTTCTTCATCTCCCATAAAGTATATTTGTAAAAATGTTGGTGTTTCTGTGGGTAGAGGAAGTAAAGGTCCAATTTTGTGATAGACCTGGCCATATATCTTAAATGTTGAATTAAATGTGCGTCCTTGTCTATCGGTATTAGTTATGATATTGGCAGTGGCGACGGATTTTTTCAAAAATAATTTGGACTCTGCGGTGTTGCCATCCATAAGCGTTTGCAGTGGCTCTTTTGGTGGGTTCAATGTAGGTAAAACCACTTTGCCTGATGAAAAACTCATCCCGGTTGTTTTTATTTTTGATTTTCAGAGTGTGGCAATGAGTGCATTCTTTATCCTTTTCACCAATTGAAATTTTCAAATGAGCGTAATATTCGATGTCGGGATGATATTAGAATGCGATGCGATTGAATGATGACAGTGTTAGTGCTCTTGTTGCTTGCATACGTACTCGATTATTCAATTGCACAACACTTCTGTTTGAATCTGTAATACGATTGCGTGATGTATTTGTGAGATGTGAATACAGTGTAGTAACTTAGATTTAGCAAAACAGGATCCAAATTTTGCCAACGACTTTCCTTATATTTAAATATTATATGGCGTGAATTTGAGCCAAATCGGTCTATACAAAAACAATCCGGAGCACCACAGTGAATATGGTGTGCGTATAAGTTGGAAAGCTTCATTGGTTCATCCGTTATAGTCAGTAATACATACGCACCAACTTTTTTATATATTGAGATAACAAAATAATTATTCTCTCGAGAGAAATTCAGTGCTTTTTAGTTGCTACTAACTGGCGAAAAAAGACGATGACAATGAATGTCAATGCGAAATGTTGCTGTATCGCGGCGCTGCAGACGTTGATGAGTCGGTTCATACGAACCGGATACAGTACTCCCCGCCTATATGAAAATTGGCGTTCATCGATATATTTACCCGGAATTCACACCGGCCGACCAGATCGGTTGGTTTTCGTCGACGTTGGTAATTTCGTAGGAGTAGCCGGTTTGTACAGATGACGTCGGCACCATTTTTGTTGCTTCGTTGTTTACGGGCATATATGCTGGCTTAATGCGATCGAAAGTTACGTTTGATTCGCGATTTGGCAGTCGCAAATGAAAATGTTTTGATGTTCGATCGAGAACTTCGAAAGGTCCGTTATATGGATGCGTTAAGCTCGGGCGAATAGAATCGTCCTGAAGAAATACATGCTTCGCTGTTTTCAAATCACTATGTATGAATATTTTTTTATTACAATGCCATGCCGTAGTCGTTGGACGAATATCGCGCATGACGCTTCGCAGATCGATGACTGTTTCTGTGTCTGTCTTTTTTGATGGCTGCTCGTCGACGCCAGGTAAGCGAAGTGTTGTACCGAAAACAAGTTCGGCCGGTGATACATTTAAATCCTCTTTATACGTTGCACGAAGGCCGATGAGATTTGTTGGTAAATGCCTTGCCCATTTTTCGGTGTTGTCACAGAGGATTGCTGACTTCAATGTCCGATTCCATCTCTCTATTAGGCCATTTGCTTGCTGATGATATGCGGTTGTTCTAAAATGTTGAGTTCCGAACGTTCGCATTAGTTCGTTGAAGAGATGCGAATCAAATTGAGCGCCTCGTTCCGTTGTAATTGCTTTTGGCACGTCATATTTTGCTATCTAGACAGAAATTTGCGACAGTTGGTGCTGACATATCATTATAATTGACATTGACATTGGAATCGCCTCTCGTCAACATGTGAAACGGTCGAATATCGTTAGGCAGTAGCGATTTCCTTCGGATGGTGCAAACGGTCCCACGAGATTAATGATTATGTGAGCGAATCGTTCACTCGGTGAGTCGAATTGTTTTAACGGCGCATGTGTATGACGTCCAATTTTTGCACGCTGACATTTCAGGCAGCTTCAAACGTATTTTGCAACATCGGATCGAATGCCAGGCCAAACGAATCGTTTGGTCATCAATCTAGCCGTGGCACGTATTCCAGGATGCGAGATGTCGTGGATCGCCTGGAACTGGTTTCGGAATCTTTCTGTGACAAACGGACGAATGTTTTCTGTTGAATAGTAGCAAAAAAGTAGATTCGAACTGCCTGGAATGGTGAAAAGTTTTAGTTTAATCGAAACATCGATATTACCTTTTTCGAGCAGCAAACTTAATTCATCATCGTTTCGTTGATCATCGTAGTCGATCTCGGCGGTGGAATGGATGCTTTCGACTCGTGACAATAGATCGGCAGTCACACTTTCAGCTCCTTTTACGTGTCTAATATCGGTGGTTATTTGTCCGATGTAATCAAGTTTCCTTGCTTGATGATCGTTGGCTTTTTCAGGGTTTTGTGCGAAGGCAAAGGTGAGCGTTTTATGATCGGTATAGATGTGGCATTTTCTTCACTGCAACATGAATTTTAAATGTTTTACTGCCAAATACATTGCTGTGAGCTCGAGATCATACGTACTGTAGCGAAGCTATGCCATGTCGAACTTTTTCAAGAAAAAACTAAGCGCGGTTGTAGCGCGTTGTCTACGACTTGATGAAGTAATGCACCAGCAGCAATTTCAGAAGCATCGACATAAAGCGATAGTTCTGCCGTTTTTGATAGATGTGCGAGTAAAACTGCGTTGGACGAATCGAGTTTGCATTTTTCAAATGCATTCTTTCGTTCGTCCACGTAAGCAGCGTTCGATCGTTTTCCTTGTTCCCGGAAACATTTCAAGCCATTTGGCTTGCGTTTCGATGGCGTTTGGCATGAACTTGCGGTAAGCTGAGTGTTGCCAAAAAACTTTTTAATTACTTGACTATCATCGCAAGTGGAAACGTTTTAATGGCTTGAATCCTTTCGGGCAGCGTCAAATTCTTGCTTACCGAATTCACATTTCCCGATATTTATCGCCAAGTTGTATTATTTTAGTCGTTCAAATAGCATTCGCAAGTGTTCATGCTCTTCGGGGGTCGTTGAGGCGATGTACAAATCGACTATGTATGCTAACACGAAATCGAGGCCACGGCGTACTTCATGAATTAAACGTTGAAACAAAGTCCAAACGGCATGAATTTAAACTCGAACAGCCCGAATGGCGTCGTAAAAGCCGTCTTTTTTCAGCGAATGGAACTTGATGGAAGGCTTTTTGAAAGTCGATCTTTGAAAATATGGTCTTATCTTGCAAATTACCAGCGAAGTCATTGAAATATGGTATGGGATAACGATCCAGAACCGTGATCGCATTTAAGGGGCGATAATCGCCTCACGGGTGCCATGAACCATCGGATATCTTTACCATATGGAGCGGGCTTGCCCCACAACTGCTTTACGGTCGGCATATTCCTGCTTTTATAAGCAATCGAATTCTTTTCGGGCTGCTTCAAGTTTTTCGGGATCCAATCGTTGAGGTCGAGCGTAGACGGGTTATGATGTCGTGATGATTTGATGTAATACGGCGGTAGAAATTTCGCTTCCTGGCAGTGGTAGTTTCATAAGTTGTTTGTACTTTCGAGAAGATCAGCATAAATCGAATTTAAGTAATATGCCTTGAATTTAGTCGTATCTTTTAACATGATGCGGAAACAGGTTGAATTAAGGCCAGAGAGCGGATCGATTATCCTTTTTCCCATAAAATCGGTTAATAAGCCAAATTTAGTAATAAAGTCTGCACCGATGATTGGAGTTGTTACGTCGGCGATTAAAAACATCCACATAAAGTCACGCCGTTATTCGAGGTTTACCTTCAGTGTCATTGTGCCGTAAGTTTTGATCTCTGTACCGTTCGATGCGAACAATTTAATGTCTATTGATTTGCAGTTGCCTGTGGACTGACTGAGTGGCATGACAGATATGTCGGCATATTCGGCGGTATTCATATTTGTGGATTGGTCGTGTATTTTCGGTCGGTTGACAAATTTGGACTCAGGCTGTTCACTACCTGGATCCGACGCAGCTTTTGTTGCGAATCCGAATAAAAAGCGATTATAATTGTCTTAAATTGAGTATATTTGTCGCCACCCCTGGAACCGTGCCGATTTGCGTTTGTAAAGCACCCAAGTCATTCAGTGGAATTGGCTCCATTATCGAACGATAATGGTGATAAATCGCGAGCGCGATTGTTTTTTTGTACAATTAAAACCATGCCAACGCAAATAAAATATTAATGTGTGTATTTCTGTATTTGCCTTGTAAGGAGTCAATTTGGCAACAAATTCACACCACACATTTCTATATAAATATATATATCTACACATTATTATTTCTATCAATATTCAAAAACTGAAAACACCGACGGCATCTCTGCTCAGATCGACTGCACTTCTTCAATGCATAAATGCGATCAGTAGGCCACACCTCCATTTTTGGGACACCGATCGAAATCAATACATTGAGTATCGAGTAGCCGCACCTCCACTGCAACCACCATAATAGAGCAATAGAGGAGGGAGAGAGAGACAGCACATACTGCATACCAAATTCGGTGTACAGCCAGGAGCACAGGAGAGTAGGCAGAAAAACCCACAAATAACAAACGCATACACAATATCGACAGCACAAGCGAATGAGCAAAAACCCGACACTGAGGTCAACGACCAAGAAGCGCAGACCAAATGCAACACACACAACGACACCACAATTCTATGCACAAAAGAATCATCACAACGGAATTCCCTACAACAACAAAACGTACAGGAAACTCCGCCAACGCTTTTTGCAAGCAACGATGACGTCGACAATAGACAAAATTAGAAGGAGAAAATACAACAACAAAATATATAGGCAATTTTGTCAACATTTTTCTGAACAACGACAGTAGACAACTCAATTGGCAAAAATGCAACAACAAAATACACAGGGGATTCCGTCAACATTTTGCAGCGTACATACACGAACAACAACAACGAATATCGCATACGCACTGCAGTTCCGAGGAAATTAAAACCAATTGGCATAGCAACAACGGTAATTTACCGTACGTATTCATGGAAACGGAACAGCCCGGTTCGACGTTTTAAACCGGTTCAGATGATATAAAAGGGGACACAAGCCCAACATACACTCTCTTACTCTTAGTCTCTTCGTCATCTGACCGACTCTTGGACATCTGACCGACTCCTGACAGTGAATCAAGCGTAGCATCCTTCTTTCACTGATCAAGCTACCGAAAACGCAACAACTCTTTGGCAACGAATTGAGCGTAGCATCCTCTTTTCGCTGGTCAACTCACGAAAACGCAACAACTCTTTGGCAACGAATTGAGCGTAGCATCCTCTTTTCGCTGGTCAACTCACGAAAACGCAACAACTCTTTGGCAACGAATTGAGCGTAGCATCCTCTTTTCGCTGGTCAACCCACGAAAACGCAACAACTCTTTGGCAACGAATTGAGCGTAGCATCCTCTTTTCGCTGGTCAACTCACGGAGACGTATCAACTCTTTGGCAACGAATTGAGCGTAGCATCCTCTTTTCGCTGGTCAACTCACGAAAACGCAACAACTCTTTGGCAACGAATTGAGCGTAGCATCCTCTTTTCGCTGGTCAACTCACGGAAACGTACCAACTCTTTGGCAACGAATCGAGCGTAGCATCCTCTTTTCGCTGGTCAACTCACGAAAACGCAGCAACTCTTTGGCAACGAATCGAGCGTAGCATCCTCTTTTCGCTGGTCAACTCACGAAAACGCAACAACTCTTTGGCAACGAATTGAGCGTAGCATCCTCTTTTCGCTGGTCAGCACTTGGACGAAACGCAGACGATTTACTTCGATCCCTCTGGACCAAGGCATCAAAACCGCAGGACACACAGGACACATCTAAGACCTAAGTCAAATTAATTAATTTTCCAAAATCAATTGTCATCTTTTTTAAAACGAAAGGAAAATAAAACATCGAATTCAGAGTTCCTAACAAAATAAATCTTTTATTGTAACGACCCTTTTAATCAACGAACCCTGGTCACACTGAGGATACCCCGGCTGGGAAAACCTCGTTACAATTGGCGCCCGAGCAGGGACTCTGGAAAAACAAATAACAAACGAAGAAAATCAAATTAGCCAAGATGGTAAAGACTAGTTGGGTCTATAACCTTACGAAGGACAACCTACAAAGTTACATGGCAGAATTTAGGCTGGACGTTAACGGCGGAGTAGATGAGTTGAGGAAGCGTTTCACGACGTTCATCACGGGACGAGATGTGACCTCAGACGACGAACTTCGCCTGGCGGAACTGGAGGCAAGACACCACCGCAACCCTTCACCAACGCCCACACCACAATTAAATCTATATGACACGATAGAAGGCGAGAAAGTCAAAACACCGGGGTTAACAATCCCACCATCAACGCACACTTCAGCGGTCACGGACCGAGCATCGAACCGAGGAACAACGGTACCACCTGGTATATCATACGCGATGGTGATCGACCAAGTCAGAAAATGGTCAGTTCGTTACGACGGAGGCAAAGACCCATTGTCATTTGTCGAAAGACTTGAGGAGCTGGCCGACGCATACTCTTTAGACAAGGATCTGCTCCCGAGAACTATGCCCGAACTGCTTCGCGACCGTGGATTGATGTGGTTCCGGAGTAACAACCAGAGATGGCAGAGCTGGAGAGCGTTTAAGGGAGACTTCCTCAAATTCTTTTTGCCCACAAGGTATTGGGAACATTTGGACGACGAAATCCGCCAACGACGCCAGACAGGGAATGAAAGTTTTAAAGATTTCGTCATAGCAATGCAAAACTTGATGAGGCACGCCGACTACACAGCGGTACAGCAGGTAGAAAGGATATTCAGAAATTGTCGCCAGGAATATCAATACTACATTAAGCGAAAAGATTTCAATTCACTGAACGACCTCATCGAACTAGCAGAAGATTTTGAGAGTATAGCTGCAATGGCAGGACCAAACAGACCCACCCACCGACCGAAACCGATGGAGAGAAACGGTATGATAGCACGCGACGGCGAGAGACGCATAAACGTGAGGACAGCCTGCATGCGATGCGGCCAGGACGGGCACAGAAGACGAGATTGTCAGAATCAACAAATTCTCTTCTGCTGGGAATGCGGCCGCCGAGACATAAGGACGACAGAATGTTGTCGGAGACAAGCGGGAAACGACCGCGGGGATCGCCGGAACAGAGGTGTGGCGGGACCCCAGACGATGACACCTCAAACCCAGTAGACTGTCTACACTTCGACGCAACTCGAGTCTACGCCACCATCAGCCTAGGGAACGAAATTGTCACCGCTACGATCGACACGGGTGCGACAAAGAGTTTCATTAGCGAGCAGTATGCGGAAGACAGAAGGAACGCGTCAAATAGCGTACCCGTCAACATGACGGTCAGGATGGCTGAGGGCACACCCCGAGTTATCCGAGAAGCCCTAACCTTTGACGTACGAATTGGAAGAGAACACACCCGACTCAACTTTTTGGTACTCCCGGAAGCTGTGGACAGTATCGTCCTCGGACTAGACTTTCTTTTAAAAGTGAAAGCCAAAGTGAGTTGTGGCGGCCAAACACTACAGCTTCACGAAAAGGCGGAACAGCAGTCTGAAACTCTGCGCGGTATAAGAGTCCAACCGGAACTAAAAACGGATCACGAGAGACTCGCAGTTTTTCTCCAAGAGGAATTCCAAAAGTTTGACAAGTTACCAGCGGTGTCTAACATCACTGAACATAAGATCCTGATGCATGATGAGCGACCAATCAAGCAGCGATATTTCCCCCGAAACCCGGCAATGCAGGAAATCATCAACTCGGAGATCAACGAACTGCTAGCAAAAGGCTGTATCGAACCCTCGCGCAGCCCTCACAGCGCACCTATCGTGCTCGTCAAGAAGAAGACGGGAAAATGGAGGCTTTGCGTAGACTATCGTGAACTCAATGCACGGTCAACACCCGACGCATACCCATTGCCCCGAATCCAGCACATTCTGGAACGACTACGAGGCGCTCAATTTATAAGCAGCCTGGACTTACGGAACGGGTACTGGCAAATACCCATGGAAGCAAACAGCAAGAAATATACTGCCTTCACAGTACCAGGGCGTGGCCTATTTCAGTGGCGAGTGATGCCCTTCGGGTTGCATTCCGCACCGGCCACTTTTCAGCGGGCACTCGACCGGGTTATCGGGCCAGAGATGGAGCCACACGCATTTGCATACCTCGATGACATCATCATCATCGGGAGGACTTTCGAGGAACATTTGTCAAATCTACGCAAGGTGTTCAGACGACTACAAGCGGCGAACCTAAAGATCAACCCAGAAAAATGCGAGTTCTGCAAGACGGAACTGAAGTACCTGGGACACGTAGTCAAAAGAGAAGGAATTCATACCGATCCAGAAAAGGTCGCAGCTATCAGGGAACTACAACCACCACGCAACGTACGAGAGGTACGACGATACTTGGGGATTGCGTCTTGGTATCGTCGTTTCGTCCCTGACTTCTCGGAGACCACGCGACCACTGACCGCCCTATTGAAGAAAGGAAGACACTGGAAGTGGACAGAGGAACAACAAACAGCGTTCGATAAGTTAAAAACCAGATTAACTGAAGCATGTCCGGACTTCTCACAAAAGTTTTCACTCCAGACAGACGCCAGCGACTATGGGCTAGGAGCAGTGCTGACGCAGGAGCTAGACGGCAACGAACGCGTAATAGCATACGCCAGCCGACATCTCAACCAAGCCGAGAAGAACTATTCCCCCACCGAGAAGGAGTGCCTAGCGATAGTCTGGGGAATCAGGAAAATGCGGCCATACCTAGAAGGGTACCGCTTCACGGTAATCACTGACCATCTTTCTCTCAAATGGTTAAATTCCATTACGAGCCCCTCCGGACGAATCGCCCGTTGGGCACTCGAACTTCAACAGTACACGTTCGACGTTCAGTACAGACGTGGGAAACTGAACGTCGTAGCGGATGCATTATCACGCCAACCACACGACTTACTGATGGCAAGTTCCGACGACAACACACTAAGTTCCAAGTGTAAATGGCTGGAGAGAAAGGTAAACCAGATCAAAGAAGACCCCAAAAAGTATCCCGACTACGTGATAGAAGCTGGGCAGCTATATCGCCACATAGAACAGCGACCTGGAGACGAAGACACAACGCCTTGGAAACTTTGTGTCCCGATCGCACTTCGTGACCAAGTTCTCAGGGAAAACCACGACAACCCATCGGCAGGCCATCTAGGCATCCGGAAGACGACTGCGCGGATATGTGCCCGTTATTACTGGCCAGGGATGTTCCGCGATATCCACAAGCATGTCAAACGTTGCGAGAATTGTCAACGCTACAAGCCGAATCAGCAGCAGGCAGCAGGGAAAATGCTCACGCAGGTGGCAGAAGAACCATGGGCCATGCTATGTGCCGACTTCGTAGGGCCACTACCACGATCGAAACATGGGAACACCATGTTATTGGTATTCTTCGACCGTTTTTCTAAATGGGTCGAACTAGTGCCGATGAGACGGGCAACCACCGATGGACTACAAAAAGCGTTTCGCGAACGCATACTGGCACGATATGGGGTACCCAAAGTCCTCATCACCGACAACGGCGCCCAGTTCACAAGTAGGGCATTTCGACGGTTTCTCCAGAGCATGGGAGTCCGACACCAGTACACCGCCCCATACACCCCGCAAGAAAACCCGACCGAAAGGGCAAACCGAACCGTCAAAACAATCATCGCGCAACTGTCCGGCACGCAACAGCGTACATGGGACGAGAAACTACCGGAGATCATGTTGGCGATCAATTCAAGCCAGCAAGACTCAACGGGGTACAGCCCAATCTTCCTAACGCAGGGTCGAGAACCACGCCTCCCACACGCGCTTTTCGACGAAGTCACCACTGGAACCGGCACACTGCCCAAGACACCAGATGACAGAGCGAAACAATTGTCGGAAGTGTTCGTAATAGTTCGACGCAATATGGAACGAGCAGCAGGAGAACAGGCGCGACATTACAATCTTCGACGACGCCCCTGGAAACCAGAGGTCGGACAACTGGTCCTGGTCAAACAGCATCATCTGTCCAACGCACTCGAAGGATTTGCCAGCAAGCTCGCACCAAAGTACGACGGACCATATCAGGTGGTCGATTTCGTCTCGCCGGTCATTGCTAAACTAAGGCTATGCGGCCAGACCAAGGAACGCACCGCTCACGTGGGAGAGCTCAAACAGTTCCACCATGAGCCCCAGACTGACGCGGGTAAAGGCTCCTACCATAGGGAACAGCATCCGCACATGAATCCACCGACAACAGTCCAGAAACATGCTCAAATCCATAGAAAACACAGACCAGGCAACATTTTGTTAACGGACCTCGTAACCACGACCGGAAGATTCCGCTTCGTCCGACGTGACCGGGAAGTGTAAGGAGTCAATTTGGCAACAAATTCACACCACACATTTCTATATAAATATATATATCTACACATTATTATTTCTATCAATATTCAAAAACTGAAAACACCGACGGCATCTCTGCTCAGATCGACTGCACTTCTTCAATGCATAAATGCGATCAGTAGGCCACACCTCCATTTTTGGGACACCGATCAAAATCAATACATTGAGTATCGAGTAGCCGCACCTCCACTGCAACCACCATAATAGAGCAATAGAGGAGGGAGAGAGAGACAGCACATACTGCATACCAAATTCGGTGTACAGCCAGGAGCACAGGAGAGTAGGCAGAAAAACCCACAAATAACAAACGCATACACAATATCGACAGCACAAGCGAATGAGCAAAAACCCGACACTGAGGTCAACGACCAAGAAGCGCAGACCAAATGCAACACACACAACGACACCACAATTCTATGCACAAAAGAATCATCACAACGGAATTCCCTACAACAACAAAACGTACAGGAAACTCCGCCAACGCTTTTTGCAAGCAACGATGACGTCGACAATATTAGAAGGAGAAAATACAACAACAAAATATATAGGCAATTTTGTCAACATTTTTCTGAACAACGACAGTAGACAACTCAATTGGCAAAAATGCAACAACAAAATACACAGGGGATTCCGTCAACATTTTGCAGCGTACATACACGAACAACAACAACGAATAACGCATACGCACTGCAGTTCCGAGGAAATTAAAACCAATTGGCATAGCAACAACGGTAATTTACCGTACGTATTCATGGAAACGGAAAAGCCCGGTTCGACGTTTTAAACCGGTTCAGATGATATAAAAGGGGACACAAGCCCAACATACACTCTCTTACTCTTAATCTCTTCGTCATCTGACCGACTCTTGGACATCTGACCGACTCCTGACAGTGAATCAAGCGTAGCATCCTTCTTTCACTGATCAAGCTACCGAAAACGCAACAACTCTTTGGCAACGAATTGAGCGTAGCATCCTCTTTTCGCTGGTCAACTCACGAAAACGCAACAACTCTTTGGCAACGAATTGAGCGTAGCATCCTCTTTTCGCTGGTCAACTCACGAAAACGCAACAACTCTTTGGCAACGAATTGAGCGTAGCATCCTCTTTTCGCTGGTCAACCCACGAAAACGCAACAACTCTTTGGCAACGAATTGAGCGTGGCATCCTCTTTTCGCTGGTCAACTCACGGAGACGTATCAACTCTTTGGCAACGAATTGAGCGTAGCATCCTCTTTTCGCTGGTCAACTCACGAAAACGCAACAACTCTTTGGCAACGAATTGAGCGTAGCATCCTCTTTTCGCTGGTCAACTCACGGAAACGTACCAACTCTTTGGCAACGAATCGAGCGTAGCATCCTCTTTTCGCTGGTCAACTCACGAAAACGCAGCAACTCTTTGGCAACGAATCGAGCGTAGCATCCTCTTTTCGCTGGTCAACTCACGAAAACGCAACAACTCTTTGGCAACGAATTGAGCGTAGCATCCTCTTTTCGCTGGTCAGCACTTGGACGAAACGCAGACGATTTACTTCGATCCCTCTGGACCAAGGCATCAAAACCGCAGGACACACAGGACACATCTAAGACCTAAGTCAAATTAATTAATTTTCCAAAATCAATTGTCATCTTTTTTAAAACGAAAGGAAAATAAAACATCGAATTCAGAGTTCCTAACAAAATAAATCTTTTATTGTAACGACCCTTTTAATCAACGAACCCTGGTCACACTGAGGATACCCCGGCTGGGAAAACCTCGTTACAGCCTTTCCGTGTAACTATACAAGTTAAATTGTGCAAGTTGAATTGTGCAAGTTAAATTGTTCTCCAGTGGAATTGTGCCAAGTGAAATTTTGCCAGTGGAATTGTGTCCAGTCGAATTGTGTCTAGTGGAATCGGCCGGTTACCGTTCATTCGAATCGGCTACACATCTTTATACTGTAGATATTTTCGTAACAGAGGTAATCTTATCAACGATTGTTTTAAGCGAAATAATAAAAACTTTACTCTAATAAATGTGGTACCAATTATGCATATAACAATAATAACAATTTAGAATCGGAAAACTTAAGTGTACTCCACTAGGACCTAAGCCCGTCTAGTCGAGTAGACCAACTTTAAAACCGTGCTCATTAAGAGTAAAGCACCAGATTTCTTTCATTTTATTTTCATTAGAGTTTGTAGGCATTATAAGAAAAGATTTTCTCGAAGTCAACAAATGCAAAATCGATTACGCTAGAAAACAAATAGAAATTTGTAATAACCCAGAAAAACAAATAATTTTAAAATTTTCAGGAAATCCTCCACCGGAGAGAACAGTCCCAGCACGAGTCGAAAAAATGTTTAAAGTACCATTAAATGTCATTCATTGTGGAGACTACGTTTGTGAATCTCAAGAAGTTGAAAGGCGTGTTTTCTTGGCTGGGTCAATAGTCAGCGTTCAGGACCGTAATGGTTTAGTAGCTATTCTAAATACTCATGACTTGGGTATTACTATTAAAAAAATTTCGTTAAAACCTAAATCAATTAAAAATTACAATATCTATCGCAATTATCAATATCAATTATCAAATGAAACTTTCCTTGACGATGGTTTCAAATTGTTGAATTCTCTATTGGACAAAGATAATCTTAACGAGGAGGAACTGAACTCGATTCTAGAAATTTGTCTGAATTTTAATGATGTCTTTCACCTACCGGGCGATAAACTATCCACAACAACCGCCACACATCATAATATACATTTAGTTCCGAATTCGCGACCAGTAAAAATAAATCCTTTTCGATTACTCACTCTACAAAGGTGGAAATTAGCAACCAAATCAAGCAAATGCTAGATGATGGCATAATTGAAAACTCAGTCAATCGGTGGAGCTCACCGTTGTTAATAGTAGCGAAGAAATCTCCTAATCAAGAGAAAAGGTGTAGATTTTCGACGGCTGAACGACATAACTGAAAATTACGTTTATCCATTGCCTAATAAATATAACCGATATTCAGGATCAATTGGGCCAATCAAGCTATTTTTCTTCTTGGATCTAGCAAATGGTTATCATCAGATTCCTCTCGCTCCTAGTGACATCACAAAAATAGCTTTTGGCACTGAGCGTGGGCACTTTAATTTCTTGCGAATGCCTTTCGGTGTTAAGGGAGCTCCTTGATCTTTCCAGAGGCTCATGGACACCGTTCTGTCAGGTCTGAATGGAATTCGATGTTCCGTGTATTTGGACGATGTAATTTACGGAATAAATTTGAATGACCTCCATAAAAATTTAACAGATATTCTTTCATGTTTCCGTTAATTTAATTTAAAATTACAACTAGCCAAATGCCATTTTCTGAGACGACAAATATAATTTTTAGGGCATATTTAAACCAACAACGGCATCAAACCTGACCCATTTAAAATTTAAAACTTCGCTAAACCAACAAGCGAGAAACAAATAAAAACCTATTTAGGGCTTTGCGGATATTACCCAAGATTTATTAAAGATTTTTCAAAAGTTTCCCAACCGTTCAATGCTCTACTAAGGAAGAATGTTAAATATAAATGGGGTGCTTTTACGGAAAATTCGTTTAACACTTTAAAAAGTCTTTTAATCAGTCCTCTAATTCTGAGATATCCAGAATTTACTAAGGAAAATATGAAATATATTGACGCAAGCAACAATGCAATAGGAGCGGTTCTATCTCAGGAATTTGAATCGTTTGATTGCTCTTTTTCTTTTGCTAGTCGTATACTACACAGTGCCGAACGTAACTATGCAACGGTTGAAAAAGGAGATATTGGCCGATTGCTTGGGTCATGCAATGATTCAGACATTCAGATTTTATGGAGACATTCGTTTGCAAATTTGGTTCGCCTAATAGTATTCTCACCGACCAATGGACTAACTTTATGAGTGACGTATTCAAAACGGTTTGTAAAATTTTAGATATAAAAAAACTTAATACTACAGCCTACCACCAGCAATCCAATGGAGCTCTGGAGCGTTCACATAGAACTTTGGGGAAGTACTTTAGGAACTATACCCAAACCTATCCGTTAAATTGGATTCAATGGGTTCACTTTGGTGCTTTTACGTACAATTCCACTCCTCATTCTTCCACTGGGCTAATGCCATTTGAGTTGGTGTATGGGCTTAGACCGCTTATTCCCAGTTATATTAAACGTCCCCAACAACCATTACATACATAATTATGAGGATTATCGTGAAGAGTTAAAGTATCGGTTACGGCATTCGTGGCAATAAGCTTAAGAATATTTATTGAGATCAAAGCAAAATGCTATGAAAAGGTACGATCAATTATTAAATGTCCCAATGTTGCAAGTGGACGACCAGGTATTACTAAAAAAATTAAAATAGAAGTAAACTCAAAGCCCTTTGGTTAGGTCCTGTAATGATTGTCTTTCTTTTCTTTCACCTTTTTTTTTCTCTCTTGCATTTTTTTTTGCATTTTTGAGGCGATCTAGGGTGGAGCGGCTATAGGCGGCGTGCACGCCAAGCGATGCTCTATGGTAGCTCGTCGGGATGTGGGGGGGTTCTTGCCTGCCACTCACCCAGTTTCATTACACAAAGTTTTGCGTGCACTAAGCGGCAAAGAAACCGCGAGGAAGGAAATAAAATACGAGCAAAACCCGCAGAGGATAAAAAGCAACAACAAACGGTTACCTGCTACTGTTGGAGCTGGTAAGAGGGGAAACATGGCGAGTCCGAAAGGGAACCCATGACTGTCCTTGCCCTCTAGTGAGCGCAACTTACCTTCGAAGATCAAGTAGGAGGGAAGAGATGCCAGAAATGTCTTAAGACCAACTCATTGTTATTTTAATTTTTTTTTTCCAAATACAATTAGTTTTATTTCATATGGTAATGTTTTCTTATATATATGTCAACAAAAAAAGAATATAAACTTGGTGTATTAATATGTAATAAGCACTAAAATTAAGAACAATTCGTTATTTTCGTAAACAAGAAAATTTTTGTATGTGGGGGTTTTTTTTTTCCTATTTTTTTTTTTCAATTAAGTCAATAATTTTTTTTCTAATTAACAAAGATTTACGCGATATAAGAAAAAAATTATAGTAGCATAAATTAAATAGAAATAAAGATATTATAAAATTTTTATATTTTCCGTTTTATCATACAGACAACGAATACTATTGAAAAGGGGTCAGTTGTTTTTTTTTTCTCTTTTTTTTTCTCTTTTATATAGTAAAAATGTTGGAATGTATCATTTACCTTTTAAAGCAGGGTAACCCTGCACATCTCCTTCGGCAGCGCTGACGAGGTCGACGTCCAGAATGGCTGAAACCAATTTAAATTTCCCATTAGAATTTAAAGCATGGCCCGGGCCACACGGATAGCGATGATTATAAAGCTAACGGTCATAATTTTTTAAAAAAAGAAAAGAAACAAAAACAAAACGAGACCAATTCAATGCCACTATAACTATTCATAGGTTTTACCCCGCAAAGCAAACTTTGAGACCAATAATCGTAAACACAGAACAATGCCTCAAAAATTCATATAAATTCAAAAAAAATTAAAATCTGCGGGTTTCCATGATGTTCCTAAAGGTAAATCCGTTGTCGGCGTCCAGTAATACATGTATTATGATTGACCAATAAACCTAAAGAGAACTCTGACGGAACAAGGTAGCAGTAGCATCGATACCAAAAAAAAGCGCTACTCTGTTCCAGTTTTATAGGTAAGTACGAATCTTTTGCGTTCGTTAAATCCGAGTTAATTTTTTTCTTTGCAGGGAAATTCGTTGGGGCCCGTGGGTTAACGACAGCCATTTTTCTTTTTGGACTTAGCACATGTAAGAAAATGTGTATTTTTTGATGAAATTTTCTTTAAAGATAATAAAAAACGCGCGACGGGAATAATTTAATGGTCCTCGTCGTTTTGAATAAAGCAATAATTGACTTTAATTATTCTTTTGAAATAATATCGCAAAAAAAATTTTATTCACAGCGACAGCCCTTTTTATCTGTTAACAAAACTTCATTAGTGTTGCATTTCGTTAGATTTTTATTATCATTTATTGACTAAATTTCCAATTTTTTTATTCTTATAGATTCTTCGAGATCTTCGCGGCGTGGGTTAACGACGGTCATTTTCCTTTTTGGACTTTAGCACATGTAAGAAAATATGTATTTTTTTGATGAAATTTTCTTTAAAGTTAAATAAAAACGCGCGACGGGAATAATTTAATGGTCCTCGTCGTTTTTAATAAGGCAATAATTGACTTTAATTATTTTTGAATTAATTTCGCTTAAAAAATTTATTCACTGCGACGGCCCTTTTATTCAGTGGACTTTAGAACATGTAACAAAATATGTATTTTTTTGATGAAATTTTCTTTAAAGTTAATAAAATACGCGCGACGGGAATAATTTAATGGTCCTCGTCGTTTTTAATAAGGCAATAATTGACTTTAATTATTTTTGAAATAATTTCGCTTAAAAGATATTCACTGCGACAGCCATTTGTATCAGTGGTCTGCCTGAACTTTTTTTGTGACGCTGAGCGGTGTCGGTGGGTATTGAAACGAAACTGCCACACGGTGAAAATTTTGTTTAAATTCTCCTAACAAACTTTTATTGCCATTACCAAAACTTTATTAATGTTGCATTTCGTTAGATTTTTATTATCATTTATTGATTAAATTTCCAATTTTTTTATTCTTATAGATTCTTCGAGAGCTTCGCGGCGTGGGTTAACGACGGCCATTTTCCTTTTTGGACTTTAGCACATGTAAGAAAATATGTATTTTTTTTGATGAAATTTTCCTTAAAGTTAAATAAAAAACGAGCAACGGGAATAATTTAATGGTCCTCGTCGTTTTTAATAAGGCAATAATTAACTTTAATTATTTTTGAAATAATTTCGCTTAAAAAGATATTCACTGCGACAGCCCTTATCAGTGGACTTTAGCACATGTAAAAAAATATACATTTTTTTGTCGCTGAAATTTTCTTTAAAGTTAATAAAATACGCGCGACGGGATAAATTTAATGGTCCTCGTCGTTTTTAATAAGGCAATAATTGACTTTAATTATTTTTGAAATAATTTCGCCTAAAAAGATATTCACTGCGACAGCCATTTTTATCAGTGGTCTGCCTGAACTTTTTTTGTGACGCTGACCGGTGTCGGTGGGTATTGAAACCAAACTCTTTTTCTTTTTAGCCACTTGTTGGTGATGCTTGTACAAATTTTCATCGAAGCGGTGTAGCAAGAGAGAGAACGTATGAAGTCTGCTGCATCCGGTGATGTGTCGGAATATGATGCAGTCGGCAAAAACTTTTCGGAGAGAGTGTGTTCAACTACTGTCGGTAGGAGTTGGATTAACAATCATTTGATTTCCGATAATTAAGTTTCGATTTTAAACCGAATCAAATTAAGGTGATTCGACACCAATGCGGTACTTATACAAATTTTGTTTTCTTTATGTAATGTGTCGTCGCCACCACAAAACAGGCTTTAGGGGTTTTGCCCCCAAAACACCGTGAAGGCTGAGAAAAGGAGACGTTCCCGTGCAAGTAGCTATTGCTTGATATCTTTTGCGTGGAAAGTACCCAGCATCTTACCCTGGAGATCCTCTAAAAAATAATATGAACTGCCAAGTTTTTCACGAATGCGAGCTCTCAGAAAGGTTGGCGCTAATTTAGCATTGAATCCCTTTTGCCAGTTGCTTTGTGCAAAATTGCGTCGATATACCTCTTGCCCTACCCGAAAGTCTATCTGTCTTGACCGAGTGTTGTACGTTCGCTCATTGGTTTCATAGGCTTTTCGCATATTCTTCATGGCTTTGTTCCGAATCTGGCCTAGTGTCTGGTGTCTGGTCTGGTCTGGTCTGTCTGGTGATTCTAACAGGTTCAGTTTTCGCAAGAGTTTATAACTTTCTCCATGGGTAATCATACTCTGACCAAAGGGCAAAAAATAGGATGAGAAACCCGTGGACGTGTGCACAGCACTGCGTAGCGCACAACTGATGTGGCCTAGGTTTACATCCCAATTCGATTGGTCATCCTTCAGGAAGGTACGAATAGCCGTGATTAAAGATCTATTTACTCGCTCCGAAGCGTTCGCCTGTGGCGAATATAGGGCCGTGTAAATATGCTCCACTCCGTAGGCGGACAGGAGTTGGTTAAAATCCTTGCTTTTAAACTGAGCCCCGTTATCCGTGACAATGAATTCGGGCACCCCAAACGTCGGAAAGATATTACTTCTTAAGTAATCAATTATGGGTCTTGAGACGAACTTTTTCAGAGGCAGCAAAAAATGGAACTTGGTAAAGTGGTCTAGTATAATCAGTAACCCAAGGTGTCCAGCCTTGGATCTGGGGAAGGGCCCAATAAGGTCCATGTATAGACGTTGGAAAGGCCTTACCGAAACATTTTGACGACCCATATACGGTCTTAGTGAAACATTAGGATGTTTGGTTGTTTTGCAAACTGTACAATTCAAGACGTACTCGCGCACTTCTGCGAACATTTGTGGCCAGAAGAAGTTTTTCTTGATTCTTTGAAGAGTTTTGTTTATACCACCGTGTGCCGCCGTTGGATTGTCGTGCGCTCGCCCGATCACTTGCTCCGTAAGACCCTTGGGAACCCAAAGCTTCCAGGCGGATTGTTCCTGTAATGCATCTTCACTGTGAAATTCGGTGCGTTTGTAAAGGTACTGATCGATCACCTTCAGATCTGGCAGACGCCTGCTATTTGTCATGACCTGTTGTTTCAGCTGATCGTACTCAGCGGACGAGAATTCCGACGATGACAGATCGATTTCGGGCAATACTACTTCAACCGCCGCTAACTCATTTTCATGAACCCTTGACAGCGCGTCTGGGACTTTGTTATCCGACCCCTTTCTGTGCAAAATACTGAACTGGAAACCTTGAAGTTCCAACGCCCACCTGCCAAGCTTTCCACTTAAATCAGTTTGGCGCACCAGCCATTGCAGCGACGGGTGATCCGTTATTACCGTGAATTCCAGCCCCTCCACGAAGGGACGGAAGTGTTTCACGCTAAGAACGGCCGCCAGACACTCCTGTTCGGTAACGCTATAATTGCGCTGAGCTTTGTTCAGTTTTTTCGACCAATAGGCTATTGGCACCTCCGAACCATCGTCAAGGCCCTGCACCAGCACACTGCCCACTCCCGATTGACTAGCGTCACATTGGATCATAAACGGTTTTGAGAAATCCGGGGTATACAGTACCGGTGAAGTGGTAAGCTTAACTTTCAGAGCCACTTGCGCGTCGTTAGTCCATTGTAGGCTTTTCGCTTTTTTCAACAGGTCAGTTAGCGGAGCACAAATCGGAGCGAAATTGGCAATAAACTTCCTGTACCACCCGGTCATGCCAAGGAACCGACGAAGCTGTCGTACAGTGCTGGGGACAGGATAGTCAACGATCGCCTGGACTTTTTCGGTGTCCGTCCTCAACCCACCGTTACCAATTATATGTCCGAGGTAACGGACTTCTTTAAGACAAAACTTGCTTTTTGCAACGTTTAACGTCAGGCCTGCGTGTCTTATATGTTTCGCGACTTGCTGTAGTGTATCCAGATGGCTTTCAAAGTCTTCGGTTATCACAACAGGTCGTCAAGATATACGAAAACTTTCCCGTGGAGTTCTGCAGGGATGACCCTATCCATAAGGCGGCACATCGTTTGCGGGGCATTGCACAACCCGAATGGCATAACTTTGAAGTGGTATAGAGGACGCTTTGGAACTGCAAAAGCTGTCTTTCCCCTGGAGTTCATTTCCAGTGGTATTTGCCAAATATGCATCTTTAAGGTCTAGGCTTGAAATAAATTCAGCCCGCGGAATCCTACTCAAGATCCCCTGGATGTGTGGCAGTGGATAAGCATCCGTGACTGTCACAGCATTCAGTTTTCGGGAGTCTAGGCATAACCTAACTTTGCCAGGCTTGCGGACTAACACCACGGGGCAACTCCAGGAGCTTTGCGATTCTTCGATCACTCCTAGCTTAAGCATGCGGTCCAATTCATCAAATATCTGCCTTTCAATCACGGCTGAAACGGGGTAGTGGCGTTGCTTTATAGCTTTGCAGTCATTCGTGTCTATAACATGTTCCAGAAGTGTTGTTTTCCCTAAACCCTCCTTCTCATAGGATGGGAATAATTGTTTGACTGCCTCTAATCTATTTATTTGGGATAAGGTCAAGTCGTGTGCATTTGATAGATCATTACTCGGATGCGACAAGGTTATTTCGGAAACAATCATCTCTCTATGGCGAACTGTCTCCAAAAATCAATACCCAGATATAGATTCTGAGCCAGCGAGGGTATTACATACAAAGAGATACGCTTAGCCTTATCCTGAAATTGAATCTCTGAATCAAAAACCCCACAGACCTGCTGGGCGTGTCCGTCGGCCGTTCTGATGGGCGAAAGGAATCGCTTTAACTTGATATCGCCATTTAAAACTTGCATCGCCAACGAGCCACCCACACAACTTATAGAGGCACCACTGTCTAGTAGTCCTATTACCTTCTCGCCTAACAACGTCACGGTGGCATATGGACGGACATCATTGGACTTAGTCAAAATCGTGCTCATCACCAAGTTGCGGCTTTTCCTGACCATCTTCCAAAAACATCTCATCCGCTTGGAGGATCTGTCAGGTTTGGTCTTCGCTAAGCTAGACGCTGAATGGAAAATTTTCGCTCGAGCTATTTTATATTCAGCGACTCGACGGTGATAGGGTATAATGGGATGCAAGGTGACGTCAGTCCTTACGGGTGACAAGCAAACGTTGGGAGCTGTGTGTTCCCTTACCAGTATCGCCTTTGGTGACACTGATTTCGGACCTTCAGGGTGAAGAGAGCTAGCCCTACTAAGATTTAACGTGGGTGTGAACTTGTGGTTCTGTTCACACCCCTTGTCCAGTTTCCCGAACGATTGCATTTCTGGCAGTTAGGTTTGTAGGTGTTTGCTGTACCGCATCCATAGCAGAATATCCTACGTGGCTCTAGGCACATGTCAAAGCGGTGGCCTTCCGTATTACAATTCCAACAAATTATCTTTGATGGTACACGCATTTCTGGGCTTATGGGCTCAGGAAACTTCGGCAGCGAGGATACCTTCGCTTCAACGGGGTCATCATTCAATGGTGATACCAACTCGGCTAACTGACGGCGTGGAAATGCCGGTCGGGTATTTGGTAAATTTCGGTAGACATCGTTGAGGAATCCTTCCCTTCTCTGAACAACTTTGCGCAAGCTGGACACTGACGTAATGTCTAAATGGAAAATTTCATGTCTCACATCAGACCGGAGATTCCTTATTAGGATCTCTACAAAATCTATCTCGGCGATCTGGAATCTCAGGTTATCAGTGAGCCGATCGATGGAATCGTAAAATTCGTCGAACGTTTCCTTATCTCGTTGCTTACGGCCTCTAATAGCTTCACGGATATCATAGTCACAACGACTGTCTTTATACTGCTGTCGCAAATTATCGAACAATTCGTCCCAGGAGAAGAACGGTTGTGCTCTGTGAAACCTCCAGAACCATTCCTTGGCTCTACCTTTAAATAGCAAATGGGCGTGTTTGCATAGCAAATTAAAATTCCCGTCTAAGCTCTGACGCGTCAAGGACTGAACCTGATAAATAAAATTGTCTACTGTCAACCCTTCGTTTGCCCCTTCAAATTGGAGATGCCAACTTGAGATTATATTCGCCACCTTCACGGCCGTATTGACCTCCACCTGTGAAGACCGAGTGGGGTATGAGGTCGGCTGGTGAGGCTCCCTTTGATCAAATGGCATGTCGTGTGGCCAAGACCGGCTCTCGATGTCTGGAGAATGCGCTGGAATCTCTGGAGCTCCAATAACGCCCTCTTGAAGATTCAGCCTATTGAAACAACGCTCGACGTTGGATTCTATAAGCTGCGAAAGGTCTTGCGACATCTGTTGTATTATCGATCCTTGTATCTGATCGATTGAATCATTTACCACTCGCTGAATCGTCAACACCAAGTCAGACTCACGTCTACTTTGACCGGAGGGGTTGTCAGGGAGTGACAATCGCGCACGAGTTTCCCCAGCTGAGGACTTCGGGTGATTTCGTGCTAACCCCTCAGGCGCTAAGTGGAGCCCAGCACGCTGAACCTTTTGAGAAGTGGGCGGGGCTTGAGTTTGTGGTCTCCTTTTTGAACGATTCCGCGTATTATGCGCGTAGGGCACATCAGCTGCACCTGCGGCCTCACCAGTACCTGAGCCTTGTTTCACCGTACACGGTTTCAACGAGCTTAGAGGGCATGTCTTATTGCATTGCGGACAGATTTCGGATTTTTTTAGTAATTCTAATAAAAAAAATTTGTGGAAAACGTGCTGGCAATCGGTGATCACCACCTCCGCGCTGCCATCGATTTCGATTTTGCACAAAGGACATTCACACGATTCGGGGACTGTTGTCTCCAAGGGCAGAGTTTGACTTTTAGGACCATCAAAGCTGAAACTGACTGTTTTGAAGTAAGAATCAGTTAAGCCTCCAATGCAGTGATAACTATCCGAAATCACCAATATAACTAACAAAACCTCTATTGGTAGCGGCAACGATACCGTTCTAGAGAGCCGTACGTGAACAGAGGTACCAAAAAAAATTTGTCTACGATACTTGGTATTGCCCTGGTAGGACTAAGGTTCTCTTTCCTTCTGGCAATCCGTAAAGCAAAAAAAAATTAATTAAAATATACAAATATCTCTATATAAATATAACCTATGGAATTTTCAAAAAAAAAAAATGAGCATCTCTCCCTCTCTCTCTCTCTCTCTCTCTCCTTGGGGAAGCCGCGTATCACTAAGAGCTCCGGACGTCGGTCTCCTCATATTACCTAATGGAGATAGTTAGCCCAAACAACGGAGCTAACTTATCTTTGGTATTTAAGCCGGACAGTCATATTAGAAACCCGAGGGATCCAAACTAAATTATCTAATCAACCTTCAGTTGTTTAGAAGAAAAGTCAAAATAAAACAAGAATTAAAATTTGTATAAATCTTCTCAAATCGAACGGTTTTAACCACAATCGTTAAGTCTCACTAACCACCACTCGGTCATTTCAATAAGGGAAAAATTGTATTTAAAGAAGTTAGATGTTATCGTTCCATCAACCTGCTAAGCATTCGACCGGTCAGGCAATTTGCTCTTAAAAGAAGTTCCTGCTATTCCAGGTCCGACCCAGACAGTTCTGAACCAAAACAAAAATTAATGAAAAAGCGACTCTGTTTTATTGAAGATAAGTTATAAAGATTACTATTTGTGACCAGTGACATCGGTCAAGTCCCCGGGAAAAAGGTAGTTACTGTTGTTCGCGTCTTCGATCCGTCAGCCCGGGTAGGTATGCAGCCAACGCTTAGCACAGCCTAGAACTAGAGGACCGAGAGGAGAAATGAAACAACTATTTAATTGAGCCAACGCAAGGAAAGATTTAACCAAAAATCGGTCAGGGGCCTCGCAGTCAGTGCTGGCTCACCTGCATTTCCGAACTTGTTTCAAGCGACCCCTAAACATAGGTCAAGTCTTCGGCAGTTGTACGCCAGGGTACTTGCAATTCCCATGTGATTAGGGGTTCCTCACGCGAGCAAAACAAAGAGAAGTGCACAGTGTCAAGGTGACACTGCTCTTTCTCAATCCAGAATGAATAAAAGTGAGAATTTAGAAGTAAAACTATGGGATCAGACTCAAGAGAAATTTGGGTCTTAACCTCAACGGGCTAAGTAACTACTGAGACGAAACTACGGTTGGGTTCTCGAACGGGGTGGCTAGCTACCAAATCGTTCAGTTATTGGGGAATTTCCGTTAGAGATTTAAAACTAAGCGGCAAAGAAACCGCGAGGAAGGAAATAAAATACGAGCAAAACCCGCAGAGGATAAAAAGCAACAACAAACTGTTACCTGCTACTGTTGGAGCTGGTAAGAGGGGAAACATGGCGAGTCCCAAAGGGAACCCATGACTGTCCTTGCCCTCTAGTGAGCGCAACTTACCTTCGAAGATCAAGTAGGAGGGAAGAGATGCTAGAAATGTCTTAAGACCAACTCATTGTTATTTTCATTTTTTTTTCCAAATACAATTAGTTTTATTTCATATGGTAATGTTTTTTATATATATATGTCAACAAAAAAAGAATATAAGCTTGGGGTATTAATATGTAATAAGCACTAAAATTAAGAACAATTCGTTATTTTCGTTACCCCGCAAAGCAAACTTTGAGACCAATAATCGTAAACACAGAACAATGTCTCAAAAATTCATATAAATTCAAAAATAAATTAAAATCTGCGGGTTTCCATGATGTTCCTAAAGGTAAATCCGTTGTCGGCGTCCAGTAATACATGTATTATGATTGACCAATAAACCGAAAGAGAACTCTGACGGCACAAGGTAGCAGTAGCATCGATACCAAAAAAAAGCGCTACTCTGTTCCAGTTTTATAGGTAAGTACGAATCTTTTGCGTTCGTTAAATCCGAGTTAATTTTTTTCTTTGCAGGGAAAGTCGTTGGGGCCCGTGGGCTAACGACGGCCATTTTCCTTTTTGGACTTAGCACATGTAAGAAAATGTGTATTTTTTTGATTAAATTTTCTTTAAAGTTAATAAAAAACGCGCGACGGGAATAATTTAATGGTCCTCGTCGTTTTGAATAAAGCAATAATTGACTTTAATTATTATTTTGAAATAATTTTGCAAAAAAAAATTTTATTCACTGCGACAGCCCTTTTTATCAGTTAACAAAACTTTATTAGTGTTGCATTTCGTTAGATTTTTATTATCATTTATTGACTAAATTTCCAATTTTTTTAATCTTATAGATTCTTCGAGAGCTTCGCGGCTTGGGTTAACGACGGCCACTTTCCTTTTTGGACTTTAGCACATGTAAGAAAATATGTATTTTTTTGATGAAATTTTCTTTAAAGTTAAATAAAAAACGCGCGACGGGAATAATTTAATGGTCCTCGTCGTTTTTAATAAGGCAATAATTGACTTTAATTATTTTTGAAATAATTTCGCTTAAAAGATATTCACTGCGACAGCCCTTATCAGTGGACTTTAGCACATGTAAAAAAATATACATTTTTTTGTCGCTGAAATTTTCTTTAAAGTTAATAAAATACGCGCGACGGGAATAATTTAATGGTCCTCGTCGTTTTTAATAAGGCAATAATTGACTTTAATTATTTTTGAAATAATTTCGCTTAAAAAGATATTCACTGCGACAGTCGTTTTTATCAGTGGTCTGCCTGAACTTTTTTTGTGACGATGACCGGTGTCGGTGGGTATTGAAACCAAACTGCCTCGAACAGTCAAACTCCACTTAACCGCTCCTCTTTTTTTTCTTTCTTCTTTCTTTCTTTTTAGCCACTTGTTGGTGATGCTTGTACAAATTTTCATCGAAGCGGTGTAGCAAGAGAGAGAACGTATGAAGTCTGCTGCATCTGGTGATGTGTCGGAATATGATGCAGTCGGCAAAAACTTTTCGGAGAGAGTGTGTTCAACTACTGTCGGTAGGAGTTGGATTAACAATCATTAGATTTCCGATAATTAAGTTTCGATTTTAAACCGAATCAAATTAAGGTGATTCGACACCAATGCGGTACTTATACAAATTTTGTTTTCTTTATGTAATGTGTCGTCGCCACCACAGTCCGTATAGAATTGTTAATATCGACTCACCTGAAAATTCTACGATAAAATAAACAAAAAAATGTTACAGTTCAAAACAATCGGTTGAAGAAGTTTATTGATCCTAACATGTACATACTTATATTTCGGATCAAGTATAGACGTTTCTCTGTGGGCGCCGTGTCCCACGTCTCGCAAATGGCCACCACTTGCCACCTTGGACCGCAACGGTCCGTCGCGCCTAATATTATTATTATAGACGAATCTTTCGCAAAGCTAAATTATTTTATTCTTTTCATGTTTTTACTTTTTTGCGTTAATTCCGCGTAAACTTATTATCTTTGAATTATTCTAAATTTAATATTCTCATATGAAATCATGATGTAAGCTGGCGCATTACATGCGAACAGAGTTGATCCAGTGGTGTCAAGTGATCCGTGCCCAGTGGACTGGTTGGTAGCCGGTGGTAACCTTGCTATCTCGAACGTAGCCCGCAGATACCTGCTGACCTCCACGTGTAAGTAGGCCCTCCAGTGCTAGAGGCTCTGGGCTGGAGGCTTTATGTTTCCTCATTACTCGTGGGATTATTTATGGAGAATTTGTGAATGTAGTCCAAGCCCAACGAGGGGCATTGGTGGGCGGAGCTTGTTAATAGGGAAACTGGGGCAGTCGACCCGTCAACCTGATCCAAGACCAAGAACCGGCAAAAATGCGGTTCGGGCGGAGCGAAAGTCCAAGTCTGATCTGCGTAGAAGGCCTGAAATTGGTCATGGGGCTTGAACCATTGATGGGCCATATGACGGGCGGTGAGGGGCAACATCAACGAAGTTGAAGCTGGGACAGCAGCAACAAACCTAACTTGCAACCCGCCAACAGTAGGCAGCATGAGCTGCATCTTTCGAAAGGGAAACCCTCTGCGGAAACCGGTCCGCCGAAACTTATCTCCGAGGGGAAATCGAACGATGGCCTCAAGGATGTCCAACCACGACCTCCACCTCGTCCACCAAAGGGACAGCCGGGTGGCACGGACGATCCTTAGCGCATGGGTCTTAGCGGATCTGGGTTAAGACAACCTCCGCCTCTAAGAGCAGGGCAAAGAGCTCAAACAAGAAGGGATGAAAGGAAGAACGCAGTAGGGCAAAAACCTCCTGTTAAAAACTCCCAAGGGGCTAAGAAGGGACCGTCGGTTCTCGTACCGCCGCACAGGGAGGTAAAGAGGCTGAAGGCGTTGGGCAGTCGACCGGTGCTCCCCAAAAGGGTAGCAAAGATCCGCATCAAATTTATGCGGATGCCGTCAACCGGATTAAGGTGGCTATCTTCACGACGCATCATCCCGAGAAGACCCTAACCCAAGAGCAGCTGACGAACCTGGAAGAGGCTATCCTGGACGAAGTGGCGCTGGGCTGGAAGGTCAAAATTGGCTTTGACGGCGTCCACTTCAGACCGAGAATGATCTTGGTTGACTGCTCCGATGAAAACAGCCGCTTGGTTAAAGGCACACGCTCCGATCCTTTCCACACGGAAGGGTCTGAAGCTAGTGGCGAGAGACGGGGATGATATACCCAAACCGATAATAGTATTGGTCACATCACACTAGGGGAGTTGGAAGAGAGCCAACTACTCGAGGAATACGAGCTGCTGGAGGAGATCCAACACCTCATGATAGAGAAGGGGGAGGGGCAGTCGCCCCCAAGCTAACTAGAAAGCATGGCCAGCACAAAACTAGCTCAGGTGAAAGGGGCAGCCACAGTTGCAGCTAGAATGTTCACCCGCCAACATCTAAGGCTTGTGCTGGTCCAAGAACCCTGGTGCTACATGGGGCAGATCCGAGGTCTATCTAGCAGAGATGCAAAGGTGATATATGATATGGGGCATGAGGCCCCACGGGCCTGCATCATCGTTAGAAATAGTTATAACTGTTGTATCCATGCAGGAGGACAAATCAAGAAAACGACCTTTCGGCTTCAAAACACGATTCAGAAGAATATTTATTTCCAACCTTTTGGCAGTTCAACCTTTACATTTTCAATCATATGAAATCATATTCACAATAGTGTTTGCTTATTTACCTTATATGTTTACACGGTGGATAATCCTTTACATACATTACATCCCCGTATTTAAATTGAAAATAAAAATTTAATTACTGCCAATAAATTTAATTAAAAGAAGGAAGAAATAATGTCATAATTTTATATAATAATCAGTAGATATTTTATATGATTAGTAAATGCTATCACAACTCAAATGGATAAACAAGTCTAAAGCATGTATATAAATCAAATCAAATAAACATAACCCCGCATAAGTTAATTGTTTTATATATATATATATATATTTTTTTTTTGTTTTGGGCATAATATATATAATTTTTAATAAAAATATTAATATATTATAGTTAGGTCCCTGGTATTTAACAAAACATAACGGTCAGGTGGCCTTATTTGGCGCCTTGGTCGAGCTCCCAACGGAATACCGATTGCAGAGCTGGATTGCGTCCCTTCTTCAGTCGACTGGGATTCATTGAAAGTTTCCACATTTTTACTCACTTCCCGATCGTCAGATGCCAGTGATGATGCAGTACCAACGTGCGCGTGCGCTGGCGATAGGAAGCCTGGTTCCTCGCTGTTATCGTCTCGCTCCATGACTAAGCCTGGTACCGACACCGCTGCAGGCGGTGGCGAACAGAAGCTGCCCTCCGAAAATTTCGGCTCATTGGTGATTGGTACTTCACCCACCCACTCCGATCTACACTTTTTTTATTTTTATAATGTACACACGCTAAAGGGGTTTGCACCCTTATAATGCTTAGCACAGCGTGGGCTATAGGAAATTAGGGAGAATTAAAGATGAGATGTCTATGCACGCGTGTCTTAAACGACCGCAGATCATATAAATGCGGAAACACAGAATCTGGCAAGTTTTTATTTAATCCAAGTGTCGCTTAATTTTTTTGCCACTGCTCTTTTGACACAAATATGTTTGCTGACCTAGCTTTTTCTTAACTATAGTTTCAGACCATCTTAATTTGTTTGGATCTGAATAATCAGCTATCATCACCTATACTAAACCCTATTTTCCTATTTCCACAATAATTTCTTACTTGCGTTTCTTGTGCAGAACGACTATTTTCTACAGGGGTCCTTGGTCGTAATTAATCTAATGCTGTCCTGTCTCTGCCAAACAGTTTGGAGGGCGACTCCATGGTCGTGCCTTGTTTTGTTGTGCGATTAGTAAGCAGTATTCTTGCTAGCGTTAGATCTAAATCAACAGTCCTGTTACGGTTATTAAATTTCGTATTCATGGCATTTAATTCCATTTTGAAAGTCTTTACTGCGTTCTCAGCAGCACCATTTGCTGAGTGGTGGCCCGGTGGTGTCAACTTTTGTGCAATTCCATTGGATTTTAAAAACACTCGGAACTCTTTCGCACAAAATTGTGCGCCATTGTCACTGACCACTTTTTCAGGAATCCCAAACCTGGCAAATAATTCCCGAAGTTTTGTAATCACAAACTCTACCCTCATTGATTTGGTTTTGAAAATTTCAATCCACTTCGAATACGAGTCAATAAATATTAAGTAGTAGTGGTTGCAAATAGGACCTGCAAATCTATGTGTAAACGTGACCACGGCTTGGTTTCCACCTTCTAGGGAATAAGAGCTCCCTTATTAGGACCACATTTAACGGACGTACAACTTTTGCAAGATTTGATCATATTTTCAATGTTACGGTCCAGCCCCGGCCACCAAAAATACGATCGAGCCACGCTTTTGGTCTTTACTATACCCTGATGAGTAGTATGTAACAGTTCAAGCATTACCCCTCTTAATGTTTGCGGTATTATTACTCTATATCCCCACATCAAAATCTTTTGCTCTACCACTAATTCATCCCTTCTTGTCTAAAATGACTTTAGCTCTTCCTTCTTTATTTCTTGAAAGTCCCCACTTTTGACTGAACTAATGACTTTAGAGATTTCTTTGTCTCTAGCTGAATGTAAGCGCACTGGTTTAAAATCAACGGGTAGCTCTCTAAAACTTACGTAGTTTAAATAGCTGATTTCCTCAGCGTGGTCATCAATGGCGTCCAAGGGAAGTCGTGATAAAAAATCTGCATTCGCATTATGAACACCCTTCCGATATTGGATAACGTAGGTAGTTCGAGGCGAGTGACAATCCTGAGCGACTTGTGGGCGTAACCCTGAGACAAGTACAAATCCTGAGATTCCTGAGTGATGCGTCAGCCTGAGATAGTTGTGACTCCTGTGCGATTCGTGGGCGTGCGCCTGACGATCGTGAGTCCTGAGAGACTTGTGGGCGTGTGCCTGAGACAAGTGAGAAGCCTGAGCGATACGTGAGCGTAGTTCGAGGCGAGTGACAATCCTGAGCGACTTGTGGGCGTAACCCTGAGACAAGTACAAATCCTGAGCAATGCGTTATCGTAGTTCGAGGCGAGCGACAATCCTGAGCGACTTGTGGGCGTGCGCCTGAGACAAGTGAGAAGCCTGAGCGATACGTGAGCGTAGTTCGAGGCGAGTGACAATCCTGAGCGACTTGTGGGCGTAACCCTGAGACAAGTACAAATCCTGAGCAATGCGTTATCGTAGTTCGAGGCGGGCGACAATCCTGAGCGACTTGTGGGCGTGCGCCTGAGACAAGTGAGATTCCTGAGCGATGCGTGAGCCTGAGATAGTTGTGACTCCTGTGCGATTCGTGGGCGTGCGCCTGACGATCGTGAGTCCTGAGAGACTTGTGGGCGTGTGCCTGAGACAAGTGAGAAGCCTGAGCGATACGTGAGCGTAGTTCGAGGCGAGTGACAATCCTGAGCGACTTGTGGGCGTAACCCTGAGACAAGTACAAATTTCTGAGCGATGCGTGAGCGGCGTGGGTCGTGGCAAACACGGTGAACGACGTCGGCAGCGATATGCTAAGCTGTACTAGCGTAAAACCTGAAGGGACACCACACAGTGGATTACGTTGTACGACGGCAGAGTTAGGCGAATGCAAATGGACGACGTCGGCAGCGATATGCAGAAGGGGCACCACACAGTGAATTACGTTGTACGACGGCAGAGTTAGGCGAATGCGACGTTGGCAGCGATATGCTGAGCTGTACGAGCGTAAAACATGAAGGAACACCACACAGTGGATTACGTTGTACGACGGCAGAGTTAGGCGAATGCAAATGGACGACGTCGGCAGCGATATGCTGAGCTGTACTAGCGTAAAACCTGAAGGGACACCACACAGTGGATTACGTTGTACGACGGCAGAGTTAGGCGAATGCGACGTTGGCAGCGATATGCTGAGCTGTACGAGCGTAAAACCTGAAGGGACACCACACAGTGGATTACGTTGTACGACGGCAGAGTTAGGCGAATGCAAATAGACGACGTCGGCAGCGATATGCTGAGCTGTACTAGCGTAAAACCTGAAGGGACACCACACAGTGGATTACGTTGTACGACAGCAGAGTTAGGCGAATGCGACGTTGGCAGCGATATGCACAATAGTGTTTGCTTATTTACCTTATATGTTTACACGGTGGATAATCCTTTACATACATTACATCCCCGCATTTAAATTGAAAATAAAAATTTAATTAATGCCAATAAATTTAATTAAAAGAAGGAAGAAATAATGTCATAATTTTATATAATAATCAGTAGATATTTTATATGATTAGTTAATGCTATCACAACTCAAATGGATAAACAAGTCTAAGGCATGTATATAAATCAAATCAAATAAACATAAGCCCGCATAAGTTAATTGTTTTATATATGTATATTTTTTTTTGTTTGTTTTGGGCATAATATATATAATTTTTAATAAAAATATTAATATATTATAGTTAGGCCCCTGGTATATAACTAAACATAACGGTCAGGAGGCCTTATTAGGCGCCTTGGTCGAGCTCCCAACGGAATACCGATTGCAGAGCTGGATTGCGTTCCTTCTTCAGTCGACTGGGATTCTAGAAAGTTTCCACATTTTTACTCACTTCCCGATCGTCAGATGCCAGTGATGATGCAGTACCAACGTGCGCGTGCGCTGGCGATAGGAAGCCAGGATCCTCGCTGTTATCGTCTCGCTCCATGACTAAGCCTGGTACCGACACCGCTGCAGGCGGTGGCGAACAGAAGCTGCCCTCCGAAAATTTCGGCTCATTGGTGATTGGTACTTCACCCACCCACTCCGATCTACACTCTTTTTTAAATTCTCTATATTAACTTCACTTGCCCGTGGGTCGGTCGTCGGTCGTCTGTCGTGGATTCTTGCGATCAATTTTTAACCCACTTCCCATGGTTCCCATGATTTTATTGAAATTTTGCACACATGTGTATTTCCGGAGACAACACTTTCTATTAAATTTTGAGGCCCCTCGGGCTGCGTGGTCGGGGGGCTCCCAAACAAAAATTTTAAAAAATTTACCCGATTTTCTTCAATACTTTTTCGAAAATTTGGTAGTGATCGGGTCCCGGGTTCGGCCGCACGGCCCTTATACATTTTTTAAATATCTATACTGGCATCAGATATTCGTCGCCCTTTATGGACTGTGTGCGGTGTGTGCTGCGCAGTCGGCTGCGCTGCATGGTTTTGGTGGTGGTGGAGAGAGAGAGAGAAATCTTAGCGCAAGCACAAATGAACCCAGCAAATGAAACGAGACATACATGTTTTATGCTTACTTCAACTTACATTTTTATTATATACTGAATTGTATTTTTATTGATGTCGTTTTTTTGTTGTCGATATCAACTTACAGATAGAACAACAAGTTTTCACAATATTCTGTCATTTGGCGTTTTCATAAATTAGTTCAGAGCAGTCAAAGAGTTCTCAAGATAAATGTTCGTGTTTCTTATTTGCTCAGAGTATGAGCGTGCTCTAAGTGCTCAGAATAAAACGATCTGAGCTTTTTCAATTTTAACATCTGATGTCAAATGTTTGTTTCGATGATTTTCTCCTACAATAAAAAAAATGGCCCAGGATCGAGGGGCTCCCATATCAATTTCTGCGATTAGAGAATTTAGATGAAAAATTTTAATTTTTATGGGTTGTTTTTTTTATTTTTATAATGTACACACGCTAAAGTGGTTTGCACCCTTATAATGCTTAGCACAGCGTGGGCTATAGGAAATTAGGGAGAGTTAAAGATGAGATGTCTATTCACGCGTGTCTTAAACGACCGCAGATCATATAAATGCGGAAACACAGAATCAGGCAATTTTTTATTTGATCCAAGTGTCGCTTAATTTTTTTGCCACTGCTCTTTTGATACAAATATGTTTGCTGACCTAGCTTTTTCTTAACTATAGTTTCAGACCATCTTAATTTGTTTGGATCTGAATAATCAGCTATCATCACAATGTCACCTATACTAAACCCTATTTTCCTATTTCCACAATAATTTCTTACTTGCGTTTCTTGTGCAGAACGACTATTTTCTACAGGGGTCCTTGGTCGTAATTAATCTAATGCTGTCCTTAGTTCCCTGCCAAACATTAGTTTCGAGGGCGACTCCATGATCGTGCCTTCTTTTGTTGTGCGATTAGTAAGCAGTATTCTTGCTAGCGCTAGATCTAAATCAACAGTCCTGTTACGGTTATTAAATTTCGTATTCATGGCATTTAATTCCATTTTGAAAGTCTTTACTGCGTTCTCAGCAGCACCATTTGCTGAGTGGTGGCCCGGTGGTGTCAACTTTTGTGCAATTCCATTGGATTTTAAAAACACTCGGAACTCTTTCGCACAAAATTGTGCGCCATTGTCACTGACCACTTTTTCAGGAATCCCAAACCTGGCAAATAATTCCCTAAGTTTTGTAATCACAAACTCTACCCTCATTGATTTGGTTTTGAAAATTTCAATCCACTTCGAATACGAGTCAATAAATATTAAGTAGTAGTGGTTGCAAATAGGACCTGCAAATCTATGTGTAAACGTGACCACGGCTTGGTTTCCACCTTCTAGGGAATAAGAGCTCCCTTATTAGGACCACATTTAACGGACGTACAACTTTTGCAAGATTTGATCATATTTTCAATGTTACGGTCCAGCCCCGGCCACCAAAAATACGATCGAGCCACGCTTTTGGTCTTTACTATACCCTGATGAGTAGTATGTAACAGTTCAAGCATTACCCCTCTTAATTTTGGGGTATTATTACTCTATATCCCCACATCAAAATCTTTTGCTCTACCACTAATTCATCCCTTCTTGTCTAAAATGCCTTTAGCTCTTCCTTCTTTATTTGTTGAAAGTCCCCACATTTGACTGAACTAATGACTTTAGAGATTTCTTTGTCTCTAGCAGAATGTAAGCGCACTGGTTTAAAATCAACGGGTAGCTCTCTAAAACTTATGTAGTTTAAATAGCTGATTTCCTCAGCGTGGTCATCAATGGCTTCCAAGGGAAGTCGTGATAAAAAATCTGCATTCGCATTATGAACACCCTTCCGATATTGGATAACGCAGTCGAATCGCTGCATACGACTAGCAGCCATTAAAGGAATGCTTTTATTTTCGTTAAGTAATGTGAATAAATGTTTGTGGTCGGTCAGTATTCTAAATGTTATTCCTTTTAAATATTGGTATAATTTTTTTATTGCAAAAACTACTGCCAAACCTTCTCTAGCAATAGTCCCATAACTTCGTTCTGACTTAGACAGTGTACGCGATATATACGCGACTGGTCTTTCCACACCGTTGCTAACCTATGACAAGACTGCTCCTATTCCATCTAGCATCACATGCTAAAATTGTGGGTAAACCAGTATCAT
Organism: Nephrocerus scutellatus; assembly: GCA_947095585.1. Classification (NCBI taxonomy): domain Eukaryota; kingdom Metazoa; phylum Arthropoda; class Insecta; order Diptera; family Pipunculidae; genus Nephrocerus; species Nephrocerus scutellatus. The sequence goes on from OX352762.1 coordinate 41,626,948, forward strand.
AGTCTTTTCATTATGTCCAATTGATTTATTTCATAGGAATCGTTGCACTGTTTTGACCAAACAAATGGAACATCCTTTTGCAACAGCTTGTACACTGGTTGTAACTTGCTAGCAAAACTGTCTATGAATTTTGAATAGTAGCCCACGAAGGATATCACTTGGGAGATCTTTTTTGAAATCGCCGCATCTCTAATGGCCTTCATCCTATCATCACCTTTGCTTAAACCTTCCTTCGAAATCACATGTCCCAGATATGATATTTTATTTTCCATGAATTGACATTTTTCCCTTTTAAGTTTTAACTCCGCACTACTGAGCCTATGAAAAACTTTCATTAATGCAGCTATATGCTCGTCATCTTTACGACCTGTCACAACTATTCCCTTTGAAATTTACTAGTGGCCGTCTTGATGCCATAAGGAAGCCTGCTCTAAGTGCTCAGAATAAAACTATCTGAGCTTTTTCAATTTTAACATCTGATGTCAAATGTTTGTTTCGATGATTTTCTCCTACAATAAAAAAAATGGCCCAGGATCGAGGGGCTCCCATATCAATTTCTGCGATTAGAGAATTTAGATGAAAAATTTTAATTTTTATGGGTTGTTTTTTTTATTTTTATAATGTACACACGCTAAAGTGGTTTGCACCCTTATTGTTCAATTGATTTATTTCATAGGAATCGTTGCACTGTTTTGACCAAACAAATGGAACATCCTTTTGCAACAGCTTGTACACTGGTTGTAACTTGCTAGCAAAACTGTCTATGAATTTTGAATAGTAGCCCACGAAGGATATCACTTGGGAGATCTTTTTTGAAATCGCCGCATCTCTAATGGCCTTCATCCTATCATCACCTTTGCTTAAACCTTCCTTCGAAATCACATGTCCCAGATATGATATTTTATTTTCCATGAATTGACATTTTTCCCTTTTAAGTTTTAACTCTGCACTACTGAGCCTATGAAAAACTTTCATTAATGCAGCTATATGCTCGTCATCTTTACGACCTGTCACAACTATTCCCTTTGAAATTTACTAGTGGCCGTCTTGATGCCATAAGGAAGCCTGTTCAGAGCGAACACGCCTTTATGGGTAGACCATGCTGCCAACTTCCTTGACTTATCAGTTAATTCGAACTGATTATATACATTTGATATATCTAATTTTGAAAATTTTTCACCATTCCGTAACGCTGCTGGTTTCAATTCTCAGCAAGGGATATTTAGAATCCACTAAAAAAATTTTTAATGTGACTTTATAATCTCCACATATTCTAATCGTACCATCAGGTTTCATTATTGGTACCAGCGGAGTACTCCATTCACTGGTTTCAATTTGACTTATAACCTCCTGTTTAACTAACTGATCTATTTGCTTCTCCACATCACCGATTAGAGCAAATGGTACAGGTCGTGGCTTGAAAAATACACTCTTGGCATCCTTTTCTAACTCTTATTCAATGTTTGAATGCTTAAAACAGCCAAGTGTGCCATCAAACAAATTTTCAAAATTGTTCACGAGTGACTTTATGTTTTGTTAAATTTATCGCACCTATTCACTAGACTATTTACCATTTGTAACTTTAAACCGAATGCTCTTATAAAGTTCCTCCCTAAGAGTATTGAAGTGCAATTTCCGCTCGCCACCACTACACGTATCTTTTGGCAATAACCATTGAATTCAATTACCGGAGCAAACTCACCGATAACCGGAAGAATTTTCCCACTATAGCACTGCAACCGAACATCCGACGGTGAGAGAGAGCATTTCTTGAAGTGATTATCAAATTTGACTTCAGGCATGACCGTTGCGCTCGCACCGCAATCAATATCTGCAAGGAGCTCTACCATATTCATTTTGATTTTAACTGTAAAAGGATTTATACAGGTGTTATTAGTTAAACTACAAATTGTTAAAATATTATATTTATCAACACTTCCCCATTGTAAGTCATATTCCGGCTCCTTTTTATCCTCTTCGTGCTTACGGTTGCTGCAGTCATCAAAAACATATGTTTGCTTTGCTTTGCATATTCTAGAAAGATGACCATTTTTTTGCATTTGTGACACCTATATTCCTCATAGACACACGATCCAAACAAATGATTACTATAACCACAATGGTTGCAAGATGGTTTCCTTTTGTTGGTTTCCTGTGGGCTCTGGAACAGCTTTTCCCTCCTTAACTTATTTATATCTGATGCTTCCTGGTAACTTTCACAAATTTCGTGTTCCTGAGCAATTTGCACTGCTTTTGTAATTGTGAGCGTTTCATCGAATTCACAAAATTTATCAAATACTTTTCCTGGAGGCCAACCTGATATGAACTTATCGACCAATGTCGCATTTAGGTTAGAACCGAATTTGCAATTAGCAGCTAAAGATTTGACACGTGAATACCATTTTTGCGCTGATTCTTCAAATTTCTTTTTTGATTCATAGAATTTCCTTCTTTCACGAAATAATATCGAAATAATATTAATATCGTTTTAATTCTGCAAAACTCTTACCATTCGGTAACATTGGACTGCATAAGTCTCTTACTATTTTGTACGTGTCAGGGCCAATTACGTTTAACAATGTTGCAGTTTTCTTCTTCTCCTCCACAATGTCGTTAGATGTAAAATAAAAGTCCAGTCTCTCTTTATATATAGTCCAATCTTCTCCGACTTGATATTCTGCAACGTTTCCCAATAGAGCCATTTTGATAGACGATTGCTGTGATGATTCCGGATTAGTTTTGATTGCCTTCTCTTTTTTTATCTCGTCGCCATTTGTAGTATCCATGCAGAAGGACAAATCAAGAAAACGACCTTTCGGCTTCAAAACACGATTCAGAAGAATATTTATTTCCAACCTTTTGGCAGTTCAACCTTTACATTTTCAATCATATGAAATCATATTCACAATAGTGTTTGCTTATTTACCTTATATGTTTACACGGTGGATAATCCTTTACATACATTACATCCCCGCATTTAAATTGAAAATAAAAATTTAATTACTGCCAATAAATTTAATTAAAAGAAGGAAGAAATAATGTCATAATTTTATATAATAATCAGTAGATATTTTATATGATTAGTTAATGCTATCACAACTCAAATGGATAAACAAGTCTAAAGCATGTATATAAATCAAATCAAATAAACATAAGCCCGCATAAGTTAATTGTTTTATATATGTATATTTTTTTTTGTTTGTTTTGGGCATAATATATATAATTTTTAATAAAAATATTAATATATTATAATTAGGCCCCTGGTATATAACTAAATATAACGGTCAGGAGGCCTTATTAGGCGCCTTGGTCGAGCTCCCAACGGAATACCGATTGCAGAGCTGGATTGCGTTCCTTCTTCAGTCGACTGGGATTCTAGAAAGTTTCCACATTTTTACTCACTTCCCGATCGTCAGATGCCAGTGATGATGCAGTACCAACGTGCGCGTGCGCTGGCGATAGGAAGCCAGGATCCCCGCTGTTATCGTCTCGCTCCATGACTAAGCCTGGTACCGACACCGCTGCAGGCGGTGGCGAACAGAAGCTGCCCTCCGAAAATTTCGGCTCATTGGTGATTGGTACTTCACCCACCCACTCCGATCTACACTCTTTTTTTATTTTTATAATGTACACACGCTAAAGTGGTTTGCACCCTTATAATGCTTAGCACAGCGTGGGCTATAGGAAATTAGGGAGAGTTAAAGATGAGATGTCTATGCACGCGTGTCTTAAACGACCGCAGATCATATAAATGCGGAAACACAGAATCAGGCAATTTTTTATTTGATCCAAGTGTCGCTTAATTTTTTTGCCACTGCTCTTTTGACACAAATATGTTTGCTGACCTAGCTTTTTCTTAACTATAGTTTCAGACCATCTTAATTTGTTTGGATCTGAATAATCAGCTATCATCACAATGTCACCTATACTAAACCCTATTTTCCTATTTCCACAATAATTTCTTACTTGCGTTTCTTGTGCAGAACGACTATTTTCTACAGGGGTCCTTGGTCGTAATTAATCTAATGCTGTCCTGTCTCTGCCAAACAGTTTGGAGGGCGACTCCATGGTCGTGCCTTGTTTTGTTGTGCGATTAGTAAGCAGTATTCTTGCTAGCGTTAGATCTAAATCAACAGTCCTGTTACGGTTATTAAATTTCGTATTCATGGCATTTAATTCCATTTTGAAAGTCTTTACTGCGTTCTCAGCAGCACCATTTGCTGAAGGGTGGCCCGGTGGTGTCAACTTTTGTGCAATTCCATTGGATTTTAAAAAAACTCGAAACTCTTTCGCACAAAATTGTGCGCCATTGTCACTGACCACTTTTTCAGGAATCCCAAACCTGGCAAATAATTCCCGAAGTTTTGTAATCACAAACTCTACCCTCATTGATTTGGTTTTGAAAATTTCAATCCACTTCGAATACGAGTCAATAAATATTAAGTAGTAGTGGTTGCAAATAGGACCTGCAAATCTATGTGTAAACGTGACCACGGCTTGGTTTCCACCTTCTAGGGAATAAGAGCTCCCTTATTAGGACCACATTTAACGGACGTACAACTTTTGCAAGATTTGATCATATTTTCAATGTTACGGTCCAGCCCCGGCCACCAAAAATACGATCGAGCCACGCTTTTGGTCTTTACTATACCCTGATGAGTAGTATGTAGCAGTTCAAGCATTACCCCTCTTAATGTTTGGGGTATTATTACTCTATATCCCCACATCAAAATCTTTTGCTCTACCACTAATTCATCCCTTCTTGTCTAAAATGACTTTAGCTCTTCCTTCTTTATTTCTTGAAAATCCCCACTTTTGACTGAACTAATGACTTTAGAGATTTCTTTGTCTCTAGCAGAATGTAAGCGCACTGGTTTAAAATCAACGGGTAGCTCTCTAAAACTTATGTAGTTTAAATAGCTGATTTCCTCAGCGTAGTCATCAATGGCTACCAAGGGAAGTCGTGATAAAAAATCTGCATTCGCATTATGAACACCTTTCCGATATTGTATAACGTAGTCGAATCGCTGCATACGACTAGCAATCATTAAAGGAATACTTTTATTTTCGTTAAGTAATGTGAATAAAGGTTTGTGGTCGGTCAGTATTCTAAATTTTATTCCTTTTAAATATTGGTATAATTTTTTTATTGCAAAAACTACTGCCAAACCTTCTCTAGCAATAGTCCCATAACTTCGTTCTGACTTAGACAGTGTACGCGATATATACGCGACTGGTCTTTCCATACCGTTGCTAACCTGTGACAAGACTGCTCCTCTTCCATCTAGCATCACATGCTAAAATTGTGGGTAAACCAGTATCATAGTCTTTTCATTATGTCCAATTGATTTATTTCATAGGAATCGTTGCACTGTTTTGACCAAACAAATGGAACATCCTTTTGCAACAGCTTGTACACTGGTTTTAACTTGGTAGCAAAACTGTCTATGAATTTTGAATAGTAATTCACCATGCCTACGAAGGATATCACTTGGGAGATCTTTTTTGAAATCGCCGCATCCCTAATGGTCTTCATCCTATCATCACCTTTGCTTAAACCTTCCTTCGAAATCACATGTCCCAGATATGATATTTTATCTTCCATGAATTGACATTTTTCCCTTTTAAGTTTTAACCCTGCACTACTGAGCCTATGAAAAACTTTCATTAATGCAGCTATATGCTCGTCATCATTACGACCTGTCACAACTATTCCCTTTGAAATTTACTAGTGGCCGTCTTGATGCCATAAGGAAGCCTGCTCAGAGCGAACACGCCTTTATGGGTAGACCATGCTGCCAACTTCCTTGACTTATCAGTTAATTCGAACTGATTATATGCATTTGACATATCTAATTTTGAAAATCTTTCACCATTCCGTAACGCTGCTGATTTCAATTCTCAGCAAGGGAAATTTAGAATCCACTAAAAATTTATTTAATGTGACTTTCTAATCTCCACATATTCTAATCGTACCATCAGGTTTCATTATTGGTACCAGCGGAGTATTCCATTCACTGGTTTCAATTTGACTTATAACCTCCTGTTTAACTAACTGATCTATTTGCTTCTCCACATCACCGATTAGAGCAAATGGTACAGGTCGTGGCTTGAAAAATACACTCTTGGCATCCTTTTCTAACTCTTATTCAATGTTTGAATGCTTAAAACAGCCAAGTGTGCCATCAAACAAATTTTCAAAATTGTTCACGAGTGACTTTATGTTTTGTTAAATTTATCGCACCTATTCACTAGACTATTAACCATTTGTAACTTTAAACCAAATGCACTTATAAAGTTCCTCCCTAAGGGTATTGAAGTGCAATTTCCGCTCGCCACCACTACACGTATCTTTTGGCAATAACCATTGAATTCAATTACCGGAGCAAACTCACCGATAACCGGAAGAATTTTCCCACTATAGCACTGCAACCGAACATCCGACGGTGAGAGAGAGCATTTCTTGAAGTGATTATTATGATTATATTTGACTTCAGGCATGACCGTTGCGCTCGCACCGCAATCAATATCTGCAAGGAGCTCTACCATATTCATTTTGATTTTTACTGTAAAAGGATTTATACAGGTGAAATTAGTTAAACTACAAATTGTAAAATATTATATTTATCAACACTTCCCAATTGTAAGTCATATTCCGGCTCCTTTTTATCCTCTTCGTGCTTACGGTTGCTGCAGTCATCAAGAACGTATGTTTGCTTTGCTTTGCATATTCTAGCAAGATGACCATTTTTTTTTGCATTTGTGACACCTATATTCCTCATAGACACACGATCCAGACAAATGATTACTATAACCACAATGGTTGCAAGATGGTTTCCTTTTGTTGGTTTCCTGTGGGCTCTGGAACAGATTTTCCCTCCTTAACTTATTTATATCTAATGCTTCCTGGTAACTTTCACAAATTTCGTGTTTCTGAGCAATTTGCACTGCTTTTGTAATTGTGAGCGTTTCATCGAATTCACAAAATTTATCAAATACTTTTCCTGGAGGCCAACCTGATATGAACTTGTCGACCAATGTCGCATTTAGGTTGGAAACGAATTTGCAATTAGCAGCTAAAGATTTGACACGTGCATACCATTTTTGCGCTGATTCTTCAAATTTCTTTTTTGATTCATAGAATTTCCTTCTTTCACGAAATAATATCGAATAATAATATCGTTTTAATTTGCAAAACTCTTACCATTCGGTAACATTGGACTGCATAAGTCTCTTACTATTTTGTACGTGTCAGGGCCAATTACGTTTAACAATGTTGCAATTTTCTTCTTCTCCTCCACAATGTCGTTAGATGTAAAATAAAAGTCCAGTCTCTCTTTATATATAGTCCAATCTTCTCCGACTTGATATTCTGCAACGTTTCCCAATAGAGCCATTTTGATAGACGATTGCTGTGATGATTCCGAATTAGTTTTGCTTGCCTTCTCTTTTTTTATCTCGTCGCCATTTGAAGTATCCATGCAGAAGGACAAATCAAGAAAACGACCTTTCGGCTTCAAAACACGATTCAGAAGAATATTTATTTCCAACCTTTTGGCAGTTCAACCTTTACATTTTCAATCATATGAAATCATATTCACAATAGTGTTTGCTTATTTACATTATGTGTTTACACGGTGGATAATCCTTTACATACATTACAATAACCATCTATCTTTTTCAGAATTTATAACCCGGGATCTGTTAGCAGTCCAGTGCCAGTATAATATAGACGGCACAAAGTAGGAAGGGTTCCAACTTTTACAACTAGGGTTAGGGAAGAGGTACTAGACATCACCTTCGGTACTCCGACAGTGAATCGAGTACTCAATAGGAGCCATCTCTATCAGACCATAGGATAATCCTATTTGATTTGGAAGGACTTGTAGAGGAGGCCACGATTAGAAGAAATCCTAAAAGGAAAAATTGGGAAGTTTTCAAAACCAATTTGAGAACACGTTTAAGTTCAAAAAGTGGCTAAAAGTCCACTAAAATTATAATGTGTAATAAGTGAGATGAATAGGGAAATCTCTGACGGATATGAGTCGAGCTGCCCGGTAAGTTATACTAAAGTGAGCAATGAACGTGGGTGAGAAAACTCTATAAAATCGCCAAAAGGAGGAGCATTTGGCAGCAATACAGAGAAGCTCTTAAATATATAACACAGAAGTGAGAAGAGCCAAACGCAGAAGCTTCCGTAACTTATGCGAGGAAGTAACTAATAGTACATCGTATGCCAGACTGTGTAACGGAGTTTTCCCAGCCGGGGTAAACTCAGCGTGACCAGGGTTCAGAGAAGGGGGTCGTTACAATAAAATTTATCTTTGGTGACTCTTCAAAGTGTGTTTCTTTATTTCTCTTTTTTTTCTTATCACTTATAATTTAAGTCGACAGCATAAATTCAGGACGATGCGCTGGTCTCAGACGAGCGTAGGTCCCGAGCGATGTGCTAGCCTTAGGCGAGCGTAAGTCCTGCGCGATGCGTGAGCGTAGTACGAGTCGAGCGTCAATCGTGGGCGACTTGCGGGCGTGCGCCTGAGACAAGTGAGATTCCTGAGTGATGCGTCAGCCTGAGATAGTTGTGACTCCTGTGCGATTCGTGGGCGTGCGCCTGACGATCGTGAGTCCTGAGAGACTTGTGGGCGTGGGCCTGAGACAAGTAAGAATCCTGAGAGATGCGTGATCGTAAGCTTGAGACGAGCGTCAATCCTGAGCGACTTGTGGTCGTAACCCTGAGACAAGTACAAATCCTGAGCAATGCGTTATCGTAAGCTTGAGACGAGCATCAATCTTGAGCGACTTGTGGGCGTGCGCCTGAGACAAGTGAGATTTCTGAGCCATGCGTGAGCCTGAGATAGTTGTGACTCCTGTGCGATTCGTGGGCGTGCGCCTGACGATCGTGAGTCCTGAGAGACTTGTGGGCGTGTGCCTGAGACAAGTGAGAAGCCTGAGCAATACGTGAGCGTAGTTCGAGGCGAGTGACAATCCTGAGCGACTTGTGGACGTAACCCTGAGACAAGTACAAATTTCTGAGCGATGCGTGAGCGGCGAGGGTCGTGGCAAACACGGTGAACGACGTCGGCAGCGATATGCTAAGCTGTACTAGCGTAAAACCTGAAGGGACACCACACAGTGGATTACGTTGTACGACGGCAGAGTTAGGCGAATGCAAATGGACGACGTCGGCAGCGATATGCTGAGCTGTACTAGCGTAAAACCTGAAGGGGCACCACACAGTGAATTACGTTGTACGACGACAGAGTTAGGCAAATGCGACGTTGGCAGCGATATGCTGAGCTGTACGAGCGTAAAACCTGAAGGGACACCACACAGTGGATTACGTTGTACGACGGCAGAGTTAGGCGAATGCAAATGGACGACGTCGGCAGCGATATGCTGAGCTGTACTAGCGTAAAACCTGAAGGGACACCACACAGTGGATTACGTTGTACGACGGCAGAGTTAGGCGAATGCGACGTTGGCAGCGATATGCTGAGCTGTACTAGCGTAAAACCTGAAGGGACACCACACAGTGGATTACGTTGTACGACGGCAGAGTTAGGCGAATGCAAATGGACGACGTCGGCAGCGATATGCTGAGCTGTACTAGCATAAAACCTGAAGGGACACCACACAGTGGATTACGTTGTACGACGGCAGAGTTAGGCGAATGCGACGTTGGCAGCGATATGCTGAGCTGTACTAGCGTAAAACCTGAAGGGACACCACACAGTGGATTACGTTGTACGACGGCAGAGTTAGGCGAATGCAAGTGGACGACGTCGGCAGCGATATGCTGAGCTGTACTAGCGTAAAACCTGAAGGGACACCACACAGTGGATTACGTTGTACGACGGCAGAGTTAGGCGAATGCGAATGGACAACGTCGGCAGCGATATGCTGAGCTGTACGAGCGTAAAACCTGAAGGGACACCACACAGTGAATTACGTTGTACGACGGCAGAGTTAGGCGAATGCGACGTTGGCAGCGATATGCTGAGCTGTACTAGCGTAAAACCTGAAGGGACACCACACAGTGAATTACGTTGTACGACGGCAGAGTTAGGCGAATGCGAATGGACGACGTTGGCAGCGATATGCTGACCTGTACGAGCAGTGACTGCGACCGCGGAACGCTAACCAAAGTTATATATTTATTAAGTTTCAAGCACTTACCGAGGCGTGATCCGGTCAGCGCAATGCCAACTAAAGAAAGCGACTAAGAGAACTAAGAGAGCGAGCGCCTGCATGCTCGCCCTTTTATACCATTTTGCATGGCAAAATTCTAAATAGCGTGCTGCGCTCTGATTGGTCAATCCGGTGGCGTGATGTTGTTTCAGCTATTTTGCTTTTATATGCATTTGTTGGCTGCACTGCGTAGGTACTGGGTGCACCCGAATTTGGAAAAAAAGTATGTGGCATGTTTTGTGTGAACAAAATTCGGCCACAAGAATTTTGTTCTTCACACTCCCCCGTTACTTCGGCGGAAAGGCACTTGCGCTTCACTAGCTAGTTCTAATAACGGGGCATCTACATTCGTAGTCCCCGTTAACCTTGCTGCGCCCGCTGCTGGTACTACCACTGTTGCCAATGCTTATGCTGACTCTGCTGCTGCGGTTGAATTCGCTGCTTCTGTCGACTTCGATGCTGCTGGGCCTGTTGCTGTTGTTGTTCGGTAGATGCGTTGATTTCTGTTGCTGTGCTCGTTGTTGTCGAACAATTCTTGCTGCTGCGCTCTGTTGTTGGGCTTGCAGTTGTTTTTGTCGAAGTTTTAAATTACGATTATTGTTGCTGTGCTCGTTGTTGTTGTTTTTTTGTGATGACTTTCGTATGCTGTGCACGCTGTTGTGGTCTTTCTGCTGCTGTTGTTGGTTTTGTTTTGTGTTGCCGTTGTCGACTTCTTACTGTGCCGGTTCTTGGGGCGACTTGGCAATTTCTGATGGGAGTCCACACTGGAGTTGGTTCAATCGGAGCTGGTAACATTCGTATCACGCCAACTGTATCACGGTGCCGTTTTGGTTCTTGGAGTTTGTTGTACGTCGGACGTTTAACCAGCCGTGCTGACCCAGTTTGGAGTATTATGCACTCACCTCCGAAGCTTAAAGTTGCTTTGGACCTTGCAAGGAAGTCCATGCCCAGTGTCAGGTCATCAACGGCGGTCGGTAGCACCAACAGGCGCAGTGAACATGACGACTCTCCAAAACGAACGTTGACGTTCAACCCTTCGCTGACTGTTGTCTGACTCCCATTGGCCATTTTAATTTGGATGTTCGCGGGAGTGGGGTTACCTAAATGTCGAAGCCTATCGGCCAACCGTTCGCTCACGAAACAATTGTTTTCTTCGGCAATTTCGCCAGGTGTGTCCATCCTGGCCGCAGCGTCGGCATGCTGTCCTGACGTCGATGCAGACCTCTATGTTCTCTGCGATCATGAAGTTCCTCTCTGCCTGTCTGGGGATAGAACTGACCGGCTCTGGAGTGACCGAAATATTCTCAAAGTCTTCGGCCAATTCGATTAGATCCTGCAAGTCTTGGAAGTCCCTCCTCCGTATGTACATTTGGTATTCCTGGCGACAGTTTCGGAATATTCGCTCCAACTGTTGTTCCCTCGAGTATCCGGCATGCCGCGTGAGGTTTTGCATGGTGACGACGAAATCCTTAAAGTTTTCTTCGGGTCTTTGTCGTCGTCGACGGATTTCGTCATCTAATTGTTCCTGGTACCTTGCTGGGAGGAAGAAGCGCAGGAAGTCTTCCTTGAATGTATGCCAGTTCGTCCACCGCTGGTTGTTATTTCTAAACCAAACCAGGGCTCGGTCACGCAGCAGTTCCGGCATTGTCCTGGCCAGGAGGTCCTTGTTTAAGGAATAGGCGTCGGCCAATTCCTCCAACCGTTCGATGAAGGAGATCGGGTCTTTCCCGCCATCATACCGCACGGACCACTTCCTTACCGTGTCAATGACGATTGGGTATGGCGCCGCGGCTGTTTCTTTCGCTTGATGGGGTGGCATTGCGACCTGCGATTCCCGGGACTTTGTGTTACTTGCTACGACAGTTATTTCCTTCATGTCATGTGCCGATGTTGTCCCATGCGGTGTCCAAGTAGTTGCATTGGTTGTAGTGGTCTTTGTTTCCCTGAGATGGCGGGCTGGCACTGGGTCTTGTGGCGCTGGGGATGTTGCGCGGGCCATTGCGGTCTTCGCTTCCTTCTGCGAGTCCTCTGGTGTCCGGAACACTGGTGGTGACGGTGATGTGCCGCGTGTTTCGCTTCCAGCTCGCAGAGACGGACCTCGTCGTCTGATGTGACGTCTCGACTAGCGATGTAGGTTGAGAAGCGCTTCCTCAGCTCGTCTAGTCCACCGCTCGCGTCCAGCCGGAACTCGGTCATATATGTTTGTAGGTCTTCCTTCGAGAGCGTGTACACCCAGCTAGTCTTGACCATCTTGTCTTTTGTAAATTCCTATTGCTCAACAGTTATAGGTTAATTTTCTTTCCTTTAGTTTCACGTCATTGAAGGGTCCCTGTTCGGGCGCCAATTGTAACGGAGTTTTCCCAGCCGGGGTAAACTCAGCGTGACCAGGGTTAAGAGAAGGGGGTCGTTACAATAAAATTTATCTTTGGTGACTCTTCAAATTGTGTTTCTTTATTTCTCTTTTTTCTTATCACTTATAATTTAAGTCGACAGCATAAATTCAAGGCGATGCGCTGGTCTCAGACGAGCGTAGGTCCCGAACGATGTGCTAGCCTTAGGCGAGCGTAAGTCCTGCGCGATGCGTGAGCGTAGTACGAGTCGAGCTTCAAACGTGGGCGACTTGCGGGCGTGCGCCTGAGACAAGTGAGATTCCTGAGTGATGCGTCAGCCTGAGATAGTTGTGACTCCTGTGCGATTCGTGGGCGTGCGCCTGACGATCGTGAGTCCTGAGAGACTTGTGGGCGTGGGCCTGAGACAAGTAAGAATCCTGAGCGATGCGTGATCGTAAGCTTGAGACGAGCGTCAATCCTGAGTGACTTGTGGGCGTAACCCTGAGACAAGTACAAATCCTGAGCAATGCGTTATCGTAAGCTTAAGACGAGCGTCAATCCTGAGCGACTTGCGGGCGTGCGCCTGAGACAAGTGAGATTCCTGAGTGATGCGTCAGCCTGAGATAGTTGTGACTCCTGTGCGATTCGTGGGCGTGCGCCTGACGATCGTTAGTCCTGAGAGACATGTGGGCGTGTGCCTGAGACAAGTAAGAAGCCTGAGCGATACGTGAGCGTAGTTCGAGGCGAGTGACAATCCTGAGCGACTTGTGGGCGTAACCCTGAGACAAGTACAAATCCTGAGCAATGCGTTATCGTAGTTCGAGGCGAGTGACAATCCTGAGCGACTTGTGGGCGTAACCCTGAGACAAGTACAAATCCTGAGATTCCTGAGTGATGCGTCAGCCTGAGATAGTTGTGACTCCTGTGCGATTCGTGGGCGTGCGCCTGACGATTGTGAGTCCTGAGAGACTTGTGGGCGTGTGCCTGAGACAAGTGAGAAGCCTGAGCAATACGTGAGCGTAGTTCGAGGCGAGTGACAATCCTGAGCGACTTGTGGGCGTAACCCTGAGACAAGTACAAATTTCTGAGCGATGCGTGAGCGGCGAGGGTCGTGGCAAACACGGTGAACGATGTCGGCAGCGATATGCTAAGCTGTACTAGCGTAAAACCTGAAGGGACACCACACAGTGGATTACGTTGTACGACGGCAGAGTTAGGCGAATGCAAATGGACGACGTCGGCAGCGATATGCTGAGCTGTACTAGCGTAAAACCTGAAGGGGCACCACACAGTGAATTACGTTGTACGACGGCAGAGTTAGGCAAATGCGACGTTGGCAGCGATATGCTGAGCTGTACGAGCGTAAAACCTGAAGGGACACCACACAGTGGATTACGTTGTACGACGGCAGAGTTAGGCGAATGCAAATGGACGACGTCGGCAGCGATATGCTGAGCTGTACTAGCGTAAAACCTGAAGGGACACCACACAGTGGATTACGTTGTACGACGGCAGAGTTAGGCGAATGCGACGTTGGCAGCGATATGCTGAGCTGTACTAGCGTAAAACCTGAAGGGACACCACACAGTGGATTACGTTGTACGACAGCAGAGTTAGGCGAATGCAAATGGACGACGTCGGCAGCGATATGCAGAAGGGGCACCACACAGTGAATTACGTTGTACGACGGCAGAGTTAGGCGAATGCGACGTTGGCAGCGATATGCTGAGCTGTACGAGCGTAAAACATGAAGGAACACCACACAGTGGATTACGTTGTACGACGGCAGAGTTAGGCGAATGCAAATGGACGACGTCGGCAGCGATATGCTGAGCTGTACTAGCGTAAAACCTGAAGGGACACCACACAGTGGATTACGTTGTACGACGGCAGAGTTAGGCGAATGCGACGTTGGCAGCGATATGCTGAGCTGTACGAGCGTAAAACATGAAGGAACACCACACAGTGGATTACGTTGTACGACGGCAGAGTTAGGCGAATGCAAATGGACGACGTCGGCAGCGATATGCTGAGCTGTACTAGCGTAAAACCTGAAGGGGCACCACACAGTGAATTACGTTGTACGACGGCAGAGTTAGGCAAATGCGACGTTGGCAGCGATATGCTGAGCTGTACGAGCGTAAAACCTGAAGGGACACCACACAGTGGATTACGTTGTACGACGGCAGAGTTAGGCGAATGCAAATGGACGACGTCGGCAGCGATATGCTGAGCTGTACTAGCGTAAAACCTGAAGGGACACCACACAGTGGATTACGTTGTACGACGGCAGAGTTAGGCGAATGCGACGTTGGCAGCGATATGCTGAGCTGTACTAGCGTAAAACCTGAAGGGACACCACACAGTGGATTACGTTGTACGACAGCAGAGTTAGGCGAATGCAAATGGACGACGTCGGCAGCGATATGCAGAAGGGGCACCACACAGTGAATTACGTTGTACGACGGCAGAGTTAGGCGAATGCGACGTTGGCAGCGATATGCTGAGCTGTACGAGCGTAAAACATGAAGGAACACCACACAGTGGATTACGTTGTACGACGGCAGAGTTAGGCGAATGCAAATGGACGACGTCGGCAGCGATATGCTGAGCTGTACTAGCGTAAAACCTGAAGGGACACCACACAGTGGATTACGTTGTACGACGGCAGAGTTAGGCGAATGCGACGTTGGCAGCGATATGCTGAGCTGTACGAGCGTAAAACATGAAGGAACACCACACAGTGGATTACGTTGTACGACGGCAGAGTTAGGCGAATGCAAATGGACGACGTCGGCAGCGATATGCAGAAGGGGCACCACACAGTGAATTACGTTGTACGACGGCAGAGTTAGGCGAATGCGACGTTGGCAGCGATATGCTGAGCTGTACGAGCGTAAAACATGAAGGAACACCACACAGTGGATTACGTTGTACGACGGCAGAGTTAGGCGAATGCAAATGGACGACGTCGGCAGCGATATGCTGAGCTGTACTAGCGTAAAACCTGAAGGGACACCACACAGTGGATTACGTTGTACGACGGCAGAGTTAGGCGAATGCGACGTTGGCAGCGATATGCTGAGCTGTACGAGCGTAAAACCTGAAGGGACACCACACAGTGGATTACGTTGTACGACGGCAGAGTTAGGCGAATGCAAATGGACGACGTCGGCAGCGATATGCTGAGCTGTACTAGCGTAAAACCTGAAGGGACACCACACAGTGGATTACGTTGTACGACAGCAGAGTTAGGCGAATGCGACGTTGGCAGCGATATGCACAATAGTGTTTGCTTATTTACCTTATATGTTTACACGGTGGATAATCCTTTACATACATTACATCCCCGCATTTAAATTGAAAATAAAAATTTAATTAATGCCAATAAATTTAATTAAAAGAAGGAAGAAATAATGTCATAATTTTATATAATAATCAGTAGATATTTTATATGATTAGTTAATGCTATCACAACTCAAATGGATAAACAAGTCTAAGGCATGTATATAAATCAAATCAAATAAACATAAGCCCGCATAAGTTAATTGTTTTATATATGTATATTTTTTTTTTGTTTGTTTTGGGCATAATATATATAATTTTTAATAAAAATTTTAATATATTATAGTTAGGCCCCTGGTATATAACTAAACATAACGGTCAGGAGGCCTTATTAGGCGCCTTGGTCGAGCTCCCAACGGAATACCGATTGCAGAGCTGGATTGCGTTCCTTCTTCAGTCGACTGGGATTCTAGAAAGTTTCCACATTTTTACTCACTTCCCGATCGTCAGATGCCAGTGATGATGCAGTACCAACGTGCGCGTGCGCTGGCGATAGGAAGCCAGGATCCTCGCTGTTATCGTCTCGCTCCATGACTAAGCCTGGTACCGACACCGCTGCAGGCGGTGGCGAACAGAAGCTGCCCTCCGAAAATTTCGGCTCATTGGTGATTGGTACTTCACCCACCCACTCCGATCTACACTCTTTTTTAAATTCTCTATATTAACTTCACTTGCCCGTGGGTCGGTCGTCGGTCGTCTGTCGTGGATTCTTGCGATCAATTTTTAACCCACTTCCCATGGTTCCCATGATTTTATTGAAATTTTGCACACATGTGTATTTCCGGAGACAACACTTTCTATTAAATTTTGAGGCCCCTCGGGCTGCGTGGTCGGGGGGCTCCCAAACAAAAATTTTAAAAAATTTACCCGATTTTCTTCAATACTTTTTCGAAAATTTGGTAGTGATCGGGTCCCGGGTTCGGCCGCACGGCCCTTATACATTTTTTAAATATCTATACTGGCATCAGATATTCGTCGCCCTTTATGGACTGTGTGCGGTGTGTGCTGCGCAGTCGGCTGCGCTGCATGGTTTTGGTGGTGGTGGATGAACCCAGCAAATGAAACGAGACATACATGTTTTATGCTTACTTCAACTTACATTTTTATTATATACTGAATTGTATTTTTATTGATGTCGTTTTTTTGTTGTCGATATCAACTTACAGATAGAACAACAAGTTTTCACAATATTCTGTCATTTGGCGTTTTCATAAATTAGTTCAGAGCAGTCAAAGAGTTCTCAAGATAAATGTTCGTGTTTCTTATTTGCTCAGAGTATGAGCGTGCTCTAAGTGCTCAGAATAAAACGATCTGAGCTTTTTCAATTTTAACATCTGATGTCAAATGTTTGTTTCGATGATTTTCTCCTACAATAAAAAAAATGGCCCAGGATCGAGGGGCTCCCATATCAATTTCTGCGATTAGAGAATTTAGATGAAAAATTTTAATTTTTATGGGTTGTTTTTTTTATTTTTATAATGTACACACGCTAAAGTGGTTTGCACCCTTATAATGCTTAGCACAGCGTGGTCTATAGGAAATTAGGGAGAGTTAAAGATGAGATGTCTATGCACGCGTGTCTTAAACGACCGCAGATCATATAAATGCGGAAACACAGAATCAGGCAATTTTTTATTTGATCCAAGTGTCGCTTAATTTTTTTGCCACTGCTCTTTTGATACAAATATGTTTGCTGACCTAGCTTTTTCTTAACTATAGTTTCAGACCATCTTAATTTGTTTGGATCTGAATAATCAGCTATCATCACAATGTCATCTATACTAAACCCTATTTTCCTATTTCCACAATAATTTCTTACTTGCGTTTCTTGTGCAGAACGACTATTTTCTACAGGGGTCCTTGGTCGTAATTAATCTAATGCTGTCCTGTCTCTGCCAAACAGTTTGGAGGGCGACTCCATGGTCGTGCCTTGTTTTGTTGTGCGATTAGTAAGCAGTATTCTTGCTAGCGCTAGGTCTAAATCAACAGTCCTGTTACGGTTATTAAATTTCGTATTCATGGCATTTAATTCCATTTTGAAAGTCTTTACTGCGTTCTCAGCAGCACCATTTGCTGAAGGGTGGCCCGGTGGTGTCAACTTTTGTGCAATTCCATTGGATTTTAAAAAAACTCGGAACTCTTTCGCACAAAATTGTGCGCCATTGTCACTGACCACTTTTTCAGGAATCCCAAACCTGGCAAATAATTCCCGAAGTTTTGTAATCACAAACTCTACCCTCATTGATTTGGTTTTGAAAATTTCAATCCACTTCGAATACGAGTCAATAAATATTAAGTAGTAGTGGTTGCAAATAGGACCTGCAAATCTATGTGTAAACGTGACCACGGCTTGGTTTCCACCTTCTAGGGAATAAGAGCTCCCTTATTAGGACCACATTTAACGGACGTACAACTTTTGCAAGATTTGATCATATTTTCAATGTTACGGTCCAGCCCCGGCCACCAAAAATACGATCGAGCCACGCTTTTGGTCTTTACTATACCCTGATGAGTAGTATGTAACAGTTCAAGCATTACCCCTCTTAATGTTTGCGGTATTATTACTCTATATCCCCACATCAAAATCTTTTGCTCTACCACTAATTCATCCCTTCTTGTCTAAAATGACTTTAGCTCTTCCTTCTTTATTTCTTGAAAGTCCCCACTTTTGACTGAACTAATGACTTTAGAGATTTCTTTGTCTCTAGCTGAATGTAAGCGCACTGGTTTAAAATCAACGGGTAGCTCTCTAAAACTTACGTAGTTTAAATAGCTGATTTCCTCAGCGTGGTCATCAATGGCGTCCAAGGGAAGTCGTGATAAAAAATCTGCATTCGCATTATGAACACCCTTCCGATATTGGATAACGTAGGTAGTTCGAGGCGAGTGACAATCCTGAGCGACTTGTGGGCGTAACCCTGAGACAAGTACAAATCCTGAGATTCCTGAGTGATGCGTCAGCCTGAGATAGTTGTGACTCCTGTGCGATTCGTGGGCGTGCGCCTGACGATCGTGAGTCCTGAGAGACTTGTGGGCGTGTGCCTGAGACAAGTGAGAAGCCTGAGCGATACGTGAGCGTAGTTCGAGGCGAGTGACAATCCTGAGCGACTTGTGGGCGTAACCCTGAGACAAGTACAAATCCTGAGCAATGCGTTATCGTAGTTCGAGGCGAGCGACAATCCTGAGCGACTTGTGGGCGTGCGCCTGAGACAAGTGAGAAGCCTGAGCGATACGTGAGCGTAGTTCGAGGCGAGTGACAATCCTGAGCGACTTGTGGGCGTAACCCTGAGACAAGTACAAATCCTGAGCAATGCGTTATCGTAGTTCGAGGCGGGCGACAATCCTGAGCGACTTGTGGGCGTGCGCCTGAGACAAGTGAGATTCCTGAGCGATGCGTGAGCCTGAGATAGTTGTGACTCCTGTGCGATTCGTGGGCGTGCGCCTGACGATCGTGAGTCCTGAGAGACTTGTGGGCGTGTGCCTGAGACAAGTGAGAAGCCTGAGCGATACGTGAGCGTAGTTCGAGGCGAGTGACAATCCTGAGCGACTTGTGGGCGTAACCCTGAGACAAGTACAAATTTCTGAGCGATGCGTGAGCGGCGTGGGTCGTGGCAAACACGGTGAACGACGTCGGCAGCGATATGCTAAGCTGTACTAGCGTAAAACCTGAAGGGACACCACACAGTGGATTACGTTGTACGACGGCAGAGTTAGGCGAATGCAAATGGACGACGTCGGCAGCGATATGCAGAAGGGGCACCACACAGTGAATTACGTTGTACGACGGCAGAGTTAGGCGAATGCGACGTTGGCAGCGATATGCTGAGCTGTACGAGCGTAAAACATGAAGGAACACCACACAGTGGATTACGTTGTACGACGGCAGAGTTAGGCGAATGCAAATGGACGACGTCGGCAGCGATATGCTGAGCTGTACTAGCGTAAAACCTGAAGGGACACCACACAGTGGATTACGTTGTACGACGGCAGAGTTAGGCGAATGCGACGTTGGCAGCGATATGCTGAGCTGTACGAGCGTAAAACCTGAAGGGACACCACACAGTGGATTACGTTGTACGACGGCAGAGTTAGGCGAATGCAAATGGACGACGTCGGCAGCGATATGCTGAGCTGTACTAGCGTAAAACCTGAAGGGACACCACACAGTGGATTACGTTGTACGACGGCAGAGTTAGGCGAATGCGAATGGACAACGTCGGCAGCGATATGCTGAGCTGTACGAGCGTAAAACCTGAAGGGACACCACACAGTGAATTACGTTGTACGACGGCAGAGTTAGGCGAATGCGACGTTGGCAGCGATATGCTGAGCTGTACTAGCGTAAAACCTGAAGGGACACCACACAGTGAATTACGTTGTACGACGGCAGAGTTAGGCGAATGCGAATGGACGACGTCGGCAGCGATATGCTGAGCTGTACTAGCGTAAAACCTGAAGGGACACCACACAGTGGATTACGTTGTACGACGGCAGAGTTAGGCGAATGCGACGTTGGCAGCGATATGCTGAGCTGTACGAGCGTAAAACCTGAAGGGACACCACACAGTGGATTACGTTGTACGACGGCAGAGTTAGGCGAATGCAAATGGACGACGTCGGCAGCGATATGCTGAGCTGTACTAGCGTAAAACCTGAAGGGACACCACACAGTGGATTACGTTGTACGACAGCAGAGTTAGGCGAATGCGACGTTGGCAGCGATATGCACAATAGTGTTTGCTTATTTACCTTATATGTTTACACGGTGGATAATCCTTTACATACATTACATCCCCGCATTTAAATTGAAAATAAAAATTTAATTAATGCCAATAAATTTAATTAAAAGAAGGAAGAAATAATGTCATAATTTTATATAATAATCAGTAGATATTTTATATGATTAGTTAATGCTATCACAACTCAAATGGATAAACAAGTCTAAGGCATGTATATAAATCAAATCAAATAAACATAAGCCCGCATAAGTTAATTGTTTTATATATGTATATTTTTTTTTGTTTGTTTTGGGCATAATATATATAATTTTTAATAAAAATATTAATATATTATAGTTAGGCCCCTGGTATATAACTAAACATAACGGTCAGGAGGCCTTATTAGGCGCCTTGGTCGAGCTCCCAACGGAATACCGATTGCAGAGCTGGATTGCGTTCCTTCTTCAGTCGACTGGGATTCTAGAAAGTTTCCACATTTTTACTCACTTCCCGATCGTCAGATGCCAGTGATGATGCAGTACCAACGTGCGCGTGCGCTGGCGATAGGAAGCCAGGATCCTCGCTGTTATCGTCTCGCTCCATGACTAAGCCTGGTACCGACACCGCTGCAGGCGGTGGCGAACAGAAGCTGCCCTCCGAAAATTTCGGCTCATTGGTGATTGGTACTTCACCCACCCACTCCGATCTACACTCTTTTTTAAATTCTCTATATTAACTTCACTTGCCCGTGGGTCGGTCGTCGGTCGACTGTCGTGGATTCTTGCGATCAATTTTTAACCCACTTCCCATGGTTCCCATGATTTTATTGAAATTTTGCACACATGTGTATTTCCGGAGACAACACTTTCTATTAAATTTTGAGGCCCCTCGGGCTGCATGGTCGGTGGGCTCCCAAACAAAAATTTTAAAAAATTTACCCGATTTTCTTCAATACTTTTTCGAAAATTTGGTAGTGATCGGGTCCCGGGTTCGGCCGCACGGCCCTTATACATTTTTTAAATATCTATACTGGCATCAGATATTCGTCGCCCTTTATGGACTGTGTGCGGTGTGTGCTGCGCAGTCGGCTGCGCTGCATGGTTTTGGTGGTGGTGGAGAGAGAGAGAGAAATCTTAGCGCAAGCACAAATGAACCCAGCAAATGAAACGAGACATACATGTTTTATGCTTACTTCAACTTACATTTTTATTATATACTGAATTGTATTTTTATTGATGTCGTTTTTTTGTTGTAGATATCAACTTACAGATAGAACAACAAGTTTTCACAATATTCTGTCATTTGGCGTTTTCATAAATTAGTTCAGAGCAGTCAAAGAGTTCTCAAGATAAATGTTCGTGTTTCTTATTTGCTCAGAGTATGAGCGTGCTCTAAGTGCTCAGAATAAAACGATCTGAGCTTTTTCAATTTTAACATCTGATGTCAAATGTTTGTTTCGATGATTTTCTCCTACAATAAAAAAAAATGGCCCAGGATCGAGGGGCTCCCATATCAATTTCTGCGATTAGAGAATTTAGATGAAAAATTTTAATTTTTATGGGTTGTTTTTTTTATTTTTATAATGTACACACGCTAAAGTGGTTTGCACCCTTATAATGCTTAGCACAGCGTGGGCTATATAGGAAATTAGGGAGAGTTAAAGATGAGATGTCTATGCACGCGTGTCTTAAACGACCGCAGATCATATAAATGCGGAAACACAGAATCAGGCAATTTTTTATTTGATCCAAGTGTCGCTTAATTTTTTTGCCACTGCTCTTTTGATACAAATATGTTTGCTGACCTAGCTTTTTCTTAACTATAGTTTCAGACCATCTTAATTTGTTTGGATCTGAATAATCAGCTATCATCACAATGTCACCTATACTAAACCCTATTTTCCTATTTCCACAATAATTTCTTACTTGCGTTTCTTGTGCAGAACGACTATTTTCCTTGGTCGTAATTAATCTAATGCTGTCCTGTCTCTGCCAAACAGTTTGGAGGGCGACTCCATGGTCGTGCCTTGTTTTGTTGTGCGATTAGTAAGCAGTATTCTTGCTAGCGCTAAGTCTAAATCAACAGTCCTGTTACGGTTATTAAATTTCGTATTCATGGCATTTAATTCCATTTTGAAAGTCTTTACTGCGTTCTCTGCAGCACCATTTGCTGAAGGGTGGCCCGGTGGTGTCAACTTTTGTGCAAATTCATTGGATTTTAAAAAAACTCGGAACTCTTTCGCACAAAATTGTGCGCCATTGTCACTGACCACTTTTTCAGGAATCCCAAACCTGGCAAATAATTCCCGAAGTTTTGTAATCACAAACTCTACCCTCATTGATTTGGTTTTGAAAATTTCAATCCACTTCGAATACGAGTCAATAAATATTAAGTAGTAGTGGTTGCAAATAGGACCTGCAAATCTATGTGTAAACGTGACCACGGCTTGGTTTCCACCTTCTAGGGAATAAGAGCTCCCTTATTAGGACCACATTTAACGGACGTACAACTTTTGCAAGATTTGATCATATTTTCAATGTTACGGTCCAGCCCCGGCCACCAAAAATACGATCGAGCCACGCTTTTGGTCTTTACTATACCCTGATGAGTAGTATGTAACAGTTCAAGCATTACCCCTCTTAATGTTTGGGGTATTATTACTCTATATCCCCACATCAAAATCTTTTGCTCTACCACTAATTCATCCCTTCTTGTCTAAAATGACTTTAGCTCTTCCTTCTTTATTTCTTGAAAGTCCCCACTTTTGACTGAACTAATGACTTTAGAGATTTCTTTGTCTCTAGCTGAATGTAAGCGCACTGGTTTAAAATCAACGGGTAGCTCTCTAAAACTTACGTAGTTTAAATAGCTGATTTCCTCAGCGTGGTCATCAATGGCGTCCAAGGGAAGTCGTGATAAAAAATCTGCATTCGCATTATGAACACCCTTCCGATATTGGATAACGTAGTCGAATCGCTGCATACGACTAGCAGTCATTCAAGGAATACTTTTATTATCGTTAAGTAATGTGAATAAAGGTTTGTGGTCGGTCAGTATTCTAAATTTTATTCCTTTTAAATATTGGTATAATTTTTTTATTGCAAAACTACTGCCAAACCTTCTCTAGCAATAGTCCCATAACTTCGTTCTGACTTAGACAGTGTACGCGATATATACGCGACTGGTCTTTCCACACCGTTGCTAACCTGTGACAAGACTGCTCCTATTCCATCTAGCATCACATGCTAAAATTGTGAGTAAACCAGTATCATAGTCTTTTCATTATGTCCAATTGATTTATTTCATAGGAATCGTTGCACTGTTTTGACCAAACAAATGGAACATCCTTTTGCAACAGCTTGTACACTGGTTTTAACTTGGTAGCAAAACTGTCTATGAATTTTGAATAGTAATTCACCATGCCTACGAAGGATATCACTTGGGAGATCTTTTTTGAAATCGCCGCATCCCTAATGGTCTTCATCCTATCATCACCTTTGCTTAAACCTTCCTTCGAAATCACATGTCCCAGATATGATATTTTATCTTCCATGAATTGACATTTTTCCCTTTTAAGTTTTAACCCTGCACTACTGAGCCTATGAAAAACTGTCATTAATGCAGCTATATGCTCGTCATCATTACGACCTGTCACAACTATTCCCTTTGAAATTTACTAGTGGCCGTCTTGATGCCATAAGGAAGCCTGCTCAGAGCGAACACGCCTTTATGGGTAGACCATGCTGCCAACTTCCTTGACTTATCAGTTAATTCGAACTGATTATATGCATTTGACATATCTAATTTTGAAAATCTTTCACCATTCCGTAACGCTGCTGATTTCAATTCTCAGCAAGGGAAATTTAGAATCCACTAAAAATTTATTTAATGTGACTTTCTAATCTCCACATATTCTAATCGTACCATCAGGTTTCATTATTGGTACCAGCGGAGTATTCCATTCACTGGTTTCAATTTGACTTATAACCTCCTGTTTAACTAACTGATCTATTTGCTTCTCCACATCACCGATTAGAGCAAATGGTACAGGTCGTGGCTTGAAAAATACACTCTTGGCATCCTTTTCTAACTCTTATTCAATGTTTGAATGCTTAAAACAGCCAAGTGTGCCATCAAACAAATTTTCAAAATTGTTCACGAGTGACTTTATGTTTTGTTAAATTTATCGCACCTATTCACTAGACTATTTACCATTTGTAACTTTAAACCAAATGCACTTATAAAGTTCCTCCCTAAGGGTATTGAAGTGCAATTTCCGCTCGCCACCACTACACGTATCTTTTGGCAATAACCATTGAATTCAATTACCGGAGCAAACTCACCGATAACCGGAAGAATTTTCCCACTATAGCACTGCAACCGAACATCCGACGGTGAGAGAGAGCATTTCTTGAAGTGATTATTATGATTATATTTGACTTCAGGCATGACCGTTGCGCTCGCACCGCAATCAATATCTGCAAGGAGCTCTACCATATTCATTTTGATTTTTACTGTAAAAGGATTTATACAGGTGAAATTAGTTAAACTACAAATTGTAAAATATTATATTTATCAACACTTCCCAATTGTAAGTCATATTCCGGCTCCTTTTTATCCTCTTCGTGCTTACGGTTGCTGCAGTCATCAAGAACATATGTTTGCTTTGCTTTGCATATTCTAGCAAGATGACCATTTTTTTTTGCAATTGTGACACCTATATTCCTCATAGACACACGATCCAGACAAATGATTACTATAACCACAATGGTTGCAAGATGGTTTCCTTTTGTTGGTTTCCTGTGGGCTCTGGAACAGATTTTCCCTCCTTAACTTATTTATATCTAATGCTTCCTGGTAACTTTCACAAATTTCGTGTTTCTGAGCAATTTGCACTGCTTTTGTAATTGTGAGCGTTTCATCGAATTCACAAAATTTATCAAATACTTTTCCTGGAGGCCAACCTGATATGAACTTGTCGACCAATGTCGCATTTAGGTTAGAACCGAATTTGCAATTAGCAGCTAAAGATTTGACACGTGCATACCATTTTTGCGCTGATTCTTCAAATTTCTTTTTTGATTCATAGAATTTCCTTCTTTCACGAAATAATATCGAATAATAATATCGTTTTAATTCTGCAAAACTCTTACCATTCGGTAACATTGGACTGCATAAGTCTCTTACTATTTTGTACGTGTCAGGGCCAATTACGTTTAACAATGTTGCAATTTTCTTCTTCTCCTCCACAATGTCGTTAGATGTAAAATAAAAGTCCAGTCTCTCTTTATATATAGTCCAATCTTCTCCGACTTGATATTCTGCAACGTTTCCCAATAGAGCCATTTTGATAGACGATTGCTGTGATGATTCCGGATTAGTTTTGCTTGCCTTCTCTTTTTTTATCTCGTCGCCATTTGTAGTATCCATGCAGAAGGACAAATCAAGAAAACGACCTTTCGGCTTCAAAACACGATTCAGAAGAATATTTATTTCCAACCTTTTGGCAGTTCAACCTTTACATTTTCAATCATATGAAATCATATTCACAATAGTGTTTGCTTATTTACATTATGTGTTTACACGGTGGATAATCCTTTACATACATTACAATAACCATCTATCTTTTTCAGAATTTATAACCCGGGATCTGTTAGCAGTCCAGTGCCAGTTTAATATAGACGGCACAAAGTAGGAAGGGTTCCAACTTTTACAACTAGGGTTAGGGAAGAGGTACTAGACATCACCTTCGGTACTCCGACAGTGAATCGAGTACTCAATAGGTGGAGGGTCTCTTCTGAGCCATCTCTATCAGACCATAGGATAATCCTATTTGATTTGGAAGGACTTGTAGAGGAGGCCACGATTAGAAGAAATCCTAAAAGGAAAAATTGGGAAGTTTTCAAAACCAATTTGAGAACACGTTTAAGTTCAAAAAGTGGCTAAAAGTCCACTAAAATTATAATGTGTAATAAGTGAGATGAATAGGGAAATCTCTGACGGATATGAGTCGAGCTGCCCGGTAAGTTATACCAAAGTGAGCAATGAACGTGGGTGAGAAAACTCTATAAAATCGCCAAAAGGAGGAGCATTTGGCAGCAATACAGAGAAGCTCTTAAATATATAAGACAGAAGTGAGAAGAGCCAAACGCAGAAGCTTCCGTAACTTATGTGAGGAAGTAACTAATAGTACATCGTATGCCAGACTGTGTAACGGAGTTTTCCCAGCCGGGGTAAACTCAGCGTGACCAGGGTTCAGAGAAGGGGGTCGTTACAATAAAATTTATCTTTGGTGACTCTTCAAAGTGTGTTTCTTTATTTCTCTTTTTTTTCTTATCACTTATAATTTGAGTCGACAGCATAAATTCAGGGCGATGCGCTGGTCTCAGACGAGCGTAGGTCCCGAGCGATGTGCTAGCCTTAGGCGAGCGTAAGTCCTGCGCGATGCGTGAGCGTAGTACGAGTCGAGCGTCAATCGTTGGCGACTTGCGGGCGTGCGCCTGAGACAAGTGAGATTCCTGAGTGATGCGTCAGCCTGAGATAGTTGTGACTCCTGTGCGATTCATGGGCGTGCGCCTGACGATCGTGAGTCCTGAGAGACTTGTGGGCGTGGGCCTGAGACAAGTAAGAATCCTGAGCGATGCGTGATCGTAAGCTTGAGACGAGCGTCAATCCTGAGCGACTTGAGGGCGTAACCCTGAGACAAGTACAAATCCTGAGCAATGCGTTATCGTAAGCTTGAGACGAGCATCAATCCTGAGCGACTTGTGGGCGTGCGCCTGAGACAAGTGAGATTCCTGAGCCATGCGTGAGTCTGAGATAGTTGTGACTCCTGTGCGATTCGTGGGCGTGCGCCTGACGATCGTGAGTCCTGAGAGACTTGTGGGCGTGTGCCTGAGACAAGTGAGAAGCCTGAGCGATACGTGAGCGTAGTTCGAGGCGAGTGACAATCCTGAGCGACTTGTGGGCGTAACCCTGAGACAAGTACAAATTTCTGAGCGATGCGTGAGCGGCGAGGGTCGTGGCAAACACGGTGAACGACGTCGGCAGCGATATGCTAAGCTGTACTAGCGTAAAACCTGAAGGGACACCACACAGTGGATTACGTTGTACGACGGCAGAGTTAGGCGAATGCAAATGGACGACGTCGGCAGCGATATGCTGAGCTGTACGAGCGTAAAACCTGAAGGGACACCACACAGTGGATTACGTTGTACGACGGCAGAGTTAGGCGAATGCAAATGGACGACGTCGGCAGCGATATGCTGAGCTGTACTAGCGTAAAACCTGAAGGGACACCACACAGTGGATTACGTTGTACGACGGCAGAGTTAGGCGAATGCGACGTTGGCAGCGATATGCTGAGCTGTACTAGCGTAAAACCTGAAGGGACATCACACAGTGGATTACGTTGTACGACGGCAGAGTTAGGCGAATGCAAATGGACGACGTCGGCAGCGATATGCTGATCTGTACTAGCGTAAAACCTGAAGGGGCACCACACAGTGAATTACGTTGTACGAAGGCAGAGTTAGGCGAATAAGACGTTGGCAGCGATATGCTGAGCTGTACGAGCGTAAAACCTGAAGGGACACCACACAGTGGATTACGTTGTACGACGGCAGAGTTAGGCGAATGCAAATGGACGACGTCGGCAGCGATATGCTGAGCTGTACTAGCGTAAAACCTGAAGGGACACCACACAGTGGATTACGTTGTACGACGGCAGAGTTAGGCGAATGCGACGTTGGCAGCGATATGCTGAGCTGTACTAGCGTAAAACCTGAAGGGACACCACACAGTGGATTACGTTGTACGACGGCAGAGTTAGGCGAATGCAAATGGACGACGTCGGCAGCGATATGCTGAGCTGTACTAGCATAAAACCTGAAGGGACACCACACAGTGGATTACGTTGTACGACGGCAGAGTTAGGCGAATGCGACGTTGGCAGCGATATGCTGAGCTGTACTAGCGTAAAACCTGAAGGGACACCACACAGTGGATTACGTTGTACGACGGCAGAGTTAGGCGAATGCAAATGGACGACGTCGGCAGCGATATGCTGAGCTGTACTAGCGTAAAACCTGAAGGGACACCACACAGTGGATTACGTTGTACGACGGCAGAGTTAGGCGAATGCGAATGGACAACGTCGGCAGCGATATGCTGAGCTGTACGAGCGTAAAACCTGAAGGGACACCACACAGTGAATTACGTTGTACGACGGCAGAGTTAGGCGAATGCGACGTTGGCAGCGATATGCTGAGCTGTACTAGCGTAATACCTGAAGGGACACCACACAGTGAATTACGTTGTACGACGGCAGAGTTAGGCGAATGCGAATGGACGACGTTGGCAGCGATATGCTGACCTGTACGAGCAGTGACTGCGACCGCGGAACGCGAACCAAAGTTATATATTTATTAAGTTTCAAGCACTTACCGAGGCGTGATCCGGTCAGCGCAATGCCAACTAAAGAAAGCGACTAAGAGAACTAAGAGAGCGAGCGCCTGCATGCTCGCCCTTTTATACCATTTTGCATGGCAAAATTCTAAATAGCTTGCTGTGCTCTGATTGGTCAATCCGGTGGCGTGATGTTGTTTCAGCTATTTTGCTTTTATATGCATTTGTTGGCTGCACTGCGTAGGTACTGGGTGCACCCGAATTTGGAAAAAAAGTATGTGGCATGTTTTGTGTGAACAAAATTCGGCCACAAGAATTTTGTTCTTCACACTCCCCCGTTACTTCGGCGGAAAGGCACTTGCGCTTCACTAGCTAGTTCTAATAACGGGGCATCTACATTCGTAGTCCCCGTTAACCTTGCTGCGTCCGCTGCTGGTACTACCACTGTTGCCAATGCTTATGCTGACTCTGCTGCTGCGGTTGAATTCGCTGCTTCTGTCGACTTCGTTGCTGCTGGGCCTGTTGCTGTTGTTGTTCGGTAGATGCGTTGATTTCTGTTGCTGTGCTCGTTGTTGTCGAACAATTCTTGCTGCTGCGCTCTGTTGTTGGGCTTGCAGTTGTTTTTGTCGAAGTTTTAAATTACGATTATTGTTGCTGTGCTCGTTGTTGTTGTTTTTTTGTGATGACTTTCGTATGCTGTGCACGCTGTTGTGGTCTTTCTGCTGCTGTTGTTGGTTTTGTGGTTGTGTTGCCGTTGTCGACTTCTTACTGTGCCGGTTCTTGGGGCGTCTGTGGCAATTTCTGATGGGAGTCCACACTGGAGTTGGTTCAATCGGAGCTGGTAACATTCGTATCACGCCAACTGTATCACGGTGCCGTTTTGGTTCTTGGAGTTTGTTGTACGTCGGACGTTTAACCAGCCGTGCTGACCCAGTTTGGAGTGTTATGCACTCACCTCCGAAGCTTAAAGTTGCTTTGGACCTTGCAAGGAAGTCCATGCCCAGTGTCAGGTCATCAACGGCGGTCGGTAGCACCAACAGGCGCAGTGAACATGACGACTCTCCAAAACGAACGTTGACGTTCAACCCTTCGCTGACTGTTGTCTGACTCCCATTGGCCATTTTAATTTGGATGTTCGCGGGAGTGGGGTTACCTAAATGTCGAAGCCTATCGGCCAACCGTTCGCTCACGAAACTGCGGTATGCGCCGGTATCAATGGTGGCTTAGACGGGTTCACTGCCGATCTTGATGCGGGCAAGAATTCGCTGTCGGTCTTGGATCAGAGCTTTCTTTTGGTTGAACTGGAGCAGATGACGCTGTTCTACGTGGGAAGTATGTTGACGGCAGCAGTCTATTGTTCTAATTCCTCGTTGGCCGCAATCCCAACAGAACAACAATTGTTTTCGGCAATTTCTCCAGGTGTGTCCATCCTGGCCGCAGCGTCGGCATGCTGTCCTGACGTCGATGCAGACCTCTATGTTCTCTGCGATCATGAAGTTCCTCTCTGCCTGTCTGGGGATAGAACTGACCGGCTCTGGAGTGACCGAAATATTCTCAAAGTCTTCGGCCAATTCGATTAGATCCTGCAAGTCTTGGAAGTCCCTCCTCCGTATGTACATTTGGTATTCCTGGCGACAGTTTCGGAATATTCGCTCCAACTGTTGTGCCCTTGAGTATCCGGTATGCCGCGTGAGGTTTTGCATGGTGACGACGAAATCCTTAAAGTTTTCTTCGGGTCTTTGTCGTCGTCGACGGATTTCGTCATCTAATTGTTCCTGGTACCTTGCTGGGAGGAAGAAGCGCAGGAAGTCTTCCTTGAATGTATGCCAGTTCGTCCACCGCTGGTTGTTATTTCTAAACCAAACCAGGGCTCGGTCATGCAGCAGTTCCGGCATTGTCCTGGCCAGGAGGTCCTTGTTTAAGGAATAGGCGTCGGCCAATTCCTCCAACCGTTCGATGAAGGAGATCGGGTCTTTCCCGCCATCATACCGCACGGACCACCTACCCGTGTCAATGACGATTGGGTATGGCGCCGCGGCTGTTTCTTTCGCTTGATGGGGTGGCATTGCGACCTGCGATTCCCGGGACTTTGTGTTACTTGCTACGACAGTTATTTCCTTCATGTCATGTGCCGATGTTGTCCCATGCGGTGTCCAAGTAGTTGCATTGGTTGTAGTGGTCTTTGTTTCCCTGAGATGGCGGGCTGGCACTGGGTCTTGTGGCGCTGGGGATGTTGCGCGGGCCATTGCGGTCTTCGCTTCCTTCTGCGAGTCCTCTGGTGTCCGGAACACTGGTGGTGACGGTGATGTGCCGCGTCTGTGTTTCGCTTCCAGCTCGCAGAGACGGACCTCGTCGTCTGATGTGACGTCTCGACCAGCGATGTAGGTTGAGAAGCGCTTCCTCAGCTCGTCTAGTCCACCGCTCGCGTCCAGCCAGAACTCGGTCATATATGTTTGTAGCTCTTCCTTCGAGAGCGTGTACACCCAGCTAGTCTTGACCATCTTGTCTTTTGTAAATTCCTATTGCTCAACAGTTATAGGTTAATTTTCTTTCCTTTAGTTTCACGTCATTGAAGAGTCCCTGTTCGGGCGCCAATTGTAACGGAGTTTTCCCAGCCGGGGTAAACTCAGCGTGAACAGGGTTCAGAGAAGGGGGTCGTTACAATAAAATTTATCTTTGGTGACTCTTCAAAGTGTGTTTCTTTATTTCTCTTTTTTTTCTTATCACTTATAATTTGAGTCGACAGCATAAATTCAGGGCGATGCGCTGGTCTCAGACGAGCGTAGGTCCCGAGCGATGTGCTAGCCTTAGGCGAGCGTAAGTCCTGCGCGATGCGTGAGCGTAGTACGAGTCGAGCGTCAATCGTTGGCGACTTGCGGGCGTGCGCCTGAGACAAGTGAGATTCCTGAGTGATGCGTCAGCCTGAGATAGTTGTGACTCCTGTGCGATTCGTGGGCGTGCGCCTGACGATCGTGAGTCCTGAGAGACTTGTGGGCGTGGGCCTGAGACAAGTAAGAATCCTGAGCGATGCGTGATCGTAAGATTGAGACGAGCGTCAATCCTGAGCGACTTGTGGGCGTAACCCTGAGACAAGTACAAATCCTGAGCAATGCGTTATCGTAAGCTTGAGACGAGCGTCAATCCTGAGCGACTTGTGGGCGTAACCCTGTGACAAGTACAAATCCTGAGCGACTTGTGGGCGTAACCCTGAGACAAGTACAAATCCTGAGCAATGCGTTATCGTAGTTCGAGGCGAGCGACAATCCTGAGCGACTTGTGGGCGTGCGCCTGAGACAAGTGAGAAGCCTGAGCGATGCGTCAGCCTGAGATAGTTGTGACTCCTGTGCGATTCGTGGGCGTGCGCCTGACGATCGTGAGTCCTGAGAGACTTGTGGGCGTGGGCCTGAGACAAGTAAGAATCCTGAGCGATGCGTGATCGTAAGCTTGAGACGAGCGTCAATCCTGAGCGACTTGTGGGCGTAACCCTGAGACAAGTACAAATCCTGAGCAATGCGTTATCGTAAGCTTGAGACGAGCGTCAATCCTGAGCGACTTGTGGGCGTAACCCTGTGACAAGTACAAATCCTGAGCGACTTGTGGGCGTAACCCTGAGACAAGTACAAATCCTGAGCAATGCGTTATCGTAGTTCGAGGCGAGCGACAATCCTGAGCGACTTGTGGGCGTGCGCCTGAGACAAGTGAGAAGCCTGAGCGATACGTCAGCGTAGTTCGAGGCGAGTGACAATCCTGAGCGACTTGTGGGCGTAACCCTGAGACAAGTACAAATCCGGAGCAATGCGTTATCGTAGTTCGAGGCGGGCGACAATCCTGAGCGACTTGTGGGCGTGCGCCTGAGACAAGTGAGATTCCTGAGCGATGCGTGAGCCTGAGATAGTTGTGACTCCTGTGCGATTCGTGGGCGTGCGCCTGACGATCGTGAGTACTGAGAGACTTGTGGGCGTGTGCCTGAGACAAGTGAGAAGCCTGAGCGATACGTGAGCGTAGTTCGAGGCGAGTGACAATCCTGAGCGACTTGTGGGCGTAACCCTGAGACAAGTACAAACTTCTGAGCGATGCGTGAGCGGCGAGGGTCGTGGCAAACACGGTGAACGACGTCGGCAGCGATATGCTAAGCTGTACTAGCGTAAAACCTGAAGGGACACCACACAGTGGATTACGTTGTACGACGGCAGAGTTAGGCGAATGCAAGTGGACGACGTCGGCAGCGATATGCTGAGCTTTACTAGCGTAAAACCTGAAGGGGCACCACACAGTGAATTACGTTGTACGACGGCAGAGTTAGGCGAATGCGACGTTGGCAGCGATATGCTGAGCTGTACGAGCGTAAAACCTGAAGGGACACCACACAGTGGATTACGTTGTACGACGGCAGAGTTAGGCGAATGCAAATGGACGACGTCGGCAGCGAGATGCTGAGCTGTACTAGCGTAAAACCTGAAGGGACACCACACAGTGGATTACGTTGTACGACGGCAAAGTTAGGCGAATGCGACGTTGGCAGCGATATGCTGAGCTGTACGAGCGTAAAACCTGAAGGGACACCACACAGTGGATTACGTTGTACGACGGCAGAGTTAGGCGAATGCAAATGGACGACGTCGGCAGCGATATGCTGAGCTGTACTAGCGTAAAACCTGAAGGGACACCACACAGTGGATTACGTTGTACGACGGCAGAGTTAGGCGAATGCGACGTTGGCAGCGATATGCTGAGCTGTACTAGCGTAAAACCTGAAGGGACACCACACAGTGGATTACGTTGTACGACGGCAGAGTTAGGCGAATGCAAATGGACGACGTCGGCAGCGATATGCTGAGCTGTACTAGCGTAAAACCTGAAGGGACACCACACAGTGGATTACGTTGTACGACGGCAGAGTTAGGCGAATGCGAATGGACAACGTCGGCAGCGATATGCTGAGCTGTACGAGCGTAAAACCTGAAGGGACACCACACAGTGAATTACGTTGTACGACGGCAGAGTTAGGCGAATGCGACGTTGGCAGCGATATGCTGAGCTGTACTAGCGTAAAACCTGAAGGGACACCACACAGTGAATTACGTTGTACGACGGCAGAGTTAGGCGAATGCGAATGGACGACGTTGGCAGCGATATGCTGACCTGTACGAGCAGTGACTGCGACCGCGGAACTCGAACCAAAGTTATATATTTATTAAGTTTCAAGCACTTACCGAGGCGTGATCCGGTCAGCGCAATGCCAACTAAAGAAAGCGACTAAGAGAACTAAGAGAGCGAGCGCCTGCATGCTCGCCCTTTTATACCATTTTGCATGGCAAAATTCTAAATAGCGTGCTGCGCTCTGATTGGTCAATCCGGTGGCGTGATGTTGTTTCAGCTATTTTGCTTTTATATGCATTTGTTGGCTGCACTGCGTAGGTACTGGGTGCACCCGAATTTGGAAAAAAAGTATGTGGCATGTTTTGTGTGAACAAAATTCGGCCACAAGAATTTTGTTCTTCACAACTGTATACAGCGATGGCAAAAGATGCTAAAAGTATTAAGACATCACTGATAGACCAGAAAGGGGGGATCACAAGAAATAAGCAAGAGCGCTCCTTCTCTTGAGAACACACTTCCCAGGAAGCGCAGTGACCAAAAACGAGCCCGATATAGGGACGAACTACCTCAGGCCATGTAAGAATGACTGGAAGAAAGCCTCGCAGATCTGCATTGAACAAAGAATCCAATGAGCAATAAAAACCTTCCAGCCCTATAAATCGTCTGGTGTGTACGGTGTAATCCCTGCAGTCATGCAGGCTGAATTAGATAATCTCTTCCCACACCTCTGAAGAACATTTAGAAGTAGTCTAGCACTCGGGTACATACTGATAAGCTGGAGAAGGCGAGGATGGTATTCATACCGAAAGTGGGGAAAAAAGATCCCATCCATCCCATGTCCAAATATGACCAAAAACAAGCCCGAGATGGGGTCGAATCAAAACGGATTGTGACTTAGGGTGAACCCAAATAAAACCACACTGGTACCCTTCACCAACAGAAGGAAACTGGGGCGAATGCACCCGGTTACCCTCAATAAAGAAGAGATTACTATAAGCAAAGAGGTTAAATACCTGGGACTGATATTTGATAATAGACTGCTATGGAATAAGCACCAACAAGCAGTAGTGCAAAAATCAAAAAGGGCACATATGGTGTGCAGAAGGGTGGAAGGAAAATCCTGGGGAGTTAGTTCCAGGATAATGCACTGGATGTACACGATGGCGAATAGAACCAAGCTAAGCACCACAAAATGGAAATTTGAAAAAGTGCAGAGGCTGGCATGTATTTAAATTACAGGGGCCATGAGAACCTGCCCTACGGCGGGCATGGAGGTAATTCTTGGGTTACTCTTACTACATATAGTGGTAGAGAACAAAGCCGAGGAAACCAAGTTACGTTTGAGCAAGGTAGGCTGCTTCACGGACGTTAGGGCAAGGGCTTTAGTTGAGTCTCTAACCAAACAGGCTCCGTTAGCCAGCATGGCTTGTGACAACATGGTGCAAAAGCTTGCATTCAAGAAAAACTTTGAAGTCAAAATGAGCACCAAGAAGGAATTAAGATCTGAAACTGAATACAAGATACATTCGGGAGCCATAAAGTGGTATACGGTTGGATCAAAGAAAGCAAATGGCACGGGTAAGGGAGTCTGTTGGCCAAGAACCAAATACGCTGAAGCAATGGGGCAGTATCCGAGTACATTCCAGGCAAAAGTACTTGTCATCGAAAGGTGTGCTCACTTTAATCTGGAGAGAAACTACGTGAGGCAGAAAATAGCAATCATGACAGAAGCCAAGCTGAGCTAAAAGCACTAGATTCATTTCACATCACGTCAAGACTGGTGGAGGAGTGTAAGGTGAAGCTAAACAGACCTGGCGAAGTAAACAAGGTACGTTTGTACTGCGTTCCAGGACACACTAGCATAGAAGGCAAGAAGCACCGGATATGCTCTCTAACAAAGGAGCAGAAACTCCGCTTGTAGGACCAGAACCATTCTGTGGCATAGGGTACCGCATAATGCGGTAGGAGATACGCAGAATAGGTAAAGCAACTGCTTCCGTAAGATGGGAAAATCTCCCAGGTCATTCTCAATTTTGGGACTTGTAGAAGTAATGTAAGAATCATTACGGGTTTCCTAACAGGACATTGTAACTGAAGGGGCACCTAAAGAAAATAGAACTGGAAGAGGATTGCAGCTGCTGGGGAAGTGGAGGAAACCCCGTGGCACCTTCTCAATGAATGCAGAGCAACGATCCGACAGGGGAGAGACCACAAATTTAATAAAGTGAAACGCAAATAATGTTAAATATTTGTAATATCATTTAATAAAAATATTATTATATGGATTATGAAAATCCCAATTTAAATATATAAACAATATATAAATATATAAATTAATAAAAATACTATGAATATATGTAAGTAATCCTTTAACTATTAATGCTATTTTATATGAAGCAGTGGCGGATGAAGGTTAAGAAGACATTTGCTGATATAATTAAACTTGACTAACACATGATGTTCCGCTTGTATTAGGTACCTTTGAGTAGTTCCTATCCTTGCAATTTTTTTTGTAAGTTTCAGCTTTTTGTTTAAACAAATGTAACGGAGTTTTCCAGTCGGGGTAATCCTCAGTGTGACCAGGGTTCTGTTTATATTAGGTCGTTACAATAATAAAATTTGTTTGTTTAGGTTCTCAGAATTTTCTTTATTTCGTTAATATTCAATTTGATATTTATTCAATTTCATTTCAAAATAAGATGTTTGTGGTTCCTTGAGGCGTGTAGCGATGGGTTTCTAGCGACAACTCCTTGGCAGCACGTGATGTCGTGGCGATCTGTTGTCTAGCGATGTCTCCTTGGCAGCGCGTGATGTCGTGGTGAGCGCGTGGCCTTGCGTTATGTTTTTTTACTTTTGTGAAGAGATTAAATTTTATGTTTATTTTATATAGTTCTAAACGTGTTCGATATAATATTCTGATAGAGGATAATTTCACAGCGTTCAGCTTCTGCGGTAACGGCAAGGTAAGTACTCTTCAACCGTTAATTTGATGACTCAGTTGGCGTTGCAGCGTTTAGCTTCTGCGGTAATGGCAAGGTAAGTACTCTTTAGCCATTAACTCGGAGCTCAGTTAGCGTCGCAGCGTTTAGCTTTAGCGGAAGTGGCAAGGTAAGTACTCTTTAACCATTAAGTAGTTTATTCCAAAAGGAACTCAGGAAGACTGCCCTTCTGTCGAGCTGCGTGCTCCTCTTATACTTTTCCGTTGCTACAAACTATTGGGAAACCGTTGTTGCTATACAGCGTGGTTTTCCGTTTGTTTGCCGTTATCCTTGTGTTTTGTTGTTGTTTTCTTTGATTTTCCCACTACAGTCGCAAGTACACACGCAAAACAAAAAATACTGGGTCTCTAGCAAAATCATCGAAAGAATTGGTGGTGTAATGTACAACGTATGGTCATGGTCATGCACATCAATTACGCGAACGATATTAAAATCAAAAATCATGTCAATCGACTCCAATTCCGTTAGATGTTTTAATTGAAGCATTTGATGACGTAATTTTGAATATATGTTTCACATTTATTACAATGTACATGTTTTGTCGTATTGCAATATACATGTAATATACATGTTTTCATTTTTTATTATGCGCATGCTTTACTTATTACCATACGCATGTAGTGCGTTTGTTGGATCTTTCTATGCTTATCTTAAAGATAAGTTTATGATCCTTGGAAATTATTTAAGTAATGAAAGATATTTATTACCTTTTTGTACGTGAATCATAGAAGGGCCGTATTATCGCATAGGAATAATTTTGTTTAAAAACAAATTAATGAATGTGTCTTTATATAAAGAAAAAGGCGATTATTATTTCCTTTTTTGAAAATCGTAGTAAGACCTTTTTCTTTAGTTTTTTTGGTCGAACCCATAAAGGAAACGTAACACTAAGTCCTCTAACCAAATAAAGAATTCAGAGGTTAGAAATAAGAATACTCAGTCGTTCTACAATTAAGTTTTGTTGAATTATTTCATAAGGTTAAATTGTTAACAGGTTGAAGTAATCGACGAAAAAGAGCAATCTAATAAGTGTTTTTTTGGCAATAAAAAAAGATAATATGTTTAGAAATTGAATTATCAATATTCTTGACCTTTTTATTTAACAACAGTTGTTTCCTTTGGAAGCTCAGTCATTTTATATGCCTTTACTGGTACAGGCACATGTTCTCGTCGCACACACTTCCGTGGTAATCGTGCCCGACTACTTTAAAATATTTTGCTAAGGCTTAAGAGGAGGGAATGGAAGCGCCGCGCGAGTGAAACGAAAGGCTCAGGACAGCGTTGGATCTAACAATCATATCAAATGAAAATTGGACGAAACTTATTGGTTCTCCTTCAACGTATCTGACAACTCGTTCAATCAAGAGCGCGTCGGGAACCCCAATCCCAATCCCAATCAATTTTTTATTTGTGGTTTCATCGGAGAAAAGTTGTGATGGATGGATTCTCGATTCGGGTGCTACGAAGCACATTTCAAATAACAAAAGTTTTTTTGTTTCACTCGATCAAGCGGACTGCAAGAGTTTAAACGTCGCAAACGGTGAAAGCGTACATGTCAAGCGAAAAGGCATTTGTGGCATCGAAATGGTCAATGCAAATGGTGAATCAACAGTGGCAACGGTAACAGATATTTTGTACGTGCCGTATATCCAAGGAAATTTGCTGTCAGTAAAAAAGTTGCTGGAAATGCGATGAATTTCATTCCGAGTTCTAAAACATGTGAAATTAAATTCGGAGACAAACAAGTGGCAGTAGCAGACATGCAATCGAATTTGTTTAAATTGCGTCAGCCGAACAAAGCGTATGCGGTAAGCGAACATAAAGAAAATTGCATTCATCACTGGCATCGCATTTTTGGTCATCGAGGTCCAGACGCAATCAAGCAAATGTGTTCGAAAGGACTAGTTGACGGCATGAAAATCATCGATTGCGGCATCAAGGTTAAATGCGAAGTGTGTCTTAAAGGAAAAACAACACGCTTGCCGTTTCCAAAGCAATCATTGACAAAATCTGCAGTTGCACTCGATCTTATACACACTGACGTTTGCGGACCAATGCAAACAGTTTCGCCAAGCGGTACGTACTCACATTAATAGACGATTTTTCGCGCTATACGGTGATTTATTTGCTAAGAAATGAATCAGAAGTCGACGACAAAATAAAGGAGTACGTAGCAATGGTAAAAAATAAATTCTCTACGAAACCAAAAGTTATACGGTCGGATCGAGGAGGAGAGTACACCGGAAAGAACGTCGTGGATTTTTTGAAAAGTGAAGGAATTCAAATTCAGTATACAACACCATATACGCCGCAGCAGAATGGTGTTGCTGAGAGAAAAAATCGTACACTTATCGAGATGGCTCGTTGCATGCTGTTGGATGCAAATTTACCGAAAACGTTTTGGGCTGAAGCGGTGAATACAGCAAATTTCATTCAAAACGGTTTGCCATGCAGTTCGATCGATAAGATACCATATGATGCGTGGAATCAGCGGAAACCAGGTATTAAACATTTTCAATTTTTGGTGCTAAATGTTACGTTCATGTGCCATCAGAGAAACGACAAAAATTGGATGATACCGGCGCACCGATGACTTTCGTCGGTTATGACGAAAATTCAAAGGGATTTAGATGCTTAGATCCATTCAAAAATAAATTGGTGATCAGTAGAGACGTGCGTTTTACGGAAAATTCTGCAAATGAAATCAGCGTTGATTTATCATCAAGAGATGCGAATGTCGAATCAAGTATAATCGACGAAATCGATATGGATGAGTCAACTGAAATCAATCAGAGTAGCAGAGAAAACAGAGACATTCCGATTCTTGAGACATCAGTGCATCGCATTTTAAAGCGTGAAAATAAAGGTGTGCCACCGCGACGATTGATCGACGAAATCAATATGGTTTATAAAGTCGTCGAGCCGAAAAGTCTATCGGAGGCATTGTCCAGTGTGGACAAAGAACAATGGATTCGCGCAATGAAAAATGAAATCGACTCATTAAAGAAAAATTAAACTTGGCAATTGTGCGAATTACCAAAGGACAGAAAAGCGATTGGCTGCAAATGGGTTTAAGTTAAAACCGATGCTGAAGGAAAAATTGATCGACACAAAGCACGTTTAGTCGCACAGGGTTTCTCGCAAAAATATGGAACTGATTACGAACAAGTGTTTGCCCCTGTTGCTCGACAAACAACATTCAGAACCCTGTTATCGATTGCATCGATGAGTTTCATCGTGCGACATATTGATGCCAAAGCGGCATTTTTAAATGGCAAACTGAATGAAACGATCTACATGAAACAGCCGCCGGGATTCGAGAAAAATAGTCAACTCGTTTGTTTGTTGATAAAAAGTCTATACGGTCTAAAACAAGCGGCGAAATCATGGAACGACGCTATTCATCAAGTATTGATCGATGCGAATTTTCAACAAAGCAAAGCAGATCAATGCTTGTACTCACGAAAGAAAAACGGCGAATGGTAATTTCTTCTGATTTATGTCGACGATATGATTGTAGCAGCGAAATCAATCAAAACAGTCAACGAAATAAAGGAAATTATTGCATTGAAATTTGAATTGCAAGATTTGGTTGAAATTAAATTTTACCTCGGAATAGAAATCATCAAGGATGCAAAAAACATTTATCATTTGTGTCAATCAAAATACATTCAAAGTATTGCTGCGGATTTCGGTCTCAGTGATGCGAAAATTTCAAACGTTCCGATGAACGTGAACTTCGATAAATCCGATGCGGATGATCATTTTTTACTGACAAACACAGATTATCAGAAACTCATCGGCTGTTTGCTTTACATATCGGTAAATACACGACCGGATATTTCAGCGAGCATTGCAATACTAGCGCAACGAGTGCAACAGCCACGTCTACAAGATTGGAACGAATTGAAGCGGGTGTTGAGATATCTAAAGGGCACTGCGAATATAAAATTGGCATTAAGCAGTGACGACGATTCGGGAGAATTTTTCTACGGATATGCCGACGCCAATTGGGCAGAAAATAGAAAACACCGAAAATCTAACACTGGTAAGGTTATGTTTTTATCGTCAACCGTGGAATCGTAAGTTGGGCATGTCGAAAGCAGAATTGCGTCGCGTTGTCATCTACAGAAGCTGAGTTCATCGCATTATCTGAAGCATGTCAAACAGCGACAACAATCTACGAGGATAACAAAAGCTGCTTGAAGCTCATCGAACAGGAAAAATTGTCGAATCGCACCAAACACGTGGACACGCGATATCATTTTGTAAAAGATAACGTGCAACGAAAATTCGTATCATGCGTATATTGCTGTTCAGAAGATATGTTGGCCGATTTTTTAGCAAAACCATTGCCGGCAAAGCGACATATTATGCTGCGCGAGCGATGCGGCTTGAATTAAATTAAACAATAAATAGAATGAGGAAGAGTGTTGACATATGCAATATAAACATGCACATTCAAGTTATTGTTTTGTCATTCTCTTTAATTTGGAAAAAAAGTATGTGGCATGTTTTGTGTGAACAAAATTCGGCCACAAGAATTTTGTTCTTCACAACTGTATACAGCGATGGCAAAAGATGCTAAAAGTATTAAGACATCACTGATAGACCAGAAAGGGGGGATCACAAGAAATAAGCAAGAGCGCTCCTTCTCTTGAGAACACACTTCCCAGGAAGCGCAGTGACCAAAAACGAGCCCGATATAGGGACGAACTACCTCAGGCCATGTAAGAATGACTGGAAGAAAGCCTCGCAGATCTGCATTGAACAAAGAATCCAATGAGCAATAAAAACCTTCCAGCCCTATAAATCGTCTGGTGTGTACGGTGTAATCCCTGCAGTCATGCAGGCTGAATTAGATAATCTCTTCCCACACCTCTGAAGAACATTTAGAAGTAGTCTAGCACTCGGGTACATACTGATAAGCTGGAGAAGGCGAGGATGGTATTCATACCGAAAGTGGGGAAAAAAGATCCCATCCATCCCATGTCCAAATATGACCAAAAACAAGCCCGAGATGGGGTCGAATCAAAACGGATTGTGACTTAGGGTGAACCCAAATAAAACCACACTGGTACCCTTCACCAACAGAAGGAAACTGGGGCGAATGCACCCGGTTACCCTCAATAAAGAAGAGATTACTATAAGCAAAGAGGTTAAATACCTGGGACTGATATTTGATAATAGACTGCTATGGAATAAGCACCAACAAGCAGTAGTGCAAAAATCAAAAAGGGCACATATGGTGTGCAGAAGGGTGGAAGGAAAATCCTGGGGAGTTAGTTCCAGGATAATGCACTGGATGTACACGATGGCGAATAGAACCAAGCTAAGCACCACAAAATGGAAATTTGAAAAAGTGCAGAGGCTGGCATGTATTTAAATTACAGGGGCCATGAGAACCTGCCCTACGGCGGGCATGGAGGTAATTCTTGGGTTACTCTTACTACATATAGTGGTAGAGAACAAAGCCGAGGAAACCAAGTTACGTTTGAGCAAGGTAGGCTGCTTCACGGACGTTAGGGCAAGGGCTTTAGTTGAGTCTCTAACCAAACAGGCTCCGTTAGCCAGCATGGCTTGTGACAACATGGTGCAAAAGCTTGCATTCAAGAAAAACTTTGAAGTCAAAATGAGCACCAAGAAGGAATTAAGATCTGAAACTGAATACAAGATACATTCGGGAGCCATAAAGTGGTATACGGTTGGATCAAAGAAAGCAAATGGCACGGGTAAGGGAGTCTGTTGGCCAAGAACCAAATACGCTGAAGCAATGGGGCAGTATCCGAGTACATTCCAGGCAAAAGTACTTGTCATCGAAAGGTGTGCTCACTTTAATCTGGAGAGAAACTACGTGAGGCAGAAAATAGCAATCATGACAGAAGCCAAGCTGAGCTAAAAGCACTAGATTCATTTCACATCACGTCAAGACTGGTGGAGGAGTGTAAGGTGAAGCTAAACAGACCTGGCGAAGTAAACAAGGTACGTTTGTACTGCGTTCCAGGACACACTAGCATAGAAGGCAAGAAGCACCGGATATGCTCTCTAACAAAGGAGCAGAAACTCCGCTTGTAGGACCAGAACCATTCTGTGGCATAGGGTACCGCATAATGCGGTAGGAGATACGCAGAATAGGTAAAGCAACTGCTTCCGTAAGATGGGAAAATCTCCCAGGTCATTCTCAATTTTGGGACTTGTAGAAGTAATGTAAGAATCATTACGGGTTTCCTAACAGGACATTGTAACTGAAGGGGCACCTAAAGAAAATAGAACTGGAAGAGGATTGCAGCTGCTGGGGAAGTGGAGGAAACCCCGTGGCACCTTCTCAATGAATGCAGAGCAACGATCCGACAGGGGAGAGACCACAAATTTAATAAAGTGAAACGCAAATAATGTTAAATATTTGTAATATCATTTAATAAAAATATTATTATATGGATTATGAAAATCCCAATTTAAATATATAAACAATATATAAATATATAAATTAATAAAAATACTATGAATATATGTAAGTAATCCTTTAACTATTAATGCTATTTTATATGAAGCAGTGGCGGATGAAGGTTAAGAAGACATTTGCTGATATAATTAAACTTGACTA
Organism: Nephrocerus scutellatus; assembly: GCA_947095585.1. NCBI lineage: Eukaryota > Metazoa > Arthropoda > Insecta > Diptera > Pipunculidae > Nephrocerus > Nephrocerus scutellatus. Next base: position 41,670,638 of record OX352762.1, read on the forward strand.
ACACATGATGTTCCGCTTGTATTAGGTACCTTTGAGTAGTTCCTATCCTTGCAATTTTTTTTGTAAGTTTCAGCTTTTTGTTTAAACAAATGTAACGGAGTTTTCCAGTCGGGGTAATCCTCAGTGTGACCAGGGTTCTGTTTATATTAGGTCGTTACAATAATAAAATTTGTTTGTTTAGGTTCTCAGAATTTTCTTTATTTCGTTAATATTCAATTTGATATTTATTCAATTTCATTTCAAAATAAGATGTTTGTGGTTCCTTGAGGCGTGTAGCGATGGGTTTCTAGCGACAACTCCTTGGCAGCACGTGATGTCGTGGCGATCTGTTGTCTAGCGATGTCTCCTTGGCAGCGCGTGATGTCGTGGTGAGCGCGTGGCCTTGCGTTATGTTTTTTTACTTTTGTGAAGAGATTAAATTTTATGTTTATTTTATATAGTTCTAAACGTGTTCGATATAATATTCTGATAGAGGATAATTTCACAGCGTTCAGCTTCTGCGGTAACGGCAAGGTAAGTACTCTTCAACCGTTAATTTGATGACTCAGTTGGCGTTGCAGCGTTTAGCTTCTGCGGTAATGGCAAGGTAAGTACTCTTTAGCCATTAACTCGGAGCTCAGTTAGCGTCGCAGCGTTTAGCTTTAGCGGAAGTGGCAAGGTAAGTACTCTTTAACCATTAAGTAGTTTATTCCAAAAGGAACTCAGGAAGACTGCCCTTCTGTCGAGCTGCGTGCTCCTCTTATACTTTTCCGTTGCTACAAACTATTGGGAAACCGTTGTTGCTATACAGCGTGGTTTTCCGTTTGTTTGCCGTTATCCTTGTGTTTTGTTGTTGTTTTCTTTGATTTTCCCACTACAGTCGCAAGTACACACGCAAAACAAAAAATACTGGGTCTCTAGCAAAATCATCGAAAGAATTGGTGGTGTAATGTACAACGTATGGTCATGGTCATGCACATCAATTACGCGAACGATATTAAAATCAAAAATCATGTCAATCGACTCCAATTCCGTTAGATGTTTTAATTGAAGCATTTGATGACGTAATTTTGAATATATGTTTCACATTTATTACAATGTACATGTTTTGTCGTATTGCAATATACATGTAATATACATGTTTTCATTTTTTATTATGCGCATGCTTTACTTATTACCATACGCATGTAGTGCGTTTGTTGGATCTTTCTATGCTTATCTTAAAGATAAGTTTATGATCCTTGGAAATTATTTAAGTAATGAAAGATATTTATTACCTTTTTGTACGTGAATCATAGAAGGGCCGTATTATCGCATAGGAATAATTTTGTTTAAAAACAAATTAATGAATGTGTCTTTATATAAAGAAAAAGGCGATTATTATTTCCTTTTTTGAAAATCGTAGTAAGACCTTTTTCTTTAGTTTTTTTGGTCGAACCCATAAAGGAAACGTAACACTAAGTCCTCTAACCAAATAAAGAATTCAGAGGTTAGAAATAAGAATACTCAGTCGTTCTACAATTAAGTTTTGTTGAATTATTTCATAAGGTTAAATTGTTAACAGGTTGAAGTAATCGACGAAAAAGAGCAATCTAATAAGTGTTTTTTTGGCAATAAAAAAAGATAATATGTTTAGAAATTGAATTATCAATATTCTTGACCTTTTTATTTAACAACAGTTGTTTCCTTTGGAAGCTCAGTCATTTTATATGCCTTTACTGGTACAGGCACATGTTCTCGTCGCACACACTTCCGTGGTAATCGTGCCCGACTACTTTAAAATATTTTGCTAAGGCTTAAGAGGAGGGAATGGAAGCGCCGCGCGAGTGAAACGAAAGGCTCAGGACAGCGTTGGATCTAACAATCATATCAAATGAAAATTGGACGAAACTTATTGGTTCTCCTTCAACGTATCTGACAACTCGTTCAATCAAGAGCGCGTCGGGAACCCCAATCCCAATCCCAATCAATTTTTTATTTGTGGTTTCATCGGAGAAAAGTTGTGATGGATGGATTCTCGATTCGGGTGCTACGAAGCACATTTCAAATAACAAAAGTTTTTTTGTTTCACTCGATCAAGCGGACTGCAAGAGTTTAAACGTCGCAAACGGTGAAAGCGTACATGTCAAGCGAAAAGGCATTTGTGGCATCGAAATGGTCAATGCAAATGGTGAATCAACAGTGGCAACGGTAACAGATATTTTGTACGTGCCGTATATCCAAGGAAATTTGCTGTCAGTAAAAAAGTTGCTGGAAATGCGATGAATTTCATTCCGAGTTCTAAAACATGTGAAATTAAATTCGGAGACAAACAAGTGGCAGTAGCAGACATGCAATCGAATTTGTTTAAATTGCGTCAGCCGAACAAAGCGTATGCGGTAAGCGAACATAAAGAAAATTGCATTCATCACTGGCATCGCATTTTTGGTCATCGAGGTCCAGACGCAATCAAGCAAATGTGTTCGAAAGGACTAGTTGACGGCATGAAAATCATCGATTGCGGCATCAAGGTTAAATGCGAAGTGTGTCTTAAAGGAAAAACAACACGCTTGCCGTTTCCAAAGCAATCATTGACAAAATCTGCAGTTGCACTCGATCTTATACACACTGACGTTTGCGGACCAATGCAAACAGTTTCGCCAAGCGGTACGTACTCACATTAATAGACGATTTTTCGCGCTATACGGTGATTTATTTGCTAAGAAATGAATCAGAAGTCGACGACAAAATAAAGGAGTACGTAGCAATGGTAAAAAATAAATTCTCTACGAAACCAAAAGTTATACGGTCGGATCGAGGAGGAGAGTACACCGGAAAGAACGTCGTGGATTTTTTGAAAAGTGAAGGAATTCAAATTCAGTATACAACACCATATACGCCGCAGCAGAATGGTGTTGCTGAGAGAAAAAATCGTACACTTATCGAGATGGCTCGTTGCATGCTGTTGGATGCAAATTTACCGAAAACGTTTTGGGCTGAAGCGGTGAATACAGCAAATTTCATTCAAAACGGTTTGCCATGCAGTTCGATCGATAAGATACCATATGATGCGTGGAATCAGCGGAAACCAGGTATTAAACATTTTCAATTTTTGGTGCTAAATGTTACGTTCATGTGCCATCAGAGAAACGACAAAAATTGGATGATACCGGCGCACCGATGACTTTCGTCGGTTATGACGAAAATTCAAAGGGATTTAGATGCTTAGATCCATTCAAAAATAAATTGGTGATCAGTAGAGACGTGCGTTTTACGGAAAATTCTGCAAATGAAATCAGCGTTGATTTATCATCAAGAGATGCGAATGTCGAATCAAGTATAATCGACGAAATCGATATGGATGAGTCAACTGAAATCAATCAGAGTAGCAGAGAAAACAGAGACATTCCGATTCTTGAGACATCAGTGCATCGCATTTTAAAGCGTGAAAATAAAGGTGTGCCACCGCGACGATTGATCGACGAAATCAATATGGTTTATAAAGTCGTCGAGCCGAAAAGTCTATCGGAGGCATTGTCCAGTGTGGACAAAGAACAATGGATTCGCGCAATGAAAAATGAAATCGACTCATTAAAGAAAAATTAAACTTGGCAATTGTGCGAATTACCAAAGGACAGAAAAGCGATTGGCTGCAAATGGGTTTAAGTTAAAACCGATGCTGAAGGAAAAATTGATCGACACAAAGCACGTTTAGTCGCACAGGGTTTCTCGCAAAAATATGGAACTGATTACGAACAAGTGTTTGCCCCTGTTGCTCGACAAACAACATTCAGAACCCTGTTATCGATTGCATCGATGAGTTTCATCGTGCGACATATTGATGCCAAAGCGGCATTTTTAAATGGCAAACTGAATGAAACGATCTACATGAAACAGCCGCCGGGATTCGAGAAAAATAGTCAACTCGTTTGTTTGTTGATAAAAAGTCTATACGGTCTAAAACAAGCGGCGAAATCATGGAACGACGCTATTCATCAAGTATTGATCGATGCGAATTTTCAACAAAGCAAAGCAGATCAATGCTTGTACTCACGAAAGAAAAACGGCGAATGGTAATTTCTTCTGATTTATGTCGACGATATGATTGTAGCAGCGAAATCAATCAAAACAGTCAACGAAATAAAGGAAATTATTGCATTGAAATTTGAATTGCAAGATTTGGTTGAAATTAAATTTTACCTCGGAATAGAAATCATCAAGGATGCAAAAAACATTTATCATTTGTGTCAATCAAAATACATTCAAAGTATTGCTGCGGATTTCGGTCTCAGTGATGCGAAAATTTCAAACGTTCCGATGAACGTGAACTACGATAAATCCGATGCGGATGATCATTTTTTACTGACAAACACAGATTATCAGAAACTCATCGGCTGTTTGCTTTACATATCGGTAAATACACGACCGGATATTTCAGCGAGCATTGCAATACTAGCGCAACGAGTGCAACAGCCACGTCTACAAGATTGGAACGAATTGAAGCGGGTGTTGAGATATCTAAAGGGCACTGCGAATATAAAATTGGCATTAAGCAGTGACGACGATTCGGGAGAATTTTTCTACGGATATGCCGACGCCAATTGGGCAGAAAATAGAAAACACCGAAAATCTAACACTGGTAAGGTTATGTTTTTATCGTCAACCGTGGAATCGTAAGTTGGGCATGTCGAAAGCAGAATTGCGTCGCGTTGTCATCTACAGAAGCTGAGTTCATCGCATTATCTGAAGCATGTCAAACAGCGACAACAATCTACGAGGATAACAAAAGCTGCTTGAAGCTCATCGAACAGGAAAAATTGTCGAATCGCACCAAACACGTGGACACGCGATATCATTTTGTAAAAGATAACGTGCAACGAAAATTCGTATCATGCGTATATTGCTGTTCAGAAGATATGTTGGCCGATTTTTTAGCAAAACCATTGCCGGCAAAGCGACATATTATGCTGCGCGAGCGATGCGGCTTGAATTAAATTAAACAATAAATAGAATGAGGAAGAGTGTTGACATATGCAATATAAACATGCACATTCAAGTTATTGTTTTGTCATTCTCTTTTATTTTAGTCTCGTTTTGTCGCTCAACCGATACACAATAAAAATTGTGCTCAAGTACAAAATAAATTCTTTTCTTTGTTTTATTTTATTCGGCTTGCTTGTGTTTGTTTGTTTGTTTGCTTTACATTTACAGTTTACACTGAGATAACTCTAACACAAAGTTTTTATAAAATCGGGCTTTTGGAAGTAGGTTAAAAATTTATCACAAGATTTGGTGTTCCAGTTAGCCAACCAGCCACGGGCATGCGAAGTTAATACATATAGAGAATTTAAAAAATTAGTATGTTAAGAAATTGAATTATCGATATACTTGACCTTTTTATTTATCAGTTGTTTTTTTGGGAAGCTCTGTCAACTTATATGCCTTGGCAGGTACAGGCGAATTTTCTCGCCTAGAAACTTCAGTGGTAATCGTGCCCGACTACTTTAAAATGTGTTGCTAAGGTTTGAGAGGAGGGATTGGAAGCTTCACGCAAGCGAAACAAAAGGTTCATAATCGGTGTCCGAGCAAAGTTAGAGTTGTTTGTGTCGAGGGCATGGTGTAGCCCACGTCCCAAGGGTAAATCCTCTATAACTGTTGAAACATTTCAATTATCAACAAAAACAATGAATGACATTTCATGGCTGTCTGCGCCATCAAAATAAATTGGGTAATATGATTTAACATATTATTTATAAAGAAATAATATTTATAAAGATATATCCTGGGTACGAGCACACTTGAATATTTATAAGCATTAGCGTAGATTTACACTATAGCCATGTTAGAAAAAATTGCCACGACGGCTGTTAAATTCAAGGTGTGCTTAGCCAGAAGAAAGAAATATTATATTTTTAAATATTACCACAATGCAACAGTGATTATTTCCTCTCAGATATAAAATAACCATAAAATTATCGCTGTTAACCACCTTGGCAGCACCTAACGCTCAGCCGAAAACAAAACGTCATAAAAACAGTGCCTGTAACCTTTACGCGCGATGTAAGTGACAGAGACACTCAAAAGACAACCAAAAGACCACCAAAAAACTTCAAAAGACCCCAAAAATTTTGAGTCTTTTTCCTATATATATCCTATTAATCCTATATAAAGGGTGTTTTTTTGGGAGGTTTGTTTTTCCGATAGATGTCGTTTTATTTTATGACAGTTGTTTTGACAGCTCAAAGTGGCATTTCTACTCAGTATTGTTTGGCAAATCATTATGAAAAAAAAAAAAAAAAACATATAGAGAATTTAAAAAATTAGTATGTTAAGAAATTGAATTATCGATATACTTGATATGTCGTTATATCTAACGGGTGTTTTTTTAAGAGGTTGCCGATTTTTTTTTTGAATAAAACACATATAAAATTATGAAATGACCAAAATTTTTTTTTATTTGGTAGATAATTTTTGGGCATTTAACATTTAAACACAATTTCTGGCATATGGCTACCACGACTATTTTTCACAAATGTCATTTTTTTTTTTTTTTTTTTTTTTTTTTCATAATGATTTGCCAAACAATACTGAGTAGAAATGCCACTTTGAGCTGTCAAAACAACTGTCATAAAATAAAACGACATCTATCGGAAAAACAAACCTCCCAAAAAAACACCCTATATGTATGTTATGAAAGAGCCATCTTGTACGCCCCAACAAATATCAACAAACCAATATAAAGATAAACAAATCCTGGACTTTAAATTCAACCAGTAAATGTAATGCGTAGAAATCACGTCAGCACTTTTGCCATTTAAATGTATCTCATCCAGACTAAACAAAAGGCTGCGTTAGCAATTAAGCATTATAAACGGATCGCTATGTAAAACAATATAGATTTCATCATCCGCAGTCAAAATGCTGCGTTAGCAATTAAGCATTATAAACAGATCGCTATGTAAACAATATAGATTTCATCATCCGCAGTCAAAATGCTGCGTTAGCAATTAAGCATTATAAACAGATCGCTATGTATATGTCGATTTCCCCCCACCAGTGGTTAGGAATCCGAAGCTCTAGTTTAAATTCTCAAATAATAAAGATATCCGTTTTAAAAAATTAAAAATATTGTTTTTTTAACTAAACGTGAATCCTTTATTAAAATTGGCGCAGTCGGTAGGATTGACTAAATAGAATGAAAATCTATTAATTTAAAAAGTCAATCCGTGAAACGAATAAACACGCGAAAATCTGCAAACCGCGTGGAAACATTGAAAGTAAAAAGTGTTCCAATTATGAACGAATATCATCAATTTACATTTTAACAAATTCAATGTTTAAACACTAATTAAGTGAAAAATGAAAAGTGATCAACTCCACTTGACCAAATTTAGTGACAATAAATTATTCGAACGAAAATCGAATATAATATTGAAATTATTTAATAATAATAATAATATTCGGCGCGACAGACCATTGCGGTCCAAGGCCTAACTTCTCGCGACCATTTGTGCTGCGCATGTTAATTTTTGGACACAAATGGAAGGGACCTACAATTTAAGGCCGGATCCAAACGGCGAAGCTTTCCGTGACAAGGTATTACTCTCGGAACGTTTGTCTATCATTCGCGAGAGGTGGGACACCGTGAAAAATACTTTTTGGTGTTGCTGGGATTTGAACCTGAACCTCCTGCTCAGCAGCCATGTGCACTTCCACTGAGCCACGGCGCCCACATAAATTATTTAGTAACCAAAATTAACGAAAATAATTAATGTTACGAATAGATAGGAAATAATTTCAAGAAAAGTGAAGAACCAATAATAAAACCAATAAAAAATAATTTCATCTAAAGTGAAGGAAATTATGAAAAATCAATAAAAAAAAACACAACAAAAAACAACAAACTGAAGAAAAGTGGTATGATCTAATTCCCCAACGTGATCGATAAATGAAGAGATAAAAACAACAATTAAGGAAACAGCGCAAATTCAACCCTTACAAACAGCAACAGTCATCTAATAATTCAGGCTCCGAAGAGGACGACGCAGGCATCATGATGAATACTCAAGACGAACAACAACAACCACAACTAGGAAATGGTAATATAATTAATAATAATAATAATAATGTAGTTTTAAAAAGTCTACAATTAAGCCCATTAAAATACATAGAAAGACTTAATACTTTTGATGGAAGAACGGAAGATCTTCCAATTTTTATTCATAATGTCGATGACATTATTCCCACTAGAGCAAGACAAAGTATATAAATTCATACCCACATAACGACATGGACAGATATCAAAGCTATGCTAATAGAAAATTTCGGTGGCTTCAAAAATAGCAACCAATTATATGAGGATTTGAGCCTGCGGATGTAGATCCTACATCTTCTCAAATCAAACGAATACCAAAAGCTAATTATGCGGAAGATACAGGAGGTAATACAAATTTTCGGTATGCAGCCTGGGAACAAGAAGCGGAATGCCCTTTATCAAATTAAAAAAAGGACAAACAACTTTTAGAATGCTCATTGATACAGGAGCAACTAATAGCCTTCTCAGAGAAGTAGATGCTCCAAAGAAATTTATTAAAATAAAAAGAAATCCTCTAATTATAAAAACTTATGGGAACCCAGTAACTATAAATAAAGAAATTATTATACCTAAGGATCAATTTATTTTTTCAGTCATTGAAGATTGTGAATTCCAAATCCACACATTCAGTTCAGAATACAACGGAATAATAGGGAATAATATTTTAATTCCAAATAATTCCCCTTTGCAATCAATTACAAAAATAAAATATTAAAGTTGAACGGTAATAGCATACCTTTCTTCCTCAACAGAAATTAAGAAGAAGAATATGAAAGTACAATCAATTACTTTAATAATAGTTCACTTTTTAATACAATTATTGATCATTCTTTTATAAATGAACTTAGGACTGAGCATTTGAACTTTGAAGAAAAAAATACATTAATAAAATTATTAAAAACTCACAAAAATTCTTTTCACCTTAAAGGTGACGATTTAAGTTTCACCAACCACGTAAAACACAACATACCAACGGAAAATACTTCCGCTATATATACAAGAATGTACAGATATCCTGAAATCCACAAAAAAGAAGTGGATAGGCAAACTTCGCCTTATAACGCCCCAATCTGGGTACCTAAAAAAGAAGACCACGCTGGTAATAAAGAGTGGCGAATCGTAATAGACTACAGAAAATTAAATAATGTTTCCAAAGAAGATAAATAGCCCATCCCAAAAATGGATTCGACATTAGATAAACTAGGACAAGCAGTATACTTTACAACATTAGATCTCACAAAAGGATTTTTTCAAATAGAAGTTGATGCTAAAGATAGAGAAAAAACAAAATTTTAGCAAATTAACTGGACACTATGAGTTTTTACGAATGCCATTCGGTTTAAAGAATGCACTCAAAGACTTATGAATGAAGTCTTGAAAGAATACATAGGAAAAATATGCTACGTTTATTTAGATGATATCATAATATTTTCCACTAGCCTACAAAAACATATGGATTTACTCCATAAAATCTTATTGACACTTAGAACGCAAATCTTAAAGTATCATTAAATAAATCCAAACAGAATTTTTAGAGCATGTAGTGACTCCAAATGGTGTAAAACCAAACCCAAAGAAAATAGAAACTATATTTTCTAGAATTTTCGTATCCCAAAAACAGTAAAAGAAATCCAAAGCTTTCTAGGTTTAACAGGGTACTACAGAAAATTTATAAATGACTATGCAAAAATAATTATACCTTTAACTTAAGATAGTAAAATAAATATAAATGATCAAGATTACAAAGAATCATTTCATAAATTAAAATCGTTAATGACAAATGATTTAATAAATAGACACCTAGACTTTTCAAAAGGATTTACACTAACAACTGATGCAAGCAATTTTGCTATTGGAGCAGTATTAGGTCAATCTCATGGTCCCCTTTGTTTCGCTTCACGCACATTAAACAAACATGAGTGCCAATATAGCACAATAGAAAATGAATTATTAGCCATTGTCTGGGCTACCGCTCAATTCCGACATATTTGTACGGAAGAATGTTCGTCATTTAGACTGACCACAGGCCATTAGTATTTATTTTAAAAGAAACAAACAACAAATTACAACGCTGGAAAATCAAACTCGAAGAGTACGATTTTGAGATACAATATATTCAAGGCAAAGAGAATAAAGTGGTTGACGCCCTATCTCGAGTAAAAATAAATTTGCTACAACAAGGTGACTTAGCAACCATCTACAGTGCTGAATCAGATAGTTCACATCTTATTCCTATTAGTGAAAAACCGGTTAATTTATTTAATAGACAAATAATACTTGAAATCAATGAAAATGATCATCAAGAAATTTTGTATCCACATGTTGGAAAAAGAAGAAGAAGAAGAATAATATTTAGTAAAAAAGAATACAAAGAGAAAGATTTTTTAGAAATAAAAAAAGAAGTGGTGGACACTACAATGATAAATTCCATATATGTCAAAGATGATGAAATATTTAACAACTTCCAAAAAGTTTGAAAAATGAAAATAAAGGTAAGAAATATATTTTATATCGTAGCACAAAACTTTTAAATGACCTTAACACAATCGAAGCCGACGAGCTTATCCACAATATACACACAAAATATAATCATATAGGAATAGAAATAGTTTATTTAGAGATATCCAAAGAAAATTATATACCCAATCTAAAACTCATGATAAATAAAATTTTAAATAATTGTGCAATATGCATGACCAAAGTTGATAGGAATCCTGTTAAACTACCATTTGAGAAGACAACAGGACCCAGGCAGCATTACCACATTGATATATGGTTCTTTAACAAAAAGAAGAAATATGTTACATGGTAGACAAATTTAGCAAATATGCCGCAGCAGAACCTATAAAACATAAAACTCACATAGATACTATAAAAGCTTTAACAAAGATTTTCTCATATATTTAACAAATAAAGACATAGAAATACATTACTGTACAGCCAACCGGCACACAGGAAATTCTGACATTGAAAGACTACATGGAACCCTCAACGAACATTTATGTATTTTATCATCAATCGAACAAATTGGTGAACAACTTCATCCAAATGATCATACGGTTCAAGCTCTAAATGCTTGTAATAATATTATCACCCTAACAACTCGAGAAAAACCCTTCGATATCCATAAATAAGGAAATAATTTTTAAACGAATAGAAGATAGTAAAAACAAGGTAATTAACAAATGAAAAACGTAAGAATATTGAAATAAACGAACAGTACGTGAAAACAACCGATCCCGATAAATTTAAAAACAAATTGACCCCTAAATATAAAAAAATAAACGTAATAAATAAAGAAGGAAAAAAATATACGCTTAAAGAAGGCAATAGATTCAAAAAGAAACAGAACCTTACATAAAGATCAATTCCATAGATTAAAGAAATTCACAGAAAATATTCCTGTTCACAGGGACGACACTTCATCAAAAGAAGCCACTTGCGGATCTTCATCTGATCAACCCACTACTTCTAAGGGTAACCATCATAATTAACCTCATTCTTCCAATAATTAAAACCCAAGAAATTCAAATAACAGATTTAAACCATGGTTTTACAGCTATACAGCTACAACTGATGCAAATGATAGAAAATTTCACTAAAATATTACACATTATAAATTTAACTAATTACGAAACAAATTTAAACATATTAGAATACCACGTAAGACTTTTACCCAAACAAAATATGGACATTATTAATCTAATGAAACACACAAGAAAAGAATTTGAAACTTTAGTACTACACGCTAGACAGAAAAGAGGACTTTTTAATATTTTAGGTACAGGAATGAAATTGTTATACGGAACCATGGATGACGAGGATAGAAAAGAAATAGAAGAAAGGTTAATATTAATAGAAACAAATACACACAACGTAATAGAAAATTCAAACTTACAAAAACAAATAAATAATCATTTTAACGAACAAATTGCATTACTAACTAACACATTTAATAAAAAAACTAAAAAATTAATTGAGTATGTAGAAAAATTTACTCGCACAGAACACGATTTAGAAAAAGACTTTCACCAATTAAAATTGGAAATAGAAATTGAAGACAATATAAAATACCCACTAAATGACATAGAAAAAATTAAAGACATAGGTAGTTTTAACATCTAGATTAGGAATCCTAAGCAAGGATATTTTTTCAGAAACCGAACTTGTTGAAAACAATATAACAATAGAATTAGAACTTCCTCTATATAAAAATACTATCATATTTATAACCAAAATCCCAAACTTTTCAAATGAAACATACAAACAAATCTATATCCAACCCATACCAAATTTAGAAGATAATCAACAATTAGATATTAGTAATAAAATGTATTTGACTTAAGACCAAACAATTTATAACAATACCAATATGAAATAATATTCATCAGAAATAGACGACAATTGTTTACAAAATTGAAATTGTAAATTAATACAAAATTCTGTTTACTTGAATAATAGAAATAGGAAATAACAATTTAATGTTAATTAATGTAAGATTACAAGAAATTGTCCAAAATTGTAACTATTAAAACATTGTTGTTAAAGGTAATTACTTAATTAAGTTTGAAAATTGTAAAATTAAAATAGATAATAAAAATTACGAGAGAAAAAACTACAAACACGAACCCTTAATTCCAAATACAATCGCAAATATCAATTATACTAAATCAAATGATTTAACTTTCAAAGAATTAAATTATCAAAATATAAAAAACTTAAAAGAAATTCAAGAATTAAAATACAAACACAACTATACAAATTTAACTATGTATATGATAATTTTAACAATTATATTGATCATAATCTTTTATATCTATCTTAAATGTAAAAATAAAAAAATTAAAATTATAAATAATGTCAATCTTCCACGAGTCGCTTTTCGACCCACAGAAGACTTTAAAGGGGGAGGTGTTATTTCAGAGCCATCTTGTACGCCCCAACACATAATTACAAACCAATATAAAGATAAACAAATCCTGGACTTAACATTTAACCAGTAAATGTAATGTGTAGAAATCACTACAAAGTTGCACGTCAGCACTTTTGCCATTTAAATGTATTTCATCCAGACTAAACCAAATGCTGCGTTAGCAATTAAGCATTATAAACGGATCGCTATGTAAAACAATATAGATTTCATCATCCGCAGTCAAAATGCTGCGTAAGCAATTAAGCATTATAAAAGGGGATCGCTTGATCTCAAATATTCAGTCTTTAAACAGTCACGATATATAGCTGACGATTTCCTCCCACCAGTGGTTAGGGATCCGAAGCTCTAGTTTAAATTCTCAAATAATAAAGATATCCATTTTAAAAAATTAAAAATATTGTTTTTTTTAACTAAACGTGAATTATTAAAATTTATATATATATATAAATTTATATATATAGAATTATATTGTAATATATATATATATATATATATATATATAGAATTATATTGTTGTATGCTTGCCTGCGCAGTGTGATGATCTAATTCTTTAGTAATTAAATAACGAATTGTGAGTGTTTGTTTTTTCTGGTGATTTGACTCATTTTGTCGTGAAGGTATAACACTGGCAAAAATTTGTGTCAATAATCCATTCCAATCCGGAATTTTTTTTAATCTGGCTGAGAGTGCAGTTACAAGGGCGTAGCTTTCAATATTGCTTTTTATATAGAAGCCCAAACATAGACAGTGTTTCAACTCAGAGCGAGTTTGATGCACTGTCAGATTCAACTTTAAGAATTGTCACAAAACATCGTAACATTGAAATCGTTATTGCGGGAGATTTCTGTGTGGCTTCGCCATTCTGGGCAGACAACACCCGAAGGAAGGTGTGTTGAGATATTCGAGTCAAATTCGATCAAAAATTGAGGCAAAAATACTACAATTGTAAGGTAGTAAACTTTTTTGGTCTTTCGTGAAAATAATCAAAAATATAGCCTCGTCGTCGATTCCAACGCTCATTTATAACGACATTCCAGTTGTCTGCTTTATGGACAAGGCCAATATTTTTGCTGCGCATTTCGCAGCTAGCTCCACGCGTTCAACTTGGCGTTGGAGAAAGTGATCCGAGACTCTGACGTAACGGCGAGAGGAACAATCCTCTATAAGTCCATTCAGATACTGGCTTACGCAGACGATATTGACATCGTTGGTAGCAACCAAAAAGCTGTACAGGGAGCTTTCATCCAGATAGAGCAGGCGGCACGAAATCTGGGGCTGCACATAAATGAGAGCAAAACAAAGTACATGGTGGCCACGTCTGCGAGTAGAAGATCCAACATTGGTCCCTCAATTCAGATAGTGGAGCGCGAATTTGAAGTAGTGCAATCCTTTAACTATCTCGGGTCAACTATAGCAGCCGATAACAGCATGGAACCAGAAATACGCGCACGGTTGCTTAAAGCCAACAAAGCCTACTATAGCCTGTCAAGACTCTTCAAATCCAGGAACCTAACCATAACATCCAAGCTGCTGATATATAAGACCATGGTCATACCAGTACTTACATATGGATCCGAGACTTGGGTGCTTAGCAAAAAGCATTCTGACCTCTTAGCCGCGTTCGAGAGAAAAGTCTTACGGAGAATTGTTGGCCCAGGCGTGGCGTAGACCAGGACGCCCAGAGTTTAGGGATGCCAAACTGGATGACATCGGCTGGAAATCGGGACCGGTGGAGAGACTTTTTGCGGGAGGCCAGGACCGGACCCCGGTTGTAGAGACAAATATGATGATGATAAGTTATATTACATTAAAAAAAAAATTTTCTTTTTATTCTTTATTTATTAATTCATTCAACTTCACTTTACCAACTCAAAAATCTAACTGACTTACAATAATTTCTAATAATAAGCTTAAAACCTAACTTCTGCTGCCACCAGACGTGACGTCAGCATAAGTAGATGTTGATGTTGCAATCCCACGATCGACGATCGTTCACCTGTGTTTACTTTGTTCGTGTGAACTGCAGTGTCATCAGAGTAGCGGAAATCGTGTTTTCTTTTTTGTTGGAGTTAACTCCTCCGCCCTTAAATTCGAACGTCCTCGTTGGATGACCTCAAATGTTTCGAAATATCTTTGATTCCAATAATTGTTGGTTTTTTTCTTTCAGATGGTGTTGATGCTGATGCTAATTCTTGATCTTTATTATCATCTTGGTTCTTAAATTTATTAAAGAATTTTAAGGCGAATATTATTATCATTAACATGAAGCAAATGGCAAGTACTGAGCTGGTTGTAGTGTGGATGATGTTCTTCTTTTCCAGTAGCTCTATTTTTGATGTACCGTTCGAGTATAGATGTTTAAGCCTCTCAAGTGATAGAAATTCTTCGTTCCCTTCTAGCATTGATGCTGGTTGGATAATTGCGGGCATTGGCTGGTAGTGGATTATCTCGCTGTTGATTATTTCTCTGCCTTCTATTCGAATCGAGAGTTTGTGTGATGAATAGTGTAGGTTCCTTTGAGGTCTATTGTTTCGTTGTTGATGACTGCTGGACCATTGAATTGGTTGAGGAAAAGTATTCCTGGTGCTATTTCTTCTACAGATGGGATGTGTTCATTGTTGATTTGCGTACAGGTGGGCGTTATGCTCTTCAGTAGATTCGGTATGCAGGCAGAAGTGCTTATATTAATTATATTTTTTTTGTTACATATAGCTAATTCATTATATTTCTTACATTGTCTAATTATTCCAAAGATTTTATTTCTACATTCTAAAACATTTTCATATGATATTTTATTTGTTATATTATTTTTCTTTACGGCTTTTAATATCAAAAGATTACAAGTATTATTTTCGCTTGTAGGTAAATCTAGGATATATATTATATTTTTATTGTCAGAAGCAATTTTTATATTGTCAATTTCTAGGGCTTCATCAACATTAACATATGGGAAATGTTCATTCTTAATAACTGTTTCAGTAATATTTATTTCATTATTACTTAAAATATATGAATTCACTATATTGGCTTTTGCCCAATGTATTGCGTATGCAATATTAACTATTTCTTCCTTTATCAATTCTAATTTATATTTAATTTTAGTTACAATGTGGTTTTCTATATTTTCCTATTCCTTGAATGATTTAAGTATATTATTTGTTAAATTAGAAATTTCATTTATTTTCTCTATAGTTAATCTATTAATGACAACTTGATTATTATTATTTGTAAGTATGTTGTTCATTTCGTTTGTGAGTATTTCTACGTATTGCCTATAAAATCTAATGATCTTTTTGATCTTTCGTTAACTCTTAGTCTACTCAGATAATTTTTAATTCGTTGAATCAAGGATGGGATATAAAGGATGATGGGTTTTGACGTTGGCTAAAACGACCGCCTCTAAGCGCTTTATAAAGTTTTCGTAAACTTCTATATCGATTACGTGTATAATTTTAAAAGATCCATTTTGAATCTTTGCAGTTCCAATATTTATTTGTATAGTCCAGGATTTGAATGTTTGCAGTACATAGATGTACTAGCAACAGCCTAGGAATAGAGGGATTAATTTTTAATTAAACTTTTGTGTATAGTTTTTCCTGATTTGGTAATAACAGTTGTGTTTTTATTCTCTTTTACTATTTCTTTTCTGTATTTGGGAGAAAGTTTGTTTCCTAATATTTTGTTTAATTTCACATAAATAATTTGTCCAATGGAAAAGTTTTTAACGGGAGTTTTTTTCCTATTATGATATCCTAAATCTGCATTTTGTTTCTCTTTAATTTTTTGTGTGGTGTTTTCTCTTTCTTTTTCAAGCTGTTCAGGATTGTTAGTTAGATGTCTTGCAAAAAATATGTCTATGGGTTTTTTACCTGTAGTAGAGTGGATAGAATTGTTATATTCGAGGATTGATTTATCAAGAAGTTCTGGAAATGTGTAATGTGCGTTCTGTGATTTTAAGCATCGCATCACTTCAGATAGTGTTGAGTGAAAGCGTTCTATTTGTCCATTTACAGAACTTGTATATGGAGGTGTTTTAAAAACTTTTATATTAAAAAAGTTTTCTAACATAAAAAGAACGGAATTAAAGTAAATGGATTTTTCATTATCTACGACTATGGTATCTGGGACACCAAAGGAGAGTACTAAATCCCTTAGTGGTTGTTTTATGTTTTCAGCGGATCTGGATTTTAGCAGCTTTACCAAGGCATATTTTGAAAATTTATCAATAGCTGTAAGGATAATGCGTTTATTTGTGAAATAGATATCTATGTGCAATATTTGTCCGGGGTATGTAGGGATAGGTGTTGCTTGGATCATGGGTTTGCTAGGATGTCTCTCGTACTTGTGTTCTTTACATGTTTTACAATCTTTTACTATTTTTTCAACTTTGCTACGCATTTGTGGGAAATAAAATTTGCTTAAAATTTGTAATTTATTTTCTTTGCTATTTCTGTGGGCGCGATTATGTTCTTTGATGATTTCGCATTCTTGCTGCTCTTCATCAAATAAGTCTGTAACCATTTTCCTGGCGAATCGGATTCTGTATTGTTTGAAATGAATGGGGTAAATTTCTTGAATTTGGCCTAAGATTCTTTCATCTGTTTGTAAGCCATTGATGACTGATGGGTTGAGACAACGTTTAAGGATATTGATAATTTTTTCATTAGTGAATTCTGGTTCTATTATTGTATGTCGATGATAGGTAGGAAATATAATTTTGAAGTCATATGAAGCTATAGTTCCGTCGAGTAGAATAATTTGATTCTTAAAAACGTTAATAAGTTCTTCTGCAATTTGGATAAGGTTTTGCCCAGAACTTTCGTCGCTGTGTTGTGTTGCGGTTAAGGAATTTACATTGCTATCTATTGGTGGTCTTGACAAGGCGTCTGCGACTACGTTAGTTTTGTCGGGTTTGTACTTGAGCTCGTAGTTATACTCTTCGAGTATAGCTTTCCAACGTTTAAGTTTGTTATTGGTATTTTTGTTACTTAACGCATACGTCAAAGGTTGGTGATCCGTAAATATTTTCACAACTGATGAACCGTATAGGTAGTTTCTTAGTGAATTGAGAGCCAAATATAATGGCTAACATCTCTTTCACGTTCGTTGCGAATTTTGCTTTAGATTTTGAAAGTGTGCGGGAAATGAAAGTTATTGGTTTGTTATCTTGTTCTAAGACAGCGCCTATAGCATAATCTGAACCGTCTGTCGTGAGGTGGAATTATTTTTTGAAATCTGGAAAAGTGAGAATTACGTCCTCGGAATCTAGAGAATTTTTGATTTTATGAAATGCTTCTAAGGCTTCGTTATCTAAATGGATAATCTTTTTGCTAGAGGATTGCTTGGACGTCCATCCATCTTCCCCTCTTAAAAGGACTGTCAGGGGTTTGACAATTTTGCATAGTTCTTAATAAACCTGCGATAAAACCCTGATAGGCCTAAGAAAGATCGTAAGTCCTTAAGTGTCTTTGGGCATGGGAATTTGGTTATTGCCTCTACTTTGCTCGGATTTGTCTTTATACCTTTGAAAGATATGATGAATCCTAAAAATTCTACACTGTCTTTTAAAAATTCGCATTTATCCATCTGAACTTTTAGATTTGCATCTTGAAGGGTTTTGAAAATCGTGGATAGGTTGCGAAAGTGAGAATCCTCGTCGATATCGTCTATATAGACAAAACATATTTTGCCTATATGTTCTCGTAGAATGTCGTCCAGTGCTCTTTGTAATATGGACGGTGCATTCTTTAGCCCGAATGGAAGTCGAATGAATTCGTACTTTCTATTATTTACTGAGAAGGCTGTCTTCTCAATGTCATTTTCGTGCAGTTGGATTTGGTGAAAACCACTCTTTCAATCAATTACAGAGAAAATTCTATTCTGACCGAGTTGGGATAAAACCTCGTTAATCTCGGGGATCGGGTAGCGATCGGAGATAGTGACAGAGTTAAGTATTCTATAATCGATAACTAATCGAAATTTCTTTTCACCTGAAGCATCAGCTTTTTTGAGTACGACCCATATTGGTGCATTGTACGGAGACCGTAAAGGTCTTATAATGCCGTCTTTTAAAAGTTGGTTTATTTGTTTATCCACTTCGTCTTTTAAAGTCATCGGGTATGGATAAGATCTAGTATAGATCGGTTCTTCATTTGATGTTCTAATTCTGCCTTTAACTTTTGTGGTAAAAGTTAATTTTTCATCTCGTTCGGCAAATAGGTTTGAGTATATTTCCGTTAGTTTACGGAGTTCGATTTTTTGGTCTTGTGACATGTGGCTGTCCCTGATGGTGACAGAATTTATTGACTCTGATATTTGTTGCTTAAGTCGAATTTTATGCTTGTTTTTGATTAGCATATAGTTTTTTTTTGTGAAGATAACAGCTGACAAGTCTTTTGACTGTCATTGCCTAAGATTCCCTTGAAGGATTTAAGTGTCGGTAGGATAAAAAATTGTATTTTAACCAAATACCAAAAAGATTTATCATCGTGTGATGGCTTATTTCGACTTTGCCACCGACTGAGTTTGCATAAAAATTTTGATTGTTAGGAATCGGGGTTTTAAGTAAACTTTGTTGAATATAATTCTTGTTCGACCCTGTGTCGACTAAGAATTTTAAAATTTTGCCGTCGCTCGTCTTTCATTCGAAGTATGGTAAGGACGAGCTTGTTAGCCTAAAAAATGAATGTCTTCGTAATTGTTAAGTTGATCATCGTGGTCGTTTTGATTTAAAAGATAGTCATTTAACGACTCGTCTCCGATGTCCACTGTATTCATTGAATCTATTAAGGAGTTATAAGCATCGATGCCAGACTGGTTATGGTACGCATATTGATCGGAATTATTTGAGGTAGCATTGATTTGTTCATTTGTTTGGCTTGAGTTTGGATAATTGATTAATTGATTGGTTCGGGATAGGGATTGGATGTAGTTGTAGTTGTTGATACATGAAAGTTTCTTTGCATCGATGGAGAGGGAATATTCTGATCTATCGGTCTTTTTCCGATTTTTTTTTTTTTTATAATTCGCGCACGCTTCAAGGGGTTCGCACCCTTATAATGCTCGGCTATATGCTTGGCACAGCGTGGGCGTTAAGGAAGAGGAGGAGAAAAGAGGAGATGTCTATGAGCTTGTGTTTTGAATGCCTGTGGATCATAGTGAGGTGGGAAGACAGAGCTTGGCAGAGCATTCCATATACGTGTTGTACGGCTAAAGAACGAATCCCTGAATTTAACTGTACGTCCAAAGATGGGCTTGAGGGTAAACTGATGAGCATTTAGAGCGCCACGAGTATTGCGGTTGAATTCAAGGAGAGGTGGCATGCATCTGGCTTTTTCTCTTGAGCACCGCTGGTAGAAGAACCGATAAAACAGTGACAAGCAGGAAACCTTCCTGCGGTGTTCAAGCGAATCTATTGATTTCGCTTTATTTTCGTCACCGATAAGTTTTATCGCGCGGTTTTGTATTCTATCTAGCTGATGCAAAATAGTCTTAGGCGCACCAGACCAGATATGGCAATTGTACTCAAGTTTTGGGCGAATAAAAGCCTTGTATATGGTAGCCAGATCAGAGGGAGTGAAATATTTCTTGCACCGGGCAAGAAAACCTAAACATTTCGCAGCGTTTTTGGCGACGGTAAATATGTGGTCATTCCAACGAAGCTTGTCGTTAACGCACATACCAAGAATTGCGAGATTTTCAGTTTCCTCGATGCAAGTGCCATTCATGGATAATGGCATGGGGTTTAGGATTCGCTTGGACGACAGGAGACAGCATTGGGTTTTGGAAGCGTTAAATTCTACTCGATTGATTTCTCCCCATTGTATTATGCTGTCAAGGTCAGAATTTAACGAGCTTAACATACAAAGTTGTTTGAGTTCCACATCAGAGGTGGAGGGACGTTCCTCAAACTTATATGAGAAGCTGAGAGTGCTGTCGTCAGCGAAAGAGTGAATTGGATTAGAAGTCACAGATAAGAGATCATTAATAAAAATGAGAAAGAGTGTCGGGGACAGAACAGAGCCCTGGGGAACGCCAGCATTTATGTGGTGTATTTCAGACTTGAAACCGTCTAAAACAACTTGAATTGAGCGGTCCAAAAGATAGCTTCTAATCCAATGAAGTAATTTATCATCAACACCATAAGCACGCACACGCCAAACTCTGTCAAATGCCTTCGAAATATCGAGTGCAACAGCTTTACTTTCACCAAAATGATGCAAAGATCGGTTCCACTGTTCGGTGAGATATACCATCAAATCACCAGTAGAACGTTGCCCACGAAATCCATACTGCCGGTCACTAAGGATTTCGTTGGTTTCAAGATATTTCTTAAGCTGATAATTGATCAGCGTTTCCATGACCTTGGAAAGAATGGATGTAACTGCTTTGGGTCGGTACGAAGAAGGAGACGACGGCTCGCCTTTTTTGGGTATTGGCTGGACAAATGCAGTTTTCCAACTTCTCGGGAAGAGTCCAGAAGAATAGGATAGATGGAAAAGCTTACGCAATGGTAATGCCAGCTTGGAGGAACACCTCTTCAGAACTAGTGGAGAAATACCATCTGGCCCAGCGGATTTGTGAGTGTTGAGATCATTTAAAACTCTAGCAACTGCACGAGTACGAAAAAATATTTGTCCCATAGAGTGTTCAATATTCTGAGGTGCAGGAGGCGGCAATGCACAATCTGGAAGTGTAGAGCTAGCTGCGAAATGCGCAGCAAACAGATTGGCCTTGTCTATAGAGCTGACAACTGGAATGTCATTAAAAATGAGCGTTGGAATCGACGACGAGGCTGTATTTTTGATTCTTTTCACGAAAGACCAAAAATTTTTACTACCTTTGGGACCTTGTAGTATTTTTTGTCTTAATTTTCGGTCGTAGGCGAATTTGATTCGCCGAAGATGGGCGTTGCAATCATTTCTTGCTCGTTTAAACTTTTTTGGTTTTCCTCGGTAGGGTTTGCTTTGTAAAACCGAAAGCATACCTCTCTCATCCTAGAAGCCTCTTTACAGCTCAAGTCATACCATCCATCTTACTTTGATTTGATAGATTTATTCCTGAAAGGGATAAACTTTTTCATACCAATAAGAATGATGTTTGTGATTGCATCAGCGGCGGCATCCACGTTGCTATCATGAAAAAATAGCGAATAAATGGTTGTGAGGTTTTGGTCTATTCACGTAATTTATTCCTCTAGATCGTAGGCTTTGATCGATTTACATCGGTTCGGGTCTATTAGGTACGAATGGTTTTGGACCAAGTGGTCGAGGAGGAATGTATTGTCTCTGTTGTTGAAAAGGATTATGTTGGGAATATTGGGGTGTTTGGTAGAAACGTTTATTTATTTATTTATTTATTTAACCATTCATTCTTTGTGCATTTAAGAGTCAATCTTTTTGTTATACACAAGTTATTTTACAATGTATCGTTTAACCATTTGAAAATTAATCATTACATTATACTTAAAGCTAAATTAAAAAACTAAAAAAAATTAAAAAAAAAAAAGAAAATAAAAAATTAATAAAACCATGAAAGTGTGGAGAAATAAGAAATTACAAAAAAAATAAGATAACAATAAGAATTTAAGTTAAGATTAAATTATGAAAATAGGGGAAAAAAAAGAAATAAAAAGATAAAGAGAAGATTTAGGAGTTCAAAAGATAACGTCAGTGACCCTCGGCATAAAACTGAAAAACTTTTAACTTAAAGGTGTTCGTGTTTCTTGTTTGTCTAATATCAGGGGGTAGAAGATTCCAAAGTTTAGATGAATAAACGAAGAACTGACGAGAGGTGACCAGATATTTATGTCTCGGTGTTATTAATTGCTGCGTTCTCTGACTTCTGGCAAAGTTGAATTTTTCAAATAGATATTTAGGCTCTTTAGTGGTAATTATTTTATTTAATGTTGCAATAGTTTTATACTTAAATAAACTCATTAAAGAAGAACCAGCAATCTGCTTAGAAAACTCTGAAATATGCACGTGTCGGCTAACATTGAAGATATATCTTACACAACTGTTATAAGCAACAGTGATACGTCTCATTGAGCCACTATCAATGCATGAAAAAATCTCACATCCATATAGCATAATAGGTAAAATGAATGATTTCACAAGCTTCAGTTTAACGTGCTGCGGAAGATATTTTGCAGTGGGACTTAGGCCGCGAAGAGCACCGTAAACTTTTGACACTATTTTATTAATGTGGACATTCCAGCTGAAGGTTTCACTAAAGTAAATTCCTAGATTTTTAAAATTTGATACAGTTTCCACTGGTAAGCCATTTAGATACAGCATTGGATAATTTTCTTTGGTTTTACTTCTATTAATTATTAGCGCCTTAGTTTTTCTCGGATTGAGGCTAAGCTTATTTTCTTCCGACCAAAGAAGTACTTGACTTAGTACATGATTAATTTTGCTAAAGGCAAGAGTTTTGTGACTATTAGGAAAGAGAGTATATAGCTGCACATCATCCGCGTATATGTGATACTTAGACGTTATGTGGCCTCCTATGTCGTTTATGAAACATGTGAATAATAGCGGACCAAGTATAGAACCTTGTGGTACACCCAACGGAACTTTTAGTTTAGATGAACATTCATTATTGTTAATAACATATTGCGACCGATTAAAGAGATATGATGATAGAAGGTTACATAAAGAATTTCCAAAAATACATTTTTCTTTAAGTTTCTTGACTAATAAGCAATGATTGACAGAGTCGAAAGCCTTGGAAAAGTCAAGAAAAACAATTAGTCCTGACATGTCACTATCCAAACCAGCACGTATATCGTCACAAACCTTTAGGAGAGCTGTAGTGCAACTGTGTTTCTCCCGAAAACCAGACTGGTATTCAGTAAGTAGCTTTTTACTATTAAGAAAATTTTTTATTTGGTTGCTTACAATCGCTTCAAAGACTTTGCTTAAAAATGGTAGTATTGCTATAGGACGATATTCTGTTCCATTGGATGTTGACACTTTAGGTAAAGGTATAACTTTTGCGGTCTTCCAGCCTTCGGGAAAAGTTGAGGTTGTAATAATGGTATTGAATATATGTGTGATATGATGTAGTATGGCGGGAAGAAGGACTTTGACGAAATCAGGATGGATATTGTCGGAACCAACCACTTTTGATTTTATTTTTAATATTGATAGACCTACATATATTTCATCTAAGCCTGAAAGTGAAAGCGATCCTGTGAGGTTAGTTCTAATTTCCGATTCATTAAATGAACTTGTTGTTAATGAGGGAGGTTGAATAAACTTGGCATTCAATTCATTTAGGTTCACATCGATTGGCACAGACTGTTTACCTAGTCCAACTTGACGAACATTTTTCCAAAACTTGGAACTAGAATCGCAGGTCGAAAATTTATTCTGATAGAAAGTCTGCTTGTTTCTACGAATAAGAGATGTCACAGCATTGCGTGTTAATTTAAATTCATTGTGAATTGCAGAACACCTGTATCTTCTCCATCTTGCATATAAAATATCACGCTGTTTGATGAGATCGATTACTTCTTGTGTAAACCAAGGTAAAGTTCTCCTTTTAGATTGACTTATCCTAACAGGCACATGTTTATTGAAAAGATACAGAATATTTTCATTAAAGATTTCTATTTGCTTGCTGACATCACTTGTTGTATAAATAGGTAACCAATTTAAATTTTGACAATCATAAAATAAGTGATCCAAGCAGATATTTTTATAAATATATTGGATCTTACATTGTTCTTCCATATTTGGCAGATATACATGTAAGTTTAAGAACAGCATATCGTGATGAGAGAAAGCAGGCGCTAACAGCTGGTCGTAGTGCGTTATTAAATTATGATCTGATATGAAAATAAGGTCCAGCAGTGAAGGAATTTTATTGGGCATGAAGTGAGTTGGGCGACTATAGTTCGCAAAACATAACTTGAACGACTCAACCATATCTAAAAAGGGTTTGTTCCTGTTATCCAATATGTTTATGTTTAAATCTCCACAAATTACAATGTCCGTATGCAATAGAACTAAGTCCTCAAGTAGATCCCGTATTAAAGTATAGTTTACCACATTAGGAGCCATATATATACAACCAACTAATAGCTTTTTATGACCAAAATTTACCTCTAGGAAAATGTACTCAATTAGATCTTCTGCAGAAGACATTTTGACAATATGAAACCTGTAGCGATTTTTTATATAGATGGCAACACCTCCACCTATTTTGTTTTGCCTATCTGCCCGAATAAGTCTAAAATTATGCAACCTGAACATATCTGTACATATTTCAGGTTTTAACCAAGTTTCCGAAAGATATAGAATATCCACCATGCTATCGTCAAAAATTTGCCGCAAATCATCAATTTTGTTTTTGATGCTTTGTGAATTTAGGTGACATAAGTTAATACCATCTTTATGTTTGCAGAGAATGTTAAGCAGTGTTCTTGAATCATCCAAGTAACTTCCACCCCTTGAGCGAGAATTACCATTCATTTCTGTAAAAAAAGTAATAAATTAAGAAACACACCTACGAAAATTATTACGTGCGAAACAAATGCCAAGAATAGTGACGTAAATCTTTTGAAATTAATATAATATGTTAGAGACTGATAGTAAAAGATAAGAGAAATAATAAAAGAAGAAAAGAGAAATAATGAGTAAATTGAGTGCATACTATTGTACGTTTGCTGCATAAAGTTAAACTTCTTCACTGTTATCATCAGCACTATTTAAATTTAAATTTCTCGCCGTAATGAATTCGTCCAAAATTCCATAATCGTCAACATTGATGGCATTCTCATTCTTCCTCACTCTAACCCAAACAGCTCCAGAGCGCGTGAATGTAGAGAAAAGTTGCTTGCGTCGCTTCATGTGAACCGCTTTTTGCAGAATTGAGCGATTTCTGCTTGTCAAGCTCTCATTCAAATAAATATTTTTATTGGAGTCAAAACCAACATCATGAAGAGAAAGCTGCTTTCCCTCACTTTTGCGATGCTCCGCAAGAGATTTTAAGACGCTGTTTCTTTCTTGAGCTGTTGCGAATTTGAGAATGATTGGGGGATCATTGGTATTATCACTTCGTTTAGAACGGAAAATAGCCTTCAATACGGGGGGTTTACAGTTGATAGTGTGGCACAAATGGTGGAAAATCGACTTCAAGTTTTCTTCTTGTAGTTGCGGAACTCCTTTGAGGATGGCATCAGCTGCTAGGTTGCTACGTTCCAAGGTATCACAACGCCTTTGTAAATCAGCTAAGCTATTTTTTATTGCTTCTGACTCAATACACTTAGACTCGACATTATCCACGCGTAAATGGAGGTCTTTGAGAGATTCTTCAATATTATGAAAACTGCTTGTCCAATTCTGCTCGAAGAGTGTAATTTGATTCAATAGGTCTGCACGCAGAGTGCTCATTTCGGCAGAAACCCGGTTCATAATAGCATCGGTGTGTTTAGTCAAGCGTTCTTCGAACTGACTGAGAGTGAGAGCGTTGGATTGACCTGAGACAGCAGATGCATTTTTGTACAAAACCTCGCTGGGTGTGAAAACCTTCGTTGTTTGACCAGCTACACCACTTTTTGATGACGGAGTGCTGATATGTTTTTGTGATGTAACGGTTGATACACTCGCTGATTTCTTAGAGCGGGTGTGTACTCCGCTCGTGTTTGTGTCAAGAGATGTGTTTGAAGACATATTCGCGAGAAAGAAACTGAACAGTAACAGCACAAGGAATTCAAGGTTCTTTTTTTTTTTAACTTGTCTGAATTTATGAAAGTTATGATTTCAAAACCAAAGATTTTTAAATTTGTGACTTAAAACCCGTCGAAACGCACAACACAATCAACTTTAATATTAATTAAAACAGGACCGAACAATTACTTGGAGAGAAATTGAAAATACGTCCACTCACGCTGACATATTAATATGAAACGTTGTGGTGGCTGTGGAAATGGTTGTGGAATATGTGCTAACCGTGGATAAAAGGGTTGTGGATGTTGTGCAAAATGAATTGGTTTGCGAGGTGGTGGTATTGGGACTGGTTTTCTATTAGGAATATAAGGATTATTAGCATGCTGTGCGCTGAATCCTTGATTTTCGAGCTTTTGACATAGGTAGGTAGGTGATGAAGGTCTGCGGGTTCCCTTATACCTAAAAGTCTAGAAAGGTCTCCTCTTAGGCCTCGGATAAAGGTATCCATTCGTTTCTATTAATATGTGCATTGCATCCGATGTAATATCCATACTTGAAATTTTGTTAAGGATTAATGTCAAATGTTGGTAGACTGATTGGTAGTATTGTTCAACGCTATTGTTACCTTGGGTCAATGTTGTCATCTGGTACTCTAACGTACCTAGATCGCGTTTGTCAGCGTAATGGGTGGTCAAACATTTAGATATACACTCCCAATTTAGTGGGGTGTTGTACGATTCTAACACTGCATCTGCGTTGCCAACTATTTTATTTCGAATAGTGTTAAGAATACCAAAATATTTAGGGGTACCTTTTAGTCTATTATAGAGGTTGAGAATTCTTTGAACGCTCTTCCTCCATGAACTGAATTCACCTGGATTCCCGGAAAATTCTCTAAGACTTCGGACTACGTCCGGAATGTTGTTACAAGAGCTTCAAGTTCTGGTGAAGCGGTTACTTGGTTATTAGCCAATTGGTCGGTTGGTGGAGGTATATTAAAATTTATTGGGAAATGAATGGGTCTAATATCAGAAGGGGGTAAGGTGTCGGAAGTAGTGGCCATGGTTCGCTTCCTGTTCTCCTTTTCCTTCCTTAATTTGGGAATTTTGAATTATTTTTAGTATAAAATGTTTAAATTAAATTAATCAATTTTTCTTAGTTTCTTCTATAATTTAATATTTAAAAATGTATTTATGATGCTGAATGATTAGGTTCTAATTATTATAGATTATAGAGATATAGAGATTTATTCTCTTGATGCAATTTCTTCCTTTTAAATATAAAAATCACTTTATTAAATTATTAAAAATTTTTGGATATAAAGCTTACAATAAAATTTTTGGGATCATTCCACGCTGGTAGGATGCTTATTTTCCTTTTTGCGATGAACTACTGGGGAAGCTGTCCTACACTCCCTCGTGGCATAGTTTTTCTTCAGATTAACTATAAGTCCTCAGTGGGTGCTGCTCAGAATTGGTTCCAATTTCCTTTTTTTGCTTTCAGCAGGATCAAAGTTCTATCACAAATTTTACACACGCGGCGAACTATTGAGGTCGACTTGAGTTGCGGAATTTTTATTTGCTTAAGATTTTGCCTTTTTAAGCACGAACTTAGAACACTTATTAAACACACGCGGCGAGCTACTTTAGGTCGACTTTTTAAATTGCGTAGTTTACTGAGATTAGCACGTTGGGCGCCAGTTATTATTTTCTAAGTTATATTACATTAAAAAAAATATTTTCCTTTTTATTCTTTATTTATTAATTCATTCAACTTCACTTAACCAACTCAAAAATCTAACTGACTTACAATAATTCCTAATAATAAGCTTAAAACCTAACTTCTGCTGCCACCAGACGCGACGTCAGCATAAGTTGATGTTGATGTTGCAATCCCACGGTCGACGATCGTTCACCTGTGTTTACTTTGTTCGTGTGAACTGCAGTGTCATCAGAGTAGCGGAAATCGTGTTTTCTTAATAATTTTGTTGGAGTTAACTTATACAAGGCTTTTATTCGCCCTAAACTTAAGTACAATTGCCATATCTGGTCTGGTGCGCCTAAAACTACTTGGCATCAGCTAGATAGAATACAAAACCGCGCGATAACATTTATCGGTGACGAAAATATAGCAAAATCAATAGATTTGCTTGAACAGTTTACCCTCAAGCCCATCTTCGGACGTACAGTAAAGTTAGGGATTCGTTTTTCAGCCGTACAACACGTATGTCGAATTCTCTGCCAAGCTCTGTCTTCCCGCATCAATATAATCCACAGACATTCAAAACACAAGCTTATAGACATCTCCTCTTTTCTCCTCCTTTTCCTTAACGTCCACGCTGTGCCAAACATATAGAGCATTATAAGGGGTTAAGCGTGCGCGTATTATAAAAAAAAATCCCGATATTCATAGAAATCGCTTCGTTCCCGAAATTCCAGTCCCTAATGACGGTATCCCAGAATTTCCATGGGAACAAGTCTTATAGTTGCATCTTAGTTCTACATACCGAGTTTCATAGAAATCGCTTGAGAAATGATTTAGTCAGTTATTAGAATTCAGAAATGTAACACCAAATCGCAACACAAAATTATTTTTAATACCGTGCTAAATTTTCTCCTCACCGCCGATAAAGTAGTTTCACTTAAATAACTTTCTTTTGCCAGCCTATGCAGAGTCTTTTTTACGTATTTCCTTCCTTTTGCGAAAATCGACAATTCTGGATCCGAAGAACTGGAAAATCGGTATTTATAAATGTTAAATTAATTTTTTTATTACGATACAAATTATAACGTTGTACGCTCGGGTGACGCTCGCCGGTCACCCAGGGTTCGCTTTTCCTTCTTCGTGCTACAAATTAAAGAGTTTTGGATACTTTTCTTTCCTTATGTATTGATGGATTTTATTCTTTTATAATTCAGTTAGGTTTACAACGACGGTAATATACTTGTATTCATTCTACAAAAAAGGGCTAATACTATAAATACATATACTTAAGCGGTCGAGAATCGTGGCTCCTAAGAACACTGGTCGTTTTCCTATTGGACACTAAATACTGTACTGAACGCTTGCACTTTATAAGCTGCGACGTCAGTACAGTGACTATTATAGAAAATTGTTCGTAAAGAACCGACGTGGTATGTTCAAGAACAGAAATGTGTTTGTGCATGTTGGATTCATTTTCATAATAAAATTCATAATGCAAATTCATCAGGCATGCGAATGAATCCAACATGCACGAAGCCAAAGGTTCGAATTCCGGCTGAGCGAAACATGATCCCAGACTTATTACAGCTCACCTTGAACTCAAGGTAAAAAACAAATAGGTGCAGCAATGGGAATATGTTTCGCTTATCAGCAATTCGAACTATTTTTTTTGTGTCAGTCACTGCGTGTGCAAACTGACTGCATATTATTGCAGTATTTTTATTTTTTTGGAATTAATTCAAATTAGGCAATAATTTACCTTTATAAAGTTCTAAGTAGAATCATTTTTGTATTTTTTGTACTTGGCATTAATGCTAATTAAGCAATAATCCGTTTTCCTTTATGTTTGTATTTTCGCTATTTATGCCCACGTAGGCAATATTATCCTTATAAATACTCCCGTATTAGGGAACAATAAATCACTCAATTATTAATCATCAAAAAAGGTTGTTGTCAATTTTATTTTTGGTTAGCTATCCCCCCACCAGTGGTAAGGCGGCTAACTAATAGGATATTAAGATATATCGGTACAAGAACCGGTTATATCCACATCATTAGTCAAGGTACATGCACCTTGACTATTCCGTCGTTGGAACAAAATAGTTCCACCGTTAACATTTGGTGACCCCGACGTGATCCCAGCATTCACTTCCCCCCACCAGTGGTAAGGAGTGACTGCTGAGCGATCACAATTTAGGACGCGACAAGCGTTTGCCAGGGCTTTGAACACTGGTAAAGTATTCGTCGCGTTTTTTAATTCAAACTACATCAA
Source organism: Nephrocerus scutellatus (assembly GCA_947095585.1). Lineage (NCBI taxonomy): Eukaryota > Metazoa > Arthropoda > Insecta > Diptera > Pipunculidae > Nephrocerus > Nephrocerus scutellatus. Next base: position 41,701,279 of record OX352762.1, read on the forward strand.
AAAAGGCGTGTACCAGGGCTATACACTGTTACCAACGATAGCTGCATAAGAAAAATATCTAGTTAGAAACACACACAAGTCAGCGAGATTGAAGCAGTCATCGAGGGATATCATCATATATATCGAAAAATTAGCTCAACAGCAAGAACGTAATGCTGAAAGTTTCAACAAGATCATCAGCAACTACAAGAAGGATCCTGCCGACAGCAAAACTCAAGAAAGTTATTTTCGAGAAAGGCTTCGACGGTTGAAGGAAGCTTGGGAGCGTTCGAGGAAATCGACAACCAGATCAGGTCCATACCAGATGTGCCGACTAATCATGATTATTTTATTCATGAGGTATACGACACTGTATTAGAAAACTACAGAAAATTCAAAGGGCATTTTGAGGAAAAGATAGCCGTGCTATTGAAGGTCAAACCAACATTGGAAGGGGAAATTACAAGAAACCAAGAGCAACAAGGGCCGCAACAATCCGATGCCGAAAACAAAAATATCGTCACGATGACGACTCAACCAACAGATGAGATCAACAGAATCATACGGCGACACAACGCCATAGTGGTGTCGCTACGTCGTGTATTGAGTGGTGTAGACTTCAATTTAAATCCAGAGCTACAGCATACAAGGTCACATTGGGAGTATAAGTTGAGAGCCATCGAACAATACTGGGTTCAACTTGAAGAACTTCATACATCAATTTATGAGCTAAGTGATGACAACGTAGCTAACGGCTACGATGAAGAAGAACATTTCATCTTGGCTGAAGAAGTTGAAGGGGTTGTCACAGACTTAATTGCAAGACTGCAGGAATGTGCTCCTAGGACAGGCACAACAGCTGCACACACGTTACCACTTCCGAAAATGGAATTGCCAAAGTTTGATGGGGATTACTCCAAATGGCAACAATTCCACGATCTTTTTAAACAAATGGTCCACATGCAACCAATGGCAAATTGCCAAAAAATGTGGTATCTGAAAACAAACCTAACTGGAGAAGCAGAAAGGCTAATCATTACATTATTCAACGTCTGACAGCAATTATGTCGCGGCCTGGAAAACCTTAGAAGATCGTTACGCTAATCCGAGACTATTGGTTTCTGCACTTATAAGTAAATTACTCACTCAACCAAGTACTGCTGCAGAGAAAAGTTCACCCAACGCCATTAGAAATCTTCACGACGTTACTAAGGAGTGTCTCATGGGATTAGAAAATCTCGGTGTGTCCACCAAGGAATGGGATCCAATATTAACCCACGTATTGACAAAAAAATTAGACAGAGATACGCACACCATATATGAGCAGTCACTCGACAATCCAAAGGAACTTCAAACAACAAAGCAAGTGATGGACTTCTTAGAGAAACGATTTCAATCTCTGGAAGCTCTGCCAAGGATCGGCACATCGAGGATCGACGAAGACTCCACCCTTTAAGGACATTAGTTGCGGCAGCGAGTTCATCTGAATGCTTGGTTTGCAAGGGAAATCACGCACTTTACGCTTGCAAGGAATTTTTAGATAAAACCCCCGCACAACGACTAAATGTGCTCAAAAAATATAACCTCTGCATAAATTGCCTGAAGTAAGGACATCGGGCAACAACTTGCCCGAGACGATCATGCACCAAATGCTCTAAAAAACACAATACTTTAGTGCATTTGGAAGCCGTGAATTCAAGCCAAAAAATCAATACAACATCTACACAATTCAAAGGAATCAACCCGACTAGAACAACAGGCCCATCTTCAGTGGAAAATAAGACGCAGGGACACGATCAAGCTCTATCACTTAGCACCGTTAGTCAACAACGTCTAGGATATGTTTTGTTGGGGACGGCTCGGGTCAAGTTAGAATCTCACAATGGTGAATTCGTCGAATGCAGAGCGCTGCTAGATTCAGGCTCTCAAGTAAATTTCATTACGGAGAGACTCGTTAAAAAATTGAAGATTCCAGCAAGGCATGATTCTTTGTGCATACAGGGGATCGGTCATGCCACTCAAAGGGCACATAAGAGAGTGAATGTACATTTGCAATCCAGGCTGACTGGGTTCTCGGCTAGAATTGAAGCGTTGGTCTTGCCAAAATTACTTTCACCTCAACCAACACAATCAATAGACATCTCACAATGGAACATTCCAAAGAATATAAAATTAGCTGATCCAAACTTCAACTGTACGGAGCATATCGACCTACTCATCGGCGCAGAATTGTACCATGAACTTCTGTCTGTTGGACAAATAAGATCCAACATCGAGATGCCCACCTTTCAAAACACGGTATTCGGGTGGATGGCAACAGGGAGAATTGGACCACTTCCAAATACATCAATTACTTGCGGTATGTGCATCGAAGACGAAAACCTGAACAAACTAATTGAAAAATTTTGGACAACTGAAGAACCAGAGGAACCACAAGGAGCTCTTACAACAGCAGAAAAGTGGTGTGAAAAGAACTTTATACAGACAACTCATCGGGATATCCAAGGCCGATTTACCGTAAAACTACCATTTTCAGACGATCCCACAAGTCTTGGGGAATCAAAACCCATCGCCCTCCGACGGTTATATGCCTTAGAAAGACGATTGGCTAACAATAAGGAGCTTAAGCAACAATACGATCAATTTATGAACGAGTATATCACTCTAAATCACATGACAGAAGTAGAGCTTCCACCAAGGAATTCACCACACTATTTTCTTCCTCACCACTGCGTGCAAAAACCTGATAGCAGTACCACCAAGTTGAGAGTCGTATTCGACGCGTCATGCAAGACATCCTCCAATATATCGCTCAATGATATCTTGCATGTAGGCCCCAGAATTCAAGATGACCTATTCACAATTCTGTTAAGATTCCGGTTACCACGGTTTGTTTTTACAGCCGATGTAGAAAAAATGTATAGACAAGTATTGCTACATAAAGAAGATCGAAAGTACCAGTTGATTCTGTGGAGAAAGGACGTATCAGATCCTGTAAAATGTTATCAGTTGAACACCGTGACCTACGGCACATCATCTGCCCCCTATTTATCAATCAAATGTTTACAACAGCTCTCTCAAACAACAACTAAAAGCCACCCCTTCGGCAGCAAGATACTTCAACACGATTTCTACGTAGACGACGTCATGACAGGCGCAAACAGTCTTTCCACTGCTCTGGAAATGCAAAGGCAATTGATTGACGTGCTTCAGGGAGCAGGCTTCAAACTGCTCAAGTGGTGCGCAAATCACCCACGGCTAATACAAATTTTCGGTTCAGAGGACAAAGAAGTACAGCTGGACTTCAAAAATGACTCAGAAGACAACATAAAAACTTTGGGTCTAACTTGGCTGCCCAAGGTAGACGATTTTTGCATCAAAACTTATGAGAATTACGACGCCAAAGTCACAAAAAGAAAGGTCTCATCAGAAATAGCACGAATATTTGATCCACTTGGAATCATGGCTCCAGTGGTAATCACCGCGAAAATCTTTCTGTAACAATTGTGGAAATTAAAATTAGATTGGGATGCAGCTCTACCTCAGGAATTGCATTCACAATGGTCAAGATTTCGTGACGACCTCAAGGCAATAAGTCTCATCAGGATTCCACGACACATATTTTCACACCAGACTCCAGAAGTAACACAAGTTCACGTTTTTGCTGATGCATCCGAAAGGGCGTATGGAGCCTCCATCTATATACGATCAACGGTTGGTCACGGAACCATCATAGTGCGATTGTTGTGTGCTAAATCTCGTGAAGCACCACTTGAGAAGTAAAAGTTTAAGAAGCCGACCATTCCATGGCTAGAATTGTGCGCCGCCAAACTAGCAACGGATCTCGCCAATCGAATAAAAAGGGATATTGGGTACGAAGATGCTCCTACGTATTTTTGGAGTGACTCTGAAATTGTCTTGGCTTGGATCAACTCCTCCGAGAAATCCCTCCCAACGTTCATTGCTAACAGAGTATCTTCGATAAAGGTTAGTACCACACCACAACAATGGCGTCACGTAAAATCCAAGGAGAACCCAGCTGATTTACTTACACGAGGAATTACTCCGGAAAGGTTGAAGGAATGCAATTTTTGGTTTTACGGTCCCCTATTCCTTTATGGTCGAGAATCATCTTGGCCACAACCTTACAACAAATCGGCATTGTCTGAGCAGCAACCAAACTCTAATGCGTTACCAATAACAACTAATGATAAGGAGTCAGGTCACTTCATCTACGAAATCAAGCATGGAAACTCATTTCAAAGGGTCCAGCGGATCACTGCGTACATATTAAGATTCGTCAGCAAACTTAAAGGGCGTGAAGATAAGACAAGCAGTAAAAAAGAACTATACAGCCAAGCATTAACAGATTCGCTTCATACCATTCTACGACTTCTGCAGAAAGAGGAGTTCAATTCCGACATCGCCCATCTTAAACGATACAGCGAGTGCGAGAAAACCAGCGCCATAAGCAGTCTCGCACCCTTTTTGGATACAAATGATATTATGCGGGTTGGAGGAAGACTAGAAGCATCAGCGCTTTCATACGATGCAAAACATCCTATCTTACTTCCTTACGGACATTCTTTCACAAAAATGATAATGACAGAGATTCATTGCAAAAATAAGCACGTTGGACCACAGACTCTTTTGGCCATTACTAGACAACGATTCTGGCCGATCAAAGGTAAAACTATTGCCAGATCTATAGTGCAAAACTGCATTCGGTGCGCAAAAGCAAAACCCAAGTTGCTCTCTCAGATGATGGGCAGTTTACCAGCCGATCGAGTTCAACCAGCACGACCGTTCATCAATTCAGGAGTGGACTTTTGCGGGCCGATATGGATTCACTACCGTGGGAGAGGAAGTCGACCACAAAAGGGGTACATCGCAATATTCTGCTGCTTTGCTACTAAGGCTGTTCACCTGGAGATCGTTAGTGCTTTAACAACGGAAGCCTTTATAGGAGCACTGAAACGTTTCATGGGAAGACGAGGCCATGTTCGTAACCTATACTTTGATAATGCGACTAATTTTGTTGGAGCTAGAAATCAGCTTCAGGACCTTAGCCAGACAGTATATTCCACGCAAGGTCAAGAATCAATCTCAAACTCGTGCAGCACAAAAGGCATCGATTTCCATTTCATTCCACCCCGATCTCCCCACTTCGGCGGATTATGGGAAGCTGCCGTTAAATCAGCAAAACATTTACTATATCGAAGCGTGTCATCAGCACCCTTGACACATGAAGAATTCGAGACCCTAATAATTGAAATTGAGGCAATTCTTAATTCACGGCCATCAAACCGCTTTCTTCAGATCCAAATGATCTCACCGCACTCACTCCTGGTCACTTCCTAATCGGTGAACCACTGACAGCACCGATTGACGCAAACGCTAAAAACACGAACGTCAACCTGCCGACACGATGGAAATTAGTGACGCACCTAAAAAATGAATTTTGGCGCAGATGGTCGAGTGAATACCTAAATGAATTGCAGCAACGGGTTAAATGGAAACAGCAAAAACCAAACTTACAACCTGGAGCCATAGTTCTAATTAAAGAAGATAACACCCCATCGATGAAATGGCCACTCGGACGAGTCATTAAAACTCACATTGGATAAGATGGCCAGGTCCGCGTAGCAGACGTCAAAACATCAACTAGCATTCTTCGGCGAGCGATTCACAAACTTGCTCCTCTTCCGCTTAATGATGAAACCCCAAAACAGGAACGACCACATCATTTTGAATGTCACACAAAAAGAAAGGCAGCAGAATCAACATCTCAAATCACAGGGGAGTCAACAAACAATGACCAACCACCAAAGAGAAAATGTCGAAAATCATACGGCTCGGCAATGTTATCCATCTTAATAGTATGCCTGATAGTACCACTCACATGTAGTTACCCAGTGGAAGTCAGCCAATTTCCATCTAAGCTAGGCCTTCATTTTGAAGCTCTAGGAACAGCCAACTTGGCAGCCAACGAATGGAACCTGGTGGTATACTATGAGCTAACACCGTACTGGACTGAATTACATGAAATCACAAAGGGAATTAAATCTTTGCGACAACTCTGCCAGGTGATACCGCAAAACAATTCATGCAAGTCAATAATCGATCAATTTAGTCATGTAAAAGAAGAGCTCACAACAGGGAACGAATTCTTCTCGAGGAACCTTCATAAGGCAAGACCAAGAGCAAGACGCGGAGCTTTCAATATAGTTGGAACCATAGCCAATTCCTTATTTGGAGTTCTTGATTCGGAATATGCACAAGAGGTATCAAAAACAATTGATGACATGAAGGGAAATGAAGACCACGTTCTGCGACTTCTCAATAATCAAACATCAATAATAGACTCAACTTTAAACATTATAAAGGGCAACCAGTTAAGTGTTCAAGAAAAATTTAGAGCGTTGAACGAGCAAATTAATCAAATAACTGCGCATACCACTCAAGAAGAACTAACTAGTACTTTTCTTTCCTTATCCATTGAACTGACGCTAATCATGTCCAACACACAACGAATACAAGCCTTACTAATCAGAGTGCTAATCGACACAAACCATGGAAAGATAAGCCCTCTTCTTCTATCACCACAGCAATTAAGTCACGAAGTCATAATGATAAAGGCGCATGTCCCTTCCTCACTTCGCCTACCAATAGACTCGTCAGACCTGCTGCACCTATATCAACTGATGTTCGTAAAGAGTGGGATCGTTAACGACCACGTGATCTTCCAAATCAAATTTCCTCTTGTCAATATAGAAGTGTTCGAGATATTCAGAGTATTGGCCATACCTATATTTAAAACGGCTCCCTAATTGCAATCAACCCAGATTCATCTCACCTAATCATAAGTCCACACCGCGATCAATACTATCCAATAACGGAGCAGGAATTGGCAATGTGCTCAACAACGGAACCATCCACTTATATCTGCGAGCAAACAAAGCCGCTCTATCGCAAGAAGGCTAATATATGTACATGCGAGGTTGACTTACTGAACAATATGCCGTTACCAAAACAATGCAAGATAACTGAGCTCACAGAAGACCAGGTATGGATACGATTGTCGCACCCCAATGAATGGATTTACGCCCTCAGAACGAAGACAACCATCAACACTGTATGCGGCAATGAGATTTCACCAATAACGCTGGTGGGCTCTGGCCTTTTAAAAATTCAGCCCAACTGCGTCATTAAACAAGATCTCTTAACATTCCAATGACATAAAATCTATACCAGTATCGGCAAACCATCCTACACCAAACTGGTCAATCTAACGGACATCGCAATACCAAGCAATCTTATCCCAACTAACGAGTATTCATTGGCAGATCAACTTCAATTGGCAGAGATCGAAAGGTTGAGGCAAGAAATCAAGCAACTTCCAACAGAAATTCCACACAAAATAAGCAACCATGACCTTCACCAATACTCCGTGGCATACTAAGGACTTATTTTAACGGTATCAGCAATCATCTTCTGGAGATGGAAAACAAGGAAGACAAACAAACCTAGCAAACCATCGCCATCAGGACCTATCCCTAGAATACGTCGAAAATTCAGCCTACCTAGCGACGAAATCTGTTGAATGGCTGCATTCAACGGGGGGAGTATGTTCAAGAACAGAAATGTGTTTGTGCATGTTGGATTCATTTTCATAATAAAATTCATAATGCAAATTCATCAGGCATGCGAATGAATCCAACATGCACGAAGCCAAAGGTTCGAATTCCGGCTGAGCGAAACATGATCCCAGACTTATTTCAGCTCACCTTGAACTCAAGGTAAAAAACAAATAGGTGCAGCAATGGGAATATGTTTCGCTTATCAGCAATTCAAACTATTTTTTTTTGTGTCAGTCACTGCGTGTGCAAACTGACTGCATATTATTGCAGTATTTTTATTTTTTTGGAATTAATTCAAATTAGGCAATAATTTACCTTAATAAAGTTCTAAGTAGAATCATTTTTGTATTTTTTGTACTTGGCATTAATGCTAATTAAGCAATAATCCGTTTTCCTTTATGTTTGTATTTTCGTTATTTATGCCCACGTAGGCAATATTATCCTTATAAATACTCCCGTATTAGGGAACAATAAATCACTCAATTATTAATCATCAAAAAAGGTTGTTGTCAATTTTATTTTTGGTTAGCTATCCCCCCACCAGTGGTAAGGCGGCTAACTAATAGGATATTAAGATATATCGGTACAAGAACCGGTTATATCCACATCATTAGTCAAGGTACATGCACCTTGACTATTCCGTCGTTGGAACAAAATAGTTCCACCGTTAACAACAGAGGTGGTTAGCATGAATGCCTACCGGCGAAGAGTGGGTACTACTGTAGAGTAGAGTACTCTCTTCGCTGATCATTTGGGATTTTCTCGGCCGTTGTCACTATTTATTTCTGAAATATTCTGAAATTGTTAGGAATTTTATTGGTACTGAAAAATTTAAAATAGGTATTTTTATATATATCGAGCCTATAATGTCGGTATATGTACATATACCTTTATTACTTTATTTATGTTTATCATTGGCGAGTTTATTCATTTATATATATATAATTGTTTTTTCTTATGTTTTTCTATTTATTTCGACGGCAGAGAAAAGTCCCTATGCAGGTTTGCAGACTTTGGAACTAGGGCACGTATGGGATTCGAGAGTTAGACCTCCGTGCTATGTACTACATGACTGGTGTCGGTAATTTATGTAATGTGTCGTTTCGTTACATTCCCCTTCTACTTCGAGGTGGCTCAACTGGTCTATAAACGTTCTTATTTCTATGTTATATTAGTTTAACGACATATTCTTAGTTTAGTGTCTATTTTATGGTTTTCAGGGTCGCTGAGTTGAATGGTGATGGTAAGACAGCTATAGGGGGATTGGGTCGATAACTGAGGTGGAGGGGGGTGACCGATATTAGTGTCGATTTTATGGTTTTCGGGGTCGGTGAGTTGAATGGTGATGGCAAGACTGCTTTAGGAGGTTGTTGTCGATAACAGAGGAGGAGGGGGGGTGACCGATATTAGTTTCGATTTTATGGTTTTCGGGGTCGCTGAGTTGAATGGTGATGGTAAGACAGCTATAGGGGGATGGGGTCGATAACTGAGAGGGAGGGCGGTGACCGGTATTAGGTAAGACAGCTATAGGGGGGTGGGGTCGATAACTGAGGGGGAGGAGGGTGACCGATATTAGTGTCTATTTTATGTTTTTCGGGTTCGCTGAGTTGAATGTTGATGGTAAGACAGCTATAGGGGGATGGGATCGATAACTGAGGGGGTTGGTGTCCGATATTAGTGTCGATTTTATGGTTTTCGGGGTCGCTGAGTTGAATGGTGATGGTAAGACAGCTATAGGGGGATGGGGTCGATAACTGAGGGGGGTGGGGGTAACCGATATTAGTGTCGATTTTATGGTTTTCGGGGTCGCTGAGTTGAATGGTGATGGTAACACTGCTTTAAGAGGTTGGGGTCGATAACAGAGGGGCAGGAGTGACCGATATTAGTGTTGATTTTATGGTTTTCGTGGTCGCTGAGTTGAAGGGTGATGGTAAGACAGCTATAGGGTGATGGGGTCGATAAGTGAAAGGGAGGGGGGTGACCGATATTAGTGTCGATTTTATGGTTTTCGTGGTCGCTGAGTTGAATGGGGATGGTAAGACAACTATAGGGGGATGGGGTCGGTAACTGAGGGGGAGGAGGGTGACCGATATTAGTGTCGATTTTATGGTTTTTGGGGTCGCTGAGTTGAATGGTGATGGTAAGACAGCTATAGGGTGATGGGGTCGATAACTGAGTGGGGGGGTGACCGATATTAGTGTTGATTTTATGGTTTTCGTGGTCGCTGAGTTGAAGGGTGATGGTAAGACAGCTATAGGGGGATGGGGTCGATAAGTGAGAGGGAGGGAGTGACCGATATTTGTGTTGATTTTCTGGTTTTCGGGGTCGCTGAGTTGAAAGGTGATGGTAAGACAGCTCTAGAGGGATGGGGTCGATAACTTAGGGGAGGTGGTGTCCGATATTAGTGTTGATTCTATCGTTTTCGGGGTCGCTGAGTTGAATTGTGATGGTAAGACAGCTATAGGGGGATGGGGTCGATAACTGAGGGGGAGGGGGTGACCGATATTAGTGTCGATTTTATGGTTTTCGGGGCCGCTGAGTTGAATGGTGATGGTAAGACAGCTATAGGGGGATGGGGTCGATAACTGAGGGGGGTGACCGATATTAGTGTTGATTCTATGGTTTTCGTGGTCGCTGAGTTGAATTGTGATGGTAAGACAGCTCTAGAGAGATGGGGTCGATAAGTGAGTGGGGGGGTGACCGATATTAGTGTCGATTTTATGGTTTTCGGGGTCGCTGAGTTGAATGTTGATGGTAAGACAGCTCTAGGAGTATTTTTTCGATACCTGAGGGGGCTGATCGATATTAGTGTCCATTCCATAGTTCTCGGGACCACTGAGATTAATAGTGTTGGTAGGACACTCCTATGGATAAGTTGTCTCCCCGGAGGTGACCGATATTAGTGTTGATCCTATAGTTTTCGGGGTCGCTGAGATCAGCTGAGATGAGACGAAATGTATCGATACCGTTGTAGATACTGATAAGGAGGTTAGTTATCTAACCGAGTTCCTATACTCACTTAATTCGTCTGGATTGGCACCTTACAGTTTGATCTCCAATTATTTTACAACGGCTTCTCGACTCGCCAAAACTTTGAAACGGCACAAGACCGTAAAATAGATGCCGAGCAATATAATTGAAGCGACTATATTGACAGAAAAGGGACAGTGTGAAACAGTTTTTATCCCACGGATAGCACTCATTTCGACGGATCTACCTTTTAAATTCAACAGATTGCAATTTCCAATAAAACTTGCGTTTTCGATGACGATCAATAAGTCGGACAGTTTTCTAAGTACTGCGGAATATAGATTTGAGATCACAACTGAATTTTGCTTTTATAATTTGAATACTATAGCTGTAATTTAAAATATATTTTATAAAATAAATTTTGTTAATAAAAACTGCAATTTTACCTTATAGATAGATATCATTCTTTTTTCTACCCCTGCCTAATAGAAGATTGGGATGAATAAATACCTGGGCAACGGCGGGTAATCAGCTAGTAATAAATATAAGTAACAATAATAAGAAATAAGTAATCATGAAAAATATGGAAAAATAAGTCATTCTGATATTGGAGGGTGAGAATGTCGTCCGCTGTCGGAGGATTATGATATGCTGCCTCCAAATGAGATGCACTATGATCCCTTTCGGATTCCTTTTGTGTTGGATCGTGAAGGAGGCAATCAGGGATGCAATTTTGCATAGCTTGATCAGCTCGTTACTTGTAAGAGGTCGCTTAGGTGGTGGTACCTGGTTCCGTACGTGGTGCTGGATGGTAGCGGTGCTAGCACGGGACGTGGCTTGGTACGTCGGTGGGTCCCTAGTGCTACGGTGGCTTCGGTGTATTCCACGAGATGGTGTTGTTAATTGGACATCTTGCGTAGTACTGACTTTATTGTATTTCGATTGTCCATACCTACGTTATGAGTATTGCTGGTGTCTGGTGGGTCGGTGGTCGCCTTTATGTGGGCAGTTATTGTTTGCTGTTGGTCTACTTCTAGGACGAAGATTTCCGGGCAACTTTTTTTTTATTCGGTACGGTCTGATATATCTGGGTGCTAGTTTGGCAGCGAATTGCTGGGCTGAAAGCCTACCGGCGAAGAGTGGTTACTACTATATAGTAGAGTACTCTTTTCGTTGATCATTTGGTGTTTTCTCGGCCGTTGTCACTATTTATTACTGAAATATTCTGAAATTGTTAGGAATTTTATTGGTACTGAAAAATTAAAAATAGGAATTTTAATGTACATATTCATTTATTACTTTATTTATGTTTTTCTATATGTTTCGACGGCCAAAAAAGGTCCCTATATCCGGTTGTTATTAAAAAAAAAAGCTGGTTTGCAGACTTTGGAACTAGGGCACGTATGGAATTCGAAACCCCCTGCCCACTGCATGGCAAGCGGAGGTCTTAACCATCGTGTATTTATACTACATGACTTGTGTCGGTAATTTATGTAATATTTCGTCTGTGCTATTTCTTATGCATATGGCGTGTAACGTAGCTGGACCGCTTGCCTTAGACCAACTTCGTTACATTTGAGGTAGGTAAAAAAGGTAAAAAAATAACTAAACTGGTCTAGAAACGTTTTTATTTCTATGTAATATTAGTTTAATGACATATATAGGGTGTTTCAATAGGTACGCTTCAACTTTTCTCCGATAGGGACGGCGAACGACGCCATATTTTTTATTGTTCTTTTGTCATTTGGAAACTTCATTAGTATACATTTCATCATGGAACGCTACAAATGTGAACAGCGATTGCAAATCGTGCAAATTTTTTATCAAAATAATCGTTCTGTTGCCGCTACTTTAAGAGCATTACGGCCATTTTACGGTCCATTTAACAAGCCAGCCCGTTCGACAATCGATTTTACGTAAAGATCTTGGCCTACATCCGTATAAGATCAAGCTGACACAACAACTAAAGCCGTTTGACCATTTGAAGCGACGCCGATTCGTGAATTGGGCTCAAGAGCAAATCGAAAATGATGCAGATTTTCACCGAGGCTCACTTCGTAAAACGTGCACGCGGTGGTCATCAAAAGTCGAACAGTTTGTGTTTTATTCAAAAAAAAAAGTTGAAGTGCTCTTATTGAAAAACCCTATACTTCCTTAATTTATTTGTTTGTATACTATTGCACTTTCCCTATTGATAATAATATTGGGGCTCGGTTTGGCGTGGTATCCTTCTTTTTTTTCTATGGGATAACCTTTATTTTGTAGTGCTACTCGCCAATCGGGTTACAAAGAATTTTATTTATCTTCTTTAATTTTTTGTTTATTTATTTGAAAGTTTAATAGTAATAAGTACAGTAGTGAGTAATAAGAAAAGTAATTTAAACAAAATATAATAATAAGTAACAATAATAATAAGTAAGTAATCATAAAAAATAAGGAAAAATAAGTTATTCAGGTAAATAACTGTAAAAAGTAATAATAACAATAAGTTGGTAATAACATATGGTTCTTTTTTACATTTAATTTTTTTTTCTTTTTATTTAGATTTCATATTCTTATTTTACATCTCCTTTTCTGGGGATACTGGAGGGTGAGGATGTCGTCCGCTGTCCGGAGGGTTATGATATGCTGCCCTTAATTACTCCGCAGGGACCTCCAAATGCGAAGCGCTTCTTCTGGGTTCGGATCTGGTGATACTGGTGTTGCTGGTGATTAGGGCGTTGTTGGCATCCTTCTGCGGTATTGTCTCTGCTTTGGCTTTTGTCTCGGCTGGTGGTTCGGGTGTCGTGTTCGCTTGAACTTTAGCTGGTGTCTTGGCTAACGTTCTGGTAGGTAGGTGCCTGCTGGTGTTTTGGTGTCTTCTGGCTTCGTTAGCGGCGGGTAGATGGCGTCAAAAATTCCTGGGGGTAATTGAAATATATTTGGTAAAAATTCGTAAGATGCTACCAGAGGTGGGGGGAAAGTTATGTGAGTAATTGGCATACGGGGTAGGAAGTGTGGTTGTTGTTTGGATGATGTTGTTCGGCTTGGTGCTAGAAAGGGCACGGGGTTTGCTGCGGTACCAACAATCGGGGGTGAAATTTTGCAAAGCTTGACCAGCTCGTTACCAGGTCGCTTGGGTGGTGGCCTCTTTTTCTTCTACACCTGGTTCCGTACGTGGTGCTGGATGGTTTTCTTCGGTGGCGGTTCTAGCACGGGACGTGGCTTGGTGGGTCCCCAGTGCTATGGTGGCTTCGGTGTATTCCGCGAGGGAGTTTGTTGGTTAGACATCTAGCGTAGTACTGACTTTATTGTATTTCGATTGTCCATACCTACGTTATGAGTATTGCTGGTGTCTGGTGGGTCGGCGGCGGTAGCCGAAGTAGCGTTTCTGCACTCCAAATGCTTCAGCTAGGTTAATTCGGAGAAGATTTAGGACTTCGTTTATTCGTTCATTTATATCAGGTTCAGAGTTTAGTGCTATGTCAGGAGTAGATGATAAGCACAGTTCGCGGCCGAAGTTCAGGTAAGCAGCGGAGTATCCAGTCAATTCGTTGCGACTTGTGTTCATGGCCAACATGAGTTCCGGTAGGTACTCATCCCACTTTCGATGGTCCTTTGTACGTATTGTGCAACCATGGTTTTTATGACACACCTCATATGCTCTGTCGGGTTCGCTTGGGGTGTATAAGGGGGTGTAAATTACTGCTTGATCTGGAGATGCGTATAGTAGCTCCTAAAATTGTTTGCTTTGAAATGGCGTACCATTGTCAGTGATCAAGATTTGTGGGCATTCATACCGGCGAAGGATGCGCTTTTTAAATCCCTTGATTAACGCGGGGGTGGTTGCATCTCGGAGAGCCACAAATTCCGTCCATTTGGAAAACTTATTGTGGAATACTAAGATCATAGTGTTTCCTTTCGTCGATCGCGGAAGGGGGCCTATGAAGTCTGAACTGGCGATTTCCCAAGGATAGTGGCGGTAGTCATCTGCATCTCCCCGGCAGGCTTGGTGGCTGGTATTTTGTACTCCATGCATGTGGGGCATTGGTGGACAAATCGGGCGGTTTTGCGAAATAGTCTAAGCCAGTAGTACGTTTAGGCTATCCTGGCAATCGTCTTCGCGATCCCCATATGGCCTGCTGATACATCGGTGTAGTTTTCAAGGATGACCTGATGGCGGAATGGTTTTGGAACGCAGACTTTCCAGGCGGTCGGAGCGGTTTCGGTGTGGCAGGTCGGATTATAAATATGCCGATATAAGGTTCCGTCTACCACTTGATATTCGGAATTCTCTTTGGGTTTGGATTTAACCATTTGTGGTTTGGCCTGATACCATGGACTGGTTTCAGTAATCGGAAGTAATATTTTGATTGGTGGATCTGCAATCGAATCCTCGATAGTACGTCTGCTACGGTGTTCGTCGAGTCCCTTTGGTAACGGATTTCGTAGTCGTACTGTTGAAGTTCGATGTCGAGGTGTTCTATGCTATTTAATTTGAGTGACTGGTGGTCTGTGTAGACGAGGAAATGATAGCCCTCCAAGTATGGTCGCATTTGGCGGATACCCCATACTACTGCTTAAAATTATCTCTCTGACCGAGTAGTTTCGCTCGGCATCTGTAAGAGTTCGGCTGACATAGGCTACTGCTCGTTCTTGTCGATACTATGGGAAACGACTGCTCGGAGTCCTTCGGAACTGACGTCGGTTTGTAGCAAGAAAGTCGGGTGAAATCGGGACAGGCGAGAAAAGGTGCCGCGGTTTTGAGTGTCTGGAAAGCTTCTTCTTGGGTATTTCCCCATGTCCACTTCTGTTTATTTTTCAATAATCTGGTCAGTGGTGCTTTATTGTAGAAAAGCTTGGAACGAAGCGTCGATACCATGAAGCGATTCCAATAACACGACGAAGCACTTTATTGTTTCGGGGGGCTAGTAATGCTTTAATGGCCACGATCTTACTGGGGTCGGTGTGCATAGTTGCTTTGATTGACCATATGATCCAGGTAGCGCATCTCAGCATTTCCGAATTCGCACTTCTCGGGGTTAATCCTTAGTTTGGCCTGCTTTAAATGTTTGAGCACTTCTGTTAGTGCTGCCGTGTGCTCGGAAAAGGTGCTTCCAATGACAATGATGTAGTCTAGGTAAGCAAAACCATATGATTCTAACTCTGGGCTAAGAATACGGTAAAGCAATCGTTGGAAGGTGGTGGTGGGCGAAATGGAGCTCAAATAGTATTAGCTTCCATTGAAAAAGTTCTCGGAGGGGGACTGTGAAGGCGGTATACGGTGGACTGGTCGGTTTAAGCGGTATCTGTCAGTATCCTTTAGAGATGGGCTAAGTTGTGAATTTCCATTCGCAGTTATAACTGCGAATGCGATTTCTTATTCACTGTGAATGTAAACTGCTAATGTAAACTGCTAATTTCAATTCGTAATGGAGCAAATGTTTTATTTACTATACATCGATGACGTATAATAACTTTTTTTTTACATATATTTAATTTATTGAATAGTGCAAGAAATTCATTTGGACCAAAAAATGTATTTTTTTATTTTTAATCGCAGTAATTGATATTAATTAAAGAAAATGTATGCATGAAAATATTGAGAAAAAGAAATATAATAAAAAATTGTATTGACTTTTGTATCAAAATCAAGAGCCAAATTTTTAAACGTTGAGTTTCAATTTCAACAGCCAAACATTTGAAATTGATTCGAACACAAAGCACAACTTAGCAACTTCTTGGTAAATCGCAGTGTTGCACCCATTCACAGTTTTGATTCTCCCACTCGAAAATCGCATTCGCAGCGAAATAGCAACTTAGCAAGTATTCATAAGCTATGCTGCTAACTGCTAATTCTGCTATATACCAACCAACCAAACTTTCAAACCAGCTGCGACTGCGATTGCGATATGCTACTTTGTGAATCAGTAGCAAGTAGCAACTTAGCAAGTATCAAGTGAGCTGCTATTATATACCAACCAACCAAATTTTCAAACCAGCTGCGACTGCGATTGCGATATGCTACTTTGTGAATCAGTAGCAAGTAGCAACTTAGCAAGTATCAAGTGAGCTGCTATTATATACCAACCAACCAAATACCAAACATTCAAACCAACTGCGACTGCGATTGTGATAAGCAACCTTGTGAATAGGTAGCAACTTAGCAAATAGCAAGTATAACTTAATAGCAACCAACAAAATTTTCAACACAACTGCGACTGCGATATGCAACGTTAACGTTGTGAATTGGTTTGATGCCTGTTAGCGCATCATAAAAAGTTTCGCTGCCAGAAACAATGACACATGTTCCAAAAGAAAATTTGGTGCGACGTTCAGCAGATATCGTGCAAAACGATAGTCTCTAGATTTATAATTTTGTTATACCTCTTCTTCTTCACGTTTTTCGTATGAAACAAATTCATTTTGTGTTTGGTGTATGTAAATAAAATTGTGACTCGTGATTCGTGAAAAGAAGCGAGACAAATAGCAATAGCAGTTTATTTAGAAGTTGTTAGCAGGTTGTGAATGTGAATTTTCATTAGCAGTGAATGAGTAGCAGGTTGCGATTTTTTGCTCAACTCTAGTATCCTTGTTTGAGATCTATTGTGGAAATGTATCTAGCCCCTTTTAATTTGTCCAGGATGTGGTTGATCTGTGGGAGCGGGTATGGATCCTTGATCGATAGGTCTTTCAGTTGCCTATAATCGACGCAGAGTCACTATGTGCCTAGTTTTTTCTTTACAAGTACTATGAGTGAACTGTATGGGCTCTTGGATTGTTCGATCTTTTCTTCAGCTAGGAGCTAGGCTTTGCATCGCGGGAATCCAGGGCTTATACCTTTGTTTAAAAGGTCGGTGATGCTTCAGGCATGGTGATGGTTGTGAGTTCCTTGAAGTTCTCGAATTCGGGTAGTGTCATGGCCAAGAATTTCTCCAGTTGTTGCCTTTCGGTTAAGTTATTTCGGATGGCTGGTGGGCTAGATTCGGGTGGTGCGATGATGGAGTCTTTACCAAGGTTCAAGGTAAGCCCATGTTTTGGAAAAAAGTCGTTTCCTATTAAAAATGCATCCATTAATTTTGGAATGTACATGAATTCTTGAGTGAAATTGCAGTCTCCCCAACTAAATTTTAGCGTGATTGCTTAGCGTGTAGTGACGGTTGAATTATCTGCTAATGCGAACGTCATTGCAATAGTTCGTGCGGGTATATGGTTCTTGACATAAAGTTATCGAATGGTTTTTCCGATGCAGGATCTTCCGGCGCCGGTGTCGATAGCAGCGTTGTACGAGCGGCATAGAAATTTTATTGGTATGGTGTATGAGGCATGGCTGAGAGCGGTGTTAATAGGGGCGTCTAATGCCTCACGTGATTGGACGTTTGGCTTTTCCCGGTCTGCATTGACAATGATGGCTTGGTATGCCAGGTGTACCGCAGTACTAGCAGAACAGTTGGCGGTTCTAGTGCTGGCCATGCGTACTGGATCGGCAAGCTATATGCAGGTTAATTTACGGTTAGGGCGTGATGCATTAGTGGGGCGGCAGGTCGAAAGGGCGGTGCGGTCGGACGAAATGGTGGCGGTACGGTCGGGCGTGACGATGGCGTTCGGACTGGTGTTTAAGCGGGTCTAGTGAGCGGAT
Organism: Nephrocerus scutellatus; assembly: GCA_947095585.1. Classification (NCBI taxonomy): domain Eukaryota; kingdom Metazoa; phylum Arthropoda; class Insecta; order Diptera; family Pipunculidae; genus Nephrocerus; species Nephrocerus scutellatus. The sequence goes on from OX352762.1 coordinate 41,719,486, forward strand.
GATGCTCATTTGCGAGACTAAATCTAAATCTAAATCTTCGATCAGTGTTGCGAGCTCAGATAGTGAGGAAAATTCCCTTCGCTTGATATAATGATGATAGTATAGATAGATTTTCATATATCCTATTGAGTTTTTCCACGTTGGTGAGCGTGACGTGCCACCGCATTAGTGCTTGTATGGAGGTGATATAATCTTTTCCATTCTCTCGGATTTTTTGTGTTCGGTTACGAATGAGGTCTGCGAGTTGATTCGCAAAGATTGGAGGTAGAAAGAAACGACGCAGTTCCTTGCTGAAGTTGTCCCAGCTACTTAAGTACTCCATTTTAATTCTATACCATACTAATGCATTGCCTTTCAGAAGTTCCGGCAACGTTCGGACTATTCGATCTAGAGAAAGCTGAAGCACTCGGCTAGCTCCTCCACTTGCTCCATGAACTCTAGTGGGTTTTTATTTCCACCGTCATACCGAACATTTCATTTACGGACCCCATTACGTCGGCATCGGTCAATCGGTTGGTTGGTACTCGCGGAGGAGTTTCTTCTACCTGCGAGTATATAATAGTAGATGGTTTTTCGGCTGTGGGCTGTGCTTCTACTACCCGCAGATCCCCACATGACCGGTGCTACTTAACGCCTACTACAAGGGCAAATACTATAAATACATATACTTAAGCGGTTGAGAGCCATGGTTTCTGAGAACATTGGTCGTTGTCCTATTGGACACTAAATACTGCTAGTTAACGCCTAGCACTTGATAAGCTACGATGTCAGTACAGTGAACTGGTCGTTGTCCTATTAGGCACTTATTACTGCTACTGAATGCCTAGCACTTGATAAGCTGCGAAATCAGTACAGTGAACTGGTTGTTGTCCTATTAGACACAATACTGCTACTGAACGCCTAGCACTTAATAAGCTGCGATGTCAGTACAGTTAACTGGTCGTTACCCTATTGGACACAAAATACAGCTTCTGAATGCCTACGACGTGATAAGCTGCGACATCAGTACCAGACCAACTTCGTTACAAAACTATAAAAAAGTAAATGCAAAATACTGGAGGCCAGGACCGGACCTCGGTTGTAGAGCCAAATATGATGATGATGAAATGCAAAATAAAACTTCGTTTTTCGGGTACAAACTTTTATGTATACAACAAACAGGCTACACAGTGCTTTATTATTTTGTAATAATCCCCAAAATATCTGTTTTTGATGTCGGGGCTATTTCAAATTATTTTCTTTTTTCCATGCTTCACACGCGCCACATGCGTCTCGCAACATGCGTCAAACACGGGATATCAAAATTGGCTTTTGACATTAAGCCGCTCATAAAGGTGCGAAAGGCGGTCACAAGAGACCTCAATAAAAACGAGAAAACAGCGCGATAACAACCCTTCATACACGCCACACGCGAAACGCGTCATTCGCTCATAAAATTTCAGCTCTCTATGTCGTGTGAACTAGGCATTACGGGTGGATGGGGTTAAAAAGGACCTCAAAGTAGTCGAAAGTAGAGACAAAAAGTGGTCAAGTGAAAATAATTAAAACATTTAAAAACAAGGTACCTCTTTACACCAAATAAAGAAAGAAAAATTAAAGTGCTTCTACACTGACATTAAAGAGCAGACCGCAAACAACGCTCGCAGCATCCTTTAATTTTGGTTTCTTTGGCTAATTTCCGGAGCAGCCCAAAAGGTTTGGAGCACCCCAACTATTACGGAGTACTCTTCGTCTAGATCATCGGCATCTCGCAACAAATTCCACGACATAACACTGCAGCTGGGAACGTAAGGTGAGTGTGGTTATCTTCAAAAAAATTAAGTTAGCGAAATTCATTCTCTCTCCACCTTGCTCTCCACCTCGCACATACTTAACATCTCGAACCTGTAATACCAACAAACAACTACCTAGTCTGTAGACTTCCAAACGGCGACCACATGGCTCGATAAGGAGAAACAACTCCGAGAGCAACTCAACAAGGAATATGTTGAGCGAATGTATGCTCTACAGCGGTACATATCAGTTGAAGGTAAACAATCGGCAGAAGAAACTGCCCATGGTCGCGAACCAACGAACAACTCTCCAGACAGAGGAAACATCACTCAATGCCTTGGCGAAGACGGCGAACCGAGTGAGCTACCACAACTGAATCAACGACATCTAGTCGCGAGGCAAATAATGTCAAAAGACTCGGTGGTATTTAGTGGAAAGCCAGAAGGCCTCTGTTTATAAGCTGGTTTCAAAATTCAGCACTGACGTGCGGCTATAGAACAATGAAAATCGAATTCGAACGCTGCCAAAAAGGGAGAGCGTTAGTGTCAGTAAGACATAGGCTACTGTTCCCCAACCAAGTTCCCAGTATCATTACCACACTACAAATGTTGTTTCCAGATTTTTAGCGAGTGGTTGTCCCAATTTGCGCAAGCAGCATCATTGGTCGAAACGACCGTTGTTTCTCCAGCACATTAGAAATGAAAAGCGAAAGGAAAGGCCTAGACACAAGGAATTCCTGAATGTATATCGAGCACTCGAAGGGAAACAGAAAAAGCAGCCTCCCATATCCAAATGCCCAATTTGCAAGCAAACTGTAAGTCTGGCGACCAGTGTCCACAGTTCACAACGATGGACCTCAATACTAAGTGGCAAGCAATAAACTGCGACGTCGATAATTGTGTATTTAAACATCATCCGCTTCTACATAAAGCCGCTATACAACAAATAACAACGATTCCAATTTTAACGGTGTCCATCAAACATATAAAACCTCAACTCTCTTCAGAATTGTTCCCGTAGTACTGTATACGCAAGATTCTTATCTCGTTTTTTTAATAAAAATCTGGCGCAGAATGATTTTTTGGCTATCAAGTAGTTCGTTTTCTCCAAAAAAAAAAAAACCAATCTACCGGTAGATCGAAATTCTCACATTTTGTGATATTTACCCCTCTTTTCATTAACTACAAGAAAAAAAACATGCAATATTTCATGTTTCGTTAATTGACGACGAACTTGCTGACTTGCTGGGCACAACGCGAAGTTAAGCCACTTTGTATAAAATGGACATCTGATATGCTGATATGCATCGTACAGAAATGAACTCAAAAATAGTCAACTTAAAAATTTTAGCCAAGGGGTCAAGTAACATTTATTCTCACAAATGTTCACACAGTAAAGTCACTAGATCTACCAATACAAACAATGAACAGATCAGAGTTATCTCGAAAATTCAAGCACTGCTCATTGGCTTGGACCATTGGAAGCTAGATATTCCGTTGCAAGTACGCGAACCTGGGCAAGACCAGCCAGTAGCTGCGAAAACAAGTCTTGGGTGGACAGTGTAGGGAGCAATTTCTAATAAAAATCAAAGTGGAAAAGCCGCAAATTTCAATTTCCGTATTTATGAATGTCAGCTTCGCAACGACGATAAAATGCACACCCTATTTAAGGAATATCTCGCTCTAGACTCTAGACTAGAGACAACGGGAGCCCAGTCAAATAAGCTATTACTCTCATTAAACGACGAAAGGGAAATAGATATTAGGCGTATTTTACTTGCCGAGGAACAACAACAATTGCACTGTCGAATTCCTTCTTTAGAATTATGAAAACCTGCTGTTTGGCTGATTTTGGCTGGTTTTACCATTCGAATTCCGAACTCGCTCGGCAAATAAAATGCAGCTATTATGAAAAATTATGTGACACGATTAAACGATCGTTTCGTCGTACCACTGTTGTGGAAGTAGAAAATAACTAAACTACCCAACAACCGCCCGATGGCCGTACGGGAATTATTATGCTTAGAGAAGAGACTAGTAAAATAGCCCACTCTTGCCGAAAATCTAAATCTGCAGATTAAAGAGTACGTAAGCAAGGACTACGCAAGAAAAATAAAAGAGAGCGAACTCGTTCAGCTAATCTTCCGCACTTGGTACTTGCCTATCTTTTGGGTTGTCAAACAAAATAAGCCAAATAAGTTATGTGCGCTGTGGTACAATCTTAGAATGGCGTTTATACGAGGCCCACTGCAAGACTTGCTGTGCTGAATGCGGCAAGGATGGGAAGCCGGCTCAAATCAAACCAACCAGCCAAGGAGACATGACATCGTGCAAAGTACTGGATTTCGGTATTTATGAATGTTAAATGAAATGTCTTACTATATAAATTTAAAAAAAAACTGTGTACAGACTAATTACAGAAACAAAAATAAAAGTGCTTCTACAATGACATTGCCCTGTTAATTTTTTCTAACATGGCTGTAGTATAAATCCACTTTAAAGCTCACTAAGAGTGGAACTTGGGCCAGTAAGGAAAATGACAAGGAAAGAAGAAAGAACGGAAGAGAGTAAGTGAATTGATAAAATGTAAACATAATTTCAAAAAAAAATTTTTATGTGTTGAAAAAGAGAAAATGTAAAATTTTACTTCAAATGATGATTAAGACATTGGAAAATGATTATAAATATCATATAAATTCTTTACTTTACTGTGGAATTATATCCTCAAAGTAATTTTTTATTTTCGATGAGTATCACCTCTAATTTGACGAATTTAATTGTATTTAACACGTTCTCATTTACTCCGATCACAGAATTCATAATTATTTTACCCGAATAACCATATTTTATAAATGCTAATAACAAATCGCGATTGAAACCATTGAATTTTATTTTGACGTATGATATACTAACTGTATCGGACATTAATTATAATTTTGATAAGTGTCTGAATAGTTCCATCAAGTCGCTATAATTAGCCGTATTTTATTTCCGAGGAACAACAACAATTGCACTGTCGAATTCCTTCTTTGGAATTGTGAAAACCTGCTGTTTGGCTAATTCAGAATTCGATCGGCATATAAAATGCAGCTAATGATGGTAGCATGTTTCACAAAAATATGATACCGATAAATAGACAAAACATGTTGGAGGAACTGAAGGGTAAAATAACACACCCTCATTATTAAAGCAATTAGCTTTGGAACAACAAAGATAATAATTTTAACCCATATTTGTCCACTATGTTTTTGGCGGTTAAAAAAATTTGTTTTTATTTAAACTGGTTTCCCCAAAATAAAAATAATGGTTGGATTCGGTATTATTTGCTAGGTATGTGTCGTGTGTTTTCGACCTAAAACAATTTATTTACATGCTGTTGCACATAAAAATTTTGAAACAATAGCCACGTTCGCTTAGCATGTAGAGTAAATTATAACTAAAGAAATTGACTTGATATCAAATAAGGCGTATTTTTATCATCTACGCTGGAGCTCTGATTTTTTCTCGGCAAATCGAACACAAGAGCGAGAATCTTTTGTTTACAGCTGTACTTTATTTGGAATCCGAATAAGGAGTTCGGATGTCAAAACCAGCCAAACTGCAGGTTTTCAAATTCCAAAGAAGGAATTCGACAGTGCAATTGTTGTTCCTTATTCCTCGGCTTGTTGTAATTTTTATTTTTTTGTTGAAAGCAATATAGCAATTGTTTTGTTGGAAGTGTGTGTAATGCGTTATACCAAAAATTTGAAGAAACAAAACGGTTTTATCAAAGTATATACTATATAATAAACTATATTTATTTTTGCAAGAAAAAAGGATAAATACAGAAAATTTAGAGTTTTCAGAGAACAGAAATCGAATGACGAATTTTGCCACGTGCCAAGCATGACATAACTTGTTGGTGTTACAAAAAGAGGGGTAAATCTCCCAAAATATCAAGATCTGTTAGAAGTGAAATCCGATCTACCAAAGATTGGTTTTTTAGAGAAAACGAACATGTCGACAGCCAAAAAATAAATCGTTTGTTCATTGTTACTCAACTGAAGTAACTCAACTGGAGTAACACCTCTTCACTTACTTCAGTTGGCCAATTTCGCCCAATTTTTAACTGAATTGAAGAGTTGCCAATCGCTCACTACTATTGGAGGGAAAAATGACTCATTTGAGTGGATCGATTCACTTCACTGAATCGATTCAAAAGAGTCAACTCATTCCTCATATGTTTACACCGAAGCACTAAACAAGACAACTCTTTTTGTCTCTTCAATTATAAATTGCACATACATAATACATATATATATGTTACTTGTGTTGTTGAATACAAGTTTGACCATGCTGCTTGAGTGCTTGGGTAGAGAAATGTGTTTTACCTATATTTCTAATATATACAGGGTATAAAGGGCAAATACAATTTTGATTTTAAGAAAGAGTTTGATGTTTGGATATAAAGAAAAAAAAATATGATTACAAAATGCAAACGAATGTATGGGCGTGTTTTTCTTACGGCAGAAATCGGAGAAAACAGAAAAGTCCTATTCGATAAATCAAAAAAAATCCAATAAATTGAAATTCACTATGTTAAAGCAATACATTACACAAATCAAACAGCATGCGCATGCGCGTAGTTTTAACTCTTTAACTCAATCAGAACGCTTTAAAAATCTTGTAATTACAAAATTAATTTTTTAAATTCCTTTTTGCCTAAATAATAATAAAGACTACTTTGTAATGATACCGAGACTTAAAAATGCGCTCAGGTGCTAGTACCCTACACAGCAACAGAACAGAGAGAGACAATTAATGTATCAATGCCTCAATTGAATCAAATCGATTCATCATTCAAAACTGTGTTGGCTGATTGCTGCTCTGTTGAGGCTGACTCGCACATTAGGGTTGATTCACTCACTCATTCTTGATTCATGAGTTATGCTTCTTCGCTGTACGCCTTAGTTGAAGCGATTCCTCAATTGAATAGAGTCGATTCACCTTTATGCCAGAAACACAAACACGCTTCAGCTTCGGCTTCGCCTGACGTTTATGTACGTCAAAAATTTACACTGTATTTTTTTATTCACCCAGGGTAATTTTACTCTGTACTCTGTGTTTTTTATTGTGAACGAGCACGACACGGTGTATACACAGTTTCCTATTTTTTACTCTGAAGTGAATATCAGTGTAAGGCAGAGTAAGAGCGAGTAAAGTAACCCAGTGTACACACCGAATACTTTTACGCCGTGCATCATCCGCTCGGTGTACTCCGGGTAACTTTACTCGCTCGGGTTGAATAAAAGAATAGACCCTATGAGTCGCTTCACGCTTCAGCTTCGGCTTCGCCTGACGTTCAGCCTTATGATTTCAATGCTTCCTATCACAATGTTGCCTGAAACACAAACACGCTTCAGCTTCGTTTGTAGCTTCGTTACGTAACATTACGTTATTTCTTTACGATTGCCAAACGAAACGTTGAAGCCGAAGCGACATTTGCTATATTGCTTTCAACAAAATTAGTTAGGTATTTTTTGTGGTTAACGGCTGATTAAAGCAACAGCAAAAACTAACCAAATTTTTGTAAATTTTTTGTTTCATGTGTTTGCCAACTTATACATATATAATTTTTAAAAGTCGACTCTGGTGGTGAGAATTATAAATAAAAATTTGGTTAAATATTTCTTAACCAAAAATTTTTTTTTGGTTAACGCTAACCATTTTCTGGTCTCTCCAATGTGTTTGTTGTTGTAATTTTTATTTTTTTGTTAAAAGGAATATAGCAATTGTGTAAGAAGCATTGAAATCGTATGGCTTAACTCGTAAACGTCAGGCGAAGCCGAAGCTGAAGCGTGTTTGTGTTTCAGGCATCAGTGTGCTGACTGATTCTTTTAAATCGAGTCACTCATGACTTACACACCACTACTCATTACTATTAATTCAGATACAACTACTAAATCAATTAATTCAGTCCATTCAGTAAATTCACTAAAAAATATGAATTCTTTCCGGCATCCAATTGAAAGTATTTTAATCACGAAAGTACTCCATGTAGGAGGTAGGAAAATGCGTACGAAAGGAGTTAAAGAATTGTTTTTAATGTATGTAAACACTAAATCCAAAATAGACACTATGAAACTTGTGCGGTTGAGTCGAGGATGAATTACTTTATGTAAAATACATGGTTACTACGTTTCCAAGAGCCACAAATGAGTTCAATCAATTTGAATTTTCATTTTCGTCAAATGCAAAGGGCTAATCGCGTTTCCATCTAATTAAGATGAAACTGAGTTTAAATTTTGACCACATAATACCGAATCCGGCGACTACATACCTAGAAAATAAAAAAATATTGCCATTATGAATTTCAACTTTAGCCAACCCAGGTATTTTCATTGAGTTCAAACTGATTTCAACAAAAACTTAACTCAGGGGTGGAATCGGCTAAGGCGATAGTTGATTGTTGATCATCAAAATAAATGCTTTTGCTCCACGTAAGGTGATAATCAAATTGACTATCACTTTTTTGCTATGGTTTGTGGGTGACAGCTATTTAGGTGTCACTTTCATATATTTTGTTCAAATATTTTGAGGAAGATAAGTTGTGTCAGCATCAACTCCACTATAAATCGAAAGATTAGTGAAAAAATGTGAAAAAGTTGTCAAAGTTAAAAGAAAAAATAAGTTAACATTAATGTATACTTCAAGGCAAATTTTCTATGAGGCGAACAGAACGAGCAATGAAGAAAAAGACTTCAAAAAAGTTCAATTGCTCAGAATTAACTTAAGGAATAAAGCAAATATTCTGGAACTTCCTAACCCAATGTACCTATAAGACATATGGATATTCATTAATCAGTTATATTCAATATATAAATTTTATATTTCAGATTCTTGAAAAATTTTCGACTAAACAGTCCTTAAAGAAAACAAACATTTTTCTCAATTTATATTTTAAGTTAGGTTTACTTACATTTGCTATATTGCTTTCAACAAAATGAGTTAGGTATTTTTTATGCTTAACGGCTGATCAAAGCAACAGCAAATACTAACAAAATTTTGGTCAATTTTTTGTTTCATGTGTTTGCCAACTTATCCATATATAACTTTTAAAAGTCGACTCTGGTGGTGGGAATTATAAATAAAAATTTGGTTAAATATTTCTTAACCAAAAATTTTTTTGGTTAACGCTTAACCATTTTCTGGTCTATCCAATGTGTTTGTTGTTGTGATTTTTATTTTTTTGTTGAAAGCAATATAGCAATTATTGCAGGAATAAAATATTTCGGTACAAACCACACAATCATTATCACAATAAAACACAACAGCTGGTCGAAATGACATGATAATATGTAAGTGCTGCCAAGCACTCCAACATTTTAAGCGATCACTTTACGCAGAACAAAGAAAAGTTGATGATCAAAATTGACAATCAAAACAGTGACAGTCAACTATCGCCTTAGCCGATTCCACCCCAGGGGGCCGATTTCGGTGGCAAATGAGTCTAGACTCCTGAACAACCGCAAGTTTGTGTTGTAAGTAAAACTACACATAAAGTGGTACGACGTTTTGACGCATGCGCATGATTTGATTTTGCTTTTATGTCAAGAGCAGTGCTGCTGGTTTACATTTTTAGAGCGGAGTATATTATCGGCTTTTTGGAAGTAAACTGGATTATACGATAAAAATATTTGTAAAAATAGTTCCAACAGAAAACAAAAAAGCCGTTTAAATTATATAAATATTTTGTGATTGATTTTTCGCCCTTTTTTGCAATTGCACAAAATAAATTATTCCATGCTTATATTCCTGTGTTTCATAATGTCTACACAAGTACGATGATGTACTTATACTTTTATTATTTTACTACATTACAACAACTAAATACAAATGCCTTATATAAAGTACCAAAATATAACAAATAAACCGACGTTTATTTTGTGTATTATATATCCGAAAACAAAATCATACAAAGATTTTACAAAAATAATTCGAAAAAAAACAACCCATTTTTCATCTAAATTCTCTAATCGCAGAAATTGATATGGGAGCCCCTCGATCCTGGGCCATTTTTTTTATTGTAGGAGAAAATCATCGAAACAGACATTTGACATCAGATGTTAAAATTGAAAACGCTCAGATCATTTTATTCTGAGCACTTAGAGCACGCTCATACTCTGAGCAAATAAGAAACACGAACATTTATCTTGAGAACTCTTTGACTGCTCTGAACTAATTTATGAAAACGCGAAATGACAGAATATTGCGAAAACTTGTTGTTCTATCTGTAAGTTGATATCGACGACAAAAAACGACATCAATAAAAATAAAAATGTAAGTTGAATTAAGCATAAAACATTTATGTCTCGTTTCATTTGCTGGGTTCATTTGTGCGTGAGCTAAGATTTCTCTCTCTCTCTACCACCAAAACCATGCAGTGCAGCCGACTGCGCAGCACACACCGCACACAGTCCATAAAGGGCGACGAATATCTGATGCCAATATAGATATTTAAAAAATGTATAAGGGCCTTGCGGCCGAACCCGGGACCCGATCACTACCAAATTTTCGAAAAAGTATTGTTTATTGGGTATACACATGTGTGTAAAATTTGAAGAAAATCGGGTAAATTTTTGTATGGGAGCCCCCCGACCCCGCAGCCCGAGGGGCCTCAAAATTTAATAGAAAGTGTTGTCTCCGGAAATACACATGTGTGCCAAATTTCAATAAAATCGGGCTGTAGGAAGTGGGTTAAAAATTGATCGCAAGAATCCATGACAAATCCACAAGCCCACAAACCCACAAACACACGGGCAAGTAAAGTTAATATAGAGAATTTAAAAACTCGTCGGTTTCTTAGTATATTATATAATAGTATTTGGCTTTCAATTTGGAAGCAAAGGCATCAATTGAAATAAAATACCAAATTTTGTTATTTGTGTTTTGTTTATTTTTTGACATACATTCTTGGTCAATATAATTTTTGGGAAATGTAAAAATTCCTTTATAATAATTATTGATAGTTCGGAGAGAAATTTACAGACTTAATAACATGTAATTGTAAAAGAAACCATTTTTTTTGCTAAAAATCAAATAAATTTGGTATCGTTTCGATTTAGAATTACTTCATAAAAGTAGTATAATTAGGTTTAAGGTAGTATTTATAATAGTGCGGCTAATGAAATAGTAGTATAATACCTTGATTGCAATTTAGCAGCAGCACTGGTCATAAGCAATTTTGACAGATATAGACTTTTCACGTAGTCGCCAGCATGTGGCTAGACTACTGCATGAGGCAAGAGTGAACCGATTCGGCAATTATGTACAAGATTTTACTACTTTCTGCCATTAAATTTACACTAACCCAAAGAAAGAAAAAACATAACACAACAATAAAATTGTATGCTATACACCTCGTACATATACGAAAATGATATCTCACCTTCAGGGGGCCGATTTCGGTCGCAAATGAGTCTAGACTCCTGAACAACCGCAAGTTTGTTGTGTAAGTAGATGTTATGTGTAGTGGTACGACGTTTTGACGCATGCGCATAATTTGATTTTGCTTTTATGTCAAGAGCAGTGCTGCTGGCTTACATTTTTAGAGCGGAGTATATTATCGGCTTTTTGGAACTATACTGGATTATACGATAAAAATATTTGTAAAAATAGTTCCAACAGAAAACAAAAAAGCCTTTTAAATTATATAAATATTTTGTGATTGATTTTTCGCCCTTTTTTGCAATTGCACAAAATAAATTATTCCATGCTTATATTCCTGTGTTTCATAATGTCTACACAAGTACGATAATGTACTTATACTTTTATTACAACAACTAAATACAAATGCCTTAAATAAAGTACCAAAATATAACAAATAAACCGACGTTTATTTTGTGTATTATATATCCGAATACAAAATCATATAAAGATATTACAAAAATCAATCGAAAAAAACTCGTCGGTTTCTTAGTATATTATAAAGGGTTATCCATTTCGCGGTTTCAAAAGTATAGGGCTGGAATTCGACATCTGTCTGACATTTACGAAAATGGATCGCTTAACTATCGCACAACGCTTGAAAATTGTAAAAACCTACTATAAAAATGGTGATTCTGCCACAGCCACATATCGTGCTTTAAGAGGAGATTATGGTTTACATAATCGTCCAACTACGCAAGCAATTGGCAAAATTGTGAAGAAATTAGAAGAGACTGGATCGGTTACAGATATTGTAAGGCCTGTGCATCATCGTTTCGATCGTACCACTGAAAATATCGCTGCTGTAAGTGAAAGTGTTGCCGAAGACCCGAATGTGTCGATTCCTCGTCGTTCTCAGGAATTAGGACTGTCTTACGGCACATTATGGCGTAGTTTGCATTTGGATCTACACCTACATCCATATAAAATCCAGCTCACACAACAACTAAAGCCAGCTGACCATTCACACCGTCGTAGATACGTCGAATGGGTGCTTGAACAACAGGCGGTGGACGGCGATTTTTCGAACAAAATATTCTTCAGCGACGAAGCACATTTCTCACTCGGTGGGTATGTTAACAAACAAAATTGTCGTATTTGGGGTTCTGAGATTCCTCAAGTAATTAAAGAGAGGCCATTACATCCACAAAAAGTCACTGCTTGGTGCGCTCTTTGGTCCGGAGGTGTGATTGGACCTTACTTCGAAAACGACAATGGAACGACTGTCACCGTCAATTCGGAGGTTTATGGTCATATGCTAACCGACTTTTTTTGCCTGCTATTGAAGAATACGACTTAGAAAATATGTGGTTTCAACAAGACGGTGCCACATGCCACACAACTCGAGCGAATATGGCTTTATTGCAAGAGACATTTCATGGCCGCGTAATTTCTCGTCGTGGCGATATCAACTGGCCACCAAGATCATGCGATTTGACACCGCTTGACTTTTTTTTGTGGGGCTACGCGAAAGACCGTGTTTATGCAGATAAACCTTTAACTCTTGAGCACTTAAAAACCAATATTCGTCAAGTTATGGCTGAGATACCGCCCAATATGTGTCAAAAAGTGGTCAAAAATTACCTCAAAAGAATTGATGCTTGCAACTATTCGCGTGGTGGTCATTTAAATGATGTAATATTTCACACATAATGTCAACGTTCAAACTTTATAATAAAAAAGAAATATCATGATAAAAAATATTTTATATGTATTTTATTTACGTTTACTTTTGAAACCGCAAAATGGATAACCCTTTATAATAGTATTTGGCTTTCAATTTGGAAGCAAAGGCATCAATTGAAATAAAATACCAAATTTTGTTATTTGTGTTTTGTTTATTTTTTAACATACATTCTTGGTCAATATAATTTTTGGGAAATGTAAAAATTCCTTTATAATAATTATTGATAGTTCGGAGAGAAATTTACAGACTTAATAACATGTAATTGTAAAAGAAAAAATTTTTTTGCTAAAAAATCAAATAAATTTGGTATCGTTTCGATTTAGAATTACTTCATAAAAGTATTATAATTAGGTTTAAGGTACTATAATAGTGCGGCTAATGAAATAGTAGTATAATACCTTGATTGCAATTTAGCAGCAGCACTGGTCATAAGCATATGATTAGTGACAGTCAACTATCGCCTTAGCCGATTCCACCCCAGGGGGCCGATTTCGGTGGCAAATGAGTCTAGACTCCTGAACAACCGCAAGTTTGTGTTGTAAGTAAAACTACACATAAAGTGGTACGACGTTTTGACGCATGCGCATGATTTGATTTTGCTTTTATGTCAAGAGCAGTGCTGCTGGTTTACATTTTTAGAGCGGAGTATATTATCGGCTTTTTGGAAGTAAACTGGATTATACGATAAAAATATTTGTAAAAATAGTTCCAACAGAAAACAAAAAAGCCGTTTAAATTATATAAATATTTTGTGATTGATTTTTCGCCCTTTTTTGCAATTGCACAAAATAAATTATTCCATGCTTATATTCCTGTGTTTCATAATGTCTACACAAGTACGATGATGTACTTATACTTTTATTATTTTACTACATTACAACAACTAAATACAAATGCCTTATATAAAGTACCAAAATATAACAAATAAACCGACGTTTATTTTGTGTATTATATATCCGAAAACAAAATCATACAAAGATTTTACAAAAATAATTCGAAAAAAAACAACCCATTTTTCATCTAAATTCTCTAATCGCAGAAATTGATATGGGAGCCCCTCGATCCTGGGCCATTTTTTTTATTGTAGGAGAAAATCATCGAAACAGACATTTGACATCAGATGTTAAAATTGAAAACGCTCAGATCATTTTATTCTGAGCACTTAGAGCACGCTCATACTCTGAGCAAATAAGAAACACGAACATTTATCTTGAGAACTCTTTGACTGCTCTGAACTAATTTATGAAAACGCGAAATGACAGAATATTGCGAAAACTTGTTGTTCTATCTGTAAGTTGATATCGACGACAAAAAACGACATCAATAAAAATAAAAATGTAAGTTGAATTAAGCATAAAACATTTATGTCTCGTTTCATTTGCTGGGTTCATTTGTGCGTGAGCTAAGATTTCTCTCTCTCTCTACCACCAAAACCATGCAGTGCAGCCGACTGCGCAGCACACACCGCACACAGTCCATAAAGGGCGACGAATATCTGATGCCAATATAGATATTTAAAAAATGTATAAGGGCCTTGCGGCCGAACCCGGGACCCGATCACTACCAAATTTTCGAAAAAGTATTGTTTATTGGGTATAGACATGTGTGTAAAATTTGAAGAAAATCGGGTAAATTTTTGTATGGGAGCCCCCCGACCCCGCAGCCCGAGGGGCCTCAAAATTTAATAGAAAGTGTTGTCTCCGGAAATACACATGTGTGCCAAATTTCAATAAAATCGGGCTGTAGGAAGTGGGTTAAAAATTGATCGCAAGAATCCATGACAAATCCACAAGCCCACAAACCCACAAACACACGGGCAAGTAAAGTTAATATAGAGAATTTAAAAACTCGTCGGTTTCTTAGTATATTATATAATAGTATTTGGCTTTCAATTTGGAAGCAAAGGCATCAATTGAAATAAAATACCAAATTTTGTTATTTGTGTTTTGTTTATTTTTTGACATACATTCTTGGTCAATATAATTTTTGGGAAATGTAAAAATTCCTTTATAATAATTATTGATAGTTCGGAGAGAAATTTACAGACTTAATAACATGTAATTGTAAAAGAAACCATTTTTTTTGCTAAAAATCAAATAAATTTGGTATCGTTTCGATTTAGAATTACTTCATAAAAGTAGTATAATTAGGTTTAAGGTAGTATTTATAATAGTGCGGCTAATGAAATAGTAGTATAATACCTTGATTGCAATTTAGCAGCAGCACTGGTCATAAGCAATTTTGACAGATATAGACTTTTCACGTAGTCGCCAGCATGTGGCTAGACTACTGCATGAGGCAAGAGTGAACCGATTCGGCAATTATGTACAAGATTTTACTACTTTCTGCCATTAAATTTACACTAACCCAAAGAAAGAAAAAACATAACACAACAATAAAATTGTATGCTATACACCTCGTACATATACGAAAATGATATCTCACCTTCAGGGGGCCGATTTCGGTCGCAAATGAGTCTAGACTCCTGAACAACCGCAAGTTTGTTGTGTAAGTAGATGTTATGTGTAGTGGTACGACGTTTTGACGCATGCGCATAATTTGATTTTGCTTTTATGTCAAGAGCAGTGCTGCTGGCTTACATTTTTAGAGCGGAGTATATTATCGGCTTTTTGGAACTATACTGGATTATACGATAAAAATATTTGTAAAAATAGTTCCAACAGAAAACAAAAAAGCCTTTTAAATTATATAAATATTTTGTGATTGATTTTTCGCCCTTTTTTGCAATTGCACAAAATAAATTATTCCATGCTTATATTCCTGTGTTTCATAATGTCTACACAAGTACGATAATGTACTTATACTTTTATTACAACAACTAAATACAAATGCCTTAAATAAAGTACCAAAATATAACAAATAAACCGACGTTTATTTTGTGTATTATATATCCGAATACAAAATCATATAAAGATATTACAAAAATCAATCGAAAAAAACTCGTCGGTTTCTTAGTATATTATAAAGGGTTATCCATTTCGCGGTTTCAAAAGTATAGGGCTGGAATTCGACATCTGTCTGACATTTACGAAAATGGATCGCTTAACTATCGCACAACGCTTGAAAATTGTAAAAACCTACTATAAAAATGGTGATTCTGCCACAGCCACATATCGTGCTTTAAGAGGAGATTATGGTTTACATAATCGTCCAACTACGCAAGCAATTGGCAAAATTGTGAAGAAATTAGAAGAGACTGGATCGGTTACAGATATTGTAAGGCCTGTGCATCATCGTTTCGATCGTACCACTGAAAATATCGCTGCTGTAAGTGAAAGTGTTGCCGAAGACCCGAATGTGTCGATTCCTCGTCGTTCTCAGGAATTAGGACTGTCTTACGGCACATTATGGCGTAGTTTGCATTTGGATCTACACCTACATCCATATAAAATCCAGCTCACACAACAACTAAAGCCAGCTGACCATTCACACCGTCGTAGATACGTCGAATGGGTGCTTGAACAACAGGCGGTGGACGGCGATTTTTCGAACAAAATATTCTTCAGCGACGAAGCACATTTCTCACTCGGTGGGTATGTTAACAAACAAAATTGTCGTATTTGGGGTTCTGAGATTCCTCAAGTAATTAAAGAGAGGCCATTACATCCACAAAAAGTCACTGCTTGGTGCGCTCTTTGGTCCGGAGGTGTGATTGGACCTTACTTCGAAAACGACAATGGAACGACTGTCACCGTCAATTCGGAGGTTTATGGTCATATGCTAACCGACTTTTTTTGCCTGCTATTGAAGAATACGACTTAGAAAATATGTGGTTTCAACAAGACGGTGCCACATGCCACACAACTCGAGCGAATATGGCTTTATTGCAAGAGACATTTCATGGCCGCGTAATTTCTCGTCGTGGCGATATCAACTGGCCACCAAGATCATGCGATTTGACACCGCTTGACTTTTTTTTGTGGGGCTACGCGAAAGACCGTGTTTATGCAGATAAACCTTTAACTCTTGAGCACTTAAAAACCAATATTCGTCAAGTTATGGCTGAGATACCGCCCAATATGTGTCAAAAAGTGGTCAAAAATTACCTCAAAAGAATTGATGCTTGCAACTATTCGCGTGGTGGTCATTTAAATGATGTAATATTTCACACATAATGTCAACGTTCAAACTTTATAATAAAAAAGAAATATCATGATAAAAAATATTTTATATGTATTTTATTTACGTTTACTTTTGAAACCGCAAAATGGATAACCCTTTATAATAGTATTTGGCTTTCAATTTGGAAGCAAAGGCATCAATTGAAATAAAATACCAAATTTTGTTATTTGTGTTTTGTTTATTTTTTAACATACATTCTTGGTCAATATAATTTTTGGGAAATGTAAAAATTCCTTTATAATAATTATTGATAGTTCGGAGAGAAATTTACAGACTTAATAACATGTAATTGTAAAAGAAAAAATTTTTTTGCTAAAAAATCAAATAAATTTGGTATCGTTTCGATTTAGAATTACTTCATAAAAGTATTATAATTAGGTTTAAGGTACTATAATAGTGCGGCTAATGAAATAGTAGTATAATACCTTGATTGCAATTTAGCAGCAGCACTGGTCATAAGCATATGATTAGTGTTTAACTACAATTTTGACAGATAAAAGACTTTTCACGTAGTCGCCAGCATGTGGCTAGACTACTGCATGAGGCAAGAGTGAACCGATTCGGCAAATATGTACAAGATTTTACTACTTTCTTTCATTAAATTTACACTAACCCAAAGAAAGAAAAAACATAACACAACAATAAAATTGTATGCTATACACCTCGTACATATACGAAAATGACATCTCACCTTCAGGAGTCTAGACTCATTTGCGACCGAAATCGGCCTTCAGGTTCCATGATTGCTAATTCGTTTCATCCCAGGTTGAACACAATATAAAAAGGATATAATTGCCAAACAAAACAGATTTAAGGTGTTTAAATTTATGTTTGTTTTATTAAGGCCGAATCCATAGACGTAACTTCACCTTATATAAGTAAGAAAATAGATAAATTAGACGATGAAAAGAAAAAATGGTTTATTAGGATTATTATAAAATATAAAACAATAATTGAAAATAAGGGCAAATATGTGTTTTACCGAATTTTAAGGGTTTCGCGGAAATTCCCCCTTAATGAGAGAGGGGGTGTTAAAGTTTTGAGTGTTTTTTTTTAAAAAGCATTTTTCTAAGTGGTTTGATGGATGTTAGGGGGTTAATTGGTATCATATGAAAGTCAATAAAAATACCTTCCTTCCTTCATTTGATACCAATATTTATGCCCGCCCTCTTTTGCACACGCCCCCTGCTGAACTTTAATGTGAAATAATTTTTTTTCTCTAACTCTGAAGAGTGAGGTTGGATTGGACACAATTTTCTATAGGACGGAAGGTATTTTTATTGCCTTTTATTTGATAATAATTAACCCCCTAACATCCATCAAACCAATTAGAAAAATTCACTTTTCCTAAAATAACTCAAAAATTTGGAAACCCCTCTCAACTAAAGGGGTCTCTTCCAAACAAGATTGCGGTTTTTGAGGTCTGCTCAATAAGGGCTTTCAGTGTCCGAAAGGCGTAACAAAGTAAAACTTACAATGAACTTTGCTATATAACACATATTTTTGTATGGGAAAAACTCAATCATATGATATTTCACTCAAATATATGAAAAACCACATGAACCAGGTACAACTTGATCAAACTTCCGTTTTAGCTGTCGTACGCCCATAAAAGTAATTATGGGCGCCATGTAGAAGTAATTATCACCTTTCATTTAATACCAATATTTGGGCCCGCCCACTTTTGAACACGCTCCCTGATGAACTTTAATGTGAAAGTCATTTTTTAGCTCTAACTCTATCGAGGGTGGGATTGGACCAAATTTTTTATAGTAAGGAAGGTATTTTTATTGCCTTTTATATGATACCAATTAACCCCCTAACATCCATCAAACCACTTAGAAAAATGCATTTTTCAAAAAAGTGCTCAAAAAATTTAAACCCCCTCTCTCCTTGAGGGGGAATTTCCGCGAGAAAAGATTACTGTTTTTGAAGTCTGTTCAATAAGGGCTTTCAGATGGGGGAGTCCGAAAGCCGTAATTTTATATTCGGTAAAACGCACTTTAGCCAAAATAAGAAAATTGATTCGGTATCGAACAAATCGAAAAATGATTGCTGGGATAAAATTACAAATGAGTTTAATGCCCAAAGTATCGGCCAAGATTAAAACAAAAATGAGATGCACCAAACAGGAGGGGGTCCATTCAAATTCTTTTAGTAATGTAGCTGATGGCAAACTTTTTAGCTTGATTGCTAAAATAGATTTCCTATACTTCGATGCATCCCATGTCTTCGCTTACATAACCCTGGAAGACGAACTAGTAGACGCCACTATCGACACAGGAGTATCCCGGAGTTTCATAAGCGAACGGTACGCTAACAAACTCCGAAATCCGAAGAACAGCGTGGCAGCAAACATGACCGTAAACATGGCCGAAGGCACGCCCAGATATATAAAGGAGGCCTTAGAGCTAGACGGACGCATCGAAGACAACTTCAACAGATTCGCATTCCTGATCCTTCCAATTGTGCTAGACAACGTCATCCTAGGATTAGATTTCATACAACAAATCAAGGCAAAGCTCAGCTGCGCCGGCCAAACGGTCGAACTCCGGGAACTCAATGGGCAGATCACCGAAACCACGCGCTATGTGACCATCCGAGCAAAGCCCCAGACAAAGCAACAGAATTTCTCCATGTTCCTTCAGGAGCAGTTCAAGAAATTCGAAACGTTGCCAGCGGTCGCAAATATAACCAAACATAGAATCATAATGCACGACACCCGCCCAATTAAACAGCGCTACTTTCCACGAAACCCTGCGATGCAAGAAATTATTAATAAGGAATTACTTAAGAAAGGATGCATTGAACCGTCACATAGCTCCCACAGTGCGCCTATAGGTCTTGTGCGGAAATATAATGGAAAGTAGAGACTATGCTACCACTGCCAACCATCCAACACATTCTGGATCGTCTCCGGGGTGCATAATTCATCAGCTGTCTGTTCCTACGAAATGGATACTGGCAAATCTTGATGGAGAAGTACAGCAAGCCGTACACCGCGTTCGCCTCCTGGTACAGACGATTCGTCTCCGACTTTCCAGAGGTCTCACGCACACTCACAGCACTCTTGAAAAAGGTCAACCATTGGAAATGGATAGATGAACAACAAAAGGCGTTCGAGCGTGTCAAAACGAAATTGACAGCAGCGCCGATCCTCGCATGTCCCTAATTTCCAAGAGATTCGTGTTGCAAACAGACGCAAGCGACTACGAGCTTGTAGTAGTACTGAGCTAGTACCAAGACGAGAAGAAGGAGTCATCGTCTACGCTAGCCGTCATTTGAACTGCGGAATTATTCCCCCACGGAAAAGGAATGACCAGCAATCGTCTGCGGAATAGGAAAAACGCACCAGTACGTAAAAGGCTACAGGTTCACAGTTCTGACCGACTATCTCGCTTTGAAGTGTCTAAATTCAATTTTCAGTCCCTCCAGACGTATCGCAAGATGGGCACTGAAGCTGCAACACAATGTTCAGTACAAGCGTGGAAAACTCAACATCGTCCCAGACGCTTTATCACGGCAACCACACGAAGTGTTGACCGTGTCGGAAAAATGTGATCAAACACCCAGATGTCAGTGGTTGGATCAGCGTTCCAAACAGATTATAGAACATCTTCATACCGAGCAGCGAGCAGGAGACGAAGATGTGGCACCATGGAAATTGTGCGTCCCCAGTCCATTACCCAGGCAAGTACTAAGAGAAAATCACGATGACCCGACAGCTGGGCACCTGGGAATTCGGAAAACGATCGCAAGGATTTGTGGACGCTACTACTGGCCAGGCATGTTCCGCGACATCCGCGGCTACGTGAAACGATGAGAAACCGGTCAATGGTACAAACCGAATCAACAACAAGCAGATGGCAAAATGCTCACCCATGTGGCGAATGAGCCATGGGCCACACTATGCGCAGACTTCGTGGCGCCACTACCAAAGTCAAAGCATGGCAACACAATGCTGTTGGTTTTGTTCGAGCGATTCTCAAAGTAGACCGAACTGATTCCCATGCGACATGCGACAAGCGACTGCTGATGGAACACAAAAAACATTCCGAGAACGGATACTTGCACGATGCGGTCTACCGAAAATACTGATCACCGACAATGGAACACAATTCATGATCAGAACCTTCCAACGCTTCTTACAAAATAGGATATAGCCCAGCATTTTTCACTCAGGGCCGGGAACCACGCCTACAACACGCACTCAACGATCAAATCACACTAAGGACAGGCACGCTGACCAAAACACCGAAGGAACGAGCCGACTAAATGAGAGAAATCTTCGAAATCGTCAGAAGGAACTTAGAACGCGCAGCTAAAGACCAGGCTAAGCACTACGACCTGAGACGACGCCTCTGGAAGCCAGAGATTGGACATCTCGTACTGGTGAAACAACACCTCCAATCAAACTAGGTATGATGGACCAGACTTTGTCTCACCAGTGAGCACAAAGCTGAAGAAAAGAGAGAATGGCAAGGAACGCACGGCTTACGTCGGCGAGCTAAAAGCGTTCGACGAGGACCCACTAGAAAAACAAATCACAGAAAACGCCGCAGCAACTGCAGGACAACAACAACGTACACAACGACAGCAGAAGAACTCACATACTATCACATACACAACGACCGCAATGTAAATCAATCAAAAGAACGACAGAGTGCAGCAAAAATCTTACGACATCGGGCATAATAATAAAATAAAAATTAGAATTTTACACCAACAATCACAGGAAAAGCAAACGCCAATGCCAAAACCAAACTTTACAGCAACGACCACGGCAGCAACAGCAACAAACGAAGAAAACATGGGAACAACAGGTCGGGACACAATGTTTCGGCAACAACCGAAAGGAGTCCAAAAAACAACAACAAACTAAGACAGACAGCGACATCATGCAAAATCACCCGCACGAGAACTATAGAGCCATAACTAGAAAGGAAAGAAAAATCGTTCGCCAAGAGTAACAGTACCAACTAAATCTTTTTCTAAACAACATCGCCCAAACTAAAATAGTCAACAGTGACAACCAAACAGACTAGAATAACAATCTAACGAGACGCCAAGAAGATGACAAAAGGGGGCAAAACTTAACGAGACGAAGAAGTCCAACGTGGACTATTCGCACCGGTTCACCATCACCCAACCCCGCACTCCTGGAATCTGACTACCAAAGCGAGGGAAACTGATAAATCGCGAGTAGTGTGCAAGTACCCCCCAGGCCTTAAAGGCCACTATGTGCGAATATCTGACTACTAGATTAGAAAACTGTAGATTCCTGAACGATGTTCTCGTCGAAACTGGAACGGTTTCAAGTCTAATGTATATCACTTAATTGCTGGCGTTCCCCAGGGCTCTGTTTTGCCCTCTCTTGTCCTCTCGTTTTGTTGACACTCTTTCTCATTTTTATTAATGATCTCTTATCTGTGACTTCTAATCCAATTCACTTTTTCGCTGACGACAGCACTCTCAGCTTTGGGGCATAATGGTGGTCCTGAGCTATTTAAGTGTATGGCCAAGCTGTTCCACTATTCCATAAACTTTTCCTTGGAACTATGAAAAAAAGCCCTTTGCTAGCTTCGAAATGTTTTCCATTAAACCCACTAATCGTTCAAATTATTTGATGTTTGTAATATTTTTTTAAACAAAATTATCATACATAATATATGTTCTAAATACACAAATTAATACGTGAACTTACATTAAAATAAAGTCCACTCGCTATAACTTCTAAATTTGATGAAAATATAATTTCAAATGATGCTTAATTTATCATACGACTAAGAGAATATAGCGTCAAGCGATACTTATCGCACCAAACGATAATTGTCGCTTCAATCGATTAACAGAATACCAAAATGTGATTATTACATCATGTGCTCATACTGCTTTGCTATTACTATTTAACGAGAGTGGCCCTAGTTTGTATTATTATATTATTTAATTTCAATTGTCTTACAATGAAAAAATTTCTCAATTTTTATTTAAACATTTGAGAATCTCTGGAAGAAATGTTTAAGAATCCCTGAAAAAGTATATTTTTTATTAAAATTTATGTTAATTTAATTAGAAAGAATATATTTTATTACATATTAATCTAACAATTACAAATTTTAAATTAAATACTTGTGTCAGGTTTTTCGGTTTTATTGTTTAATGACGTTCCTTTTCAATTTCTTTTTTCAACCTACGTTAGTACAATAGTTTAAGAATGACATAAATGTTCCTGCTATCGGTTTACATGCTCGTAATATGCTACTGACCTAAAATTATTTGCTAGTTTGAACCGTTTGATGCCCTTGGTGTTGCATTTCCACTAATAATGAATAACGGTTTACCACCGGCCTCCCGCTCACTTCCATAAATTTTACCAGCCTTCCTCGCCATTGATCCTAGTAACTCTTGGGAAACTTTATGTGCTGATCGTACCGAAAATGCCCATTCTTTTAATCCAATTTCATCCTAAGAACAAAAATCGTATTTTTACAAACAAGAAATCAATATTCATATAAATTACCGAGTTTGTCAGTACAAGTTTTCCGTCGCGGGTGCCATCGTTAAGCCGTATTTGTATGCATTGTTCGCCTTTAAAATGAACAAAATCCGATGAAATTTCTTCCACTTGATCCATAAAAATTAATTCAGGCTTATTGTTACCACTCTCGAAATGGAGTTCTAGGCTTTATTATTATTATACATTTTATTTCATCGTAATAAAAGGTTGATTTTATCATTCATACCGATTGGGATAAAGTTTGGCATATCTCGTTTGCCACACAGAAGCAAAAGAACCTCCCAGCTTCTTAATGTAACCATGTAAAATGCAATCGGATTCTTTTTCGTCAGCGTCGAAGTGTAGTTTTTGTTTTGACTTTTTTTTATGCTCTATTTTATCCGTTTCAAAATTTACTGTCTCGAACACAGTTTCGGCTACTTCTTGCTGCCACCTACAAATATGAAAATGTTGAAGGATTTAAGATTAGTTTATCCCCTCAGTTAGTTACAATAGCTTAATATTTATTAAACTACTCAATTTATAAATTAATGTTTGTTGTAATCTATAACTTAATGTACTTTTATGTTCAATTAGATTCTAGAGAAATATTCACCTTTCCGAAATTGTCAGTGGAAAATATCTGTACAATTCCTGATCAGCCTCCGCCAATTTAATACCCTTTGTATCTTCTTCATCGAAGGATCCAATATCGAATGCATCAGCCGCATTTACTTCCCCTCTAGGAGGTATTAAAGGTGGAGTATATTTTTGAATATATACCTGGTGCCAATCGATGCCAGAAAAAAAAGAATGCAGCTTCACTTCATCCGCTCTACAAAAAAATCGTATTAACTATCTTATTGATATCCGTTCATATCAAGTTTTACCCATTTCCCATGCAACCTAAACGCTTTTCAACTTGCCTCTGAAGGAGAAAATCTAAAAGATGCTTCAGTTCTTCACTAAATGAATCTGGAAGTTCGACATTCTACAAATACATACACGTGCATGAGCATTGTTACGTTCAAATTTTTATTGTACATACCATAGTTAACGTCATTCTATCTATTTCATGTTTATCTTTCGTTTTGTGTTGTCTAAATGGTGAATGCCCTTTCAACAATTTATACAACATACATCCGAAGCTAAACCAGTCAGCACTTGAATTGTATGGAGTTCCTTTTGAAAGAACTTCTGGTGCCATATAACCATGTGTTCCAACTGAAGCGTGTGGCTTTTTCCTCGAAAAATCACATGCTAAGCCAAGATCTGAAATTCGAACATGCCCATTTTCATCCAAAAGTATATTTGCTGGTTTGAGATCTCTGTAGACTATAAACCTTTTGTGCATGTGCTCTAAACCAAGAATAACCTACACATATAAATTGAATAATTTGATTTTAAATGGCATTATAGATGTACATATGGATATGTTTACGCAGTTCAAAGCTAATATACTACTGCTTAGAAGTTGCATATTTTTGGTATCAAGGGGAAAAAAAAACTTAAATTGATACCGTAACTAGAAAATAGTCATTGCACAAACATATGAAACTAAGTTTATTTCTCAAGCATTACGTTGAGGTATCAAATCTCGTTTTTCTTGTGAACAATGAATTATTTCGGAATGCGTTTTAATCTCGCAATTTCAGCATCACGGAGCTACCTGCTGATTTAAGTAACTTTCTCCGGTGTTGTGTGCATGCAAAAGGGCATAATTAACATAACATTAACATTAACATAATTAAAATAATGCATATCATTTTATATTTATTATTTTTTAAGGTCTGCGATCACGGATGCTTTGGGGGTGAATGACTCACTGGGTGAACTGATTGATCTTCTACTCACAAGTGGGAGGGCTGCAGAGTGATCGTCTGACGACGTTGCCATAGCCATCTCAGGAAAGCACCCACACACCTTGAAAGAACTTCTGCAGAATGATCTAAATAAGCTAATAAGCTGGGCAGATCATTGTGGTCTAGGGGTAAACCCCCAAAAAACCGAACTTGTCCTCTTTACTTCCTCGTAACAAAAAACAACTTCCTCGTAACAAGTAAACTAAATCCCACTCGTCAATCCTCCGTCCATCAAGGGCACAAGCTTGACTTTCTCCGACAAGGCCAAATAAATTGGTCTTATTCTTATTGCCGTGACGCAAATTATTCAGGGACTTATCCCTTGGCAATGAGTCTATATATAAAAAAAAATAAAAAAAAAAATAGGAAGCTGAGCTGGAAACCGAACATACAAGAAAGAGTCCGTAAAGCCACAGTGGCACTCTTCTCAAGCAAAAAAGCTATAGGAAGTAAATGGGGTCTTCAACCGCATATCACTCATTGGCTGTACACAGCAGTAGGCAGACCTACTCTGCTATACGGTGTGGCTGTTTGGTGGACTGCATTAGATAATGCGATCAATCGCGACAAACTAAGCAAAGTCCAAAGATCAGCTTGACTTGCGGAGCGCTTCGTACAACTCCCTCTGCTGCACTGGACATTCGGCTCAACCGTGCTCCACTCGACATATTCGGCAGGCAACTGGCTGCAAGCGCGGCTACTCGCCTCAGAGCAATCTCTCAGTGGACCGTGAATGATTTCGGCCATTCTTCTATCCTGAATTCAGTCATGGCTATTAAGGAAGCCTTGTCTTAGCTGAAGATAATGTCATATCTGTTAATGATGTCCACATTTTCTCGGATAGCCAGGCTGCGCTAAAGTCCATGGAATCAGTCTCCACAAAGTCCATTCTGGTCCGGAATTGCCGATCGTCTCTTGAGGAGATGGCAGAGCATTTCAACATTCACCTGTGCTGGGTGCCGGGGCACAGAGACATTGATGGTAATTGTATGGCTGATGAATTCGCCAAACATGGAACCACATTGCCTAAATATGATTCACTAGGCATGCCGAGCGCTACGTGCAAACTCATGTTTAAACGGGATGCTATAATAAAAACTAATTATAGATGGTCAAACGGTACAACTTGCATAGCAACGAAGCAGATCTGGCCCAAGCTAGATCCGAAACGCTCCAAGTGTTTGATCTCTCAAAACAGACTGCACATTAGTGCCATTATAGGTGTCATTACTGAACACTGTCTCATAGGGAAGCATGAAGAAAAACTAGAAGTCTTTTCCAACGATTTCTGCAGAAGCTGCATGGATGAGGAGGAGGAGGAAACCACTCTCCATCTACTTTGTAGTGGCCCAGCCCTCTCGAATAGGTGGAAACTCCATCTGGGAGCGTTCTTTTTCAACGATCTCAACGATCTAACCCAAATTGACATTAATAGTCTGCTGCGCTTCATACGAAGCTCCAAGCGGTTCAACGAATAGGTGCTGGCTGGTCAGATTTTCTGATCAATTTTTAACCCACTTCCCAAAGCCGGATTTCATTGAAATTTTGCATTAACAAGAAAAATTTTAATTTTTAAGTGCGCTTGCCCGTGGCGCGTCTGTCTGTTGGACGGTCGGTCTGTTTGTCGTGGAATCTTGCGATCAATTTTAAACCCACTTTCCAAAGCCCGATTTTATTGAAATTTTGCACACATGTGTATTCCCGAAGACAAAACTTTCTATTAAAACATCGAAACATTAATAACCAAAATGACAGAACTGCAAGTAGCTTGCCATGGTGAAATCACCCGAGCAACATTAACCGCAGCCAATGATCGTAGGTGATTAGCCTTCCTAAAAAAGGGGGTGAATGACATACTACGTATTATACTCGACAGGGCCAGACACACGACTTTTCAAGAAGCGGCTTAGCACTTGCTGGAAATAGACCAAGGGTCAACAAATTCCTCGGTTAACTATCTCAACTATAACCAGGACTTTAGAGACTTTAGAGGACACAACTTAAGAGGACCAAACTTTAGAGGACAAAACTTAAGAGAGCAAAATTTCCGAGGACAAAACTCTAGGGGACGGAACGACAATAACATGACCAACAATTACAACTCTAACCATAATAATAATAACAGAGTAATTTCACAGAGCAATTCTGATAACCGCAATAGAGCAAGAATCAGAATAGCAACTACCGAAAGAGTTACGATAATACAGGGTGACTGACACGAAGTGTTACCAAAAC
Source organism: Nephrocerus scutellatus (assembly GCA_947095585.1). Classification (NCBI taxonomy): domain Eukaryota; kingdom Metazoa; phylum Arthropoda; class Insecta; order Diptera; family Pipunculidae; genus Nephrocerus; species Nephrocerus scutellatus. The sequence goes on from OX352762.1 coordinate 41,747,146, forward strand.
AAAACGCCCCAGAATTATTATTTTTTGATGAATTTTATTGAATCAAAGTAAAAAATGTTCACAAATATTTAAATTTTCGAACCGCAACAGAGCAAGCTACCAGAATAACAACTACCGACAGGGTTACGATAATACAGGGTGACTGACACGAAGTGTTACCAAAACAAAACTACGCAGAATTATTATTTTTTAATGAATTTTATTGAATCAAAGTAAAAAAATGTTCACAAATATTTCAATTTTCGAATTGTGTTAGCAGTTTTTGATTTGGCCACACTTAGCCACGATTATGGCCTTCAAACGGCCGACAAAGCTATTGCACGCAGCACGAAAGTGGCTCTGCGGTATTTTGGCCAATTCCCGGCGAAGCGCTTGCTTGAGATGATCGACACTTTGGTATTTTTTTGTCCCAACCTTGCTTTTCGAAATACCCCAAACCGAGAAATCTAGCGGATTTTCATCCGGTGAATTTGGTGGCCATTGGGCAGTGGAAATGAATGAATGATCTCAACGATCTAACCCAAATTGACATTGTCTACATGTGGCGTGGGTTTTTTTTAAATTCTCTATATTAACTTGGCGTGCACGTGGCTGGCTGGCTGGTCAGATTTTCTGATCAATTTTTAACCCACTTCCCAAAGCCGGATTTCATTGAAATTTTGCACACATGTATATTTCCGGTGACAATACTATTAATTCTATTAAAATTTTAGAGAGATCGGGCTGCGGGATCGGGAGGCTCCCATACAAATGCGGCATCAAAAAATCATATCATACTATAATGACTGTGTTCTGTGTGCGCCGATGAGAGCAAGCAGCGCTGCTTATTTTACGATTGGGGTTGTTTTGTTGTTGTGTTGCAGCAGAGAGTATAGAGATATCAAGAGGAAGTAGAACAAATATTTTTACACAAAACTGAATGGTTCCGCAATTGAAATGTTTTGAACACTCTGTTGTGTGAGTGCATGCTTAATTTGTGTTTTGTGCAATATTACGAGTATATGAAGAACTCAAAAGAAAGAATTTTAGTGACACTTCGTACGTCGTTCTGTGTACGTCGCATCAACCGTGCGCTGTGGCTGCTATGTTTTCACCACAAAATTAAATCTCCGATCAGAGAATTTACAAGATAAATTTTAATTTTTAAATGCGTTTGCCCGTGGCGCGTCTGTCTGTTGGACGGTCGGTCTGTTTGTCGTGGAATCTTGCGATCAATTTTAAACCCACTTTCCAAAGCCCGATTTTATTGAAATTTTGCACACATGTGTATTTCCGAAGACAAAACTTTCTATTAAAATATACATATACATTTTTAAAAAATAACCCGAATTTCTTTAAATTTTGTACACATATGTATCTCCAATGGACAACACTTTTTGTAAAAATGTTGGAGACCCCGGGCCCCAGGGTCGTGGGGCCCCAACAAATTAAATTAAATTAAAATTAAAATTAAAAATTAAAATGCTATAACTTCTACTCATCTGGCGAAAACATGTACCAAACGGGTAAAGTGTTATAGATGTTAGGGTTCTGGTCACCGATCATTTGAATGCAACGGATTAGGCGTCGCATAGGTGACGCACCATGAGATAAGAAGGGAGCCTATTGCGAATGTCAAGTTCGGGTTAAAGGCAACGCATCTTGTGAAAGATGTTAGGGTGGATAGTGTAGAGGTTGCATCACTGATTGATACTGGGTGTGACATATACCTCATTAGGCACGAGTTGTGGTTACAGTTACGAAGGGCTGACATTGTGCCAGAACCGATTGTTCTGTCTGGGTTGGGTTACCATCAAGTGTTCACACTGGGCTACCTCAAAGCAAAGGTTTTGGTGGACAACATTGAGTTTGACGCTAAGCTGCCTGTCGTGAGAGAAGCGAAGTCACCTTTCTTCGTGGTATTAGCGAATGAGCTATTGAGAGAAGTCATTATCGTTATCGACGGAAGCGAAGTCCGATTCAGAAAGAAGAACACAGAGGAAGAAAGAGAGATGTTCAGCGAACAAGAACAATTTAATCCTAAGAATGTCGAACAGGCATCGATGACAAGCATTTCTCCTACCATGGAGACTTGTGAGATAGAAAGCAAGAAAAAAGTTGTCTTAAATTCAGTAGAAGATAATAGAATTGGCGAATTGCACAATGAATTTGAGAAACTGTGTTGCTCAATGCAAGCCGAAAGTAACGCGACGGTATCTAAGGACGGCGATCTCTCTCACCTTACACACACAGCTAGAGTTGAGTTCGAAAATATGATTCTAACTTATCAGCCGAAAAATAATGTGTAGTCTCCGATCAGCATGAAGATTATCCTTAAGGAAAAATAACCTTTGTATCAGTCACACAGACCGTTTCAGGAAATATAACGTCAAGTAGGTGCTTGGGTAGACGATGGAATTGTACAACCAAGTCAATCTGAGTTTGCCTCACCTGTTGAGCTAGTTGCTAAAAGAGATGGAACCAAAAGGTTATGTTGACTTTTCGACTTATTAATCATCAGATTGTGAAGGACAATTTTCCAATGCCGATTATTGATGACTTATTGGATCGACTGCAGGGTGTTTACTACGCTTGACCTAGTCAATGGATTCTTTCACGTGACAATCGAGTCAAGGAAGTATACATCATTTATTGTTCAGTACGAGTTTCGTAAGATCCCATTTGGACTATGTAATTCACCAGCTGTGTTTACACGCTTTGTCAACGTCGTGTTTAAGCATCTGGTGAATGAAGAAGTAATGCTGACGGTCATGGACGACATTGCGGTTTCGGCCGACAATGAAAAAGAAGCAATGACACAGTTGAAGAGGTTCCTACAAGTAGCTAGTGATAGCGGGTTGAAGTTGAAGTGGTCTAAATGCCAGTTCCTAACTACTAAGATAGAATTTCTTTGGTACGTTGTTGAAGGTGGAACTATACGACCATCCGTAAATAAGACGAAAGCTGTTTGCAATTTCCCAATACCTACAAACAAGAAATATCTGCAACGATTTTTGGAGTTGACAGGCTATTTTTGTAAGTTTATAGCGGACTACGTGTGAGGGATCGCACCAGCGACCACATAAATAACATGCCTAAAAGCATACAACGTTTTTGACCCTACATGGAATCTAGTGCCTCTCAAAGTAAAAGCATACACAAATCAGTACTACGTATTAATTAATAGCACACTTGGTGCATGAAAACAAAAGTAAACAAAAATAACCCATACGTATTATTTAATGGCACACTCGGTGCATGGGAACAAAAATATAAAACATCTCCAATAGCATAATTTATGACCGGCGGTCGTTCGCCTATGAAAATAAATATGAAATCTAAGCATCATGGGCAAACGAGCGCCGGCCGCTTAGAACGTTAATTACCCTTTCCATGCATTGCGCTGAGTAAGCGGCGCATGGAAATGGTAATGAAATAATAAGGTCGTTCGCTTGTGGAAACAAATATGTCAACGCAGCAGCATAGGCGAACGAACCCAAAAACACTTGACGCGGTCGGTCATATATTACATACGTACATACATACACTATGCTGATAAAGCGATATTATGTAAAATATGAATATTGATGAGTAGGCATTCCAGAGTCGATGCATGGTCGAAAATCGACCAATTATTTTTGTATAAAAGAAGGGAAAATTCACTGAATAAAATCATCTTCACACCTAACGTTGAACAATAATCATCGAGTTTTCATTTATTAAAGCATCATACCAGTTCGGTATTCTGACTCCCTAGAGAGCTCCGGCTTTTGGGTTTACGTTGACACGGCAACACGCCTAACGAGACAGATATCGACCTTGGTATCTAAATCCTTCAAAAAATTAACAGCAAGGTTGATCCAACAAATTAGGACAATTTTACATGACGATCCTGCCAGATTCTGGTTTAATACTGAGTGCTGAAAAAATTTTTCATATAAGTCTTTTTTTTTTTTATCGTCGAGCAAGAATAATTTTTCTAAGTCGATATTCATCAAGAAAAATAATTTTTCTAAGTCGTCGTTATTTATCTAAGTCTTTTAAATCATTGTACATATCGTCCAACGAACGACAGCAAGAGAAACTTGCACTTGCGGCCGATTACATCAGGGAAGCACAAGCCCTGCTCCAGCCCGAGGTTCCAGTGGAACAGGACCAGGTGGGACCAAAGCCACTGTCAATAGAGTACAGACGACGATTAGAAAATAATTCCTATCGAAAATAAAGGATTTAAAAAAGGCCATCCGCACCAGTAACAGGGAAAAGAAAAGGAACAACCAATCAGAGAAACAGGCGTTCGACAAATTATTCGATGACACCTTAAGCAGAGCTCCTCGGTTAACTATCTCAACTATAACCAAAACTTTAGAGAACAGAACTTTAGAGACCAGAACTATAGAGGACACAACTTTAGAGGACAAAACTTTAGAGGACACAACTTTAAGGACAAAACTTTAGAGAGCAAACTTTCAGAGGACAAAACTCTAGGGGACGGAACGAATATAACATGGCCAACAATTACAACTCTAACCATAATAATAATAACAGAGTAATTCCACAGAGCAATTCTGATAACCGCAATAGAGCAAGCTACCAGAATAACAACTACCGACAGATTTACGATAATACAGAATGACTGACACGAAGTGTTACCAAAACAAAACGCCACAGAATTATTATTTTTTGATGAATTTTATTGAATCAAAGTAAAAAATGTTCACAAATATTTAAATTTTGGAACCGCAATAGAGCAACCAGAATAACAACTACCGACAGGGTTACGATAATTTTTATTTTTTTATGAATTTTATTGAATCAAAGTAAAAAATGTTCACAAATATTTAAATTTTCGAATTGTGTTAGTTTTCGATTTGGCCACCCTTAGCCACGATTATGGCCTTCAAACGGCCGACAAAGCTATTGCACGCAGCACGAAAGTGGCTCTGCGGTATTTTGGCCCATTCCCGGCGATGCGCTTGCTTGAGATGATCGACACTTTGGTATTTTTTTGTCCCAACCTTGCTCTTCGAAATACCCCAAACCGAGAAATCTAGCGGATTTGCATCCGGTGAATTTGGTGGCCATTGGGCGCTTTATGACTCGGCGTTGAGTCCTGTTCAAATGTCCAGGCTCTGCGGCCGAAATGTATTTGTGTCCAAGGCTTCAAAGCTCCCTCCAACACATGATCCCGATAAATTTGAGCATTTATCTTGATGCCACGGTCCGAAAAAACGAGCGGTGAACGGCTTTCGGTCGTTACGGCGGCCCAAACCATCACCATCGGCGGCGCTTGGTTTCGATTGGCAATTCGTTGGTCCAAATTTTCAGTATATCGGCCGGGCAAGTAAATCCGGTCGTTTTGCTTGTTCATATATTGCTCAATAACGAACGGTGACTCATCGGAGAAAACCAAATTCGGCAAATCGCCACTTTCGTGCAAGCGTAACAACTCCTTTGCTCTTTCCACTCTAACTTTTTTTGAGCAACGGTGAGACAATGCGTTGTTGGGAATTTACAGGCCTTTAGTCCAAGGTGATCTTTTAATATGTGCTGCATCCGTTCGAGCGAAATGTTCGCCTCACGAGCCAATTTTCTGCCGCTACGGCGCGGATTCCGAACCAATTTGGCCTTCACCTTCCGAATGATATCCGGCGATGTTGCAGTGCGTTTCGGTCCACCACCATGGCGTTTTGCAATGCTGCCGGTATCGTTATAACGATTTGTGATGCGATACACAAACATTTTATTCACATGCAGATGTTTTAACTGGTTAACAATCTGCGGCTGTGGTTTTCCAGCCAAAAATAGATCAATCACACTATTACGGTTGAATTCCATTGCGGATAACTTTTTTCTGAATATTTCCCACTAAAATGTACGCTTGTAAACAATGGAATGAACTATCATTAGTGTAAATTTAAGCGCTCTGTCATCACTGGTTTGACAGCAATGACAGTCTGAAGTTGGTAACACTTCGTATCAGTCACCCGGTAGAAACTACGTCCCGAATAGAAATATAAACAATAATAATAATAGTAGGACAACCAATGGTAACCCAACTAACAACCAAAGGGTAAGAGCATTGGGAAAACTCCGCCTTGTTACGAAAGTAGCATGCCGGTCCCAAGCCCGGGTAAAGGAGGAGGGTGTGAGGCAACGGACTTGTCCTATCCTCAGTAAAGTAAATTTGGGCACCGTGGCTCAGCGGATAGGTGCATGGCTGCTGAGCAGGAGGTTCGTGGCACGAATCCTGATAACAACAAAAGTACTCTTTACGTTGTCCCAACTCTCGCAAATGTCTGACAAACGTTCGAGAGTAATAACCTGTCACAGTAAGCTTTCTAAATTCGCCTTTCGGATACGGCACTAAACTGTAGGCTTTCTTTCCCTTTCGATTTGTGTACAAAAATTTACATGCACAACATAATGGTCGCGAGAAGCTAGGCTTATCTACGATGATCGGTTCTACACACCGGGAGGACTCCAGTGTTTTTCACATTGGACCAACGATCATCAACTCAACTCAGCAATAGTTTTCACAGACCTGGAGCTCCTACTACAACAACAACAGCATTGGGAAACGAACAACCCACCGAGGGGACAGCCGACCCTTCGGAGGGGAGTCTATAAATCCCGACATACCAAGTACCATATATACGACGGGGATAGAAAACGGCCTTTACGTACAAATAGAATCTAACAATAACAAAGTCATACGATGCTTACTAGACACCGGAGCATCCATTTGCGTAATAAAAAGTTCCGTAGTTGAGGGATTTATACCAATAGAAAAAACTATAGTACGAACATTATAGGAATAGCTGGGAATCTACGTTAAAAGGGCACCTGTACTAGCATCTTACATTTCGGGAAGAACAGCATTCCGTACGAATTCCATGTAGTACCCGATTCCTTACCGATACCCGTCGATGGTATTATTGGAGCAAACTTCTTAATGGAGTTTGGTGCGGTAATCGATCTAGAAATCATACATTTAAATTTTAAAATTAATAACAGACAGCTTTCGGTACCGATATGTGTACAACATAGTTTAAATAACATAACCGTGTCTCCAAGATGTGAAGCTACATATATTGGGTAAATACAAAGCATATAGATTCCAGAATATTCCATCCTCAATAATTCAGCCTTGTTTCCGTCGTGTGGGAGAGGGGGTGGTCTCAGAGTTGGTTTGCAAATTACGTCTGTTCACTCATAAGAGATGACTAGACGTGATTAGCAGGGGACGGGGCGACCACCTCTCTTAGCACGTAGAAACCATGCCGGTCCCAAGCCCGGGTAAAGGAGGAAGGTTTGGGGTAACGGGGCAATCCTATCCTCAGGAAAATAATGTAGAGGAGTAAACCTCGACAGAATAAAAAAATCCTAAATCCAGTGGTGAGACACGTGCACCGAGGGATGAACGGCCATGCGTTGTTGGTCGCTAGCACGGGACTTCGGATACCTGGCAACCTCTGGTTTAAAGCGGCCTTCTCATGGTACACCGGGCTCTACCATGGGTGACATACTTCCCGGATACTCGTGGGAATTATTGAAGATTCAAAAATAATTTATGTAATCGATGCATCTCCAATCGCATCAACCTGTGTTAGAGCGGCCCGTTATAGTGTCAGAGGCTTCTGTGCCCCTGACTGCAGTGTTTTTCACAATGGACCAACGATCATCAACTCAACTCAGCAATAGTTTTCACAGACCTGGAGCTGCTACTACAACAACAACAGCATTGGGAAACGAACAACCCACCGAGGGGACAGCCGACCCTTCGGAGGGGAGTCTATAAATCCCGACATACCAAGTACCATATATACGACGGGGATAGAAAACGACCTTTACGTACAAATAGAATCCAACAATAACAAAGTCATACGATGCTTACTAGACACCGGAGCATCCATTTGCGTAATAAAAAGTTCCGTAGTTGAGGGATTTATACCAATAGAAAAAACTATAGTACGAACATTATAGGAATAGCTGGGAATCTACGTTAAAAGGGCACCTGTACTAGCATCTTACATTTCGGGAAGAACAGCATTCCGTACGAATTCCATGTAGTACCCGATTCCTTACCGATACCCGTCGATGGTATTATTGGAGCAAACTTCTTAATGGAGTTTGGTGCGGTAATCGATCTAGAAATCATACATTTAAATTTTAAAATTAATAACAGACAGCTTTCGGTACCGATATGTGTACAACATAGTTTAAATAACATAACCGTGTCTCCAAGATGTGAAGCTACATATATTGGGTGAATACAAAGCATATAGATTCCAGAATATTCCATCCTCAAGAATTCAGCCTTGTTTCCGTCGTGTGGGAGAGGGGGTGGTCTCAGAGTTGGTTTGCAAATTACGTCTGTTCACTCATAAGAGATGACTAGACGTGATCAGCAGGGGACGGGGCGACCACCTCTCTTAGCACGTAGAAACCATGCCGGTCCCAAGCCCGGGTAAAGGAGGAAGGTTTGGGGTAACGGGGCAACCCTATCCTCAGGAAAATAATGTAGAGGAGTAAACCTCGACAGAATAAAAAAATCCTAAATCCAGTGGTGAGACACGTGCGCCGAGGGATGAATGGCCATGCGTTGTTGGTCGCTAGCACGGGACTTCGGATACCTGGCAACCTCTGGTTTAAAGCGGCCTTCTCATGGTACACCGGGCTCTACCATGGGTGACATACTTCCCGGATACTCGTGGGAAATATTGAAGATTCAAAAATAATTTATGAAATCGATGCATCTCCAATCGCATCAACCTGTGTTAGAGCGGCCCGTTGTAGTGTTAGAGGCTTCTGTGCCCCTGACGGTCATCCCAGTGGTGACCCCAACTTCGAGATGTGCTTCTGTGCCACCCGAAACCACGTCGGGACCTGATTCCCTTCCGACGGTCAATCAAGTGTTGACTTCAAACGCGGATTCTGCCCATAGGCAGACCGTCGTTTTGTCGGTTGGGGATGAGCTCTCGACTGTCAACCCCGTGTTGACCACAACTTCTCGGTCGCGGGTGGCTGTGCTTCAGGAGCCACATCCGTACCTCGTAAAAGTGTTGTCAACAAGGGTGTGGATTCGAAAACATCCGAGTCTGACGCATTCGAAGTTGTCGACACCATTAGCGTCATCTCGGAGAAATCCGGTTGTTCCTCGGTTGGGATAGCATTAGGGGGAATGCAGATCCAACAACACGCTTATGTCAAGCTAACCTCGAGGGAAAAAAGGCGTTCCAAGCATGCTTTACGCATAGGAAAAGAAAGAGACAGTGCTCTTGCTTTTGCCAAAGCAGCGCCTCCAAATAAGAGCCTTGTTAAACGCGTCAGGTCGGAGGACCAGACACCGTCAACATCGGCCGCTAAAAAGGCTAGAGCAGGGCCCTCACCTGACATTCCAACTTTTAGTCAAGTGACCAGCGCTGTCAGGCTGGGGGTTGTCCCGATGGACCTGTCAAAGAAACCACTGACAAAAGTGCAACTGACTCACCTTCAAGAAGCGGTTATCGACATCTCGATTGAGATGATCGGCTGCGGCGTTTAGCCACGTTTCTCCGGATCGTATCCGAAATCGGGATGGATGGTATTCATCCGTTCAGATAGTTCTACTGCTGGGTGGGTGCGCTCGAACTTCGAGAAAATAAAAGCCAAGAGTGGACTGGATGTGACGATAGTTGAAGAGGGATCCTTCCCGAAAACACATATCGTCCGTGGGTTCTTTCCACAAAGTCTTGAGCTCTCTTCAGAGAAGATTCTGGCTACCATCGAGGCCCAAAATGAAGGGTTGCATGCCATATCATGGAAGGTGGTACAGAGAAAGAAGGAAGGTGCGCTCCTTCACCTCATACTGGCGGTTGAAGACGCCTCCATGACTAGGCTTAACGCCTACAAAGGCGTGATAGGGTACCGCTTTGGTCAGATTAAGCTGATTCTTAAGAGAACCGACAAGAATTCAAGAATTCTGACCAAAGTACCTCTAACACAGACAGCTCCACTCGCAATGCCACGGCGCTAGCTAGTCTGAGTGGTTCCGAACCAGCGCCCGCGGTACAGAAGGCTTCCTCTTCGGTCAACAGCTCTACCTGTAAAACAAAGCTGGTATTACGACCAGCAAGGCTACCAAGCCATCTGGTTCAAGCCTTTCCAAAAATGGTAATAACGCAGCAAGATCTGCACTTGCTCCAAAGAGTAAGTCGGGAAAGGGAAGGATGAGCACCATCAAGGTGTTACAGGCGAATCTGCACCATGCTAAGGGGGCGTCCGCTACACTTAGCAACAGATTCGTCGAGGACAATATAGCACTTGGCCTCATTCAGGAGGCTTGGGCTATTAGCGGACACGTGAAAGGTCTACAGGATGGGACAGGTAAGTTGATAGTAAAATGTGGGGAGGCAGTACCAAGGGCGGCCTGCCATATCAGATCTAATATTAACTTTCTTTCCATTCCAGAATTTATAACAAAAGACCTTGTTGCCGTACTGGTGGAGGTTCCGACTGAGAGGGGGAAGCAAAATATAGTATGTGCCTCAGCATACTTCCCCGGCGATGAAGTAAACATTCCGCCAAAATGTAATACTAGTAATAATGTAGATATTGTGAACAAGGGCTCTAAACCCACCTTCATAAATGCGATTCGCGAAGAGGTATTAGATCTCACACTCGCAAGTCCATTTATCTCTAACTCCATTGTAAATTGGCATGTGTCCGACGAGGGCTCGCTGTCAGACCATCAACACATCAGGTTTGACATTCCAGGCGCTTTGGCACATGCCTCTCCCAGATATGATCCTAAGTCAACGGACTGGAATCTATATCGAGGACTAGTCCTCTCCAAATTAGATATGCTTGTCTCACCTATTGATTCCACAGCGGACCTAGACGAGGCAGCTTACCAAGTAAATGATATACTACTTGCTTCCTATCATGGCAGTTTTGTCGTCAAAACCAACCTTTGCAAACGTAAACTTCCCTGGTGGAATTACCAACTGGCAAAACTTAGGAGGAAGGTTAGAAGGCTCTTCAACTCTGCTAAACGCACGAAGAGTTGGGACGAATACAAGTTCGCCCTCACAGAGTATAACTCTGAATTAAGACGATCTAAACGGGCCACGTAGAGGAAATGTTGCGAGAACATCGCTGAAATGCCAGCAGCTGCACGAATCCACAAGGCACTTGTAAGGGATCAGACAAATAGTGTGGGTCTGTTGAAAAAGACTGATGGCACCTACACGACGGACCGTGAGGTTACACTGAGAACGCTTCTGCATGTTCATTTCTCCGGCTCGTATAACAGTGTACCACACACGAATTCGAACACGCTTGACCGAAGGGTTAGTATCGCTAGTAGAACTAATAGTTTATCTGGTAAGATTTTCACCCCAGATAAGGTTAGATGGGCAGTAGGCTCCTTAAAAACCATTCAAAGCCCCTGGTGGGGATGGCATCTTTCCTGCTCTTCTACAGAAGGCGATCGATGCAATCCTGCCAAGCAAGGGCAAGCTACAAACCTGGCCTAGTGAGCTACCTAAATAATACAGACCAATCAGCCTAACATCCTTTTTCCTAAAAATCATGGAGAGACTCATTGATGTTCATATCAGAGGCCGGCTAGAGGTGTCTGCTCCTCTGCACTCAAGTCAGTTTGCATACAGAAAAGGCAGAAGGTCACTCCATTATCTTGTTAAAAAGATAGAAGGAACGTTTCGATCCAAGGAGGTTGCTTTGTGTGCATTCCCAGAAATTGAAGGCGCCTTCGATAACACTGGCTATGACTCAATAGAGAGAGCAATTAGTAACAAGGGTATCGAAGTCGCGACCAATCTATGGATTAGGGCTATGCTCGAGAGTCGAGATATTACTCAGGAGGAGTGTCAGTGTCTGTGACCGCAGTAAAGGGTTGTACCCAAGGAGGAGTCCTCTCTCCCCTTCTGTGGTCACTCGTCATAGACGATCTTTTGGTTGATCTACACAGATCAGGCTACATCGCCATTGGCTATGCTGATGACTTGGCGATTATTATTAGGGGTAAACACTGCACGAGTAGTAGTAGTAGTAGTAGTAACTGACTATTTATTTTCTTAAAAATATATATATAATTACAAGGTTTCATAGTCTATGGTTTGGCTGAAGGCCGTCTACCAGATTGAAGATTGACGTATAATAACAGTTTTTTTTTTTTTTTTATTAAATAACTTTAAAAGTTTTCTTCAATAATGCGTTTTCTATAATCAAGGGCAATCCGTGCATATTTATATAATATATCCCAACCTCTCTGTCCGTTTAAAATGCATATTGTGTCTTCTTCATCCAGAGTAGTTGATCCAAATATTCCTAGTCGAATTTCTCTTAGGATTGGACAAATGGCAAGGAAATGGAATACATCTTCTCTTGTGTTCAGGTTACACATGTTGCAGAGAATTGGTAACTCTGGGCGGTGTGGTATATAATTTAGGTCTACCAGCTCTCCTCTCATTTTAAATATTGTGCTTATTTTCTCCGTTGAGTTGCAGTTTAGAAAATAAGTACGTTCTCGAAAGTAATAACTTAATTTACTATAGTACATCCTGTACTGGGAAGATTGGGCTTCATTAGCATAAGTCTGGTATAGATTATTACTTGTTTTTTCTAGTAGAGTGTTAAGTTTGTTTCTAATCAACGCAGGCTGCATATCTGGTGTGATGTTTAGCCGCATGCCACATTCGGAGGCGAGATTCTGCCATTCACTCACGCAATTATCTCCCTTTGTTAAAATATATATAAGCACAATTTTCAGCAGCCTTTTTTCATCCATTGACATTACTTTGACAATATAGTCAAAGTGTAATTTCAAGGTTTCTAAAAACATAGGTGACGTCGCAGTTTCTAAATGCAACATGTAATTTGGCGTACTACTCGGCAGTCGAAATATTCGCTTTAAAAAATATCGGAGGAATTTCTCCATTGCTGGGAAAGATTCGTATCCCCAGACTTGGACTGCATATAAGAGTACTGATGTTGCAGTTGCGCGAAAAAGTTTTTGTTTTGAGCTATGGGAGGGAGACAAATTTATTTGTAATGCAGCGTCCCCAGACCGAGGAGACCGCTCGCTTAGCCTCAGATAGTTTCGACTCCAAGTGCATATTCATATATAAATTGCCTGATATTTGAAATCCTAGATATTTGTAGTTTCGTACATAGTTTCGCCGCAATACGTCCATTTTTCAGATCTTGAGTATCTTCCGCCACCACCTCTGAACACCATAGTCTTGGATTTATCCAGGTTAACGAATAGGTTCCAGCACTTGCAGTATTCACTGAGACTGTTCATCATTAGTTGCATACCATTTACCGTATCCGCAAGAAAGACGATGTCATGTTAAATGTTTAATGCTCCACTTCTAAACACTGCACGACAATTTCTGCTGTCATGCAATGTGCGCTATTACAAGTTTTGGACTAGTGCCGCAGGGAAGGGTTATCCATCAATCCTTGCAAAACGGTTCTAGTGCCTTTCACAAAAAGAAGGTTGGTTGACTTAGGACCAATCACCATTACAGGCACCACTGTAATGTATTCCAACGAGGTCAAATACCTCGGTGTCATCCTTGATAAAAGACTTCACTGGAATTCTCATATCAAGTCTGCTACAAAACGCGCTACAAGGGCCTTTACGGCAGAACTTGGGGCCTCAATCCTAAGATGATACACTGGATGTATACAATGATGGTGAGACCCATAATCACGTACGCGGCCATAGTTTGGTGGCCCAAGGTACTCGAACGGACAACGGCAAACGAGCTTCAGAAGCTTCAAAGAATTGCCTGTCTAGGTGTTACAGGTGCTATGCGTACCTGCCCTACGACAGCATTAGAAGCTATCGTAGGGCTTTCGCCCCTACAAATCTTCATTAGGAAGACGGCCGCTAGATGCGCTATAAAGCTGCAACTAGAATATAAGTATAAACCAGGCGACCTTGTGGGACACCTGAGAATTCTCAACTCAATTCCCGAAAGAGACATGTTCTGCACAATACCGGACGTTATGGTCAGGGAGTACTGTTTCGGCAGGTTATTTGAGGTAGAAATCTTAGACCGTGCAAGCTGGTCTAATGGTGTTCCGACACTAGACGCTAATGGTCTGGTTTGTTTCACTGATGGATCAAATATGGAATCTGGAGTTGGTGCGTGTGTCTTCGGACCCAACACAAAGGTCTCGATACCAATGGGAGTAAGTCCAACGGTCTTCCAGGCTGAACTCCATGCCATAGAGATCTGCGCTAGGTTAAACCTTAGTAAAGGCGTTAAGGGCGCGAAAATATATATCTGTTCAGATAGCCAGGCAGCGCTCAAAGCTCTGTCGTCCAAGTCAATGGACTCGTTAACAGTTAAAAGCTGATACGATGCATTGCAATCTCTGGCCCGACACAACAGGGTTAAGCTCGGTTGGGTACCAGGTCATCGAGGTATTGCAGGCAACAAAGCCGCAGATGAACTGGCTAGGGCTGGTTCGGAAACTGCGTTTATAGGAACTGAACCCTTTTGTGGCGTCAATTGGAGTGCCGCCACAATGCTGATTAACTGTTGTGAGGGTAAACTTCGCCTGGCTCAATGGGAAAATACCCCGGGGCTAAGGCAATCCAAACAACTTATCAGACCCTTCTCATATAAAGAAATCCTGTATTTAGATAAAGGCAGCATTAGTAATCTAGTGAGTTTTCTAACTGGCCACTGTGGACTGAGATATCATCTTAACAAAATTGGTGTGGGCTCTGTGACAGAATGTAGGTTCTGTGCGGAAGATGAGGAGTCATCCGAACACGTTTTCTGCGAATGGCCAGCACTTATTTGGTTAAGGAGACGCATATTCCATAAGGAAATATGCTCGGCAGCGGAGTTGAAAAGCTCTGCTACTAAGGACATTCCGTCTTTCATTAGGAAAGTTGTATGTCTACTAGACCATTAATGTCCTATTGATACAATAGATCTTTTAGGTCGCGGTTTCAGTCACTTGAACTAGGGTTATCAAAACAAAAATTCTCAAGAATTGTGCAAAGGTGTTTACATGGCTGGATCCATATCTACGGCCATACAAGGAAAAATCCCAATCAAAATTCTCAACACTCGCGAAACTGCTGTAAACCTTAACTAGGCGGAACGAAAACAAACAAACAAACAAACAAACAAACAAACAAACAAACAAACAAACAAACAAATAAACAAACAAACAAACAAACAAACAAACAAAAAACAAACAAACAAACAAACAAACAAACAAACAAACAAACAAACAAACAAAAAAACAAACAAACAAACAAACAAACAAACAAACAAACAAACAAAAAAACAAACAAACAAACAGCATTACGTTTTACAGTACAAAAAGGAGGACGCTGTACCAAGCACGAGAATAAAGAAGTTACTAAGCGAAATTAATTTCGATACACTGAATAATGATGAGAGAACTGAAATCGAGTCAATATGCACAAAATTCCACGATATTTTTCACTTGGAAGGAGACAAGCATACTTACACTCGCATAGGACAAGCAGATATTGTTAGAGTTATCTCAGTGTAAACTGTAAATGTGTAAAGCAAACAAACAAACACAAGCAAGCCGAATAAAATAAAACAAAGAAAAGAATTTATTTTATACTTGAGCACAATTTTTATTGTGTATCGGTTGACCCACACCTGCCTCTTCCTAAGCGAATTATCTATCGAATAGATTTTGTTAGATTACAATGCAGAGGGGAAGAGGCATTTTTGCATCGGTTTGAACATTTGTTATTTTCATGAAATTCTTCAATTTGGAGGTTCGCTGTCAAGCGGATTGGCCAGTTCACAGAGATGTATCACTAAATTTACCCACACCTGCCTCTTCCTAAGGGAATTATCTATCGAATAGATTTTGTTAGATTACAATGCAGAGGGGAAAAGGCATTTGTGGATCGGTTTGATCACTTGTTATTTTCATGAAATTCTTCAATTTGGGGTTAGCTGTCAAGCGGATTGGCCAGTTTACAGAGATGTCTCACAAAATGACAAAACAATAACTTGAATGTGCATGTTTATCAACCAAAATGCCTCTTGACATGCTTCAGATAATGTGATGAACTCAGCTTCTGTAGATGACAACGCGACGCAATTCTGCTTTCGACATGCCCAACTCACGATTCCACCGTTGACGATAAATAACCAGTGTTAAATTTTCGGTCCTTTCTATTTTCTGCCCAATTGGCGTAGGCATATCCGTAGAAAAATTCTCCCGAATCGTCGTCACTGCTTAATGCCAATTTTATATTCGCAGTGCCCTTTAGATATCTGAACACCCGCTTCAATTCGTTCCAATCTTGTTGACGTGGCTGTTGCACTCGTTGCGCTAGTATTGAAACGCTCGCTGGAATATCCGGTCGTGTATTTACCGATATGTAAAACAAACACCCGATGAGTTTCTGATAATCTGTGTTTGTCAGTAAAAAATGATCATCCGCATCGGATTTATCGTAGTTCACGTTGTAACGAGGTTTTCCCAGCCGGGGTAAAACTCAGTGTGGCCAGGGCTCCTACTATAATTATCGTTACAATAAAAAGAATTTGTTTGTTTAGGGAATGGAATTAATCGTCTTTTATTTGTTCTTCTCTTCGCTTAATCTGTACACTTAAAATTATTATTTGTTTAAAGCTATATACTATTTTACTTTCGTTAGTTTTACTTATGATTTAAGGAGAACGACGTATCTCCAGGAGGGATGATAGTTTGTTCTCGCGTAGAGCGTGAATGTGAAGGCAAGGATTTCACTCTTGAGCCTCCAATCGTGTGGATAATGAAGGCAAGGACTTCACTCTTAAACTCTTGGCCTTTTATAGTCGTCCATCGAGTGTAAAAATCCCCTTGATGCAACGATGAGAAAATCCGCTAAATCGCCTGATGGTTTGTTAGTTCAAGATCCCGTTGATGCAGGGATAGGGAAATCCTCTACATCGCATGATCGGTGTAGTGTTGTTGTTGTTTTGGCTCCTTTGTTGTTTGTTGGTTTACCTAAAAATGCGTGCTGTCGTACATTGCATGTGTTTTGTTGTAGTTTTCCCTCGGCTGTCTAACAACGCTGCAGACTTCTGAATGTATGCCGTGTTGTTTGTTGTTGTTTTCTTTCGGCTGTCTAATAATGCTGCAGACTTCTGATTATTTGCTATCACGTTTTGCATGTTGGTTGTTGTTGCTTTCTTCGCGGGTCTGCGCCGTCTTGTGCTGCATGCTTGTTGTTCTTGTCCTCTTCGACTTGTCTGTACGCTATCACATATTGCATGTTGTTGGGTTTTTTTTCCATATTGGTCGGGTATTCTGTGTCTGTGGTGCTTTGTACTGCATGCCTGTTGTTGTTGTTTCTCCTGTGCTTCTGAATGTATGTGGGTTCGTTTTACTCATTAGTTATGATCGGGGTATCCCTGGTCTGTGTGGTCTCGTGCTGTATGTTGTTGTCTTTCTCTCACTCAGCTGCTTGATGATGGCGTGTATTGGCTGTGCGTGGTGAGTTTACATGTTGTGAGAGGAACGACAGAAAAGGAAATTAGAGAACCTGTGTACCATAAGCCGAGAGTATTTTCGGTGAGTAATTTACCACTCACTCAAAAGAGTGGGAAACATGTTGCTACGGTCAAGAATATTATGGTAAACGTTTTCTTTGTAATATGTATGCAAATTTATTTCATTTAAAAAAAGTGTTGTGTACAAAGTAGTTGCGTATCAAAAATTGTTATGGAAAAACTTTGTGTGTGGTAAATTTTCGCATCACTGAGACCGAAATCCGCAGCAATACTTTGAATGTATTTTGATAGACACAAATGATAAATGTTTTTTGCATCCTTGATGATTTCTATTCCGAGGTAAAATTTAATTTCACCCAAATCTTGCAATTCAAATTTCAATGCGATAATTTCCTTTATTTCGTTGACTGTTTTGATTGATTTCGCTGCTACAATCATATCGTCGACATAAATCAGAAGAAATAACCATTCGCCGTTTTTCTTTCGTGAGTACAAGCATTGATCTGCTTTGCTTTGTTGAAAATTCGCATCGATCAATAATTGATGAATAGCGTCGTTCCATGATTTCGCCGCTTGTTTTAGACCGTATAGACTTTTTATCAACAAACAAACGAGTTGACTATTTTCCTCGAATCCCGGCGGCTGTTTCATGTAGATCGTTTCATTCAGTTTGCCATTTAAAAATGCCGCTTTGGCATCAATATGTCGCACGATGAGTTTTTCTTTCGATGCAATCGATAACAGGGTTCTGAGTGTTGTTTGTCGAGCAACAGGGGCAAACACTTGATCGTAAACAGTTTCATATTTTTGCGAGAAACCCTGTGCGACTAAACGCGCTTTGTGTCGATCAATTTTTCCTTCAGCATCGGTTTTAACTTTATAAACCCATTTGCAGCCAATCGCTTTTCTGTCCTTTGGTAATTCGCACAATTGCCAAGTTTCATTTTTCTTTAATGAGTCGATTTCATTTTTCATAACGCGAATCCATTGTTCTTTGTCCACACTGGACAATGCCTCCGATAGACTTTGCGGCTCGACGACTTTATAAACCATATCGATTTCGTCGATCAATCGTCGCGCTGGCACACCTTTATTTTCACGCTTTGAAATGCGATTTACTGATGTCTCATAAATCGGAATGTCTCTGTTGTCTCTGCTACTCTGATTGATTTCAGTTGACTCATCCATATCGATTTCGTCGATTATACTTGATTCGACATTCGCATCTCTTGATGATAAATCAACGCTGATTTCATTTGCAGAATTTTCCGTAAAAAGCACGTCTCTACTGATCACCAATTTATTTTTGACTGGATCTAAGCATCTAAATCCCTTTGAATTTTCGTCATAACCCACGAATATAATTTGCTGTACTCACCGCTTCTGCCCAAAACGTTTTCGGTAAATGTGCATCCAACAGCATGCAACAAACCATCTTGATGAGCGTACTATTTTTTCTCTGAGCAACACCATTCTGCTGCGGCGTGTATGGTGTCGTGTACTGAATTTGAATTCCTTCACTTTTCAAAAAATCCACGACATTCTTTCCGGTGTACTCTCCTCCTCGATCCGACCGTATAACTTTTGGGTTCGTAGAGAATTTATTTTTTACCTTTGCTACGTACTCCTTTATTTTGTCGTCGACTTCTAATTTATTTTTTAGCAAATAAATCGCCGTTTAGCGCGAAAAAACGTCTATTAATGTGAGTACGTACCGCTTACAGCTTGGCGAAACTGTTTGCATTGGTCCGCAAACGTCAGTGTGTATAAGATCGAGTGGAGCTGCAGATTTTGTCAATGATTGCTTTGGAAACGGCAAGCGAGTTGTTTTTCCTTTAAGACACACTTCGCATTTAACCTTGATGCCGAAATCGATGATTTTCATGCCGTCAACTAGTCCTTTCGAACACATTTGCTTGATTGCATTTGGATCGCGATGGCCAAAAATGCGATGCCAGTGATGAATGTAATTTTCTTATGTTCGCTTACCGCATACGCTTTGTTCGGCTGACGCAATTTAAACAAATTCGATTGCATGTCTGCTACTGCCACTTGTTTGTCTCCGAATTTAATTTCACACGTTTTAGAATTAGGAATGAAATTCACTGCATAGCCCTTTTCCAGCAACTTTTTCACTGACAGCAAATATCCTTGGATATTCGGCACAAACAAAAGATCTGTTACCGTTGCCACTGTTGATTCACCATTTGCATTGACCATTTCGATGCGACAAACGCCTTTTCCCTTGACATGTACGCTTTCACCGTTTGCGACGTTTAAACTCTTGCAGTTCGCTTGATCGAGTGAAACAAAAAAACTTTTGTTACTTGAAATTACTTCGTAGCACCCGAATCGAGAATCCATCCGTCACAACTTTTCTCCGATGAAACCACATATAAAAAACTGTCGTTTGCTTCAACTTTATTTGCTTTGTCACTGGTCGATGCGCTTTCGCCTTTTGTGTGTTTTTCTTTCCACAATTTATATTTACGGCAATCAACCTTTACGTGGCCAGATCTTTTTCAAAAGAAACACTTAATTTTGTCTGTAAATTTCGCCGTAGTTTTCAATGCCGAATCTGTATTTTCGTTGCCGCCGGCATCTTTTCGACGTTGATACTCAATGATTAATTTTGATTGAACCAACGACAATGTGACGTCTGCCTCTGGTCGTGCCTCGAGTGCAACAATTAAATTATCGTAGCTGCGTGGTAAACTGCTTACAATAACACCAACATGCCATGTAGTTGACAATTGTTCTTTGCCCAAATCACTTAATTTCTGGAACAAATTCGTGAGTTCATTTAAATGCTCTTCGACGTTTCCACCTTCATTCATTTTTAAACCACAAATACGACGAATTATGCTCATTTTATTTGTCATTGAGTCTTTTTCATGGAATGTTATTAATGCCATCCATGCATCTTTCGCTGTGTTTTTATTTCGAATGTGACACAATTGGTTGTCTTCGACTGACAAACCAGTCCACGCTCGAGCCTGATCGTCGCGAATTTGCCAATTGTTAATTGCTTCCGCGTTGGCATTACCTTCCGTTGGTTCTGGGTTTGTTTCGCTTAATACACTCCAGAATTTTTCTTTTATTAGCAGAAGCTCCATTTTGTATTTCCACATAAAATAGTTCTCGTTGTACAATTTCGTTATAAACGCTTTATTTGAGTCCGCCATTTTAACTATATTCACTCGCACTTACTTTTTGCATAAACTGTTCTTGTTTTATTTAGAAACTTAGTGTCGCTTGTTCACCAACTGGGCCCATAACTTGTTAGAGTTATCTCAGTGTAAACTGTAAATGTAAAGCAAACAAACAAACACAAGCAAGCCGAATAAAATAAAACAAAGAAAAGAATTTATTTTGTACTTGAGGACAATTTTTCTTGTGTATCGGTTGAGCAACAAAACTAGACTAAAATAAAATAGAATGACAAAACAATAACTTGAATGTGCATGTTTATATTGCATATGTATGATACCAAAATATACCAAACCCTACCGACTACCACATACACAAAAACAGGATATAAAAAACGAAATAGACAACATGCTAGAAAATGACATAATAGAACCATCAGTATCCGCTTGGAACTCTCCGATACTCGTAGTACCAAAAAAGAGAGATCCCGTTACCAATCTGCAAAAATTCCGAATGGTTATAGATTACAGGAACGTAAATAAGAGAAGAGAAGACGATAAATTCCCGTTTGCGACATGGTAGGAGGAGCAGTATATTTTTTATGAATTGATTTAAGTCAAGGATACTACCAAATGGAATTGGAACCAAAAAGTAGATTTATGACAGCATTGTCAACGGAGGACGGTCACTATCAGCTAAAACGACTACCAAAGGGACCAATATCACCAAGCAAATTCTCAAGGATGATGTCAATAGCGATGGCCGGACTTACGTACTCACGCTGTTTTGTTACCTTGATGACTTAATAGAGTTTGGTAAGAACCTCATAGATCATAACAAAAATCTAATAGACGTGTTCAAACGAGTTAGTGAAGTAAACCTAAAATTAATTTTACGGACAGACGCCTCAGGTTTTGCACTAGGTGCTGTATTGTCTAATTTCGATGACAAGCCTATTGCTTATGCGAGTAAAACTCTGAGTAGGGCCGAGAAGAATTATAGCACTATCGAAAAAGAGTTACTGGCAATAATATGGGCGATAAAACACTACCGACCATATTTGTTTGGACGGAAATTCAAAATTATAACAGACCACAGACCATTAGTTTACCTTGTTTCCCCTTAAAGAACCCTCAAGTAGATTAACAAAATTCAGACTACTACTAGAAGAATATAATTTTCACATTGAATATATACCCGGAAAATATAATTGCAAAGCTGACTCTTTAAGTCGCATTAAATGGGATTCTGACCAACTTAAAGAACTACACGTATGTGTCATAACAAGATCTAAAACATAAGCAGAGAAGTCAATACAGAAAAATGTAACGGACAGACAGGAAACAGAAGCAGAAGAAAATAATCGTATAATTACAGAGCTACTCAAGCCACCAGAGCATGGAATGGAAACAAAATAATAATAATAATATTCGGCGCTACAGACCATTGCGGTCCAAGGCCTAACTTCTCGCGACCATTTGTGCTGCGCATGTATATTTTTGGACACAAATGGAATGTACCTACAATTTAAGGCCGGATCCGAACGGCGAATTGAGAAGCTTTCCGTGACAAGGTATTACTCTCGGAACGTTTGTCACCCATTCGCGAGAGGTGGGACACCGTAAAAATACTTTTGGTGTTGCTGGGATTCGAACCACGAACCTCCTGCTCAGCAGCCATGTGCACTTCCACTGAGCCACGGCGCCCACATGGAAATAAAATAACTGAGCTAAAAATATGTAACAGTTTCGAGGACGAGGAATATCAAATAAAAGATATTTTGCGATTGTTGTCGAGGGACGTGCATCGCATCTGCGGACCATTATCAATTAATAAATTATACATTACAAATGAAGAAATTAAGAAAATCGAAGACGGCCGTCGAGAATACAATATTCGCGAGTTGCAAAAAAAAAATCTTAGGAGATATGTTTAAGAAAAGTAATGTAAAGGTGCACCTAATAAATAAATGTATAGAAATTACCGATCCTCATAAAAAGAAAATATTGCTCAACGATTATCATATATTACCAACAAGTGGACATGCAGAATTAAACCGCATGATAAAAACGATTAAACAAAAATACTTCTGGACAGGAATGCAGAACGACATAGCTACATATTTAATGCATTGTACAATATGTCAGAAGAATAAACATATTGCACCCAAGAAACAGCCAATGGAAATAACTTCAACTGCAGAATCAAGTTTCGACAAAATATATTTGGACATAGTCCTTTAGACGAATCGGTGAATGGATATAGGTACGAACTGACTTTACAAGACGAACTGACAAAATTCACGGAAGCTATTCCAATTCGAAATAAGGAAACTAGTACAGTAGCTAAAGGTCTAGTATAATGTTTCATCCTTAGATATGGAGTTCCAAAAAACTGTAGCCTCTGATCAAGGAACAGAATTTATAAACAAAATTTTTATGGATATGTGCAAATTATTGAAAATAGAACAATTACAATCTACAGCCTACCATCACGAAAGTATAGGAGCGTTAGAAAATTCCCATAAGGTTCTCGGAGCATAACTCAGGAGCTAAGTATCCGATAAGCATACCGACTGGTGCCATATTACCATATTACGTATTTTGTTACAACATCACAGTACATACAGAAACAGGGTATACACCATTTGAATTAATATTCGGTCGACGATGTACATTACCTTTAAACTTAACAAGACAAGATACAACTACGAGGATTACGTAATTGACTTAAGAGAAAAGTTACAAATCTCTCATAGTGATACTAGACAGAAAAAACGATAGGAAAACTGACTACGATAGGAAGGCTCGAAGTAAACAAACTAGTTTTGAAGTAGGTAGTTTAGTTTTGTTAAGAAATGAGAATAGAAGAAAACTGGATACTATTTACATAGGGCCATATGAAGTGTTATCTGAAGAAGGAGTAAACTGCATAATCAAATACGAGGGAAAGAAAACGAAGGTCCATAAAAACCGATTGAAGAAATTTTATGTATATATATTAAAAAAAAATTTTTCAGTTTAGACTAAAATATAATTTTTTTGTCCAAAAAAAAAAAACAGGGAGAGAGAATGCGCATGCCATAGAATAGGATTGAAATAAGTATATTTAGAATTATTATCATAAACATTAGGAAGTATTAGGAATAAGAATAGTCGATAGAATAGGAATAAGTACTAGGATTAGAGACCACAATAATAAAGATCAAATTACTTCTATGCCCCAGTAATTAAGAAGCATTATGAATACTAAGCAAAACCATTTATTAAACCATTATAAAAAAAATGTTTAATAAAAATAATGTAAGTTAATTGTTCGCAGTAAAAATTAAATAATAAACCTAAATTTAATTAAAATTAAGGCATTGGCTAATCAAAGTAAAAATCTTACAACAAAATTGTAATTATCCATAGTAAATAAAAATCGAGTAATAATTATTCAACGTTAAAAAAAACCAAGATAATACTCATTCATAGCAAACAAGAAACAAAAATAAAAAAAAGAGAGTTCGTAACTACTAAATTTATTCAACTTAAGAAATTATTTATTTAAGAATCCTACACAAAAAAAAAAACTTTTTGTAGGTAACGTAACATTTAAAAAATATATATATATTAAAACACTACATTGTAAAAATTCTTTTTTAGAAGTGGCGCGCAAAAGAAGAAATCAAAATATGTCATGATTTCTTCTTTTTCCCCAGGAAGGGTGTTGTGAGGGATCGCACCAGCGACTACATAAATAACATGCCTAAAAGCATACAACGTTTTTGACCCTACATCGACTCTAGTGCCTCTCAAAGTAAAAGCATACACAAATCAGCACTACGTGTTAATTAATAGCACACTTGGTGCATGAAAAGAAAAGTAAACAAAAAATAACCCATACGTATTCTTTAATGGCACACCCGGTGCATGGGAACAAAAAATATAAAACATCTCCAATAGCATAATTAATGACCGGCGGTTGTTTGCCTATGAAAATAAATATGCAATCTAAGCATCATGGGCAAACGAGTGCCGTCCGCTTAGAACCTTTCCATGCATTGCGCTGAGTAAGCGGCGCATGGAAATGGTAATGAAATAATAAGGTCGTTCGCTTGTGGAAACAAATATGTCAACGCAGCAGCATAGGCAAACGAACCCAAAAACACTTGATGCGGTCGGTCATATATTACATACGTACATACATACACTATGCTGATAAAGCGATATTATGTAAAATATGAATATCGATGAGTAGGCATTCCAGAGTCGATGCATGGTCGAAGATCGATCAATTATTTTTGTATAAAAGAATGAAAATTCACTGATTAAAATCATCTTCACACCTAACGTTGAACAATAATAATCGAGTTTTCATTTATTACCAGTTCGGTATTCTGACTCCCTAGAGAGCTCCGGCTTTTGAGTTTACGTTGACACGGCAACACGCCGAACGAGTCAGATATCGAGCTTGGTATCTAAATCCTTCAAAAAATTAACAGCAAAGTTGTTCCAACAAATTAGGACAACTTTACATACGCAGCAATTGCAAAACCGTTGAGTAGCCTTTTACGAAAGGAATCCAGCTTTGTTATAGCAACAAACGAGGAAGTCTCATTTCGTCTCATAAGATGTGCGTTAGTGCGGTCTCCAGTCCTCAAACTGTTCGACCCACCGACGGTCAGTAAAGTGCATAACGACGCTAGCCAGTGGCTAATAGAGCAGTGCTACTGCAAAAGGATTATGACGATCAGTGTTTGCATCCCGTGCAGTATATGAGCAGAAAGACGACGCCTCAAGAGGAGAAGTATCACTCATACGATTTAGGTGTAAGCAGAGATTAAGGCGCTCGAAAAAGTGGAGAATCTACCTGTTGGGTAAGGCAATTATAATGTGAATGTCTGCAAAGCGTTGAGCATGACGGTCAACAATAAAAGGAGGTTCCTTTGCGAGTTTCTCAATGGGAAATGTATATACAGGACTTTAACTATCGAGTCGAGCGGCAACGCAAATGAAAAACGTAGATGCCTCAAGTCGCGTGGCGATGCCGATAATTGATACAATGAGTCACCGAATTAGAGAGGCTCAGCTACAAGATCCATGCTTAAGAGCGGTGCGAAAAGTTTTGGAGTATGTCAAGTATGAGGACTTTTTTAATGGCATACTTTACTAAGACGAAACCAAGGAGTTGGTCGTCATACCAACTGTCATGGAAGAGGAGATCCTGACACTTGCTCATAAACAAGGTCTTTTGCAGCGAAGAAGACTGCTGAGGTTGTTGGAAGAAATTACTATATCCCTGAATTATCGTCGAAGATCGGAAGCATTGTAAAATGCTGCATTGAGTGTATAATGGCAGAAAGGAAGGAAGTAAAGCAGGAAGGGTTTCTGTAGCCAGTAGATAAAGAGGACCGACCAATATAGACGTACAATATCGATCTAGTCGGCCCCATGGAGGCTACCAAGAAGAAATATAACCACATTTTGGCTATCGTAGATGCCTTCTCCAAGTGTGTCTCTTTGTACCCAACAAAGAGTACGACTAGCGAAGAAGTGGTGGACTCGATGCGAAAACAGGGATCAATATTCGGAAACCCGAGACGCATAATAACGAATAGGGGTACTGCGAAGAAATATAACCACATTTTGGTAATCGTAGATGCCTTCTCCAAGTGTGTCTATTTGTACCCAACAAAGAGTCCGACTAGCGAAGAAGTGGTGGACCCGATGCGAAAACAGTCATCAATATTCGGAAACCTGAGACGCATAATAACGGATAGGGGTACTGTGTTCACCTTCGAGCAATATTGTAGTGAGGAAGAAATCACTCACCTAGTCATCACCACAGATGTTCCGCGAGGAAACGGGCAAGTTGAGAGGATGCACCGAATCCTGATCCCGATGTTAACAAAGATGACGTTAAAAAGATGTTGGTACAAGCACATAGAGCAAGTGCAACAACTCATTATTAGTATCTCGCCGAGAAGCACCAAGTATTATCCGTTCAAAGTGCTTACCTGGCTCGAGATGAGAATACCATCCGTACCAGATATACAAGCGATACTCCATCAAGAGATCGTGGCAGAACTAGAAAAGGAGAGAGATGATTTAGGAGAGCGGACAAGCGAATGTAGGATATCGTGGTCCGATCACCCGAGCACGCAACAAAAAATAACTCTCCACATGCTCACGCACTCAAGTTTACTCTTTAAGTTTACTCTACATCATCGTCAATAGACTGTCTGTAACAAGCGTTGGGAACAGGTAGTCGTCACTGCCAGTAAGTGTCATTAAATAATATTTAGTTTGTCTTTTTTTATTATTTCAATTTCATCACATTTCTTGTGAATTCATTTAATTGCTTGTGTAATAAAAAAATAAGCAAAAGTGTGTATTTAATTCGATTGAATCCCACATTTATTAGGAGCGAGAGCGGAGCGTCAGAACAATATAGACACATTCAGCGCACAAGATCGACAAAGACAGCAAACGATCCGCGCATTAGCACGTGAATCATTCGTTCGTCTTGCGTTCGAATATGCACCAGACATCGGTTATTCAGCGCATTTTAAAATTGCCATCAGTGCAATGGACAAAGAATGCCAATATTGTCATGCGTTAAAATTTCGCATAAAGCATCTGTTGCGCATCAAGAAAAGTTGTTCTTCCACCTCTTATCACTTCGCCGGAACCTTTGAAATCACTTATAGCTGGCACATCAGACGATTTAAAATTGTTTTTGAGCAAGACACGCAAATTCAATCATTGCTTCCAAATGACGTCGTTTGGAGCATCAAAAATTACGATCACATATCCGACGGACGCAACTTTGAGTGTATCGATGAACTACTACACATACCGATTGATGATTAGACGTATTATTTATGGAACCGTAAAATAAAAGTTGTATTAAATGGTATATCTTCAGATTCACGTGGGATCAATGCTGGAGTGCCTCAAGGGTCATCCTTGTCGTCCACGCTCTTCTTGATATATATCAACGACCTGTTGTCTTCTACAACCTGTGATATCCATTCATTTGCTGATGATACAACACTATCGGCTTCCATTGAGTTTGTCAGTCAAAAAGATTCCAATTCTCGCTTGTTAGGTTCGCGTGAATTAATGAATTCGATAATTCGGTCGAACATTCAAGTCATTCTTGATTGGGGCAGATCTAATAGAGTAGAATTTAACCCAAATAAATTTCAGTCTTGTCTTTTTTCTCAGAAGACAGTTCAACATTACGTTTCACCTGTTATTAATGGTTCCCATATTGCGAGATCAGATTCACTGAAGTTGTTAGGTTTAAAAGTATCTAGTGATCTTTCCTGGAAAGAACATATTTATGAAATTTCAAAAAGAGCTAGCCAATGTTTGGGCTTCATAAGACGTTGTAACTTCTACTTCACTCCCTCAGAAGTATTAAGATTATATAAATCTTATGTTAGACCAATTTTGGAATTTAATTCATATGTGTTGGGTGGGGCTCCAAAATCTCATTTGGTTCATCTTGATGGAGTTCAAAATAGAGTTATACGTTTGATAAACGATGTATCCATTAGTTCGTCTCTTGATACTTTGGAGCACAGACGAAATGTAGGAGCTTTATCTGTTTTCTACAAATTCTACAACGGTAGATGTGCTTTAGAAACCCGTTCTCTAGTTCCAAGTCCTTTTGTCAGTAACGTAAACACTCGTTTAAGGTCCACTCAACATAGGTTTGCCTTAAAACTGTTTTCTTGTAGAACCCAACACTTTAAATCCTCTTTTTTTCCGAGAGTATCTTCAATGTGGAATCAATTGGTGGATCCCGTGTTTCCCGATTCTTATAATCTGCAGGCCTTCAAATTAGGCATTAACAACTTCATGAAGGATGGAGCTTTTTATTAATATTTTTATTTTATTTTTATTATATATAATTAAAAAAAAAAAAATAATATTATTTCATTATTATCAACATTATTTTTAAAATTTGTAATATTTTCTTGGTCAAGGTTTTTTGTAGTTTTTCCCTGACCATGATTCATTGTCGAAAGTATTTGGACTCGCGTCGTTTTAGTTTTTCGTGTTCGTTTTTCCGTATTGCTTTTTCAATGAATCAGGGAGAATTCTGAGAAAATAAATTGAAACCGGCTACAAACGTGAGAAATGTGATATATATTGTAAATCACATTTCTTCGATTTTTACTTTGTGACGCAAGTCATTCAGGGAGTCCTCCCTTGGCAATGAGTCTCTATATAAAAAAAATAACAATAAAAAACCATATCCTTCGATATCGCCAGTGGATATGTACACTAAGAAGCAGATCTCAAGCGCATCTTCGAACGTACACTTAAGTTCAGGGATTTGTTCTTCAGTCGTACAACACGTATGTGGAATGCTCTGCCAAGCTCTGTCTTCCATATCAATATGATCCTCTTTATTCCTCCGAGGGCACCTCATTTTGGTGGCCTTTGGGAGGCAGCCTCGAAATCGGCAATGCACCTACTCATAAGGAGCGCTTCGACAGCCTCTCTGACTTACGAGCCAGCGCTAGTTGGAATATAAGCCATCTTAAATTCAAGACCTCTCACACCGATGTCCAGTGACCCGAACGACTTCACCGCTCTAACTCCGGTACACTTTCTGATTGGAGAAGCACTGACGGATGCAAATGCAGCGTATACAAAGCAAACACTATTGACCAGATGGAACCTAGTCTCTCATCTCAAATACGAGTTCTGGAAACTTCAATATCGACATAAGTTTAAGGATAAAGGACGCCTATCCCCTTCCGCAGATCCAGCACAGTGCAGGAGCCAAGTATATATCAACGATCGATCTAAAGCAAGGCTACTGCCAGATTCCATTAAAACAGAGCAGTTCGCCATATACCGCCTTCACGGTCCCGGGCCGAGGCTTGTTCCAATGAAAAGTCATGCCGTTCGCCTTACACTCCGCACCAGTAACGTTTCAACGTTTGCTTGACCGAATAATTAGTCCAGAGTTAGAACTATTTACATTCGCATACTTAGATGACATCATCATAGTCGGTAGCACCTTCTCAGAACAAATGACCGTACTAATCGAAGTATTCCGCCGGCTAAAGCAGGCCCAATTCAAAATCAATCCGAAAAAATGCGAGTTTGGCCACTCCGCTCTGGGACACATGGTAAACCAGAGTGGCATACTCACCGACCCAAGTAAGATCAATGCGATTCAGAACCAGATAGCTCCACGAAACATAAAAGAGCTCCACCGAATACTTGGAATTGCTTCGTGGTACCGACGGTATGTCCCAAAGTTCTCAACCATAGCCGCAACACTCACAAAATGGTTGAAGAAAAAGCAAAAGTGGGAGTCCGCTCAGGAGGAAGCATTTCAAACGCTGAAAGAAAGGCCAGAAGCTATTCCTGCTTTAAACAGATGCCAGCGCCGAGGGACTTGGCGGGCAAACCGGTTTGACTACCTTTTTGACCATTGCATAATGATCCCACCTTAATTTTGTTCGTCCCAAACAGATTCAGCACTCTTTCTGTTGTTGTACCTTGTCAATCTGTCAATGTGAACAACTTTCAATTTAAATCTGGGGCTTTGTTGAATCCGGTATACTACATCATTTATCCTCTTAATGATCTTGTAAGGACCTTCCCTTACCTTGACCTTTACCTTTTATTCTATTGGGATTGTAAAGCCAGACCAAATCTCCTGCTTCTGCCCATTTACTGAAGTAATCAATACACACGAGTATATAGCGATTTCCATCTCTTGTTTCTGGGAATGGAACAGCTATGTCCGTTGCCACCCGCTCAAATTGTGCTCCAACATTGTACTGTTGCATTTTTCCTCTGGTTTTTGGTTGTGGTCCTTTGCTTGCGAAACATGTATCACACCTTCGGCACTTGTCTTCGACATCTCTGCGGAAATTGACCAAATAGAAGCGATTCCTTACTTTATCTAGCGTCTTATTAACGCCCAAATGTGCTCCTGATGTCCCACTATGTAATTCTTGCAGAACTTCTTTGATCCGGTTTGTTGGTAACACAATCTGTGATTTTGTGCTTTGACCATCAGCCGATTCCCATTGCCTTACCAGTAGTGCATCTTCTAATCTCAATGACTGCCATTGAACCCAGTAACTTTTTACTGTAGGACTTGCTGTTGCAATCTCGTGCCACTCCGGTTTTTCACCTTACTCCATCCATTGAAATATTGGAGCAATCGAATCATCGCACACTTGTTCCTTGCTTAGCTGCTCTTTTGTCCAGCGATCTTCATCTTGCAGTCTTATTTGTGCAACCACATCAGAGCACTTCTTGTTTTCTTGCCTTGTGCAGTGTTTGCATTTGGGTACACAAGGTCTTCTGGAAAACCCATCGGCATTATTGTGCAATATTCCTTTTTGATGCTCTGTTCTGAATGTGTATGTCTGGAGTCGTTCGATCCATCTGCCCACTTGTCCTTCTGGTTACCTGAAATGCATTAACCACTTGAGAGCAATTCCTTTCGGGTCACACATTAGTTTTTCTTTGGCTTAGAAAGCGAACGGCTGTAGTACGGTATTACACGCTCCTTTTCTTTTTGATTCTGCGATAGCACCACTCCTATTCCCGCATGTCCAGGATGAAGAGTTCTCTTTCCTGTGGATATGCCAAAATGGGAGAACTGTATAGCTTTCATTTGAGCAAGTGAAATGATTTTTGGTGCTCATTCGACCATTGGAACTTTTGGTTATTCTCAGTAAGGCAACATCTGTGAAGTTAGGCACAAATCGTCGATAGTAGGAGCATAGAAAACTTCGCAGCTCATGTACATTCGTACCTGCCATTTATTACAGCTTCCAACTTCTGGGGATCCGTGCGTACTCCTTGACTGGATACAATGTGGCCCAAATAATTCACTTTATTTTTGAAAAGGCTACATTTCGGCGGACCTCGACCTCGCAAAACATGTTCCATCAAGCGCTCGAACGTAGCAGGAGCGTTGCATAAACCAAACGGCATTACTGAAAATTGATAAAAGACGTTTCCCACAGTAAATTCCGTCGTCTCCTTGTCGTTGTCATGAGTTGCTACCTGCGGTATCCGCTTTTCAGATCCAATGTACTGAAGATTCTGGCTCCCGATAAGGTGTCCAACGTGTCGTCTATACGTGGTAATGAATAGCTATCCTTCTTAGTGACATCGTTCAGTTTCCGACAGTACACACAAAATCTCATTGAACCATCTTTCTTTTGAACAAGTACCACACGTGAGCTCCACGGGCTTTTAGACTTCTCTATGATTCCATCGCGTTCCATCTTAACCAGCTTTTCTGCCTCTTGTTGTTTAGGAAGTGGTAATCGTCTTGGCGCCCGTCGAGTTGGAGTAGCATTTCCTGTATCGACTCGTTGTCGCACTATATTGGTTTTACCCATGTCGTTATCGCTGATAGCAAACACGCCGGCAAATTTCTCTAGCGCCTTTTCTGCTGCTTGTTGTTGTGCTGCTGGAAGATGTTTACACAGCGGACGAATTATCTGCTTCCTTTCCAGATGTATAGTGTTGTGCTGCGGCTTCACCTGTCGCTGTCCTCAAATTTTAACGAAATAATTTTTCCACTTGACATTTGGACACCACTTTGGGATTTATAACTGATCTGGAAGCTCTTTAATCCAAGGTAAACGTACATGGTTTTTCTTCTAACAAACCACTAACAACCAAGCTGTTGCTGTCCTTTCCGAGTTTGGCAATGTTCACCGTGACCCTGGGGCTCTTTCCCCTCTTTACCAGCTTACTCCCTGTAAAGCTGGTGTAACTTAGTTTTCCTGGTCTGCAGCTACGAGGTAAGCTGGCTGCTTCACCTCATTCATCTGTGATGTTTATCTGCCGTAAATTTTCAGGCCTCTTAACACGATTCACAGTCTGTACTGTAGCTTGTACTGGTCTTAGTTCCTTGCAGTCGCGCATGAAATGTCCAGCTTTCTGGCATCTAAAACATTTTGGACGAGAATTAGATGTGGAATTCCTGTCGTTCTGGAAGCGTCCAGTTTTTGATTTTCGGATCTTCTCATCAATGAGGGCTTCTATTTGTGCGATGTCCTCAGTTTCCAACTTATGCAATCTAACCAAATCAGTGGACAAACTGGCTCTAGCTGCTTCTTATTCCAAAGCCAATGCCAATACTTCATTCATCGACTTTACTCTGGCTGTTGTCCTCAAATAAGGTTTCAATTGCTTATATCGGAAAGAATTGATGAAAGCATCTAGAGTCAGTCCGTCCAAGATACCAGCCGGAACCCCACAATAGGCTTGTCTTGCTAGCTTGGTTATTTCCCGTTCTACTTCATGAAGTCGTTCTCCTCGCTCTTGTTTCTTCATCTGGAGCTGTATTTTGCCTAACTCCTGAGTGTGAGACTGTCCATAACGCAAGCCCAACTCTTTCAAGATTCTTCCGGAACTCATTTGGAATCATTTGTAATACGTCTGCTGCCTTGCCCCTCAACGCTAGGATTAAATAATTTAGTTGTTCTCCCGCCCACCTCCATTATGTTGTACCGCAGCTTCAAACTGGACTTTGAAATTTTCAAATGCTGTCTCACCATCGAACGCAGGAGGCTTCAAAATTCCTTTCTGGATACTAGATGATTCTGAAATAACTCTGGTACTCTTTGTTGAGTGTTCTCTCTGACGATTTGGGTACAATTTTCCAGCCGGATCTCAATCTCCTTAATTTTTACTTCGAGACCGCTCACCGTTCCTGTCACGTTCGTCTCAAAAGACATCACTTCTTCTTGAATTTCATTTATTTCTCCTTTGAGCGTTTCTTGAATTTCGCCCATTTCACCCCTTAGCTTTTCTTGAATTACATCGAGCTTTTGATTTTGCTGATCAAACTTGAAGTTTTTTAGTTCTTGGCTTTGACGCTGCGATTGTTGATTTTGTCGATCCAATTCTTCCTTAAGACCTTGACTTTAATGGTCCAACTTGTCGTTTAGTTTGGAACTTAATTCTAGATTCATTTGTTTATTCTCTTTTCTCTGTTGCTGCGATTGTTCACTTTGCCGGTCCAGTATGCTGTTCATTTGCTCATTTGGCTGCTTCTTTTGAGAATTCAAATCTTTCCTTAACTCTGCATTTGTTCTATCTGCTGGTCAAACTTGCTATTCATTTGTTGTATTAGAACTTGCAACATCGCCTCCATGTTTGGCACACCACCCTTTTCTTTCGAAGTGACGATTTCTCAATTGAAAACACTTCACCAGCTTGCTCCGTTTCCCCTTTGACGGCTTGTTGCAATCGGAGAAATAGCTCTTGCTTATTTTCAGCGGTGCTTAGACCTCGCCTTCCAAGCTCTTCTTTAAGATCCTGCGAACTATAGGATTGAATGTTCACTGCACTTTCCATTTTATTATTTGCCATTTATCGATTTTCAAATTTTTTCTTAATTTATTTGCTGTCTCAAGGTTTGAAAATCACCAATTAATTTATTGTTCCACGGACTTGGCGGGCAAACCGGTTTGACTACCTTTTTGACCATTGCATAATGATCCCACCTTAATTTTGTTCGTCCCAAACAGATTCAGCACTCTTTCTGTTGTTGTACCTTGTCAATCTGTCAATGTGAACAACTTTCAATTTAAATCTGGGGCTTTGTTGAATCCGGTATACTACATCATTTATCCTCTTAATGATCTTGTAAGGACCTTCCCTTACCTTGACCTTTACCTTTTATTCTATTGGGATTGTAAAGCCAGACCAAATCTCCTGCTTCTGCCCATTTACTGAAGTAATCAATACACACGAGTATATAGCGATTTCCATCTCTTGTTTCTGGGAATGGAACAGCTATGTCCGTTGCCACCCGCTCAAATTGTGCTCCAACATTGTACTGTTGCATTTTTCCTCTGGTTTTTGGTTGTGGTCCTTTGCTTGCGAAACATGTATCACACCTTCGGCACTTGTCTTCGACATCTCTGCGGAAATTGACCAAATAGAAGCGATTCCTTACTTTATCTAGCGTCTTATTAACGCCCAAATGTGCTCCTGATGTCCCACTATGTAATTCTTGCAGAACTTCTTTGATCCGGTTTGTTGGTAACACAATCTGTGATTTTGTGCTTTGACCATCAGCCGATTCCCATTGCCTTACCAGTAGTGCATCTTCTAATCTCAATGACTGCCATTGAACCCAGTAACTTTTTACTGTAGGACTTGCTGTTGCAATCTCGTGCCACTCCGGTTTTTCACCTTACTCCATCCATTGAAATATTGGAGCAATCGAATCATCGCACACTTGTTCCTTGCTTAGCTGCTCTTTTGTCCAGCGATCTTCATCTTGCAGTCTTATTTGTGCAACCACATCAGAGCACTTCTTGTTTTCTTGCCTTGTGCAGTGTTTGCATTTGGGTACACAAGGTCTTCTGGAAAACCCATCGGCATTATTGTGCAATATTCCTTTTTGATGCTCTGTTCTGAATGTGTATGTCTGGAGTCGTTCGATCCATCTGCCCACTTGTCCTTCTGGTTACCTGAAATGCATTAACCACTTGAGAGCAATTCCTTTCGGGTCACACATTAGTTTTTCTTTGGCTTAGAAAGCGAACGGCTGTAGTACGGTATTACACGCTCCTTTTCTTTTTGATTCTGCGATAGCACCACTCCTATTCCCGCATGTCCAGGATGAAGAGTTCTCTTTCCTGTGGATATGCCAAAATGGGAGAACTGTATAGCTTTCATTTGAGCAAGTGAAATGATTTTTGGTGCTCATTCGACCATTGGAACTTTTGGTTATTCTCAGTAAGGCAACATCTGTGAAGTTAGGCACAAATCGTCGATAGTAGGAGCATAGAAAACTTCGCAGCTCATGTACATTCGTACCTGCCATTTATTACAGCTTCCAACTTCTGGGGATCCGTGCGTACTCCTTGACTGGATACAATGTGGCCCAAATAATTCACTTTATTTTTGAAAAGGCTACATTTCGGCGGACCTCGACCTCGCAAAACATGTTCCATCAAGCGCTCGAACGTAGCAGGAGCGTTGCATAAACCAAACGGCATTACTGAAAATTGATAAAAGACGTTTCCCACAGTAAATTCCGTCGTCTCCTTGTCGTTGTCATGAGTTGCTACCTGCGGTATCCGCTTTTCAGATCCAATGTACTGAAGATTCTGGCTCCCGATAAGGTGTCCAACGTGTCGTCTATACGTGGTAATGAATAGCTATCCTTCTTAGTGACATCGTTCAGTTTCCGACAGTACACACAAAATCTCATTGAACCATCTTTCTTTTGAACAAGTACCACACGTGAGCTCCACGGGCTTTTAGACTTCTCTATGATTCCATCGCGTTCCATCTTAACCAGCTTTTCTGCCTCTTGTTGTTTAGGAAGTGGTAATCGTCTTGGCGCCCGTCGAGTTGGAGTAGCATTTCCTGTATCGACTCGTTGTCGCACTATATTGGTTTTACCCATGTCGTTATCGCTGATAGCAAACACGCCGGCAAATTTCTCTAGCGCCTTTTCTGCTGCTTGTTGTTGTGCTGCTGGAAGATGTTTACACAGCGGACGAATTATCTGCTTCCTTTCCAGATGTATAGTGTTGTGCTGCGGCTTCACCTGTCGCTGTCCTCAAATTATAACGAAATAATTTTTCCACTTGACATTTGGACACCACTTTGGGATTTATAACTGATCTGGAAGCTCTTTAATCCAAGGTAAACGTACATGGTTTTTCTTCTAACAAACCACTAACAACCAAGCTGTTGCTGTCCTTTCCGAGTTTGGCAATGTTCACCGTGACCCTGGGGCTCTTTCCCCTCTTTACCAGCTTACTCCCTGTAAAGCTGGTGTAACTTAGTTTTCCTGGTCTGCAGCTACGAGGTAAGCTGGCTGCTTCACCTCATTCATCTGTGATGTTTATCTGCCGTAAATTTTCACGCCTCTTAACACGATTCACAGTCTGTACTGTAGCTTGTACTGGTCTTAGTTCCTTGCAGTCGCGCATGAAATGTCCAGGTTTCTGGCATCTAAAACATTTTGGACGAGAATTAGATGTGGAATTCCTGTCGTTCTGGAAGCGTCCAGTTTTTGATTTTCGGATCTTCTCATCAATGAGGGCTTCTATTTGTGCGATGTCCTCAGTTTCCAACTTATGCAATCTAACTAAATCAGTGGACAAACTGGCTCTAGCTGCTTCTTATTCCAAAGCCAATGCCAATACTTCATTCATCGACTTTACTCTGGCTGTTGTCCTCAAATGAAGTTTCAATTGCTTATATCGGAAAGAATTGATGAAAGCATCTAGAGTCAGTCCGTCCAAGATACCAGCCGGAACCCCACAATAGGCTTGTCTTGCTAGCTTGGTTATTTCCCGTTCTAATTCATGAAGTCGTTCTCCTCGCTCTTGTTTCTTCATCTGGAGCTGTATTTTGCATAACTCCTGAGTGTATCCATAACGCAAGCCCAACTCTTTCAAGATTCTTCCGGAACTCATTTGGAATCATTTGTAATACGTCTGCTGCCTTGCCCCTCAACGCTAGGATTAAATAATTTAGTTGTTCTCCCGCCCACCTCCATTATGTTGTACCGCAGCTTCAAACTGGACTTTGAAATTTTCAAATGCTGTCTCACCATCGAACGCAGGAGGCTTCAAAATTCCTTTCTGGATACTAGATGATTCTGAAATAACTCTGGTACTCTTTGTTGAGTGTTCTCTCTGACGATTTGGGTACAATTTTCCAGCCGGATCTCAATCTCCTTAATTTTTACTTCGAGACCGCTCACCGTTCCTGTCACGTTCGTCTCAAAAGACATCACTTCTTCTTGAATTTCATTTATTTCTCCTTTGAGCGTTTCTTGAATTTCGCCCATTTCACCCCTTAGCTTTTCTTGAATTACATCGAGCTTTTGATTTTGCTGATCAAACTTGAAGTTTTTTAGTTCTTGGCTTTGACGCTGCGATTGTTGATTTTGTCGATCCAATTCTTCCTTAAGACCTTGACTTTAATGGTCCAACTTGTCGTTTAGTTTGGAACTTAATTCTAGATTCATTTGTTTATTCTCTTTTCTCTGTTGCTGCGATTGTTCACTTTGCCGGTCCAGTATGCTGTTCATTTGCTCATTTGGCTGCTTCTTTTGAGAATTCAAATCTTTCCTTAACTCTGCATTTGTTCTATCTGCTGGTCAAACTTGCTATTCATTTGTTGTATTAGAACTTGCAACATCGCCTCCATGTTTGGCACACCACCCTTTTCTTTCGAAGTGACGATTTCTCAATTGAAAACACTTCACCAGCTTGCTCCGTTTCCCCTTTGACGACTTGTTGCAATCGGAGAAATAGCTCTTGCTTATTTTCAGCGGTGCTTAGACCTCGCCTTCCAAGCTCTTCTTTAAGATCCTGCGAACTATAGGATTGAATGTTCACTGCACTTTCCATTTTATTATTTCCCATTTATCGATTTTCAAATTTTTTCTTAATTTATTTGCTGTCTCAAGGTTTGAAAATCACCAATTAATTTATTGTTCCACGATTTGTAAAATTTAACTGTCTCACGATTTGCAAAATCCCACTTCTGACAACAATTGTTACGAAATTTATGGTTTTGAGTTCGTAGAGGATTTTGCAAATATAACACACAAATATTTAGTTTATTAATTTACAAATAACAACTTTAATAAACAGACAGTAAAAATAGCACAAGTTCACAATTAATATTGAAGATAATTTTAAATGTACACAAAAACACTTATTACTTGTACTTTACAAATATTCTCTTAGGTGGTAGCTTTATTACTTTGTAAGAACTTTTACAACTGCATTGGTTAAATTCCAATTAACTAAAGAATCCTCTGCAGCGAACGCCACCTTTTATACTCATTGAAAAGCTTCCAGAAACTACCAATCTTAAAGACCAGAAAATTGTAACCTCATTCCCTTATTTACAACTAATGGTTGTAACGAAGTTTCTTACGGCTGAGGTGAGCTCAGCGGATCCAGCGGTTCGTTACAGACAATTTTTAAGTTAAAGTCAACAGATTTTGGTTATAAGGACAAATCTTTTATTGAATCGCGGTAATTGCAATAATCAATTTTATATCAACGTACAATTTACTTACGTACTCACGAGTTATAATGGTGTTAGTATACTTTACTCACTACTCGGAACTCTCTGACGCGGGAGTTGGTCTCGTCATTCGCATGGTACGTTGCGTGGGATGGGGCTTACTACTATCAACTTTACCCTGTCCAATAACTGCGGAGAGGTATAACCTCTGCCAAGCTACGAGTGAATATAATATTGATGGTTTGTAACCCCTTACCACGGGTGGGGGGAAGCTACAAACCGTAGAAAAGCTAAACCTGAAACAAACTGAGCCACCAACTGTGGAGAGGTATAACCTTTGCCAAGCTACGAGTGAATATAATATAAATATGGTTTGTAACCCCTTACCACGGGTGGGGGGAAGCTACAAACCGTATAGGTATAAAAAGGAAAACCTTACCCTTATCTTCAATAACTTATGGATAATACCTAGGAATAATAACATGTAGCCCCTTACCGCGGGTGGGGGGAAACTACAAGCTATGAATATATGGCTGCGTCTAAAAAAAGGGGAACTGATCCAACAACTGCGGAGAGGTATAACCTCTGCCAAGCTACAAGTGAATATAATATTGATGGCTTCCTATGCTAATAATTTGTAACCCCTTACCACGGGTGGGTGAAAGCTACAAATTATATATAATCTAAAGATAATATCTTACAACCCCTTAGCATGGGTGGGGGGAAGCTGTAAGATATGTACAACTAACTAGGATAAGACTAAAAACAAGGCCACTTACCCGCTCTGCACCGTGCGATGGTTCACCAAAAACTCTCCTCGCTGACCGGTCAGCAGCCTTCTTTTATACTTAACTAACGGTACTTTGGTCCAGCATGCATTAAGTAAATTTTATGTGTGTTCGTCATGTATATTTGTCTGTCCCTGCCGTTGCCATGCGCATACACACTGCACTTGCCTGCTTGCAGCGTGCTGATGCCCATGTGTGTCAATGCCCGTGTTCGTAATGTGTGTTCATCCTCCTGCATGCTAGACCCAAGCACCGTGTTGTTGTTCTTGTTCTATGTTGTTGTTTTCTAATGTTTTGTTTCCTACTGTTTTTTTTTCTCGTGGTACTCGTTGGCATTCACTCGCGTAAATATTTAATTTACCGTTGTGTGTTGCCCTGAGTATTGCTTTGCAATTGTCGGCGCAGTGCTATGGAGCAAAGCCCGTTACAATTTTTTCTTACTCTACAAGGTGCTTATTTCTAATCATAAAAATAATAATTATGGACATAATAAATTTATTCGCGAATATTTCCGATATTCTTTCTAAGTGTTCTTTTTAACCGTAAGCGTTAGTTTCTAAGTGTTTTATAACTATTTGTTCTAATCGTGAGTTCCTAATAGTGAGTGTTCTAATTTTAAGCATTTAATTTTCAGGTTTATTTTATTTCAATTTGAATTCATAAAATGTATTGTATATAAAAAAATGTATTTAGGATGGAACCTGGCCCGCTGAGATGTGTTGTGGTGATTGGTTGGTTGATTGTGCTGTATAGGCGATTTTGGGAGCGCCCAAAATCTTCCTTACACCCCCCCTCTATACCGGGTTGACAAGTTGAACTGCCACTCCTCCGTTCCTGGAGATGCGGAAACGATACTCCAGCCCTGCTGTTTTTAAGTTGAACTTAACTTGTCCCCGGTTCCGGGTCTGTGTTACCTGGTTGATGCGTCGTATAACCTCTTGGGGCCACTGGTCCAGAGGTCCTCGGACGGAGTTGGGAGAACGGGGCTCTACATTGCCCGTCCCCCTTCCTTCTGGAAACTGTTTTCCCTCTGCTGTTGTGTTGCCACTGCCGTTGTCCTCGATTGCCTCTAAGCTAAACGTGTCAATGCGCACCGGGGAATGTTTGCGCTCCTCCTGGTTGTGGCTATCCCTGCTGATTCTGCCACTGAGTCTGTCGTCGAAGTCGCCGTGTTGCTGTTGCGTGTCAGGGACTGTTGTCATCCCTCCCAGTTGTCCTGCTAAGTGTGCCGATGCGCACCGGGAAATTGTGGCGGTTTTCCCGGGTTTCACAGCCTTCGCTGACTCTGCCGCCGTGTCCATCGCCGAAGTCGCCGTGTTGCTGTACCGGGAATGTTGGCGTTCCTCCCGGTATGGGAGCTTGATGTACGGTAGGTCTCCCTGAGCAAGGTTTTGGATCACCTCCGCGATCTCGCGTCTCTTCTCTGATGCTGTGTTGGGGTCAAAGGGCAATACTGGACCTTTAGGCGTCCGTAGCAACCTCGTGGGGTCCTTTAAAAAAACTTCCGCGCAGTGTAGCAGGAACAAGCCGCAGTCGGTGCCGTTTGTCTGCCGTGGGATCCACACTCGCTTTTCTGGTAGGGTTATGGAGGTAAACCGTCGTCCTGGGCCGCCGTCATGTCCTCTGGCATGCTCTTCTACCGTTAGGTACTGTCAGAGTACCTCTGTATGGTAGTTTGTTGACACTTGTGGGAGGGAGTCGAAAACTAGGACCTCGCCATGGGGGACCCTCCGGCCCTTTTCAGCCGGACGATAATGAGAAACCAGTGTAGCTTCTGATTTATTGGAAAGACCAGATATTCCTTGTCCATAATTTGTACCTCCTTCGTCCAGTTGGCGGCGGCCGCATGTCAACGGACCATCAAGCTGCTCGGTGTCTTTTCCTCCTCTCGCTTGACTCACGTGAGATGGTCCATGAAATACGAATATGTAGATCTTTGTCCGTTGTCCTGACGTGAGCCTGTCCTGGATCCATTGTAGCCAGAATTCGATTAAACGATCGTTGAGAAAACGGCCGATGCTCAACCGGCCATAGTCCTCGACCGTGAGTTAAGTTTTGTTCATGCCGGGTGGGAGGACGCACCCAGTCATGTCGCTGTTGCTTTGTTGCTTTCATCGTCATCGCTCGAGAGGATGATGGCCTCCTCCTCCTTGGAAGCTGTACAAGGGATCTCCATGGTACGTCCCAGCTTGGTACCGGACGGGTCCTGTGGTTGCCGACATTTGACCGATATCCTTCCGGTCTTGGGGTCTCGGGTCTCCTCCCACTCGTCTCCGATGGCTTGGATAACTGGCTTCTCTAGTTGGAGGCGCTCCAACTCTTCCCTAGCCCGGTTCTTCGCTTCCTCCAAACTCTGCTTGATCGTTGCTTTGTTCTCCATTGTATTTGGAACAAAAATTTAAAAACTTCAAAACTTGATTCTTTAAACGTTTTCCTTACTGACGTCGGTCACTGACTGATAATATACTTGAATAGAGCCGTCATCGAGAGGATGATGGCCTCCTCCTCCTTGGAAGCGGTACAAGGGATCTCTATGGTACGTCCCAGCTTGATACCGGACGGGTCCTGTGGTTGCCGACGTTTGACCGATATCCTTCCGGTCTTGGGGTCTCGGGTCTCCTCCCACTCGTCTCCGATGGCTTGGATAACTGGCTTCTCTGGTTGGAGGCGCTCCAACTCTTCCCTAGCCCGGTTCTTCGCTGCCTCCAAACTCTGCTTGATCGTTGCTTTGTTCTCCATTGTATTTGGAACAAAAATTTAAAAACTTCTTAACTTGATTCTTTAAACGTTGTCCTTACTGACGTCGGTCACTGACTGATGAACTACTTGAATAGAGCCGTCCTATTTATAGTTGGCTAACGGGGCATTTTAAATTCTATTTATTTATTTAATATATTATATTTTTTTTCCGGGACGGTGGTACCTTCTTTAAGTTGTCACTGTCGTTGTCTCCTTCGCCCCCCTGTTTCCCTTCGCTTCTGCTGCTGTCCTTTTTGCTCCTGTTGTGTACTTCGCTCCTGCACTGTGCTGTGGTTTTTCGTTGCGTTTTTTGTCGGCGATTTTGGGCTGGTCTTTCGACTGGGGTGCGGTGTCATCGCTGTTATATTCTTTGAAATCGCTGATGTGGGTGGTGCGAGTTTTGCCGCCTGTGCGAAGCTAGACGATTACTGGAGATACAAAGCCGATGACTTCATGCGGTCCGTCATACCGTGGGGCGAGTTTCTCCTGCGGCGTATACGGGGCGGTGAACTGATGCTTGACCCCCAATCCTTGTAGGTACCTTCGGAATAGGCCACTGGTAAACTGGACACCGTTGTCGCTCACAAAAATCTTTGGGAAACCGTATCTGGCCAATATCTACTTAAGCGACGTACATACCGGCTGATGTCGCAGAACATACGTGGCCAGTAGTATCGATTCATAACGCGTGCGATGGTCTTGCGAATACCCAAGTGTCCAGCGGTGGGTTCGTCGTGGTTTTCCCTTAGCACACGCGCTCGTTGGAACTTCGGGACGCACAACTTCCAGGGGGTGCAGTCTGACGGGAGATGTGACGATACAGTTCTTTGCCTTCTATGACGTTATCTGAAAATTTCTCAGGGTTTTCCCTTACTACCGTTTTCTTTTTCTCCAGCCAGCTACACCCTTTTGAATCGTCGTCTACCACTGCTGTCCGCAGGACCACCCTTGGCTGGCGTGATAGTGCGTCGGCAACTACATTCAATTTTTCTCGTCGATATTGGATGTCATATGTATACTGCTGCAATTTTAACGCCCATCGGGCGATTCGTCCGAATGGACTCTCGATCGAGTTCAGCCATTTCAACGCTAAATGATCTGTGATGATTGTAAACTGGTCGCATTTTATGGACGCCACACACTTTGGCGAGGCACTCCTTCTCTGTGGGCGAATAATTGCGTTCCACTGAATTTAGATGGCGGCTGGCGTAGGCGATAACCCTTTCCTGACCATCGATGTCTTGCGTTAGTACCACTCCAAGTCCATAATCGCTCGCATCCGTCTGGAGGATGAAATTCTTTTCGAAGTCTGGGCAGGCGAGGACGGGTGCTTTCGTGAGTCGGTCTTTTAACTGGTCGAATGCGGCTTGTTGTGCGTCGGTCGACTTCCAGTGTTTACCTTTCTTCAAGAGGATCGTAAGTGGTTGGACGACCTTGGCAAACTCAGGAACGAATCGTCTATACCACGAGGCAATCCCAAGACAGCGACGGAGTTCTCGTAGAGTAGCAGGTGGTCGGAGTTCCTGTATAGTCGCGATTTTCTCTGGGTCAGTGTGGATTCCTTGCTCTCTGACCATGTGTCCCAGATACTTGATTTCCCTTTTGAAGAATTCGCATTTCTCCGTTTTAATCCTTAGGTTCGCTTGTCGTAACCGTCGCAGTACTTCCTTTAGATGCCTCATGTGGTCCTCCAAAGATTCCCCAGTCACGACGATGTCGTCCAGATAGGCGAAAGCGTGAGGTTCCATATCTGGGCCGATGACCTGGTCTAATGCTCGCTGAAACGTTGCGGGGGCCGAGTCCAGGCCAAAAAGCATGACGCGCCATTGGAATAATCCACGCCCTGGTACCGTGAATGCTGTGTACTTCTTACTGCCCTCTTCCATCGGAATCTGCCAATACCCATTCTTGAGGTCCAAACTGCTGATGTATTTTGCGTTTCTGAGGCGGTCAAGGATGTGGTGGATCCTTGGAAGTGGGTAAGCATCTGGGACAGACTTAAGAGTTCAGCTGTCTGTAGTCCACGCAAAGTCTCCATTTCCCGGTCTTCTTCTTCACTAGGACGATTGGGGCACTGTAGGGGCTTTCGGATGGTTCGATGCACTTCTTTTCCAGCAGGTCGTCGATCTCTTCGTCGATGATACGCTGCATGGCCGGGTTTTTCGGGAAATAACGTTGTTTTAAACGGTCGATCATCCTGCATCACGATCCTGTGGCTAGTTATGTTGGAAACGCCGTTCATTGACTCGAACTGCGATAGTTCGTGGTCCAGGAAATATCTGATCTTGTCGTCGTCGCTTGGAGTCTTACTTTGAATTGCACGCACCTGCGGTTTTTCCGGCTGAGTATTGGTTGTATTATCGCTGAGTCTGAGGTTCTGCCCACCTATGGTAATCGTTGTTTTGACTCGGCTGAGGAAATCTAATCCTAGGATTATATTGTCGAT
Source organism: Nephrocerus scutellatus (assembly GCA_947095585.1). Classification (NCBI taxonomy): domain Eukaryota; kingdom Metazoa; phylum Arthropoda; class Insecta; order Diptera; family Pipunculidae; genus Nephrocerus; species Nephrocerus scutellatus. Next base: position 41,791,784 of record OX352762.1, read on the forward strand.
GGCCTCTGGCAGGATGAGTGGCTAAATCTTGCAGCAGCTATTTTTGAATCTTATCGTCGTTTCGAACGCCTGTTCCACCCGTCTTATTGTGCCGTTCGCCATCCGTACTGATGTCGCCGTTCTACTTGTCTGTCCCGTATGCCGTACTTCGTATGCGTAGGCTTCACTAATGAAACTCCTCGTCGCTCCTGTGTCGATTGTCGCAGTGATTTCTTCCCCTCCTATGATAACTATCATAGTGGCTATAAGGTCCTATTCCTGCTTAAGTATCTCTAGATGTTTCATTGCGTGGTGTTTTGCGGTCCAATCCTCCTGTTGCAGTCGTTCTAGTTGTGCCGGGACGTAGGATTCTGGGATTCCACCATTCCTGACATTCGGCGAAACCCGTTGGCATTTCCCGCCGGCCGACGGCAGCAGTCGATGCTCCTGGTATTTTATTTACCGCATTCCCAGCAGAACATTCTCTCAAAAAATGTCCTTGCTGGCCGCATCGGCGGCATGCTGACCGTGGGTTGACTCCTCCTGGCATCTGGGCGACTTGTCGGTGCTGTTCGTCCTGTCTTGGTGGCCGTGATGGTTTTTCGTCGTTTCGACTGCCGCTTTATGTATAATTGGTAGTCCTGGCGGCTGTTGCGGAAAATTCGTTCCAACTTCTGGTCCTCGTTGTACTGGGCGTGGCGCATCAGGTTCTAGAGAGTAATTACGTAGTCTTTAAACTATTCTTTCCGGAACTGTTTTCTTTGGCGGATGTCGTCGTCCAATCGTTCAAAGAAATGTGCTGGGAGGAAAAACTTCAGGAAGTTGTTCCTAAATGTTTCCACGTCTTTCAATGACCGTTATTGTTCCTGTACCAGATCAAGGCCCTATCCTTGAGCAGTTCTGGCATTGTACGTGACAGGAAATCCTTGTCTATCCCATAGACAACCGATAATTCTTCGACCCGTTCAATGAAGGCTAGTGGGTCGCGCACACCGTCGAATTTCACAGACCATTTTCTGACTTGGTGGATGACCGCTGAAGATGATGGTGTGGAGGCACATCGTGGTGAGACGAATCTCGCTGGACTTAAGCTGATAGTTTCTGCGTGAGTGATGGTAATCGGGGGTGGTATTGGGGAAACGCTTCTCGTGTGCTGGTTTTCCAGGATGAGGAGTCGCTCTTTTGCTTCTGGTTTGAGCTCTTCCTCGTTGACATGGGTGGCAAAGCGTTTTCGGAGCTCCTCCACGGTGCCGGTCTCATCTAACCCGAATTCCTTGGCGTAGGTTACCAGCTCCTCTTTTCGGTATATATCCAGGTAGTCTTCATGATGGGTAGTCAATCGCTATGGACTGTGCGATAATAGTCGTTGTCCTCTGCTGCGGTTTGGTGAGCTTACCCTGGCTGATGCGCCGGAGTGAAATTAACGTTGTCTTTTTTTTTTTTTTTTTTTTTAGTGTACTCACGAGTTATAATGGGGTTAGTATACTTTACTCACTCACTCGGAACTCTCTGACGCGGGAGTTGGTATCGTCATTCGCATGGTACGTTGCGTGGGATGGGGCTTACTACTATCAACTTTACCCTGTCCAATAACTGCGGAGAGGTATAACCTCAGCCAAGCTACGAGTGAATATAATATTGATGGTTCGTAACCCCTTACCACGGGTGGGGGGAAGCTACAAGCTATGTATATATGGCTACGTCTAAAAAATGGGGAACTGATCCAACAACTGCGGAGAGGTATAACCTCTGCCAAGCTACGAGTGAATATAATACTGATGGTTTGTAACCCCTTACCACGGGTGGGGGGAAGCTATAAACCATAGAAAAGCTAAACCTGAAACAAACTGAGCCACCAACTATGGAGAGGTATAACCTCTGCCAACCTACGAGTGAATATAATATATATATCGTTTGTAACCCCTTACCACGGGTGGGGGGAAGCTACAAAACGTAGAAAAGCTAGCTTCCTATGCTAATAATTTGTAACCCCTTACCACGGGTGGGTGGAAGCTACAAATTATATATAATCTAAAGATAATATCTTACAACCCCTTACCAGGGGTGGGGGGAAGAAGATATGTATAACTTACTAGGATAAGACTAAAAACAAGGCCACTTACCCGCTCTGCACCGTGCGATGGTTCACCAAAAACTCTCCTCGCTGACCGGTCAGCAGCCTTCTTTTATACTTAACTAACGGTACTTTGGTCCAGCATGCATTAAGTAAATTTTATGTGTGTTCGTCATGTATATTTGTCTGTCCCTGCCGTTGCCATGCGCATACACACTGCACTTGCCTGCTTGCAGCGTGCTGATGCCCATGTGTGTTAATGCCCGTGTTCGTAATGTGTGTTCATCCTCCTGCATGCTAGACCCAAGCACCGTGTTGTTGTTCTTGTTCTATGTTGTTGTTTCCTAATGTTTTGTTTTGTGTTACTCGTTGGCATTCACTCGCGTAAATATTCAATTTACCGCTGTGTGTTGCCCTGAGTATTGCTTTGCAATTGTCAGCGCAGTGCTATGGAGCAAAGCCCGTTACAATTCTTTCTTACTCTACAGGGTGCTTATTTCTAATCTTAAAATTAATATTGAGTATTATGAACATAATAAATTTATTGCGAATATTTCCGATATTCTTTCTAAGTGAGTGAGTGTTCTAATTTTAAGCATTTAATTTTCAGGTTTATTTTATTTTAATTTGAATTCATAAAATGAATTGTATATAAAAAAATGTATTTAGGATGGAACCTGGCCCGCTGAGATGTGTTGTAGTGGTTAGTTGGTTGATTGTGCTGTATGGTTGATTTTGGGAGCGCCCAAAATCTTCCTTACATGGGTACTTATATGTAATGAGTATTCTTCTAAAAATAAACTACATGTTTAATCATGTTCCTACTCACAAACCGGTTTGAAATTAAATTCCCGATTAGAACACTGGCTGAATTAAGGCAAAAGCTGAAACGCAACATCACTACGGACATAAATTGCGAGTCTGCGCCGAGGGAAAAATAATGGCACCAAGTTATAACCAGGCAGATTTAATTCCGAGTTATCGGAATTATAAAATACCTGCGTTTCACTCAGTGCCACAATTGCTGGACTGTAGGCATTAATAATGCACCCTTATGCTTAGCACAGCGTGGGCCTTTGGAAATAAGGGAGAGGAAAAGATGAGATGTCTGTGCGCCTGTATCTTAAATGACTGCAAATCACACAAATGCGGAAACAGAGATGGGATTGTGCGGCTAAAGAAGGAATTAGTTGGTACGTCCGAAGATAGGCCTAATGGTAGACCCGTTGGCTCGACTTGAGGCACTTGTATAGTTCCTCTATGTCAGCAGCCTCTAATTGCTAAAACCAAGACACCAGCCCAAGCCGACAATTTCTTTTTGAGTCCGTTGAGCTGTAGGCTCGGCGAATTATGCCTTGTAAATAGTAGCCAGATAAGAGGGAGTAAAGTACATCTTGCACCGTTTTAGGAAACTTAAACATTTCGCAATTTTCTTAGCGATGGTGAATATATGATCGTTCCAACAAAGCTTGTTGTTGACGTACATACCGAGAATTGCGAGTTTCTCAGTTTCTTTGATGCAAGATCTCTTCATGGATAAAGGTTGGGAGTTTAAATTACGCTTGGACGACCGAAGACAGCATTGGGTTTTGGAAGCTTTAAATTCAACTCTATTATGTAGTTCCCACCTTGTTATGCTATCAAGGTCAGAATTTAACGTGCTTAACATACGTTGTTGTTCACATTCCACTTGCGGGGCGTGCAGAAAGGGTAAATTTATACGAAAAGCTAAGAGCGCTGTCGTCAGCGAAAGAATGGATTAGAAGTAGCGTACCGGAGATCATTAATGAAAACGAGAAAGTGTCGTGGACAAAACAGAGCCTTCAGGAATACCGGCGTTTATGCGATGAACATTAGATTTGAAACTGCCTAATACGACCTGGGTTGAACGGTCAGAAAGGTAGTTACTAGTCTAATCAAGCAAGGTCTGTGCTATCAAATGCCCTGGAAACATCGAGTGCAACAAGTGTAGAGCTTTAGAGCCAAGTATGACGATGATGATGAATATATTTATATCAAATCAATATAAATAAATATGAACATGTATGTAATATTAAAACGCTGACAAATGATAAATTTTAATGAAAAGAACGTTTGTTGGTTTTATTTGAATCTTTCTTAATATACTAAATATTTATAAAGAAATATGTAGTTCGCTTGGTGGCGATTCAAGTCAGACTGATTAAATTGATGAACGCTCGAATGTGCGTCGCTTTATTTTCTCTTAACTTCGTCTGTCTGTATCTATTGTCTGTATCTGTGTCTGTGCATTCGTTTGTTCGTCTGTCGATGCTTGTCTGTGTTTGTATCTTGCTTGTTCCTATCATACATGTATAATGTAACCACTGCACATCTTCATTTATATGTCTTCCTACTTTATATTATCTTTCTCGAAAATTTGGCTTAGTTAAATATTTCGATGAGTTTGATCCTCGAGTTACAGTTACAGTTTTTCCATTCGGGCCATGAAAACTCCTCTAAGTTGAGCAAATTTCGTGTCAATGGAAATTGCAAAATCTATAATGTATTTTTAATAATTTTCTTTATTTTGTATAATTGTAATTATAATTATATTAAGGTGTACAAGCGGCATTGTCCAAACAAATTTTAGAAATCTATTCTTAAGAATATAAAACAGCTTCTCGAGTTGCCTGGCATATATCAAATGACATTTTGAACATTTATAAAATTAATAAATATTTTTATGAAACAAATTGTTTTTTTTTCTAATTCCTTTAAATTTTTATTTAACACTGTAGAACTGAACATCAATTTTTGTTCATATCTTTGAAATTTTACACTTTACAAAAAAATTTTGTGAGCAAGAAGTAAATACTTTTAATTGCTTAAAAATGCATTCAAAAGCATAGTCTATATCTCAGAAACTAATAAGTTTAAAGGTCATTCAAGATCACCATGTGAGGGATCGGACCAGCGACCACATAAATAAAATGCCTAAAAAGCATACAACGTTTTCGACCCTACTTCCACTCTAGTGCCTCACAAAATGTAAAATAAAAGAATACAAAAAATCAATGATATGCATTCCTTAACAGCACACTTGGTGCATGAAAATTAAAGAATAAACAACATTTCCAATAGCATAATAAATATGATCAGCGGTCGTTCGCCTATGACTATAAATATGCAACCTAAGCATTATGGGCAAACAAGCGCTGATCGCTTAGAACGTTAATTACCCTTTCCAAGCATTGAGCTGAGTAAGTGGCGTATGGAAATTCTAATGAACTAATGAGGTCGTTCGCTTGTAGAAATAAATATGTCAACGCAGCAGCACAGGCGAGCGTACCCAAAAACACTTGACGCGGTCGGTCTTATATTACATATGTACATACATACACTATGCTGATAAAGCGATATTACGTAAAATATGAATATCGATGAGTATGAGTCAATTATTTTTGTATAAAAGAAAGGAAAATTTACTGAATTAAATCTATTTTAAGTTTAGCTTCAAACTAAAACATTTGCTGTATTGCTTTGGCTAATCCAGCTTGGCTTACAATAACAATCGCATAAGCATAAACCGAAAATAAATCCAAGAAGTTTTTAGGATTTAGTTATAGCGCTCACCGTAAGGCGGTGTTTTGTTTAACACATACACATTAAAATGCATCGAAAATTTAAAGCCAAAAGCTGTTGCTTTGTAAAGCCAAGCCGGCTTTGCCAAAGCAATACAGCAATTGAGTTTTTAATATTAAAAGTCTTCGAATCTGGTAAATTAAAGCAATATTGAACCCACCAAAATTGCAACCAATAGACGCCCCCTCGACCCTTAACAAATTTCATTAAAAGTAATTTTCTCCTATCTAGCATCTAGTTTTTTAAAAAAAAACTCTCGCTGTATATACATAGTTACTTATATGCAGGGTGACTGGTACCAAGATGTTTTTCTTTAAGGGGGTGTTAGTAGAGCTCATTCAACAGATTTAACCATAATATGTAATATCCAAAAGTAAATAATTTCCGCGAGCCTGTGTCTTGAATGTGTGGACTGTAGCGAAGTGGAAAAATGGAGCTAGGCAAAGCATTCCACACACATGTGGCACGGCGGTATGTCCGATGATGGGTTTGCGGGTAAACTGATGAGCATTTAGAGCGCTAGAACGCTCCCTCTGGCAATCTATCTAGCTTTGGTATACAATCAATTATTAAATAAAAAAAAACAACCCATAAAAATTAAAATTTTTCTTGTAAATTCTCTAATCGGGGATACGCACACACACACTGCGTGCTCGTTTTGTGGCAAAATCATCCATCAAATGACGCAGCGGCTGCGAACAGCGCTGCTCACAAAGCACAGAGCTCAGACTTTGCCGTGATCTGATGCGATATAGCGATATTTAAATGTTGTATATTGGGGTCCCCAAGGGGCCGATCGCTCCAAATTTTTACAAAAAGTGTTTTCCATCGAAGACACACATGTGTACAAAATTTAAAGAAAATCGGGTAAATTTTGTAAAATATTTGTATGGGAGCCCCCCGACCCCGCGGCCCAAGGGGCCTCAAATTTTAATAGAAAGTGTTGTCTTGGGAGATATACATGTGTGCAAAATTTCAATAAAATCGGGCTGTAGGAAGCGTGTTAAAAATTGATCACAAGATTTGGCCAGCCAGCCAGCCAGCCACGGGCAAGTGAAGTTAATATAGAGAATTTAAAAATCCATTATTAATTAAAAGCAGATACACTAATTAAAAACAACAAATATAGATTGCGAATCTGTTATGAAGAGAAAAAATGGTGGTCACTACTTTATTTTTTTCTTTTTTGATTTTTTTCTCATTTGCATCTAGTTTGTATAGGCAAACAATTTTATGCTTTCGGTTATATAAAAAAAATATCAAAAAAAAAACTCCACTGTGGAAAACCGAACCGAACCGATGAGTCAAATTCGACTTTGACCAGAAACTGAGACAAAAAATACTTCAATGTCCCAAAGGAAGTAAACATTTTTAGTCATTCGTGAAGCGAATAAAAAATACTACTTCGTCTCTTCAATTCCAACGCTCATTCAAAATGGCATTCCAACTGTCAGCTCTCCACCATATAGCTATAAATGATCTTGATGGCGTCATCAACACACTTTTTCAAACCCATTTCTTCTCCACAAGACTCTGTCTCCTTTAACAAGACCTAAACAGTTTTTCGACCTTGTGCCTTAAAAATAGATTAGAGCTCAATGTTACCAAATGCAAAACTATTACCTTATCACACAAGATTAACAAGCCTCCTCCCCGACATTACCTTATCAACGACCAACCCATATCACACGTGCAAAATCTCGTGACCTCGGCATATTGTGCGCTTCAAAGTAAACTCATCACTTTGCTTTGCCGAACGGTGGTCCAAAGAATTTGGCAACCCTTATGTGACCGAATCCCTCTACATCACTTTTATCCGCAAATCCTTGAGTACGCTAGTCAAGCGTAGTCCATCAATTCATAAAATTCATGTGTCCAGAATTTAGTCCTAATAAGCTTGAAAACCATTAAGGATCGCAGGGACGTTGCTGACATTCTTTTCATATATCGTCTCCTCTTAGGCTCCGTCGATTGCGCGTCTCTATACAATTCGATATTCTTTATTACTAGCCCTCATAATCTGCGATGCCCGCCTCTTTTCTATCTACCAATACACCGCGCCATCTACGGCTCTACGAACCAATCTCCTGCATGCTGCGGAAGGTTAACTTAAACCTTACCGTTTTCGATTTTAACCGCAGCACTCCATGCCTAAAACTTGATCTCCTTCAGCATTTCGCTTAGCTTTAAGTGTTAGTCTTAAGTCTTAGTTTTCAGTTTGTTGTTAGTTTTAGTTTCTAGTTTCTATGCCTATGAGGAGTTTTTGCGAAACTAATTATTCGAGTTGCTAGATGATGTACAAATAGGCGTAGTATTGTTTATCAGCATGATAGATCTCCTGAACACTCCCGCCGGAAAATACTTTATCTATGGATCAATGGTTCCCAGATCGATGCGTCGGAAGAAAGGTACCGATACCATGGCCAAGAGCCCTTATCTAACGTCGATAGATTTTGGTGTATGAGGACGTATGAAAGAAATTGTGTATGCTACGGAGGGAAAAAGCGTGACGAACTAAATAAATGAATTCAAGGAGCAGCAAAGTCATAAAATAACAAACAGAGTAACTAAATCAGAGATCAGGAAACGGTCTCGTTGATGTATCAGTAATAAAGGGGCACATTTTGAACCACTTTCGTAAAAATATATAAATGAAATATGTACAACGTTTTAGCTCTTATATTTTTATTTTGTAAAAGTATTCAACAAATTGTTTGATAGAAGCTTTGAGACAATGTGTAAAGGAAAACTGAATAGAAAAACGTGCGCTTAAAAAAAAAAACAAAAATTAAAATATCTCGGAAAATATTTATTTTTGAATGATACATAAAGAGTATTATGGTTAGATCTGTAGCAAATGAGTTCTTCTAACACCCCATAAAAAAGTCTATGTACACAAAATTACAACAAACTCCAAGTACGGTTTTCAAATTAACTGCTAAGCCGAAACCAAGAGAAATCTTAACTCTGCTTAGCAAATGCAAAGCTCTTTAAAAAAAGGTCGGATTAAAAACAGGCCGATTAAAAAAATAGTTATATGATTTTATTATTTATATGATTATGAATAAACTTTGAGTAATGATAGAAATAGTTGCACTAGGATTATTATTTAAAATTTTACGAAAGTATGATTTCTAAGCTTTGGTTTCAAACAAACAAGTGCCCAAAATAATTATATGTGCTTACTTCAGCAGCGTAGAACTTCATTTCATCCTCGTTGAAAACTCCATGTTGTGACAAATGATAGTGTAAATCACCTCCATTCATTAGATCTAATATAAAACATAATTTGTCTGGAGTGTGAAATGCATACGTCATGCAAACGATGAACGGACAGTCAACCTAAATAAAATATTTTGAGAAGAGATTATTAAAATACATGTTGAATTTATGATTTAAAAAGATTTCAGAGATTCAATAATACATCTAAGATTAAATAACAAATGAAATATAATTTAAATGGAATATACTTAAAAAAAATTAACCACGTTTCTAGATTATATACCTTATTTACACTTTGTTGAATTCGAAATGACCAAAAATCTTAATCTGTGTGTTTGTGTCGTTTATTGTTTATCGTTTTGGTCATTTCGAATAAAACACTAATACTAAAAAATAACATTGGTAATGGGCCAACTTTAATGACCCTATAAACAAAAAAGTAAATATAAAAACTCTTCGTTTATCAGGTAAAACCATTTATAGGTACGAGCGAAAGTTGGTTACAAAGGACAAAACTTTTTACACCAACAACACGCAAAGGAAGCTCTCTATGAAGTATAAAAGTTGGCTAAAATTATCTCAAAGCAGTTAAAACAGACATTTTGGGGTCAAGTTAAGTTTTTAAAAATATAGATTCAAAACAATTTTAGTGGTTTTTACACACACATTGATTCGAGGCTCATCTACGCATAACACTATTAACAAGATCAAATTGGACTTTTATGCAAGTATCTATTTAAGTTGAATTTTTTGGAAAGCCTATCGGCTCACTGATTTTTCGTGACTCTTTCCTTTGTAAGGCCTGGTACTACAAGCGAATTCGTTGCGATTTTCTGTTGGGCTGTTGTCTTTTAAAAAACTCTTCTTATTGTTGTAATTTTTAATTGTTTTTATTTTAAATTATTTAACATATTTTTTTTTTCAAGTATTTCGTTATTTTTACATTGTGAAATGAATTCTTATTTTGAAATTCATTTCACTAATATTCGCGGCTTTAAGGGTAATTTTAACTCCATCGTAGCGCATCTTCACGCGAATAAACCTGCGGTTCTTAGTTTATGTGAAACGCAGGTTTCTTTTATGGGTACCCCTAATGATTTTCAATGTCTGGGGTATTCTCGTGTCGACTGTTTAGTTCCGCATCGAGGGGTTGTTCTCTTTATTAGAGATGATATATGTTTTAGTATTCCTAATTTTAATGTTCCGAAATGTAATCCCTTGTTCAATACGATATGGATTGAAATTATAATAGCAAACCATTCAATGTTTATTTGTTCCCTTTATAGTAGTCCAAATTTGTCACCTGATGACTCTATTATTGAATTTGATAATTTATCGGAAACAATTGACAAGATTTACGAATCCTCACCAACTTCAGAAGAAAATCTTGGGAGATTTTAATGTCCATAATGATTCTTGGTTGACATATTCGAATGGTAGAGATCGATCAGGTGAATCCGCAGAACTATTTTCAGATACCAATCTTCCAACACAACTCGTCGATAAGCCAACTAGATATCCCGATACAACTGGTCAATCACCTCACCTATTAGTTTTATTTCTAACTTCTATGCCAGATAAATATTCAATTGATTTATCTGCTCCATTAGGTCTTTCCGACCACGCTCTGGTATTAGCCAAATTTTCAATAACCCAAACCATTGTAGAGTCAACAAGTAAAAGGCTACTCTGGCACTTCAAAAATGCTAACTGGGAGCTCCTGAATCAATTTTTTAGCTCATTTGATTGGTCAACCTGCTTTTCCAACAATAATGCTGATGAAGCATCTCAACTGATCACGTCAACCATTCTGCTAGGAATGAAAAATTTCATTCCTTCCTGCTTTAAGAAAAGCAATATTCGTAAGAATAAGTGGTTTAATGATAACTGCAGGTCAGCAGTCACGAGTAAAAAATCAGCCCATTTGGACTACGTTAATTGCCCATCCGTAAAAAACCTTGTTAACTTTAGAATAGCCAGAAATAGAGCTAACGCTATAATTAATAGGTCCAAAATAATAAATGACCAAAAGATTCGAGATAGTATGCGGAAAATTTTAGATTATGATTCAAACATTAAAAGCTTTTGGTCATTTGCAGCAATGGTTAAAAGAAACTTTGCAGAAAAGACTTCTTCTGTTCCTACTCTATTCCATAATGGTATTCTTTATAAAACTGATATTCAGAAAGCAAATCTCTTAGCTTCGCATTTTGCTAGTGCGTCAACCCTTCCATTTTCTAACCAAAGTCCACCAATTCTCCCGAATGTATGCTCTGGTATGTCTTCAATTTATTTCCGTCGTCGGGTTGTTTCCAAAATTCTTAAAGAACTTGACACCAATAAAGCAACTGGACCCGACGGTATTCCACCATTATTATTGAAAAAATGTCATCATACTTTGGCAAAACCGCTTAGCAAATTGTTTTATCTCTCAATGAAGACAGGTGTTTTTCCGTCAATTTGGAAAACAGCTAATATTCAACATGTCCCGAAAAAAGGTGATAAATCTGCACCTACTGACTACCGCCCTATTGCTCTGTTGTCAGTTTTATCAAAAGTAATGGAATCTATCATTAATTTCAAACTTATGAGCTATCTGGATTCGAATGCTCTTTTATCCGATGTTCAGTATGGATTTCGAAAAAATCGATCTTCAGGTGAACTAATGACGTGCATGACTCATTGTTGGGAGCGAAGCATTGAAAATCTAGGCGAATCAAGCGTTGTGTCCTTGGATATTTCTAAGGCTTTTGATAGAGTTTGGCATATTTGTCTTATTAATAAGACTCGAGCGCTCAACTAACACCCCTCTCTAATTACATAGATTGAGGATTATTTATGGAACCGCAAAATAAAAGTGGTATTGAATGGTTTTTCCTCATCTTCGCGTGAGATCAATGCTGGCGTTCCTCAAGGGTCATCCTTATCGCCGACATTATTCTTAATATATATCAATGACTTGTTGTCTTCTACAACATGTGATATCCACTCATTTGCGGAAGATACGACGTTATCGGCTTCCATGGAGTTTGTTAGTCAAAAAGAATGCAATTCTCGCTTGATTGGTTCGCGTGAATTAATGAATTCGACAATTCTGTCGAACATTCAAGTTATTCTTTGTTGGGGCAGATCTAATAGGGTGGAATTTAACCCAAATAAATTCCAGGCTTGTCTTTTTTCTCAAAAGGCAATTCAACATTACGTAGCACCAGTAATTAATGGTGCCACTATTGCGAGATCAGTTTCACTTAAGATGTTAGGTTTGAAAATTTCTAGTGAACTTTCCTGGAAGGAACATATTTATGAAATCTCAAAAAGAGCGAGCCAATGCTTGGGCTTTATAAGACGTTGTAATTTTTACTTCAGCCCCTCTAAAGTATTAAGAGTATATAAATCTTATGTAAGACCAATTTTAGAATTTAATTCATTTGTGTGGGGTGGGGCTCCAAGATCGCATTTGGTTCATCTTGATGGAATTCAAAATAGAGTTATCCGTTTGATAAACGATGTAACAATTACTTCATCTCTTGATTCTTTGGAGCATAGACGTAATGTTGGAGCTTTATCTGTTTTCTACAAATTTTACAACGGTAGATGTTCTTCAGAAACCCGTTCTCTATTCCCAGGTCCTTTTGTCAGCAACGTTAACACTCGTTTGAGGTCTAATCAACATAGATTTGCCTTAAAACCGTTCTCATGTAGAACCCAACACTTCAAATCGTCCTTTTATCCGAGAGTGACTTCGATGTGGAATCAATTGGTCGACTCCGTATTTCCCGAATCTTATAATTTACAGGCCTTCAAAATAGCTGTAAACAACTTCCTGAAGGACGACCGTAGTGTTCATTAGAGGATAAGATTATTTTATATAAAAAAAGTATTATTTTTTGTATTATTTATAATATTTGTTGTTTATTTTGTAATATTTTTTGTAGTTTTCCCTGACCATGATTCATTTTAGTAAATTCTGAGAAAATATATTGAAACCGGCTACAAACGTGAGGAATGTATTATATTGTAAATCGCATTCCTTCGAATTTTTTAATTTTAATAAAGGGCATAGCCCAACTTATTGCCGTGACGAAAGTCATTCTATCCCTTGGCAATGAGTCTTAAAAAAAAAGATCAAGTATGCATTGAAGCCATATAGTTGTTGTTACTGTTTTTTTATTGTCAGACGTTTGACACCTATATATCTAATATGCAATATATATATATATATATATATATATATATATATATATATATATATATATATATATGCATATAATAATGATATATGTATACAAGATACTCATAGTAATGGATAGTTTTAATTCAGTCTAAACACTGAATTATCTTAAAAGCCCAATTGTAACCAATTAATTCATAAATCAGTTGTAATTAAATAGTATATAAGGGTGTTGCCCTGTTAGAATTATAATGATATAATGAACTATACTGTTGTCTCTTTCATGCCAAGAGTACATCTGTCATTTTATCTAGTATATTAATATGAAACCTAAGAAATTGGAAGGTAGGAGCAATTACGACGAGTGGATGGTTGAAGCAAAGGCGTATCTTGCGACAAAAGGACACTGGAAGTGCTTCAATGTAACAGAGACGGATGAAGAAAAAAAATTTTTGGCTATCAAAATGTTAAATTTACTACTTTCATCAGCTCTTTATACGTACACCGAAAAGTGTACAATGGCCAAAGAAGCGTGGGATGCAGTTTGGGGTGCTTTTGATGACAATGGAATTGGGCGGCGTGTAGATCTGCTTAAACAAATGGTTGGACTCAAACAAGCTGATTGTGCATCAATGGAGGACCATGTTCATAAAATGAAGCTTATGTCGACAAAAGTCAAGAAAGCTGGTCTGGAAATCGGAGATGATGTTGTGGCAGCGCTATTGTTGGCAAATTTACCAGACGAATATCGTCCAATGGTAATGGCCATTGAAAATTCGAGGCCAGAGTTAACATCTGATTTTGTCCAAAATCGCCTACTACAAGAGGTTTCACCTAAGTCGGATAATGTTGATGCGGCAGCATTAGTGGCGAGAAAGTCATACAATAACCAGAAAAATAAGCCGCAATATTCAAGACAGAAAATCGGCAAATCTGTGAAATGTTATGTTTGTGATGAATTGGGCCATTTCGCTAACAAGTGTCCAAACAAAAGAAGAAAATCGGAAAAACTTTTTTTGTGTTCATTTGTGGCTCAAGCAAAACCTTCTCATGAGTGGTATATTGACTCAGGTGCTTCTGCTCACATCACAATGAGCGATGCTAGTTTGACAAATGTCCGAAAGCCCTCGAAGAAAGAAATAATTGTGGGCGACAATTCTCATCTAAATGTGAAATGGGCAGGTGATATAAAAATGTCTATTGGCACAAAATCGCGATGTTACTGTGAAAGACGTTCTTCATATACCAGACATTTGTGCAAACCTTATGTCGGTGAGTCAGATGGCAAAGCGCGGAAACACATTGGTTTTTGACAAAGAAAGCTGCAAGATTTTTGATGCCAACAATTCATTAATTGCAACGGCACCGCTTATTAACGATTTGTACAAATTAAACTGCTCAATGGACCGAGCAGAAAATGCATCAGCACAAAATGCAGCAGCAGAAAATGCATTAGCAGAAACTGTATTAGCAGTAAGTACATCAGCAGAAAATGCATCAGCAGAAACTGTATTAGCAGCAAGTGCATCAGTAGCAATGGATAAAAATATTTGGCATAGTCGATTAGGACATCCATGTGGATAAAAATTAAACAAAGTTAAAACAGCCATAACCGGAATGGAGTTCTCGAGAAGTAACCAAAAGGAGATCAAATGTGCGGTATGTATCAAAGCTAAACAGACCCGTTCTTCATTTAAAGCAAGCAAAAACCATGCAAAAAGTGTTCTCGAAGTAATACACAGTGATGTTGGATTTATGCCAGTGCGTTCATTTGGAGGGGCTAAATGTTTTGTCACATTTATTGACGACTACAGTCGCAAAATGTTTTTGTACCCGATGAAGCATAAAAATGAAGTTTTTGACATTTTTAAAAGGTTCAAAATTTTTTTTGATAATCAACAAGGTTGCAAAATCAAAAAACTTCGTACAGACAATGGTAAGGAATATTGCAACAAATTGTTCGATACATTCACTTCAAATCATGGCATACTACATCAACGAACGGTGCCTCACACTCCGGAGCAGAATGGCGTTGCAGAGCGAATGAATCGTACGCTCGTAGAGAAGATCCAATGCATGCTATTTGATGGAAACTTAAGCGGTAGTTATTGGGGCGAAGCAGCAGCGACAGCAGCCTACCTGACAAACAGAATACCTTGTCGTGGAATGGAAGGTGAAACGCCGGAGGAGCGTTGGACGAAACGAAAGCCGGACTTATCAATGCTGCGAGTATTTGGAAGCAAAGCTTTTGCCCATATACCCGAAGCACAGCGCAACAAGCTATCAGCAAAAGCTAGTGAGTGTATCATGGTTGGATACAGCGAGCAGTCAAAGGCATATCGACTTTACGACCCAAGGGCTAGAAAAATCATCGTCAGTAGAGATGTTACATTCATAGAACCGAGTGGAAATCAGGTAATCTTCAAAAATAACATTTCTAATGATTCTGTTCTTTCATCCAAGGCATCAGAAGATATCCATTATGTTGAAAATGTTTTTTCCGGAAGCGATTCAAGTGACGATATTAATTCGGACGACGACTTCAGTGAGACTACAGTGACGTCAAGTGTTGATACAAGTCATTCAGTGTTGGAGAAGTCTGACGACATCGTAACAGAGATGGACGACACCATTATTGAGATCAACTCAGCAGATAACGAATTCAGTGAGGCGGTTGATAGTAGGAATTCGTCCTACACTTCTGTTGCTGAAACAGATTTCGACGTTGCTAACAGTGAACTTTCAGTTGTTCCATGCCCGATCATAGTGGAAGAAAGCTCAAATTCGAAAAACACTGAAGATGTACGTAATACTCTCAGTCTATATGCGATGTTGGCAGCAGCTACCAGAGACAGAACCCAAATGCTTTCAAGAAGCTAGACACTGTGACGAAAGCGAGAAATGGGAAGCAGCGATGAATACCAAACTAAACTCTTTGAAGTCCATCAATACTTGGGACTTGTGCCAGCTACCTGATGGACGAAAGGCGATAGACAGTAAATGGGTCTACAAAATAAAACGAAATGGTATCGGCACTATCGACCGGTATAAAGCTCGACTTGTTGTCAAAGGGTACCGTCAAGTCAGAGGCAGTGACTACGACGAAACCTACTCACCTGTAGCACGTTATGCATCAATTCAATTTCTGTTTGCAATGGCAGCCAAACATAAGATGATTATACATCAAATGGATGCTGTAACTGCTTTTCTGCATGGTGAACTAATTGAAGAAATCTATATGAATCAACCGGAAGGCTCGATGACGGATCGGGGAGGGTTTGTCGTCTTAAGTGAGCATTATATGGTTTAAAACAGTCAAGTCATGTTTGGAACGACAAGCTGAATGATGTACTTGTGGGGCAAATGAAATATAAGCGATCATCAATTGACCAGTGTATTTACTACAAGCATTCACTACAGAACAAAATCATATTAGCTGTCTGGGTCGATGATATAATGATTTTTTCAACAAATGCAACGATGTGCACGAAATTGAAGACTGAATTGTCATCTCATTTTAAGATGGAGATGGTATGAACATTTCTCGAAATTCCTCAGGCTCCATATCGATTGATCAAAGCCACTATATTACAAATGTTCTCAAGCGGTTTAATATGGATAATTGCAATTCAGCTAACACTCCAATGGACCCAAACCAAAAATTATCGGAAGAATTCTCTCCAAAGTCTGAAGTTGAGCAACGAGACATGCGCCGAATCCCATATCAGGAAGCGATCGGATGCATAATGTATGATGCTCAAATTAGTCGTCCCGATATCTGATATGCTGTCAGTGCACTCAGCAGGTACAACAAAAACTATGGCAGTGTACATTGGGCAGCAGTTAAAAGGGTGCTGCGATATCTTAAGGGTACAGTCGACTACACGCTGACCTTTTATCCTGAGAAAAATGAAGACCTCATCGGATTTTGCGATGCTGATTGGGCCGGTGATCCTGACAAGCGACGATCAACCACAGGATATGTATTTCGTGTTCAAGGAGGAGCTGTCTCATGGACCTTGTTGTCCAACGTCAACCAACTATTGCATTGTCTTCGACAGAGGCAGAATTTATGTACATGGTTGCTGCAATACAAGAAGCGCTCTGTCTAAAACGTTTCGAGTGTGAATTGTTTCCAGATGCAACGAAGATCATCACTTTATATTGTGACAACCAAGGAGCACTACATCTCGCGAAAAATAAAAGCTATCACACACACGCGCTAAGCACAGCGCAACAAGCTATCAGCAAAAGCTAGTGAGTGTATCATGGTTGGATACAGCGAGCAGTCAAAGGCATATCGACTTTACGACCCAAGGGCTAGAAAAATCATCGTCAGTAGAGATGTTACATTCATAGAACCGAGTGGAAATCAGGTAATCTTCAAAAATAACATTTCTAATGATTCTGTTCTTTCATCCAAGGCATCAGAAGATATCCATTATGTTGAAAATGTTTTTTCCGGAAGCGATTCAAGTGACGATATTAATTCGGACGACGACTTCAGTGAGACTACAGTGACGTCAAGTGTTGATACAAGTCATTCAGTGTTGGAGAAGTCTGACGACATCGTAACAGAGATGGACGACACCATTATTGAGATCAACTCAGCAGATAACGAATTCAGTGAGGCGGTTGATAGTAGGAATTCGTCCTACACTTCTGTTGCTGAAACAGATTTCGACGTTGCTAACAGTGAACTTTCAGTTGTTCCATGCCCGATCATAGTGGAAGAAAGCTCAAATTCGAAAAACACTGAAGATGTACGTAATACTCTCAGTCTATATGCGATGTTGGCAGCAGCTACCAGAGACAGAACCCAAATGCTTTCAAGAAGCTAGACACTGTGACGAAAGCGAGAAATGGGAAGCAGCGATGAATACCAAACTAAACTCTTTGAAGTCCATCAATACTTGGGACTTGTGCCAGCTACCTGATGGACGAAAGGCGATAGACAGTAAATGGGTCTACAAAATAAAACGAAATGGTATCGGCACTATCGACCGGTATAAAGCTCGACTTGTTGTCAAAGGGTACCGTCAAGTCAGAGGCAGTGACTACGACGAAACCTACTCACCTGTAGCACGTTATGCATCAATTCAATTTCTGTTTGCAATGGCAGCCAAACATAAGATGATTATACATCAAATGGATGCTGTAACTGCTTTTCTGCATGGTGAACTAATTGAAGAAATCTATATGAATCAACCGGAAGGCTCGATGACGGATCGGGGAGGGTTTGTCGTCTTAAGTGAGCATTATATGGTTTAAAACAGTCAAGTCATGTTTGGAACGACAAGCTGAATGATGTACTTGTGGGGCAAATGAAATATAAGCGATCATCAATTGACCAGTGTATTTACTACAAGCATTCACTACAGAACAAAATCATATTAGCTGTCTGGGTCGATGATATAATGATTTTTTCAACAAATGCAACGATGTGCACGAAATTGAAAACTGAATTGTCATCTCATTTTAAGATGGAGATGGTATGAACATTTCTCGAAATTCCTCAGGCTCCATATCGATTGATCAAAGCCACTATATTACAAATGTTCTCAAGCGGTTTAATATGGATAATTGCAATTCAGCTAACATCCAATGGACCCAAACCAAAAATTATCGGAAGAATTCTCTCCAAAGTCTGAAGTTGAGCAACGAGACATGCGCCGAATCCCATATCAGGAAGCGATCGGATGCATAATGTATGATGCTCAAATTAGTCGTCCCGATATCTGATATGCTGTCAGTGCACTCAGCAGGTACAACAAAAACTATGGCAGTGTACATTGGGCAGCAGTTAAAAGGGTGCTGCGATATCTTAAGGGTACAGTCGACTACAAGCTGACCTTTTATCCTGAGAAAAATGAAGACCTCATCGGATTTTGCGATGCTGATTGGGCCGGTGATCCTGACAAGCGACGATCAACCACAGGATATGTATTTCGTGTTCAAGGAGGAGCTGTCTCATGGACCTTGTTGTCCAACGTCAACCAACTATTGCATTGTCTTCGACAGAGGCAGAATTTATGTACATGGTTGCTGCAATACAAGAAGCGCTCTGTCTAAAACGTTTCGAGTGTGAATTGTTTCCAGATGCAACGAAGATCATCACTTTATATTGTGACAACCAAGGAGCACTACATCTCGCGAAAAATAAAAGCTATCATGCGCGTTCAAAACACATAGATGTACGCAAATATTTTATCCAGGAGCACTTAAACCAAGAAGCTGAAGGTGAAATACAATTGGATTTACAATATATAGCAACGAATGAAATGGTTGCCGATATTTTTACCAAGCCGGTAAATTTCTGTAAACTAAAAAGATTTTTGCCCATGATTATTTAATTACCATATTTAAAGTTTTTTAATTTGGAGATTGATATTTAATTTTTGAATTCTTATTTTTATATTGATAATATTGATGATATTACTTTAACTTGGAACACTAGTGAGGCTGCTGTAATTAAATTATATATAAGTGTTCCAACACCCTGTTAGAATTATAATGATATAATGAACTATACTGTTGTCTCTTTCATGCCAAGAGTACATCTGTCATTTTATCTAGTATATTAATATGAAAAATAAATTACTTGCTCTCTTGCAATTTAACCTTCAAGCTGATAAAACGTGTTTTACCTCCACTGAAATTACAACAAAATTCATAATTTTTTGGGAAATTTTTTCTGTGAAAAATTTTTGGAATGGGAAATTTTTTATTTCTTAAAAAAAAACTTTAATTTTAAAAAAAAAAAAAACTTTTATTATGTCGCTATTATTTCGCGGTTCTAAAAAAAATCTTTTCACTTAACTCATCTGAGTACTTTATTAGACTGCTTCATTACATTATTAATTTTCTTCTTATTTATAACTTAATGCTAAGAATATTTCTATGAAGTTTGATCAAAACGACGTATGTCCAAAATAATAGTTTTGAGTTACGGGCTTTTTAAACTTAATTACTTTGTTTTAAATCCGGTTTTGAAATTTTTAGCAATGTTTTTATGCAATATTAAAAAGATTTATTAATGGTATAAAAATCTAATTTAAATATACAAAAATTATTAGATAAGGGTGTTTTAAGGGACATATGTCCTTTTGATCGAATGAAATTTTGAGATTCTGTTCAACGGGTGGAGATAATATCCAGATTAAGATAGTTTAAATAATTAGTATAACAATAAACAATTCATTTATTTAACTTTAACAATAAAAAAAAACCAAATAAAAAAATATTGAAACAAAAATCAATAGCAAAAGAAAAGGTAGATATATTAAAAAATTAAATACATAAATATTTTACTTTAACAATAATTAAAAAGGACATAAACATAAAGAATAATTAACAAGAAATTAAAAAATTAAAGTAATAATACATATATATTGTTTTTAAAGAAATGTTTATTGTTTCTCGGGGGAGTTATTAATATCTTCTAGATCAGGATCCACATCACTCAATTTTTTTGAATTAACCGAAGAAGTATTGAAATTCTTTCAACGCACTCATTGCGGTTTAGTTCAAGTTTTACACTTTACATTAATATTAGCATTCTAGTATGACTCGACTCAAATGTCAGAGACAATTAATTTTTCAACAGCGAACAAATAAACACGTTTTTTCAATTTTCAATATATCAAATCAAACACCGGCATTCGTATTTTTATTTGGTACTTTCCACAGCGAACAGACAAAGAATAGTTTACATTTAATAGGTTATGGACCCAGTCCACAACAACAAATAAAAAAGAGAATTCAATTGAAATAATAAAATTTCGATAATTCGTACGGTAAATTTTTTCGGTGGTCGTTGTTTTTTTTTTCGAGAAGCGTCGTTGTATACAGTGCGTCGAGAAAAGAACAATTACGTCGTGATTTCATCATCGTATGAAAGTGGACAATCGTTTCTTTGAGACACAGTGAGTTCGAGTGAAAATAAATTAAATATTTTCATCGTTTGAATTTTGAATCTTCGATTCGGTAAATTCGGCGCGCAACGACAAAAGGCGAATTTTGTGATTTTCTTCTGGAATTTTCGGTACAAATTCAAAGCGAAAAAACAAAATGGATAGCGATCGAGTGAACATTGAAAAATTGTAAGGTGGCGACAATTGGCTGACATGGAAATTTCTAATGCGCCAAGTCCTAGAGGCCAGTGAATTGTTCGACACAGTGGATGGTACAGATTCGAAGCCAACAATTGCAGAAGAAAAGTATGCAACAAAGATTGTGCCATGGAAAAAGAATGATGCCAAGGCGAGACGTGCAATTTCGACGGCGTGTAAAAAGCAGCCATTGCTGCAAATTATGAATTGTGAAACGGTAAATGAGATGTGGACGACGCTCAAAAGTACATATGAGCAAGCATCGAAATCAAATATTTTGTTTTTATAACAGTTTCACAAAGGAGCCGAGCGATGATGTTGCAACGTGTATTTAAAAGCTCATGGAAGTTGTGCAGCAATTTAAGAACCAAAAAGAAAATATTTCCGACACGATGGTTATGACAAAGATTCTAATGTCTTTGCCAGCAGAATATAACCATTTTCACAGTGCGTGGGAATCCAAGAGTGTGGAAAATCAAACAATGGCAAATTTGCGTGCGCGATTAATGGCAGAGGAGCGAGGAGCTTCGATTGAAATCGCAGGGGCAGGTTGAAAGTGTGGAAGCGTTGATGGCCAAGCGACATTTTTCGAAGAAAAGCAATTTTTTTTCAATATTACATCTAAGATTAAATAACAAATGAAATATAATTTAAATGGAATATACTTAAAAAAAATTAACCACGTTTCTAGATTATATACCTTATTTACACTTTGTTGAATTCGAAATGACCAAAAATCTTAATCTGTGTGTTTGTGTCGTTTATTGTTTATCGTTTTGGTCATTTCGAATAAAACACTAATACTAAAAAATAACATTGGTAATGGGCCAACTTTAATGACCCTATAAACAAAAAAGTAAATATAAAAACTCTTCGTTTATCAGGTAAAACCATTTATAGGTACGAGCGAAAGTTGGTTACAAAGGACAAAACTTTTTACACCAACAACACGCAAAGGAAGCTCTCTATGAAGTATAAAAGTTGGCTAAAATTATCTCAAAGCAGTTAAAACAGACATTTTGGGGTCAAGTTAAGTTTTTAAAAATATAGATTCAAAACAATTTTAGTGGTTTTTACACACACATTGATTCGAGGCTCATCTACGCATAACACTATTAACAAGATCAAATTGGACTTTTATGCAAGTATCTATTTAAGTTGAATTTTTTGGAAAGCCTATCGGCTCACTGATTTTTCGTGACTCTTTCCTTTGTAAGGCCTGGTACTACAAGCGAATTCGTTGCGATTTTCTGTTGGGCTGTTGTCTTTTAAAAAACTCTTCTTATTGTTGTAATTTTTAATTGTTTTTATTTTAAATTATTTAACATATTTTTTTTTCAAGTATTTCGTTATTTTTACATTGTGAAATGAATTCTTATTTTGAAATTCATTTCACTAATATTCGCGGCTTTAAGGGTAATTTTAACTCCATCGTAGCGCATCTTCACGCGAATAAACCTGCGGTTCTTAGTTTATGTGAAACGCAGGTTTCTTTTATGGGTACCCCTAATGATTTTCAATGTCTGGGGTATTCTCGTGTCGACTGTTTAGTTCCGCATCGAGGGGTTGTTCTCTTTATTAGAGATGATATATGTTTTAGTATTCCTAATTTTAATGTTCCGAAATGTAATCCCTTGTTCAATACGATATGGATTGAAATTATAATAGCAAACCATTCAATGTTTATTTGTTCCCTTTATAGTAGTCCAAATTTGTCACCTGATGACTCTATTATTGAATTTGATAATTTATCGGAAACAATTGACAAGATTTACGAATCCTCACCAACTTCAGAAGAAAATCTTGGGAGATTTTAATGTCCATAATGATTCTTGGTTGACATATTCGAATGGTAGAGATCGATCAGGTGAATCCGCAGAACTATTTTCAGATACCAATCTTCCAACACAACTCGTCGATAAGCCAACTAGATATCCCGATACAACTGGTCAATCACCTCACCTATTAGTTTTATTTCTAACTTCTATGCCAGATAAATATTCAATTGATTTATCTGCTCCATTAGGTCTTTCCGACCACGCTCTGGTATTAGCCAAATTTTCAATAACCCAAACCATTGTAGAGTCAACAAGTAAAAGGCTACTCTGGCACTTCAAAAATGCTAACTGGGAGCTCCTGAATCAATTTTTTAGCTCATTTGATTGGTCAACCTGCTTTTCCAACAATAATGCTGATGAAGCATCTCAACTGATCACGTCAACCATTCTGCTAGGAATGAAAAATTTCATTCCTTCCTGCTTTAAGAAAAGCAATATTCGTAAGAATAAGTGGTTTAATGATAACTGCAGGTCAGCAGTCACGAGTAAAAAATCAGCCCATTTGGACTACGTTAACTGCCCATCCGTAAAAAACCTTGTTAACTTTAGAATAGCCAGAAATAGAGCTAACGCTATAATTAATAGGTCCAAAATAATAAATGACCAAAAGATTCGAGATAGTATGCGGAAAATTTTAGATTATGATTCAAACATTAAAAGCTTTTGGTCATTTGCAGCAATGGTTAAAAGAAACTTTGCAGAAAAGACTTCTTCTGTTCCTACTCTATTCCATAATGGTATTCTTTATAAAACTGATATTCAGAAAGCAAATCTCTTAGCTTCGCATTTTGCTAGTGCGTCAACCCTTCCATTTTCTAACCAAAGTCCACCAATTCTCCCGAATGTATGCTCTGGTATGTCTTCAATTTATTTCCGTCGTCGGGTTGTTTCCAAAATTCTTAAAGAACTTGACACCAATAAAGCAACTGGACCCGACGGTATTCCACCATTATTATTGAAAAAATGTCATCATACTTTGGCAAAACCGCTTAGCAAATTGTTTTATCTCTCAATGAAGACAGGTGTTTTTCCGTCAATTTGGAAAACAGCTAATATTCAACATGTCCCGAAAAAAGGTGATAAATCTGCACCTACTGACTACCGCCCTATTGCTCTGTTGTCAGTTTTATCAAAAGTAATGGAATCTATCATTAATTTCAAACTTATGAGCTATCTGGATTCGAATGCTCTTTTATCCGATGTTCAGTATGGATTTCGAAAAAATCGATCTTCAGGTGAACTAATGACGTGCATGACTCATTGTTGGGAGCGAAGCATTGAAAATCTAGGCGAATCAAGCGTTGTGTCCTTGGATATTTCTAAGGCTTTTGATAGAGTTTGGCATATTTGTCTTATTAATAAGACTCGAGCGCTCAACTAACACCCCTCTCTAATTACATAGATTGAGGATTATTTATGGAACCGCAAAATAAAAGTGGTATTGAATGGTTTTTCCTCATCTTCGCGTGAGATCAATGCTGGCGTTCCTCAAGGGTCATCCTTATCGCCGACATTATTCTTAATATATATCAATGACTTGTTGTCTTCTACAACATGTGATATCCACTCATTTGCGGAAGATACGACGTTATCGGCTTCCATGGAGTTTGTTAGTCAAAAAGAATGCAATTCTCGCTTGATTGGTTCGCGTGAATTAATGAATTCGACAATTCTGTCGAACATTCAAGTTATTCTTTGTTGGGGCAGATCTAATAGGGTGGAATTTAACCCAAATAAATTCCAGGCTTGTCTTTTTTCTCAAAAGGCAATTCAACATTACGTAGCACCAGTAATTAATGGTGCCACTATTGCGAGATCAGTTTCACTTAAGATGTTAGGTTTGAAAATTTCTAGTGAACTTTCCTGGAAGGAACATATTTATGAAATCTCAAAAAGAGCGAGCCAATGCTTGGGCTTTATAAGACGTTGTAATTTTTACTTCAGCCCCTCTAAAGTATTAAGAGTATATAAATCTTATGTAAGACCAATTTTAGAATTTAATTCATTTGTGTGGGGTGGGGCTCCAAGATCGCATTTGGTTCATCTTGATGGAATTCAAAATAGAGTTATCCGTTTGATAAACGATGTAACAATTACTTCATCTCTTGATTCTTTGGAGCATAGACGTAATGTTGGAGCTTTATCTGTTTTCTACAAATTTTACAACGGTAGATGTTCTTCAGAAACCCGTTCTCTATTCCCAGGTCCTTTTGTCAGCAACGTTAACACTCGTTTGAGGTCTAATCAACATAGATTTGCCTTAAAACCGTTCTCATGTAGAACCCAACACTTCAAATCGTCCTTTTATCCGAGAGTGACTTCGATGTGGAATCAATTGGTCGACTCCGTATTTCCCGAATCTTATAATTTACAGGCCTTCAAAATAGCTGTAAACAACTTCCTGAAGGACGACCGTAGTGTTCATTAGAGGATAAGATTATTTTATATAAAAAAAGTATTATTTTTTGTATTATTTATAATATTTGTTGTTTATTTTGTAATATTTTTTGTAGTTTTCCCTGACCATGATTCATTTTAGTAAATTCTGAGAAAATATATTGAAACCGGCTACAAACGTGAGGAATGTATTATATTGTAAATCGCATTCCTTCGAATTTTTTAATTTTAATAAAGGGCATAGCCCAACTTATTGCCGTGACGAAAGTCATTCTATCCCTTGGCAATGAGTCTTAAAAAAAAAGATCAAGTATGCATTGAAGCCATATAGTTGTTGTTACTGTTTTTTTATTGTCAGACGTTTGACACCTATATATCTAATATGCAATATATATATATATATATATATATATATATATATATGCATATAATAATGATATATGTATACAAGATACTCATAGTAATGGATAGTTTTAATTCAGTCTAAACACTGAATTATCTTAAAAGCCCAATTGTAACCAATTAATTCATAAATCAGTTGTAATTAAATAGTATATAAGGGTGTTGCCCTGTTAGAATTATAATGATATAATGAACTATACTGTTGTCTCTTTCATGCCAAGAGTACATCTGTCATTTTATCTAGTATATTAATATGAAACCTAAGAAATTGGAAGGTAGGAGCAATTACGACGAGTGGATGGTTGAAGCAAAGGCGTATCTTGCGACAAAAGGACACTGGAAGTGCTTCAATGTAACAGAGACGGATGAAGAAAAAAAATTTTTGGCTATCAAAATGTTAAATTTACTACTTTCATCAGCTCTTTATACGTACACCGAAAAGTGTACAATGGCCAAAGAAGCGTGGGATGCAGTTTGGGGTGCTTTTGATGACAATGGAATTGGGCGGCGTGTAGATCTGCTTAAACAAATGGTTGGACTCAAACAAGCTGATTGTGCATCAATGGAGGACCATGTTCATAAAATGAAGCTTATGTCGACAAAAGTCAAGAAAGCTGGTCTGGAAATCGGAGATGATGTTGTGGCAGCGCTATTGTTGGCAAATTTACCAGACGAATATCGTCCAATGGTAATGGCCATTGAAAATTTGAGGCCAGAGTTAACATCTGATTTTGTCCAAAATCGCCTACTACAAGAGGTTTCACCTAAGTCGGATAATGTTGATGCGGCAGCATTAGTGGCGAGAAAGTCATACAATAACCAGAAAAATAAGCCGCAATATTCAAGACAGAAAATCGGCAAATCTGTGAAATGTTATGTTTGTGATGAATTGGGCCATTTCGCTAACAAGTGTCCAAACAAAAGAAGAAAATCGGAAAAACTTTTTTTGTGTTCATTTGTGGCTCAAGCAAAACCTTCTCATGAGTGGTATATTGACTCAGGTGCTTCTGCTCACATCACAATGAGCGATGCTAGTTTGACAAATGTCCGAAAGCCCTCGAAGAAAGAAATAATTGTGGGCGACAATTCTCATCTAAATGTGAAATGGGCAGGTGATATAAAAATGTCTATTGGCACAAAATCGCGATGTTACTGTGAAAGACGTTCTTCATATACCAGACATTTGTGCAAACCTTATGTCGGTGAGTCAGATGGCAAAGCGCGGAAACACATTGGTTTTTGACAAAGAAAGCTGCAAGATTTTTGATGCCAACAATTCATTAATTGCAACGGCACCGCTTATTAACGATTTGTACAAATTAAACTGCTCAATGGACCGAGCAGAAAATGCATCAGCACAAAATGCAGCAGCAGAAAATGCATTAGCAGAAACTGTATTAGCAGTAAGTACATCAGCAGAAAATGCATCAGCAGAAACTGTATTAGCAGCAAGTGCATCAGTAGCAATGGATAAAAATATTTGGCATAGTCGATTAGGACATCCATGTGGATAAAAATTAAACAAAGTTAAAACAGCCATAACCGGAATGGAGTTCTCGAGAAGTAACCAAAAGGAGATCAAATGTGCGGTATGTATCAAAGCTAAACAGACCCGTTCTTCATTTAAAGCAAGCAAAAACCATGCAAAAAGTGTTCTCGAAGTAATACACAGTGATGTTGGATTTATGCCAGTGCGTTCATTTGGAGGGGCTAAATGTTTTGTCACATTTATTGACGACTACAGTCGCAAAATGTTTTTGTACCCGATGAAGCATAAAAATGAAGTTTTTGACATTTTTAAAAGGTTCAAAATTTTTTTTGATAATCAACAAGGTTGCAAAATCAAAAAACTTCGTACAGACAATGGTAAGGAATATTGCAACAAATTGTTCGATACATTCACTTCAAATCATGGCATACTACATCAACGAACGGTGCCTCACACTCCGGAGCAGAATGGCGTTGCAGAGCGAATGAATCGTACGCTCGTAGAGAAGATCCAATGCATGCTATTTGATGGAAACTTAAGCGGTAGTTATTGGGGCGAAGCAGCAGCGACAGCAGCCTACCTGACAAACAGAATACCTTGTCGTGGAATGGAAGGTGAAACGCCGGAGGAGCGTTGGACGAAACGAAAGCCGGACTTATCAATGCTGCGAGTATTTGGAAGCAAAGCTTTTGCCCATATACCCGAAGCACAGCGCAACAAGCTATCAGCAAAAGCTAGTGAGTGTATCATGGTTGGATACAGCGAGCAGTCAAAGGCATATCGACTTTACGACCCAAGGGCTAGAAAAATCATCGTCAGTAGAGATGTTACATTCATAGAACCGAGTGGAAATCAGGTAATCTTCAAAAATAACATTTCTAATGATTCTGTTCTTTCATCCAAGGCATCAGAAGATATCCATTATGTTGAAAATGTTTTTTCCGGAAGCGATTCAAGTGACGATATTAATTCGGACGACGACTTCAGTGAGACTACAGTGACGTCAAGTGTTGATACAAGTCATTCAGTGTTGGAGAAGTCTGACGACATCGTAACAGAGATGGACGACACCATTATTGAGATCAACTCAGCAGATAACGAATTCAGTGAGGCGGTTGATAGTAGGAATTCGTCCTACACTTCTGTTGCTGAAACAGATTTCGACGTTGCTAACAGTGAACTTTCAGTTGTTCCATGCCCGATCATAGTGGAAGAAAGCTCAAATTCGAAAAACACTGAAGATGTACGTAATACTCTCAGTCTATATGCGATGTTGGCAGCAGCTACCAGAGACAGAACCCAAATGCTTTCAAGAAGCTAGACACTGTGACGAAAGCGAGAAATGGGAAGCAGCGATGAATACCAAACTAAACTCTTTGAAGTCCATCAATACTTGGGACTTGTTCCAGCTACCTGATGGACGAAAGGCGATAGACAGTAAATGGGTCTACAAAATAAAACGAAATGGTATCGGCACTATCGACCGGTATAAAGCTCGACTTGTTGTCAAAGGGTACCGTCAAGTCAGAGGCAGTGACTACGACGAAACCTACTCACCTGTAGCACGTTATGCATCAATTCAATTTCTGTTTGCAATGGCAGCCAAACATAAGATGATTATACATCAAATGGATGCTGTAACTGCTTTTCTGCATGGTGAACTAATTGAAGAAATCTATATGAATCAACCGGAAGGCTCGATGACGGATCGGGGAGGGTTTGTCGTCTTAAGCGAGCATTATATGGTTTAAAACAGTCAAGTCATGTTTGGAACGACAAGCTGAATGATGTACTTGTGGGGCAAATGAAATATAAGCGATCATCAATTGACCAGTGTATTTACTACAAGCATTCACTACAGAACAAAATCATATTAGCTGTCTGGGTCGATGATATAATGATTTTTTCAACAAATGCAACGATGTGCACGAAATTGAAGACTGAATTGTCATCTCATTTTAAGATGGAGATGGTATGAACATTTCTCGAAATTCCTCAGGCTCCATATCGATTGATCAAAGCCACTATATTACAAATGTTCTCAAGCGGTTTAATATGGATAATTGCAATTCAGCTAACACTCCAATGGACCCAAACCAAAAATTATCGGAAGAATTCTCTCCAAAGTCTGAAGTTGAGCAACGAGACATGCGCCGAATCCCATATCAGGAAGCGATCGGATGCATAATGTATGATGCTCAAATTAGTCGTCCCGATATCTGATATGCTGTCAGTGCACTCAGCAGGTACAACAAAAACTATGGCAGTGTACATTGGGCAGCAGTTAAAAGGGTGCTGCGATATCTTAAGGGTACAGTCGACTACAAGCTGACCTTTTATCCTGAGAAAAATGAAGACCTCATCGGATTTTGCGATGCTGATTGGGCCGGTGATCCTGACAAGCGACGATCAACCACAGGATATGTATTTCGTGTTCAAGGAGGAGCTGTCTCATGGACCTTGTTGTCCAACGTCAACCAACTATTGCATTGTCTTCGACAGAGGCAGAATTTATGTACATGGTTGCTGCAATACAAGAAGCGCTCTGTCTAAAACGTTTCGAGTGTGAATTGTTTCCAGATGCAACGAAGATCATCACTTTATATTGTGACAACCAAGGAGCACTACATCTCGCGAAAAATAAAAGCTATCACACACACGCGCTAAGCACAGCGCAACAAGCTATCAGCAAAAGCTAGTGAGTGTATCATGGTTGGATACAGCGAGCAGTCAAAGGCATATCGACTTTACGACCCATCATCATCGTCAGTAGAGATGTTACATTCATAGAACCGAGTGGAAATCAGGTAATCTTCAAAAATAACATTTCTAATGATTCTGTTCTTTCATCCAAGGCATCAGAAGATATCCATTATGTTGAAAATGTTTTTTCCGGAAGCGATTCAAGTGACGATATTAATTCGGACGACGACTTCAGTGAGACTACAGTGACGTCAAGTGTTGATACAAGTCATTCAGTGTTGGAGAAGTCTGACGACATCGTAACAGAGATGGACGACACCATTATTGAGATCAACTCAGCAGATAACGAATTCAGTGAGGCGGTTGATAGTAGGAATTCGTCCTACACTTCTGTTGCTGAAACAGATTTCGACGTTGCTAACAGTGAACTTTCAGTTGTTCCATGCCCGATCATAGTGGAAGAAAGCTCAAATTCGAAAAACACTGAAGATGTACGTAATACTCTCAGTCTATATGCGATGTTGGCAGCAGCTACCAGAGACAGAACCCAAATGCTTTCAAGAAGCTAGACACTGTGACGAAAGCCAGAAATGGGAAGCAGCGATGAATACCAAACTAAACTCTTTGAAGTCCATTAATACTTGGGACTTGTGCCAGCTACCTGATGGACGAAAGGCGATAGACAGTAAATGGGTCTACAAAATAAAACGAAATGGTATCGGCACTATCGACCGGTATAAAGCTCGACTTGTTGTCAAAGGGTACCGTCAAGTCAGAGGCAGTGACTACGACGAAACCTACTCACCTGTAGCACGTTATGCATCAATTCAATTTATGTTTGCAATGGCAGCCAAACATAAGATGATTATACATCAAATGGATGCTGTAACTGCTTTTCTGCATGGTGAACTAATTGAAGAAATCTATATGAATCAACCGGAAGGCTCGATGACGGATCGGGGAGGGTTTGTCGTCTTAAGCGAGCATTATATGGTTTAAAACAGTCAAGTCATGTTTGGAACGACAAGCTGAATGATGTACTTGTGGGGCAAATGAAATATAAGCGATCATCAATTGACCAGTGTATTTACTACAAGCATTCACTACAGAACAAAATCATATTAGCTGTCTGGGTCGATGATATAATGATTTTTTCAACAAATGCAACGATGTGCACGAAATTGAAGACTGAATTGTCAACTCATTTTAAGATGGAGATGGTATGAACATTTCTCGAAATTCCTCAGGCTCCATATCGATTGATCAAAGCCACTATATTACAATTGTTCTCAAGCGGTTTAATATGGATAATTGCAATTCAGCTAACACTCCAATGGACCCAAACCAAAAATTATCGGAAGAATTCTCTCCAAAGTCTGAAGTTGAGCAACGAGACATGCGCCGAATCCCATATCAGGAAGCGATCGGATGCATAATGTATGATGCTCAAATTAGTCGTCCCGATATCTGATATGCTGTCAGTGCACTCAGTAGGTACAACAAAAACTATGGCAGTGTACATTGGGCAGCAGTTAAAAGGGTGCTGCGATATCTTAAGGGTACAGTCGACTACAAGCTGACCTTTTATCCTGAGAAAAATGAAGACCTCATCGGATTTTGCGATGCTGATTGGGCCGGTGATCCTGACAAGCGACGATCAACCACAGGATATGTATTTCGTGTTCAAGGAGGAGCTGTCTCATGGACCTTGTTGTCCAACGTCAACCAACTATTGCATTGTCTTCGACAGAGGCAGAATTTATGTACATGTTTGCTGCAATACAAGAAGCGCTCTGTCTAAAACGTTTCGAGTGTGAATTGTTTCCAGATGCAACGAAGATCATCACTTTATATTGTGACAACCAAGGAGCACTACATCTCGCGAAAAATAAAAGCTATCATGCGCGTTCAAAACACATAGATGTACGCAAATATTTTATCCAGGAGCACTTAAACCAAGAAGCTGAAGGTGAAATACAATTGGATTTACAATATATAGCAACGAATGAAATGGTTGCCGATATTTTTACCAAGCCGGTAAATTTCTGTAAACTAAAAAGATTTTTGCCCATGATTATTTAATTACCATATTTAAAGTTTTTTAATTTGGAGATTGATATTTAATTTTTGAATTCTTATTTTTATATTGATAATATTGATGATATTACTTTAACTTGGAACACTAGTGAGGCTGCTGTAATTAAATTATATATAAGTGTTCCAACACCCTGTTAGAATTATAATGATATAATGAACTATACTGTTGTCTCTTTCATGCCAAGAGTACATCTGTCGTTTTATCTAGTATATTAATATGAAAAATAAATTACTTGCTCTCTTGCAATTTAACCTTCAAGCTGATAAAACGTGTTTTACCTCCACTGAAATTACAACAAAATTCATAATTTTTTGGGAAATTTTTTCTGTGAAAAATTTTTGGAATGGGAAATTTTTTATTTCTTAAAAAAAAACTTTAATTTTTTAAAAAAAAAAAACTTTTATTATGTCGCTATTATTTCGCGGTTCTAAAAAAAATCTTTTCACTTAACTCATCTGAGTACTTTATTAGACTGCTTCATTACATTATTAATTTTCTTCTTATTTATAACTTAATGCTAAGAATATTTCTATGAAGTTTGATCAAAACGACGTATGTCCAAAATAATAGTTTTGAGTTACGGGCTTTTTAAACTTAATTACTTTGTTTTAAATCCGGTTTTGAAATTTTTAGCAATGTTTTTATGCAATATTAAAAAGATATCGAATGAAATGGTTGCCGATATTTTTACCAAGCCGGTAAATTTCTGTAAACTAAAAAGATTTTTGCCCATGATTATTTAATTACCATATTTAAAGTTTTTTAATTTGGAGATTGATATTTAATTTTTGAATTCTTATTTTTATATTGATAATATTGATGATATTACTTTAACTTGGAACACTAGTGAGGCTGCTGTAATTAAATTATATATAAGTGTTCCAACACCCTGTTAGAATTATAATGATATAATGAACTATACTGTTGTCTCTTTCATGCCAAGAGTACATCTGTCATTTTATCTAGTATATTAATATGAAAAATAAATTACTTGCTCTCTTGCAATTTAACCTTCAAGCTGATAAAACGTGTTTTACCTCCACTGAAATTACAACAAAATTCATAATTTTTTGGGAAATTTTTTCTGTGAAAAATTTTTGGAATGGGAAATTTTTTATTTCTTAAAAAAAAACTTTAATTTTTAAAAAAAAAAAAACTTTTATTATGTCGCTATTATTTCGCGGTTCTAAAAAAAATCTTTTCACTTAACTCATCTGAGTACTTTATTAGACTGCTTCATTACATTATTAATTTTATTCTTATTTATAACTTAATGCTAAGAATATTTCTATGAAGTTTGATCAAAACGACGTATGTCCAAAATAATAGTTTTGAGTTACGGGCTTTTTAAACTTAATTACTTTGTTTTAAATCCGGTTTTGAAATTTTTAGCAATGTTTTTATGCAATATTAAAAAGATATCGAATGAAATGGTTGCCGATATTTTTACCAAGCCGGTAAATTTCTGTAAACTAAAAAGATTTTTGCCCATGATTATTTAATTACCATATTTAAAGTTTTTTAATTTGGAGATTGATATTTAATTTTTGAATTCTTATTTTTATATTGATAATATTGATGATATTACTTTAACTTGGAACACTAGTGAGGCTGCTGTAATTAAATTATATATAAGTGTTCCAACACCCTGTTAGAATTATAATGATATAATGAACTATACTGTTGTCTCTTTCATGCCAAGAGTACATCTGTCGTTTTATCTAGTATATTAATATGAAAAATAAATTACTTGCTCTCTTGCAATTTAACCTTCAAGCTGATAAAACGTGTTTTACCTCCACTGAAATTACAACAAAATTCATAATTTTTTGGGAAATTTTTTCTGTGAAAAATTTTTGGAATGGGAAATTTTTTATTTCTTAAAAAAAAACTTTAATTTTTAAAAAAAAAAAAACTTTTATTATGTCGCTATTATTTCGCGGTTCTAAAAAAAATCTTTTCACTTAACTCATCTGAGTACTTTATTAGACTGCTTCATTACATTATTAATTTTCTTCTTATTTATAACTTAATGCTAAGAATATTTCTATGAAGTTTGATCAAAACGACGTATGTCCAAAATAATAGTTTTGAGTTACGGGCTTTTTAAACTTAATTACTTTGTTTTAAATCCGGTTTTGAAATTTTTAGCAATGTTTTTATGCAATATTAAAAAGATTTATTAATGGTATAAAAATCTAATATTAAATATACAAAAATTATTAGATAAGGGTGTTTTAAGGGACATATGTCCTTTTGATCGAATGAAATTTTGAGATTCTGTTCAACGGGTGGAGATAATATCCAGATTAAGATAGTTTAAATAATTAGTATAACAATAAACAATTCATTTATTTAACTTTAACAATAAAAAAAAACCAAATAAAAAAATATTGAAACAAAAATCAATAGCAAAAGAAAAGGTAGATATATATTAAAAAATTAAATACATAAATATTTTACTTTAACAATAATTAAAAAGGACATAAACATAAAGAATAATTAACAAGAAATTAAAAAATTAAAGTAATAATACATATATATTGTTTTTAAAGAAATGTTTATTGTTTCTCGGGGGAGTTATTAATATCTTCTAGATCAGGATCCACATCACTCAATTTTTTTGAATTAACCGAAGAAGTATTGAAATTCTTTCAACGCACTCATTGCGGTTTAGTTCAAGTTTTACACTTTACATTAATATTAGCATTCTAGTATGACTCGACTCAAATGTCAGAGACAATTAATTTTTCAACAGCGAACAAATAAACACGTTTTTTCAATTTTCAATATATCAAATCAAACACCGGCATTCGTATTTTTATTTGGTACTTTCCACAGCGAACAGACAAAGAATAGTTTACATTTAATAGGTTATGGACCCAGTCCACAACAACAAATAAAAAAGAGAATTCAATTGAAATAATAAAATTTCGATAATTCGTACGGTAAATTTTTTCGGTGGTCGTTGTTTTTTTTTTCGAGAAGCGTCGTTGTATACAGTGCGTCGAGAAAAGAACAATTACGTCGTGATTTCATCATCGTATGAAAGTGGACAATCGTTTCTTTGAGACACAGTGAGTTCGAGTGAAAATAAATTAAATATTTTCATCGTTTGAATTTTGAATCTTCGATTCGGTAAATTCGGTGCGCAACGACAAAAGGCGAATTTTGTGATTTTCTTCTGGAATTTTCGGTACAAATTCAAAGCGAAAAAACAAAATGGATAGCGATCGAGTGAACATTGAAAAATTGTAAGGTGGCGACAATTGGCTGACATGGAAATTTCTAATGCGCCAAGTCCTAGAGGCCAGTGAATTGTTTGACACAGTGGATGGTACAGATTCGAAGCCAACAATTGCAGAAGAAAAGTATGCAACAAAGATTGTGCCATGGAAAAAGAATGATGCCAAGGCGAGACGTGCAATTTCGACGGCGTGTAAAAAGCAGCCATTGCTGCAAATTATGAATTGTGAAACGGTAAATGAGATGTGGACGACGCTCAAAAGTACATATGAGCAAGCATCGAAATCAAATATTTTGTTTTTATAACAGTTTCACAAAGGAGCCGAGCGATGATGTTGCAACGTGTATTTAAAAGCTCATGGAAGTTGTGCAGCAATTTAAGAACCAAAAAGAAAATATTTCCGACACGATGGTTATGACAAAGATTCTAATGTCTTTGCCAGCAGAATATAACCATTTTCACAGTGCGTGGGAATCCAAGAGTGTGGAAAATCAAACAATGGCAAATTTGCGTGCGCGATTAATGGCAGAGGAGCGAGGAGCTTCGATTGAAATCGCAGGGGCAGGTTGAAAGTGTGGAAGCGTTGATGGCCAAGCGACATTTTTCGAAGAAAAGCAATTTTAATTCAAAAAAGGGTCATTTGTTGGGGCAGAGCAGTAAACAAAAAGGGACAGGCGGAAACAGCAAGTCAAAAGGTGTTTGTTTTTCATGCGGCGAAAGTGGTCATTGGAAGCGCGACTGTATACAGAAAAAGAAGAACAATTCGGACAACAACAAAAAACAGGAAAATGCACAGGTGGATGCATTCGTGTGTCATGGCTCAACATCGACTGGAGACAGAGACTCTTGGGTGTTGGATTCGGGAGCCAGTGAGGAAATATAAGGAAATGTCTGCGAAGCAACGACATTGATTTTGTGGATGAGGATTTTGCGTGCGAAGCGTGCGTATATGGAAAGCATCATCGGGGAAGCTACAAACTTCGAGAGGAAAAATCAAAGACGTGCGGAGAAATT
Source organism: Nephrocerus scutellatus (assembly GCA_947095585.1). Classification (NCBI taxonomy): domain Eukaryota; kingdom Metazoa; phylum Arthropoda; class Insecta; order Diptera; family Pipunculidae; genus Nephrocerus; species Nephrocerus scutellatus. Next base: position 41,828,132 of record OX352762.1, read on the forward strand.
ATTCATGCGGACGTTTGCGGGCCAATGCAAACGACTTCGATTGGCGGTTCGAGGTATTTTTGGCTTCTTAAAGGCGATTTTTCACATTATCGTTTTTCATATTTTCTGAAACAAAAATCTGAAGTCGTAGCAAAAGTCAAGGAAGCGGTGATGTGAATGCAACAAGAGAACGGACACAAGGTGCGTTATTTTCGATCAGAAAATGGAACTGAATTCGTCAATGCTGAGCTGAAGAATTTTTTCGGAAAGATGGGCATTGTACATCAACGAACTGTACCGTACACGCCGGAGCAGAAAGGTTGCGTGGAACGCGATAATCGTACGATTAATCGCGAACGATGATTCATTCCAAACAAATTCTGGGCGGAGGCTGTCAATTTGGCAGTGCATGTGCTGAATCGAACTGGGACGAGCACTGTTCCGGATAAATGACCATATGAATTGTGGTACGACAAGAAGGCGAAAATTGATCACTTGCATATTTTTGGGTCTGAGGTTTTCGTACACATTCCGAAGGAGAAACGACAAAAGCTGGATCCGAAGGCGGTCAAGTGTGTGTTCGTCGGATATGACAATCATTCGAAATCATATCGAGTTTGGAATCTGGTGGCGAACAAAATTGAGGTGGCTCGTGATGTGATTTTTCTGTTGGAAGAATCAATGGCCGCACTTGACATTGGTGACGCTGAGAAAAAGGTCGATGAAAACGCGAACGTGACGGATGGTGAATTGGGGGCGGACGATGCGGAAACAACACTGGAACAACCAATCGATTGTGGAACAATATGCAATCTTGACAAAAGGAATATTATCGAAAGACGTTTGCGCGATCGAAACAACATTGTGGCGGCACGACGTCTACCATATATCGCATCGGCTGATCACGTTGCCATTTTGGCAATCAGCGAGGAGCCAAGAACATACGAGCAGGCAATTAATTCAGGCGATCACAAGCAGTGGGAGCAAGCAATGAACGAAGAGTACGATTCACTCATCAAAAATTATACACGGAATTTGGTCAATCCACCGAAAGACCAAAAGGTAATTGATAATCGTTGGGTTTTCAAATTGAAGCAGAATCCAGATGGGAGCATTGATCGCTTTAAAGCACGATTGGTAGTGCGGGGATTCACACAGGAATATGGCGTCGATTACCAAGAGACGTTCAGCCCTGTGCGTCAAAACGAATGCATTTAAAACAGTTCGATGTGAAGACTGCTTTTCTAAACGGCGATTTAGAAGAAAAAGTTTACATGAGTCAACCGATCGGATACGACGATGGCAGCAGACGAGTTTGCAAACTGGTTAAGAGCTTGAAACAGGCGTCGCGCTGCTGGAACAAAAAATTTACGTCATTCATTAGTAAATTCAGTTTTGTGGCCAGTGAATCGGATCCGTGCATTTTTGTATGTAATGGGAAAAATGGCATGATGATACTCGCGATTTATGTCGATGGCGGATTAATCCAGCAGAGGAAAAAGTAGCAATTTTACCGGTAATTGAGCATTTGCGCAAGGAGTTCGAGGTGAAAATGTTCGAGCTCAATTGTTTCTTGGGGCTTGAAATAAATCAGCGATCGGACGGATCGATTCATCTAAATCAGCAGGCGTATGCGCAAAAGGTACTCTATATTTTTGATATGACAAACTGCAATGATGTGGCAACACCATTGGACGGAGCACAAAATCCTGGGGATTTTGATGCTAACAGAGAAACAAATTTTCCGTATCGTGAGGCAGTCGGTAGTTTGATGTATTTGGCAGTGACGACTCGACCAGACATCAGTTTTGCTGTTGGCAACGCAAGTCGACATTTAAAAAAACCGGCGGCGGTGCACGTGAATGCGGTAAAACGCATTTTGAAATATATCAAGGGAACAACGGACATGGGCATTCGTTTCGAAAGTGGCATCAATTTGGATCTGTGCGGATACAACGACGCAGATTATGCAGGAGACATCGAAACCAGGCGATTGACGTCCGGATATGTATTCATGTTTGGCAACAGTATTATCAGTTGGGGCTCGGAGCGTCGAAAGTCAGTAGCGCTATCAACAACGGAGTCCGAATACATGGTGGCGGCGCATGCGATGAAAGAATTGGTGTGGCTGCATCGATTATTGTCCGAAATGTTGTCCACGGATTTGGACAAACCAAAGTTTCTTATGGATAATCAAAGTACGATTCGACTCGTGAAGAATCCGGAATTCCATAAGATAACAAAGCATATCGACGCACGATATCATTTCATCCAAAAGAAATACGTGGCGACGGATGAACAGGCGGACATAATGACGAAGGCTTTGCCAAAGAATAAGCATCAATATTTTTGTAAATTGATGGGTCTTATGCCAAAGAATAATAATAATTAACGTTGTTCCTTTTTTTAATAAGACTTTGTTTTGTTTTTATTTCGGAATAAAGTAGAGTAAAGTATCTTGTAACTAAAAGTGGGAGTATTGAAATTCGTTCAACGCACTCATTGCGGTTTAGTTCAAGTTTTACACTTTACATTAATATTAGCATTCTAGTATGACTCGACTCAAATATCAGAGACAATTAATTTTTCAACAGCGAACAAATAAACACGTTTTTTCAATTTTCAATATATTAAATCAAACACCAGCATTCGTATTTTTATTTGTTACTTTCCATAGCGAACAGACAAAGAATAATTTACATTCAATAAGAAGTGATATTAAAGCGTTTTTCTTTTTCTCCGAGATTGGTGGTGGTTGTACATTTTTCAATTCAAAATTAGACGAATGTTTGCCTCTTCTGTTAAAGCTTACACATTGAAAATCAGTTTCTTCATCCAAAGTTGTTTTGAAAAATACCTTTCATTTATCTGTTTTTGTGCATCGAAGCCATTTAATAATTTGAAACTTAAACCTGTTCCCAGTTTCATCCTTTTTCCTCACAACAAAACATGAATTCGATTTCAGTAAATTCGAAAAATTCCAAATCTCTTCTGCCCGCAATTCATGCACCAAGAATTGTGTATACTTTCCGCATGATCGCACTAACTGAAACCAATCGCGGGGATGGAAAATTTCAGAGCTTGCTTTTTTCCTTTTTTTTTCAATCAGAGTGTGATGTGATTCTATGCAGCACATGACATTTAGAGCCATCATAGGTTGCCTTAATAATAGCTATTAGTTTATCGGGTATACCTCTCCCGATCAAGGCGAGCCAGATAAACTGTCTGTTGACACGACTTCTCAAAATCGATGAACAGCAGGTGCAGTGGTGACCGGAATTCAACGTACTGTTCAATAATGAACCGAAGGGTGTTGATGTGGTCTACACAGGAGGATCCAGTGCGGAAACCTGCTTGTTCGGCATCGAGTGTATCTTCCAGATGTTTCTTAAGTACTACTTTGGCTTTTACCTTTGCAACTGCAGGAAGAACGCAAATGCCTCTCCAGTTTTCGCATTCCATAAGACTACCTTTGTTAGGGAGGTTGACAATCATTCCCTTCTTCCACTCTCCGGGGAAACTTTCTGCCTTCCAAGCTCTCTCTACAAGAGGATATAAAAGCTCTACTGATGTCGTTGGAGCTCTACGCAGAAGCTCCGCCTCCAGGTATCTTCGGTAAGCCACGTGCTGTGGCTCGATGATTCATTCCAAACAAATTCTGGGCGGAGGCTGTCAATTTGGCAGTGCATGTGCTGAATCGAACTGGGACGAGCACTGTTCCGGATAAATGACCATATGAATTGTGGTACGACAAGAAGGCGAAAATTGATCACTTGCATATTTTTGGGTCTGAGGTTTTCGTACACATTCCGAAGGAGAAACGACAAAAGCTGGATCCGAAGGCGGTCAAGTGTGTGTTCGTCGGATATGACAATCATTCGAAATCATATCGAGTTTGGAATCTGGTGGCGAACAAAATTGAGGTGGCTCGTGATGTGATTTTTCTGTTGGAAGAATCAATGGCCGCACTTGACATTGGTGACGCTGAGAAAAAGGTCGATGAAAACGCGAACGTGACGGATGGTGAATTGGGGGCGGACGATGCGGAAACAACACTGGAACAACCAATCGATTGTGGAACAATATGCAATCTTGACAAAAGGAATATTATCGAAAGACGTTTGCGCGATCGAAACAACATTGTGGCGGCACGACGTCTACCATATATCGCATCGGCTGATCACGTTGCCATTTTGGCAATCAGCGAGGAGCCAAGAACATACGAGCAGGCAATTAATTCAGGCGATCACAAGCAGTGGGAGCAAGCAATGAACGAAGAGTACGATTCACTCATCAAAAATTATACACGGAATTTGGTCAATCCACCGAAAGACCAAAAGGTAATTGATAATCGTTGGGTTTTCAAATTGAAGCAGAATCCAGATGGGAGCATTGATCGCTTTAAAGCACGATTGGTAGTGCGGGGATTCACACAGGAATATGGCGTCGATTACCAAGAGACGTTCAGCCCTGTGCGTCAAAACGAATGCATTTAAAACAGTTCGATGTGAAGACTGCTTTTCTAAACGGCGATTTAGAAGAAAAAGTTTACATGAGTCAACCGATCGGATACGACGATGGCAGCAGACGAGTTTGCAAACTGGTTAAGAGCTTGAAACAGGCCTCGCGCTGCTGGAACAAAAAATTTACGTCATTCATTAGTAAATTCAGTTTTGTGGCCAGTGAATCGGATCCGTGCATTTTTGTATGTAATGGGAAAAATGGCATGATGATACTCGCGATTTATGTCGATGGCGGATTAATCCAGCAGAGGAAAAAGTAGCAATTTTACCGGTAATTGAGCATTTGCGCAAGGAGTTCGAGGTGAAAATGTTCGAGCTCAATTGTTTCTTGGGGCTTGAAATAAATCAGCGATCGGACGGATCGATTCATGTAAATCAGCAGGCGTATGCGCAAAAGGTACTCTATCGTTTTGATATGACAAACTGCAATGATGTGGCAACACCATTGGACGGAGCACAAAATCCTGGGGATTTTGATGCTAACAGAGAAACAAATTTTCCGTATCGTGAGGCAGTCGGTAGTTTGATGTATTTGGCAGTGACGACTCGACCAGACATCAGTTTTGCTGTTGGCAACGCAAGTCGACATTTAAAAAAACCGGCGGCGGTGCACTCATCAAAAATTATACATGGAATTTGGTCAATCCACCGAAAGACCAAAAGGTAATTGATAATCGTTGGGTTTTCAAATTGAAGCAGAATCCAGATGGGAGCATTGATCGCTACAAAGTACGATTGGTAGTGCGGGGATTCACACAGGAATATGGCGTCGATTACCAAGAGACGTTCAGCCCTGTGCATCAAAACGAATGCATTTAAAACAGTTCGATGTGAAGACTGCTTTTCTAAACGGCGATTTAGAAGAAAAAGTTTACATGAGTCAACCGATCGGATACGACGATGGCAGCAGACGAGTTTGCAAACTGGTTAAGAGCTTGAAACAGGCGTCGCGCTGCTGGAACAAAAAATTTACGTCATTCATTAGTAAATTCAGTTTTGTGGCCAGTGAATCGGATCCGTGCATTTTTGTATGTAATGGGAAAAATGGCATGATGATACTCGCGATTTATGTCGATGGCGGATTAATCCAGCAGAGGAAAAAGTAGCAATTTTACCGGTAATTGAGCATTTGCGCAAGGAGTTCGAGGTGAAAATGTTCGAGCTCAATTGTTTCTTGGGGCTTGAAATAAATCAGCGATCGGACGGATCGATTCATCTAAATCAGCAGGCGTATGCGCAAAAGGTACTCTATATTTTTGATATGACAAACTGCAATGATGTGGCAACACCATTGGACGGAGCACAAAATCCTGGGGATTTTGATGCTAACAGAGAAACAAATTTTCCGTATCGTGAGGCAGTCGGTAGTTTGATGTATTTGGCAGTGACGACTCGACCAGACATCAGTTTTGCTGTTGGCAACGCAAGTCGACATTTAAAAAAACCGGCGGCGGTGCACGTGAATGCGGTAAAACGCATTTTGAAATATATCAAGGGAACAACGGACATGGGCATTCGTTTCGAAAGTGGCATCAATTTGGATCTGTGCGGATACAACGACGCAGATTATGCAGGAGACATCGAAACCAGGCGATTGACGTCCGGATATGTATTCATGTTTGGCAACAGTATTATCAGTTGGGGCTCGGAGCGTCGAAAGTCAGTAGCGCTATCAACAACGGAGTCCGAATACATGGTGGCGGCGCATGCGATGAAAGAATTGGTGTGGCTGCATCGATTATTGTCCGAAATGTTGTCCACGGATTTGGACAAACCAAAGTTTCTTATGGATAATCAAAGTACGATTCGACTCGTGAAGAATCCGGAATTCCATAAGATAACAAAGCATATCGACGCACGATATCATTTCATCCAAAAGAAATACGTGGCGACGGATGAACAGGCGGACATAATGACGAAGGCTTTGCCAAAGAATAAGCATCAATATTTTTGTAAATTGATGGGTCTTATGCCAAAGAATAATAATAATTAACGTTGTTCCTTTTTTTAATAAGACTTTGTTTTGTTTTTATTTCGGAATAAAGTAGAGTAAAGTATCTTGTAACTAAAAGTGGGAGTATTGAAATTCGTTCAACGCACTCATTGCGGTTTAGTTCAAGTTTTACACTTTACATTAATATTAGCATTCTAGTATGACTCGACTCAAATATCAGAGACAATTAATTTTTCAACAGCGAACAAATAAACACGTTTTTTCAATTTTCAATATATTAAATCAAACACCAGCATTCGTATTTTTATTTGTTACTTTCCATAGCGAACAGACAAAGAATAATTTACATTCAATAAGAAGTGATATTAAAGCGTTTTTCTTTTTCTCCGAGATTGGTGGTGGTTGTACATTTTTCAATTCAAAATTAGACGAATGTTTGCCTCTTCTGTTAAAGCTTACACATTGAAAATCAGTTTCTTCATCCAAAGTTGTTTTGAAAAATACCTTTCATTTATCTGTTTTTGTGCATCGAAGCCATTTAATAATTTGAAACTTAAACCTGTTCCCAGTTTCATCCTTTTTCCTCACAACAAAACATGAATTCGATTTCAGTAAATTCGAAAAATTCCAAATCTCTTCTGCCCGCAATTCATGCACCAAGAATTGTGTATACTTTCCGCATGATCGCACTAACTGAAACCAATCGCGGGGATGGAAAATTTCAGAGCTTGCTTTTTTCCTTTTTTTTTCAATCAGAGTGTGATGTGATTCTATGCAGCACATGACATTTAGAGCCATCATAGGTTGCCTTAATAATAGCTATTAGTTTATCGGGTATACCTCTCCCGATCAAGGCGAGCCAGATAAACTGTCTGTTGACACGACTTCTCAAAATCGATGAACAGCAGGTGCAGTGGTGACCGGAATTCAACGTACTGTTCAATAATGAACCGAAGGGTGTTGATGTGGTCTACACAGGAGGATCCAGTGCGGAAACCTGCTTGTTCGGCATCGAGTGTATCTTCCAGATGTTTCTTAAGTACTACTTTGGCTTTTACCTTTGCAACTGCAGGAAGAACGCAAATGCCTCTCCAGTTTTCGCATTCCATAAGACTACCTTTGTTAGGGAGGTTGACAATCATTCCCTTCTTCCACTCTCCGGGGAAACTTTCTGCCTTCCAAGCTCTCTCTACAAGAGGATATAAAAGCTCTACTGATGTCGTTGGAGCTCTACGCAGAAGCTCCGCCTCCAGGTATCTTCGGTAAGCCACGTGCTGTGGCTCGATGATTCATTCCAAACAAATTCTGGGCGGAGGCTGTCAATTTGGCAGTGCATGTGCTGAATCGAACTGGGACGAGCACTGTTCCGGATAAATGACCATATGAATTGTGGTACGACAAGAAGGCGAAAATTGATCACTTGCATATTTTTGGGTCTGAGGTTTTCGTACACATTCCGAAGGAGAAACGACAAAAGCTGGATCCGAAGGCGGTCAAGTGTGTGTTCGTCGGATATGACAATCATTCGAAATCATATCGAGTTTGGAATCTGGTGGCGAACAAAATTGAGGTGGCTCGTGATGTGATTTTTCTGTTGGAAGAATCAATGGCCGCACTTGACATTGGTGACGCTGAGAAAAAGGTCGATGAAAACGCGAACGTGACGGATGGTGAATTGGGGGCGGACGATGCGGAAACAACACTGGAACAACCAATCGATTGTGGAACAATATGCAATCTTGACAAAAGGAATATTATCGAAAGACGTTTGCGCGATCGAAACAACATTGTGGCGGCACGACGTCTACCATATATCGCATCGGCTGATCACGTTGCCATTTTGGCAATCAGCGAGGAGCCAAGAACATACGAGCAGGCAATTAATTCAGGCGATCACAAGCAGTGGGAGCAAGCAATGAACGAAGAGTACGATTCACTCATCAAAAATTATACACGGAATTTGGTCAATCCACCGAAAGACCAAAAGGTAATTGATAATCGTTGGGTTTTCAAATTGAAGCAGAATCCAGATGGGAGCATTGATCGCTTTAAAGCACGATTGGTAGTGCGGGGATTCACACAGGAATATGGCGTCGATTACCAAGAGACGTTCAGCCCTGTGCGTCAAAACGAATGCATTTAAAACAGTTCGATGTGAAGACTGCTTTTCTAAACGGCGATTTAGAAGAAAAAGTTTACATGAGTCAACCGATCGGATACGACGATGGCAGCAGACGAGTTTGCAAACTGGTTAAGAGCTTGAAACAGGCCTCGCGCTGCTGGAACAAAAAATTTACGTCATTCATTAGTAAATTCAGTTTTGTGGCCAGTGAATCGGATCCGTGCATTTTTGTATGTAATGGGAAAAATGGCATGATGATACTCGCGATTTATGTCGATGGCGGATTAATCCAGCAGAGGAAAAAGTAGCAATTTTACCGGTAATTGAGCATTTGCGCAAGGAGTTCGAGGTGAAAATGTTCGAGCTCAATTGTTTCTTGGGGCTTGAAATAAATCAGCGATCGGACGGATCGATTCATGTAAATCAGCAGGCGTATGCGCAAAAGGTACTCTATCGTTTTGATATGACAAACTGCAATGATGTGGCAACACCATTGGACGGAGCACAAAATCCTGGGGATTTTGATGCTAACAGAGAAACAAATTTTCCGTATCGTGAGGCAGTCGGTAGTTTGATGTATTTGGCAGTGACGACTCGACCAGACATCAGTTTTGCTGTTGGCAACGCAAGTCGACATTTAAAAAAACCGGCGGCGGTGCACTCATCAAAAATTATACATGGAATTTGGTCAATCCACCGAAAGACCAAAAGGTAATTGATAATCGTTGGGTTTTCAAATTGAAGCAGAATCCAGATGGGAGCATTGATCGCTACAAAGTACGATTGGTAGTGCGGGGATTCACACAGGAATATGGCGTCGATTACCAAGAGACGTTCAGCCCTGTGCATCAAAACGAATGCATTTAAAACAGTTCGATGTGAAGACTGCTTTTCTAAACGGCGATTTAGAAGAAAAAGTTTACATGAGTCAACCGATCGGATACGACGATGGCAGCAGACGAGTTTGCAAACTGGTTAAGAGCTTGAAACAGGCGTCGCGCTGCTGGAACAAAAAATTTACGTCATTCATTAGTAAATTCAGTTTTGTGGCCAGTGAATCGGATCCGTGCATTTTTGTATGTAATGGGAAAAATGGCATGATGATACTCGCGATTTATGTCGATGGCGGATTAATCCAGCAGAGGAAAAAGTAGCAATTTTACCGGTAATTGAGCATTTGCGCAAGGAGTTCGAGGTGAAAATGTTCGAGCTCAATTGTTTCTTGGGGCTTGAAATAAATCAGCGATCGGACGGATCGATTCATGTAAATCAGCAGGCGTATGCGCAAAAGGTACTCTATCGTTTTGATATGACAAACTGCAATGATGTGGCAACACCATTGGACGGAGCACAAAATCCTGGGGATTTTGATGCTAACAGAGAAACAAATTTTCCGTATCGTGAGGCAGTCGGTAGTTTGATGTATTTGGCAGTGACGACTCGACCAGACATCAGTTTTGCTGTTGGCAACGCAAGTCGACATTTAAAAAAACCGGCGGCGGTGCACGTGAATGCGGTAAAACGCATTTTGAAATATATCAAGGGAACAACGGACATGGGCATTCGTTTCGAAAGTGGCATCAATTTGGATCTGTGCGGATACAACGACGCAGATTATGCAGGAGACATCGAAACCAGGCGATTGACGTCCGGATATGTATTCATGTTTGGCAACAGTATTATCAGTTGGGGCTCGGAGCGTCAAAAGTCAGTAGCGCTATCAACAACGGAGTCCGAATACATGGTGGCGGCGCATGCGATGAAAGAATTGGTGTGGCTGCATCGATTATTGTCCGAAATGTTGTCCACGGATTTGGACAAACCAAAGTTTCTTATGGATAATCAAAGTACGATTCGACTCGTGAAGAATCCGGAATTCCATAAGATAACAAAGCATATCGACGCACGATATCATTTCATCCAAAAGAAATACGTGGCGACGGATGAACAGGCGGACATAATGACGAAGGCTTTGCCAAAGAATAAGCATCAATATTTTTGTAAATTGATGGGTCTTATGCCAAAGAATAATAATAATTAACGTTGTTTCTTTTTTTTAATAAGACTTTGTTTTGTTTTTATTTCGGAATAAAGTAGAGTAAAGTATCTTGTAACTAAAAGTGGGAGTATTGAAATTCGTTCAACGCACTCATTGCGGTTTAGTTCAAGTTTTACACTTTACATTAATATTAGCATTCTAGTATGACTCGACTCAAATATCAGAGACAATTAATTTTTCAACAGCGAACAAATAAACACGTTTTTTCAATTTTCAATATATTAAATCAAACACCAGCATTCGTATTTTTATTTGTTACTTTCCATAGCGAACAGACAAAGAATAATTTACATTCAATAAGAAGTGATATTAAAGCGTTTTTCTTTTTCTCCGAGATTGGTGGTGGTTGTACATTTTTCAATTCAAAATTAGACGAATGTTTGCCTCTTCTGTTAAAGCTTACACATTGAAAATCAGTTTCTTCATCCAAAGTTGTTTTGAAAAATACCTTTCATTTATCTGTTTTTGTGCATCGAAGCCATTTAATAATTTGAAACTTAAACCTGTTCCCAGTTTCATCCTTTTTCCTCACAACAAAACATGAATTCGATTTCAGTAAATTCGAAAAATTCCAAATCTCTTCTGCCCGCAATTCATGCACCAAGAATTGTGTATACTTTCCGCATGATCGCACTAACTGAAACCAATCGCGGGGATGGAAAATTTCAGAGCTTGCTTTTTTCCTTTTTTTTTCAATCAGAGTGTGATGTGATTCTATGCAGCACATGACATTTAGAGCCATCATAGGTTGCCTTAATAATAGCTATTAGTTTATCGGGTATACCTCTCCCGATCAAGGCGAGCCAGATAAACTGTCTGTTGACACGACTTCTCAAAATCGATGAACAGCAGGTGCAGTGGTGACCGGAATTCAACGTACTGTTCAATAATGAACCGAAGGGTGTTGATGTGGTCTACACAGGAGGATCCAGTGCGGAAACCTGCTTGTTCGGCATCGAGTGTATCTTCCAGATGTTTCTTAAGTACTACTTTGGCTTTTACCTTTGCAACTGCAGGAAGAACGCAAATGCCTCTCCAGTTTTCGCATTCCATAAGACTACCTTTGTTAGGGAGGTTGACAATCATTCCCTTCTTCCACTCTCCGGGGAAACTTTCTGCCTTCCAAGCTCTCTCTACAAGAGGATATAAAAGCTCTACTGATGTCGTTGGAGCTCTACGCAGAAGCTCCGCCTCCAGGTATCTTCGGTAAGCCACGTGCTGTGCCTTGCCTGGCTTCTACCAACAATACTTTCCGCGCCAGACGTGAAAACATTTTTCACAACCTTCGAATATTCTTAGATGGTTGTCAGCATTGAGCTGCTGATTGCTTCCACTCCTTGCGATAAATGATACCTTAATTGATAGCGTACTGAGGGGTTATTTAGCCGGTCGATGTTATAGCTAGGCATTAGGATGATATTGCGGATTCTTTGAACTGATACAGTTCGTAACAGGACAGTAGCTACCATATGGTGATGATCCTGTACCATACCCATGTCGGCTCCTCGTCTGTTTCGGACGTCTAAGTGACAGCTACTAAAGCGTCGGCTGATCCCCACATGGTCGATTTGGTTGGATGATGATTGGCTGTCAGTTGAAACCCAGCTGACTTTGTGACAGGTCTTATGGTCAAACATGGAGCCTCCTATGACAAGGTGGTTGGTGTTGCAGATATCAACAAATCTTTCACCATTGTCATTTCGTTCGCCGAGGCCGTGCTTCCCAATCACATGTCTGAGTCCTTCATTGTCGTTGCCTACCTTGGCGTTCAAGACCCCCATCACGATGACGATATCTCTGTTCGGCGTTGCGTTGAATACAGCTCTTAGCTGATTGTAGAAATTTTCCTTTTCATCCTCAGTCGAAGGATTCCTTGGGGCGTAACACTGTATGATCGTGACGCGCCGTACGCTAGTCCGAAATCTGGCCGATAAGATCCTATCACCATGTGGGTGCTAGGAAATTAGGCCTCTGCGTGCTGTTGGCGCTAGCAGCAGACCCACTCCAGATTCACGGGGACTGCCGGAGGGTTTGCCGGAGCAGAGTAGAACAGTGTTACACGTTGGGGATTGGTACTCTCTCGCGTCGAAACATCTTACTTCACTCACTCCCAGTATGTCCAAATTATATCGAAGAAACTCATGTTCCAGTTGAAGAAATCTGGCATTTTGAGGTCCTTCACTACCTGAGTCAAGGAGCGACCTCACATACCAGAAACAAATCTTAGTTCGGGTACAAATGCCAAAAGTCGTCGTTATTCGATCATTACTTATCCGAGGCGTTGTGTCGGTTTCAGTAGAGGGCATTTTTCGGTACCGCAGGGTGCTAACCCACGTTCCTAGACCATAAACGCTAGAGCGTTTGCACTTACAATTTTAGCCTACATAAAAAAAGGATTTATACACATAGTTGCCCGGGGACCACCACTAGATGGTAAAGCAAGCACTACATCACTACATTCCAACTCGATTGTTGCGCTACTGGCTCAAACCAAGTTTTGAGCAGTTAATAGTTTCCCGATCAATCGCAATGCAGATCCCCAAACAGGACAGTAGTTAAAATTACCAAAACATAATGGTTTCTCACTCAACTGCAAGCACCAGGGCATTATTTTTGAGAAAAAAAGCAAACTACAGTAAAAAGAAAAAAAAAAAAGCATACGCAAACATTTCTAGTGAACAAAAACACTTTTGACGTGACAACGTCTCACTCCAAGGTTTAAGAGGGTACATGTTCAAAAACTCAAATGTTAAATGTCACTATTTAACAGATGTTAAGTTACGTTTTTAACAGATGTTAAGTAACGTTTTTTAATATCCAATGGGATTTGGTCATGATGAACTAGAGTTTTTGAACAAAGCAATTTATCAAGCGATTCGCATGAAATTCGGAATGTAGGACTAATATGTGACTATAGGACTTGTTCCTATGGAAATTATGGGATCTGGCCAATAGGGTCTGGGATTTTTGAAACCAAGCCATTTCTCAGGGGATTCGTATGAAACTCGTAATGTAGGACTAATATGTGACTATAAGACTTGTTCCTATGGAAATTCTGGGATCTGGCCAATAGGGTCTGGGATTTTTGGAACCAAGCCATTTCTCTAGGGATTCGTATGAAACTCGGAATGTAGGACTAATATGTGACTATAAGACTTGTTCCTATGGAAATTCTAGGATCTGGCCAATAGCGTCTGGGATTTTTGGAACCAAGCCATTTCTCAGGGGATTCGTATGAAACTCGGAATGTAGGACTAAGATGTGACTATAAGATTTCTTCCTATGGAAATTCTGGAATATGATCATTATTGTCTGGAATTTCTGGAATAAAGCAATTTCTCAAGCGATTCGCATGAAATTCGAAATGTAGGACTAAGATGTGACTATTAGATTTCTTCCTATGGAAATTCTGGAATATGATCATTATTGTCTGAAATTTCTGGAATAAAGCAATTTCTCAAGCGATTCGCATGAAATTCGAAATGTAGGACTAAGATGTGACTATAAGATTTCTTCCTATGGAAATTCTGGAATATGATCATTATTGTCTGGAATTTCTGGAATAAAGCAATTTTTCAAGCGATTCGCATGAAATTCGGAATGTAGGACTAAGATGCGACTATAAAGGCTAAACTATAATGCAATTTCGCCCCCTTACGTTAAAGTCAAAATTCGACGAAATGCTTTCCAAAGATTCTAAAGTTTCTCATCCGACCAAAATGTAGTTTTGTCACCTCGACGAAATAACATATGACAACTGTCAAGTTTTCTTAAGAAAATGCGCTCGCCAGCGCACATCTAATCGATTGGCAAAGTAACGAAAGTATTGCGAACGCTATTATGGGCGCAGCATACATTTTCATTGTATTCGCTCATTTAATCGTCGGTATTCTTGAATATGATTATTATGGTCTGGAATTTCTGGAACAAAGCAATTTCTCAAGCGATTGAAATGAAATTCGGAATGCAGGACTAATATGCGGCTATAAGACTTCTTCATATGGGAATTCTGGAGTATGATCATTATGGTCTGGAATTTCGGGACCTAAGCAATTTCTCAAGCGACTCGTGCCTTTTAATTTAATCGTAATATTGGCCACAACGTCAAAGAATTTCACTCCAACCGCGCGTAAAGATTACACGCACATATTTTTTTAACAGCTCTTACTTCTCCTACTACTATCGACGCAACTGCATTACTATGTTTGTGCAGTGATATGATATATTTAATATGTACCCACCTCACAATAAATTGTTATGAACATTAAATCAGCTTATAAATTATTTATTCGTTGTATGTGATGTGATTGATGATCATGTATGTGGTTTCAATAACATACAATCAAGCAGAGCAGAACGAAACAAACATATGCAGTAGTAGGCTGCGGTCAAGAATTCAGCCGCTGCGCAGTTTATGCTGCATGTTGGTCAAAAATTCACTTTTCAGCCAATGCATTAAAGAAAAATCGACTGCGCAGTTTACGCAGCTACTTAAAATGGGATGCAAATAGCAAAATGTAAATGTCAAATTGTCACCCTACAAGCAGACTGTAAGTCGGTTCAAAATATAGCCGCAATTTCGTGCATACCGACTGCCTGCCATTTTTTTGTGCAGCACAAGCTGCGAAGCTACTTAATTCTTCACCGCAGCCGTAGTGATAGTATAATCTCTGTTCATTTTCTATCAGTGCTCTGCTCTGCTCTTTCTATCAACATTGCACAAATGATACAGTGCTCTGTGAGAGAGAAAAAAAAATGCAAATTTGGTTGCTGCTATTTCCTTTTCTTTTGGCTTAACTTATCCTTAGTTTACAGTAAGTTCGATTGCTGGTTTGATTTTTTAATATCAAGAAGGCGTACCGTACTTGAAAATTTGAGAATCGCCTAGAGAAGACTATATTTAGAAATTTTCATTTCAGTGTCGTTTTGTATTTAGTGCACAAAAGTTTGAATGGTTTTTGCATTTTTTAATTATTATAAAAAGTATTACACTAATTTATTTTTTGTTATTTACATTAAACAATATTTCCTTGTATTGCAGATATTAGCTTTAATAAATTTAAGTAATAATCTTCTACAAAAAATCATTTTAAACACAGATTTTTTTTATATAAAAATGAAGCTTAGTTTAACATTATAAAAATGTCAGTCTCAAAGAAGAGATGTTCGATCGTAAGTTGGATGTCTGCCACTGAACAATGAATCAAGCATCGACCATTGAGTCAACCATCAAATATCATACATGATATTAAGCATCGGTTCAAAATAACTATTCGATCATTTACAGAAATAAGAGAACAATGCAAAAGAAATTTAATGAGAAATAATTGGCCTGCGTGTTTTAAAGTGACATTCTTACCATACCATTTCGAAGCATGGGCAGCACTACTCACTACTTTTCTCTTCTAATTTAATTCAAAACTACTCAATTTTTTTATGAATTGAATTCAAAAGCTGCATTACTGTGTTTGGGCAGTAATATGCAATATGCAGCAACTTCACAGTTAGTGGTTATGAACATTAAAATTCGCTTATAAATAATTTATATATAATGTGATGTGATGATGATGTATGTGATGAGCTACGGTGCAAGTCGTAGGACTTGTTTTTAGTATAGAAAAAATATATTTTTAATATATCCGTCCGTGTTTATGTCCCACAGACAACAAGATCTTTGTTTTCTTTTCTTTCGTCCCGGACAGACGTTGTCACGCTCAAAACCCACGGCCGTGTCTTCGACACAGCCTACCCTGCTCTTTTTTGTGTTATGTTTTTACTTAATCAAATGCGAAAAAACAACAAAATTGGAGTTATGTTGAGTATAAATTAATTTAAATATTGGAACTTTTAGTTCGGTCAAAACAACACACGTGGAGTTATTTTATTTTGATCATACATTATTTCAAAACATTGGAACTTTTGGCTCGGTCAAAACAGCATATGTGGAGTTATGTCACTTTGATCAAACATAATTTTTTCAACATTGGAAATATGTGTTTGGGACCACTTAATAACTTTGAATTAAGACCACCAAGACTTATGCTGTTAAACCCAAACGAAAATAGCCTTTTTACTAAACAGTTCTGTATACTCAACTAAATTTCCTTAAAAATAGACTTACGTCGTTTTTACCAAACTTCATAGATAACCAATGTGTTTTGTTGTTGGTTTAGTTTTGTCAAATTGACAAAATCATAATTTACATTTTGTCAAATGGACAAAATCGGATATTGTTAAATTTGTTAAATTGACAAAATTGGAATTAAGATTTACATTTTGTTAAATGGACAAAATCGGAAATTGTTAAATTTGTAAAATTGACAAAATTGGAATTAAGATATACATTTTGATAAATTGACTAAATTGGAAATATGAAATTTGATATATACTGACGTTGAACCTTAGAGCACAACAACGCTGATGCAACTTGTCTTCAACGGATTTTGGGTTCGGCGTTCGTCAGACGAATTCTTGGCTGACGTAACCCCTCCCTCACTTGATTTAGAACTCTCCTAAGTTCTCGTTTTTAATTTTAATGAGATATTTTTATGTTTACTGTTATCCAGTTTACGGTAGAGTGTATTTTTCTAACAAATTTGAGTTCTTTTATTTTCTCCATATTCGGGAGATTATAATTTTTTCAAACGTTACACTCCGTTTCACTTAATTACGACCACCTATTATATTGATTTCAAATGTCAATAACTTTCACATTTCAGCAACTAGAATATTATTTTTTACATGCATGTGTTGTTAGTTATTCGATATCTAGTCAACAAAAACATGCAATTTAAATGCGCCACTTGATTACGACCAGGAAAATAGGTAAAGGAAGAACACTTTTAAAGGGCGAAAAAGCAAAGAACGAAGTTTTGAAGGAAAAAGGAATTTAAAATCTTCAGATAGCGGAAAAAATGGGTAGAGGGAAAACCGTTATTGGATCCTTTATCAATAATATACAAATTTTATAAAAAAAAGTACTGGAATTTCTTCAAACTTTATACGCATGTGTATCTCCGATGCACAACATTTTTTGTAAAAGTTTGGATGTGATCGAGCCACGCATGTGTATCTCCGATGAACAACACTTTTTTTAAAAAAGTAATCGGGGCCCATTGTGTATCCCAGATTAGAGAATTTACACGAAAAATTTTAATTTTTTTGGGTTGTTTTATTATATGTTACGTTACTTATATATATTTCGCAATTGTTGAATAATACTAAATAGTTCTTATTTGCTTTAAATCTTCTTTCATCGCAAGTGCTTTCAATTACGGTTTCAATTTGATTTTTTAATAATATAAGGCCAGTTTCGATTTCAATGATATTTGAATTTTTGGAGTTTATTTACTCGAAAAAATTATAAAAAAAAAAATTTATGGGAAGTGAAATCGATTGTTAACTTTTGTTACGCGTTAACAAAAAGTAAAGTCGTTAGTTTTTGACCTTTCACACAACCTAAAGAGCTGAAATTTTTTGAGCAGCTGTATCTCACACAGCATTTTTGATATTCCGCGTGTGACTCGTTTCGCGCATCGTGTGTGGCGCGTGTAATGCATGGAAAAGTGGAACTGGTATATATCGGCTTCTACTAGTCAGAATTTGATGAGACTTGTTTTAAAACAATTGGTTAGCGCTCGGCTTGCGATGACGTAATTTGTGACATCCTCAAATTAGAAATGCAAACACTCACTTTGAATTCAATTGAAAGTTCAAAACGCTAATGCAAATCAACAAACTTACAAAACGAAGGAAGAAGAAAGACAACTTGAGGGAGACTCAAGATTTTCTCGATCTCATGGGAAACGCAAACGCAAAGCAATTGGTACAACATATTATATGGACTGGTCCTGCTGGATGTGGAAAAACTTTTCTCATTAAACTCATAATAGAAATTTGTAATCGATTCACAGATGCGGATGGTAATTGTAATGCCTATATTGCAGGTGCACCCACAGCGAAAACCGCGGTTGCTATAGGAATCACGACTGTTCATACTGCTTTTAATGTAACCCTTTCGAGTGTCCAAATGCCCCGGACAAGGTCAAGGGTTTACATAGATCTTTATGCAAGTATGTCAAGATGATACTCATCGATGAAGTCAGCATGATTGGGGAGGAAGTGTTAGAACGTGTAGACTGAAAGAAATAACGGGAACATTATTTTTATCGGTGATTTGAGGCAGCTTCCACCGGTTGTTGGCAAATAATACAGCGAATCGATGGTCAGCAGTTATGGAAGGGAATTGTTTTTTATGAATTGACCGAAGTTATGTGGCAGGAGAATGCTGAATTCTCATCATTATTAACAAATGTTGGCAATGGAGATCGATTGGATAAACAAGAGTTGCAATTGATTGATTCGAGATTCTGCTCAGAGACGGAAGCGGAAGAACGCTGTCCTAATGTAATTCGATTATTCAATGATAACCGTTCAGTCGATGCGTATAATTTGAGAATCTTGAGTTCATCTGATGAAACATCGAACTCGGTTGCTGATGACGATATATTCGGGTGTGGAGTGTCTACTGTCCATCTTCATACAATTGATCGGATTATTAATTATATTTTTATTTAGTAGAAATATATTTAAAAAAAAAACCCATAAAAATTAAAAACTTTCATGTAAATTCTCTAATAGGTTAGGATGTGTTAAAATTTGAAGAAAATCGGGCTAATTTTTAAAAAATTTATCACTCCAACAAACTTACAAAAAGTTTTGTCCATCAGTGATACACATGTGTTTAAAATTTGAAGAAAGTCGAGCTAATTTTTAAAAAATTTATATGGGCACCCCTCGGTCCTCAGGCCCGTTCACTCCAAAAACTTTACAAAAAATGTTTTCCATCGGAGATACACATGTATATAAAATTTGAAGGAAATCGGGTTATTTTTTTGAAAAATGTTTATGGGGCCCCACGACCCCGGCCACCAAAATTTTTGCAAAAAGTGTTGTCCATCGGAGATACACACGTATATAAATTTAAAAAAAAATAGGATTAATTCTCCAAAATTTTTACAAAAAGTGTTATCCATCGGAGATACATAAATTTGAAGAAAATCGGGTTAATTTAAAAAAAAAAAATTTGGGGCCCCAAGATCCCGGGCCCGGGGGTCTCCAACAATTTTACAAAAAGTGTTATCCATCGTAGATACACATTTGTATTAAATTTGAAGAAAATCGGGTTAATTTTTTTAAAAAAATTTTGGGGCCCAATGACCCTGGGGTCCCGGGTCTCCAAAATTTTTACAAAAAGTGTTTTTCATCGGAGATACATAAGTATTTAAAATTTGAAGAAAATCGAGTTAATTTCTTTAAAAAAAAATTATACATGCGTATAAAATTTGAAGAAAATCGAGTAAATTTGTGGAATTTCAATTTCAATAAAATCGGGCTTTGGGAAGTGGGTTAAAAATTGATCGCAAGATTCCACGACAGACGACAGACCGATGACCGTGCCACGGGCAAGTGAAGTTAATATAGAGAATTTAATAAAATATATTTACTTAAAAAATGATTTTTACAAAGGTAATTATTTATTTGTTTCTTTTTTACAACAACTTATCTTATTTTATTGATCCGGACTGGACTGTATATGAGTTATGAAACTGAACTTCTTGACTTGACTACATAAATACTGAACTATACTGAATTTGAACTGTGCTGGATGAATTCTTAATTGAACTGTGCTTCACGAATTCTGAATTGAACTGAACTGCTCGTATTTTTTTTTGGTTTCAGACTAAACTTATAACTATTATTAATAAGTGTCGGCTCAACAATAGGGGCCCGACGTATTTACATTGTCTTTTTTCGAATTGCTTATTATTAAACAATATTATTTACTAATAAGACAATAATAAGCAATTTCTCAAGCGACTCGTGCCTTTTAATTTAATCGTAATATTGGCCACAACGTCAAAGAATTTCACTCCAACCGCGCGTAAAGATTACACGCACATATTTTTTTAACAGCTCTTACTTCTCCTACTACTATCGACGCAACTGCATTACTATGTTTGTGCAGTGATATGATATATTTAATATGTACCCACCTCACAATAAATTGTTATGAACATTAAATCAGCTTATAAATTATTTATTCGTTGTATGTGATGTGATTGATGATCATGTATGTGGTTTCAATAACATACAATCAAGCAGAGCAGAACGAAACAAACATATGCAGTAGTAGGCTGCGGTCAAGAATTCAGCCGCTGCGCAGTTTATGCTGCATGTTGGTCAAAAATTCACTTTTCAGCCAATGCATTAAAGAAAAATCGACTGCGCAGTTTACGCAGCTACTTAAAATGGGATGCAAATAGCAAAATGTAAATGTCAAATTGTCACCCTACAAGCAGACTGTAAGTCGGTTCAAAATATAGCCGCAATTTCGTGCATACCGACTGCCTGCCATTTTTTTGTGCAGCACAAGCTGCGAAGCTACTTAATTCTTCACCGCAGCCGTAGTGATAGTATAATCTCTGTTCATTTTCTATCAGTGCTCTGCTCTGCTCTTTCTATCAACATTGCACAAATGATACAGTGCTCTGTGAGAGAGAAAAAAAAATGCAAATTTGGTTGCTGCTATTTCCTTTTCTTTTGGCTTAACTTATCCTTAGTTTACAGTAAGTTCGATTGCTGGTTTGATTTTTTAATATCAAGAAGGCGTACCGTACTTGAAAATTTGAGAATCGCCTAGAGAAGACTATATTTAGAAATTTTCATTTCAGTGTCGTTTTGTATTTAGTGCACAAAAGTTTGAATGGTTTTTGCATTTTTTAATTATTATAAAAAGTATTACACTAATTTATTTTTTGTTATTTACATTAAACAATATTTCCTTGTATTGCAGATATTAGCTTTAATAAATTTAAGTAATAATCTTCTACAAAAAATCATTTTAAACACAGATTTTTTTTATATAAAAATGAAGCTTAGTTTAACATTATAAAAATGTCAGTCTCAAAGAAGAGATGTTCGATCGTAAGTTGGATGTCTGCCACTGAACAATGAATCAAGCATCGACCATTGAGTCAACCATCAAATATCATACATGATATTAAGCATCGGTTCAAAATAACTATTCGATCATTTACAGAAATAAGAGAACAATGCAAAAGAAATTTAATGAGAAATAATTGGCCTGCGTGTTTTAAAGTGACATTCTTACCATACCATTTCGAAGCATGGGCAGCACTACTCACTACTTTTCTCTTCTAATTTAATTCAAAACTACTCAATTTTTTTATGAATTGAATTCAAAAGCTGCATTACTGTGTTTGGGCAGTAATATGCAATATGCAGCAACTTCACAGTTAGTGGTTATGAACATTAAAATTCGCTTATAAATAATTTATATATAATGTGATGTGATGATGATGTATGTGATGAGCTACGGTGCAAGTCGTAGGACTTGTTTTTAGTATAGAAAAAATATATTTTTAATATATCCGTCCGTGTTTATGTCCCACAGACAACAAGATCTTTGTTTTCTTTTCTTTCGTCCCGGACAGACGTTGTCACGCTCAAAACCCACGGCCGTGTCTTCGACACAGCCTACCCTGCTCTTTTTTGTGTTATGTTTTTACTTAATCAAATGCGAAAAAACAACAAAATTGGAGTTATGTTGAGTATAAATTAATTTAAATATTGGAACTTTTAGTTCGGTCAAAACAACACACGTGGAGTTATTTTATTTTGATCATACATTATTTCAAAACATTGGAACTTTTGGCTCGGTCAAAACAGCATATGTGGAGTTATGTCACTTTGATCAAACATAATTTTTTCAACATTGGAAATATGTGTTTGGGACCACTTAATAACTTTGAATTAAGACCACCAAGACTTATGCTGTTAAACCCAAACGAAAATAGCCTTTTTACTAAACAGTTCTGTATACTCAACTAAATTTCCTTAAAAATAGACTTACGTCGTTTTTACCAAACTTCATAGATAACCAATGTGTTTTGTTGTTGGTTTAGTTTTGTCAAATTGACAAAATCATAATTTACATTTTGTCAAATGGACAAAATCGGATATTGTTAAATTTGTTAAATTGACAAAATTGGAATTAAGATTTACATTTTGTTAAATGGACAAAATCGGAAATTGTTAAATTTGTAAAATTGACAAAATTGGAATTAAGATATACATTTTGATAAATTGACTAAATTGGAAATATGAAATTTGATATATACTGACGTTGAACCTTAGAGCACAACAACGCTGATGCAACTTGTCTTCAACGGATTTTGGGTTCGGCGTTCGTCAGACGAATTCTTGGCTGACGTAACCCCTCCCTCACTTGATTTAGAACTCTCCTAAGTTCTCGTTTTTAATTTTAATGAGATATTTTTATGTTTACTGTTATCCAGTTTACGGTAGAGTGTATTTTTCTAACAAATTTGAGTTCTTTTATTTTCTCCATATTCGGGAGATTATAATTTTTTCAAACGTTACACTCCGTTTCACTTAATTACGACCACCTATTATATTGATTTCAAATGTCAATAACTTTCACATTTCAGCAACTAGAATATTATTTTTTACATGCATGTGTTGTTAGTTATTCGATATCTAGTCAACAAAAACATGCAATTTAAATGCGCCACTTGATTACGACCAGGAAAATAGGTAAAGGAAGAACACTTTTAAAGGGCGAAAAAGCAAAGAACGAAGTTTTGAAGGAAAAAGGAATTTAAAATCTTCAGATAGCGGAAAAAATGGGTAGAGGGAAAACCGTTATTGGATCCTTTATCAATAATATACAAATTTTATAAAAAAAAGTACTGGAATTTCTTCAAACTTTATACGCATGTGTATCTCCGATGCACAACATTTTTTGTAAAAGTTTGGATGTGATCGAGCCACGCATGTGTATCTCCGATGAACAACACTTTTTTTAAAAAAGTAATCGGGGCCCATTGTGTATCCCAGATTAGAGAATTTACACGAAAAATTTTAATTTTTTTGGGTTGTTTTATTATATGTTACGTTACTTATATATATTTCGCAATTGTTGAATAATACTAAATAGTTCTTATTTGCTTTAAATCTTCTTTCATCGCAAGTGCTTTCAATTACGGTTTCAATTTGATTTTTTAATAATATAAGGCCAGTTTCGATTTCAATGATATTTGAATTTTTGGAGTTTATTTACTCGAAAAAATTATAAAAAAAAAATTTATGGGAAGTGAAATCGATTGTTAACTTTTGTTACGCGTTAACAAAAAGTAAAGTCGTTAGTTTTTGACCTTTCACACAACCTAAAGAGCTGAAATTTTTTGAGCAGCTGTATCTCACACAGCATTTTTGATATTCCGCGTGTGACTCGTTTCGCGCATCGTGTGTGGCGCGTGTAATGCATGGAAAAGTGGAACTGGTATATATCGGCTTCTACTAGTCAGAATTTGATGAGACTTGTTTTAAAACAATTGGTTAGCGCTCGGCTTGCGATGACGTAATTTGTGACATCCTCAAATTAGAAATGCAAACACTCACTTTGAATTCAATTGAAAGTTCAAAACGCTAATGCAAATCAACAAACTTACAAAACGAAGGAAGAAGAAAGACAACTTGAGGGAGACTCAAGATTTTCTCGATCTCATGGGAAACGCAAACGCAAAGCAATTGGTACAACATATTATATGGACTGGTCCTGCTGGATGTGGAAAAACTTTTCTCATTAAACTCATAATAGAAATTTGTAATCGATTCACAGATGCGGATGGTAATTGTAATGCCTATATTGCAGGTGCACCCACAGCGAAAACCGCGGTTGCTATAGGAATCACGACTGTTCATACTGCTTTTAATGTAACCCTTTCGAGTGTCCAAATGCCCCGGACAAGGTCAAGGGTTTACATAGATCTTTATGCAAGTATGTCAAGATGATACTCATCGATGAAGTCAGCATGATTGGGGAGGAAGTGTTAGAACGTGTAGACTGAAAGAAATAACGGGAACATTATTTTTATCGGTGATTTGAGGCAGCTTCCACCGGTTGTTGGCAAATAATACAGCGAATCGATGGTCAGCAGTTATGGAAGGGAATTGTTTTTTATGAATTGACCGAAGTTATGTGGCAGGAGAATGCTGAATTCTCATCATTATTAACAAATGTTGGCAATGGAGATCGATTGGATAAACAAGAGTTGCAATTGATTGATTCGAGATTCTGCTCAGAGACGGAAGCGGAAGAACGCTGTCCTAATGTAATTCGATTATTCAATGATAACCGTTCAGTCGATGCGTATAATTTGAGAATCTTGAGTTCATCTGATGAAACATCGAACTCGGTTGCTGATGACGATATATTCGGGTGTGGAGTGTCTACTGTCCATCTTCATACAATTGATCGGATTATTAATTATATTTTTATTTAGTAGAAATATATTTAAAAAAAAAACCCATAAAAATTAAAAACTTTCATGTAAATTCTCTAATAGGTTAGGATGTGTTAAAATTTGAAGAAAATCGGGCTAATTTTTAAAAAATTTATCACTCCAACAAACTTACAAAAAGTTTTGTCCATCAGTGATACACATGTGTTTAAAATTTGAAGAAAGTCGAGCTAATTTTTAAAAAATTTATATGGGCACCCCTCGGTCCTCAGGCCCGTTCACTCCAAAAACTTTACAAAAAATGTTTTCCATCGGAGATACACATGTATATAAAATTTGAAGGAAATCGGGTTATTTTTTTGAAAAATGTTTATGGGGCCCCACGACCCCGGCCACCAAAATTTTTGCAAAAAGTGTTGTCCATCGGAGATACACACGTATATAAATTTAAAAAAAAATAGGATTAATTCTCCAAAATTTTTACAAAAAGTGTTATCCATCGGAGATACATAAATTTGAAGAAAATCGGGTTAATTTAAAAAAAAAAAATTTGGGGCCCCAAGATCCCGGGCCCGGGGGTCTCCAACAATTTTACAAAAAGTGTTATCCATCGTAGATACACATTTGTATTAAATTTGAAGAAAATCGGGTTAATTTTTTTAAAAAAATTTTGGGGCCCAATGACCCTGGGGTCCCGGGTCTCCAAAATTTTTACAAAAAGTGTTTTTCATCGGAGATACATAAGTATTTAAAATTTGAAGAAAATCGAGTTAATTTCTTTAAAAAAAATTTATACATGCGTATAAAATTTGAAGAAAATCGAGTAAATTTGTGGAATTTCAATTTCAATAAAATCGGGCTTTGGGAAGTGGGTTAAAAATTGATCGCAAGATTCCACGACAGACGACAGACCGATGACCGTGCCACGGGCAAGTGAAGTTAATATAGAGAATTTAATAAAATATATTTACTTAAAAAATGATTTTTACAAAGGTAATTATTTATTTGTTTCTTTTTTACAACAACTTATCTTATTTTATTGATCCGGACTGGACTGTATATGAGTTATGAAACTGAACTTCTTGACTTGACTACATAAATACTGAACTATACTGAATTTGAACTGTGCTGGATGAATTCTTAATTGAACTGTGCTTCACGAATTCTGAATTGAACTGAACTGCTCGTATTTTTTTTTGGTTTCAGACTAAACTTATAACTATTATTAATAAGTGTCGGCTCAACAATAGGGGCCCGACGTATTTACATTGTCTTTTTTCGAATTGCTTATTATTAAACAATATTATTTACTACTAAATCTACTACATGTTTATATTTAAGGTAATTAAATTTTAAACGATAAATTTTAAAATAAAATAAAAATGAAAAGAAATATTAAAGGGGGTATAAACAGGGCGATCTTCAGCCTCTGTAGTGTTGATTGCTGGCCTTCTCGTAGAAGGAGGCGTCTTGATTATTTAGGATGTCGTTGTATCTAGCATCTGTGAATCCTCTGATGTTTATATAGCGGTGGCTTGGCTCGATTTCCTCGATTCTCAGTCCTTGCATCTCTGGACTTGGATGTGTTTCCAACCCATCAACGAATTTCTTTGCCATTTTGAACAAGTGGTCGGTTATTGGCAGCAGACCTGCCGCGTCGTAAAGCCTATTGCTCGAGACAAATTTGTTACTATTTGGCACCATCCAGAGTCCTGTACATACTCTCAGTACCTTTCTTTCGAATAGGGAGATCTTCTTCATAGTTGTTGGTGAAACGGTGAACCATATGGGGTAGCCATAGGTTATCACTGGCCTGATAAGCTGCTTGTATATGAGCTCGCCTTCGTAGAGGCGGGTGCACCAAATGAAGGGCGTAATTAGCCTTTTTCAACGTTTTATCGATGTGGGCATTAAACTTGAGCCTCTCGGTGAAGTTTATTCCAAGGTACTTCGTCTCTGATTGGGTTTTTATAACTGTGTTGTCTGGAAGGGTGATTTTTAATCCTCTGCACCGGCTCACAAAATTTTTTCTCCCTGTTCTTGTCCCTGGCACTCGGAAGCAGATGAGTTCCGTTTTGTTTGCATTTATCTTCAACCACCACTTGAGGTAGTAGTTCCAAAGATTTCGGAGGTGTTCCTCCACTCTTCGGGCAGCTATCTCAGGAGAGAGAGAAACGGCATACTTGATCGAGTCATCCGCGTAAAGCATACTGCTTGTTCCGGCTGTATTGGTGGGTTGATCCGCCGTGTAGATGTTGAAAAGGACTGGGCCAAGTCTGGAACCCTGAGGAACTCCGGCTTTAATCCCTTTCCTAGTGGATGAGTCGCCAAAAATCTGTACAAAAAAACCCTGTGAAAGAGAACATTTTTAATTATTTTTACAATATAATTGGGGAAGCCAAATCTTTATCCATACACTATCGAAGGCTTTTCGATGTCTAGCAAACAGGCTACTGTACTGCTTTTAACGTTCAGTCCTCGAGTGACGTTACTGTGAAGTTTCAGCAGAGGGTGCATCGTAGAGTGCTTCTCTCGGAAACCGAATTGAAACGAAGGAATAAGGCCTCTTTCCGAACAAAATGTATTGATCTTTTTACGGATCAAAGACTCGAATACCTTACTGATACAACACAGTAAAGCTATTGGACGGTAACCAGTTACGCTTGAGCGGTCAGTTTTCTTGGGTACTGGTACTACTTTGGCCACCTTCCAGTTGTCTGGAAAGTAACCATTGTTAAGGCAATCGTTGAAAATTATGGTTAACATCAAGATTGTCATACCCGGTAACTTTTTAAGCAAAAAGTTAGAAATCCCGTCAATGCCCGATGATTTTTTTGGGTTTCCACTCATTGTTAAATCGCTGACTATAGCTGTTTGGGTAAACATTTCAACGTCTACGGGCGCTCTAGCGGGGGTTTCTTCACTAAACCGCACTACAGGATTACTTGCAGAAGTGGCGTCTTCCACAAGACTTTCCACCTCTTCCAAAAAATCTGGAAGATGCGTTGGTAGTCGGTCCGTAAAACTCCTTTCAAAATGGCAGGCAAAGGCTTCGGCTTTTTCAACAGGACTGGATGCTACTTGATCTCCAAACGTGATACTCTCTGGAATGGAAATACGCTTTCCGAACAGACCGTTCAGCTTCTTAAAAGCATCAGGACCTGGTTTGATGTTCTGGAGTCGTTTGGTCAGGTCATCTTCCTGGTACTTCTGCAGTGCTTGACGAAGCATGTTCACTGTACAACGCAGTTGCGAAAGTACAGACTGGTATTCGTCGTTGACTGTATTAAGAGTCCTGTTAAAAATCCTCTGAAGGCGCTTCCTCAGCCGTTGCTTGTGAGCATATATTGCCTGTATATGCCCAGGCAGGTTTTGGAAGGGATCCTTGCTGGTGCGTATTGTTTTCTGCCGATCGATGGCTGTGTTAACCGCATTCTCGAAATTTCTTATAGCATCATCCATTTCGTAATTCTCCAGATTTCTGCAGTCCGCTGGCACTGTTAAATCAGCTTCAACTTCAGATCTAAACCGGTTCCAGTTTACTTTCCTGAAGTTGATGTGTAGTTCCGATGTTGGTGTGACTTTCAAAATTCGCTGATTCAACCTCACTCGAAGCTCTATGTCCATATGATCCGAGTCGCTATCGTGCGCCAAACATGAATAATTTTTTAATTCTGGAAGGATATTAATAAAATTTGTAGTTGCCAGAAAGAAATCCAGAGTTGACGGTGTCCGAGGGTACGTCTTCCGGGGCTGAGAAACTTCAGCCTTGGTATGCTGATGAGGATTTGAATCCAGTCAATCTGCAATAGCCTTTCCTTGACTGTTGCACACTTCATCTTGCCATCGGGTGTGCCTAGCGTTAAAATCTCCTCCAACCACACAGTATGTGTGCCTAGAGGAGATGCCGCAGACAGTTTGCAGATCCCGTTGGATGTCTTCCCTCGTTGTGTTGCAGTGATTGTACACCGATATCACCAGCAAGGTCTCAACCTCGTTGACTTTGATGCTGACAGCTGTTGCTTCCATGCTACGCAACCCACTGATTTGCACCTTCTCGCCTGCCATAGTGTCCTTGATAAGGACCACCGTCCCAGAGCGTCCACTGCTTTTGTCGACCCTGTGGATATTGTATCCGTCTGGACTGAACGGGTTTCTCCCTGTGAGGTTTGTTTACTGTAAAAGAAGAATGTCAGGGTTATTAGTTTTAATAAATAATTTAAGTGTGATACGCCTTGCTAAAGAATAAATGGAGTTCACATTATATGAGAATATACTTATCCTGCTTATTGTGAACTTAATTCACAAATAAGTCGACCCAAAACGGTTGTTTTGGACCTGTCATCAAGGCTGCTATAATTAGCAGGTACGACTTTTCTTGCCTTCTGCAAAATTGTGAAAAGGTCTGCTCCGAATAACCTTTCAGTGTCGTCGAAGATGTTAGATTTTCCAGTAGATGGATCCGTTTTTAAAGCTTCTTCGCTGGTTTGCTGCTTTCTTGGATGGTTGGTGGTTGCTTGTTGATTGCTGCTGGCTTGCTAGCAGTCCCCATAGCAGCTATACTAGCAAAGCCTACTCCCTTCACTATAGCTTTTGAAGCAGACTTCTGGGCGGTTTTTACTTTTTCCGTCATCTTCTCCTTATATTTAGGACATCCTCGATAGTTTGCAGGATGTCCATTTTTTTTGCAATTTGTGCAAAAGACGTTGTCGTCTTTCTTGTTGTCTGCGTTTCTCGGGCATTGGCAAGGTAAGTGTTCGTCTTTGCACTTGACACATCTATATTTCATGCCGCAATTGTTTGCAACATGTCCGAACATTTGGCAATTTTTCCATTGTGTAATGCCTGCTGGTTTTAGCTTTTCCCAATGCACCAGCTGGTTCATTAGGAGGGTTTTTGAGCAAACTGCTGCCTTATCGCAGTTCTTTTCAAGTTCGACTATGAAATGGTTAAATTTCCTGTCGTTCCTCACGATTTGAAGGGTTTGACCTCCACTACAGGGACACCCTCTGCCGTCAACGCTTCCTTGACATCCTCAGTGTTAAAGGAGTAGTGAATACCTTTAAGGACCAACAATTCTTTTCTGTCCTCCTTAGCGGTATAGGTGTTGAATTCAGTCTTTCCCGACTGTAGGAAAGACCGAATTCGCAGGTGGCCGTCTTTGTTCATGGCCGTAACGACCGATTTGCTGCTATTGATGTTGCGAATTCTGCAACAAATATTGGCGCTCTTTATGAACTTTGAGAGTTCAGCGACGTTCAGTCTGAAGCAGACTATTGGTGGCATAGCAAACAGTTTTGTTGTTGGTCCAGTACTCTGTGTGTTTATGTTTCCTTGAGTGGTTGGTTGTGATGCCTGCACAGTTTTACGATACACCTCTTTTGGTTTTGTTGTTTTCTCCACAACAATTGGTTTTGGCACAATCCTCACATCATTGGCTACTGATGGCGGAGATGAAGTTGGTGGTGATGAAGGTCTGGAACTTGCAGACAATCTTCTTCTTTTTGACTTTACTGGCATGGTTTCGGGAGATGATCGATCCTTGCGACTATCTTCGTCGCTAAAATTATCCTCTCCTTCGCAGCTGGATTCGGACGCTTCAGTATCCGATTCCTCGACAACGCTCATGGTTTCCTCCTCTGAAGTCGCTGAATCGCACAGCTGGTTCACTTCATCCATCCTTCGGTACAATGACAACAGGAAATCCCCACCATGGTTGGTTACTTGTTCCTTAATTAAGGATAAGACCTCGTTGACTTTTTCCTTTTTGCCTTTTTCCCCATTTTATAGGGCTGATTGAAAGGAAAACCTTTTCTGAAAATAAATTCTAATAACTGGAAAAGAAAAATATTCCTGAAATTAGAAAATAATTATTGAAATAATAAAAAATAAAAAGTAGTAGGTAGCGAAATGCTCGCTTTTGGTTTTGGGTTTTTTTTTTTAATCGGTAGCAGGTAGCTAGACGATATGATGCGTGATCTGCGTGTGCTCGTGTTGAGCGCTCGATGATGACTGTGCTGAACTGCTCGTATGATTTGAAAACGGCTTTTATACTATTTGTGTGTGCTGTCCAACTTCTGTATTAGCTTTTGGATTTTGATCGCGTCCTTGAATTTAGGAAGTAAACATGTTTATTTAGAATGCGTTCATGTTAGAACATGCGCAATTGAACATCTGGCGGACACGATCAAGG
Organism: Nephrocerus scutellatus; assembly: GCA_947095585.1. Taxonomy (NCBI): domain Eukaryota; kingdom Metazoa; phylum Arthropoda; class Insecta; order Diptera; family Pipunculidae; genus Nephrocerus; species Nephrocerus scutellatus. Next base: position 41,859,310 of record OX352762.1, read on the forward strand.
TCCTTGAGTTTGGAAAGACGTAAACATGTTGATCTCTTAGATCGCAATTTATGATAATGGTTTATTCATGTTAGAACATGTATAGGATTTATTATTGGACTTTGGTTGTCCTTGAATTTGGATCAAAACGTAAACATGTTTACTTCTTAGATCAGAAAATGCGTCAACCTTATACTATCCAGTAGGACTGCGCATTTTTTGTATGTAGTATTATGTGCGTGTAGCATTATGTGCGTTAAATTTATATTCTCCAGTTGGACTGCGCACTTGTTATATTATGAATATACATTATGAATCATCATCATCATATTTGGCTCTACAACCGGGGCCGGTCCTGACCTCCCGCAAAAAGTTTCTCCACCGGTCCCGATTTCTAGCCGATGTCATCCAGTTTGGCATCCCTAAACTCTGAGCGTCCTGGTCTACGCCATCCAGCGTAGGCTTGTCCGGCCTCGCTGTTGTGTTCCGCAAAGGACTTTCCGAGCAGGATCCTCTTCGCCGTGCGAGCTAGGAGTCCTGCCCACCGGAGCCCACCGAGCTTAATTTTCTTCACGATGTAGACATCGCGGTAACGCTCATAGATCATTATAGAGTCTCCGGAATCTTTAAAGCCGACAACGTTGGGTTTTATTCTTTTGCTGATTAGAAACCCCATCCCGAGCACATGATGTCTTGCATGACAGCTGTAATATATGTCATATTCTGATTTTTGTAAGACACCATTCCCCGTCCACCGCATCTCATGGATTGCTGTTATGTCAGCCTTATATTTAGACGGGGTATCGGCCAGCTGCTGTGCAGCTCGAGCTCTATACAGTGAGCGTACGTTCCATGAGAAAATTCTTAAATCGTTTAGCGGTTTTCGTTGCCGTGGAAGTCGTCGTTCATCAGTGTATCCAAGGTTGATTTTGGTTTCCGTAATAATAATTTTTTACAGGCGAGGTTATTGGCCTCGCGCCAACCTTACTTTGAAGGGACTATCCCGATCATTCAGCTTTTCCTGCATTGGAGGAAAATTACCGACGGCCACCACGTGGAGGTTTGATCGCACTTCCACCAGCCAGAGATAGTTACGGCCACCTGCAATTCTAGAGCATTCTGTGTTATTCCTCCTATTCTGCTGATGGCTGGCATTATCAATACATATTGATATTATTTGAAATGTTGGTGGTGTGCGCGCACTTGTTATATTATGAATATACATTATGAATCATCATCATCATATTTGGCTCTACAACCGGGGCCGGTCCTGACCTCCCGCAAAAAGTCTCTCCACCGGTCCCGATTTCGAGCCGATGTCATCCAGTTTGGCATCCCTAAACTCTGAGCGTCCTGGTCTACGCCATCCAGCGTAGGCTTGTCCGGCCTCGCTGTTGTGTTCCGCAAAGGACTTTCCGAGCAGGATCCTCTTCGCCGTGCGAGCTAGGAGTCCTGCCCACCGGAGCCCACCGAGCTTAATTTTCTTCACGATGTAGACATCGCGGTAACGCTCATAGATCATTATAGAGTCTCCGGAATCTTTAAAGCCGACAACGTTGGGTTTTATTCTTTTGCTGATTAGAAACCCCACCCCGAGCACATGATGTCTTGCATGACAGCTGTAATATATGTCATATTCTGATTTTTGTAAGACACCATTCCCCGTCCACCGCATCTCATGGATTGCTGTTATGTCAGCCTTATATTTAGACGGGGTATCGGCCAGCTGCTGTGCAGCTCGAGCTCTATACAGTGAGCGTACGTTCCATGAGAAAATTCTTAAATCGTTTAGCGGTTTTCGTTGCCGTGGAAGTCGTCGTTCATCAGTGTATCCAAGGTTGATTTTGGTTTCCGTAATAATAATTTTTTACAGGCGAGGTTATTGGCCTCGCGCCAACCTTACTTTGAAGGGACTATCCCGATCATTCAGCTTTTCCTGCATTGGAGGAAAATTACCGACGGCCACCACGTGGAGGTTTGATCGCACTTCCACCAGCCAGAGAAAGTTACGGCCACCTGCAATTCTAGAGCATTCTGTGTTATTCCTCCTATTCTGCTGATGGCTGGCATTATCAATACATATTTATATTATTTGAAATGTTGGTGGTGTGGGGTCCACTGCTTTAACCCTATTTCGTCTTGTAATTTATTGATATCGTTTTTATTTAATATGTTAATGTTATTTAAAAACTGAATGTGAATATGGAATATGGTCTGTTGTCTTTTATTTGTTGAGAAATTTTAGAATTAAAGATCTGTTTGTTGCTTTCTAAAATTAATTCTTTATTATTTGAAGTCATTTAAGATAATATAGATAATTTTTAAGATTTTTTCTTCAACTGTATCGTTGTCTTTGTTGGGATCATGTTTAAATAATCTTATATGTTCGTTAATTGTGTTGTGTAGGCGTTCTACATTTGAATTAGATGTGTGATTGTTATTGGAGTATAGTGGATTTCTATATGTTCGTTCTGTAAAAATTCTCTTAGTGGAAGAGCTTTGAATCCTAGTTCGTTGTCAACTACAATTTTATTTATTGTTCCTATTGTGGAAGGTAGAACAAGAATGGTTCTTTTGATTTTTTTAATATTTTAATTTAATAGCTTGTGCGTATTTGCTATATTTGTCGATGAATGTAACGAAAATGTGTTTTTCGAGTGTATAGAATACGTCAGCGTGAATAATTTCATTAGGAGCTGAGGGTTTTTCTGTTAATTGATATTTGTGTTTAATTGGTTTACGTTCATATTTTTCTAAGTTGCATATTTCTCAGTTATTAATGAATTGAGTAACTCTGATATTAAGTTTTGGATTGTAATAATTTAAATGTAACTCTTTGTATACTTCTATATTTCCTCTATGGTTGTATGGTTGGTATGTATGGTTGCAGAATTTGTTTTTTTAAATATGTTTGTCTTTTAAATATGTTTAGAGGAGATTTGCTGATAATATATTAATGTTTTCGATTTCTCCATTTTCTTCATTGAGATTTATTTCTATGCTTGAAAGAGTATCGGCGTTTTTATTTAATGTTCCTTTTTTTATATTTATATCTTACAAGTTTTGAATTGGGTTCTTTAATTGAGAAGAGCCAAGTTAATGTTTATGATCAGTTTCGATCAAGAATTTTCGTCCAAAAATATATGGTCTGAAATTTTTTGTTGACCAAATGTTTGCTAATAATTCTTTTTCTATTGTGCTGTAATTAATTTCATGTTCATTGAGGGTGCGGCTAGCATAACATATTGGGTGATTATCTTGCGAAAGTACTGCGCCTAACGCGTAGTTACTAGCATCTGTTGTAAGCGTAAGTTTCTTAGTAAATTGGAACATGTGGTAATTGTTTTTTAAGTGTATTGAAGCTTTCTTGATATCTGTAGTATTTATTTTAGCATCCTTTTTTAAAAAAAATTTCATTGGTTTCGCTATCAATGAGTAATCTTTAATAAATTTCCTATAGTAACCAGTGAGTCCTAAGAATTGCTTAATTTGTTTTGTAGTTTTCGGAATTGGGCAATTTGTCACGCATTCGATTTTTTTAGGGTCTGGTTTTATGCCGTCTTGTGTTCTTGAATCTGTTGTTTGACTTTATCTTTATGTACATATGGTATATGAGTACCTATATGATTTTACTTTTACTGGTACATTGTCGGTTGTACGAATTTCATGCTTTATTGCATTTTTAAATGTAAGGTTTGAACCTTCTTGATAAAAAATATCTGAGTATCGATTTATTATTTTTGATAATTTTTGCTTTTCTACTAGGTTTAAATGTTGAGTTCGTAGTTGTTTCATCAGTGGTATATTTTCAAGTTCATCTAATACACAAAAGTTTTCAGTGACTACTTGTTCGATTTCATTAGGTCTAATTTCAATAGGGCCTATGCTTTTTACATTGGTTTGAATTTCAATCTTATGATTTTCAACGTTGTAACTTCCTTCATCAGCAATAACTTCACCTTCTAAGAACATATTCTTCTTGAGATAGGCTAAACCTTTTTGTTGGTTCACTAATAAGTGTATAGTATGCTGTTTTGAATTTTGGAACAATATTTATTTAATTGTTCAAGAATCCTACAAAATGTAATAAAAAAAAAAGGAAAAGGAAAAATTTAATTGTATGTAACCTAACATTTCGAAATAACAATAAGGAAACCAATGTCAAAACATTGTTAAAAAATTATCTTGTAGAAATTTTAAGATCCATTATTGTACAAGTGGCGCGGTTAAGAAGAAATGAAGATGTATTATGATTCCATGGTGTGAGGGATCGCACGAGTGACCACATAAATAAAATACCTTAAAGCACACAATGATTTTCCACCTTACTTCGACTCTACATACAGTGCCTCACACAGTTTAAAGTGCAATACAAAAATCAATATGCATTCTTTAATAGCACACTCGGTGCATAAAAACAAAAGTAAACAACATTTCCAATAGCATAATATATGACCAGCGGTCGTACGTCTATGACAATAAATATGCAACCTAAGCATCATGGGCAAACGATCGCTGAGCGCTTAGAAGGTTAATTACCAATTTGTTTAATAAAATCACTTCTAATCTAAAAGTAAAACTTCAAACTTGTACAACTTCTTCTTCTGACGCCCTACGGAGCTCCGTCTTTTGGGTTCTCGTTAACTTGGCAATTCGCCGGAAGAGTCAGATATCGACTTAGTATTCAAATCATTTTAAAGTATTTTACAGCAAAGTTGTGTGGAAAATAGCAACAACTTTACAATTGACCGACTCCGTGTTTACCGAATCTTTTAATCTACAGGCCTTCAAAATAGCCGTCAACAACTTCCTGAAGGACGACCGTAGTGTTCGTTAGAAGATTAGATTATTTTATATGAAAAAAAAAAACATTATTGATTTTTTATTATTGTATTGTATTGTATTATTTATAATATTTGTAAAATATGTTATATTTTCTTGGTCAAGGTTTTTTGTAGTTTCCCCTGACCATGATCCATTGATAAAAGCATTTGGACTCGCGTCCTTTTAGTTTCGTATTCGATTTTTAAGTTCTCTATATTAACTTCGCGTGCCCGTGGCTGGCAGAATCTTGTGATCATGTGTATTTCCCATAACAATACTTTCTATTCAAATTTGGGGCACCGCGGGCCTACGGTTCGGGGGGCTCCCATACAAATTTTTTTAAAAATTTACCCGATTTTCTTCAAATTTTATACTCATGTGTATCTCGGATGCACAACACTTTTTGTAAAAATTTGAAGTAAACGGGCCCAAGGGTCGGTGGGGCACCCATACAAATTTTATAAAAAAAATTACCCGATTTTCTTCAAATTTTATACGCATGAGTATCTCCGATGGACAACACTTTTTGTAAAAAATTTGAAACGATCGGCCCCGGGGTCAGGGGGCACCCATACTAATTGTTTACAAAATTTACCCAATTTTCTTCAAATTTTATATGCATGTGTATCTTCGATGGACAACACTTTTTGTAAAAAATTTTAAAGCAATCGGACCCGGGGTCGGGGGCTCTCTAACAAAAAATTTAGCCGATGTATCAAAAAAAAAAGTGCTAGCGGCTCTAATCTGGACCCAGGACCCCCTAGATGTCATTAATACAGACGCATTAGGTTTTGCATTAGAGGCTGTATTCGATGACAAACCCATTGCTTATGCGAGTAAAAGTCTGAATAGTGCCGAAAAGAACTATAGCACTATAGGAAAAGAGCTACTGGCCATACTATGGGCAATAAAACACTACCGACCATATTTGATCGGTAGAAAATTCAAAATAATTACAGACCACAGACCATTAGTATACCTTTTTCCCCTTAAAGAACCCTCAAGTAGATTGATAAAATTCAGACTGTTACTAGAAGAATACAATTTTCACATCGAATATACACCCGGAAAATCGAATATACACCCGGAATTTCAATAAATCCCAACAAAGTTTTGGCATACGTCCCAGTGAAGAATTGTATACTCCTAAGAAGGGACAATGATGGCACTACCGCTCGATCGACAACATTTTGCGATTTGTTGTCGAGGGACGTGCATCGCATCTGCGGAACAATTAATAAATTATACATTACAATAGAAGAAATTAAGAAACTCGAAGACGGCCGTCGAGAATACAAAATTCGGGAGTTGCAAAAAATCTTAGGAGATATGTTTAAGAAAAGTAATGTAAAGGTGCACCTAAAAATAATAAAGAGAAAATATTGCTCAACGATTATCATATATTATCAACAAGTGAACATGCAGGAATAAACCGCATGATGAAAACAATTAGACAAAAATATTCCTGGACAGGAATGCAGAACGACATAGCTACATATGTAAAGCATTGCATCATAATATGAAGCTATACAACCGGGGTCCGGTCCTGGCCTCCCGTCTCTCCATCGGTTCCGATTTCGAGCCGATGTCATCCAGTTTGGCATCCCTAAACTCTGGGCGTCCTGGTCTACGCCATCCTTCCAGCGTATGCTTGGCCGGCCTCGCTGTCGTGTTCCATAAATCCTACCGCAAAGGACTTTCCGAGCAGGATCCTCTTCGCTCATGCGAACTAGGCGCCTACCGAGCTTAATTTTCTTCACGATGTCGACATCGCGGAACCGCTCGTAGATCTCATCATTATAGAGTCTCAGGAATGGTCCTTTCTCACATACGGGGCCAACAATTATCCGTAAGACTTTTCTCTCGAACGCGGCTAAGAGGTCAGAATGTTTTTTGCTAAGCAGCCAAGTCTCGGATCCATATGTAGGTACTAGTATGACCATTGTCTTATATATCTTGTATTGGATGTTATGGTTAAGTTCCTGGATTTGAAGAGTCTTGACAGAATTGACAGATAGTAGGCTTTGTTGGCTTTAAGCAACCGTGTGCGTGTTTCTGGTTCCATGCTGTTATCGGCTGCTACAGTTGACCCGAGATAGTTAAAGGATTGCACTTCTTCAAATTTGCGCTCCACTATTTGAATTGAGGAACCAATGTTCGATCTTCTGTTTGCAGACGTGGCCACCATGTACTTTGTTTTCCCAGATTTCGTGCCACCTGCTTTATCTGGATGAAAGCTTTCTGTACAGCTCTTTGGTTTCTACCAACGAGGTCAATATCGTCTGCGTATATTTTCATAAAACAACTTTATTAAACAAGTCAAAAGCCTTTACAAAGTTATGACTGCCGTTCACATGGGCGGTAGCTTTATCAAGTATTCTGGTAGAATTTCAAAAAAAAAAATACTGCGAGGAAATACTGGGTATTTATACTTAATCAACTGTATCGAAAAGGTTCTATTCTTAGAAAATGACTGTGTAAACATAATGTATTTTACATAAAGAACCAGACAGCAAATACGAATATATACCAGTATAATTATTCTTCTAATTAATCATTTTATATAAAATCTACCCGTATTATACGGGGGGGTCATCAATAAGTAAGTACCCGTATTTGAAAACTGGTAATGTTACTGAGAAAAGTTGACATTACCGTCGTGTACTATCATCTGTCAAACGACACCATACAAAATTTCAGACTAGTTCATATGTTTTTAGTTTTATTTGCCAGCCAGTTCACGGCATGATTCTCACTGATCGCCGACCTGAAGTGCGCTAGGCCGTAAACGTGTCGTACGGAACGGCAATTAATATTTTAAATGATAAGTGTGAGAAAAGTGTCGGCCCGATGGGGGTCTCGGTTGCTCAGAGTGGACAACAAGCGGGTACGGCTCTAAATGTCGAAGCAGTGTTTGGACCTCTTAAGCGAAATTTGCAGGTTTTTGCGTAGAATCGTTTTCCTTGATGAAACATGGATACATTATTATACACCAGAGACAAAAAAAAGAATTTTTTCAGCTGATTCTGTTCCGAAGAAGCTAAAGACGGTCTCATCAGCCGGAACGATCATGGTCACGATTTTATGGGATTCGAAAGAAATAATTCCCATGGACTTTTTACAGAAAGGAAGAACGATCAGGGGGCAATGTTAATTATTTTGCCGATTCGATAAGAAATTGAAGGCGACACGTCCTCATTTGGCTAAGAAAAATGAGCTGTTTCACGACGATATTTATCTCGAATTGTAGCGCTCAAGTTTCATGAACTGTTCTACGAATTACTGCCGCACCGACCGTAGTCGGTCGACCTGGATCCCTGTGATTTATTACTGTTCCCTAACATGAAAACATGGCTTGGAAAAATAAAAAAAATGCGATAAACTTCCGTCTTCATTCCTAACACGGGTACTTATTAACCGCCCCGTACTGTATAGGCATATGACAAAGTTTTCTTAATTCTAAATTGTCTGTCTGTACAAACAATTTTTTACTACATATTATATATTTATGAAAATTGTGTTTTTTATGAAAAAATCCGGAAAAGTATAAGAAAATAATAGTCAGTTATTTCCATAAATTACAATCAGATTTAAATTGAGAATGTATGAATATACAATACAGATACGGTTCTTTTAAGATGTCGTATTCCTTCCGCAAACTTTAATTCCTATTTTAGTTGATCTTGTGTTTTTTTCAAAATGATTATAATTAAAGTGTGATCTTACATACCCCCGTGCTTACAACTGACAGCATGGTGCGTTCATTTAATGCTAATGCTTCTCCTTGCTTCATTTTAATTCGTTTCTTGTCTAGGCATTTCATAGCGTACATTTTACCAGTGTCAGCCTTCCGGCAGCCATAAACCTCTCCAAAGCCACCGCGACCGATTATTCTATGAACACTGAAATCGTTCATTGTTAGCTGGAAAGCAAATACAAAACGATCAAATTATATGGATCTTCTAATTCGAAGTACAAAACATTATATTTACTTGAATATTTAATTCTAAGTTTTTCCATTGACAAAATCGTGTAAATTTTTCGCTGCAAAAATACACATTGGTATGGTTAAAAATAATAAAACAATATATAAAACGCTGTACTTAATTGATTTACCTGAATTTTCAAATTCCAAATCAAGAAGTGCGGAATAAAGTGATTTTTTGTTATTGGGCGTATTTATAATAATAATAATAATAATAATAATAATAATAATAATAATAATAACAATAATAATAATAATAATAATAATAATAATAATAATAATAATAATAATAATAATAATAATAATAATAATAATAATAATAATAATAATAATAATAATAATAATAATAATAATAATAATAATAATAATAATAATAATAATAATAATAATAATAATAATAATAATAATAATAATAATAATAATAATAATAATAATAATAATAATAATAATAATAATAATAATAATAATAATAATAATAATAATAATAATAATAATAATAATAATAATAATAATAATAATAATAATAATAATAATAATAATAATAATAATATTCGGCGCGACAGACTGTTGCGGTCCAAGGCCTAGCTTCTCGCGACCATTTGTGTTGTGCATGTATATTTTTGGACACAAATGAAAGGGACCTACAATTTAAGGCCAGATCCGAACGGCGAATTGAGAAGCTTTCCGTGACAAGATTACTCTCGGAACGTTTGTCACCCATTTGTGAGAGGTGGGACACCGTGAAAAATAGTTTGGTGTTACTCGGATTGGAACCACTAACCCCTGCTCAGTAGCCATGCGCTTTTCCACTGAGCCACGGCGCCCACTATTGGTTGTATTTACCCATATAAAACTCCACTTTAATAGTGCAAAAGTTTCGCAACGTTAAATGTTCTAAACTCAAACTATTTTACAAAGTAAAGTATAGTTGGAGTCTTATTTTATTCAATGTTATTAAAGTATTTTCATTTGTTTTTTACTTGTGTGCTGACATTTTTTAACTATTGCCTTTACAAAACGTTACAATCATTTAATTAATAATTTGTTTATGAAAGTTCCCAGCAGCTGGTGAATTTATTATCAAATTTACATTTAGACGTTGGTGCAAATGGGACTTGCAACGTGCACAAATTCAAAATTTTGAATCGTAACAACATTTATACATTGCGACCAATTTTATTCAAAAATGTTGATTGTGCAATGCTTTCACTCAGTTTTACGAGTACACAGATTAACAATTTTGTTTGCTCAATAATAATAGGGCTATCTTCTCCCAACCATTCGTGTTGTGCGTATTTTTTTTTTGCTCACAGAACGGATTGGACCTGCAATTTAAAGCCCTTCCGTGGCAATTATTACTCACGAAAGTTTATCAGACATTCGCGAGAGGTGGGACTGTGAAAAAGATTTTTGGTGTTTTCCTGGGATTAGAAATATAAAAAAGTTTTTGCAATTTTGAACTATTGCACCTACGCTTAGTATTAAATATCTTGAAAAAAAACATAATACACTAATTTTTCAAGTTTTTCGTAAAAGAAAGCCAAAACATTTACTTTTTCTTCTCTATGAAATTTGTTTCTGGTAAATACACCTAAAACCAAAAAATCTGTGTGACCTTGCACACTTCATATCGGTAACTTGATTTTATTTTAAAATTACTTTATTGACAGCCAAATTATGACTGCCTAAAAATTCAAGCTAAACATTTTACTTTTTTAATCAATATTTTTATTTTCGATGGTTACATTCTAAAGTCAGTTTGAAGTAATTTTACATGACACCATAAAAACTTGTTGAGTACGATTTCTGCGGTTTGATAATTTTGTTGTTTTGCGCTTATTTTTAAAAAACCCTCGTTTTGTTTTGCTATGTACTACCACCAGTTCTTGCAAAAATTGAGGCAACTCATATTTTCTGAAGTAGTCCTTTATCATTCATTTTTGCTATTTTTGTAAAAAAAATTTGATAGACGCTCAGGACACATAAGATTCCGTTGACACACGGCCTAATTTAAACTACAAGTATTTATACCAGACATTGTCAAACATTCGCGAGAGGTGGGACCGTGAAAAATACTTTTGATCTTACTGGGATACGAACCACGAACCTCCTGCTCAGAAGTCCATGCAGTTATCCACTGAGCCACGGCGCTCACGAAGTTAAAGTTCGGTAGCATAACATTGTGTCACAAGTGATTATATAATCAAAGATATTCAAATTTAAAAAAAGTATAAAAGAGTATGATAAATAAAATGTAAAATGACAACGAAAGCGTCAGCGTCAAATGTACAAAAAGCGGGTTTTATTGTAAATGTTCCTCCTTCGCGCCCAATAAATGTCTGAGACAACGCATTCGAAAATTTTCAATTTTAAATTGTTCAGAAAGCAATGGGAGAATTACGGAAGTCGCGGCAGAACTGACAAAACGAACGGATGGAGTAAGAGTAGCTATTTTGAAGGCATGCATTGGTGACGAGTGTTTTCAGATCTTGGATAAACTTATATAATCTGCGGAAGATGTAAAGAGGAATCTTAAGCGCCATGGAAAAGTTTTTCGCGCCCACAAAAAATACTCGATATGATCGGTATATATTTAATACAGCCACACAGCATGAGACGGAGAGCGTAGAAGCATACATATACAGATTGAGAGACCTCATCAAAACTTACGATTTTCCACCGGAACATGAAGACGGCTACATATGCGATCGCATCCTACCAGAAATAAAGTGCAATGACTTGCGAAGGAGATTATTGATGGAAGAACAGCGCACCTTATACAAAGCACAAAAATCATGTTCACTGGCCCAACAAACAGCACAGAGAATGCGAATGATTACACACGTAACACATAATAACACACATGAATATGTCAGTGATAAAAAGGGATCACCGAGAAGACAGAAAAATAAAAGTACTCAAACTGAACAGAAAAATGCAAAACAAGTAAATCCAAAGTGATAAAGTGCATCACTGACACGGAACGTCGTGTAACATTATGAATTTCAGAGATTTCAAAGCAATTGTGAGAAAGAATTTTAAATTAGAAGAAAGTAAAGTCAGATTATGTGCATTTGTCTGATGTGCGAATTTAGGGTCGATGTGTGCAACATTGGGCTTAGATCGAATCTCTCGGCCACGTGCGTTCGTTTAGCAGACCGCAAACCTGATATTCTGGCACTAATAGAAACGCATGTTAATGCTGATGACTTTACGGCTTTTGATCAATCGAAAAATTCGTCCACCACATACGTGGAACGGTTTCGAACAAATAGTAAAAAAAGACTTATGGAGCATGCATTACCATTTTAAAAAAGCACTATTGCCCAAAGACGTTAGTAATATTGGAGAGGTTTAAATTTAACAAACGGGATCCAAAACCCAATGATACTATTGCTGAATATATAGTACAGTTACGCCAACATGCAAGAACATGTCGATTCGATAGCTTTTTAAATGAAGCATTGAGCGATCGATTTATATGTGGCATTTCAAACGAAAACACACAAAAAAAGCTGCTATCAGAGGACGTGCTTACGTTTGAAAAAGCAAGTCAAATAGCATTGTGAATGGAGATGGCATTGTCCGAAAAAAAGTTATTAAATGGTACGTTGTTAAAAAAAATGCATACATAAGAAACAACTTAAGCAACTCCCTTGCACCGGTGGTATGTTATCGCTGTGGCAGAGCGCATAATCATATAAATTGGCCCGCTATACAGTGGAGATGCTACAGTTGCCATCGAACAGGTCATACGTCGCTGGTGTGCAAGAGACAAAACCGTAATGTGAATAATATCGTGAGCGAGGAAGAATTAAAAGCCGACATTGAAGAATATGTTCTAAGCATAAACATACTATCGGAACTGTATTGTTCATCGGTTTGTCAATGTCAGTCTGTCGTATCAGTGGAGTCAATTTGGGTAAATAATAATAATCCATGTTGTGTGCAATTAAGTATAAACAATAAGCAGTTACAGGGGTGTTGATGGTCATGTACTATCAGTAGTACAGTGGCAGGTAGACTAGTGACAAGTGCGCGCTACAAGGAAAGGTAGGCAGTGATTGAAATTATAGTCATAGACCGGAGAGACAATTTTTGTGCCGCTATTAGGACGTCCTGCATTAAGCGTGTTGTTTTCTAATTGGAGGGCTATGTTTGGCAGTGGCGTAGAACACGGAGCAAGCAGGCTAAATGCAGTGTCAGACATTGTAGATTCATTTTAATCCGGGTGTAGTCCGATATTCTGCAGTGCATATACGGTACCCTATGCCCTGAAGGAGAAAGTGGAACGTGAACTGGAGAGAATGGAAAAAGATGGAACGTTATTTCTGGTTCAGAGCAGTGAATGGGCTGGACCACTTGTTATCGTGCCAAAAAAGAATTGGGAAATACGGTTATGCGTAGATTTTTGTGTGTCCTTAAATATTGATGATGTCATCATTTGTGGAAAGGATGTTGCGATGCATACTATATTAGTCCGGCAAGTGTTAAAACTTTTGAATGACGTCAGCGCGCGAATTAACGTAAGAAAATGCAATTTTTTCTTAGCCAAAGTCTTGCAATCGTCAAAGTGGTCGCCGTTATAAAGGAAGGTTGTACATTTACATGGTCACAGGTGGCATTTAAAAATAGTAAATCAGGGGTATCCGAAAAAAATCTTTTATCCTTTTACGATCCAAACAAGCCGATATTATTAGCATGTGATGCCAGTTATAAGGGAGTAGGAGCTGTTTTGAGTCATCTTCAGGAGACAAAGTGGAAGGTTCCCATTGCTTTCGCATCAATAACTTTGATGGCCGCTGAAAAAAAAACGAACGGAACGACCACATATTTTTCATCGCCAAGAATGATGAGAAATGTTTAGGTTTTCTAAAACGGTGCATGATGTACTTCACTCCTTCCGATCTGGCTACTATTTACAAGGCTTATATTCGCCCTAAACTTGAATATAACTGTATTGTCTGGGCAGGTGCTCCCAAGACCACATTGCATTTACTTGACAGAATTCAGAACCGCGCAATAAAACTTATTGGTGACGTAAATACCGCAAAACAATCGAACCGCTTGAATATCGTAGTAATGTTTCCAGCTTGTCACGCTTGTATCGCCTTTTCCATAAGCGGTGTTCAAAAGAAATATCCAGATGCATCCCGCCTATCCTGATTACCTATCCTCATGTGTGTACATTAAAAACAGACCCGAATATGGCCAAACACCAAGTCGTCATTGAACGAAAAAGAGTGCCAATAATGGAACTACAGAGATGAGCTTACCATTTCGGATGGACTTATTCTAAAAGGATCACAAATATTTATTACGAAAGGTTTACGGTAGAATATTTTGCAAAGACTTCACAGCAGTCACCAAGGCATAGAAGCGTGTTGAAGGAGAGCTCGAGAAACTGTATTTTGGCCTTATATTTCCAAACACATTAAAAAAATATGTTCTAACTGTCTCTCCGTTTGCAGAACTCCCACAGTCAAACCAAGATGCCACTGCAAAGTACTAGTTTGCCGAACTACCCTTTTCAATGCATCGACATGGATCCATGCGAGATTAATCAGGGAAATAAAAACATCATACTCCTAATAACAGTTGACTATTATTCGGATTTTAATCAGGGAAATAAAAACATCATACTCCTAATAACAGTTGACTATTATTCGGATTTTATCTAGGTGGATGAAATCAAGGAAGCAAACACCAAGACCATCGTGAACTGTTGCAAAAAGAACTTCAGTCGGTTTGGTATTCCAGAGATCGTAGTTACGGTTACCGTTCGTCAATGAAGTATTTCCCAATTTTGCGAAAGACTGGACATTTTGACACGCGCTTAGCACACCTAAAATCAACAGGGCACCGGGAAAGCAGAATCATCTGTAAAGATCGTCAAAAAATTGTACAAAAAGCCAGACATGCGAATTTTTGGAAATACTTGTTAGAGTGGCGAACAACAGCAAATAAGATGGACTCTAGTCCTGCTCAAAGACTAATGAGTAGGCGCCTGCGGTGAGCTATTCCCATTACAGTCGACCAGTTGAAGTCTCAAGTACCCGGTGATGTCCAACAAAAAAAAGAGAAGCAACGTCAGCGCGGTAAAAAATACCACGATATAGGTAGTCGCACGAGAGTTACCAACACTAGAGTTTGAGCAAGATGTTTTTGTACAACTGACGCCTAAAGAGCATAAATGACCTACTAACATTTCAAAATTAATCATTTTAATTATTACTGATTATTAAATTTTAGAGAATGAATTGAGGAACTTGTTTGATAAATAATTTTAAATAACAAATTAAAGCTAAGCTAATTTTATGAATGAACTAATGAACTCCCTAATGAACTAAAACGTATAAAAAATTAAAAAAACTGCCAGAAACTTAAATCAATGGTAGTCGTTTATACAATATCATTCCAAGTTTCTTAGAAAAGGAAGATGTTATAGTATATATATACCGTATATGAATTCTATGCAACAGTAAGTTTTAAGAAAAAATTAGCCCTTTAAATATTTACGACTTAAAAAACGAATTTAAATAATTACTTGGAATGTACGAGTCTTTAGTAGACATTATTGTCGTGTTAAGACGAGAAAAATTACGCTTTATACTCGTAAAGAAATAGAAGAGTTGGTTGAACGTAACGCAATGAACCGACATTGGCATTATATTATTGAACTCGTTTTTAAAACGTTTTTATTAGCTCGCTTTCGTGTATGTGTGTCTGTGCGGGTGGAATTTTGTAATTGATTTTAAACAAACTTTCCATTGAGGTAGAGATTGAAACTTTAAACATAGCTCAGAACTGGATGGAAATTGACAAATCACAAAAAAGAAGACAACAAATCAAAAAAAAAATCAAACCAAACTACTACGCACAATACTCTTTTTAACGTTTTAAATTAAAAATACTTTTTTATTAGCTGACATGTTCATAATTTATATTCAATTTTATTTCAAGCCGATTGGATAAGTTAATACCCAATTTAAAAATCATTGTGAATATGCCGCACAACCAATCTGTTTTAAATTTTACTATCGCTTTTTATACAAAAACTTTTCATAGTTTTAAAATTGCTTCGTTATTTCAATGCAAGCATCTTAATAAATAAATTCTCCTTACCTTTCCAAAAACTTCTTAAAAGGCTTTCCTTTCAAATGATTAAAAATTTCCTCAATATAAGGCTGAAAATTCAAATTTATAGTTTAAATTTTTCGTTTTAAATTGAAAGCGAACTTACCTCAAATAAATTAATTGGAACTTCATTTTTTAATAAATACTTTTGTACATTAGCAACTGCTTCTTTGGAATATTCCTAGAAATAAAAAAAAACAACCCATACAAATTAATTTTTTTTATGTGAATTCTTTAATTGGAGATACACATATGTGTAAAGTTTTAATAAAATCTAGTTAATTTTAAAGAAATTTATATAGAAGCCCAAGGGTCGGTCGAGAGTCCCGATGAATTCAAAATTTTTATAGACAGTGTTGTCATCAGAGATACACATGTGTGCAAAGTAATTTTCAGATTAAATCTAAAATGTTAATATTTTTTTTTGCCTTTACATCAGTCTCGAATCTATTTCTCCAGCACCAGTTTGAAGAGGACGCAATCCAGTACATTCCATTGTCGGAGCCCGTTCTATTTTTATTTTATTTATGAAGTTTAACTTCTTTCGGTGCGAATAGGGGGTAACTGAAATCATTTTGATGCGGATGTCATCTTCATGATGCGGATGCAGCGGTTGGTGTATACGATATTAGATTAGCTTGTAACGGGTGTTTTTTTAAGAGGTTGCCGATTTTTTTTTTAAATAAAACACATATAAAATTATGAAATGACCAAAATTTTTTTTTATTTGGTAGATAATTTTTTGGCATTTAACATTTAAACACAATTTCTGGCATATGGCTACCACGACTATTTTTCACAAATGTCATTCTGGAGGTCCAATTTTCCAGCACTTTTTCAAGCATTTGAGGGCGTATGTCAGCAATGACACGTTGAATATTGGTTTCCAAAGCGTCAATCGATTGAGGTTTATCCACATAAACCAATGACTTCACGTATCCCCACAAAAAGTAATCGAGTGGCGTCAAATCGCACGAACGCGGAGGCCAATTCACCGGACCATTTCTCGAAATAATGTTGTCGTTGAAAGTTTCTTTCAATAAGTCGATTGTTTCACGTGCTGTATGGCAAGTGGCACCATCTTGTTGAAACCACATTTCATCCATATCCATATCTTCAAGATTTGACAACAAAAACTCATTTAACATGGTTCTGTATCGATTTCCATTCACGGTAACGCGTCGTCCTTCCTCATTTTTAAAGAAATATGGACCGATGATCCCACCAGGCCATAGACCGCACCAAACAGTACATTTATCAGGATGCATTGGTAATTCTTGAACGGCGTGTGGATTATATTTGCTCCAAATGCGACAATTTTGTTTGTTGACGTATCCATTTAACAAAAAATGCGCCTCATCACTGAAGAGAATTTTACGGTAAAAAAATGGATCTTCGTTCAATTGATTTAACGACCAATCACTGAATTCACGGCGCAAACGATGGTCGTGTGGCTTTAATTCTTGCACCAATTGAATTTTGTATGGCACCAAACCCAAATCTTTACGTAAAATTTTCCATAAAGTCGATGGACAAAGTCCAATTTGCTGAGCACGACGACGAATCGATAAATTGTCGTTTTCTTCGACACTGGCCTCAACGACAGCAATATTTTCTTCTGTACGAACTCTTCTCATTCTTGTCGGTGGCTTGGCATCCAAAAGAGTGAATGTAGACCGAAATTTGGTAATTACGTTCTTTATGGTGGTCTCTGACGGACGATTATGTGCACCATAAAATTCACGAAGTGCTCTATAAACAGAGAACTAAGAGAGAACTAAGCCATTTCTCAAGCGATTCGTATGAAATTCAGTATGTAGGACTAAGATGCGACTATGAGACTTGTTCCTATGGAAATTCTTGGATCTGGACATTAGGGTCTGGAATTTTGGGAATTAAGCCATTTCTAAATCGTTTCGTATGAAATTCGATATATACGACTAAGATGCGAGGCTTGTTCCTATGGAAATTCTGGGGTTTGGTTATTAAGGTCTGGAATTTTGGGAACTAAGCAATTTCTCAAGCGATTCGTATGAAATACGGTGTGTACGACTAAGATGCGAGACTATAAGACTTATTCCTATGAAAATTCTGGGTTATGGTCAATAGGTTCCGGAATTTTCGGAACTAAGCCATTTCTCAAGCGATTTGTATGAAATTCAGTATGTTGGACTAAGATGCGACTATAAGACCTATGTTCCTATGGAAATTCTGGGATATGGCATTAAGTTCTGGATTTTTTATTTTAATAATGTACACAGGCTAAAAGGATTTGCACCCTTATAATGCTTAGCACAGCGTGGACGTTCGGAAATTAAGGAGAGGAAAATGTGAGATGTCTATGCACGTGTGTCTTAAATGATTGCAGATCATACAAATGCGGAAACACAGAGTGGGCAATTCATTCCACATAACTATTGTGCGGCTGTAACAAGGTTTTTCCCAGCCGGGGTATCCTCAGTGTCACCAGGGTTCGTTTAATTTAGGGTCGTTACAATAAAACATTTATTTGTTTTGGAACTCTGAATTCAAATATTTATTTTTCTTTCTTAAAAAAAGAATGATTATAAAATGGTTAGATGACTTGGTTCTGAGATTTTAAGTAGTTTGTCCTGTGGTTTGATGCCTTGGTCCAGCGGGATCGAAGTAATCCGTCTGCGCAAGAATAATCTGACTAGTGAGCAAGGATTCTACGCTCACTTCACTGTCAGCCGCGCCGTTATGTCCAAGTATTTTGGCCAGTGAAAAGAGGATTCTACGATCAGTTCGCTGCCAGGAGTTGCTATGTCCAAGTATGTTGACCAGTGAAAAGAGGATTCTACGCTTAGTTCGTTGCCAAGATTCGCTGTGTCTCCAAGTATTTCGACTAGTGAAAAGAAAATTATACGCTCTGTTGCCTGCTGCCAAGACTCGCTGTGTGAAAGTATTTTGATCAGGGAAAAGAGGATTATACGGTCAGTTCGCTACCAAGAGTCGCTGTATACACGTATTTCGATCAGTGAAAATACGCTTCTACGCTCAGTTCACTATCAAGAGTCTGTCGGATGAAATAAAGACTGTTTACTGGATCTGTGTCCCCTTTTATAGAACGTGAAATGGTTTATAACATCGAACCGGGTTATTCTTTTCCATATTTTCCCAGCGTCCGGTAATTCACCGTTGTTGCTATACTGTTTTCTTATCCATTATCCGTTACATCGGAACTGCATTGCGTACTCGTCATGCCGTGTTGTTTTTGTTGTTTTTATTTCAGTCGCTTATGTGAGTTAAATTATTAAATTATAAATTCACTTTTTAAAAAACACTCATCAGAGCGGAGCTCTGGTCTTTATTTTGAGATTTTAAACTTAGAACTAAACTATATTAAGACATGAACGGATATTTCTATTAAAGCTACTAACAGAATTTGCCAGTAAAAAAACAACCCATAAAAATTAAAATTTTTCATCTAAATTCTCTAATCGCAGAAATTGATATCCTCGATCCTGGGCCATTTTTTTTTATTGTAGGAGAAAATTATCGAAACAAACATTTGACATCAGATGTTAAAATTGAAAAAGCTCAGATCATTTTATTCTGAGCACTTAGAGCACGCTCATACTCTGAGCAAATAAGAAACACGAACATTTATCTTGAGAACTCTTTGACTGCTCTGAACTAATTTATGAAAACGCCAAATGACAGAATATTGTGAAAACTTGTTGTTCTATCTGTAAGTTGATATCGACAACAAAAAAAAACGACATCAATAAAAATACAATTCAGTAAATAAAAATGTAAGTTGAAGTAAGCATAAAACATGTATGTCTCGTTTCATTTGCTGGGTTCATTTGTGCGTGCGCTAAGATTTCTCTCTCTCTCTCTCCACCACCACCAAAACCATGCAGCGCAGCCGACTGCGCAGCACACACCGGACACAGTCCATAAAGGGCGACGAATATCTGATGCCAGTACAGATATTTAAAAAATGTATAAGGGCCTTGCGGCCGAACGCGGGACCCGATCACTACCAAAATTTCGAAAAAGTATTGTTTATTGGGTATACACATGTGTGTAAAATTTGAAGAAAATCGGGTAAATTTTTTAAATTTTTTGTTTGGGAGCCCCCCGACCCCGCAGCCCGAGGGGCCTCAAAATTTAATAGAAAGTGTTGTCTCCGGAAATACACATGTGTGCAAAATTTCAATAAAATCGGGCCATGGGAAGTGAGTTAAAAATTGATCGCAAGAATCCACGACAGACGACCGACGACCGACCGACGACCGACGACCGACCCACGGGCAAGTGAAGTTAATATAGAGAATTTAAAAATAGGGATGAGACTGCAGATAAAATATCTATCTGCGCACACGCAGATCGTGTCGTGTCATTAAGGCGGTTGCAGTAGGGGAACGACTACTCAGTATTAATAATTGTTTGTCAATTGAAGATCACTGTCCCAAAAATGGAGGCGTGGTCTTATAATCGCATTTGTAAAGAAAAGAAGTGCAGTCGACCTGAGTCTGAGCAGATATGCCGTCGGCATTTTCAAATGTCGACATCATTGTAAACAATGAGCTTTGTAGTGGTTTAGTTTAATTAAATTTACTTTGTTATGAAATAACAATAAGTAAATAATGATAAATAAAATCGTGCGAGGTTACTTCGTTGACGAACTGACTCCTCACACGGCTAAAAAAGGAATCTCTGAATTGGTTGGTACGTCCGAAGATAAAATAGATTGTTTTCGTGATATTTACGTCACCAATAAGTTTTAGCGTGGTTCTGAATTATTAAATAGTAGCCAGATCTGAAGGAGTGAAGTACATCTTGCAACGTTTAAGAAAACCTAGCATTCTTAGCGATGGCGAATATTTGGTCATTCCAACGAAGCTTGTCTTATTTCTATGGAATTATTTAATGTCTGGCATTTTGGGAACTAACAATTTGTATGCAATTCGGTATGTAGGACTAAGATGCGACTTTAAGACTTGTTCCTATGATAATTTTGGGATATGGTCATTAGGAGCTGTAATATTGGGATCTAAGCCATTTCTTAAGCGATTTGTGTGAAATTCGCTAGGACTAAAATGCGACTATAAGACTTGTTCCTATGGAAATTCTGGGATATGGACATTAAGGTCTGGAATTTTGGGAACAAAGCAATTTGTCAAGCGATTTGTATGAAATTCGGGATGTAGGACTAAGATATACTATACTATAAGACTTGTTCCTATGGAAATTCTGGGATATGGTCATTAAGGTCTGGAATTTCGGGAACTGAGCAATTTCTCAAGCAATTTGCATGCAATTCGGTATGAAGGACTAAGATGCGACTTAAAGACTTGTTCCTATGGAAATTCTATGATATAGTCATAAGAGAAACATGTGTGAAATTCGGTATGTAGGACTATTTTTGCTTTTTAATTAATTCGTAATATCGGCCACAACGTCAAGAAGTTTAACTTCAACCGCGCGTGTAGGTTACACGCTCATAATTTTTTTATTATATTATATTATTATGCACACAGGCTCAAGGGATTTATGCCCTTATAATGCTTATCACAGCGTGGGCGTTAGGAAATGAAGGAAAGGAAAATATGAGATGTATAAATGTTTTATCATCATCATCATATTTGGCTCTACAACCGGTGTCCGGTCCTGACCTCCCGCAATAAATCTCTCCATCGGTCCCGATTTCGAGCCGATGTTATTTAGTTTGGTATCCCTAAACTCTGGGCGTCCTGGTCTACGCCATCCTTCCATCGTAGGCTTGGCTGGCCGCGATGTCGTGTTTCGTAGATCCTACCGCAACGGACTTAATTCTCTTCACTATGTCGACATCGCGGTAACACTCGTAGATCTCATCATTATAGTCTCCCTAATCGTCGTTCCTCACATAAGGGGCCAACAATTCCCGTAAGACTTTTCTCTCGAACGCGGCTATGAGGTCAGAATGCTTTTTGCTAAGCACCCAAGCCTCGGATCCATATGTAAGTACTGGTATGACCATTGTCTTATACACCAGCAGCTTGGATATTAAGGTTAAATTCCTGGATTTTTGGTTCCATGCTGTTATCGGCTGCTACAGTTGACCCGAGAAAGTTAAAGGATTGCCCTAGTTTAAATTCGAGCTACACTATTTTAATTGCGAGACCAACGTTTCTTTTTTTTTTTTTTTTATAGAGACTTATTGCCAAGGGAGGACTCCCTGAATGACTTGCGTCACGGCAATAAGTTGGGCTAAGCCCTTTATTAAATTCAAAATAAAATAAAAATCGAAGGAATGTGATTTACAATATATCACATTCCTCACGTTTGTAGCCGGTTTCAATTTATTTTCTCAGAATTCTCCCTGATTCATTGAAAAAGCAATACGAAAAACGAACACGAATTAAGAAAGACGCGAGTCCAAATACTTTTATCAATGAATCATGGTCAGGGAAAACTACAAAAAACCCTGACCAAGAAAATATTACAAATTATAAAAATAATTTAAAAAATACTAATAAATTTTTTTTTTTTTTTTTATATAAATAAACAACTTATGAATACTTTATCCATAATCCTTCAAGAAGTTGTTAACGGCTTATTTGTTGGATCTCCTACTCGCAGACGTGGCCACCACGTTATTTTTATTTTTTTCATTTATGTGCAGCCCCAGATTTCGTGCCGCCCGCTGGATCTGGATGAAAGCTTCCTGTACAGACCTTTGGTTTCTACCAACGAATTCGATGTCGTCTGCGTAATCCAGTATCTGAATGGACTTATAGAGGATTGTTCCTCTCACCGTTACGTCAGAGTCTCGGATCACTTTCTCCAACGC
Source organism: Nephrocerus scutellatus (assembly GCA_947095585.1). NCBI lineage: Eukaryota > Metazoa > Arthropoda > Insecta > Diptera > Pipunculidae > Nephrocerus > Nephrocerus scutellatus. Next base: position 41,882,040 of record OX352762.1, read on the forward strand.
CAGTTTGAAGAGCACGCAGGCCAGTTCATTCCCTTGTCGGAGCCCGTTATAGATATTAAATGGGGTTGATAGTGATCCGGATATTTTTACTTGGCTTATAACATTGATCATGCTCAACCTACATAGTCGTGTCAGTTTATATGGGATGCCGAATTCTCTCATGGTTTTATATATATATTATAGGCGGCTTTAAAGTCTATAAAAATATGGTGTAGTGAGTTTTGAACCTCTAGACATTTTTACATCACCTGCCTAAGGGTGTAAATCTGATCAGTTATTTATTTGCATGGAATGAAGCCACACTGGTATCGACCAATGATGACTTAACGTATGGGGCTATCCTCTCTTGTAGGATTGAGAAAATCTTACACGCGGTACTCAACAGCGTTGGCACCTCGGTACGTTCGTACCGTCATCAGGTTCGGGTTGTGGCGGCGACGGTCTATCAACACGTGGTCTATCTGATTGCGAGTAGCTCCATCAGGAGATACCCAGGTGGCTTGTGGATATTTATACGCGCAAGACTTGTACTCACAACGACCAAATTATTGCTTGCTGCGATCTCAATGACTCGTTGTCCATTGTAATTAGTGTTCTCATGTAAGTTATATGGGTGCCAATGTACTGCCTGAATACTGGCTTCCTACCTATTTTGGCATTCATATACCCCAGAATGATTTTTACGGCATACTGAGGACATGCATGGAGTTCCCGTTCGACTGATTCAAAGAATTCTTCTTTTTCATCATTTGGGGAATCCTCTGTAGGTGCGTGAACGTAAACGAGGCATATGTTTCTAGATCTGTCCAGCAACCAAAGGATGCATAACCGTTCATTTACTGTTTCATTCTTTTGCTGACTAGAAGCTCCACCCCGAGCACATGATGTCTTGCATGACAGCCTTAATATATGTCATGTTCTTATTTTTGTAAGACACCATTCCCCATCCTTCGCATCTCCTGACTTGCTTTTATGTGAACATTATATTTGGACAGGCAAGCTGTTGTGTAGCTCGAGCTCCATACAGGGATCATTTCATTGTTCCTCACATACTACCTTAAAGGCTAAATTCAAACGGGTATCTGCAACTTTTGACGAATGACTAGCCAGAATTGATGAAAGACGTCCCGTTATTGACCCAAATGAACCTTTTTCTTCAGCTATATGGTCCTCCATGCCACAGTTGGTGTAATGTTACTGCATTTTTAAGTGAACATTATTAAAACCGATAGATTGGTAGAAAAGGTTTGGTATTTTGGCCGTCTAGGTAACTGGATCTAACTTTTTTAGATTTTTTGTGTGAGAAACAATGAAAGAACTACATAAATAGAAATAGGAAAGAGGATTGAACATGCAGCTCAGACGATTGCAATCTGCCTCAAACGAACTTAAAAAGTTAAAATTATCTTTGCAAACTTTTTATTTTAGCACTGCTTCTGTTGACCGAATGTGCCATAGATTTGTAGAAAATTGAAGGGCTGTTCGTCCTCCTTTTAACAGTGTGGCAGCGATACCAGATGATGCTACGGCCAGCGCTATTTGACTTTGTGCGCGAATCGAAGCTAAAAGCAATGAAATTAGGAACGTTTTGCCAGTTCCGCCAGGTACATCGAGTAAGAAGATTCCTCCGAAGCCGTCGTTGACTGCTAGCATCAATGTTTCGTACGCGGTTTTCTGCTGCTGATTCAAAAGTAGGACTGATTGACTTAAAGCATCTCAAACGTTTGGAAAATACGTTCAAATGTCTAATTCGTGCAACATCATCAAACACAAATCCTCTACAGAAATCAACGCCTCGTTGTGAATCTCCGCGTTAAATTCGAGTTCGGGATTGGCTGTAGTTGTACGCACTCGATGCACTATGTCTTTAGCCATATTTTCTTTGTATTTGTTCACAAATGAAGTGGGTTCGATGGAAAATACGTTGAAATTATAATGGCAAAAACTGATCGAATTCGTTTTTTTATGATAATTTATTGCCAAGGGAGAACTTCCAGAATGACTTGAGTCACGGCAATGAGGTGGGCTATTCCCATTATTAAAAATAAAAATAAAAAATCGAAGTAATGTGATTCACACTCCCCACGTTTGTAGCCGGATTCAATTTATTTTCTTAGAATTCTCTCTGATTCATTGGAACCTCAGTAGTAGAATTCTGTCCTTCTGCAACTTGGCGTCTTTCTTGAAGGTCAAAAACTCGACAGTGTAACGTACCGGATTCGTCTGTATTACCAGGCCTAACAAACGATGGGGCACGCACAACTATCGAGCCGAAAGGCTTATCAAAACTCTGCTTTGTGGATTTTCCTAGGTTGGCCAAGTCCTCCCTCTCGAGCAAACTTCCAATTGAAGCTCTTGAATAAAATTTTCCATTTCGGTTTTTCGTTTTTAATTTTCAAGTTTAAAAAAAAATGCGCAGTAGACGAAATAACAGCATAAGCGAGTGTGTGATCCCAAAGAATGTCATCCTCAGGCAAATGTAAGCACTGACAGGATTCTCGATATATTGCGCACAATTCACCTTTGACAGTTAGTAGAAATTCAAATGAAGTCGGTCAACGAACATTAACCAATAATAAACAAACAATGTCTACCAGAGACACACATGTGAAGAAAATCGGGTTAATTTTTTAAATATTTGTATGGGCACACCTCGGGCCTCAGGGCCGATCACTCAAAAGCTGATCAAAAAGTTTTGTCCATCGGAGGTACACATATGTTTAAAATTTGAAGAAAATCAGGCAAATTTTTAAAAAATTTAATTTTTAAGTAAATCGGGCTAATTAAAAAAATATAAATAATATAAAAATATGGCCCTTTCCCCCGGGCCAATTTACTCCAAAAATTTTACAAAAAGTTTTGTTCATCTGAGATACGCAATTTGAAGAAAGTCGCAAATTTTTAAAAAAAAAAATCAGCGACTCTAAAAATTATAGAATAAACACTTATATTGGTCACCCCCCCCCCCCTCAGTTATCGACCTAATCCCCTTGTGGGTACTAGAGGTTCTACTACGCCTAGGCGCCATCGCGTACGGTTCCTGACAATGAGCTTCAGCTTTCTCCAACTCTTCCCCAATTGCCGTGACTCCTCCTCAACCATCCTGTCTTACCATCACCATTCAATTCAGCGACCCCAAAAACTATAGAATATACACTAATAGCGGTCACCCCCCTCCCCACTTATCGACATCACGACAGAGCTGTCTTACCATCCATCACCATTCAACTCAGCGATCCCGAAAACTATAGATTCAACACTAATTCCGGTCACCCGCTCCCGGTAATCGACTTCCCCCTAGAACTGTCTTATCATTACCATTCAACTCAGCGACCCCGAAAACTACAGCACTAATAGCGGTCACCCCCACCCAGTTATCGACATCCCCCTAGAGCTGTTTTACCATCACCATTCAACTCAGCGACAGCGAAAACTATAGCATCGACACTAATATCTGGCACCCTCGCCCTGCGGAGAGGAGTGTAGGAGTGTACTATCAACACTATTCATCACGACGATACCAAAAACTGTGGGTCCGACCATAATATCGGCTGCCACCTATCCCCCACCCACCCAAAAAACTTAGTACACCCCCCACGCTACAGAGCTAGTTAGGCACAAACAAACAAACAAACAAATAAATTCTCTATTTTATATATATATATATATATAGAAGATAGAAGATGGAACAAGAAGATATATGTGGCAGAGTTCCGCTTGGATACAGTCTAATTGTTATAGCAGTAGATCCCACACCTCATACATTCCAAATAATATGAATAACTTCATATTGTATATATTCAATCATAATATTACTCATAATACACAATCATAATATTACTCATAATACACATACGCGCAGTCCCAATGGAAAATTCCATTCCTTATCTCTAATTCAGTTCCTTATCTCTAATTCAGATCTAAGAAGTAAACATGTTTACATCTTCTAAATTCAAGGACAAGCAGATGTCCAATTGCGCATATATATTCTTATCTTGTTTACCAATTTCACAATCATCTTGTTTACCATTTCGATACATTCTTATCTTGTTTACCATTTACACATCCTTATCTTGTTTACCAAATTCAAGGACATGTTCTAACATGAATAATTATTATCACATTTTGCGATCTAAGAGATCAACATGTTTACTCCGTAAACACAACAACAAGATCAAAGTCCAACAGCTCAAAATAGTATTTAAGCAGCATGCAAATACACAAGAGCGCCAGTTAATCATTCAGTTCATCATCAGTGCAGTTCAATAGAGTTATTCAGATCCAGTTATTCAGTTACAGTGCTTATTCAGTTACAGTTCATCATGATCTTAGTTCAGTTCAGTTCAATTATTAATAAGTGAATATTATAAAGAAACAAGTTGTGTTAAATAAGGTGTTATAAATCTATCTTTCTTGTAAATACTTTTGTAAAAGAACGTTTTCTGAATATATATTTTATTTTTTAAAAATATATTCTTTTGAATCGAAAACAAAATTGGCGCAGTCGGTAAGATGCACTTAGTCGATTAAAGACTTACCTTTTTTAAAAAGTTTAAAAGTGCACCACCAAAACAAAAGGTGTTTGTTGTAAATAAGAAAGATCTTAACAACAAATTCCAACAAAAGTAAAAAAGAAAAAAAAATATTTCATAACTTTATTTTATAGAAATATTTTAAAGAAAAATAACACAACTTATACAAAGAACGTACCGAGGTGCCAACGTCGACTCGGACCACTATCTTGTTGGGCTCCGAGCGCGGATTGCATCATCACGAAAGACTGCACCCGCGAATCAGATTCGAGTCAACACGGCTGCCCTTCGCAATAAAGAGACCAGAAACCACTTTGGTCAAGCGATAGGACTCGCCCTAAATGCAGGGATTGTAAGTCCTGGGGCTGAGATGACGGGCGTAGAAGAGAAATGGACACGCCTTAAGAAAACTGTCATTAGTACTGCTAACTCCATCTTAGGCAGTAGTCGTAGAGATCGGAACGACTGGTTCGATGACGAATGTTAGCTAGCGACTAAACGTAAGAATGTTGCGTACCGAGCAATGCAACAATCTCATAGAACGCGGGCACGCGAAGATGAATATAAAGAGCTCTGAAGATATAACAGTTCATCAGCGAAAGAAAGCAGCCTGGGAGAAGAATCTCGTCCGTGAACTGGAACAGTACAAAGAGCAAGGACCGCACCAAACACGGAAGTTCTACCAAAGAGTCCGCGATATGACGCAATATACACCGCGTTTTACATACTGCAAGGACAAAGAGGGTAATCTGATCGCCGATCCTAAAGGCATCTTAGAGCGATGGGAAGAGCACATTCATGAGTTGCTAAATGGCCAGCTAACTTAGGAATTGGAGGCTCCACCAATGACCGAAGATCATACTATGCTGCCGCCACCAAGCATAGACGAAGTTAGCAGAGTGATAAATCGGCTCAAAAATAATAAGGCCCGGGATCTGATGGGATCCCAGCGGAACTGATAAAAATAGGAGGCCTCACATTACACTAAGCAAATGGGCTGGATCAAGGTGTGATGCGACCCGAGCCGAGGATCGACCAGGCTGGTGGCCCATAAATAGCCCAGTCTCTATCGGAGCCATCTAGATACCTGGTAACCTCTAGATGTATCCTACCTTACCCGCGTATTTCGGATCTCTGCGCGGGTGGACCACCCTTTCTCCGACACTCGTGGGAATAAAAATGAAGCACAATAAAAAACTCTTTTCTAAAACCGATACCGGCACTCACCAAATGCCGAAACAAAACGAGACCAGCACTCACCAAAAGCTGGAAACAAGCGTGGCAAGTGGCTCTAACCGTAAAGGTGGGGTCCCGGCCGCTAAACCCAAGGTGGTACTGGATCCTAATGCCCATAGGCCAGGGACCAGCATCACCAGCAAAAGTGAAGCCGATAACGGGTCACGCACTATACCGCCGACGAAGAAACGATACCGGGATCGTCGAGCGGCCTTCAAAGTCTTGGAAAAGTTGGCTAGTATCCCTGAGGAGCAGCTAACGAAAAGACAGAACGAGTCCGTAGCATGGTCGAAGCTGACTGCGGAAGGTGGGCAAAACCCGCCAAGGACCTAGGGCCGAAAAGGCAAAGGTCTCAGGAAGAGGTTGAAGCCGGAAGCAGCAAGCGAGCTAAGGTGCAAGTGGAGACTCCACCGGTGGCTCTTAAGACGCACAGGACGAAATCGTTTAGTGACATCGTCAAAGAGCACGGGCTGATGCTGGCCGTCATTGACAATAGTCAAGAGGATGGGAGCATCACGCCGGGAAAATGGAAGTCGGTGTTCAACGCGCTAAACTCCATTTTCCTAAAGGTCCTGAGAGAGAATCCGGGACCTCCCCCTTCCTGCAGGGATGCAGGTTGGCATCAGGGACGCGTCAAGCTGACGGCGTGTTCAGATCAGAGATCGGTTGATCTCTACAAAAAGCGATTGCCGAAGTGGGTGAGGTGTGGCCAGGAGCAAAGCTTGCGGCCGTAAGCAGGGAAGAAATTCCTAGCAGGCCAATAGCGCGCGTCTGGCTGCCTACCGAACCTGCCGACGCTAAAGCTGTTGTAGTGATAATCGCAGCCAGCAACCCAGTCTTCCGGCATCAAACTGGGAGATCGTGAAGCAGGAGGAGGCTAAGGGTAACTTCAGATTATCAACTATGGTAATCAACAAGGAATCCCTGGCTCCTCTTGCAAGTACTAAGGGAGTTATCAACTTCGGTTTCGGGTCGATAACTCTCAAGGTCTATAAGGCTGACGACGTCAACAAGGGTAAAGGAGTGGACCATTCCGATCACGGGGGTCCCGACTGCCCTGTTGATATCGGGCTTGCCTTAGAGACTGAGAGTCGGTGCAGCGAGTCCCCATTGGTATCGAGGATGGGCAACCTCTTTGTCATGGAGTCTGACGAGGAAAACTTGTCGGACTCCATTGAAGAGAGCGCTGTCAACAAGGCGGTGATTGAGTCGAAGGGGAACGAGACGGAATGTGCCGGCGGATCCTCGGAGACTAAGGTAACATGAATGCTAACGATGGGGCGAAGGTAAGTATAAATATGTTAAACATAATTCAAATAAACCTTCACCATTCCAAAACTGCTTCGGCAGCTCTTCTACTTAGATTAGCAGAAACGGGGGAAGATCTCGTCCTAATCCAAGAGCCATGGATAAATGGAGCTAAGATCTGTGGGCTCGGACTTAAAGGGTATAAAGTCCTATACTCAATTAAGTCAGAGATGATCAGATCTTGTATTCTGAGTAAAACTAACCTGAATATATTCCTTTTACCACAATATAGTGACGGTGATATAACTGCGGGCAGCATTGAAGTCGGAAACGAAAAATTCTGGCTGGTTTCTGCATATATGGACCGAGAAAAGCAGACTCCACCAAAAATACTGGAGGAGCTCATCTCTGAGGCAGAGAATAGAAAAATTGGTGCGATTCTAGGATGTGATGCAAATGCTCATCACACAATATGGGGCAGCACCGACGTAAATGAGAGAGGTGAGTCATTTTTTGAATACTTATTAAATACGAACCTAGCTATTTGTAATATTGGGCAAGAGCCCACTTTCATAATAAAAAATGGGCGAGAAGTACTCGATGTAACTCTCGTATCAAACTTTATAGCGTATAAGGTAAGAGAATGGAAGGTTGCAAAAGAACACTCATTCTCGGACCATCGCTATTTAATCTTCAAGCTAGACATCAAACCTGCCCTTCGTGAGTCCTTTATAAATAAGAAAAGGACAAACTGGGGTATCTATAGGGAGATGCTAGGGAAACTACTACCGGTGGCTCCAAAGCCACCAGTCACTATAGAGGAGATAGATACAATGGTAGCTACTGTAACAGGTGCCATGAATCGCTCCTTCGATGCTGCCTGCCTTGTGATAAAACCAATGGGCAAACAAAAGCCAACTTGGTGGTCCGCGGAGTTAGGGACCTATCAGAAGGCAAGCAGGAAAGCTTTCAATAAAGCCAAAAGAACGAGACTGGCTCTGGACTGGGAATCATACAAATAACATCTCAGAAACTATAAGAGGGAGTTGAAAAAGGCGCAGAGGACGTCTTGGAGGCTCTTCTGTGATAAGATGGAAGGGGCCTCGGAGACCTCTCGTCTACGAAAGATTCTCTCTATGACAAAAACCACTCCAAGTTATTTAATAAAACCGGATGGTTCATGGACGATCTCTTCGATTGATGAATCGTTGAAACTGCTCATGGAGACTCACTTTCCTGACTCAACTCGGGTATGTGATTCAGAAATGAGCAGTCAACATCTGAAACCTCAATCGGTTCAAACGAAGGAGATCGCGAGCAAAACGCGAATCCAGTGGGCAATAAGCGGTTTCAAACCCTTCAAATCAGCTGGCCCAGACGGTATAATCCCTGCGGAAATTCAGAATAACTCGGAGTGTATACTCCCTTGGTTAGAGGCAATTTTCACAGGGTGTATAAAGCTGACGTACATTCCTAGGGCTTGGAAGGAAGTAAAGGTAGTTTTTATACCGAAGGCGGGTAAAAGCTCACATGGCTACCCAAAAGACCTGAGACCTATAACTCTATCATCCTTTCTTTTGAAAACCCTGGAAAGATTGATAGATGTTCATATAAGGGCTAAGGTAAAACCTAGCAGTTGGGCAAAATCCCAACATGCTTACTGCAAGGGGAAGTCTGTAGACACAGCCTTACACACCTTAGTAAGCACAATTGAGAAATCAATATACTCCCAGGAGTATACACTAGTAGCATTCTTGGATATCGAGGGTGCGTTCAACAACGTTAAAACAGAGGCGATCTGTAAAGGACTGTCAGACCTAGAGGTGGACTACCCTACAAGCAAACTAATTAATCATATGCTTCTAGGCAGGATTATTAGTGCGGAGCTGGGTGGTTTCATCTTAAAAAGGCAGGCAGTTAGAGGAACACCGCAAGGAGGTGTATTATCCCCTCTACTCTGGAATATAGTAATCAACAAATTGCTGTTGAAACTGGAGGAAGAGGGTATAAAAGTGGTAGCGTATGCTGATGATGTAGCGTTAGCTGTCTCAGGAAAATACCTCAGAACGATTAGGGAGGTTATGCAAAATGCCCTCCTAATCGTTAAAGAATGGGCAAATAAAAGCGGTCTGGGCGTCAACCCGAATAGGAGAGAGCTTGTCCTCTTCACCAGGAAATATAAAATTCCAACAGTTGATCCTCCAACACTAAATGGTACTCCCTTAGTTTTTTCTGATAAAGCAAGATTTCTGGGGACAATCTTGGACAGGAAACTGAGTTGGAAACCTAATATAATAGAAAGAGTTAATAAAGCTAACATTGCTTTATACTCGTGCAAGAATGCCATTGGTAAAAAATGGGGCTTGAAACCAAAGCTGGCACACTGGCTTTACACGTCGGTAATTAATAAATAAATAATTAAATAAGAAAATAAAGAAGGCGAAACATCAAGAATCAACAGTGAAATAAATAAGAAAATAAAGAAGGCGAAACATCAAGAATCAACATTGAAATAAAGAAGAAAACTATACAATAAAACAAGACGACAAATCATCAAGGATCAACAGAAAAATCAACAGAAAATTCCACAGAAAAAAAAATTAACAGAGAAGACATCAAGATCAACAACAAAACAAAACATAACATCAAAATTATCAACAATAAAACAAGAAGACGAAACACAACATCAAAATTATCAACAATAAAACAAGAAGACGAAACACAACATCAGGATCATCAACAAAAATAAAAAGGTTACACAAATTAATTCTAAATTTTTTTTTTGAAAAATATTAAATAAATTTACACATATATTTTACTCTGCCTTACATATATATACAATATTTTACTATATTACCTATATACCTTTCTAAAATAAAAGTGCTTTCTATACACCTAAAGTTAAAATATATAAATTTTTTTTTAAAACAATACAATTACAATATTTACAAAATATACAATTAAAAGTGTTTTCTAAAGTGAAAATCCATAAATACAAATAAATTAAAATGGCAGTGGAAAATCAAGGAAATAGTGTGGTAATAAATCCAATCAAATACTTAAATGCACTCCCATATTTTGACGGAAACCCGGACAATTTATTAACCTTTTCAAACTTAGTAGACAGAATACACCCACTCTTATTAACATACGACGACTTATCCAAATATTTATTTTCCGACATTATTAAAAGTAAACTAATTAAAAGAGCCAGGGAAGTCATAGAAATAAATACTCAAGCCACTGCATGGAGCGATATTAAAGTTGTTCTACAAAATAACTTCAGTGAAAGACGTAGTCCAGAAGAACTCTACGATGAGATAAGAGGCGTAACTTTCAAAAATAATGTATTAGGCTTTTATAATGAAATTAAAGACAAAATAAGAAAATTAAATAATAAAACTTTACTAATTTCTGGTCCAGGTGAAATAGCAAACCAATGTGCATTAAATAATATACGCACAGCATTAACCGTTTTTAAAAGTAAAATACCTGAACCTATGAAAACCGTTTTAACCTGTAGAAATCCTGAAAGTCTTGGATCCGCAATCGACATATTAAGTCAAGGAGGTTACGTAGACCAATCTTATAATGAAATAAATCATTATAACAATAGACAAACCTGTAACTATAACAATAACAAATACAATAATCAATTCCCTAATCAACAAGTAAATCAAAATAGAAATAGACAATATAATATTAACAGATACGAACAAAACCAAAACAGAAACGAACAATTTAACAACAATAAGTATGAACAAAATCAGAATAGGAACAGACAATTTAATGACCACAGATATGACCAAAACCAAAATAGAAATTTTCAATTTAATAACAATAGATATAATCAGAATCAGAACAGGTATAGACAATCTAACAATAACTATAGATATGACAGTAGACAACAGAACTACAATAGATTTTCAAACGACATTCAAAATAATTTACCAAGTGTTCAACAAAATCAAACTGTTGAACCCATGGATGTTAATCAATGTGAAACAAGTGAAAATTTTCACTCACGAGCCTCGGTGGTGACTTACCATATATAAAAATAAAATCTAATAAAAATCCACTAAAATTCATTATTGACACTGGAGCAACAAATTCAATCATTCATCCAGGTCTTTGTAACCCTAAATGGAAAGTACCAACAAATAAAATTCAAATTAAAACAATACATATTAATATAATAAATGTAACTGAAAGAGTATCAGTTCCTCTTTTTAAAGAATTTGGCATTTCTGAGCAAAAAATCGACTTTTTGGTTTGCGCATTCCATGATAAATATGACGGTTTAATTGGCAATGACATACTGAAACGATTTAACGCTAAATTAGATTATAAACAAAATCTATTAGAAATAAATGGCCAAACAATACAAATCTTGTTCCAAAATTCAAAACAGGATACTATACACTTATTAGTGAACCAACAAAAGGGTTTAGCCTATCTCAAGACGAAGATGTTCTTGGAAGGTGAAGTTATTGCTGATGAAGGAATTTACAATGTTGAAAATCATAAGATTGAAGTTCAAACAAATGTAAAATGCTTAGGCCCTATTGAAATTAGACCTAATCAAATCGAACAAGTAACCACTGAAAACTTTTGTGTAATATATGAACTTGAAAATATACCATTGATGAAGCAATTACGAACTCAACATTTAAACTTAGAAGAAAAGCAAAAATTATCAAAAATAATAAATCGATACTCAGATATCTTTTATCAAGAAGGTTCAAACCTTACATTTAAAAATGCAATAAAGCATGAAATTCGTACAACCGACAATGTACCAGTAAAAGTAAAATCATATAGGTACTCATATACCATATGTACATAAAGATAAAGTCAAACAACAGATTCAAGAACACAAGACGGCATAAAACCAGACCCTAAAAAAATCGAATGCAATCAAATTAAGCAATTCTTAGGACTCACTGGTTACTATAGGAAATTTATTAAAGATTACTCATTGATAGCGAAACCAATGAAATTTTTTTTAAAAAAGGATGCTAAAATAAATACTACAGATATCAAGAAAGCTTCAATACACTTAAAAAACAATTACCACATGATCCAATTTACTAAGAAACTTACGCTTACAACAGATGCTAGTAACTACGCGTTAGGCGCAGTACTTTCGCAAGATAATCACCCAATATGTTATGCTAGCCGCACCCTCAATGAACATGAAATTAATTACAGCACAATAGAAAAAGAATTATTAGCAAACATTTGGTCAACAAAAAATTTCAGACCATATATTTTTGGACGAAAATTCTTGATCGAAACTGATCATAAACATTAACTTGGCTCTTCTCAATTAAAGAACCCAATTCAAAACTTGTAAGATGGAGATTAAAATTATCAGAATTTGACTACGAAATTAAATATAAAAAAGGAACATTAAATAAAAACGCAGACGCTCTTTCAAGAATAGAAATAAATCTCAATGAAGAGAATAGAGAAATCGAAGACATTAATCCATTCCCAATCACCAAATCTCCTCTAAACATATTTAAAAGACAAATAGCAATTCTTAAAACAAATTCTGGTTCTTTACGAATAAAATTAATAAGAATTTTCAACAAACAAAGAAAAGTAATATATCTTAAATTCTTAGATGCAGAAACTGCACTAACACTTTTGAAATTACATTTCAACCCAAAATCTCTGAATTGCATCTACATAGAAAATGAAGAATTTCTTAAAACACTAGAAAATGTTTATAAAACGCATTTTAAAGACACTAAAATAGCCGTAATTTTCGAAAACAGACTTATCATAATAGTCCTATTAATACCACAATATTCTAACACTTTCAATTCCACTGTTATTATCGAACCGATGCCAAATAAAAATAATAAAGCTATATTGCTTGATGAAAGTATTTTTATTATAGATGAGAATAATAAAGTATATAACAGAAAGGTTAAAGATAAATTAAAGAAAAACCTACACGAAATAAATGATAACTGTACTTCAAACATTATTAAATTTAAAGAAGCATATTGTCCAATGAAAAACTTTACGGGAAATAAAATAAAAGAAATAATACCCGGAATTATTTTGACAAAAAATATTACAAATATAAATATTGAACATAATTGTAACAAATTGAAATTAAACATATCCGGAAGCAAATTAATTAAATTTGAAAATTGTAATGTAATCATAAGAAATAATACATTTATTAATACATACTTTAAAATAAAAGATAGTGTTATTCTCCCATATTTTGTGTCAGAGATAAAAGAAAATAAAACTATAGAAATGATAAAACTAGAAGATTTTCATATCAAAAAAATTGAAACAAACAGAAAACAAATTGAAGAAATAACTCTGAACAATACACATAAAATATTTTATCATATACCTTATATTTTAATAATAATCATTATAATTATCGCAATATCAATATATAAAATTAATAAGCACAAAAACACCATTAAAATTGTAACTTCGTCGGAGCCTCAGGCTAACGGGGGGGGGGGGGGGGGGGGGGGGGGGTGTTATAGCTGTAGATCCCACACCTCATACATTCCAAAAAATATGAATAACTACATATTGTATATATTCAATCATAATATTACTCATAATACACAATCATAATATTACTCATAATACACAAACGCGCAGTCCCAATGGAAAATTCCATTCCTTATCTCTAATTCAGTTCCTTATCTCTAATTCAGATCTAAGAAGTAAACATGTTTACATCTTCTAAATTCAAGGACAACCAGATGTCCAATTGCGCATATATATTCTTATCTTGTTTACCAATTTCACAATATGATGAAATCATCTTGTTTACCATTTCGATACATTCTTATCTTGTTTACCATTTACACATCCTTATCTTGTTTACCAAATTCAAGGACATGTTCTAACATGAATAATTATTATCACATTTTGCGATCTAAGAGATCAACATGTTTACTCCGTAAACACAACAACAAGATCAAAGTCCAACAGCTCAAAATAGTATTTAAGCAGCATGCAAATACACAAGAGCGCCAGTTAATCATTCAGTTCATCATCAGTGCAGTTCAATAGAGTTATTCAGATCCAGTTATTCAGTTACAGTGCTTATTCAGTTACAGTTCATCATGATCTTAGTTCAGTTCAGTTCAATTATTAATAAGTGAATATTATAAAGAAACAAGTTGTGTTAAATAAGGTGTTATAAATCTATCTTTCTTGTAAATACTTTTGTAAAAGAACGTTTTCTGAATATATATTTTATTTTTTAAAAATATATTCTTTTGAATCGAAAACAAAATTGGCGCAGTCGGTAAGATGCACTTAGTCGATTAAAGACTTACCTTTTTTAAAAAGTTTAAAAGTGCACCACCAAAACAAAAGGTGTTTGTTGTAAATAAGAAAGATCTTAACAACAAATTCCAACAAAAGTAAAAAAGAAAAAAAAATATTTCATAACTTTATTTTATAGAAATATTTTAAAGAAAAATAACACAACTTATACAAAGAACGTACCGAGGTGCCAACGTCGACTCGGACCACTATCTTGTTGGGCTCCGAGCGCGGATTGCATCATCACGAAAGACTGCACCCGCGAATCAGATTCGAGTCAACACGGCTGCCCTTCGCAATAAAGAGACCAGAAACCACTTTGGTCAAGCGATAGGACTCGCCCTAAATGCAGGGATTGTAAGTCCTGGGGCTGAGATGACGGGCGTAGAAGAGAAATGGACACGCCTTAAGAAAACTGTCATTAGTACTGCTAACTCCATCTTAGGCAGTAGTCGTAGAGATCGGAACGACTGGTTCGATGACGAATGTTAGCTAGCGACTAAACGTAAGAATGTTGCGTACCGAGCAATGCAACAATCTCATAGAACGCGGGCACGCGAAGATGAATATAAAGAGCTCTGAAGATATAACAGTTCATCAGCGAAAGAAAGCAGCCTGGGAGAAGAATCTCGTCCGTGAACTGGAACAGTACAAAGAGCAAGGACCGCACCAAACACGGAAGTTCTACCAAAGAGTCCGCGATATGACGCAATATACACCGCGTTTTACATACTGCAAGGACAAAGAGGGTAATCTGATCGCCGATCCTAAAGGCATCTTAGAGCGATGGGAAGAGCACATTCATGAGTTGCTAAATGGCCAGCTAACTTAGGAATTGGAGGCTCCACCAATGACCGAAGATCATACTATGCTGCCGCCACCAAGCATAGACGAAGTTAGCAGAGTGATAAATCGGCTCAAAAATAATAAGGCCCGGGATCTGATGGGATCCCAGCGGAACTGATAAAAATAGGAGGCCTCACATTACACTAAGCAAATGGGCTGGATCAAGGTGTGATGCGACCCGAGCCGAGGATCGACCAGGCTGGTGGCCCATAAATAGCCCAGTCTCTATCGGAGCCATCTAGATACCTGGTAACCTCTAGATGTATCCTACCTTACCCGCGTATTTCGGATCTCTGCGCGGGTGGACCACCCTTTCTCCGACACTCGTGGGAATAAAAATGAAGCACAATAAAAAACTCTTTTCTAAAACCGATACCGGCACTCACCAAATGCCGAAACAAAACGAGACCAGCACTCACCAAAAGCTGGAAACAAGCGTGGCAAGTGGCTCTAACCGTAAAGGTGGGGTCCCGGCCGCTAAACCCAAGGTGGTACTGGATCCTAATGCCCATAGGCCAGGGACCAGCATCACCAGCAAAAGTGAAGCCGATAACGGGTCACGCACTATACCGCCGACGAAGAAACGATACCGGGATCGTCGAGCGGCCTTCAAAGTCTTGGAAAAGTTGGCTAGTATCCCTGAGGAGCAGCTAACGAAAAGACAGAACGAGTCCGTAGCATGGTCGAAGCTGACTGCGGAAGGTGGGCAAAACCCGCCAAGGACCTAGGGCCGAAAAGGCAAAGGTCTCAGGAAGAGGTTGAAGCCGGAAGCAGCAAGCGAGCTAAGGTGCAAGTGGAGACTCCACCGGTGGCTCTTAAGACGCACAGGACGAAATCGTTTAGTGACATCGTCAAAGAGCACGGGCTGATGCTGGCCGTCATTGACAATAGTCAAGAGGATGGGAGCATCACGCCGGGAAAATGGAAGTCGGTGTTCAACGCGCTAAACTCCATTTTCCTAAAGGTCCTGAGAGAGAATCCGGGACCTCCCCCTTCCTGCAGGGATGCAGGTTGGCATCAGGGACGCGTCAAGCTGACGGCGTGTTCAGATCAGAGATCGGTTGATCTCTACAAAAAGCGATTGCCGAAGTGGGTGAGGTGTGGCCAGGAGCAAAGCTTGCGGCCGTAAGCAGGGAAGAAATTCCTAGCAGGCCAATAGCGCGCGTCTGGCTGCCTACCGAACCTGCCGACGCTAAAGCTGTTGTAGTGATAATCGCAGCCAGCAACCCAGTCTTCCGGCATCAAACTGGGAGATCGTGAAGCAGGAGGAGGCTAAGGGTAACTTCAGATTATCAACTATGGTAATCAACAAGGAATCCCTGGCTCCTCTTGCAAGTACTAAGGGAGTTATCAACTTCGGTTTCGGGTCGATAACTCTCAAGGTCTATAAGGCTGACGACGTCAACAAGGGTAAAGGAGTGGACCATTCCGATCACGGGGGTCCCGACTGCCCTGTTGATATCGGGCTTGCCTTAGAGACTGAGAGTCGGTGCAGCGAGTCCCCATTGGTATCGAGGATGGGCAACCTCTTTGTCATGGAGTCTGACGAGGAAAACTTGTCGGACTCCATTGAAGAGAGCGCTGTCAACAAGGCGGTGATTGAGTCGAAGGGGAACGAGACGGAATGTGCCGGCGGATCCTCGGAGACTAAGGTAACATGAATGCTAACGATGGGGCGAAGGTAAGTATAAATATGTTAAACATAATTCAAATAAACCTTCACCATTCCAAAACTGCTTCGGCAGCTCTTCTACTTAGATTAGCAGAAACGGGGGAAGATCTCGTCCTAATCCAAGAGCCATGGATAAATGGAGCTAAGATCTGTGGGCTCGGACTTAAAGGGTATAAAGTCCTATACTCAATTAAGTCAGAGATGATCAGATCTTGTATTCTGAGTAAAACTAACCTGAATATATTCCTTTTACCACAATATAGTGACGGTGATATAACTGCGGGCAGCATTGAAGTCGGAAACGAAAAATTCTGGCTGTTTTCTGCATATATGGACCGAGAAAAGCAGACTCCACCAAAAATACTGGAGGAGCTCATCTCTGAGGCAGAGAATAGAAAAATTGGTGCGATTCTAGGATGTGATGCAAATGCTCATCACACAATATGGGGCAGCACCGACGTAAATGAGAGAGGTGAGTCATTTTTTGAATACTTATTAAATACGAACCTAGCTATTTGTAATATTGGGCAAGAGCCCACTTTCATAATAAAAAATGGGCGAGAAGTACTCGATGTAACTCTCGTATCAAACTTTATAGCGTATAAGGTAAGAGAATGGAAGGTTGCAAAAGAACACTCATTCTCGGACCATCGCTATTTAATCTTCAAGCTAGACATCAAACCTGCCCTTCGTGAGTCCTTTATAAATAAGAAAAGGACAAACTGGGGTATCTATAGGGAGATGCTAGGGAAACTACTACCGGTGGCTCCAAAGCCACCAGTCACTATAGAGGAGATAGATACAATGGTAGCTACTGTAACAGGTGCCATGAATCGCTCCTTCGATGCTGCCTGCCTTGTGATAAAACCAATGGGCAAACAAAAGCCAACTTGGTGGTCCGCGGAGTTAGGGACCTATCAGAAGGCAAGCAGGAAAGCTTTCAATAAAGCCAAAAGAACGAGACTGGCTCTGGACTGGGAATCATACAAATAACATCTCAGAAACTATAAGAGGGAGTTGAAAAAGGCGTAGAGGACGTCTTGGAGGCTCTTCTGTGATAAGATGGAAGGGGCCTCGGAGACCTCTCGTCTACGAAAGATTCTCTCTATGACAAAAACCACTCCAAGTTATTTAATAAAACCGGATGGTTCATGGACGATCTCTTCGATTGATGAATCGTTGAAACTGCTCATGGAGACTCACTTTCCTGACTCAACTCGGGTATGTGATTCAGAAATGAGCAGTCAACATCTGGAACCTCAATCGGTTCAAACGAAGGAGATCGCGAGCAAAACGCGAATCCAGTGGGCAATAAGCGGTTTCAAACCCTTCAAATCAGCTGGCCCAGACGGTATAATCCCTGCGGAAATTCAGAATAACTCGGAGTGTATACTCCCTTGGTTAGAGGCAATTTTCACAGGGTGTATAAAGCTGACGTACATTCCTAGGGCTTGGAAGGAAGTAAAGGTAGTTTTTATACTGAAGGCGGGTAAAAGCTCACATGGCTACCCAAAAGACCTGAGACCTATAACTCTATCATCCTTTCTTTTGAAAACCCTGGAAAGATTGATAGATGTTCATATAAGGGCTAAGGTAAAACCTAGCAGTTGGGCAAAATCCCAACATGCTTACTGCAAGGGGAAGTCTGTAGACACAGCCTTACACACCTTAGTAAGCACAATTGAGAAATCAATATACTCCCAGGAGTATACACTAGTAGCATTCTTGGATATCGAGGGTGCGTTCAACAACGTTAAAACAGAGGCGATCTGTAAAGGACTGTCAGACCTAGAGGTGGACTACCCTACAAGCAAACTAATTAATCATATGCTTCTAGGCAGGATTATTAGTGCGGAGCTGGGTGGTTTCATCTTAAAAAGGCAGGCAGTTAGAGGAACACCGCAAGGAGGTGTATTATCCCCTCTACTCTGGAATATAGTAATCAACAAATTGCTGTTGAAACTGGAGGAAGAGGGTATAAAAGTGGTAGCGTATGCTGATGATGTAGCGTTAGCTGTCTCAGGAAAATACCTCAGAACGATTAGGGAGGTTATGCAAAATGCCCTCCTAATCGTTAAAGAATGGGCAAATAAAAGCGGTCTGGGCGTCAACCCGAATAGGAGAGAGCTTGTCCTCTTCACCAGGAAATATAAAATTCCAACAGTTGATCCTCCAACACTAAATGGTACTCCCTTAGTTTTTTCTGATAAAGCAAGATTTCTGGGGACAATCTTGGACAGGAAACTGAGTTGGAAACCTAATATAATAGAAAGAGTTAATAAAGCTAACATTGCTTTATACTCGTGCAAGAATGCCATTGGTAAAAAATGGGGCTTGAAACCAAAGCTGGCACACTGGCTTTACACGTCGGTAATTAATAAATAAATAATTAAATAAGAAAATAAAGAAGGCGAAACATCAAGAATCAACAGTGAAATAAATAAGAAAATAAAGAAGGCGAAACATCAAGAATCAACATTGAAATAAAGAAGAAAACTATACAATAAAACAAGAAGACAAATCATCAAGGATCAACAGAAAAATCAACAGAAAATTCCACAGAAAAAAAAATTAACAGAGAAGACATCAAGATCAACAACAAAACAAAACATCAAAATTATCAACAATAAAACAAGAAGACGAAACACAACATCAAAATTATCAACAATAAAACAAGAAGACGAAACACAACATCAGGATCATCAACAAAAATAAAAAGGTTACACAAATTAATTCTAAATTTTTTTTTTGAAAAATATTAAATAAATTTACACATATATTTTACTCTGCCTTACATATATATACAATATTTTACTATATTACCTATATACCTTTCTAAAATAAAAGTGCTTTCTATACACCTAAAGTTGAAATATATAAATTTTTTTTTAAAACAATACAATTACAATATTTACAAAATATACAATTAAAAGTGCTTTCTAAAGTGAAAATCCATAAATACAAATAAATTAAAATGGCAGTGGAAAATCAAGGAAATAGTGTGGTAATAAATCCAATCAAATACTTAAATGCACTCCCATATTTTGACGGAAACCCGGACAATTTATTAACCTTTTCAAACTTAGTAGACAGAATACACCCACTCTTATTAACATACGACGACTTATCCAAATATTTATTTTCAGACATTATTAAAAGTAAACTAATTAAAAGAGCCAGGGAAGTCATAGAAATAAATACTCAAGCCACTGCATGGAGCGATATTAAAGTTGTTCTACAAAATAACTTCAGTGAAAGACGTAGTCCAGAAGAACTCTACGATGAGATAAGAGGCGTAACTTTCAAAAATAATGTATTAGGCTTTTATAATGAAATTAAAGACAAAATAAGAAAATTAAATAATAAAACTTTACTAATTTCTGGTCCAGGTGAAATAGCAAACCAATGTGCATTAAATAATATACGCACAGCATTAACCGTTTTTAAAAGTAAAATACCTGAACCTATGAAAACCGTTTTAACCTGTAGAAATCCTGAAAGTCTTGGATCCGCAATCGACATATTAAGTCAAGGAGGTTACGTAGACCAATCTTATAATGAAATAAATCATTATAACAATAGACAAACCTGTAACTATAACAATAACAAATACAATAATCAATTCCCTAATCAACAAGTAAATCAAAATAGAAATAGACAATATAATATTAACAGATACGAACAAAACCAAAACAGAAACGAACAATTTAACAACAATAAGTATGAACAAAATCAGAATAGGAACAGACAATTTAATGACCACAGATATGACCAAAACCAAAATAGAAATTTTCAATTTAATAACAATAGATATAATCAGAATCAGAACAGGTATAGACAATCTAACAATAACTATAGATATGACAGTAGACAACAGAACTACAATAGATTTTCAAACGACATTCAAAATAATTTACCAAGTGTTCAACAAAATCAAACTGTTGAACCCATGGATGTTAATCAATGTGAAACAAGTGAAAATTTTCACTCACGAGCCTCGGTGGTGACTTACCATATATAAAAATAAAATCTAATAAAAATCCACTAAAATTCATTATTGACACTGGAGCAACAAATTCAATCATTCATCCAGGTCTTTGTAACCCTAAATGGAAAGTACCAACAAATAAAATTCAAATTAAAACAATACATATTAATATAATAAATGTAACTGAAAGAGTATCAGTTCCTCTTTTTAAAGAATTTGGCATTTCTGAGCAAAAAATCGACTTTTTGGTTTGCGCATTCCATGATAAATATGACGGTTTAATTGGCAATGACATACTGAAACGATTTAACGCTAAATTAGATTATAAACAAAATCTATTAGAAATAAATGGCCAAACAATACAAATCTTGTTCCAAAATTCAAAACAGCATACTATACACTTATTAGTGAACCAACAAAAGGGTTTAGCCTATCTCAAGACGAAGATGTTCTTGGAAGGTGAAGTTATTGCTGATGAAGGAATTTACAATGTTGAAAATCATAAGATTGAAGTTCAAACAAATGTAAAATGCTTAGGCCCTATTGAAATTAGACCTAATCAAATCGAACAAGTAACCACTGAAAACTTTTGTGTAATAGATGAACTTGAAAATATACCATTGATGAAGCAATTACGAACTCAACATTTAAACTTAGAAGAAAAGCAAAAATTATCAAAAATAATAAATCGATACTCAGATATCTTTTATCAAGAAGGTTCAAACCTTACATTTAAAAATGCAATAAAGCATGAAATTCGTACAACCGACAATGTACCAGTAAAAGTAAAATCATATAGGTACTCATATACCATATGTACATAAAGATAAAGTCAAACAACAGATTCAAGAACACAAGACGGCATAAAACCAGACCCTAAAAAAATCGAATGCAATCAAATTAAGCAATTCTTAGGACTCACTGGTTACTATAGGAAATTTATTAAAGATTACTCATTGATAGCGAAACCAATGAAATTTTTTTTAAAAAAGGATGCTAAAATAAATACTACAGATATCAAGAAAGCTTCAATACACTTAAAAAACAATTACCACATGATCCAATTTACTAAGAAACTTACGCTTACAACAGATGCTAGTAACTACGCGTTAGGCGCAGTACTTTCGCAAGATAATCACCCAATATGTTATGCTAGCCGCACCCTCAATGAACATGAAATTAATTACAGCACAATAGAAAAAGAATTATTAGCAAACATTTGGTCAACAAAAAATTTCAGACCATATATTTTTGGACGAAAATTCTTGATCGAAACTGATCATAAACATTAACTTTGCTCTTCTCAATTAAAGAACCCAATTCAAAACTTGTAAGATGGAGATTAAAATTATCAGAATTTGACTACGAAATTAAATATAAAAAAGGAACATTAAATAAAAACGCAGACGCTCTTTCAAGAATAGAAATAAATCTCAATGAAGAGAATAGAGAAATCGAAGACATTAATCCATTCCCAATCACCAAATCTCCTCTAAACATATTTAAAAGACAAATAGCAATTCTTAAAACAAATTCTGGTTCTTTACGAATAAAATTAATAAGAATTTTCAACAAACAAAGAAAAGTAATATATCTTAAATTCTTAGATGCAGAAACTGCACTAACACTTTTGAAATTACATTTCAACCCAAAATCTCTGAATTGCATCTACATAGAAAATGAAGAATTTCTTAAAACACTAGAAAATGTTTATAAAACGCATTTTAAAGACACTAAAATAGCCGTAATTTTCGAAAACAGACTTATCATAATAGTCCTATTAATACCACAATATTCTAACACTTTCAATTCCACTGTTATTATCGAACCGATGCCAAATAAAAATAATAAAGCTATATTGCTTGATGAAAGTATTTTTATTATAGATGAGAATAATAAAGTATATAACAGAAAGGTTAAAGATAAATTAAAGAAAAACCTACACGAAATAAATGATAACTGTACTTCAAACATTATTAAATTTAAAGAAGCATATTGTCCAATGAAAAACTTTACGGGAAATAAAATAAAAGAAATAATACCCGGAATTATTTTGACAAAAAATATTACAAATATAAATATTGAACATAATTGTAACAAATTGAAATTAAACATATCCGGAAGCAAATTAATTAAATTTGAAAATTGTAATGTAATCATAAGAAATAATACATTTATTAATACATACTTTAAAATAAAAGATAGTGTTATTCTCCCATATTTTGTGTCAGAGATAAAAGAAAATAAAACTATAGAAATGATAAAACTAGAAGATTTTCATATCAAAAAAATTGAAACAAACAGAAAACAAATTGAAGAAATAACTCTGAACAATACACATAAAATATTTTATCATATACCTTATATTTTAATAATAATCATTATAATTATCGCAATATCAATATATAAAATTAATAAGCACAAAAACACCATTAAAATTGTAACTTCGTCGGAGCCTCAGGCTAACGGGGGGGGGGGGGGGGGTGTTATAGCTGTAGATCCCACACCTCATACATTCCAAAAAATATGAATAACTACATATTGTATATATTCAATCATAATATTACTCATAATACACAATCATAATATTACTCATAATACACAAACGCGCAGTCCCAATGGAAAATTCCATTCCTTATCTCTAATTCAGTTCCTTATCTCTAATTCAGATCTAAGAAGTAAACATGTTTACATCTTCTAAATTCAAGGACAACCAGATGTCCAATTGCGCATATATATTCTTATCTTGTTTACCAATTTCACAATATGATGAAATCATCTTGTTTACCATTTCGATACATTCTTATCTTGTTTACCATTTACACATCCTTATCTTGTTTACCAAATTCAAGGACATGTTCTAACATGAATAATTATTATCACATTTTGCGATCTAAGAGATCAACATGTTTACTCCGTAAACACAACAACAAGATCAAAGTCCAACAGCTCAAAATAGTATTTAAGCAGCATGCAAATACACAAGAGCGCCAGTTAATCATTCAGTTCATCATCAGTGCAGTTCAATAGAGTTATTCAGATCCAGTTATTCAGTTACAGTGCTTATTCAGTTACAGTTCATCATGATCTTAGTTCAGTTCAGTTCAATTATTAATAAGTGAATATTATAAAGAAACAAGTTGTGTTAAATAAGGTGTTATAAATCTATCTTTCTTGTAAATACTTTTGTAAAAGAACGTTTTCTGAATATATATTTTATTTTTTAAAAATATATTCTTTTGAATCGAAAACAAAATTTCTAATCCCAAGATGTGTTTGAGACCGGTAATCAGATTACCATCTTTTCTTTGCAGTGTATATTACGTCATACCGCTAACTCTTGGGTAGACCTTCCGCGACTGGTGTGGACCTTGCTTTCTGCTCTGTTCGAGTTTACGGACGAGATGGGCTGCTTTCTTGCGCCGGTGACCTTTTTTTCTTTCTTCTGAGCACTTTATATTCTTCGTCGCATGCCCACGTTCTATGAGATTGCATTGCTCGGTACGTAACATTCTTACGTTTAGTCGCTAGCTTACATTCCTCATCCAAACAGTAATTCTGATCTTTACAACTGTTGCCTAAAATGGAGTCAGCAGTAATTGTGACAGTATTTTTAAGGCGTAACCATTTCTCTTCAACGCCCGGCATCTCAGCATTAGGACTTACTCTCACTGCATTTACGGCAAGTCCATGGCCGTTTCTAGTCTCTCCTTTGCGAAGGGCAGTCGTGTTGATTCAAATCTGATTTGCGGATGCAGTAAAAAACCGGAACTTCTAATAAACGGACAACTAATATCCCTCGTGGTATCTGACGCCATAAGGAGCTTACTTACTTATTTTATATATGCTCTTGTGGCTCCTAGGGTCTCTACTACGCCTACGCGCCATCGCGTGCGGTTCCTGGCAATGAGCAGCAGCTCTCTCCAACTCTGCCCCAATTGCCGTAACTCCTCCTCAACTGTTCTGCGCCAATCCACTGCCACTTCCGTCGTTGGATGGTTGTGACTATTGGTTCCTGACCCGTTCTCTGGTAAAGAGATACGGTTAGGCCAGAAAACCCTTAAGATGTTCCGTATGGACCTTTTTACGAACGTTTGTTATGTTTTTGTGATATTAGCGGTCACCTTCCAAGTGCTACACCCATTTGAGATGTAAGAGTCCAACGAATTCCCCCGTTTCCAGTAGATAATGCTGAGCGAAGCACATCGCTAACCACCAACAAAAAAATTTATCAGCGATAGAATGCAACCTTGTCGTACTCCACTTAGGATCTCGAAGTCCTCTGACAGCTTACCTCTATGCAGCACATGACATTTAGAGCCATCATAGGTTGCTTTAATAATAGCTATTAGTTTATCGGGTATACCCCTCCTGCACAAGGCGAGCCAGATAAACTGTCTGTTGACACTGATGAACAGCAGGTGTAGTGGTGACCGGAATTCAACGCACAGTTCAATAATGATCCGCAGGGTGTTGATGTGATAAGGAGCAGCTTGCTTTTGGGTATTCGTTAATTAGACAATTCGCCGGAGGAAGTCAGATATCGCATTTGTAGCATAATTGTGCCAGTCTTCCACACAACTAGTATTTAGCAACTAGCGATCCTCCTAGACTTAGAATATTCCACTAATTACAGTACATTTACGTACGAGTATTCCTGCCAGTCAACACATATATTTAGACTTCTACATATTGTTACGAAATTTAGGTTTTCAAATTCGTAAAGGATTTTGTAAATAAAACACAAGTTTATTTATTTACAAATAACTACTTTAATAAACAAACAGTGAAAATAATACAAGTTCACAATTTATATTTGTGATGACTTTAAATGTAGACAAAAACACTTATTACAACAACACTTGTATTTCACTATAATTCTCTTAGGTGGTAACAGTATTACTTTGTGGGAACTTTAACAACTTGACTGATTGAATTCTAAACAATGCGATGGCCACCTTTTCTACAAATTCCAGAAACTTCCAATCTTGTAGAAAGAAATATCGAGAAAAGACCAGAAAATTGTAGCCTTATAGCCTTATTCCCTTATTTACAACTAACGATACGATCGCGTGAGGATAATGATACTAGCGTGAAGGCAAGGATTTCACTCTTGCACTTTCAAGCGTGAGGATAATTGTACTAGCGTCAAGCGTGGATGTGAAGGCAAGGATTTCACTCTTGCACTTTCAAGCGTGAGGATCGTTGTACTAGCGTAAAGCGTGGACGTGAAGGCAAGGATTTCACTCTTGCACTTTCAAGCGTGAGGATCGTTGTACTAGCGTAAAGCGTGGACGTGAAGGCAAGGATTTCACTCTTGCACTTTCAAGCGTGAGGATAATGATACTAGCGTGAAGGCAAGGATTTCACTCTTGCACTTTCAAGCGTGAGGATAATTGTACTAGCGTAAAGCGTGGATTTGAAGGCAAGGATTTCACTCTTGCACTTTCAAGCGTGAGGATCGTTGTACTAGCGTAAAGCGTGGACGTGAAGGCAAGGATTTCACTCTTGCCCTTTCAAGCGTTAGGATCGTTGTACTAGCGTAAAGCGTGGACGTGAAGGCAAGGATTTTACTCTTGCACTTTCAAGCGTGAGGATAATGATACTAGCGTGAAGGCAAGGATTTCACTCTTGCACTTTCAAGCGTGAGGATAATTGTACTAGCGTAAAGCGTGGATGTGAAGGCAAGGATTTCGCTCTTGCACTCACGATCGTACACTTGTTGCCGGGAGGAGGGATCACTAGGAAAGAAGACCGATTGTTGAGACTGCTGGCCTTTTATACTCTTTCATCGAGTGAAGGAGTCCCGTTAATGCTACGATAGCAGAGTCCGTTAAATCGTAGGATCGGTCGATGGTGTATCGTTGTTGTTGTTTCCTTGGTATCACGATAGGAGTCCGTTAAATCATACGATCGACCAGTGGTGTATTGTTGTTGCTTCCTTTGTTTTGGCATTGTTGTTGTTGTTTGTTGTTGGTCGGTTAGCATTGCTGCGCTTGATGGCTTGTTGTTCCCAGGTCCCGTTGATGCAACGATAGGGAAATCCGTTAAATCATAAGATCGACCAGTGGTGTAGCGTTGTTGTTGCATCCGTCGACCCTATGTTGTTTGTTGGTTTTCCTGGTCACCATGCATTGCGTGCTGTTTGTTGTTGTTCTATTTGCGATTCGGTGCCGTCTTATATTACATGCTCGTTGTTGTTGTCATCGATCGGATCTTCCGAGTCTGCATTGCCTGTTTGTTGTTATTGTACCTCTCTGCTTGACTAGTAATGCTGCGAACTGTGGAATGTACGCGGCCATGTATGCATATTATTTGTTGTTGTTTCCTTCCTAAGTCTGCCCCGTTTTGTAGTGCATGCTTATTGTTGTTGTTTTCTTGAATCGACATCGATCGGATCTTCCGAGTCTGTGTTGTTTGCTTGTTGTTGTTGTATCTCTCTACTTGTCTGATAATGCTGCGAACTGTGCACTGTACGCGGCCATGTATTGCATATTGTTTGTTGTTGTTTCTTGAATCGACATCGATCGGATCTTTTATGTCTGTGGTAACTCGTACTGACTGTGTGTTGTTGTTGCTTTCGAGTGTATTGCGGGTGCGTTTACTCCTTAGGCATCGATTTGGGTATTCCCAGTCTGTGTGGTCTCGTATTGTATGCATGTTGTTGTTGTTTTGCTCAGCCGCTTGATGATGGTGCGTACTAGCTATGTGTGGTGAGTTTACGAGAGAAGAGAGAAAAAGGGAAACAATAGAAAACTGGAGTTTCCTGAACCATAAGACGAGAGTATTCTTTTGGTGAGTGTTTTACAATTCACTCAAGGAGAGTGAACAGCATGTTGCAATCCATTTGTAATGGGTATACAAGTTTCCCTTTTATTCAAATAAAAATGTATATAAGAATAGTGTGGGACAATTTTTTCCTCACAGCGTTTCTCTAAAATATCATTCATTTTTTTCATCTTGTTTTTGTTATCCGTGCAACAGGCGAATATTTCTTTATTGTATTTATTACAGCCGGTATGGACTGAACACGCGATAAGTGGATCATTTGAAGTCTTCGACCATCCATCTAAAATGAGTTTCAAACTGGAATCCTTCATTTCAGTTATCGGTATCGGTATCGGTTATTTCTTCATCAATTTCAAGAAGGTGCTTATCAGCTAGTTGTTTCCGCTAGGGGCGGGCAGTATATCCAGGTCCTAGAGATTCTATAATTTCTTTAAAATATTTGTTATCGGCCAAGTTAAAAAGAATGTTATTCACGAAAAAACAATTTCGTCCAATTTTTCTTTTTGATTTAAAGTAGTTTTAACTGAAAACTTTTTTCATAGATAATTGAATAAAAATCGGTGAACACGTTCGCCGCAACATGTAGTTTTGGCTTTGACTCACATGGCGATCATGTTGGTGGATTAGGCACATTTGTGTGAACAGGCACAAACTAAAAGTATGCTCGAGAAGCAAATATTGTTACGATATTCAATATATTCCTGGAATTGTGTTTTATAGTACAAAAACAAACTGAAAATTTTCATAAAATAATTAATAAACTTGTTTATGATTGCATATTGGTTTCTTCTTGGAACGTAATTGTTAGTTAATTTTGCAATTGATTTTTAACACTTGATTAAAAACCCCAAAAAAACCCACATAAAAAACCAAAAAAAAACCCGGGTTTTTTCCAACCCTGTTTCAAATTTAATAATGATTTCGTGTTGTACTTCCCTTGTGGCGGATAGGCTATTGCCTTCTTTAAAAAATACTTCGCTAAAATTTATTATGAGTTTCGTTTTTTAGTCTTTTTCTTCCTGATTTAAGTAGTCATAATAATTTATTTCTCCGATTATTGCAACAAATTGGAATTCATTATTTATATGTGCTTTCAATGGCGTTAAAAATGTGGACCTATAATAGCGTCATAGTTTATATTTGCAAAATCTATTGATTTCCAACCTAGTGTTCCTATGCAAATTTTTTAGGGAAAGGTGTTTTGTAATTTACTTGGTTTATTTCATTGAGGGTAATAACGAAAGGGCTTTTACAATTTTTCTTCCATATAGTTTTCTAATAGTTTTATAGTTTGGGTTAGTACTTTGAATATAATTTGGGTTTTGGTTGTTTGTTTAATATCTGTTATTTTGTACATTATTTACAATTGGATTATTTTTCCGGTCTTTTTGCATAAATTTTTCTGTGCTTGTAATCTTTGGTTCTTTTATCTTTTAGTAATTTTTGTTTAGTATATTTTAAGATTATTTCATGCATTTTTTTATTTTCTGTAATACGGGCTCTAACTTGCCCATCTTTTTTTCTAGCCAGATGTCAACCAGATCCCTATCTACAATTTCCGGCTGGTAAATACCAGGTTTAAGTGGGTCAAATGCATACAACTCGTTTACATCAAATTTACTTAGTAAAAAGTTCATCCAGATCGCTTACGTCTTATTGCCTTGCATCTGCATCTTTAAATGATTCTTTGTTTGATGCTCTCCCGTGTAGGGTTGTCAAGCTGTCCGGTCCGTCTATAGTCATTGTCTAATGGCTTTAGCCTACAAAACCGTTCGATTATGTCTTTTGGAGTCATGAATTTGTCCGGCTGGTGCTGTTGCAAAAGAGCCTCCTGCCTTCTTATGACGTCTTCTGGTTCGGCTATTCTGTTGTTTAATTTTTGTTCCATTGCGATATTTAGACCCTGTTTGTTGTTGTCGAAGATAGCTTTTCTTGTTGTCATTATCGTTTTAATCTCTTATTATAAAAATACTCTTGCAATATAAAATTTACTGGCTTTTAATTTTTCAATTATTCGTAAACACTAAGCAAATTACACTGATTTTATTTTTAATTCTATTGAATTGGCAAAGCACAATTTATGCAAATCATTTAAAACTTTTCAATTTAATTTAATTTAATTTAATTCCTGTTCTTTGAGTTAAATCTCTTTTGAGTTTCACTTCCACGACCAGGCCAGTTATGTTCTTTAGAAAAAATAAAATTCGGATAGTTTCAAGGAAAGAAAGAAACGAACGTTATTCATTGAAATCATCCTAGTGTTCCATTAGTGGAACGGTTGCTATTTCCTTTTTTTATAATTTTTGTGTGAACGCATTCACTATTTGTTTTTGGGTTTTGGCATCACTGGTATTATATACTGTCAAATTAAATTAAATTCACATTCGCGGCAAATGGTTACTTTCATTGTGTGTTATATTTTCAATATTTAACAAAAAATGACTCATCGCGAAATGTAATTATAGTACATTGATTTACTCTTGATGGTTTGAATTATGACTTTTCACTAATAATTGATTGAAATACGAAGTTATTTCTACTTTTTTGTCATTTATGCATACAGTTCCATTATTGGAACAGTAGGATCATATACCAATGTAATATTTATATGAGAGAGCAGTATAAATTATGGACTTTTTAAAACATTTTTATTAGCTCGCTTTCGTGTCTGTGCGGGTGGAATTTTGTAATTGATTTTAAACTAACTTTCCATGGAGCTAGAGACTTGAAACTTTAAACACCAGAAAATAATGATAATGAAAAAGTGATGAAGACAGCGGTGATGAAGAATTTGCAAACACAAATAATTTATCAAAATATCTGCTTTTTGCAGAGGCCGAATTCCATGCTACTGTATCAAATTAAGCTGAAATAGAGGTAACGAAATATATTGCGGATAACTCCGTCATAGATACCGAATGTATTGGCAGCAAAGTATAGACTGCAATTTTCAGGGAGTAGCATCTGCTAAGTCTAGAAATAGGTTTGAGGTTTGAGTTCCTAAGATACTTTCACGTTGCCAACAAAAATAATTTGTCATTTGCTAAAGTTCGGCCTTTTTGGAATCTCCTCAACAAAAGATAGTTAAAATTTTATCCCGGCGATAAAAACTTTAGTATTGATCAATCAATGATCCCCTATTTTGGTAAGCATAGCACTAAGCAGCATATTAACGGAAAACCAATTCGATTTGGCTATAAAAACTGATTTATTTGTACTCGTCTTGATTTATATAGAGCTTTATCAAGGGGCAAATACTCGGCTGGATCAAAATGTCGGGTGCTACCGAATTTCAATTCGTTTGAAAAGATAGCATTGGCAGCTTCTTATGTTTCCGATCAACGTAAGCGTCAATAACGCTTTTCAGCTTTACAAGATGTCCCCACTTTCAATCGGAAACAATTCCCACGATTTTCTACCTTTTACAAGATACATTGTAACAACAAATCTTCAGACAAGAGATACGACAAGTAATACAGCGTTGACCACTCTCATGCCTAGGTCTTCTATAGCTGTCATAAAACGTGTTCCTGACAGCATTCGACTAGACGGCACACACCACATCGTGGGACAACATAAACAAAGCCGTTGCGGATTATGCCACCAAAAATACAACGATGAAATGTGAAACCTGCAACGTTGCAGCGTTGTTATCTGACCATCGTATGTTATCTCTTGAAATCACTAAGGATAACTTTAAGCGATTAAATAGGTCAATTGAATTTTTTCCTAAACGGAGGGTTGAACTTTCCAAGTTAAAAGAGGTTTTGAGTCTAGAGAATTGGATCCACGTGTTTACTGAACAAAATCCAAATTAAGCATTCAATAAATTTCTCAACACCTTTTCAGCTCATATTACCGAATGCACTATAGGGTTAAACTAAAAACTAAAAAAATCCGACCATGGATTTCATTTTCTTTGTCTAAAATAATTCAATAATTATTTTGTTAACGTCATTGAGGATCTTAAAGGGAGTATCGCGCGTAGAACTCCAACTGCATTAGAAGAATCGCAGTATTTGTTTCCAACAGTACAGCAGAAATCGTTTTTCTTTACTCCAACTGATGACATTGAGATATACGATATCATTACCTCTTTAAATAATTCAATGGCTTGTGGTTACGATAACATAAACAATTCTCTGATCAAATCTGTTGGGCCGCTCGTTTCACCTGTGTTATCTTTTGTTTGTAATCTTAGGTGTTTTTCCTGAGGTTCTCAAGAAAGCTGTTGTAGTACCACTCTATAAAAAAGGTGATTCCCTCAAATTGGGTAATTACCGTCCAATTTCGTTACTTTCAATTTTCTCTAAACTTTTGGAGAAAATAATCAAAAAACCTTTACTTTTATTTCTTGCAAAATGCAATTTTTTTTCAAATAGTCAATTTGGTTTTAGACAGGGTAAAAGTACTGAGGATGCACTGCTAGAGCTTGTAAAACGTATGGTATTGTCGCTGAATAATGATCAATCTGCTGCAGTAAATTTTATAGGCATTACAGAAGCATTTGACACTGTGGATCATGACTTATTATTAATAAAGTTAGATAAAGCTGGAATTCACGGCATTGCGAAAAACTTGTTTCGTTCTTATCTTTCAGATAGACAACAAGGGGTCAAAATTTCGAGCTGTATTGGCAATTTTAGAAAAGTCAAGTGCGGAGTGCCGCAGGGCTTAGTTTTAGGACCAATCTTATTTCTTATTTATATCAATTCAATTTTCCAATTGAAATTAGAAGGCCATTCAGTTGGCTTTGCTGATGATGTGGGATTGTAGTATAGCTCCAAGAGTAGTGATGTTAATACTCAGAAGATTAATAA
Source organism: Nephrocerus scutellatus (assembly GCA_947095585.1). Classification (NCBI taxonomy): domain Eukaryota; kingdom Metazoa; phylum Arthropoda; class Insecta; order Diptera; family Pipunculidae; genus Nephrocerus; species Nephrocerus scutellatus. Next base: position 41,914,491 of record OX352762.1, read on the forward strand.
TGATCTTCGAATTCTTAGACGCTGGTTTGACCTACATTATATGGTCCTTAGCTCTAAAACGAATATTATGAATATCAAATTGTCTGGAATAGTAGCAAACATCAATAATGTTAAATATCATTCCTCTGACTGTTTTTATAACAATTTTACATATTCTGATTCTTGTAATGTGCTGGACCTTGTTGACTCTTTTAAATATTTAGGAGTAACGATTGATAATCGATTTAGTTTTAAGAGTCATGTGGAATTATTGCAAAAGTAGTTATTTTCTTGTAATCGACAACTATACCTACTGTGCGATATTTGTCCCGAAGCGGTTCTTAGATCTATCTATCCTTGTCCAGTCAAAGCTTCAATATGGTTTAAGCTGTTGGGGTGGTATATATTTTTCCAACCTATAGCCCTTAATAGTAGCACAAAACTTTATTGTAAGAACAATATGTCGTCAACCGAAACTAACTTCTTCATTACCTTTATTTCGGAATTTAAACATTCTTCCTTTGCGATATTTATACGTATATAAAGTTCTAAAAATTTTCTTTATACGTAGTGGTCACAGAGATCTAAAAGTAACTAGTTATTCATTACGTAACTTTAATCACGTTAACTGTCCACCAGATAGAAAAGAACATTTTAAACGATTTTTTACCTCTGTGGCACCTAAAATTTATAATCAGCTACCTACGAGTTTAAAACAAATTCCCGATCGTTCATCCTTTTTGAGGGGTGTAATATCATGGCTTAAGGAAATAGATGATATTGAATTTCTTTTTCTCACGTTGAAATGAATGTGCTTTCATATTATTTTTAATTAATTTGATAAGTTTATCTGTTAAAATTTATGTTTATTTTTCATTTACATTGATAAATGCGTTTGAAATTGTATATTGTAGAAATGTGTAGGAGCTTCCCCATTGCTTCTTTTCAATTTAATATGCTATGTGGTGTTATCGATACTGATCCTTTGTGATCACAGATATCATCTAATTCTCTTCTTGAATATACAATTCCGGTATAATAAAAGTAAGTAAACAACAATCTAATTCAGGATAAGAGATTACAACTGTAATATGACCACAAATTTTTAATTTTCATTACTTAATAGAATATTTATGTTACAGTTAAATCTTAAATGTTTATAATTGGCTCTTTTTTCTTGTTAATTAAATCTTTATATGTAATAATTTATGTGTAATGTATTCAAGAAAAGAAGAGAAAAAAAAATTAGTGTCGATTCAATAGTTTTCGGGGTCGCTGAGTTGAATGGTGATGGTAAGACAGCCCTAGTGGGATTGGGTCGACAACTGAGGGGGATGACCAATATTAGTGTCCACGGCCGCGGGGTCACTGAGATGAATAGTGTTGGTAGGACACTCCTATGGGTGAGTTGTATTTCCGGAGGGGGGAGGGTGACCGATATTAGTGTCGATCCCATAGTTTTCGGTGTCGATGAGATGAATAGTGGTTCTTAGAATTGTACTCGATAACTGAGGGGGGTGGACGTGACCGATATTAGTGTCGATTCTATAGTTTTCGGGGTCGCTGAAGTGAATGGTGACGGTAAGATAGCTCTAGGAGGATGGGGTCGACAACTGAGGGGGATGACCGATATTAGTGTCCACGGCCGCGGGGTCACTGAGATGAATAGTGTTGGTAGGACACTCCTATGGGTGAGTTGTATTTCCGGATGGGGGAGGGTGACCGATATTAGTGTCGATCCCATAGTTTTCGGTGTCGCTGAGATGAATAGTGGTTCTTAGAATTGTGCTCGACGACCGGCTGGATTTGGGGTGAGGACATTGTCGCTCCTAATTCAAATTGGAAAAGGTAGATTAGTAGCCGTGTCTTATGGAAATATAAAATTTACATCGATTTTTAAAATCTGCCGCAGAACTAATAAATTCCATTTATCCGGCTGTTTCTCAATACTATCACATTTTGAACCGGTTGCGAGAAGGGGCCATTATTGCTGTTAAAAATGGAGATACCCACGAAACAAACAATTAAATACTTGCCATGTTAATAGGCGTAGTCACTGAATATAAGTGTATCGGTACCATTTTAGATGCTGATGACGAAGTTAATTATCTACCTGAGTTTCTAAACTCACTTAATTCGTCTAGATTGCCACCACACCACCTTTTACTTACAGTGGGATCTCCAATTATTTTACTACGGAATATCGACTCGCCAAAACTTTGCAACGGCAAAAGACTGTGCGTAAAAAAGATGCTGGGCAATATAATAAAAGCGACTATCTTGACAGAAAAGGGACAGTGTAAAACAGTTTTTATCCCACGGATAGCACTCATTTCGACGGATCTATCTTTTAAATTTAAGAGATTGTAATTTCCAGTAAAACTTTCGGTTTCTATGACGAAAAAAATTGCAAATTTTACCTTAAATATAGATATCATTCTTTTTCCTATCCCTGCCTAATAGAAGATTGAGATGAATAAATACCTGGGCAACGCCGGGTAATCAGCTAGTCCCTTATAAATGCGTGCACCCTGCATGCTAGACGCGTAATGGTAGCAAACCATTTTGAGCAGCCTATTAAAAATTAGCTTTTGTCATATGAATAGGTGTAATCGTCATGAAATTGTATTGCCAGACAACGCTGGGTATTTCAGCTAGTAATAAATAAATAGCTAGCAGCATGAAATTATCGTTTTAGATAGATCCCATAAAATGTTTTCCCAGAATTTATTTTGCTTAGCTGGTTACTTAAAAACTTCAAGCTAAGCCATCGTATAGGGCTATTGCGAAAACAAATAAAACGACGAAAATATAGCATATAAAATATCGGGTGTTTCAACAGATGCGCTTCAACTTTTCTCCGATAGGGACGGCGAACGACGCCATATTTTTTATTGTTCTTTTGTCATTTGGAAACTTCATTAGTATACATTTCTACGCTACACATGTGAACAGCGATTGCAAATCGTGCAAATTTTTTATCAAAATAATCGTTCTGTTGCCGCTACTTTAAGAGCATTACGGCCATTTTACGGTCCATTTAACAAGCCAGCCTGTTCGACAATCGACCGTATAGTGGCAAAATTTGAGTCTATGTTTTCGCTACATAATGTTCCGGTGCCCTCGAGAGCAAGAAGTGCTCGAAGTGTTGAAAACATCGCAGTCGAACAGTTTGTGTTTTTTTCAAAAAAAGTTGAAGTGCTCTTATTGAAAAACCCTATATTTGTTTTATTTATTATATAACTTATAACTTATAACTAGCAGATCGGGGCTGTTTACAATCGGACCAGAAAACTAAAAAAAAATTAAAAATATAAAAAGAGACAGTAGATTCGATCCCGACCCCTGTTTTAGTATCAAATAAATACAAATCGTAGCTGGCTTATCTTAGGTTAATATATATAAATAGAAGATAAATAAAATGGCCATAATCATTGTTATAATAGTTTCAAAACCCTATTATAAGATATCCGAATAACTATCCAGCCCATTCAACCTAAATAACGGGCTTCGACAAAGGGTTAGACTGACCAGTGTCCTCTTCAATTTGACGTTGAAGAAAGTAATCCGAAACTCTTATGTAACGGCGAGAGGAACAATCCTCTATAAGTGGACACGTCTGCGATGAGAAGATCCAACATTTAATTAAGATAGTCGAGCGCGAAACCTTTAACTATCATGGGTCAATTAGAGCAGAATATAACATCATGAAAACTGAAATACACGCATGATTGCTTAAAGCCAACAAAGTTCACTTTTGTCTCAAGACTATTCAAGTCAAGGAATTTAACCATGACATAAAATCTGCTGGTGTACTTACATATGGATCCGAGATTTTGGTGATTAACAAGAAGCTGTTCGAGAGGAATGTGTGAATGAATGTGAATAGTATGGGAGGAAGGACGACTCCGAAGACTAATGAGAATGATAAGATTTACGAGTGTTACCACGATGTCGACATTATAAAGAGAATTAAGCTATATCGGCTCCGGTGGACTATACGAAGGGTTTCCTTGTCGTGCAGTCATTTGCAGAATCATTAATGGGATGCGACAGCAAGGCCTGTAAGACGCTGTAAGGATGGGGTAGACCAGGACACCCAGAGTTTAGCGATCCTAAACTAAATGATATCGGTTTGAAATCTGGGCCAGTGAAGAGATTTTTCGCGGACGACCAGGAGCGGACCCTCGTTATGGAGCCTAATATGATGTTGATGATTCTGTTGTTTAACTATTATCAGCCGAGCGAAAGCATTGTTTTCATTTTGTAATTTTTCATGTTTGTAATTTCCTTAAATGCAATCGGTTTTCAACAGGTTAAAACTGTAGCTGATTACAATGCAAACGACCTGACAACAACAGGTAATATTACTCAACTCTGTAAACAGTTTTGGTTATCTTTTCTGCCAAATTAGAACTCCGTCAGGATTCGACACTTCACTTCACAATTTAGATACCTATACCTACACTACAAATTAGAGAAAACAGAGATATTTAAAAATGATTTTTTGTTACATTTAAATATTACATAACTGAGATCTTTTTCGAGTTTTAATTTGAAAATAAAGCCCATGGTTTGTAAAAGAACCAAATAAATACTCACATATGTATGGGAGAGCATTTCCTCCATAATAAAATTGTCATATATTTCTCTAGCCAACTTCTTGCGTTCTTCAAAACACTCCGTTTTTTCAAAACATTTTATCTGCAATTTAATAATTTAATGATATATTTTTGGCCGATAGTTTGGTAGTTTGGTCCACCTGTTCATAAAATTTTAATTGTTGGATTGGTTCTTCTGAGTCGTTTTCACAAAAATCTTTAAATAAAAGGTATCCTGTAAACAAAAGTCGTGATAATTTATTTATGCATATTTAAATCAATTTAAAAAATACGAGTTCTGTTTGGTGTGAAGCAGCGGCTGAAAAAAGCGCAAAGCAAAGCAGTAAATGTAGAGATATGAAAAGAACACTTTAATTTTTCTAACATTGGATTTTTCTTTACAGAACTTGAATACGATGTCAGTGGGAGAAAGGTTAAATACTAAAATGTGCGTAGCAAGATGGTGAACTAAGTTGCTCAGCAGAATGTACGCAGTAGGTGCTAAGTGCTAAGAGAAATCTTAGCAAAACCTTCCTTCCCACTGAGATCACACTCAAGTTTGATAAAAAAAATTTCAATGTTAGAAAAAATTAAACTTTTCTCTCTATATATGAAATCTTCAGGTTTTTTTTATAGTAAAACTGGATGTGTACGATATAGTCTGTCTAAAAATAGTTGAATAGTTTTTCTCTTAACGAATTTTTCATAAAATTGAAATATATCTACAATTTCTGGGATTTTCCAAATTTTTTTCGATTTTATGGTTATATAGGGTGTATCCGTTAAGGTGGCAAATACTTAAAGGGATAATTCCTTGGTTAATTTCGTGAAAAAATCGTATCGGAGGAGGGGGGTCTATTTTCAGCCCCTGCGGTGTACGTAGTGTTTAAATGTGAAGAGACGTACTTTTGATCTTACATCACTTCACATAATGCATAATGCATAAATATTATGAGGTGGATTTGTAGAAAATAAATAATCCGAGAGCGATTTTCGAAATATTCGCGTTTGAAAATAAAATTAAAAAAAAAGAAAAAAATGTTTGGACTTTGACGACGTTTATATTGGTAACGGTTTAGAGAATTTAAAAAAATGTTAATTATTTTATTTTAAAAATTAAATTTTCTTTCAAAAATGACCAACAGTGACCTTGTAGCTAGAAGCGTTCAAGAGTATCAGGGTGTGAAGTGATGCAAGGTCAAAAGCACGTCTCTTCGCATTTAAACGCTACGTACACCGCAAGGGTTGGAAATAGACCCCCCCCCTCCCACCCCTTTCGCGAAATTAACCAAGGAATTATCCCTTTAAGTATTTGCCACCTTAACGGATACACCCTATATATAATAAATAATTGATCTTCTCTCAAGGGTGTGTAATTTCAGATTGTGTTTGCTTGGCAAGCTCTAGCGGTCATGTTGTGTGTAGATTAGTCTCTTCGCAATCACCCATCGAAGATATTTTTCCAACGCAGGACATACTTCTTGTTTGAAGTAAACACATTATTTTTGCTGCGGTTGTTGGTGCGAAACTCTCTTGAAGATACATCCGAATATCCGAAGTAAATATCTCAGCGTGAAAATATCAACTGAGTTTGGACAGACTATAACACTATAAAACTATAAAATTTTGGAGGAATATGATTTCAGTATGAGCCTCAGGCAAGGAACTGACTACAGGGCTCACGGCTCACTTGTTCGCTTGTCAAACACTTAATAATTTGACGAACAAAGTTGTTTGACATTCAGAATAAACCGCAACTTAAAAGGAGCTGCGAGTTCTACAACATACCTCCAGAAGAAATTGCAAATAATAGGGGAAATTTTTGTAAATAACTGCATAGAATAAAAAGTCTTAACACGATAGCTGAAAAAACGCACATCCGCTGCGCTATCTGTTCACACCAAACATACCTATGAACAATAACATACCCATGATTTGGTTAAATATTCTGTGAAAATTTAATTCATTTTCCTTTTCAAGGTATTTGTACATAACGCTCCTTACACTAGAATGGAACAATAAACCTTTGTATGAGTAAACAAATTATGTACAAAAATTATATTTTTTAAATAAGCACTGAATTCATTTCTTAATACAGAATGTCAATACGTATAAAGAAAATTGTGTTGTATTATGTTTTAAAATATGTAAATTAAATGTTTACGATAAAAATTTCTGTCATTAGATAGAGAATTTTCTTTAAAGTATGTGCATATACACTGTGATCCGGTTTGGGATCCAGACCTTGACAAATTTTGAGAAAAAAAGTGTATGGGACGGTGAGGTCTGTTTTCAACACCTACTGAGTTACAGGAAATTCAAAAAAATAGTTCCTTTATAATACTACTTATAAGACACGATAATTAAGTCATAACTTTATAACTTCCAAAAGCTACCAAAAATAGCTAAAATAGGTAGGATAAAAGATCAATACTTTTTACTGTATTAAATTTAAAAAAAAAATGTGAAAATGTTTTTTCCAAAAATTATTTTATGATGTTCATATGTTTTTATTTTAATTTTGATTTGTTACAGTGCTACGGTGTAACCTAAAAAGTCAGCTTGTACTTTTATCTTACGTTTGACCGGTATAAATTTTATCTAATACATATAAACCATCATGTTAATAACTGCATTTTCGGAAAAAACATGCATTTTCAAAAAAATTTAACGGCAGATGCCTCTAACTTCATATCTCTTGTAATTAGTATTCTGAAGGAACTTTTTTAATGCCCTGTAACTCATTGGGTGTTTTACTCAAAATTTGTCAAGGAATTATCCCTTAAAGGATTGACATTTTCAACTTTCGCATTAAAGCAAGTAGAGTTACTAAAGATATACGTCAAGTTTCAAAACTAAACTAATGTGGCGTTCGTTATACGAAAAAAAATTTCAAAGTGCAAAAATGTCTGCACTTACTCAAGGTCTCAAAATTGCGGTTTGTTCGTTTAACCAAAAAAATTTCATCAGTGCAATTTATTTATGAACCGAAGTAAAATTTTCTACCATAGGTTTTTTGGTCGAGTATACCGTATATCGAAACACAAAAAATTGTGGTGTGGGCAAAACACGACTTTTTTTTACGGAAGGGGCCGGAATCTTCAGTATACTAAATTTTTTTTCAATTTTTTTTTTTTAATTTTTTTAATTTTTTTTAGTTGTTTTTTGTTTAAATTTCTTTTGCACTTAACAGATTTCTCCTAAGTGCTATACTTTTTGAGTTATTACAAAAACTCGAAAAACTGTTTAAGTAACTGTCACTTTCGGCTGTCAGATTTTCGTCAAAATCATCTGGCGCCTCACAATTTATGTAAAAAGCTTAAATATAAATGTTTATACACCAGGGTCGTGGGGCCCCATAAAATTTTTAAAAAAATTAACCGGATTTTCTTCAAATTGTATACACATGTGTATCTCCGATGGACAGCACTTTTTGTAAAAAATTTGGATACCCCGGGCCCGGGGTTGTGAGGCCCCAATTTTTTTTTAAAAAAAATTAACCCGATTTTCTTCAAGTTTTATATACGTGTGTATCTCCATGGACAACACTTTTTGTATAAATTTTGGAGACCCCAACAAATTTTTTATAAAAATTAACCCGAATTTTTTTAAATTGTAAACACGCTGTTATCCATTGGCGGATACAGAGGGGGGCGATGGGGGCGATCGCCCCCCCCCCCCCCCCCCCCCCGAGAACAATATGTTTATCATTTAAATTTTTCTGTTGGTCTTAAAACATAAAATTTACGTGAAGTGGTATCTTTCATATTTTGTCATTACCACGCAGCAAAATTAAGCGATAAAAAATACCATTGTGTTCCCAAAGTAAGCCGTAAAAAAATTCCTTGTGTAATTTTTGGCGCCAAGCAAAAAAACGTGCCCTCGCACGTTTTGTATGTGAATTTGGTCACAGAAATGTCACCATGACGATAACAATCATAACAAAAATTTTTATTTTAAAATTGTAACATAAGCAAAAAAATCTAGTCAACTTTTATGAAACTTTTCTATCAAAAGAATGCCACATAATTAACTTACTTGTGAATGTGGAATTTTGGAGTAAGGAATTTAGACAGTTTTTTTTTCATTTCATTTTATACATAGAGATTTTTGTAGTAAACATTGACCAAATTTTCATGAAGGAGAAATGATATACTCTCTATTTTCCGCTCCTTTACTATTTTTTCGAGTACGGGAACGTTTTGAGTAAAAATTCGTAACAATTTGTAAAAATTATAACTATATTTATTTTATTTAACTCTTTATTCATTTTTGCTACAAAAAGTACGGGAACAGACCTAATGTTTGAAGTTTGATTGTGCTTTGTGTTAGTGTAAAACATAACCCTACAAGTTTAATTTAAAAGTAATTTTCTAGTGCAAGGGTTTATTTGTGAAATCGTTAAACAATTAAGTAATTAATTTGTATAATAAGTTTTAAGATATTACTGAAAATTTTTGTTTACTTTCACCACCACACACCACACACAACAGTTTGTGTTTGTTGAAAAAGTAATCTCAACAAGAAATAATGAGTAAACGAAAGTTAGAAAATGCAAAAATTGATTCGTTTTTTAATAAAAGTAATATTAAATGTACAACTGCATCTGCGTGTGCCAGTAAGGATGCTGTAATTGAAAACCATTCCGTTTCTATTCAGATTCAAATTAATGCAAATATTCAAAATGCTTCAAATGAATAGATTAACCATAAATTTGATATTGGCCGGTATATAAAAAACAAGACAATATTAAATATTGACGAGTATACAAAATATAATTTAATTAAAAATCCATGGATACCACCGAACAATTATAAGTTTCCCTTTTCAGAACACAACAAAAAAGGGAAAAGCGAAAAGCGATACGTTTCTCATAATCATTTAACTGCTTTCGATTGGTTAGTTTTTTCAGATACGCAAAAAGGGTTATTTTGTAAATACTGTCCAATCTTTAGTCATTCAAACCTTGGTGGAAAACATAAAACTGTTTCACTTAAAGCACTGGTTACTACACCTGTTACTTCATTCGCAAAATTACTAGGAAAAGATGGCATTTTAAACAATCACCATCAAGTCCAATATCATTGTGAAGCCGTTCAATCTGGAAAGTTTTTCTTAAATAGTTATGAAAATCCGACCATTGATATAAGAAACCAAATTGATTCTCATCGAAATAAACAAATTGTAGAAAACCGAAAGAGACTTATCCCCATAATTGAGACCATCATTCTTCTAGGTCGTCAGAATATTGCTTTTCGCGGTCATAGAGATGATGGAACTTTTACTTTATTACAAACTCAGGAAAGAGAAAACGAAGGAAATTTTCGTGAGATTCTAAAATACAGAGTTAACGCTGGTGATAAAGAGTTAGAAGAACAGCTTAAAAACTCCAGTTCAAGATCAACTTACATCAGTAAAACGACCCAAAATGAACTCATACAATGTTGTGGTGCTGAAATACTTTGTGTTATTAAGGAAAGAATGGAGCAAACAAAATACTATAGCTTAATCTTCGACGAAACTACCGATATATCCCATACATCACAAATGTCAATCGTGCTTACGTTACGTTTATAATGGTGGTATCCGGGAAGATTTTGTTGCATTTCTAGATTGCCATAAAACCAATTATGGTAATAATTTTACTTCCGAAGAACCAATCCTCAGTGGTAAAATAATAGGGCAAACCGTGTTGAAATTTTTAAAGGACAATTTTTTCAATATTTCTAACTGTGTAGGAGTGTGCACAGATGGTTGCAGTGTGATGATTTCAGTTCAAAAGGGTGCCGTTTCCGAAATACAAAAAGAGTTGTCACATACTGTACATTGCCATTGCAATAATCATGCACTTAATCTTAGTATTTCCAAAACTTCAAATGTACAAGCTATTAGAAATGCAGTGGGAACAATAAGGGAAATAATTAATTTTTTTAATACATCACCTAAACGAAATTTTATTTTAAAAAATATTTTAATGCGGCAGCTACATTCCTTATGCGAAACTCGATGGGTAGAGCGTCATGATTCCGTAATCCTTTTTAAATCCTCGTTTTCACAAATTATCGAAGCCTTAACTTTAATATCGACGTGGCAAGAATCTGAATCATCTCGAAAGGCAAAAGGATTTATTTTATGCATTTGCAATTGTGAATTCATTATTGCTTTGTTTTGTTTATCGCATAGTTTAGCCATTTCTCTGCCATTCAGTAAATTGTTGCAAAAAATTAATTTAGATAAATTAGCTGCCAATAATTCATTTCGAGATTGTTTAAAAGCGCTAGAGTTTCAAAGAACGCATAGCGAAGAAGTGTTTTCTACGATTTTTAAAGAAGCGAGTGACTTGATGGGAGAATTGAACGTTAATATTTCTTTGCCCAGGCTCGTTAAACGACAAATAAATAGAGAGAATCCCGATGTTACAACACCTATCGATTATTACAGGATTACAATTTATATTCCCATGCTGGATTCTGTAATCGAGGATATCAAAAGTAGATTTGCAAACGATAGTTTAAATCTATTAGAGTTGGGTGCAGTCATTCCATCTAACATTACAAAATTAGCAGCAAAGACTCTTCAATCTACGAGTGAAGCAATTTTCACTAAATTGAAATATTATTTTCAGAACAAAAACATTTCTATTGAAATAGTAATAGGTGAAATAATTATTTGGCAGAACAAATGGCTACGAGAACAAGCAAATAAACGTATTATTCCAACCGATGCAATAAGCTCACTGGACCATTGTGAAGTAGAGGCTTTTCCCGCGATTCAGACGATGTTAATGATATTAGCAAGTCTACCTGTTAGTGTCGCAAGTGCTGAGAGGAGTTTTTCAACCATAAGACGGTTGAAAACGTGGATTCGGTCTACTATGACTGAATCTCGGTTAGTTGGACTAGCCCTTCTCCATATTCACAGAGATATTGCTCAGGAATTAAAGCCATCGGATATTATCGATCGATACGGAAGGCAATCGAACAGGAGAATTGAGTTTTTATTATGAATTTAATAAAATACAATTTCTTTTATTATTTATAATATTGTACGGAATTTATTTCTAAATAAAATGGAATGTTATTTGTTTGTAAAGTTAATTGAACAACAATTTTTTTTTTCTAACATTCGCCCCCCCCTGGAACCTTCTCTGGATCCGCGCCTGCTGTTATCTCCGATGGAAAAAACTTTTTGTAGAAATTTTACAGACGCCGGGCCCTGGGGTCGTGGGGCCTCATACAAATTTAAAAAAAAATTAACCCGATTTTGGTAAAACTTTATACACATGTGTATCTCCGATAGACAAAACTTTTTGGACAATTTTTGAGCGAATTAGAATTAAAAATTAGCCCGATTTTCTTCAAATTTTAATCATATGTTTATCTCAATGGACAAAAGTTTTTGTGAAATTTTTGGAGCGAGGTATGAGGGCCGGGGGCGGGGCCATACATTTTTTTTAAAAAAACTTAGCCCGATTTACTTTAAATTTTAAACATATGTGTATCTCCGATAGACCGAACTTTTTGTAAAAAATTTTGAGTTTTAGATTTTAATTTTTTTCCCATACAAATTTTTTTTACACGTGTGTATCTCCGGTGAGAATAGTTTTTGAAAAATAATATTAATTTTTTCCAAATAGAGGTAGAGGTAGAAGGTAGAGAATTTACATGAATAATTTTAATTTTTATGGGTTGTTTTTTACATAAAATATATTTAACAGTGCGTGCATACAATTACGAGTGAAGGATTATTGCAAAAGAACAGTAATTAAAACAAAAAACGAAAAAAAACAACAAAATGTCTTCGACCAAAAAATTACAGTGAAACTAAAAATACAAATGACATAAATTGTTAGGGTTAATCGACAATACGATGACGATAACACTACGTTGTGAATTCTATTTTGAACTAACTTTATTTTTTAAAATATTAAGGTTTATATACAAAACTAGCTGATTACCCGGCGTTGCCCAGGTATTTATTCATCCCAATCTTCTATTAGGCAGGGGTAGAAAAAAGAATGATATCTATCTATAAGGTAAAATTGCAGTTTTTATTAACAACATTTATTTTATAAAATATACTTTAAATTGCAGCTATAGTATTCAAATTATAAAAGCAAAATTCAGTTGTGATCTCAAATCTATACTCCGCAGTACTTAGTAAACTGTCCGACTTATTGATCGTCATCGAACACGCAAGTTTTACTGGAAATTGCAATCTCTTGAATTTAAAAGGTAGATCTGTAGAAATGAGTGCTATCCGTGGGATAAAAACTGTTTCACACTGTCCCTTTTCTGTCAAGATAGTCGCTTCAATTATATTGCTCGGCATCTCTTTTACGGTCTTGTGCCGTTTCAAAGTTTTGGCGAGTCGAGAAGCCGTTGTAAAATAATTGGAGATCAAACTGTAAGGTGCCAATCCAGACGAATTAAGTGAGTTTAGGAACTCGGTTAGATAATTAACCTCCTTATCAGTACCTACAACGGTATCGATACACTTCATCTCATCTCAGCTGATATCAGCGACCCCGAAAACTATAGTATCAACACTAATATCAGTCACCTCCGGGGAGACAACTTACCCATAGGAGTGTCCTACCAACACTATTAATCTCAGTGGTCCCGAGAACTATGGAATGGACACTTATATCGGTCAGCCCCCTCAGCTATCGACAAAATCCTCCTAGAGCTGTCTTACCATCACCATTCAACTCAGCGATCCATAAAACCATAGAATCGACACTAATATCGGTCAACCCCCCCTCTCCGTTATAAACCCCATCCCCCTAGAGTTGTCTTACCGTCACCATTCAACTCAGCGGCCACGAAAACCATAAAATCGACACTAATATCGGTCACCCCCCTCCCACTCAGTTATCGACCCCATCCCCCTATAGATGTCTTACCATCACCATTCAACTCAGCGAACCCGGAAACCATAAAATCAACACTAATATCGGTCACAAATATATATATATATATATATACAAATAAATTCTTTATTTTATATACATGTATAGATTATCAAAGTATGTACATTTATGTTCATGTGTGCTGCAGTGCAATGGATCTTTATTTATGCACGCATTTGGGTTGTAAAATTCAGGTATACATTTGGTTTTACAATGAATATTTATCTAGGATTGTTTAAGTGGACTGCATAATTTTATGATAAGGTTTTGTTTACCGGGAAAAATACTATTGAAATAGGATAGTATTTTTATGATAACGTATCTGTTTATCAGGAAAAGTAATTTAGAAATAGGATAGTTTCCCTTACGTGAATTGTGTGCTATTGCAGCAGGAAATTAACGTGTTCATATTTGAACATTTTAGGAAGGGGAAAAAGGTGCAGGAGGGGTAAAGTCTAAAGTTATCCTAGCATTGTATATGTATATTGGGGTCCCCAAGGGGCCGATCGCTCCAAATCAGGAAAAGTAATTTAGAAATAGGATAGTTTCCCTTACGTGAATTGTGTGCTATTGCAGCAGGAAATTAACGTGTTCATATTTGAACATTTTAGGAAGGGGAAAAAGGTGCAGGAGGGGTAAAGTCTAAAGTTATCCTAGCATTGTATATGTATATTGGGGTCCCCAAGGGGCCGATCGCTCCAAATTTTTACAAAAAGTGTTTTCCATCGAAGACACACATGTGTACAAAATTTAAAGAAAATCGGGTAAATTTTGTAAAATATTTGTATGGGAGCCCCCCGACCCCTCGGCTCGAGGGGCCTCAAATTTTAATAGAAAGTGTTGTCATGGGAGATATACATGTGTGCAAAATTTCAATAAAATCGGGCTATAGGAAGTGGGTTAAAATTTGATCACAAGATTTGGCCAGCCAGCCAGCCAGCCACGGGCAAGTGAAGTTAATATAGAGAATTTAATGAGCATTAAAGAAGTGTGCCCACTGAAACTGAATTTTTGATGTTCATGCTGTTGTTTATCATTATCGTCTCCAATGGGTTTGTTTGTATTTCGTTAAATTAATTTATGTTTTTCGTCCAAGATATTCTTCGTAATAGATTAGTTGTTTGCGACTGGTATTGTGTCCGTGATGTTAAAGTAACGTCATTCGAAATTGCTGTACATCCGGGCTTCAATTCCAATATTCCTTTGGAAGGAATTTCTATCCAATTTCGCTTATCGTGACCACAATCTATATATAGCTCGTTTATGTTGAATACGGTAAAAACCCAGTTAATAATTTTTGAGGGCTGTTTCCATTGCTCTCTTTTCGATGTTTTCTTGAATGTGCACTCTTCGGTTCGAGATTTATTAAGAGCCGATATTTCACATTAGTTATCGGCTGCTAGTAATAATTGGTTATTATTTTTGATGATGCTAAAGCGACGTTTCATGCTTGTCGACATCGCTTCACATGCTTCCTTGTAGTTTGTCAATCTAATGCACTGTATATCTAAGCTGGTAATTAAAGTTGGTATTTGTTTCATTTCCGTGAAACAGGAGCTCAAATTAAAGTATATAATTAAGTACCATTTGGAACTCTCAATATCAATTTTTCCAATCTTATCCATAAAAATTGCCGTTTCTTGATCTAGTGGAGATATTGATGCTCCCTTTAAATATGGTGCAGATTTTATGCTTCTCGCCATTCCTAAGATGAGTAAAAGAATCAAAAGACCACAATTTTCAACGACCGGCGTCTTTGGCTTCGTGCGAACCAGGTTGGAAGCTACCGCTTGTTTGTTGTCCGATTCTTTTACCTCCGAAACTTGAAGTTTGCCAATTTTACTGATTGGTCGTTTTAGCAAATTATCTTGAAGCTTCAACGTAACCACTCGAACTTTTCCATCTTTACCGGGATGTACGTCCGTTATTCTGCCTATTGGCCATTTCGAATCTGGTGTGTTTTCTTCTTTTAGTAAACGATTTCTCCTATCTTTATATTTTCCTGTGGAGTCTTTCACTTATTCCGCTGTTGTAGTGTTGTTAAATACTCTTCCTTCCAGCGGTTCCAATAATCTTTTCGCAATGGGCAATCAATGATTGGGTGACCAATCAAAAAATGGCCTGCCGTCAACACGTCGACATCCTCAACGTTGTTTCCGGTCAACCCATATAGCGGTCGCGAATTCAGGATTGCCTCTATTTGTGCTAAGAGTGTGGTCATTTCTTCAAAGGGTAATTTCAAATCTCCAATTACGCGTTTAATGTGGTATTTTACTGATTTACCGGATTTCCAAATCCATCCTATATGAGGGGCTCCCGGGGGAATGAAATGCCATTGAATTTTCTCATTTGCTAGAATTGGTGCAATTGAGCAATTATCTTTAATTGATTTTTTAAAATCAGCGTTTAATTTCCGATCTGCTCCAATAAAATTGATCCCATTACCAGTGAATTTGTGATCTTTTTCCTCTTCTGGAAAATAATCTTTTCAACGCCGCTAAGAATGCGTCTGTTGTTAAGTCGCTTACCGCTTCTAAATGAATCGCCTTTGTAGCCATGCATATGAATACCGATATGTATTGTATGCCTTTTATTGATTTTTGGCCCCTGCCTTTCGAGCATCTTTTTTGAACAGGTCCTGCAAAATCAACGCCAGTGTGTGTGAATGGGTGCGACACAGTTACTCGCGGTTCTGGAAGATTTCCCATTATTTGTGTGGTCGTTTCTTTGTAAATCCCAAGACATAGCTCATCTTCTGGAGTTAAGAGACCGTCAGTTGGTACTTCTTTCAGCTCCCAAAATTTCTCCAGATTTGTAAGTGCGACTGTCTTTTTGTTGCTCTGGGTGTTTATTTTGTTTTTTATCACACCAGAAAGTATCCAACCAAATTTGGTGGATTGTCCAAGAATGCCATCTATTTTTATAACTCCATCATCGAGCATCTCTCCAAAAAATCACTACCAATTATCAAATCAATTCTGTCCGATTTGTTAAAAATAGGATCTGCTAAAAGGTAGTTATGCCATTGTTGAATGTCATACTTAAAACTTGCGTCAGGTTGTTCTCCAGTTAAGTTTGGGAGAACTAGAGCTTGAGTCTTTACGAGATAATTACTTGCAAATCTTTTTTTTATTTCTAAGTTTATTTTATGTTTGGATACTCCTACATTAGTGTTTCCTAGACATTGAAGTTCGGTTTTCGTTTTGATACGTGGTAATAGCAAAATTTGTGACGCCTCTTCCGATATTGCAGTCATTTGAGATCCTTGATTAATCAATGCACGGAAAAGTATAAAGTCTCCATTTATAGATTTTATTTTAACTTGTGCTGTGGCAAGCAATATTGCTGGTGATGGTTCTTTGATGACCATCGCTGTGGTTTGGTTGACGTTTTCGTCCGGTGCTTGCTCTAAATTAATTTTATGGAGCAATGTACTATGTTTCTTCCCACATGTTTTGCACTTGTTTGTTGAGTTTGGACACTTTGTGTTCGTTTTTTGGCTAATGCACAGAAAACATAATTTGTTGTTGTATGCAAACTTCCATCTGCTGTCTACTGGTACTCCCAAGAATTTCCGACAGGATGATGTGATGTGTCCTGGTATGTGACAATAAAGGCAGGTTGGCTGAGATGAAGTGTATATATTTGAAGTTTGACGATTTATTTTTTGACTAGGTATAACTTTTGGTTTAGCGTAGCTGCTAACTTGCTTTTTAGATACTTCTTCTAGTGCATGATATTCCATTCCAAAAATGATAACACGTCATCTAAAGTTTGAATTTCTTTTGTTTTTTGAATATTTTGTTCATACAGCCTTAATCCATCTTTGTCCAATTTGCGTATAATGATTCTGGCAATAAATGGATCGGCATCATCTACGTTAATTTTAAGCCCTTTAAGAGCATGGATACATTACGTCGTGGTGTCTAGTAATTTCTTAATGCTAAAGTCTGAGTTACTGTTCATTCCTGGTTAATCTAATAATCTATCTACCAACGTGGTAAATAAAAGACGGCGGTTTTCATATCTTTGTTTTAAAATATTCAAGGCAGCATCGTAATTTGTGCTGCTCACTTTAAGGTGCTGAATTAATTTAGCTGCTTCACCTCTCACCATTGTTTTTAAACGATACATTTTTTCTACGTTTGAGAAATGCTCTACTTCATGAATTAGTTTATAGAAAAGATCATAAAATGATGACCAATCATTAATATCCCCATAAAACGTTGGAATCTTTATGTCTTTAAGTTTAACACTAGGTGATTTCTGATAAACTTTTGTTTTATTTTTTGCAAGTTTTTTTAATAAAACAATATATTGATTGAATATATCTTCATATGCAGCTTCAATTTCATTGTTATTTACCCCAGTCTCAATACTGTGTATTTGGTTTCGATAACATTTGTTTGGTAACGTCCATTTCCAATGGAGACGCGTAATTTAATTCTTCCTGTGCTTCGTCAAGAGCTTTTTCCATATTTTGGATTATCTTTAAAAAAATTGAATTTCAATTTCCTTTTCCGAACTTGTCTGTCGTTTCGGTAGATTCATCGTTTCGAATATGCTTCCAGTTGGATCAAAGTTTGTTTCTTCTGGAATCTTATCGGTTGCTTGGTTCAAAAAATTCATTATTTCTTTGAAGGTGTTGTGAATGGCGCCGAAGTAATTTTTTTTTCAAAATATTCTTCGTTTATTACCCCAGAGGCAAGGAGTGTGTGATGATTCTGCTCAAATTCCTTACCGATCTTTTCGACTCGTTTAATTTTATCGTCTTTAGTAGATGCTCGCTCCTCTTTTGCAAACAATTTGTTGCGGATGCAGACGAGCTGATTTTGTTTCTCATACAATTTTTTTTACTATTTTACTATTTAATATTTTTTTTAAATTTTACACTGCACTTTCTGATGTTATAGCCTCAGAAACGCTTCACAAAACAAACAAATAATAAAAATAAAAATTTCAGAAAACAAGTTGTAAGTTTGTCTTCTTCTCATCATCGACAATACGATGACAATAACACTACGTTGTGAATTCTATTTTGAACTAACTTTATTTTATTAGGATTAGGATATTTTTATTAAACATTAAAGTAATATACAATTTTGATTTACAACTAAACTTATAACTAATATTAATATGTGTCGGCTCAACAATAGGGGCCCGACGTATTTACATTGTCTTTTTTTTGGTATTGTTTATTTTTAAACAATATTTTTTACTACTTAATCTACTACATGTTTATTTTTAAGGTAATTAAATTTTAAACAATAATTTTAAAATAAAATAAAAATGAAATATTAAGCGGCGTATAAACAGGGCGAACTTCAGCCTCTGTAATATTGGTTGCCCGCCTTCTCGTAGAAGGAGACGTCTTGATTGTTAAAGATGTCATCGAATCTAGCATCAGTGAATCCTCTTATGTGTATGTACCGGTGAGTTGGCTCGATTTCCTCGATTCGCAGTCCTTGCATCTCAGGACTTGGATGTGTTTCCAATGCGTCGACGAATTTCCTCGCCATTCGGAATAAGTGGTCAGTTATTGGCAGCAGACCTGCTGCTTCGTATAGTTTTGTAGTCGACACAAGCTTATAGCTGTTTGTCACCCTCCAGAGTCCTGTACAGATCCTTAGTACCTTCCTTTCAAATAGGGAGATCTTCTTCATCGTTGTTGGTGAGACGGTGAACCATATGGGGTAGCCATAGGTTATCACTGGCCTGATGAATTGCTTGTAGATAAGCAGCCTGGTGTTGTTGGACAGACCGTTTCGTCTTTTAAGTAGCGGGTGCACCAAATGAAGAGCGTAGTTCGCTTTTTTCATTGTTTTGTCGATGTGAGAGTTAAACTTGAGCCTCTCAGTAAAGTTGATTCCCAGGTACTTAGTCTCTGACTTGGTGTTTATAATTGTGTTATCCGGAAGGGTGATTTTTAAGGCTCTGCACCGGCTTGCGATTTTTCTTATCCTTGTTTCGGTTGCTGGTACTCGGAAGCAGATGAGTTCCGTTTTATTGGCGTTGATCTTTAGTCCCCACTTCAGGTAGTAGTCCCAAAGATTTCTGAGGTGTACTAACTTTATTTTCTAAAATATTAAGGTTTATATACAAAATTATCAAAGTATGTACATTGATGTTCATGTGTGCTGCAGTGCAATGTATCTTTATTTACACAGCTGCACACATTTGGGTTGTAGAATGCAGGTATACATTTGGTTTTTCAATGAATATTTATCTAGGATTGTTTAAGTGGACTGTATGATTTTATGATAAGGTTTTGTTTACCGGGTAAATACTATTGAAATAGGATAGTATTTTTATGATAACGTATCTGTTTATCGGGAAAAGTAATTTAGAAATAGGATAGTTTCCCTTACGTGAATTGTGTGCTATTGCAGCAGGAAATAAACGTGTTTATATTTGAACATAAATAAAAACGTAAACAAAAAAAAATTAACCACCACCAATAAAATATATACACAGAAGACAGCAAAAACTGTTTATTTAACGAAGCAATTGGATGGGGACAGTTTACATTAAAAACATTAACAAAAACCTAACAGTACTAAATATAACAGAAAATAAAAATTTAAATAAAGTAAAAGATATATTAAGTCTAACAAACACATAATTTTACACGTATACGGAAAAGGAAAAAAAACTAATTACATTCATTATCAAAGGGCCACACTCCAGAAGAAATACTGGAAGAACTCCAAAGCAATACAGAAGATACTAAATTCGTAAAAGCGTACAGGTACGTAACACCGCGCTCAAAGCGTGAAAATATTGTGTTTGCACTATTGGTGGCACAGATATCTCCAGACAATCAGTCCCTTCTTCCACTCTTCGTGGAAACTTTCTGCCTCCCAAGTTCTCTCTAGAAAGGATATAAAAGCTCTGCTAATGTCGTTGGGGCGGCACGCAGAAGCTCTGCGGGTATATCATCTAGTCCTACCGACTTGTTGGTCTTTAGTGCGTTGATCGCGGTAGCGATTTCATCATTACTGGGAGTTGGGGTGCGAATTCGGGAAATTGTTACCTCCGGCAGCTCCGTTTGATTTGGGTGTATATCGTTGGCGAATACATGGTCGATTTGGTTGGATGATGATTGCCTGTCAGTTGACACCCAGCTGACTCTGTGGTAGGTCTTATGCTCAAACATGGTGCCTCCTCTGACAAGGTGGTTGGTGTTGCTGAAATCAACAAATCTTTCACCATTGTCATTTCGTTCGCCGATGCCGTGCTTCCCAATCACATGTCTTCAAGTCCCATCACGATGACGATATCTCCGTTCGGTGTTGCGTTGAATACAGCGCTTAGCTGATTGTAGAAGTTGTCATTTTTATCCTCATTCGAGGGATTCGTTGGGGCGTAACACTGTGTTTTGTGCGGACTGTATAGTTGTTGTGTACTTCCTTGCCAAAAAAAAAAGAAAAAAAGAACACTAGTAATGTTGGCGTTGATTTTCCAGACAACCCCTTTATTTTATGTGATGTTATATGTAATTCGACAGACAGCAATTATCGTAATGAAATTATATAAAAATGAATTGCCATGGGTGTCGTGTCGATCTCAATTCGCCTTTCACCCTTTTGACAATATTAACTAATGTGAAGTTCTTTTCAGCAAAAGGATTTGATCTAAATCAATTTTTATGTTCCTCTCGAGACATTTTGACATTTAATTTATACAAAGCAAAGCTGGATGTAAAATTCAAATTGACACAAATTATAGGTAATTATTCATGTAAGATGTCATAATTATTAAATAATAGTAAAAATCATTTTGATGGTAATAATTATACAAATCAAAGTTGGGTAAGTAACTTAATGCATAATGTTGATTTCAGGAGTTTCAATGTGATATCTCAGGTTGTAAGTTCATTTGTTGACAACGCAATTGTTGTCTCAAGTAAGTAGTTTAGAAGAATAACAGATATTTGTATAATCTTGCGGACATGCCCCTAACTACTTTAGCAATAACTACTCGACCGAAGTAATATCTTAAATATCTTACGAGGATTAATTATCTTAGAGGATTAATTATGAACCTGAACTGCACACCACACCAAGACCAGCCAGCCAGCCCGCCAGCCACGGGAACGCGAAGTTAATATAGAGAATTTAAAAAAATATATAGAGCAATTGAAAAGATGTACGATCATCAAGAGCATACCAATGCTATATGGCAAGCCCAATAAACCGAAACTAAACGGCACTACGAAAGGATGGAGCACTTGGCTCTAGAAAAAAATACAATTAAAATGCAAATTTTAAAAATTGAATTGAGAAAAGTCGAATTGTAGAAGTCTTATACATACATACATAACAAATGAAGTCTGTTGATTTTTGTATTAGTATTTTATATTGGTAAATAAAAAAAACCATTGGAATTTGAAATATAAAACTTTATTTTTATTTTAGAAATTCAATAAAACTTGATTACAAAATTCATTCGCCTCTAAAGGATATCTAAGTTCTTGGGAAGCAACATCACTTTGATCGAATATTTCATATTCCTCTTGTAGATGTTCTTGAATCCTTTGTTCATCGTAGTATGGTTCATTAAAATAAATTCGTATATTATGAAGAGAGGCCGCAAAATTAATAATTCTCGCTGCTTTTTTGGGGTATAATGTAAATGTCTCGCTACACCTAGCGACCGGAACTATGGCTTATATTAAATCGGTTCTTATCGGTATTTATTCCGATATATGGAGTAATTAGCCACGGCGCCAGTGGGTATCCAGCATCAGCTTTTTAAAATAAATGAAGAATTTAGCAAGACAATATTACTATAATGAAAATGTATCCTTACCAAGTAATCTCTGAGTTCTATCACAACTAACTCTTAAAATAATCTGAACAACCGCTGTTTCCCCAAATGAATGAGTCGTGACTCGCCCCTAGATATGTAGCATCCACACACCAAATTAGTTGTTTATGGTCACAAATCTTAAAAATAAATTAAATTTTGCAATAAAACAATAATAAAAAATAATTGGAATTAATTCTTACGATGATGACATTTAGACTATAAAATCCTTTGGCGATTATAAAATAAATGCGTATTATTACCCGTTAGTTTTGCGATTTTAATGTGAGTTCCATCTACACATATAATTATACCTGGAATTCAGCTTTTTGCAAAAAAATACAGCCGTGTTCTATTTTCTCTTCCTCTTTATTGAGATCCATTTTGGACATAAAATGTCTTCCAATATATGAAATACCTCATTTAGCACTACTGAGATGGTTTGTTGTGACATCCCAACGAACAAATCTTGATCAACACAGTGCTGGTATCCACCTTGAGTGAAAAAGTTGCCAATTTGAATTCCGGAGTTAAAGAATTAGATTTTACCATTGCTGGTAACTTTGAGAACATATTTTAATGCTGCATTATTCAGTCTAAAATTTTTAATAAATCAAAATAAAATATCCATTAGAAATCATAAATTTAAAACAAAATACTCACTGGATGTTTGATAGCTGATAGTCTTTGCACATATTTCTATTCGCTTTTCGCGTCTCCTTCATATTATGTCAAAAAAAACACGACATGAGAAATCCGAGTTCCAAGATATCCGATGAACCGATAATTTTTTTCTCTGATCATACCTGTCAAATCAAAAAAATTATCTGCTGTGTTTTTTTAGTATCAGAGCAAAGTTTTATTTTTCACCTGAATGCTCCATAATAGTCGACAAAATGTGTTCAGTAAATTTTTTCAGAGTAAAAAGATCATATCCGAGAATTATCGGTCATAAAAAAACGACACAGAGAAAAAAGGTTTTTCGGAAAATGACAAAAAACCCAGATAAGAATTTTGACAGTTAAATTATTTCTCCGATTAGTCCGCCATAACAGAGAAAAATGTTTGGCGTATCTCCAGTATTGGTTTTTACGGTATTTTTGCCCCTCCGCCCACCACCCACAATGTGGCGGGGCGTTCGGGAAATGTCCCTTTAGGTGGGATGGGCAACCAAAGTTTTTTTTTTCTTCAGAAAAATCCAATTTTCCAAGTGCTTTGAAGGAGGTTAATTGGTAACAAATGATATAGTACCTTTCATTTGTTACCAATTAACCCCCAAAGCTCCTTCAAATAACTAAGAAAAAATAAATAAAAAAAAATAATCTAAACGTTGATGCGCCTCCAACCCAAAGTGGGCGTTTCCCAAAAACAAGATGAGAATTTTCAAAATCTACTCAGTTGTTGCTTTCATGGGAGGTGTGACCGAAAGCCCAAATCTCGAAAAACCTATACTGGAGTTTGCTATATAACACCTGCCTTTTGAAAAGAAAAACTCCTATCTAAATATAAAGTAATTGAATGCACAATATCTTACAGTGTCCATAATTTTCGAGCATGCTTTTTAAAAGGAAAAACTCAATTCTGAATATACAATTGAGCAATGAAATCCTATCATCACCGCTTTTTGTATGGAAAAACTCAATTATATGAAATGAGTATACAGCACTGAAAGCGCTATCGTCCCATCTAATGGACTCTTAATCAGTTGAATGCTCCTACTATGCTCTGCAATGCCTGGCAGGGCTTAACAGGTTAAAACTTAAAGGGAACCTTACTGTGGTGTCAACTGGGCTGCCACTACAGCAATGATTATTAAGTGGGAACGTAGACTTTGTCTGGCCCAATGGGATAATATACCAGGGCTTAGGCAATGTGTAGTACCGATTAACCGGGATGAATGAGACCGGGCTCAACGGAAAATCGAATATCCCGGATGAACGAATAAATTAACCGTGAACAAAAATAACCAATATAGTTTAAAAAATTGGGAAATTTTTAACTCCCTTTTACATTTATTTCTATTTTTTCTTTAATTTAGTTTTCTTTAATGCGATAAAGTTGCATTTTGTCTTGAAGCGTTACTTCAGGTTGGGGTAACCGCTCTAAGAACCCCAGAAGTGTACGGCTTAAGTTAATAGCCTCATTTAATGTTATTTTTCTACCCCCTTCTTCATCGTAATTTGATTGATCCACCTCAGATTCTTGAGGATGGTTTAGCATATCCACAATATCGTCTTCAGATAGAATAGCATATGGTGGAATGTTCTCGTCGGAATCCATCCAATTTCTGATTATATCTTCATTAAAAACTCCATATTCCATATTTTCCGCAACTTCGTCAGGATCATTTTCAGCTGATAAAATAGAGTGTAGACTTTGTTCAAAGTCTCCTGTAAGTATTGAATTAAAGCATGTGTAGTTTACCTGATACGTCCATTGCTGGGCAAAGTAAATTATGCCAAACATTTTTCAAAACTTTAGCCGTAACAGAATTCCAAGATGTTGCAATAGTCCATGTCCATATTGCAGTTTTGATGTTAAGTGATTTGCAAAACTCTTGTCGGGCTTTCTGAGCTTACTAATTTTCGCACAATTTCTTTGCGTTAATGACTCGTCAAGCTCCGTATGACACCCTGATCCATTGGCTGGATCAAAGATGTGCAGTTTGGTGGTAGATATTTCACAATAATATTATGGCGTTTGAGATCTTCTACATCTGGGTGAGCTGGGCAGTTATCTAAGAGTAATAGAACTTTACGGTCTTCTTCATGATTAGTATTCCTCAAAAGCTCATTCACTTCCGGTACAAAGTTTTGATTGAACCAGTCAAGAAAAAGTTGTTCGGTTACCCAAGCCCTCTTATTGGCCTTATAAATGACAGGACGCTCTCTGAAGTTTTTCAATGCTATTGGACGGAGATTTTTACCAATTACCATAAACTTGAATTTGTGAATCCCTGCAGCATAGGAGCAAACTAGCACAGTGCATCGTTCCTTGGATTCTTTGTAGCCTTCTATTGAATTTTCTTCACTACACGCCAAAGTATTTCGTGGTAAACACTTCCAAAACAGTTTGGTCTCATCCGCATTATATATTTGCTCATTTGTTAAGTTTTCCTTTTTTATTAACTCAGCTAGTTCTTTAACAAAAAGCGTAGCGGATTCATAATCAGCCGATTGTTTTTCACCTGAACTTTTAAGACAGTGAATTCCGTGGCGGTTTTTAAAATTTCTCAACCAGTCAGGTGAATACACACATCCAGAATCTTGAACCAACTAACGTGAAAATACTTAACCTTTTCCTCAAGCATTTCGCCAGAAAGTGGAAAGTTTCTGAATCTTTGTTGACGTACCCATTCATACGTTGCACTGCCCACTTTTGGGTTCGGAGTTTTCTTTTGTGTTTTACGTTTCTGCACACTTTTGATGGAATCACTTTTAGCAAAAAACTTTAAGATCCTGTCCTTATTTTTTTCATATTTTTGAGCTAAATTCTTTACAGAAATGTTTTTTTATTTCATGGTCGTTAATTAAATAAACTTCTTCTTTAATGGACAACGCTTTTCCTTGCCTTTTAGATGAAGAGGCCATTACACTAAAATAAGTTTCACAACCGCTACAAGTTAATTTTAACGATGCGCACCGTGTAACTATCGCGAACAATATGATGAAATAAATTTGTCAATTAGCCCACAACAGCATAGACTAACTATCGCGAACAATATGATGAAATAAATTTGTCAATTAGCCCACAACAGCATAAACCTAAGTTAAACAAGATATAACTTGTTAATTTTTTCTAGAGAAATAACTGAAATCTATAATGCACAAAAAAACCGTTCTAAGCGTGGAGAATGTTCACGATTGGACATGCAACACGACTGTTTTGTTTTTCTTTTCAACTTCATTTTTGCTTGCATCATGGATAATAGTCATTCCCGGAAAATAAAGTTTTTTTTCGAATTTCAAACGGAAAGCAAGTTTGTTTTTTTTTTTTTTTTTTTTTTTTGTATATATAGAGACTTATTGCCAAGGGATGACTCCCTGAATGACTTACGTCACGGCAATAAGTTGGGCTAAGCCCTTTATTAAATTCAAAATAAAATAAAAATCGAAAGAATGTGATTTACAATATATCACATTCCTCACGTTTGTAGCCGGTTTCAATTTATTTTCTCAGAATTCTCCCTGATTCATTGGAAAAGCAATACGAAAAACGAACACGAATTTAGAACGACGCGAGTCCAAATACTTTTATCAATGAATCATGGTCAGGGAAAACTACAAAAAACCTTGACCAAGCAAATATTACAAATTATAAAAATAATTTAAAAAATACTGATAAACAATTTTTTTTTTTTTTTTTTTTTTTTTTTTTATATATATGAAGAAACAACTTATGAATACTTTAACCATCATCCATCAAGAAGTTGTTAACGGCTAATTTGAACGCCTGCAGATTATAAGATTCTGGAAACACGTGTTCGACCAATTGATTCCACATCGAAGAGACTCTCGGAAAATAGGAGGATTTAAAGTGTTGGGTTCTACATGAAAAAAGTTTTAAGGCAAATCTATGTTGATTGAACCTTAAACGAGTGTTTACGTTACTGAGAAAAGGCCCAGGAACTAGAGAACGGGTTTCTAAAGAACATTTACCGTTGTAAAATTTATAGAAAACAGATAAAGCTCCTACATTTCGTCTGTGCTCCAAAGTATCAAGAGACGAAGTAATGGTTACATCGTTTATCAAACGGATAACTCTATTCTGAACACCATCAAGATGAACCAAATGCGATCTTGGAGCACCACCCCACACATATGAATTAAATTCTAAAATTGGTCTAACATAAGATTTATATAATCTTAACACTTCAGAGGGAGTAAAGTAGAAGTTACAACGTCTTATGAAGCCTAAACATTGGCTAGCTCTTTTTGAAATTTCATAAATATGTTCTTTCCAGGAAAGATCACTTGATACTTTTAAACCTAACAACTTAAGTGAATCAGATCTCGCAATAGAGGTACCATTAATAACAGGAGGAACATAATGTTGAGTTGTCTTCTGAGAAAAAAGGCAAGACTGGAATTTATTAGGGTTAAATTCTACTCTGTTAGAAATGCCCCAATCAAGAATGATTTGAATATTAGACAGAATAGTCAAATTCATTAATTCACGCGAACCATTCAAGCGAGAATTGCATTCTTTTTGATTGTCAAACTCAATGGAGGCCGATAGTGTTGTATCATCAGCAAATGAATGGATATCACAGGTTGTAGAAGACAACAGGTCGTTGATATATATCAAGAAGAGCGTGGGAGACAAGGATGATCCTTGAGGCACGCCAGCATTGATCCCATGTAAATCTGAAGATATACCATTTAATACAACTTTTATTTTACGGTTCCATAAATAATTCTCAATCCATGTAATGAGAGAGGAGTGTAAATTCAGCGCACGAATCTTATTAACAAGACAATAATGCCATACTCTATCAAAAGCTTTAGCAATATCTAAGGAAACAACGCTTGATTCACCTAGGTTTTCAATGCTTCGCTCCAAACAATGAGTCATGCACGTCATTAGTTCGCCTGAAGATCGATTTTTACGAAATCCATACTGCACATCGGATAAAAGAACATTCGAATCCAGATAGTTCATTAGTCTGAAATTAACGATAGATTCCATTACCTTCGATAGAACCGACAACAAAGCAATAGGTCGGTAGTTCGTAGGTGCCGATTTATCACCTTTTTTCGGGACGGGTTGAATATTAGCTATTTTCCAAATTGACGGAAAAACACCCGTCTTCATTGAGAGATGAAACAATTTGCTAAGCGGTTTTGCCAAAGTAAGATGACAACTTTTCAATACTAATGGCGGAATACCGTCGGGGCCAGTCGCTTTATTGGGGTCAAGTTCTTTCAGAATCTTTGAAACAACCCGTTTCCGAAAATAGATTTTAGACATACCTTGGCCTAGATTCGGGAGAATTGGGGGGCTTTGATTAGTTAAAGGAAGAGTAGACGCACCAGCGAAATGAGAAGCTAAGAGATTAGCTTTCTCAATATTAGTTCTATAATGAATACCATTATGAAATAAAGAAGGAATAGACGAAGTATTGTCTGCAAAGTTTCTTTTAACCAATGCAGCAAACGACCAAAAGCTTCGACTGTTTGAATCAGAATCCAAAATTTTTCGCATGCTATCTCGAATCTTAAGGTCATATATTATTTTGGACCTTTTCAATATAGCGTTTGATCTATTTCTAGCTATTCGATACGTTACAAGGTTTTCTTCAGAAGTGCAATTAACGTAGTCCAAATGGGCTGCTTTTTTACACGCGACTGCTGACCTGCAATGTTCGTTAAACCATTTATTTTTATGAGTATTTTTCTTTGTAAATGAAGAAGGAATGCAATTTTTCATTCCTAGCAAAATGGTTGACGTGATAAGTTGTGATGCTTCATCAGGATTACTGCTGGAAAAACAGGTTGACCAATCAAATGAGCTATAAAATTGGTTCAAGAGCTTCCAGTTAGCATTTTTATAGTGCCAGAGTAGCCTTTTACTTGCAGGCTCTATAATGGCTGGTGTTATTGAAAATTTGGCTACTATCAAAGCATGGTCAGAAAGACCTAATGGAGCAGATACATCAATTGAATATTTATCTGGCATAGTTGTGAGAAATAAATCTAAAAGGTGAGGTGATTGACCAGTAGTATCGGGATACCTAGTTGGCTTATCAACGAGTTGGGTGAAAAGATTAACATTTGAAAATAGTTCAGCGGTTTCACCTGATCGATCTCTACCATTCGAATAGGTCAACCATGAATCATTGTGGACATTAAAATCACCCAAGACTACCAATTCTGATGTTGGTGATGATTTGTAAATCTTGTCTATTGTGTCTGATAAGTAATTAAACTCAATATTAGTGTCATCAGGTGACAAATTAGGACTACGATAAAGGGAACAAATAAATATCGAATGGTTTGAAATTACAATTTCAATCCATATCGTATTGAACATTGGATTACTGTTTGGAATATTAAAATTAGGTACACTAAAACTGATGTCTTCTCGTATAAATAAAATAACCCCACGATGAGGAACCAAACAGTCGACACGAGAATACCCCTGACATTGAAAATCATTTGGGGTACCCATATAAGAGGCCTGCGTTTCACATAAACTTAGAACCGCAGGTTTATTCGCGTCAAGATGTGCTACGATCGAGTTGAAATTACTTTTAATGCCGCGAATATTTGTGAAATGAATTTCAAAATAAGAGTTCATTTTACAAATTAAAAATACCGAACCCGTCAAGATGATGAAAATATACGTAAAATAAGATAATAATAAAATAAAAAATCAAAAAATACTATAAATAACAATAATAAGAAGAATTTCTACGAACCAACCACTCAACAGTGAAAACGTTAAAATACCCGGTTGATTGGGCATACCAGTTAATTGGACCCCGGTTAATCGGTACTCCACTGTATATTGGGCTATATTCCGTTTAAATTGGACAACGTCCATAAAAATGGCATGGCTGTGTACATAATTTTCATGTTTTATTTGGTACTTTTACGAACCCACTTTTTGTACCTTTATGGGAAAATTTTTATTGAAACTTACCTATATTACCTTTCATTTGTTACCAATCAACCCCTACAGCTCCTTCAAATAAAAATGTATTTCGCTGAAGAAAAAAACCTAAAAGATGCCCCTCCTAAAGGGGGCGTTTACCGAAAACAATATGGTGATTTTCAATTGGGGCTTTCATGGGAGATGTGTCCGAAAGCACAAATCTCGAAAAAGCTATACTAGAGTTTAGCCAAATATTTATTTCTGAGTCGTTTTTTTTTCATCATCATATTTGGCTCTACAACCGGGGTCCAGAGAAAAGAACAACCCATAAAAATTAAAATTTTTCATGTAAATTCTCTAGTTAGGAGATACATATTTTGTGTTTAAAATTTGAAGAATATCTGGCTAATTTTTAAAAAATTTATATGCGCACCACTCGGGTCTCAGGACCAAAAGCAAAAAGTTTTTTCCATCGGAGATATACGTCTTTAAAATTTGAAGAAAATCGAGCTAATTTTTTAAAAGATTACATGGGCCTTAGGGCGGCCCGTTCACTCCAAAAATTTTACAACAAGTTTGGTCCACCGGAGAAACACATGTGTTTAAAATTTGAAGAAAATCGGGCTTATTTTTAAAAAAAATTATGGGCACCACTCGGACTTCAGGGCCCGTTCACCCCAAAAATTTAGTTATGTCCATCGGATATACACATATTTTTAAAATTTGTTTGTGCTTGTGCTAAGAGTGTGGTCATTTCTTTAAAGTTTAATTTCGAATCTCCAATTACGCGTTTAATGTGGTATTTAACTGATTTAACACCGGCTTCCCAAATCCCTCCTATATGAGGGGCTCCCGGGGGAATAAAATGCCATTGAATTCTCTCATTCGCTAGAATTGGTGCGATTGAGCAATTATCTTTTATTGCTTTTTTAAAATCAACGTTTAATTTCCGATCTGCTCCAATAAAATTCATCCCATTATCAGAGTGTATTTGTGATCTTTTTCCTCTTCTGGAAAAAAATCTTTTCAACGCCGCTAAGAATGCGTCTGTTGTTAAGTCGCTTACCGCTTCTAAATGATTCGCCTTTGTATCCATGCATATGAATACCGATATGTAGCCTTTTATTGATTATTGGCCCCTGCCTTTCGAGCATCTTATTTGGATAGGTCCTGCATAATCAACGCCAGTGTGTGTGAATGGGTGCGACACAGTTACTCGCGGTTCTGGAAGATTTCCCATTATTTGTGTAGTGGTACCTAATTTTCTTTCTAAAGATAGAAATCGCGCTAATGCTTGTCTTCTTGAATCGCCGCAACTTTTGTCATTCTTAAATGGTATCTTTATCTGATTTTAGTGGTTTCTTTGTAAATCCCAAAACAAAGCTCATCTTCTGGAGTTAAGAGACCGTCAGTTGCTACTTCTTCCAGCTTCCAAAATTTCTCCAAATTTTAAGTGCGACTGTCTTCTTGTTGCTCCGGGTGTTTATTTTATTTTTTATCACACCGGAAAGTATCCAACCAAATTTGGTGGATTGTCCAAGAATGCCATCTGTTGGCAACACTGGTAAGCACTAGAACGACTCTGGCGCTGAGAACAGAAACCGACAGAGAATTGACAGCTGATGACACAAACAACCGACACGTTCCATCAACCAATGAGAATTCGTCTTTTAAAATTCTTATCGTAACAACCAATGAAAAAACGCGTTGTAAAAATTACATTGGGAACAGTTGTCAGTCTGCAATTCTCTGTAGATTTCAACCACCAGTTGAATTTGACGCCGGGCACGACAAGACCAGAAAGAAAAACGAAATTTTAAGTTGCTCATTCAATTGTTGTCTAATTTTGCCAAGTTCAATTTGTTATCATGTTAACCATTGTTTAATTGTTAATTCAACGTGTTAATTTGTTTTAAATCATCTGACTTTGTCATTTATAAATGAAACTTGTATTAAAAAGATTAAAAAACTGACAAGAACTTGTTTGACTACTATAAAATTCTGAAAACCCTCGCTATATTGGATTCGCTAATATTTCTTAAAATTCGGAAAGAAGTTCCCAAGAACTTCCGCCCTATTGGATTCGCCAATATTTCTTAAAATTTCTTTTCCTAAAATTTCACTTCTGAAATTCCCAAGACTGTGTTTTATCTGTGGAAAATTCCGGTCGCCATACTTCATTGCTGTTGGATTTATTCGTTCGTGAAGTTGATTGTGCTCCAATTTCAACCAATTTGTTGAAAACTATTGTTTGGGAATTTTCGGTCGTGCAAGGAGTTGATTGTGCTCCAATTTCAACCAATTTGTTGGAAAATATTTGTTCGTATCGATTCGGTCGTGCAAGGAGTTGATTGTGCTCCATTTTCAATCAATTGTTGAAAATTATCGATTCGTTCGTGCAAGGAGTTGATTGTGCTCCAATTTCAATCAATTTGTTGAAAATCATCGATACGTTCGTGCAAGGAGTTGATTGTGCTCCAATTTCAATCAATTGTTGAAAATTATCGATTCGTTCGTGCAAGGAGTTGATTGTGCTCCAATTTCAATCAATTTGTTGAAAATCATCGATACGTTCGTGCAAGGAGTCGATTGTGCTCCAATTTCAATCAATTGTTGAAAATTATCGATTCGTTCGTGCAAGGAGTTGATTGTGCTCCAATTTCAATCAATTTGTTGAAAACTATTTCTGCGGAAATTTTCATTCGTGCTCGGAGTTTACTGTACTTAAATTCAACCAATTATTGAGATATTCGTCCGCGATCGGAGTTGATTGTGCTCGGATTTCAACTAACCTGTTGAAAAATATTGTTCGGTCGTGATCGGAGTTTATTGTGCTCCAATTTCAACCAATTTGTTGAAAACTATTGTTCGGGAATTTTCGGTCGTGCAAGGAGTTGATTGTGCTCCAATTTCAATCAATTGTTAAAAATAATCGATTCGTTCGTGCAAGGAGTTGATTGTGCTCCAATTTCAATCAATTGTTGAAAACAATCGATTCTTTCGTGCAAGGAGTTGATTGTGCTCCAATTTCAATCAATTGTTGAAAATTATCGATTCGTTCGTGCAAGGAGTTGATTGTGCTCCAATTTCAATCAATTTGTTGAAAATTATCGATTCGGCCGTGCAAGGAGTTGATTGTGCTCCAATTTCAATCAATTTGTTAAAATTATCGACTCGTTCATGCTTGGAGTTGATTGTGCTCCAATTTCGACCAACTTGTTGATAACTATTGTGCGGGAATTTTCATTCGTGCTCGGAGTTTACTGTACTTAAATTCAACCAATTATTGAGATATTCGTCCGCGATCGGAGTTGATTGTGCTCGGATTTCAACTAACCTGTTGAAAAATATTGTTCGGTCGTGATCGGAGTTTATTGTGCTCCAATTTCAACCAATTTGTTGAAAACTATTGTTCGGGAATTTTCGGTCGTGCAAGGAGTTGATTGTGCACCAATTCAACCAATTTGTTGAAAATTATTG
Source organism: Nephrocerus scutellatus (assembly GCA_947095585.1). NCBI lineage: Eukaryota > Metazoa > Arthropoda > Insecta > Diptera > Pipunculidae > Nephrocerus > Nephrocerus scutellatus. The sequence continues at coordinate 41,947,866 of OX352762.1, forward strand.
TTCGGGAATTTTCGTTCGTGCTCGGAGTTGATTGTGCTCCGATTTCAACCATCTTGTTGAAAAATATTGCTCAGATTTATTCGTTCGTGCTTGGTGTTGATTGTGCTCCAATTTAACCAATTTAACCAATTCATTGAAAACTCTTGCTCGGGTTTATTCGGTCGTGGTTGGAGTTGATTGTCCTCCAATTTAACTAATTCGTGAAAACTCTTGCTCGGGTTTATTCGGTAGTGATCGGAGTTGACTGTGCTCCAAACTCAACCAACTTGTTGAAGATCCAATTGTCACGTCTGTTGTTCGGTCTGATCGGTCTTTGCTATCCATACTGTGCTCAGGAGTGGCGGTCGTTCGGACTCCAACCAACTTATTGAAAAATAACTTGCGATTGTAATAGTTCGCTCGTCTTTCGATCAGTCACATAAGTAGTGACCAGTATCCACTGCGCCTCGCAAAGGTAATATCGACTTTAACTACCACGCAAGAGATAGTTATATCACCAGGTAATCCTTGTGCCAAAGTAAAAATAATCACAATTTACAATAAATAGAAACGACGATCATGAAGCCAAAGACCCAAAGTTAAAAGACCTACTAAGACAAGCTGCACAGGCTGCGATTGCACAGGCTGCGATGACGAAGACACAGAGGAAATGGTTCAATGTGACATATGCTATAGCTGGTACCATTTTCAATGTGCAAAGGTCACCGCGGATGTCGCAAATATAGATTGGCGTTGCGAACAGTGCGAACGCAACAATAACAGACCGCTTGGAGACAACAGTTATAACAGCTCCAAATAACAACACCTTAAATGAATCGGGACAGTCCAATACAACGCTAGCGAAACGTACCGAACTGAGACTGCGAAGACTCGAGGAAGAACGTAGGCTCCTGGAAAAGGAACGAGCAGCCCGAGAACGAGAAGATAAAAATTATTTGGACAAAAAATACAGCTTACTCGAGCAGCTAGAACTACAGTCTAACTTTGGTGACGACGCACAAAGCAAACACGGCGACAATACTGTAAACAACAGAGACACCAAAGAAGACAACATTCAGGAGGATCAGACTAAAAGGTGGGTGCAGGAGTACCAGGCCCTCGCAGACACACCTTTCAAACGTGTGGAAGGGCCACCTTATAGCTTGAAAACGTCACGTCACCGCAAGGGCAATCACCGCAAGGGCAATCACCGCAAGGGCACTCACCGCAAGGGCACTCTGAAGTAGAGTGTTGGGTCTGACAAGACGACTAAGGAGAAGATGGTTAATTACACCTCATCTCAAACCTCTTCCTGGCTCAAAGCTTCAATGGAGCAAAAAAGGAAGCAGCCTATCCACAGCGAAACGCCGAATCCAAAGCGGAGGCAAGAGCAACGCCAGTCCTCACGTAAACCTATGGTAATAGCGACGGAAGAAAAAACCCAGGAAAAGGGTATTAAAAATGTTAAAAAAAACTGGAGAAGGCGAATGGACAAAAGTCGTCGCTAAAACTAAAAATAAAGTGAAGTCAGACGCATCTGCCAAGAAGCCCGCCGTAAAACAAAAGCCAATTATAAGAAAGGCAAGACCTGACGCCATAGTCATAGAAGCGAAGGGCGAAATATCCTTTGCGCAGATATTGCGCAACGTGAAGGCTGATCCAAAACTAGAAACAATTGGAAAAGCAGTATCTAGGATCAGAAGGACACAAAAAAGGTGACCTCTTAATTCAATTGAAGGAGACAAGTGACAAGACAGCGGAATTTAAAAGCGTCATAAGTGAGGCGTTAGGCGAACAAGCAAACGTAAGAACCCTCACCCAACGCACTAGCATCGAGCTGAAAGACATCGATGAGATCACCACAAAAGAAGACATTTGTGAATCAATCGAAGTCTAAGCCGGAGTCGAAGGCGTCACACCGTCAGACTTTATATCGCTGAGGAAAGCAAACGGCGACTATCAGCCTTCCAAATGCAAAAAGCAAAGAAGCTGCTGGAAGCAAAGAAGATAAAAATCGGGTGGGTAGTGTGTCGCATCCGCGAACGGACACTCCTCAAAAAGTGCTTCAAATGCCTGGAATTTGGGCACATTGCCAAGCAGTGTAAAAACGGAGAAGATCGCTCCAAGCTGTGTAGAAGATGTGGGGATGAGGGCCACATAGCTAAGTCTTGCGCAAAGGAGCCTTCGTGCATGTTCTGTAGAAAGGAACACCCAGAAGATGCGAAGCATGTAGCGGGCAGCAGCAAATGCCCAGTCTTTAGGAGAGCTATCGCCAGCAGAAAAGTATGAAGGTTATCCAGATAAACCTAAATCACTGCTAGATAGCACAGGATATCCTGTCACAGACGGCTAAAGACGAGAGAGCGGACATAATTTTAATAAGCGAACCGTACAAATCTCGTGACATCAACGCTTGGGCATGTGACAAAACAGAAAAAGCTGCAATATGGATTTGCGGGAGACATGCCTTCCAAGATGTAGACGGGCAGGCGGAGGGCTTCGTACGGGCAAAAATAAATGGAATCAACTTTTATAGTTGTTACGCAAGACCCAGCTGGACGATGAGCGAATACTCAGCAATGATAGAAAATTTAACGACCGATGCTCGAGGAAGAGCTCCAGTGGTTATAGGCGGAGACTTCAATGCCTGGGCAACAGACTGGGGCAGCAGATTTACTAATATCAGAGGACATTATCTGCTAGAATCTTTCGCCTCATTAAATATAGGCATAGCTAACACGGGACGAGCAAATACGTATCGCAAAGCAGGAAGGGGATCGATCATCGATATTACCTTCGCTAGCAGTTCCCTCCTGCGGATGATAAAATGGCGCGTCAGCGAAGACTATACGCACAGCGACCACCAGGCGATTGTAATTGAAATTAAAGAACAAAAAAGCCGTGCAACGCCCAAAATTAGGGGGACCTAAATGGAAAGACAAGTTCCTTGATAAAGAAATGTTTGAGGAAATCATAAACTCAAGCTTCCTAATCGAAAGCGGAACATCTGAGATCCTGTCGCAACAACTTACCAGTATAATCACTACAGCGTGCGACGCAGCTATGCCCAGGAGAAGACCTAGCAAGAGAGGTGTACACTGCTACTGGTGGAATGAGCAAATAAAAGCACTGAGAGCTGCCTGCTTACAAGCCAGACGTAGAGTGCAGCGATCAAGAAGGGGATCAGACATTCAAGAACGTCTTGATATGCTAAGATTAGCTAGACGAAATTTAAAAAATGCAATTAAAGAAAGCAAGTCGAAGTGCTTCAAACGACTATGTGACGAGGCGGACATCAATCCCTGGGGCACAGCATACAAAATAGTCATGGCAAAGCTAAAAGGCTGTAAGAGCCCGCAAATATCATGCCCAACAAAGCTTAGGTCCATCGTAGAACACCTATTTCCGAAAGGACCATATACTATGTGCAACATAATAAGAGAAATTAGCACAGAAAGTATTCCAAGGCTAACAGTTGATGAACTCGTGAACGCAAGTAAAAGAATACGAGACAACAAAGCTCCTGGACCCGATGGCATTCCTAATAAAGCATTGAAAGCCGCCATCCGAAGTAGGCCGGACATGTTCATGACATGCATGCAACAGTGTCTAGATGAAGGAGTTTTCCCTGAACCTTGGAAACTGCAGCATTTGGTATTGCTTCCAAAGGGAAACAAACCACCGGGCGAACCATCATCGTACCGCCCAATATGCCTACTAGATACAATGGGAAAGATACTCGAGCGGATCATATATGACAGATTGCTTAATATAGCGGATAATAAAGGAGCACTGTCAGATCATCAGTTCGGGTTTCGAAAATCGCGCTCGACCGTCGACGCCATAAAGGCGGTGGTCAATATAGCAAAGAATGCGATTGCAGGAAAAATATGGCGGTGGGGCACAAAGGAATATTGTGCAGTAGTGACACTGGACATAAAAAACGCCTTTAACTCTGCAAAATGGTCCTCAATAAGAAGATCACTCGCCAGAATGGATGCACCATACTATATAAGGAAGATAGTGTCAAGCTACTTAAGTTATAGAAGGTTGAGGTACGAAACCAATGAGGGTACAAAGTACTATAACGTCTCCGCAGGAGTCCCACAAGGATCGGTGCTGGGTCCCCTTCTATGGAATATTATGTACGATGGAGTTCTAAGACTAGCATTACCACCAGGCGTACAAATATTTGGATTCGCTGACGACATCGCCGTTGTCACAGTTTCAAAGACAATCAATGGAATAGAGTCAGCCACGAATGAAGCAGTTGGCCAAATCAAAAAATGGCTAGTATCCGTCGGTTTAGAATTAGCCGACCATAAAACGGAGGCAGTCCTGATTACCAGCCGGAAAAATATAGAATACATAAATATACGAGTTGGTAACCAGACTATTAGATCAAAGGATTTTGTCAAATACCTAGGAGTAATGCTTGACAATAGGCTCCGTTTTAAAATACACGTGGACTACTCGAGCAAAAAGGCTTCCCAGATGCAGGCAGCATTATTCCGGATTCTGCCAAACGTTGGAGGACCAGGATATACAAGGAGGGTCCTAATGTCTAGAGTAGTCAGCTCAGTCCTCCTTTACGCAGCCCCAGTTTGGGCGGATGCACTGGTGACTAAAGAAAGAAGAAGAAACTTATCGTTTATATACAGACTCAGTGCACTAAGGACGATCAGCGGGTTCCGAACGATCTCCGATGATGCTGCCCTCGTTATAGCAGGAATGGTTCCAGTAGACATCCTCGCAGATGAAATGCTTAGGATCTACAATAGAAGAGCCTTATCACAACAGGACCAACGAACAATCGAAATGATCAAAGAGGAAGAAAAGGCCACCTCAATGGCTGTATTACAAGACCGGTGGGACATAAGTTTGAAAGGAAGATGGACCTACAAGCTGATCCCGAACATTGAGAATTGGACAAACCTCACGAGATCTCACGGTAACTGCAACTACCAATTTACGCAGTTTCTGTCATGGCGGCTATCGAAAATATCTTTATCGATTTGGACACGATAGCTCACCTTTTTGCCCAGATTGTCCAGACATAGAAGAAGACACAGAGCATGCGATTTTCCATTGCAGACGCTTCAGAGAATGGAGAAGCAACCTGCCAAGTCCACACGTCCTTTTAGAAGAAATGCAAAGATCCGAGGAAAAGTGGACAGAAGTGTGTGTATTCGTAACGAATGTGCAAAACGAGCTGCGAAGAATCGAAAATATAAGGCGATCAGCAGCAGCTGAAGATGCAGAAGGCATAGAGTAATCTGCTTACCAGCCCCGTGATGTAATACCTAATGGCAGTCCCATGGGGAGAGTGGTTGAAGTGTTTAAAGTGAAGTGAAGAGTCAAAGTTAAAGTGAAGGAGGGTTTAGTACATATGCGTAATTCCTGGTACGAACATTCAGGTTTACGAATCGTGCATGCTAGTACCCCTGGAGGGCTCTACTGGTATCTTTTAGAAGATTCCCCACCTTTGGCGCAGCCATAAAGAAAAGGTAACACACACACACACACACACACACACACACACACACACACACACACACACACACACACACACACATACACACACATACACACACACACACACACATACACACACACATACACACACATACACACATACACACACACACACATACACACACACACACATACACACACACACACACACACACACACACACACACACACACACACACACACACACACACACACACACACACACACACACACACACACACACACACACACACACACACACACAACCGCAAGGGCACTCTGAAGTAGAGTGTTGGGTCTGACAACCCCACGGGCCCTAGTCCGGGGAGTAAAACCACGTCAACAAACCTTGGTTCACCTGCCCCGGGTGATAGTACCATGTGAGGGGCCCTAGCCAGGGTTACGGCGGAGAAGAAGTCACTGTCAACCTCTCTTGCATGGAACCTGCTCGCCGAGGCTCTGACGACCGAGTAGGTGCGGTATAACTCCCAACCCGCCCGGAGGAAAAGCCGCGGCCAACGAGGGAGCGCGGCATTCAATGAATGTATTAAGACTGAGCCCAGTAAGGTCTTAATTATGGTATACTGGAAGCAATCATTTTGATTTGTCAACTCTTGGGCTGACGTCTGTGGTATTCTGTTACCTGAGTAGGCAAGAGTGAAATTTTGCTGAAATGGCTTTCAGGCTAATGCTACCGGCGCCCCCGTCCCGTTAAAACCCTGGCAGGACTCAAAGTACGCTCAATGTTTCGTCGCTATTAAGTTAGTGGTGTAGGTACAGATGAAAAATTCCTGTCTAACACTGATCTGGCTCTGAACACAAGACCCCATAAGGGCTCGTGTCAACCCCCGCATGGCCTCACTGCTTGCATAGATAACCATGGGATCCATAGGTGACTACACACCCGAGCATTGATAACGGCTTTGAGTGGGGACCCAATTTACAATGAATTCCCAGAATTTAGGAGGAGGAGAAGTAGAAGGAGTTGTAGGAGAGGAGAATGTGAATTCTTTTAAAAGGAGTTCGAAGATGGCGAGATCACCAGTGGCCCAAACGTCACAAAGGCGCGAATCACCGGAAACAAGAAAGGTGATAAAGGAAGCCAGCCCCGGCAAATCTGACTTTCATAAACTAGGAGAGCAGATCAAGGGACTGGTAGAAATGTTGGAAGATGGAAAAAGACGTTCCATCCATCAAGCCATGCGGGATGCGATTGATAGCATTAAAAACCTCTATGAGTTATCGGCTATCTACATTAATAACAAGAAGACTCAGGAGAAGATGGTTAATCACACCTCATCTCAAACCTCTCCATGGCTCAAAGCTTCAATGGAGCAAAAAAGGAAGCAGCCTACCCACAGCGAAACGCCGAATCCAAAGCGGAGGCAAGAGCAACGCCAGTCCTCACGTAAGCCTATGGTAATAGCGACGGAAGACGGAAGTATTAAAAATGTTAAAAAAACTGGAGAAGGCGAATGGACAAAAGTCGTCGCTAAAACTAAAAATAAAGTGAAGTCAGACGCATCTGCCAAGAAGTCCGCCGTAAAACAAAAGCCAATTATAAGAAAGGCAAGACCTGACGCCATAGTCATAGAAGCGAAGGGCGAAATATCCTATGCGCAGATATTGCGCAACGTGAAGGCTGATCCAAAACTAGAAACAATTGGAAAAGCAGTATCTAGGATCAGAAGGACACAAAAAGGTGACCTCTTAATTCAATTGAAGGAGACAAGTGACAAGACAGCGGAATTTAAAAGCGTCATAAGTGAGGCGTTAGGCGAACAAGCAAACGTAAGAACCCTCACCCAACGCACTAGCATCGAGCTGAAAGACATCGATGAGATCACCACAAAAGAAGACATTTGTGAATCAATCGAAGTCCAAGCCGGAGTCGAAGGCGTCACACCGTCAGACTTTATATCGCTGAGGAAAGCATATGGTGGAACCCAAACGGCGACTATCAGCCTTCCAAATGCAAAAGCAAAGAAGCTGCTGGAAGTACAGAAGATAAAAATCGGGTGGGTTGTGTGTCGCATCCGCGAACGGACACTCCTCAAAAAGTGCTTCAAATGCCTGGAATTTGGGCACATTGCCAAGCAGTGTAAAAACGGAGAAGATCGCTCCAAGCTGTGTAGAAGATGTGGGGATGAGGGCCACATAGCTAAGTCTTGCGCAAAGGAGCCTTCGTGCATGTTCTGTAGAAAGGAACACCCAGAAGATGCGAAGCATGTAGCGGGCAGCAGCAAATGCCCAGTCTTTAGGAGAGCTATCGCCAGAAGAAAAGTATGAAGGTTATCCAGATAAACCTAAATCACTGCGAGATAGCACAGGATATCCTGTCATAGACGGCTAAAGACGAGAGAGCGGACATAATTTTAATAAGCGAACCGTACAAATCTCGTGACATCAACGCTTGGGCATGTGACAAAACAGAAAAAGCTGCAATATGGATTTGCGGGAGACATGCCTTCCAAGATGTAGACGGGCAGGCGGAGGGCTTCGTACGGGCAAAAATAAATGGAATCAACTTTTATAGTTGTTACGCAAGACCCAGCTGGACGATGAGCGAATACTCAGCAATGATAGAAAATTTAACGACCGATGCTCGAGGAAGAGCTCCAGTGGTTATAGGCGGAGACTTCAATGCCTGGGCAACAGACTGGGGCAGCAGATTTACTAATATCAGAGGACATTATCTGCTAGAATCTTTCGCCTCATTAAATATAGGCATAGCTAACACGGGACGAGCAAATACGTATCGCAAAGCAGGAAGGGGATCGATCATCGATATTACCTTCGCTAGCAGTTCCCTCCTGCGGATGATAGAATGGCGCGTCAGCGAAGACTATACGCACAGCGACCACCAGGCGATTGTAATTGAAATTAAAGAAAAAAAAGCCGTGCAACGCCCAAAATTAGGGGGACCTAAATGGAAAGACAAGTTCCTTGATAAAGAAATGTTTGAGGAAATCATAAACTCAAGCTTCTTAATCGAAAGCGGAACATCTGAGATCCTGTCGCAACAACTTACCAGTATAATCACTACAGCGTGCGACGCAGCTATGCCCAGGAGAAGACCTAGCAAGAGAGGTGAACACTGCTACTGGTGGAATGAGCAGATAAAAGCACTGAGAGCTGCCTGCTTACAAGCCAGACGTAGAGTGCAGCGATCAAGAAGGGGATCAGACATTCAAGAACGTCTTGATATGCTAAGATTAGCTAGACGAAATTTAAAAAATGCAATCAAAGAAAGCAAGTCGAAGTGCTTCAAACGACCATGTGACGAGGCGGACATCAATCCCTGGGGCACAGTATACAAAATAGTTATGGCAAAGCTAAAAGGCTGTAAGACCCCGCAAATATCATGCCCAACAAAGCTTAGGTCCATCGTAGAACACCTATTTCCGAAAGGACCATATACTATGTGCAACATAATAAGAGAAATTAGCACAGAAAGTATTCCAAGGCTAACAGTTGATGAACTCGTGAACGCAAGTAAAAGAATACGAGACAACAAAGCTCGTGGACCCGATGGCATTCCTAATAAAGCATTGAAAGCCACCATCCGAAGTAGGCCGGACATGTTCATGACATGCATGCAACAGTGTCTAGATGAAGGAGTTTTCCCTGAACCTTGGAAACTGCAGCATTTAGTATTGCTTCCAAAGGGAAACAAACCAACGGGCGAACCATCATCGTACCGCCCAATATGCCTACTAGATACAATGGGAAAGATACTCGAGCGGATCATATATGACAGATTGCTTAATATAGCGGATAATAAAGGAGCACTGTCAGATCATCAGTTCGGGTTTCGAAAATCGCGCTCGACCGTCGACGCCATAAAGGCGGTGGTCAATATAGCAAAGAATGCGATTGAAGGAAAAAGATGGCGGTGGGGCACAAAGGAATATTGTGCAGTAGTGACACTGGACATAAAAAACGCCTTTAACTCTGCAAAATGGTCCTCAATAAGAAGATCACTCGCCAGAATGGATGCACCATACTATATAAGGAAGATAGTGTCAAGCTACTTAAGTTATAGAAGGTTGAGGTACGAAACCAATGAGGGTACAAAGTACTATAACGTCTCCGCAGGAGTCCCACAAGTATCGGTGCTGGGTCCCCTTCTATGGAATATAATGTACGATGGAGTTCTAAGACTAGCATTACCACCAGGCGTACAAATATTTGGATTCGCTGACGACATCGCCGTTGTCACAGTGTCAAAGACAATCAATGGAATAGAGTCAGCCACGAATGAAGCAGTTGGCCAAATCAAAAAATGGCTAGTATCCGTCGGTTTAGAATTAGCCGACCATAAAACGGAAGCAGTCCTGATTACCAGCCGGAAAAATATAGAATACATAAATATACGAGTTGGTAACCAGACTATTAGATCAAAGGATTTTGTCAAATACCTAGGAGTAATGCTTGACAATAGGCTCCGTTTTAAAATACACGTGGACTATTCTAGCAGAAAGGCGTCGCAGATGCAGGCAGCATTATCTCGGATACTGCCAAATGTCGGAGGACCAGGATATCCAAGGAGGGTCCTAATGTCCAGAGTAGTTAGCTCAGTCCTCCTTTACGCAGCCCCAGTTTGGGCGGAGGCACTGGTGACAAAAGAAATAAGAAGAAACCTCTCGTCTATATACAGACTCAGTGCACTAAGGAC